>JAYEPQ010000004.1:30646852-31939352 GCA_036321105.1 Dracaena cambodiana
GTATAAGGAGATAGCATAAAATCAGAGCCGGATTAGGAAATTAAGTCTAGAAAAGAGTTAAAAGTGAGTAAAACTATAAGACAGTGATACTTCAGAGAGTCAAAATCTAATACAGTCACTCACATCAAACGCAAAGGACATAACTTCATGCAGAAGAAAATTCAAGCAATTTCCTCATATTTATGCCGCTATTTAGTGGCATTAGCCGCAAATTGGTGGCAAATAGTGGGGCCCACTGGGTGATTTTTCTGCGGCGACTTCGACATAATTTTTTTAGTTTTTCACTTGTATCAAAATTAGGATTTGATTCTTCGAAACCTATATATTGGCCTTAACCTTGTAATCTAGGGTTTGATGTAGAATAATAGAGAAAATATGATATAATTTTGTACTTGAATTTTTAATTAATAAATTAGGATTTTGTCGAAGAGGTGACGACCACAATACCGACTCCAGAGGTAACCTTTACTGTTCATCAATGTTTCTTAGCTAATCTCTTCAATTGCTTTCTAGTTTAGATTTATATTGCTTTCTAGATTAGATTTAATTGCTTTCATGAATAAAAATAGGATTTTGTTAATTAGAACTATGAGTAGCTAATTTAGCTTAGCTCTAGGATGTAGATGAAACTAGAATCCACCATGTAGTTGCTCTCTAGTATTTTCTTCCTAATTAAAATAATAAAGACATAACTTTTGTATGAAAAGATTAAAATACAAGAACTCATAGATTATCACTTTAATAGGTTATACTTTAGTTAAGTTTCTTAATAGCCTATACTTAGTTAGGGTTTGGGGTTGTTGATTTTTATCTTTTTCATCGAATAATGATTTAGTTTGTTTTTATGAAAAGTAATTTTTTTGATGAGTTATGCTTGCACACTACTTGATATCTCATGTTTAGAATACTTTAAGTAAAGATTAAAACTAAAAAATTAAATTTTTATGATATGAAGAAGATAATAGAAGTAATTCATGGTTCAAAACTAGTGGATTCTATATCTTAGGCTAATTAGATCAACTCAACTTCAAATTAGAATCTTTGGTTAGTCTGTTGAATAATAGGAATAGCAAAAAATGCAAAAACACTTAAGATCTTTATGGGAACGACCTGTATAATACTACACCGATACTGTGCGCTTACAAATAAATTATCATATCAAGTTTTTGGTATTGTTGCCGGGGATCGATGGTGTTTTTCTTGTTTTTTCTAAAGTTTTATGGGTTAACAGTATGTGTTAAGTCTGCAGTGACCTGAAAGTTCAGATACAGGAAGTAAAAAAGGGACGAGAAAAGTTTTCGCAGTGCACTGCAAAAAGCAAGGACCCAGATTCCTTGATTCCCTGATTTTGCTATGAAATAGCAGCAATTGCCGCTATTTGGCTGCAGTTTAGGTACAAAACTCCCACATTTTCTCTCTAATTCTGTATTTTGGGTCTCTGGTTCTATAAAAAAATACAAAAAAATTCAATTTTTTATTTTTTAATTTTTTTAATTTTTTTTCCATCTCTTTGCCTCTCCACCTTTTCAAAAAAAAAGTTTCAAAATCAAACTAATTGCCATCATTGTCGTGATCTATATCATAATTATTATCAGTGTCCATGGATAGAAAGTTCGCTAGGAGTAGGTTATGATCAAATTTACACCACATATAATGAACCTACGAGCGCTTCCTATACATAAAATTATAATTGTGAGTGGATGAATCATTTTAATTTTGCATACAATTTGATCTTTTCTTTATGGCCATTCATCTTCATGTTCTAAATTCAATTATGAATAAGATATTCAATTGAACATGTTAGATGAAAGATTAAAAAGATTAGAACTGAAATATGCAAGTCATGAGAACTTATCTACAACCACTTCATATCTGTCATCAAATTTGTACACGGATCCATCATATCCTTCTTTAAATTTCACTCATGAACTCGAGATGAAATCATTCAAAGATAATAAGGAAGCTTATAATCATGAGACTAAGGAGCGAGCACGTACAATAGAGGAAGGTATAGAAGATTTGCTAAAATCATCCTCTCAAATAAAATTATCCTCTCAAACTGCATCTTGTATGGAAGATTTTCTCAAAATGATTTCTCATATTAAATTGTTGAAGATCAATCATCTAATTATTTGAACATATCTTACTCCAACAAGCAACCACTTCAGTCATATTTTGAAGTAGATATGATTCAAAATGAGTTAAATAATTTTGTGCATGATGAGTCTATACTTTAACATTGTGATCAATCTATTTTAAATCATTGTGAAAATAATTATGAAAAAACTAGTGATAAAGAAAAACTTTTGCTTGGTGATTTACCTCATGATGAGCTTGCTAGTGACATATTATCATTTGATTCTTTTAATGAAAATTGTGAAGAAATTTGTAAAGAAGAATTTTTTTCCTTCACAATGATTTGACTAATGACAAGTCCACTAGTATGGTATTTTCTTTTTAGAATTTTGATGACAAGATTGAAGAAAATTTGCATGGCAAGCGCAGAACACTAGAAGAAAGATGGAAGGAACTGCAAAAGGAAAAGATTATGCTACCTAATGATTTGAAAGAGCCTTCCAAAATCGAGCTCATAATTCCACAATATCAAGGTGAGTATGTTATTTTACATGTTGATAAAACGAAAATACTTACTGCCATGAAATATGGTTATGGGTCAAATATGAACGATAAAGGTACGATTTCTAACTTCAAAATTTTACTATTGAATAAAAGAAAGATGGGTAGGAATAAATTAGGAAAAATTAAAAATAAGATGGAGAGATTAAATGTAAAATTGACAAAAAAGCTAAGTTCATCTATATCAAAACATAAAAAAATACACTATGAGAGTGGGACTGGTTTGAATTTTCTAGTAAGTGTACAAGATTTGTATAATAGTTCTCTTATTTATTTTACTACCCTTGATTTGTATATGAGCGCATACACAAGTTTAAGTGTGTGGGAGTGGATTTGGAGGATTTTTAGCGCATACACAAGTTTTTATTCTATGATTTTTATTTTATTTTTAGGATTTTTATTTTATTTTTAGATTTTTTGGGGTTTCTTTATTTAACACTTTGGGTAGTTTTTAGGATAGCTAACTAAAAAAAGTAAAAAAACTGAATTTTTTTAAATATTTTCATCAATAAATCAATCTAATTATAGATAAGAGAACAAATTTAGATTTGAAATTGGATAGGAGAGTAGATTGGATGATACACTCAGAATTTTATGAAAAAGATAAAAATTTAAAAAATAAATTGCGCTAACAGTAATTTTGATGTAAGTATACATCTATTTTTCACTTCATAATACTTTATTAGGTTAAGTATAAAGATGATAATGATTAAGTAAGTATTCTATCTCTAAATAAGAAAAAAAGGGTGAGCTTAGTATTAAGGCAATAGCCTCAGAAAAAGAAAAAAAAAGTGAGAATAAAAAAATTGGGGTGTGTCTGGTATTAAGGCAATAGTCTCGAGAGTGATAAAAAAATAGCGTGCACCTGGTATTAAGGCAATAGTCTCAAGAGTGAAAAAAAGAGTATGATCCGAGTAATTGGGTACTTTGCGCCTAAGTAATCATGATTATTCGCATGAAAATTGAAATATTCTTCAAAAAAGAGAAAAAATAAGAAGAAAAAAATTTGTTATGAGAGAGTAGATGAATCATGAGTTAGAGTTGGAGTTCAAGGCCAAAGTCGACTATCACACGTGCATGTAGATGTATAGACGGCAAGGAAATATCAATTAGTGGGTATTGAAAGATAAGATTTAAAATTTTGATTAAAATAATAAGTGTATCCGATATGACGCTTGATTTAAAAATTGAGAATCTAAATGCGTTTTTGAGTTTGTAAATTAGTGAGATTAATTGAAGGAAATATATAAAAAAGTTTTTTTTCTTTCTGTTGTATAGAATTTTTATTTCTTGATTTTTGATTATCCTTATTTTTCATTTCTTTATTCCTTAATCTATTTTCTTCACGAATTTTGTGGGTATATTCACTGGAAACCCTCACGAGATACAACTGATCTACTAGAGTAACCTAGGGGTTTAAAAGTTTGTTGCACGTGCTAAGTGCAATCACGATTCCTACAAAAGTGAGTTAGGATTTTTCTTTTTCTTTTTAGGTTTAGGTTTTGCTCGAGGACTAGCAAGAGATAGGTGTGGGGTGTGATGAGTGCCATATTATGCATATTTATAGCCTCCATATTATCTATTTTTGTATTTAAATAATAATACTCAAATATTTTTAGTTTGTTTTTCAGGTAATCTGATTCTTACAAGGAGATGATATAAAATTAGAGCTGGATTAGGAAATCAAGTACAGAAAAGAGTTAAAAGTGAGTAAAACTATAAGACAGTGATGCTTTAGAAAGTCAAAGTCCAATACAGTCATTCATATCAAACGCAAAAAACTAGAACTTCATGCGAAAGAAAATTCAAGCAATTTCCTCATATTTATGCTGCTACTTAGTGGCATTAGCCGCCAATTGGCGGCAAATAGGGGGGTCCACTGGGTGATTGCGGAGGCTTCGACGTAATGTTTTATTTTTTCACTTATATAAAAATTAGGGTTTGATTCTCCAAAGTCTATATATTAGCCATATCCTTATAATTTAGGGTTTGATATAGAATAGTAGAGAAAATAGGATATAGTTATGTACTCAAATTTTTAATTAATAAATTATGATTTTGCCGAAGGGGTGATAGCCACAATACCGACTCCAGAGGTAACCTTTGTTGTTCATCAATTTTTCTTAGCTAATCTCTTCTAGTTGCTTTCTAGTTTAGATTTATTATGCTTTCTAAATTAGATTTAATTGCTTTTATGAATAAAAATAGGATTTTGTTAACTGGAACTATGAGTAGCTAATTTAGTTTAGCTCTAGGATGTAGATGAAACTAGAATCCACCATGTAGTTGCTCTCTAGTATTTTTTTCCTAATTAAAATAATAAAGACATGACCTTTTTATGAAAATATTAAAATATAAGAACTCATAAATTAATACTTTGATAGGTTATATTTTAGTTAAGTTTCTTAATAGCTTATACTTAGTTAGGATTTAGGGTTGTTGATTTTTATCTTCTTCATCGAATTATCTAATGATTTAGTTTGCTTTTATGAAAAGTAGTTTTTTTGATGAGTTATGCTTGCACACTACTTGATATTTCATGCTTAGAATACTTTAAGTAAAGATTAAAATTAAAAGATCAAACTTTTATGATAAGAAGAAAATAAGAGAAGCAATTCATGGTTGGAAACTAGTGGATTCTATATCCTTGGCTAATTAGATTAACTCAACTTCAAATTAGAATCTTTGGTTAGTCCATTGAATAATAGGAATAGTGAGAACGGAAAAACACATAAGGTATCTGTGGAAACGACCTGTATAGTGCTACACCGATACTGTGCGCTTGCAGTTAAATTATCACATCACCTCATTAGCTATTCGCTTGTATAAATTGGTAAGGAGCTGATATTGACGTTGTTAATGATGCTCAGTTCGGGTTTACCGAGTCTCGATGACTTGAAGCTTTGGAATGTAATTTCTGTTGGTGGGACAGCACCTTCTGGTTGCTTTTGTTGTACCTGCTGCTCCTGCTGAGCGTGTCAAGCACTTATGCTCCTTCAAATGGCTGTATCCATAAATGACTTTAGCAGACAGGTGAACATGTTAGTTGATGATAAATCGATCCCATTGCTGATACAGATTTTCGTTATCAGAGACACCAGAACTAGTATTGGCTTTGTCGTTCTCTGGTGTATTATATATTCATGGACCAGTCCCATGCATTGAATTACCGTGAAGTGCATGATGGAGGCAACACCGAACGGGCATTGTTCTAGAATCATATTTAATAACACCATGTCCCTTGAATATAGTTCTGTTGTTATAGAGGATGGTATGATGTTATATTTTGTTAATAAGCTTACTAAAGTATACTCCTGTCTTATAAATCCCACTTTCAAGAAACTTTCCTTGAAAGAGCAATCACTGATATTCATACAGAGCTCTTTGAACGCTCGAGAGCCGCTTGGTATGTTATTCACTCTATCACTGGAAGGCAGTTCTTCTTCAGGCACATCGAGGATAGGAAGAGCCCATAGGACTTTCCTACCCCATATTATGGAGTATGCGTATTGGTCTCTCATTGCCAGTTGCAAGTTGTCATAAAATTCACCTACCATCTCACTACAGAGTCGTATATGCTGATGCCTTGTATACTCCTCCAACTTTATAACATGCATCATGTTCTAAAGGCAAAATTTTTATGTATCTTGGAATAATCAATCACTCATTCAGACCAAACCTTGAATTTCTCATACTTCTCTAAGAGTTTCTTATTTTTTTTTTATTTTTTTTTGTAGCTCTATGCATCTATGGAGGAGATGAGCTTGAAGAGTCTGCTCTCAAGCCTTTTGAAGTGGTTTGCTTTCTAGGTCCCATCCTGAAAGATATCACAAAATAAATTTTAGCGAATAGGCCTTATATCAAAAATTATTTGTGATTATGTTACTCATACATTTTTATTTATTTATTTATTTATGTATATTTTCATATTTGCTCTTTCTCTCTTTATCTTTTTAATAATTCCTAATTACTTCCAAAATATATAATAGTTATTCCAATTTTATTTTTAATGCATGAATTTGATATTTGTTAATTATTCAAGCAACTCATGAATTGTTATGCTAAAAAGTTGAGTTTTTTATTTGATTTCTTCTTTGAATTAGCATACATTTAAAAAAATCCATAAAAATTTGCTAAACCAATCCAAATCTTCTAAGAAGCCTAAATATACCCTCAATCTATTCTAGTTTGTTCTTATAAATTGTACATCAAGGTTTTTAAAATAAAAATCTACTTTTTACCATGAACAACCCATAAAAGTTCAAGTGAAGAAAATTTACTTGCTTTGAAATCTTTGAAAATTTGATAAAAAAATCCGCGAGATTTGGTTTTAGCTTTCGAAAGGGAGCAATTTTTTTCTCTTGGGTGCTGTAAAAAGAGGCTAGGTTTTGGTAGAAATATTTATAGATGGACCTTGCTGTCGACAGATGTCAACAACCACTTTGACAGTGACTTAGACATCTGCCTTTAGGCAGGGTGTCTTTTGCCCTATAGAGTTCAGTTGTCGACAACCACTTCAATAGCAGCTTCGACAACCATTCTCTAATGAGAACTGCATCAAGCCAATTTTTTTAAGTGTTAGTTCCTAAACTAACGTTATTTCCAAAAATTAATTGTTAGTTTCTAATTGTAAAATTAATAAATGAACTATAGTTAGCAAATATTTTTTTTTACATAATTTTTTAATGGAAAAAGCAAAAATAGTTAGAAAAATTTGAAAATCTGGAAATTTTTTTGAAAACTTTTGAAAATAAAATTATTAAAAACATTGTGAATATAAAAATAACATTAATTTCATAAGCAATCCCCAACTTAAGATGCACATTGTCCTCAATGAATTAATATTTCTATTAAATCTATTAATAACACATAATAATTAAGGAAGAGTGCTTAGATATTACCTCGTTTTGCTGCTCATGGTGTATTATCTACAAAAAATTGTTAGTACATAATAAATAATAGCATAATAAATAATACCATATATTACATCTTCGTTAAACTTGTATCATGGAGATGTCGAAGGATCCACTAAATCGTGAGATAACTCCATGTGCTTTGGAAATTTCAAGTAATGTTTTAAGCGTTTTCCATTCACTTTAAATGTATGACCATTTTTGGTTCAATTGCACCACACGGATACACAATTTTAATAATAAATGGTCCACTCCATTGTGAACGCAATTTTTCTGGAAATAGATGAAAATGTGAATCATCAAGAAGCACTTTATCAGATCGATGAAAAACATGATGTATGATATGATGATCACACCATATTTTTATTATTTCCTTCATAATGCATGAATTGTCATATGCATCATGTCTTAACTATTTCAATTCATTAATTTACAATTTTTGTAATGGGCCAGCTGAATTAATATCTAAATTAACTAATTTAAGAGCCTAATATGCCTTGTGCTCAATTTCTACAGGAAAATGGCAAGATTTTCCTTCGATTATTCTATATGGGAATGTGCCTAAGGGTGTTTTGAATGCAGTATGGTAAACCCATAAAACGTCGATTAGTCTAAACGATCAATATTTGCGAGACAGATTAACCATTTTCTCTAAAATTTGCTTAATTTCCCTATCGGCCAATTCAACTTGTCTACTCGACTGTGGTTAATAACGTGTAGAAATTTTATATGTGATGTGATATTTTTTCATCAAATTTTTAAAAGTCTTGTTACAGAAATGAGAACCCTCATCACTTATTATGGCTTTTGGAACTCCAAATCTAAACAATATATGTTATTTCAAAAATTTGATAATAGTTTGTTGATCATTATTTCTACATGTCGCAGCTTCCACCCATTTAGAGACATAATCGATCGCTATAAAGATATAAACATATCCATTACAAATAAGAAACAGTCGCATCAAGCCAATGCCCTAACAATTGAAAATCTCAATTGTACGAATGGGTGGTAGAGGTATATCATTCTTCCAAATTAACTGATTATGCTTGAAAACTATAATTATTTTAGTTTATTTATGCATGCATAATCCAATTTTGGTAATTAAAACAAAAAAATAATAAAAAATTATTTTTATTAATCAAATTCTCCACTATGATGTTTTTTTAGTGTTTACAGTCTTTTTGCAGATTTTTATGAAAGGAAATCGAAGAATCAAAGCGTATATCAAATATCAGCTCAGAACTATGATTTTACAGGTTTGCCTATGACAGCTCTCTATTGGCTGTCGACTGTAATATAGACTCGAGAGCGGCTGTTGATGGATCTTTGGAAAGCCAAGTCCACAGTTTGATTTTTTGGAGCTTTTTGTGAGAAAATATAGTTTCCTTTTAAATAGAATTCATATTATGGTTTTGTAAGGATATAAATATACGATGTCATTCAAAATTTTATAAGAGTTTTGAGAGGTAGAATGGTTTTAGAAATAGATTTATGTAATTAGATATTAAAGATTTTAGTTTTTGTACTCTCTTATAGAAATCAATAAAAGAATTATTTTTCCTTTATTGATTTATGGCTATGATGAGTACGAGTGACTAAATTCTTGCATTAGTTCAGACGTGATAACAAACTCTAGGTAATTTACTGGTATGTGATTTATATGCTTATTATTTTTAGTTGATTTATGTAAAGTTGATATTTTTTATTCCCTATTATTTTTTTAGGTTTTAGATATGATTTTAAATCTTTGGTGATTATTGTTTAATAATATATTCGTTACATAGTTTTTGATATAGCATAAACTCTTTAGGTACGGTGGATGCTTAAACTTCGAATGTTTATTTTTATTTTTCATATTTCATGCTTAGATAAACTCAAACTACATATAGGTTTAATATATAGGTTTAATGGAAAAAATTATTCAAAATATCAAGTTTGTAACTTTATTAGGTTTTATGCTTCAATGATATACTTTCCGGTTGTAAGAAGACCACGTGATCTATGTAATTAAGATAAAAAAAATATAAACATATTGAGTAAATTGTTCAATGGAAGAGTTAATCCATCTGACAACAATTTTATTTCAATTAAATTTAAATATTTTTAGCTTTAGTTTTAGTTTGGTTAATAAAAATCCAATCTTTCTTTTAGTTCTTTAATTTATTCTTCTTTAGTGCCAACACAATAATCAAAACGATCATCAAGAGAATGATCTTGAGTAACTATCCTTGTACTACTTGTTTGATCTCTTACAATTGAGAGTGCATGATGTAGATAGTAATCAAGTTTTTGTTGCTATTCCCAGGATCAAAACTATTATGTTACACTTTAGTGTATATTACAGTTTTTACATCATTAATTTTTGCAATTATGAATTTGGTTGACCAGCTAGAGGAGAACTTTGTATGGTGGACTTATTTAATCGTACTCAAATCCACAAACACTTACAATCCACCAAACACCTCATGGCATGAGCACTAATAATAATAATAACACCATGAATAACGGTAATAATAATAAGGGACCTGCAGATAACAATACAATAATAATAATAATAATAGTCATCATGGAGGCAATGGAAAATTCTTATGCGATTATGTACAACCTAATAGGATGACCCAACCTTCATGCATAGCATTTCCTTTGAATATGAAATACTTCGAGATTAAATCTGAAGTAGTTCAACTTTTACTTAAATTCCATAAGATATATTCAGAGAGCCCATATTTACATCTTTGAGAATTCAAATAAATTTGCTTTACTATTAATCTTAAAAATATTACTACAGAGCAATTTAAATTTAAACTTTTTCCATTCTCCCTAAATGATAAGTAAAGACATGGCTACATTCTTTATGTTCCAATTCAATCGAAAGATGGGATGAGATGCAAAAAGAAATTTTAATAAAATTCTTTTCTTCACATCGAACAAATTATATATGAAAGCAAATTCTCAATTTTTGACAGAAAGAAAATGAACCATTGTTTGAGTGTTAGGATAATTTAAAAATCTGTTATTCTTATGCTCATATCACTCTTTGAGATATAAAGAACTCTAAGTACCTTATATCAAGAGCTAAACACTACAACCAGGCAATTTGTAGAAACCATGTGCAATGGTGAATTTTTGAGTAAAGATTCTGAGGAAGCATGAGATTATCTTGATTTACTTACTGAAAATTCATAAGCCTGGGAACTAAGGATATTTTGGATAGACAACAATTAATAGAGAAACCTTATAATAGAGCTGGACTTCTTAAATTGAGATAAACTGAAAATATAACTGCACGATTAATTACTATCATGAAGAAATTTGAAAATTTGCTTTCAAAGAAAATAAAAACGGTTTAGGAAATAGAAGAAGTTCCGAAAGTTCGTAAAATTTGTAAATTACAAAGACATGCGACTCGCGAATGTCCAATACTTCTCACTGTGTCTTTAACACTGTTCCTCAGCTAACAAACAATCCATATTTACAAATATATAACTCTAGTTGGAGGAACCATCTAAATCATCAATGGAAGCAGAATTCACAACGACAATTTAATCATCAAAATAAGTAAACTAATCCACCACAATAATATGTCCAACCTTCTTATTAACCTTCGGTGTACGAACCACCATCGAAGAGAAATTTTGAGGATAATTCTTTGTAGATACAATAGAGAATGGATCAGATGATCTAAGCACAATAGTAGTTTATTCAGTTGAAACAAACGAATAACAGTCAGAATGCGATAGCCTTTAATGATATTCGATCACTGATATGCCACCTCAGTTCTGCATTGCAAACAAAGGAAAAATGTAATTTACCATCTCACCTGGAGGCCAACAGTTCAAGTAAAGTCGAAGGTATAAATGCAATTACTTTTTCTATTAATAATTATATGTCTGAGACAGTTGCTACAATTAATTTGCGAAGTGGTAAAGTATTTTATGAGCCCATTTCAAAAGAACATAATGAAGAGAAACAGGGTAATGATTCGATACAATAATCTAAGACTGATTATTCTAAAGATTCCACTTCCATAAATTATAAGCCACCTATATTGTTTTCTCAACATTTGAAAGCTAAAAATATTAATGCATTTTATGCTGATAATTTAGAAATTTTCGAACATGTGCAAATCAATACATCTCTACTGGAAGCAATCAAATAAGTTCTTCATATGCAAAATTCTTGAAAGACTTGTGTATAATCAAAAGACGTCACAACATACAGAAGAAATCATTTCTCATAGAATATGTAAGTGCATTATTCAGTTATGAAATGTCTTTTAAATATAAAGATTCTGGATGTCTGACTATTTCGTGTGCGATAGGTTAGCATAAAATAGAAAGATCTTTACTAGACTTGGGAGCTAGTGTAAACATTTTACCACATTCAGTTCACAAGCACCTAGGTCTAGAAGAAGCTAAACCTACGCCTGTTACATTACAATTAGTCGATAGGTCAAAAAGGTACCCTAGAGGTGTTGTGGATAATCCAAATCAAAAACTTTATTTTATTTAATATATTTTATAGTTCTTGACACTGCATCTGTAAAGAATTCACATCTTCACATTCAAGTAACCTCAGACATCCAATTTTAGCTAGGACTAATGTGGTTATAAATTGTAGGAATGATGTGGTGAAGCTATCATTTGGTAATATGACCATTGAACTTAATATTTTTAATATTTGCAAACAGCAGAATATTGATAATGATGAATTACAAGACATTAATTATATTGAATAAATTCGTGAAGGAGATATCATATCATTGTGCATTTCCAATTCTTTGATTCTTGCATTAACAATGAATGATAATTTTCTTAATTATCTCAAATTTGAACATACCATTGAAATTATAAAATATTTGACTAATACTATATGTTCAAATATCACGGGTTAGATTTCAAAAAAAGAAGTGTATGGAGAGTTACCTCAAATTATAAAATAATTAATACCATATGATATCCAAGCACCAATTCTTGAGCTAAAACTGCTACTTGAGAATCTTAAGTATGCATTTTTGGGACCTAAAGAAATTTTTCCAGTAGTCATCTTAGCACATCTTGATGAGAATCAGAAAAGGTGACTATTATCGACATTGCGAAAGTATGAATGAGCACTTGGATGGAACATGGTGGGCACTTAAGGTATGGACCCCCTTATTTCTACATATTTCATCACTTTGGAGGATGGAGCCTAGCATATTAGGAAAATGCAAAGAAGGCTTAACCCTACCATGAAGGAAGCGGTTAAAACTGAAGTGTTGAAACTTCTTGACACTGACATTATCTATCTAATTGTTGATAGTAAGTGGGTAAGTCAAACCAAAGTTGTTACAAAGAAGAGTGGGATAATAGTTATTAGAAATGAGGATGGAGAGATGATACCCAGTTGTACAACAACGAGTTGGTGTATGTGCATTGATTAAAGAAAATTAAATCAAGTAACACGCAATGATCAGTTTCCGTTACCTTTTTGACCAAGTACTTAAAAGAGTTGTTGGGTATGAATTTTATTATTTTCTTGATAGTTATTCTAACTTTTATCATATTGAAATTGCTTTAAAGGACCCGGAAAAGACAACTTTTACCTATTCCTGGTACTTTTACATTTACAAGAATGTCATTTGGACTATGCAATGTGCCCGCAACATTTTAAAAGTGTATGATAAGTAGTTTTAGCAATATGGTTGAAGATTATCTAGAGATATTTTTGGATGATTTCTCCATATTCAAAAATAATTTCAAATCTTATTTGACTAGTTTAGGATCTATGCTTGAAAGATATCAACAGAAAAATCTACTCCTAAATTATAGAAAATATCACTTCATAGTTACAAAAGATATTGTGTTAGGCCATATAGTTTCATCTAAAGAGATGAAAGTAGATAAAGCTAAGGTTGAATCTATTTCCAAAATATCAATACCTAAAACCGTGAAAAATATATGTTCGTTTTTAAGACATGCAGACTTTTATAAAAGGTTTATAGAAGATTTAGTATTATTGCTGTCCTCTTTCTCACCTTCTTGCACACAATATGCAATTTGAATGGATGCACGCATGTCAAACTACTTTTGATACCCTCACAGAGATGTTCACCATAGCACCAATAATGCAACTTCCAGATTGGTCACTTAATTTCGAAATTATATGCGATGCGAGTGACTATGCAATTAGAGCAATACTAGGGCAACAAAGAGGACCTACATAGTCTACTACACTAGCAAAACTCTCAATGACGCACAGACGAATTATACGACAATAGAGAAGAAGCTTCTAGCTATATTTTTTGCTCTTGATAAATTTCGTTCATATATTTTGGGCTCACATATAGTCATTTTTATAGATCATTCAGTGCTCTAATATCTTTTGTTAAAGAAATATGCAAAGCTACGATTAATCAAATGGATATTGTTGCTCCAAGAATTTGATCTTGAAATTAAAAATAAAAAGGGAGTAGAGAATGTAGTTGCTGACAACCTCTCTCATTTGACATTTGATAATGACAAACTCAATTAGGGACTCGTTATTTGACGAGCAGCTATTTTTAATCAGAACAACTCCTTAGTATGCTGATATTATTAATTTTCTTGTTGTAAGTGAAATACTATACCACTAGAGTGCACATGATAAACGATGATTCCTATATGAGGTACGCTATTTCCTTTTTGATGATCCTTATTTATTTAATATTGTTCGGATCAAATCATCAGACGCTATGTGCCCGATGATGAGATTCATAGTGTAATTGCCTTCTATCATACAGAAGCATGTGTGGGCCAAATTTCGTCTAAAAAATGGTAGCCAAAATACTCCAATGTGAATTCTATTGGCCCACAATATTTAGAGACACATATAAATATTGTAAACGTTGTGAGTTGTGTCACAAAGTAGGAGCGTTAATGACTTTGATCTAAATCGTACACTTTCAAGTGCAAGATATTGAACAAATAATACAAGAGGAGTAATCCAAGAACGTTCTCTCGATAATCGTTTTGATTATTGTGTTGCACTAAAGAAGAATAAATTATGGAACTAAATCAAAACTAAATGTAAAAGATGTAAAAGGGTTTAAATTTACTTGATATAAAATTGTTAGTCACGTGGGTTAACTCCCTGTAGAATAATTTACTGGATAAATTTATACTTTTTTATCTCTGTTGCATAAATCATATGGTTTTCCTACAACCAAAAAATATATTATTAAAGCATAAAATCTAATCAAGTTGCAAACTTAATATTTTGAATAATTTTGCTCAATTAAACCTATATGAATTTTAAGTTTATCTAAGCATGCAATATGAATAACAAAAATAAACGTTCAAACTCTAAGCATATACTATACCTAAAGAGTCTACGGTATATCAAAAACTAAGTAACAAATATATTGTCAAATAATAAAACATCAAAGACTCAAAATTATATCTAAAATCTAACAAGATAATTAGGAATAAAAAATATCAACTTTACATAAATCAATTAATTATAATAAGCAACTAAATCACATGCTAGCAAATTATTTAGGGTTTGTTATCTCATCTGATCCAACGTAAGAATTTAGCCTCACATACTCATCATAGCCATGAATAAAGAAAAAGAATTGTTTTTATTAATTTCTAAGAACGAGTACAAAAACTAAAATCTATAATATCTATAATATCTATTATATCTCTTTAAAATCAAAAATACATAATTCTAAGTTATATCCTATATTTATAGCCTCACAAAATCCTAATAAGACTTTTATTTACAAGAAAACTCTCTTTTCTCTCAAAAATAGCTCCAAAAAATCAATCTGCAATCCTGGCTTTCCGAAGCCACTTCGACAGCTAGTCTTGGGTCTCTGATTTAGTCGTCAACTGTCAATAGCTGATAGATAGATGTCGATAACTAGACCTGTAAAAACACAGTTCGGAGTTGGTATTTAAAATACACTTTGATTATTCAATTCCTTTATAGATCCTTACAAAAAGACTATAAAGCACTAGAAAAATATCACTATTGGAGAGTTTGATTAAAAAATAATTTTACATTAATTTTTTGCATTAATCACCAAAATGGGATTACGAGTACATAAAATAAACTAAAATAATTACACTTTTTACTTGTAATCAATAGACACTTCTTACTCGTAATCAATAGCGTCTATTGCCAAGTTGTTGGATTGTGGTAAAACCTTTAATGTAGTTGTTGATTTTGCAGTTATTTATTGATCACGAGATCTCCACTTTGCTTGATTCCAATATCCTAAGATTTCAAGAGAGCCAGTTGCCTAACTTTTTTTTATCTTCTTAATCTCATCACTTTGTCCCAATCATATCTCATCTATGTTTATTCGGATCCTTACCAATTTTCATATTGGAACTTGTATATTTTGGTATAAGATAAATTACTTCATTCAATTTCCACCTCTATACTTACTACTTTAAAGCCCGAAATCAACTAGCCATAGATCTAATTCTGACTTTAAATGAGGACAATGTGATCAAAGTAAATTACTATCATATTTTTGTTCATTTAATCATGTTCGTTTGTATTCAAACTCTCTTATCGGGCCTCAAACAGACTCTAAACTTCTTTCGAAATCTTTGCAATTGAGTCTAGAGTATGTTTTTGGGCCCCTTGGGCCCAGAATCTTTTGACATCCTATTATAGGCTGTCCAGAAGTCTTGAAGGACCTACCATAGGTCTTCCAGAGAAAAAGAGGCCAAATGGGTGCCTTTTTAACTCTAATTTCTTGTTTTTGTTTTATTGGATTCATCTCAATGGGATATTCAATTTAGTATATTCACTTACCTCATTTTGACTTTGAATGAGAGATTTATACTCATTCAAAGTTGATAATCGTAAGTGACCTTAACGATCGACTCAGTTATAATCTATTTTATCCATAATGGTTTAATATGATTCTCCTTGATTTTCTATAATCTCAGTTTATCTGCTAAATATCTCATCCACGATGTGAATTCTTCGTCCTTGTTTTGTGATAAAGTTTAACTAAAATAAAAAATATGCACTTAAATCATGACAGTTCAATCTAGTTTCAGTTTAACAAACTCCGTTCAGCCTTATCTATATTAAGGAGGCTCTAGGAGAGGCCCACTTTCTAGATGACCTGTGATAGGCTGTACAGAAGCTTCATAAGTTATCTAGAAGCTCTAAACTGCCTTCCACATTCTGGACAACCTATTGTCTAGAGCCCATGGACAGCCTATCATAGGCTATCTAGGGAACTTGGATAAAGAAGAATGTTTTTCAACTATTTAAACCTCTCCACTATATCGAGATAACACACCTGAGAACACACTCTAAAACACCAAAGATAAAAAAATTCCATTTCCATTGCCTTTGTCAAGATCTTTGTGCTCAAACAATATCCGAATGGCAGAAAATCAATGGAAACCATTTTCGGTATTTCAGGAGTCTGTTTTTAACGATCTTGGGTCTGAACAACATCAAATTTTATCTGCCAATATCTCAATCCATAAAAGCTTCCTTAAACTCTCTCCTCATTTTTTTTATTATTTCAATTATTTATATTGGATTTTATTAAGATTTAATCAAGAAAATTTGGTTTAATTGTTTTCCCCTTAAGTTGGCGTTGTAGCTCCTTATCACTTCAAACATTTTCAAACTACATAAATTACGTTTTAAGCAATTCTCCTATACTTTTAATCTACTTCTGGCTTAGGGTGTTGGCTACCAAAGGGATAACCCCTACAGGTAAGGATTCTTTACTCTAATTTTAATTTCATATTTTTGGTTCATATATATAGACTATTATACACCATTTTCTAATTTCCTTTTCTTTTGTGCTTATTTTGATTCTTTTTTGCAAGCTTTACAAGATAAGAAGTGAGGAAATCAAGTGGATAGTATAGATCAACTTTTTACCTATTCTGATTGACACTTTCTCCGAGTTCTGGATAGTTTGGGGTGATGATCGCAATGCATTCAACCAAATCAAAAGTCCAAATTTTGTGTGTATGACTTCAATCTAGATGCATAATGAGATTGCAAGCCGTTGTTGATTCCAATCCAACTGTCCTTCTAGCAGAATCACCATTTTGTATCACTTAAAGAAATTAAAACTAAGAAAAATGAGAAAAACTATAACTTTGTAAAATTGAGGATTTCAAGAGACAAAATACATAATTAATCTTGAATAATATGAATGTTCGAATCATGCCCTTTCCTTCAAATATGGAACATTTACTGTGGATACCTTACAGAGCAGCTCATTGGCTCCATTGAGGATCTGACAATAAGCTTGGCATAGAGATTGCGAGGAAGATCATAAAAAAGGAGGAGAGAAGGAATACATTTTTGAGGTGTAGTATGAAAACATAGTAAGAAGTGATTTGCAATAATGGGCTTTCTCCTCTACAAATTTGATATGAAAACTCTCTTTTAAACACAACAATGGAGATTTATAGAAAAGAAGATGAAAAAAATGACCATGTCGATGTGTTCATGGCACTAAGAAGTTACTTCAATTTTTTGGAACCTTTTTAGAGCAACCTTAAAGTTGGATATCACAAGTTTTAAATAGAGTTTCTGAAATTTTCAAATCCTTTAATTGCTCTTTACCTTAAAGATAGATCCAGTTCTAATTAGTCTAGTTCTAATTAGTATCATTCATGACTCATTCCAAGTATAGGATAGTTGGAAGCAACCTAGCTCAATTATGAATCACTATGCCAACTCAGCAATCTAAAATATCACATTTAAAACCCACATACACTGTCAGCTTGACCCGCCATCTTGCCGTTGATGGCGTGCCTTAGTAATGGGAGCAAACTCCTTAGCAAAGAGTCTCACTTGGGCAAAGACCATTGATGGCAGGGTTTTGTCTAACCACCAATGGCCATAACGAATCTTATAACAAAGGGTTGTCTCAGGCACAGGATAGATCGATGGTAGGGATCTGTCATTGATGTCTATGGGTGACCATCGACACTCTCAATAGGATTGTGGTGAAAACTTCATAACTTTGACTCCAAATTCCAATTGAGTTGATTTAAAGGCCTTTAAAAAGAGGAATTAGAGCTCTCCAACATCTCCTATCAAGAATTTGCAATTCAACTTGTACCATGATCAAAACTATACTTCACCTTGATTTTGATGCACAATCTTTAGTTAAACTTAATTCACGAAAGTAGACTCTATTCATGATCTCCAGTCTTCATTTGCTAGCATCTACAGTATATGATGTTGACCTTATTATGCCATATTATTCCTGACTTGATTCATGCATATTATATATTAGCACTGCGAAGTTATGGGGGACTAAATGATGGATTAGTATTTTATCCTAATAGATATGATAGGCTTATGCAATCATGTCCAAAGCCTATATATATGGAATTATTAGAGTCCAAAGAAAATTCGATAATCTATCTGATGACAACCCACATGAGTGGTGAAATTTTGAGTCCATGATAATTTTATGCTTCCAACTTAGTGATAAAAACTAGAGTCTACTGTAGTGGAATACCAAAGTCCACTATTATGGCAATTCCAAATTCCATCTCGGTGAAAAAATCAAAGTCCATATATTCTAGGGGTGTAGTATGTTCATGATATACACATCCTATCCATTAGTTTGTTCAAAATAATAAACAATGAACATTGATTCGGACTACACATTATATGTTTATCTGTACATGATACTTACATGTTTACTTAGCATTAAAATGAATTACATGGATCTTTTTTTGACTTATGTAATCATGACCTAACACTTGATATATATTACACACACACATTATTTTTGTTCTATGACAATACACCTCTTCTTTTTTTATGTTCTACTTGTCGGGTTTAATCCACTGGATTCCGAACCCTAAGTATTGGAGATTATGAAGTGGAGTTTTCTCAATGGATGAACCTTACTTGGTAGAGAAAAAGGAGCGGCTATTGAACCTAATGTTCTACTAATTCTTCCTTTTGTATTTTATACATTGTATCCTAGCAGTGCATTGTTTTATGTACTTGACTCTTTTTATAATATTATATTTAGTTTTTGTTATAGAAATGTTGTGGATGATTTTAAGTATTGCAATTAGAACCTAATTTCCAAATTCCATACTTGTGCGATTAGTGATTAGGCCTCGTCCATGTCATTTTTATGTGCTCCATAGTAGCACATTCAATTTTCGGAAGTAGATGAAAAAGGGCCATTACATAGCCCAAGTAAGGATGCACAACAAGTCAATGAAAGAAGTAACTTGGTGAAGAAATCAATGTTGCATGATCACCACATGATTTAAGTGATGCAGTCGGAACATAACTCCTCATATATATCAAATTATGTCAAATCAGTTATCCATTTGGACCACAATGGGAAGGAAAACCAAATTCTCTAAAGATTCAGAAAAACTATTTTTGTGGAAAAAAGAAGCACAAGAAAATCTATATCTGGATTCACATATAGGAAATCATGCTCCAAGTACAATTCTTCTAATAACCGACTAGCAACAAATATAGATACCCTCTCCAAGAGGAGAGAAAAGCTTTTTTGCTTGATCTCAAGATGTTTTGTTGTTGATCCAAGATTCTAGATCTAGTGATTTTAGATTTGAGAGGAAAAAGAGAGTTTTGATTGACTTATAATCCTTTCTTCATATAAACTTCTAAGTCAGACAACTCACTTTTCTACCAAGAACGTAGGCCAGGGAATTATCTTAGTTAAATCTCATTATATTTTTATATCTGTATTTCTAACCTTTATTTATTATCTGATAATCTCTTTACTATTGGGCTTTCTATCTTGGTGATCAACTCATATAATATCAATTTGTTTGAATCTGCCTTAAGGCTAATCTTTGTTTAATGCTTAATTTGGTATAATCAATTTAGCTTCTAAATTTGGCATCAATAAGGTTGAATCTGTTAACAAAAGATAGCGGAATAATACTAATGCAACAACCAGCGGAATCAAATAGTTAACCGAAGAGAAAAATAGCAGAGACAGAGAACACGCAGATTTAACGTGGTTCGGCAATATGCCTACGTCCACGGGAACCGATCGAAAAACTTCCACTATATCAAAAGAGGATTACAAAATACTAGTTCTCAACCTCAAGAGAAAACACAAAGAAATCACACAAGATTTTGAGATCAAACTCTAATCTCTTGTTGCAGTGATTTACCTCTTTGCTTTTGCCGTCGAAATTCCAAAAGAAAAAAACGCAACTTCACCTTTGCCTCCGGCCGAAAACAAATAGCAGCAGCCCCACACCTTGTTTTGCTTTCTTCGGCCAGCAGCTACCTCTTTTGTTTGCTGCAGCCGCCACGCAACAACATAAGAAATTCAGGCCAATCAAACCAATTTTGCAGCCGCCACCTTTTCTCTCTCCTGGCCAAAAACAAACAGATGCTTCTTTTCTTTTTTTCTTTTCAGCTTACCCAAAATCCTAGCACCACACCCCATATATATACTATATCATAATGGGTTTGGGCCGGTTTTGAACCCGTTTCGGTTAACCGAAACCTGCTACGGCAATGGACTCCATTAGCAACAATCTCCCACTTGGAGACCATTGCTAAAAATGTAATCTCCATACATGATAATCCCAGTGTCCAAAGTTTTTACCTCGATCGTTTAAAGTCCCAATTTCAGCATTCAACACAAATGCACCAAAGTTGAGCAATAGCTCAACTTTTTCCCATCAACCGGCTTTGTCAATATATCTGCAGGATTCTTACTGCCCTCAATCTTCTCCCACTTCAATTGACCATCCTCCAACAAGGATCTAATAAAGTGATATCTCAAGTGAATATGTTTAGTCCGTGAATGATACGCCGAGTTCTTAGAAAGATGAATTGCACTCTGACTGTCACTGAATAACCTGCAATCCACTCCATCAAAACCCAACTCACTCATCAATCGCTGCAACCAAATAAACTCCTTACTTGCTTCTGCAGCTGCAACATACTCAGCTTCTGTCGAAGATAAAGCAACAATTGATTGTAGTCTTGAAACCCAGCTTACTGTTGTCCCTCCTATAGTAAAAACATAACCTGTGGTGCTCCTGCCATTGTCTCTATCACCCGCATTGTCCGAATCCACAAAACCTTGCACATCAATATTATCACCCCCAAAATACAAACAATAATTTGAAGTACCTTTCAAATACCTGAAAATCCACTTCACCGCTTGCCAATATTCCTTTCCAGGGTTCTTCATGAATCTACTCACTACTCCCACTGCATGTGCAATATCTGGTCTTGTACTCACCATTGGATACATGAGACTCCAAACGGCCGATGAATAAGGCACATTCTCCATGTGTCTTTTCTCCTCATCTGTTTTAGCACTTTGCTCTTTTGACAGTTTGAATTGACCACCAAGAGCTGTAGTTATCGGTTTTGCATTATCCATGTTGAATCTCTCCAACACCTTCTTGATGTACCCCTTCTGAGATAACCACAATTTCTTATTTTTCTTATCTCGGGTAATTTGCATCCCAAGAAGTTGTTTGGCCTCACCCATGTCCTTCATAGAGAATCTTCCTGCCAACTTTCTCTTCAGATCATTGATTTTCTTCATGCATGTACCTGCCACAAGCATATCATCTACAAACAAAGTAAGTATAATAAAGTTACCATCGTTAAACTTTTGTAGATATACACAATGATCTGAATTGCTTCTGGCAAAATCCGAATCCAACATAAACTTGTCGAACTTCAAGTACCATTGCCTCGGCGCTTGTTTCAACCCATACAAGCTCCTTTTCAGTCGACATACCCAATTCTCTTTCCCTTTAACTTCATATCCCTCCGGCTGTTCCATATATATTTCCTCCTCCAAATCACCATGAAAGAAAGCAGTCTTCACATCGAGCTGCTCTAAATATAATCCTTTTACAGCCACAATACTTAGTATTGTTCTGATAGAAGTCATCTTGACAACAGGTGCAAATATTTCATTGAAGTCAATACCTTTTCTCTGACCGTATCCCTTCACCACAAGTCTAGCCTTGAATCTTTGTGTCCCTCATGTCTCATGTTTTACCCTGTATACCCACTTGTTATGCAATACTTTCATCTTTTCCGGTCACTTCACCAATTCCCATGTGTGATTCTCCTCCAAAGAAGACATCTCATCACGCATAGCTTGCTCCCACTTAAGATGAAGTTTATCCTGCATAGCTTCTTGGTAACTCTCTGGTTCACCTGCATCAGTATACAAAACATGATATAATGGAAGACAAAGTTTTTGGGTTGGCTTCCTTATCCTCGTGCTCCTCCTCAAAGTGGGAACACTCTCTGATGAAGTACTGGAACCATCTATTTCAGTCAATGGCTCTCTCTCCTGTTCGGTCTCATCTGAAACTTGTGTATTCTCAGGTGCAGCCATTTCTTCTCCTTCAGATGTAGGTATTTCTTCCTCTCTTTTATCCATGGGATCCATCCCATCTTGTGGCTCATCCAGCTCCAAGCGCTCTTTTTCCACTGCATTCTCACTCTTACTTTCCCTTCAGTCTTTATACATACAGCCCTCATTAAATACCACATCTCTGCTACGAATTACCTTGTTATGCTCATAATCCCATAAGCGATAACCATATTCGTCGCCACCGTATCCAATGAATGCACACTTCTGAGATTTAGAATCAAGCTTCTTTCTCATCTCATGATCCACATGTGCATATGCTATACAACCAAACACTTTTAAGAAAGAGTAATTCACAGTTTTACCAGACCACACCTCCTCTGGAATTCCTCCATCTAAAACACTAGCTGGACTCCTGTTGATCAGATAGACTGTCGTATCTACAGCGGCTCCCCAAAGTTGCAAAGGCAAACCTGCTTGTAGTCTCATACTCCGAGCTCGCTCCAAAATGGTTCTATTAATCCTCTCAGCCACGCCATTTTGCTGCGGTATCCTCGGTACAGTCTTCACTCTCCTGATCCCGTGGGTAGAGCAATAGTCATCGAACTCCCTATTGCAAAATTCCCCACCATTGTCTGACAACAGACATTTTACCTTCAAACCTGTTTCATTCTCAACAAGAGCTTTCCATACCTTGAAGATCTTGAAAACATCGGATTTCTGTTTAAGTGCAAACACCCATGTTTTCCTACTTGCATCATCTATGAAAGTGACAAAATAAGAATTACCTCCAAGAGACTTCGCCGAAGAAGGCCCCCATACATCTGTATGCACCAACTCCAATCTTTCGGTTTTCTTCTCCTTGCCATCCTTCATAAAGCTAACTCTTTTCTGCTTTCCAAACACACAGTTCTCACAGAAATCAAAATTAGCATCTTTCATATCTGTCAACATACCTCTGGATTGCAATACCCTCATGCCGCTTTCGCTCAAGTGACCGAGTCTCTGATGCCATAAGGTAGCCTTCTCATTCTTCACGGTGGTGAAAGAAACAACGTGATCTACTGAGCTTGAGAGTAAATATAGAGTTCCCACTCTCTCATCCTTGACCACCACCATTGCTCCTTTACTGATCTTCCACTGCTTCTTTTCAAATGAGATTTGATAACCTTCGCTATCCAGCTTGCTAACAGATATTAAATTCTTCTTCAAATCTGGTATGAGCCTGACCTCTTGTAAAAGCAACTTTCCACCATTGTGCAACTTTAGCTGAATTGTTCCTTTATCGAGAATCTTGCATTCCTGCCCATTACCAACAGTCACATGCCCAAAATCACCTTGGACATAATTCTCAAACCATTCTCTACGAGCAGTGCAATGGAACGAAGCCCCTGAATCTACAAACCACGAATCTGACCTTGATTCTGTATGAGCAGACAAACACAAGTCATCATACTCTTCACTTGGATTCACCACATTCGCTCTTTCCTTGTCTTTGTTTGGACAATCCTTCTTCATATGACCCTCTGTCTTACATTTCCAACACACTAACTTTTTCTTGAATTTTCCCTTAGATTTTGATCTTCCTCTTTGCTTCGACTCCCTGCTTGAACTTCTACCCCTTTCCTTTCGTCTGTCATTATCAACCGACAGAGCAGTACTTGTAGAAACTGTGCTCTCACCCATGCTCTTTTTCATCAATTCATCATTCATGATTGTACTCACAACATCATTGAATTTAAGAGCAGTATTGGAAGAATTGCTGAAGGCCATAACAACATTACTCCAACTATCCGGTAACGAACACATAAACATCAAAGCTTTAATGTCATCAGCAAAGACAAAATCTAAAGATTCAAGTTGTGCCCATAATGTATTAAATTCGTTCAAATGATTAACAACTGAACTATCAGAAGGCATCTTTAAGTTGAACAACTTTTTCATTAGAAACAGTCTATTTGAAGCAGATGACTTCTCATAAAATTTAGCCAACGCTGGCATCAAACCTGAAGTGGTCTTCTCCTTGGAGACGTTGAACATAACCTGCTTTGTCAGGCACAATCGAATCTGCGCCAAAGCCCTCCTGTCCAACAATGTCCACTCCTTATCAGTCATCTTTTCTGGTTTTTCTCCAATCAGTGGTTGATGTAAATTTTTTTGATATAAATAATCTTCTATCTGCAACTTCCACCATTGGAAATCTGTCCCATCAAATTTTTCAATTTTTCCCTTCCTATCTTCCGCCATAACTCCCACTCAAAATCAACACCGATCTGAGTGAAATCTGACCCGAACCAGGGCTCTGATACCAATTGTTAGCAAAAGATAGCGGAATAATACTAATGCAACAACCAGCGGAATCAAATAGTTAACCGAAGAGAAAAATAGCAGAGACAGAGAACACGCAGATTTAACGTGGTTCGGCAATATGCCTACGTCTACGGGAACCGATCGAAAAACTTCCACTATATTAAAAGAGGATTACAAAATACTAGTTCTCAACCTCAAGAGAAAACACAAAGAAATCACATAAGATTTTGAGATCAAACTCTAATCTCTTGTTGCAGTGATTTACCTCTTTGCTTTTGCTGTCGAAATTCCAAAAGAAAAAAACACAACTTCACCTTTGCCTCCGGCCGAAAACAAATAGCAGCAGCCCCACACCTTGTTTTGCTTTCTTCGGCCAGCAGCTACCTCTTTTGTTTGTTGCAGCCGCCACGCAACAACATAAGAAATTCAGGCCAATCAAACCAATTTTGCAGCCGCCACCTTTTCTCTCTCCTGGCCAAAAACAAACAGATGCTTCTTTTCTTTTTTTTCTTTTCAGCTTACCCAAAACCCTAGCACCACACCCCATATATATACTATATCATAATGGGTTTGGGCCGGTTTTGAACCCGTTTCGGTTAACCGAAACCCGCCACGGCAATGGGCTCCATTAGCAACAGAATCCTATGAAGTTCACTTGGAGAGTCATTAAAAATTCGTAGATGATAAGGTGTGTAATCACTAACAAAAGTAGGATCCACTTAAGGATCAAAGCCTATAACTTATCAAACTCAGAATTCAGAAAATATCCAATGCTTTGTTATAAAATACATTGATTATATAGAGAACCAAGTAGAAACTTCAAATATTTTTGCTGCTATGTGTTATTTTATTTTATTAGTTATATTAATCATGTTTAGATGTTGTAATGGCCCGCCATCTGACTACGATCTAAATCATACATTTCCAAGTGTAAGAGATTGAGCAAGTAGTACTACGGTAATAATCCAAGATCATTTTCTCTAGCATCGTTTTAATTATTGTATCGACACTAAAGAAAAATAAATTACGAAACTAGAAACAAAAATTGGAGTTTTATCAACCAAAACTAAAGCTAATAAGGGTCTAAATTTATTTGAAATAAAATTTTTGGTTAGATGGATTAACACCCCCGTAGAATGATTTAGTGGATGTGTTTGTGTTTTTTTTATTTAAGTTTCATAAATCACATGGTTTTTCTAAAAAGGGAAAATATATTATTAAAGTACAAAGACTAACAAAGTTGCAAACTTAATACTTTGAATAGCATTCCCAGTTAAACATATATGTATTTTGAATTTATCTATGCATGAAATATGAATAACAAAAATAAATATTCAAAATCTATGTACACACCGTGCCTAAAGAGTTTATAGTATATCAAAAACTATGTAATGAATATATCATTAAAAATAAATCAAAAACTCAAAATCATATCTAAAACTTAACAAAATAATAGGGAATCAAAGATATCAACTTTACATAAATCAATCAAAAATGGTAAGCATAAAAATGACATACCCAGTAAATTATCTAGAGTTTGTTATCTCATCTGTACTAACAGAAGAATTTAGCCACTAATACTTATCAAAGTGATGAATAAAGAAAAAAAAATTCTTTTATTGATTTCTATGGAATAGTACAAAAACTAAAATTTTGAATCTCTAAATCGTTCTAAAAACTTTTTCTAAATATCAACCATTCAAAAGCATATATAATTATGAATTACATCGTATATTTTTAGCCTTGCAAAATCCTAACAGAAATTGTATTTACAAGGAAAATCTATTTTCGCTCAAAAAGGTCCAAAAAATCAAACTGCGGACGTGACTTTCCAAAACTCCATTTATCGACATTCTTAGTTTGCATTATAGTCGATGGCTGTCGACAGCCAACGGATGGCTGTCGACAACCAACGGATAGTTGTCTACCTATCTGTCGATAACCAAACTTATAAAATTACAGTTCTGCTTTGATACTTGAAATACGCTTCGATTCTTTGATTTCCTTGCATATAATACCCTACAAAAAGACTATAAAGCACTAAACAGTATCAAAGTGGAGAATTTGATTAATAAAAATATTTTTTCATTGATTTCTTGTATTAATCATCAAAATTGGATTACATGTGTATAGAATAAATTAAAATAACTACACTTTTTAAGTGTAATCACACCCCAACTTGAATTTTGCTAGTCCCTAACAAAATTATCAAATTAAGAAAATAAACTAAGGACCTAACTAAAAAATAAATCCTAACTCACTTTCGTAGAAATCACGATTGCACTTAGAAAGTGCAACAAGCCGTTTAACCCCCAGGTTACCCTACTGGATGAGTATTGTCTCATGAGGTTTTCCAATGATATTACCTACAAATATCAAGAAGTGTTTGGGTTCAAGAAATAAAAAAAAAAAAAGGATTAGTATAAAATAAAGAAAAGTAAAAATATTATACATCATATTATTAACTATCTATTTTATTTTGCTTCTCATTTCATCTCTATATAAAGCTCAATTAGACATATACATATATATTTATAAAGATATCAATCCTAACGAATCACTTATAATTTAATACCTTTATGTATCTATCATGATCATTTAAATCGTATTGTAGATATACTTTTACTTTTAATTATCATCTCCTATGCACTCTTGAGATCATATATATAAGTCTTGTCAAGTTCCAAACTCTAATCAAAGTTATAGGAACCCTTTCACACACACACACACATATTCATAAACACTTAAACACTTGGCTTTTATGTGAACATTTATGTTACTGAGGCACAAATGCCCAGTTATTTAGCTTATGTTTATACTAAAAATCCTTAAGTATTGTTTGTCTTACCAAGACATACGAACCCAACTACTTAACACCTACTTTCTCTTATTTGTTATATGTACTATATATTTTTTATATTTATTTATTTATTTCTTCTTAGTAGTATTTTGCTTTAATACCAGGCTCACTTCTTTTTTTGTTTTTATTATTTATTTATATATATAAGATATGCATTCCTTTTAAGTTTTCTCTTTTGTTATCAACGTTTCATGACTCATTATATAAGTGTTTAGAGTGTATACTTGATTCAAATCTAAAATCCATTTATCTTGTTGGATTTAAAATCTTAATTAAGATTACATAAGAACTACTATCATATAAGTATCAATATTAAAATATCAATCTCATAAATATACTATGTAGAATACTTCTAATCTTACTTTTTACTTCACATAAACAAAAAAAATTGAAAATTTTAAATAGGTTAATTAGTTAGTTATGATACATATGATTTAGTAAAGTAAAATTTATCTACCCACCCACCTTAAATTATGTAGTTCCCTCAGTGCAACAAGAATATATTTATGCAAATAATACACTAAGAAATAATGTAAGAGGTTAAAGTTAAAAAATACCTATTTTTACGGTTCTACAAAAAATCCACTCCCTCAAATAGTCGATATTAACGATACTGCTGATGATTATCTTTTTGTCACTTGCATTTTTGTCACCGACAGAACCCTGTGGTCCCCTTGTTTCTTCGTCTTAATCGGGAGAATTGTGATATCCTCACTAACAATTTGTTTGTATATTTTGGTGAGAAGCCGATATTGATGTTGTTGATTATGCTTAGTTAGGGCTTGCTGAGTCTCGATGACTTATAGTCTTTCCATGAATGTGTTAGTCATCCTTATTATCGATTCATTCAATATTTGGAGTGTTACCTCTTCTGGTTGGGGAACCTCACTGCACATCCGTGTTCCTGATCTTGTTCTCCGTAACCAACTAGCAAGGCAGCACCTCTGCTTGCTCTTACTGTACTGGCTACTCCTGCTGGGCGTATCAAGTGCTCATGCTCCTTTGAATGGTCGTATCCGTAAATGGTTGCATTACCTGGGTAAGTATGCCAATTGACGACAAATTGATCCCATTATTCATACTAATTTCCATTATCAGAGATGGTAGAACTAGAACTAGCTTTGCCACTCTCGGATGTTGGATACTGTTTGTCATAAAATTGAATTTTTATTGAATTTCTCAATAAAAGATTACAATATAAATGGTTGTCCGTTTATAGAAGATGAGAAAAATAATTCCTTTTTGTTTAATGTCAAGTTCTGTTGTAGCCGTGGAGGATGATTCAGCTCTCCATTGACGATTTGAACTCAAGTTCTTAAGTTGGCAGCTTTTGCAAAGCTTTTAAAGAGAAAGAACTCTAGTTCTCTAGCACAAACTCAAAGTGGAGATAATCTAATCAATCAACCCCTTTCTTAGCCCAGTGTTTGGCTATTTATAGAGGTCTAAAAACTTTTAAATTGGTGTAATTGTCTAATTAATGACTTTCTTGATTTGAGAATTAATTCTTTAAGAAGTTGAAATCTCTTGATTAAGAAAGAGTTAAAACTTTTTGAGATATAGAAATCTCTAGATTAAGAAAGAGTTGGAACTTTTTAAGAGATAGAAATCTCTAAATTAAGAAAGAGTAGAACTCTTTATAAGATGATAATATTCATTCTTTTTGTACTAGAGGTGAATCCCCTCTTAGAGGTATGTGGACATCTCATAAGGGTTCTTTCTTCTTTAGCTTTCTTGGCTTTTTATAGGAGTTTTGGGGATTTAAACTCTCATTAATTTAGATATAATGGAGGTGTAACTCTCATTTTTATTTTCAATTAGATGAGGTGTAACCACCATTTCAAAGGTGCAACCCTCATTTTTATTTTCAATTAACTGAAGTGTAACCCCCATTTTGATTTTCAATTGAGTGAGGTGTAACCCCCATTTTAAACCACTCATTAATGGGATGTAACTCCCACTTTAATTTGTATTCATGCATTATTTTTTTCTTAACAGAGCCCCTCCAAAATTTCCAAAATTTCTTTGACTTTTTGAAGATATTTTGGAATACTTTGGATTTTTTTTTCGTGGTTTGATAAAACTTATCATTCATTCAGAGGTAATTGTTAACTTGATGAATGTACTGGCCTTGATCTTCAGAGGTAACTGCTAACTTGATAAATTTGTGACTCATTTTTATTTTGTTTAGAGGTGATTTTTAACTAGAAAATATAGAGTCTGTATTCAAATGTCAAAATATATTTGTGACTAATAAATAATTTTCTTGTACAAGATAGAAGTAATAGTTAACTTTTCTGAACAAGTTATAGTTTTAGCTGTTCAGTGACTTGTAGGATAACAGTTTTTTGAATTGCCAGAGATAATTTTTAACTTGGCACATTTTGGTGGAATATGGAATTTGGTTTAGTCAGAGATAATTTTTAACTTAACAAATTTTGGAGGAATGAAATTTGGATTTAACAGAGATAATTTTTAACTTGACAAATTTGGTGGCATGGAATTTGGATTTGTCAAAGGTAATTTTTAACTTGATAAATTTGGTAGAAATAGAATTTAGATTTGTCAAAGGTATAACCTAACAAATTTCGGTGGAAATAGAGTTTGGATTTGTTTGAGATAATTTTTAACTTGAAAAATTTTGATGGAAATGAAATTTGAATATGTCAGAGATAATTTTTAACTTGACAAATTTTGATAAAAATGGAATTTAGATTTGTCAGAGATAATTTTTAACTTGACAAATTTTGTGAAAATGAATTTGAATTTGTCAGATGTAATTTTTAACTTAACAAATTTTGGTGGAAATGGAATTTGAATTTGTCAGAGTTATTTTTTAACATGACAAATTTTGATGGAAATGGAATTTGGATTTTGTCAAAGGTTATTTTTAACTTGACAAATTTTGAAAAAAAAAAAAAATTTAAATTTGTCAGAGGTAATTTTTAACTCGACAAATTTTAGTGGAAATATAGTTTGGATTTGTTAGAGGTAATTTCTAACTTGATAAATTTTGATGGAAATAGAGTTTGGATTTGTCAGAGGAAATTTTTAACTTGATAAATTTTGGTGGAAATAAATTTGTATTTGTCAGAGATAATTTTTAACTTGACAAATTTTGATTGAAATGAAATTTGGATTTTGTCGTCATTCATTCAGAGGTGACAGTTAACTTGATGAATGCACTTAGTGTTGATGATCAGAGGTAACCGTTAACTTGATACATCATTGTTTCTTTTGTATATTGTTTAGAGATAATCATTAACTTGACAATATAGAGTCGATATTCAAATGCCCAAATTGATTTGTGACGAGTGAATAATTTTCTTGAACATGATAGAAGTAATCATTAACTTTCCTGAACAAATTGTAATTTTAGTTGTTCAATGACTTATAGTATAACTACATTTTGAATTCTTAGAGGTAATTTTTAACTTAGCAAATATTAGAGGAATAAATTTGATTTTGTTAGAGGTAATTTTTAACTTGACAAATTTTGGTAGAAATAGAATTTGGATTTGTCAACGGTAATTTTTACTTGACAAATTTGGTGGAATGAAATTTGATTTTGCTAGAGATAATCATTAAGTTGATAAATTTGATGGAAATAGATTTTAATTTTGTATTCTGATGTCAGAGATATGATTTTAATTCGATATTTTTTTAGGGTCACAGGATCTACTGGGATAAAAGTGACGGGAGAAGTTTTACTGTCAAAAATGAAATATTAACGTGATAGGAAATCGATCTCATTAGCGATTTTAGCAAATGCCCAACTATCAACGGATTTGGTTAGAATCGCCGTTTGCATTGGGCTAGTCATGCTATTTCTCTCAGCATGATGAGATTGGTGAGGATTTTGTTTGGGTATAAATGCCAAACTTTTGCTTTTCCCGTTACTTTAGCAGCTTTAGGCGGTGATGTATCCTTATAATTGAGTAAGGATACTATTGTGATAGATTTGTCATAGAATTTTTAGCAAATATCCAGCTATCAACAGATTTTGTTTGCCTTTATCAACAGCTATTTCTTTCAGTATGCTGAGGTTGGTGAGAATTTTGTTTGGACTTATATGCCAAACTTTTTCTTTTTCCTTAGCCTTAGCAGTTTAGGGCAGCTCATGCTTTTACCCTCAGCACGATGAGTTGGTGAGAAACTTGTTCTCTTTCCATTGGTTTAGTAGCATTGGGCAATTCTTGATTTTTACCCCAGCACAATGAGTTGGCGAGAAACTTGTTCTCTTTCCATTGCTTTAGTAGCATTGGATAGTTCATGCTTTTACCCTCAGTATGATGGGGTTAGGAGGACTTCATTTGGACTTACATACTAAGCCTTTCCTCTATCCTTAGTCATAGAGACATACAATTCATTTTTATTTTGTACCCCAGTTGGGGTGTGGAGCTGCACGTTAGCGGCAAGCTAACATATCATTATTTGCTATATACAACTTCGAAAATTGATGAAATAACAGGAAACAACTTACTGACTTCATCGTCGTAGAACTGAATCTCCTAAAAGAAACTGTGTTTTATAAAGTTCCAATGGAGCTAGTTAGAAATGGGCTTCTCCCTTGTAAGTGAACTCCATTTGATTAGTGGCACCTCTTCATCTTCTTCATTTTGGTCTGTGGAGACCATGTTGATGGAGACTTCTTAAAAAATGGCTCCAACACTTAATCTGAATCCCAACATAATGATTCAGATTAATGACTTTGTCGGTTCTTCAGAATTTGTTTCTGAAAAGATTTCAGATGTCGTAACATATCACAACCCCTGCCAGTTTATCATAATAATTAGTATCTTTTCTTTTGAAACAAAATGTTGAAGCATAGTTCATCTTCCTTTTCTAAAATTCAACTGCCTGCCTTTGATTTGGTTATATCCCATCTTTTTCATCATTTTATGGGAAGAACTCGGAATTTTTCTATTCTTCCTCCTTCTTCAGCCTCAAGCCATTGTGTTATCTTGTTTTGATAGTTCTTTCTAAGTAGAAGACTTCATAGTCCCCATCCCAACGAGAACTTTAGTAGAGAAGTTATGCCTATAGGTCCCACTAAAGTCTTTTCTGGCTTTCTATGCGGACATCTTAAAGAATCATTCTTGAATTTTTTTATGAAGTCATGAGCCAACTCCCTCTTCTTTTGCTTTATGGCGAAGAATGCTAGAATTAAAATCTCAATGTCATCTTCATAGAACTTGGTCAAGAAAGCCTTTTCCATATCGTTCCATGAATTGACGGTTCCTGACTCCAATCTTGGGAACCACTCAAATGCTAGTCCCGTGAGGACACTACTCGTGTAATAATCTGGTCATTTCTATCAAATGCCCTATTTGAGACTTAAAATAGTAAATGTGCTGATTCGGCGATCCTTTACCATCAAAGGAGTTGAGCTTCAGAGGCTTGTAATTTTCTAAAAATGGTATATTCTCCCACTCTATCGGATACGTCTTACGACCCCCAAATCTTGCAAGTTGCTCTTATGAACTAGAGCGTCGAGCATATTCTGGAAGCTCTCCATCAAGGCAGCATGTGGACTGCCTTCATGTTCTGAATTCTCGGATTGATAGTGTGAGTGTTCAGAATGATTATCTTCTTTTTCATGTTCCTTGCCACTAGTAGTTCCAGGAGGAGTACGAGATTCATCTCTTTTCTCTTCTTTTATCCTTCATCAGGATGTGAGATTTTTTGAAAGAAGATTCTCCCTTATTCTTTGTTTGCTCTTTGATCAGGAATTGGAGCATTTCCCTAATCTCACTTATAGACTCCTACTATTTCTAGATAATCTTCTCCTGCTGATCCGTTCTCTTCATAAATTCTTCAGGATTTCCCTGTGCCATATGCGCAGAGGAAGAATCTTTAAGGAACAAGTCAGAAGTTTGAGATTCTGCAACAGCAGAGTTTCTCGTTTCTTCTTCATCGGAGGAGATTCCGACTATCTTCTAGTAATCCAAAGGTACTGTAGTTGGATGTTTCAAAAGATGCCCATAATGTTACTAAACACACTTTTCAGACCAGAAGAGTATTCAGAGTCTGATGACTCTGATCAAGGAATGCTCCTTGTCTTCATCTTCTTCTTTCCTCCCAAAGATATCATGTTGGATACTTCAATTCATAGAATTCTTAGTTGATGTTACATCTTCTTCTCTTTTAAGGTTGGTCTGGAGATGACGCGAGTCTGTTGAAGACAGACGGTCTTGCAGGAGTTACAACATAGTCGCAATGATACGACACTATGTTGATCAACTGTTCACAATGACAGCGAGACACTTGGGATTATTCTTTTTTCGTGTCGAGAAACTTCCTAAGGTCCCCTGTGTTGGAACTCATGGAACTGTCGATAGAGGCAATATCCCCTCCAAATAGTATTTTCGGAATAGGAGAATCGTCTCCTTGAAAATATTCAGAGCAAATTTAATTTTAGCCTTTTCGACTGGAGATTGTGCTTCTGATGAAGCTAGGATGACAGGGACTAAAAATCCATGAGCCTTAAAGGCTAAAGTTTCTTCATGAATGCGACCCCGAGGCCCGCATTTGGTTTCTGTTGAGATGCAGATTTGAGATCTGCATTTAGCTTCTAGAATGTAGGTTTGTGGCCTGCATTTGGCTTCTGAACCCCTGAGGTCCGCATTTTGCTTCAAAAATGCGAGTCTGGGACCTACATTTAGTCTTAGAAATGCGAATGTAAACTCCACGTTTGTAGTCAAAGATGTACTTGATAAGCGAGCAACGTTTATTGTAGAAATGCAAATGAACCCATCTACGTCTTGGTTCAGCTTCTTTTTGGGAACCATACTTCAGTTTTCGGTCTCCATACGTGAGTTGGAGTTTCGCGTGGTTGTTCTATGATAGTTGATTTCTTTCATGGCTCTGCAGAAGGTGCAAGCATTTCTTCATCTCAGGTTCCTCCTCATGGTGCGAGTGAGTGCAACCTTTTCTTGAGTATTATCTCCTGGAAGATTAGAGAATGGCCGTTTCCCTTTGTTGTTGTAGGGATCCTGATCCATCCCCCTGGGATCAAAATGGGTCTTAAGTGAGGCAGATTTGGAGCCTTGTGTTTTGGGAGAGAAAACTTCATCTTTGAGACTAGAATGGTTTAGAAAGTTATTTGGTAGGACTATAATTTTTAGAGCCTCATTAGATCCAAAGTTGGTTGACACCTTGTGAAATTTCCACAAGGATCTTGGGCTCATAGAGCAAGAGGAGAGGAATTTCTCGTACTTCTCTTGGTTGAATTCGATAACGAGTAACTCGACCATGGTGTCAATTGAGACTTTGTTTGATTGGGCTATGACCACATCATCGGAGACGATAAGACTTCCTAGCAGAGTTGCCAATCTTCTGTTTGTCATAAAATTGAATTTTTATTAAATTTCTCCCATTTACAGAAGAATGATTTCTCTTTGTTTAATACCGGATTCTGTTGTAGCCGTGGAGGATGATTCTACTCTCCGTTAACAATTCGAACTCAAGTTCTCAAGTTCTTAAGTTGGCAGCTTTTGCAAAGCGTTTGACGAGAAAGAACTCTAGTTCTCTAGCACAAACTCAAAGTTAAGATAATCTAACCAATCAACTCCTTTTTAGTCTAGTATTTGGCTATTTATAGAGGTGTGAAGACCTTTGAATTGGTGTAATTGTCCAATTAATGGCTTCCTTGATTTGAGAATTAATTCTTTATCTTTAATCCGCTGGATTTGTATTAAATCCCTAGGATTTGTAATTGATATATTTAATCCTCTGGATTTATAACTGAAATAGGAATCTCAGCCTTTAGATCCATATTTTAGCTCTTTATAGCTTGCGTGGCATACTCAGACCCGCGTTTGAGTGTCAATGAAGGTGATTTTTGCCTCTGAAGCTTTGGAATGAAAACACAACTATCTAGTGTTTGCATTTTGGCTATACTTAGCTCCAAATATGGGCTTAGAATGCGGATATCTCTACAATTGATGATCTGCATTTTAACTCTCAACAACATGTTTTGCTTGATTTGACCCGCATTTGGATATAAATGAGGATAGTTTTTATCCTTTGAGATTTTGGAGTGAAAACGCGACCCTCTGGGGTTCGCATTTTAATTATATTTAGCTCTACTTATGAGCTCAAAAGATAGTCCAGAACGTGAATCTCTCTTTAATTGGTAATTCACGTGTTAGCTTCTCAGCTAGACCCGCATTTGTATTAAAATGAGATTAGCTTTAATTTTACAAGATTTTAGGATCAAAACGCGATCCTACATTTGAAACTTTCAAAATGCTGGCCAGATTTGCGTTTTATTTAAAATACAACCTTAAGAGTCCACACAGATCTCCTAGACGAGGATCCACATTTTGCTTTATTAGCAATCATTTTTTCTTGTTTAAACTACATTTGAGTATAAAAAGAAATAACTTTATATTTTTAAGGTTTTGAACACAAAATGCGACCCTAAAAAGTTTCCAACATATTTTTCTGGATGAGCATCTGCGTTTTTTATTCCATAGCCATTTTCAAGGATTTTGAGATTCGTGTTTTTTTTTTGTTTTTGGAGAAATCATCTCTTGATATTGTGGAAGTAAAACGCATCCCTAAGAAGGTCACGTTTTAGCCTTTTCTTGACTCGAAATGTGGATCTCTCTCTGGTCGATGATCCACATGTTAGCCATTTTTGGCTTGGAATATAGATCTCTCTTTTATTGATAATCCATATGTTAGCCATTTTAGGCTTGAAATATGGATCTCTCTTTAGTTGATAAACCACATGTTAGCCATTTTAGGCTAAGGTTCTCCAATGCAGCGGTGAGAGATGATCATATTTTCTATTGATGTTTTTAACACCAAAAATTGGAGTTGAGAGCTTCTCTTAGATCTGAAGTAGCCTTGCATGGCTCTGAAATTGAAAGAGTAAAACTCTTTAAGAGATAGAAATCTCTACATTAAAAAAAATTAAAACTTTTTAAGAGTTAGAAATCTCTAGATTAAGAAAGAATTGGAACTCTTTAATAGATAAAAATCTCTAGATTAAGAAAGAGTATAACTCTTTATAAGATGATAATTTTCATTCTTCTTGTACTAGAGGTGAATCCTCTCATAGAGATGTGTGCATCATCTCATGAGGGTTCTCTCTTATTTATCCTTCTTGGTTTTTTATAGGAGTTTTGGGGATTTAAACCCTCATTAATTCGAAAATAATGGAGGTGTAACCCCCCCATTTTTATTTTCAATTAGATGAGGTATAACTCCTATTTCAAAGGTGTAACCCCTATTTTGATTTTCAATTGAATGAGGTGTAATCCCCAATTTGATTTTCAATTGAATGAGGTGTAACCCCCATTTTAAGCCACTCATTATGGGATATAACTCCCACTTTAATTGGTGTTCATGCATGCTTTTTTTGTCAATAGGTACACTCATGGGCTTGCCTCATACATTGAATTATTGCAAAGTGAATGATGGAGGTGATATCGAACGGGTGCCTTTCCAGAACCTTACTTAATAACATCACATACCTTGAATATAATTCTGTTGTTGTAGATGATGGTATGATGTTATATTTGATAAATAAGCTTACCAAAACGTACTCCTAGCTCAAGTAGCCCACTTTCAAGAAACTTTTTTTGAAAGCGTAGTCACTGATGTGTGTGCAGAGCTCTTTAAATTCTCAGGAGCCGCTTGGTATCACATTGACTTTTTCAACAAATAACAGATGTTCTTAAGGCATATTGGGTACAGGAATGGCTCTTAAGATCTATTCTCTTGTGAATGGCACTTCCATGCCCCTTACTATTGAATATGCATATTGATCTCCAATTGTTGGTTGCAAACTGGCATAAAATTTGCATACTATTTCTTTGTGTACTAGCGCGTGTCTATGCATTGTATATTCTTCTAATCCTACACCCTATATTTGTACTCTAATGGCAAGATTCTCATGGATGTGCAAGTAATCAACCGTTCGTTCGGGTCAAAGGTTAAATTCCTCATACTTTTTCAAGGGTTTCTTATTAATGTTTACAGCTCTGTATCTTTGTGGCAGAGATGAGCTTGAAGTTTCAGCTCTTGGTCTCTTATAAACGGTTTGCTTTATTGGTCCCATCCTGAAAAATAATCACAAATATATATCTCTTAATATAATATTATTATTTCTCAAAATTGTGCATGAATTTAACACACACGCACGCGCGCACATACACACACACACAAATATATTCTTTTCTTTCTCCTTTTTTCTTTATAATTATAATTCCCAATCCCTTTCCTTAAATATATCAAATATTATTTTAATTTCACTATTAATACATGAGTTTGATATATGTTAATTATTCAAGCAATCTATGAATTGTTATGCTAAAAAGTTGAGATTTTTATTTGATTTACCTGTAAATTAGCATATATTTTTAATTATTTCGAGAAATTTGTCAAAATCCATAAAAATTTGCTAAACCACCCCAAATCTACTAAGAAGTAAAGATCTATCTTCAGTCAACTTAAATTTATTCATATTAATTGCAGATCTAGGTTTTGAAACAAAAATCTACTTTTTATGAAGAACAATCTATGAAAAATCAAAAAGAAGAAGACTTACTTATTTAGAGATCTTTGGAAATTTGAAACAAGCACGAGATTTGGTTTTAGCCTTCGAAAGGGATACTATTTCTTTAGGGTGCTGTTGAACGGAAGCTAGAGTTTGGTTGTGGAGAAAAGAAACTCGCAGATTTATTTATAATAAAGGCCTGCTATTGATGGTTGTCGACAACAGTTTCGATAGTGGCTTCGATAGCCGCTCTTGGGCAGTTCGCCCGAAAACTTATAATTTTCTTCCGTTACAAATTTACTTTTGAATTATAGTAATAAAAGAAAATTATAAAAGAAATCTCGAGATTATAAGAATGGGAAACAATTGATTTCAAATTTTCCTTTAATTTATGTGGGATTCTGGCAGCGGTGGAGCCTCGCTTCTGCGCTCCACTAACCATCAGATCGGAAACTCCTGCACCAAGCTCTCTTTTTTTGGGAAGAAGGAGATGCTTCTGAGACTTTTCTTCTTTTCGGATTTCTTCCTTCTTTGGACTTCGCCTTCTGGGAACCCTCTGGGAATTTTTTGTGAATGCTCCTCCTGGACTCCTTCTTCTTGTTTTCTTTATTTTTTATTTTTTATTTTTATTTTTTTATAGATCGAGAGAAGTAACTGTTCCCTCAAACTTCTTATCATTGGCAAAATCCACATAACAAAAATAACCACATCCTAGCGTGCATCCAATACTAAGCGTGGGCGCCCCTGGGCACATGCAGAGGAGCCCGTGGGCATGTTTCAGTGTGTAGGGCCAGTGGGCCCCACGCAAGCACAGGTGCGCACTGTTGCATGCGCATGGGGCCCAGTGGGACCCACCTGCACTGCTGCGAGCGTGGGGCTCAGGGGTGTGGGCCCCACCCCCTTTATTTTTTATTATTTTTTCTTTCTTTTTTTCTTTCTCACTTCTTTTTTTTTGTGTCTACATAACTCCCTCCAAAGTTTTCAAAACTTTATCGTTGATTTGTTACAAATTTCAAAATACTTTGGATGCTTTTGATTTCGGTTCTGTAGTCTTCATTGCGTAGTGTGATTTTCATAGTATACTGTGAACCATCTTCTAAAATTGCTATCTTCCAGTTGTTGGAGGTGTACTTTCGATCATTTGTATAATTTGTCAAATCTGATTGCAAATTTTCTTGATCTTCATGGGTCTACTGTTGAACCTCTTCGAAGTACCAAAGATTGCTTCTAGTGAACCTTTCTCGACGCTGGCTATTGTACTTGTGTTGTCCAGCTAGACTTCAATTTGTAGCTTTGTTTTTAGAAAAGATATTGTCTGCAGTTTGAATTTTTTTTGTGTTGTCTGTTCAGAGGCTAAGAGCATGACAGACAAAATAATGGATTTGATAGACAGAGCTAATTGTTAATGTGTTTTATGGATAATGACTCGAACTATTCAGAGGTATTGACGTAATAGAAAGAGTTTTCAAAAGAGTTGAACCCTAACTATTCAGTAACATTTAGTATGATAGATTATGAGATATAGATAATAGGTAGATGTATAATATTAACGTGCCATATAGATGATAAGCAGAGGTATGATATTAACGTGCTCATTAGATAACAAGTAGAGGTATGATATTAATATGCTCATAGGATGACAAGCAGAGGTATGATGTTAACATGCTCATAGGATGACAAGCAGAGGTATGATGTTAAAGTGTTCATAGGATGACAAGAAGAGGTATAATATTAACGTACTTATTAGATGATATGCAGAGGTATGATGTTAACGTGCTCATAGGATCCTAACCATTCACTAACATCTAGTATAACGGATTAGAAAAAGACTGAGGTATTATTAAACATGTCTTATGGTTCATTCTATTTAGAGGTTTAGGACTTGATAGTAATGACCCGATTAAATAGAGGTAGGGTTTAGCTTGTTTAATCTACCCGTTCAGTGACTTCTAGTATAACAGGATTTTAGTGAGGACAAATGTATCATTAAACATGCCTCAAAACTCAAGCTATTCAGAGGATCTAGTCATAATACGAACGAGCTGACTAAACAGAGATGATTGTTAACGTGTTTAGTCTTGGAATTTGACTATCAGAGCTAACTATTTACTTGATAGAAAAATAGTTTTCGACATAGATAATCTTTAACTTGACAATGCCAAAAACAAGTTTATCATAGGTTGTAATATTAGACTTGATGAAATGCGCATTTATCTTTTCTATCAGAGGTGAAAACTTAATGAGACAGGAGATGTGGTTGGATTTGATCTCATAGAAAAAAAATTATTCGAATTTGTATTCTAATGTCAGAGGTATGATTTTAATGTAACAAATATTTTGGAGGGTCACTGGCTCTACTAGGAGAAAAGTGACAAAAAAAGGTTTTGCTGTTAGAGGTAAAATCTTAATGTAACAGCAGATCAATCTCATTAGGGTTTTTAGCAAACACGCAGTTATCAATGGATTTGATTAGCCTTTAGTAACTACCATTTGAGTTGGGCTAGCTATGATATTCCCCTCAGTGTGGTAATTTGTCGAGAATTTTATTTGGCTTAAACGCCAAACTTTTCCTCTTCTCTTTACCTTAGCAGATTTGGGCGATAATGTATCCTTATAATCGAATAAGGATACTATTGTAATAGATTTGTTATGAGATTTTAGAAAATTTTCAGTTATCAACGGATTTGATTTGTCTTTACCAACTACCGTTTGAGTTGGGTTAGCCATACTATTCCCCTAAATATGGTAAGTTGTTAAGAATTTCGTTTGGGCTTAAATGCCAAACTTTTCCTCTTTCCGTTACTTTAGTAGCTTTGGACGGTGATGTATTCTTATAATCTAATAATGATACTGTTGTAACATATTTGTTATGGAATTTTTAGCAAACTCCCAGCTGTCAATGGATTTGATTTATTTTTACTAACTACCGTTTGAGTTAGGCTAGCCATACTATTCCCCTCAGCATGGTAAGTTATCGGGAATTTTGTTTGGACTGATATACCAAACTTTTCCTCTTACCTTTACTTTAGCAGTTTAGGAGTTCATGCTTTTACCCCTAGCATAATGGGTTGGAGAGAAACTAGTTCTCTCCCCGTTGTCTTGACGATATTTGGCAGTTCGTGCTTTTATCCCCAGTATGATAAGGTTAATGAGGACTTCGTTTGGACTTACATGTCAAACGTTTTCTCTATACGGTCACCGTGTTGATTGATCAATTGGTATACTCCATTTGAGTAGACCGTCTCCACTACAAATGAACCTTCATACTTTGGTTGGAATTTGTCTTTAGTCTTATGCATCAGGATCATTTATCACTTGACTTCTAAGACCAAGTCTCCCACTTTGAAAGTCCGTTCTTTCACTTTCTTGTTGAAGGCTCAGGATATTCGCACTTGATAAAGCTCTATTTATTGTTGAGTTTTTAAGCGCTTTTCATCCAACGCTTCTAATTCCCAAAATTGTTGGTTATATTTTTCTTCGGTGGTCATTCTTATAGTTAATGCCACCCAAAGAGAAGAAATTTGAATTTTCAAAGGTAGTACGGACTCACAACCATACACCAAAGAAAATGGTGTGGCTTTTGTCGGTATTCTTACTATTGTATGATAAACCCATAAACAAACTTCCAATTTCTCATCCTAGTCACGCTGACTTATGGTAACAAATTTTTGTAAGAGTTTTACTATAGTTTTGTTTAACGCTTCTGCTTGGCCATTTGTGGCTAGGTTATATGGGGACGAAAACGCATTCTGTATTCTAAACTTGTCACAGAATTTGGTATAGGCCTTACTAATAAATTGAGGGTCGTCGTCGCCAATGATTTGTTTAGGAATACCAAAGCGATAGATAATGTGGTGTTTAATAAAATTGACCACATCATTCATTCTTACTTCTCTTAAAGGGATAGTTTATGTCCATTTTGAGAAGTAATCGGTTATAACTAGTATGAACCAATGTCTACGAGAAGATGGTGGAGTGATGGGGCCAATGATATCCATTCCCTATGTCTCGAATGGCCACATGATCATGGTTGGATGTAGGTGCTCTACAGCCTGATATATGTAATTGAATGCACTTGACAAGTATGATACTTCTTTGCATATGCCATACCGTCTGACATCATCGTTAGCCAACAGAAACCCATTCTTTTTATACGGTCTTTTAATTTAGGTCCCTACTGGTGAGCACTGCAGGCTCTGTCATGTGCTTCTTTGAGCACTTCTTGCGCCTCTTGTTGTGATAAGCACCAAAGTAAAACTCAATCTGGCATTTTTCGGTACAAGGTGCCAAACTCAGAATTATTATGGGACATTTTTGCCTCTTTCTTCACTTTGCCGATTTCTTTGGGATCTTCCGGTAGTATACCATAGAACGCGAAGTTGATGAAGATGAATCGCCAATCTTGGGGTTTGAAATTCATCCCCAATGTGTATACTTCATTTGCCTCAAGTGTCTCTTCATGGCAAAGAAGTTCGCGACTTCCAATCTCAATGTTTTTGCTTGATTTAGCAGGGAGTTCTATTGTGGCTGCGAGGAAACCCAAGGTATCAGCGTATACATTTTCGTGCCATGGCACATAGTCAATGTGAAACTCCTTAAATGAGTTGGTAATTTTGATTGTTACCTCATAGTAAGGTAGGAGATGTTTATTCTTGACTTCGTATTCTCTTCTTATTTGGTTTATTATGAGTTTGGAGTCCCCATAGGCCTCTAAACACCGAATTCCCAATTGTCGGGCAATATGTTGTCTCATTAACAATACATTATACTCAGATACATCGTTAGAATAGGACTGAGTGAGTGAGTACTCTCGAGAAATTACATGATTCTACGGGAAGGTTAAAACTACCCCACTCCAGCAGAGTTTCTTCTTGCTTCAACAGACTCCATCTCTGAAGAAATAGGAGTTGTATGTATGTAATATTCTAAAATTCGAGCTACATGTATTACTCTCTTGAGACCAGTCATGTTGAATAAGTTCACCGAAGTCAATTTTGGACACCGAAATAACTTTCGATTAACATAACTTTAAATTTACAAATCCAAATGACATTCGGTCTTCGCGATTATTAGTTTTGTAATATTTAGATTTTTGGAGATTTTTCTTACGAGACCAAAAAATACTACCAAAATTGCTAATTTAATAATATTAAAATTATCCTTTTAATTATTTCGGAAATTCGGTTCATTTATTCTGAACATCAAAATAACAAATGAATAATTTTGTAGTATTCCTCTCGTCGAGCACTAGGTCCTACATAAATTTGGTAGTATTTGGAGAATGTTACACGAAACCAAAATTATTAAATTATTAAATAAATAAATAAATAAATAAAAATAAAACAGTGAATCTATTGTGCCGTCGTGACGAACAAAATGGGAATGGCAGCTGGGGTTAGGTGGCAAAGCCAGGTGAACTTGGATAGAAAAGAAAAGAAAAAATATAAAAAATAAAATAAAATAAAACCCAACCTCTCCCTTATCTCTCTCCCTCACTCCCTCCCTCACTCCCAGCTCCATTTCTCACTCCCTTTGCTGCACCAACAGAAAAAAAATAATAATAAAGAAAAAATAAATAAATAAAAAGAGAAGAAGAAGGAGAAGGAACGGGTTCGAGAAATCGAAGGAAACTAAAAGAAATCCGATGTAAATAACACACTTCTTTTCTTGATTATTTCTTTATCTCTTCTTGATTATTTCTTTTTATTCATATAAATTTTATTTCGATTATATTGATGCAAAATTGCTTAAATGTTAGCCATTTATTTAAATTAAGTTTTGATTTATAGTAGAAATTTTATTTTTAATATGAGCGTGCTCTTATTTACAATCATTCTTCTTAAACTAAAATTTGCAAATAGGTAAGCAAATAAAATAAAATAAAATAAAAAGAAAAAAAGGAAGAAGAAGGGAGGAATGAAGAAGAAGGAGAAGCAGCAGTAACACAAAGGGAAAAGGTAGAGAAGTTAAATTTGTGGGCTGGGCCGCGAGAGTAGAGAGAAAAAGAAAAAGAAAAAGAAAAAGAAAAAAAGACTGGACCTGGTCCGGACCAGAACAAATAAAAAAGAAGAAAAGAGAAAAAAAATAGGTAACTGGGCCTGGCCCAGCCCAGAAGAAAAAAAAAGAAAAAGAAAAGAGAAAAAAATGGAGAACTGGGCCTGGCCCAGTCCAGAAGAAATAAAAAAATAAATAATAAATAAATATAGTGGGCTTGGATTTATCTTGGGCCAGAAAAAATATTAAAAAATTAATAATACTTGGCCAGCCAGCCCAGCTCAGTAAAAGAAAAAGAAAATAAAAATAAAATGACAGTGAGCTTGGGCCTGATCTGGGCCTTACAAAAAAGAAAAATATAAATAAAAAAAAAAAGTGGGAATTTAGTGGGCATGGGTCTGGGCTAGACAAAAAAGAAAGAAAAAAAATTAAAATTAAAATATGAAAAGTGAGAATTTAGTAGACTTGGGCTTGATGGATTAAATGATTGAGGGAATTGAATTAGACTTGGCTTGGATTAATTGGACATAATTGATAAATTAATAATAGTAATAAATTAGATTTTAATTAAAAGATAAATGCATATTAATATATATGATTGAGCCTAGAAATATAATAAATAAATACGTTGGTTTTAAAAATAATGCAGTATTATTATATGATTCACTTAATTTCCAAATTGGGTTATTGATTGGTATTAAGAATTTAATCAGATTATTGAAATAATTTTAATGATATGAATTGTGATACAATTGTGCACTAACATTTATCATGCTAAATGTCATGTGTTTTAATATTACAAGTCATTTATTTTACATTTCATGTGGTTTGATATTACAAGTCATGTGGTTTGCATATTATGTGTTATAATACTACATGTCGTGTACAGTCATGGTAATGCAAGCATGTTATCATGAGTTGAAAAATATTTAAAAAAGGGTTATAAATTTTTCATGTGCATAATTCATTTTGAACACGGGGACGGGAGAAACTATATGATGGATAAGAGTCTTGCCGTATAAGAATTGATTGTATTGTTAGGGCAGGAATTCTTTTACTGCAGTGGCCTAGGTAATTACTGGATCACCAATTGATATTTACCCAGAGTGGTATGTACGTTACTGTAATACAGTACGAAAATTGATTGTAGTGCCTAGCGGTATGTCATGGTTCAGCACCACGAATATTGTGGTCGGGTCCCGGGTATGCACGGACATTTATACGACAATGGAGAATAGCGCTATCTTATCCATTAATACAGTTTCTATAATTAAATTGGACAATGACCGAGACCAATAGAATATATGATTAAATAGATAGAATAATTATTGTTATGTTTATTTATTTATGCATTTATTTATGCTTGCCTTCATGTTAAATTATATGTTGCCTTCATGTTAATTTATATGCACGCAAACAATACTGACATAAATATGCTCATGCACACTGATACTCCTGTACTATGATAATACACAATTTCTCTTTTTAAATGTGTTACTTGCTGGGTTTAATCCCCTGGATTTTGAACCGAGATTTGGAACGTGAAGAAGGGGATCCAGCCCTACTTGAAGACCCGTACTTCGTTGGACAGATCGAGTGACAATAGGCAAGTGAAGTACCCCTAGAGAACTTTTGTATATTTTGTCTATATTTTATTTTGTCTGGGCACTGCTTTTCTCTTTGACTCTTTTGTGTTCATATTTAAAGCAGTGTGCCATTTTATGTAATAAACTCTTTGTATAAATGAAATAATTTCAGTTTCAGACATGTTATTTATTCATCTGATTGTGGCAGTAGTTACGGTTATTCCAAGATTTTGTGACTGTTGGGTTGTCTAGAGCAAGTAATAAGTAACGTCCTCTGTTTTGGGAAACACCTAAAAAACAGGGGCGTTACAGGGTGGTATCAGAGCTTAGGTTTAGGTGGAAGACCATAGGACTAGTGCCACATAAGAACATGTTTGTCACTTATTCGTAATAATTGTTTGTTATTCTTTGATACCTATCAGATCTAGTATCTTGTCGTCTTATTATTTCCTATTTGTTTGAGATATCTATCTTGAATTTCTTTTGTTGATTCCTATCTGGACTATCACAGAATAATATCTATCCAATTTTCAATCAATACATCCTTTAATGATTAATGACGAAGAATTTTATGCCAACTTACTAACTATTAATGTAATTAGATATGATGTCATTCAAGACATGAAATAGTTAAATACCTTCCACGTGGTAATAGAATGCAGTAGAAGAAGAGTAATATTTTAGATTCCTGATCGTTCAGATTTTGAGTTTATTGGTGAAAACCAATATTTAGAACTAGCAGAATCTAAGATATTTCTATGAGGAAGTGTTTTGGATGAAATAAAAGTAGGAGAAGAAATAATCTTAATATTATAAATTTTAGATATATTTTCTGAAGAGATACTTGAACTACCACCAGTAAGGACAGTAGAATTTATTATTGATATTCTCCCTAGAGCTGCACCAGTTTGTAGGTCACCTTATGGAATGAGAGTTGCAGAACTAGAATAAGTTAAGAAATAAGTAGATGGACTATTGAGGTTGGGTTTTGTGAAATTTAATATTTTATTGAGTTCCAGTGTTATTAGTAGGAAAGAAGGATGAGAGTCAAAAGTTGTATGTGGACTATAGAGGTTTAAATATAGTAACAATCAAAAATAAATATCCACTACTTATGATAACTAATCTATTTGACCAATTGGGAGGAAGAAGAGTATTCTCGAGGATAGATCTTCATTTAGGATTCTGTCAAGTAAATGTCAGAACAGAAAATATTTCAAAAACTGTATTAGAACCAAACAAGTCACTATGAATAATTGGTGATATTATTTTCAGTAACTAATGTTCCAACAATATTTATAAATTTGATGAAATATATTTTACTCAGCATCTAGATTAATTTGTGGCTGTATTTATTGATAATATATTAATCTATTCCAAGAATAGATAAGAATATACTGAGCATTTGAAGATAGTTTTACAGATTTCTAGAGAGTATAAATTATATGGGAAATTAAACAAATGAGAGTTTTGGTTGGATGAAGCTGCCTTCATAGATTATATAGTTAATGGGATAATATATCAACCGTTCTTAAGAAGATAGGAGTCATGAAAAATTGGTATGCGATCAAAATCGGTATCTAAGATTTGAAATTTTCTGGGATGGCTGGGTAGTATTGAACATTTGTATAGAACCTTACAAGACCTTATCACTTTAAATAAACAAATCAGAAAAGGAGTTAGAATATGTCTGAACAAATGAATGTAATAAATCATTTGAGGAATTAAAACGGAGGCTAACAACAGTACCAGTACTAGCAATTCTAGATATTTCTGGAGAAATGAAAGTATATAGTCATGCTTCAAGACCGGGAATATAATGTGTGTTGACATAGAATGGAAGAGTAGTTGAATTTAGAACTTTCCTTTAAGCTTCCTAAGAAAAAAAATAATATTATGCTTGTATTTTTCTTGAAGATTGAGGAGACATACATGTTGATGAATTACAATAATCAATATTTGTAGACTTGATAGAGTAAGTATTATTGGCGAGATTAACTAGTCAAATAAATTAGAAAAAAAAACAACTTATGGAAGAATAAGTGTAAAAAAAATAAAAAAAGATCTTAGAAGGCTGAGAATTTTATAGAATTAGTCAAGTAGAAGGTAGATGATAAGAAATTGATAATGAACTATAAAAAAAAATATTTTATCAAAATAGAATAGGACATTATATCTTATTGCTCAAATTAAGTTTATCTTTCTAAATGATTGTCCTATTCCATTACTTTTTGTTGATCATTCCCATTTGACATTTTGTATCTTATATCTGAATATTATCATAATATGATTCATGTCTTGAGTTTTTATATATCACAAGTCTTATTGAGTCGGCGAGGCAATTGTAGGGAGATATTCTCTGGCGCCAGCAATTGCAGTCGCTTAATAAGATCGTTGTATGTGATTGAATTCATTTCTTATCTTGTGTCCCTACCATTCATAGTCTTGTTACATCGATATTATAATAGTTCAGCTTAATTTTTATTTCTAGAGTCGATTACAACATGTAATAGGACCTTGGGAATAAATTCTATAAAAATATTTATCACCTGTATTTTACACATTACTTAATCTGGATGGCGTGGCACTCCAAATTAGTAGCAGCTATTCCTGATTAAATTTTATCTTGTTTTTGTGTTCCTTAACCCCAATAAAACTTCAAGAATAAATTGGGAATCCTGACTATCCATTATCATTCCTATAAAAAAAAAAAACGAAAGTCATTCATGATGTATTCTATATATCATAATTGAGAAAGCGCTTAGTTAGAAGTACAAAATAGTGAACTATCAAAATTAGACTTGAGATCAGGCTTAAAATATGAGAAGCGATATGTAAGGATCATTAACCGATAGGAGAAGTCTTGAAGGATAAAGTAACATTATTAGTTTTTATTTTATGGGATATACAATTACCAAGAGATTTAGTTTGGAAGTTTGAGAAGGACATCAGGATAAAATACCTATACATTTTCTCATGATCAAATACGCCAATTAAATTCGAGAACGAAATTTTTTTATTAGGTGGGTAGAATATAATATTTCAAAATTTGAGCTACCTGTATTATTCTCTTGAGACCAGTCATGCTGAATAAGTCCACCGAATTCAATTTTGGACACCGAAATAACTTTCTGTTAACATAACTTTAAATCTACAAACCCAAATGACATTCGGTCTTCTCGATTATTAGTTTTGTAATATTTAAAATTTTTGGAGATATTTCTTACGAGACCGAAAAATACTCTCAAAATTGCTAATTTAATAATATTAAAATTATCATTCTAATTACTTTAGAATTTCGGTTCATTTATTTCGAACATCGAAATAACAAACGGATAATTTTGTTGTGTTCCTTTCGATGAGCACTATGTCCTATATAGATTTGGTAGTATTTGGAGAATGTTACACGAAACCAAAATTATTAAATAAATTAATTAATTAATTAAAATAAATAAAACAGTGAATCTGTTGTGCTGTGGTGACGAACAAAAGGGGAATGGCAGCTGGGGTTAGGTGGCAAAGCCGGGTGAATTGGGACAGAAAAGTAAAGAAAAAATATAAAAAAAAAGTAAAATAAAATAAAACCCAACCTCTCCCTTATCTCTCTCCCTCACTCCCTACTTCATTTCTCACTCCCTACTCCATTTCTCACTCCCTTTGCTGCACCAACAAAAAAAATAAATAAAAGAGAAGAAGAAGGAGAAGGAACAGGTTCGAGAAATTGAAGGAAATTAAAAAAAAATCCGATGTAAATAACACACTTCTTTTCTTGATTATTTCTTTATCTCTTCTTGATTATTTCTTTTAATTCATATAAATTTTATTTTGATTATATTGATGCAAAACTGTTTAAATGTTAGATATTTATTTAAATTAAGTTTGGATTTAAAGTAGAAATTTTATTTTTGATATGAGCGTGCTCTTATTTACAATCATGTTTCTTACACTAAAATTTGCAAATAGGTAAGCAAATAAAATTAAATAAAATAAAAAGAAAAAAAACAAAGAAGAAGAAGAAGCAGCAGTAACATAAAGGGAAAATGTTGAGAAGTTAAATTTGTGTGCTGAGCCGGGAGAGTAGAGAGAAAAAGAAAAAGAAAAAAAGACTGGGCATGGCCCAGACCAGAACAAATAAAAAAAAGATGGATTAATTACAGTCAGACCCCCTGTAGTATTGGGGGTGTATCACTTAACACCCCTGAAGTTTGAAACTCTCAAAAAACCCTGGACTTTTAACACTGTTAGTTAGAGTTTGTTATTGTCACTCTCTTTTAACACTAAAGTGCACTCACGACCCTGAATTTCCTATTCTACCCCCACAACTCCCTACAAACTCCCTCTCTCTTTCTCTCCTTCCTCTCTCTCTCTCTCTCTCTCTCTCTCTCTCTATCGCACTCTTTGCTAGCAGCTGCTGCAGCAGCAGCTTGCAACTGCTGCAGCTGTGTTGCAGCAGCAGCAGCAGCAGCAGCAAGCACATCTACTGCTGCTGCTGTAGCTTGCACTGCACTGCTCAGTGCAAGCTGCTGCAGCAGCAGCAGCAGATGTGCTTGCTGCTGCTAGCAGCTGCTGCTAGCACCTAAGAGGACGGGGAGAGGGAGCGGGGGGGAGGGAGGCAAGTGAGAGAGAGATGGATCGCGCTGGGGAGGGAGGTGGGTGAGAGAAAAATTGGGCGCTGCTTTATGCCCTAATTTTGGTTAATTAGGGGCATTTTGTACTTTTTAAAACACGTGCACATGACATAGCCTACTTATTCACAGTCGATTAACATCGTTAGGAAGTTCAGGGGGTTTTTTGAGAGTTTCAAATTTCAGAGATGTTAAGTGATACACCTCCAATACTACAGAGGGTCTGACTGTAATTAACCCAAAAAAGAATAGAGAAAAAAATGGGTAACTGGGCTTGGCCCAGCCCAGAAGAAAAAAAAGAAAAAGAAAAGAGAAAAAAATGGAGAACTGGGCCTAGCCCAATCCAGAAGAAATAAAAAAGTAATAAATAAATATAGTGGGCTTCGATTTATCTTGGGCCAGTAAAAAAATATAAAAAAATAATAACACTGGGTTGACTAGCCCAGCCCAGTAAAAGAAAAAGAAAATAAAAATAAAATGATAGTGGGCTTGGGTCTGGTCTGGACCTGACAGAATAGAAAAATAAATAAATAAAATAAAAATAAGTGGAAATTTAGTGGGTTTGGGCTTGGACTGGACAGAAAAGAAAAGGAAAAATAAAATTAAAATAAAAATATAAAAAGTGAAAATTTAGTAGGCTTGGGCTTGATAGATTAAATAATTGAGGGAATTTAATTGGACTTGGTTTGGATTAATTGGACATAAATGATAAATTAATAATAGTAATAAATTAGATTTTAATTAAAAGAGAAATACATATTAATATATATGATTGAGCCTAGAAATGTAATAAATACATACGTTGGGTTTAAAAATAATGCAGTATTATTGATTGGCATTAAAAATTTAACCAGATTATTGAAATAATTTTAATGATATGAATTGTGGTATAATTGTGCACTAACATTTATCATGCTACATGTCATGTGTTTTGATATTACAAGTCATGTGCTTTACATTTCATGTGTTTTGATATTACAAATCATATGTTTCAATATTACAGATTATGTGTTATGATACTACATGTCATGTACAGTCATGGAAGTGCAAGCATGTTATTATGAATTGAAAAACATTTAAAGAAGGGTTATAATTTTATGTGCATAATGCATTATGAATACGGGGACGGGAGAAACTATATGATGGATAAGAGCCTTACCGTATAAGAATTGATTGTATTGTTAGGGCTGGGATTCTTTTACTATAGTGGCCTGGGTGATTACTTGATCACCAATTGATATTTACCCAGAGTGGTATGTCCGTTACTGTAATACAGTACGGAAATTGATTGTAGTGCCTAGTGACAGTCATGGTTTAGCGCCTTGAATATTGTGGTCGGGTCTCGGGTATGCACGGGTACTTATACGACAATGGAGAATAGCGCTATCTTATCTATTAATACAGTTTCTATAATTAAATTGGACGATGACTAAAATCAATAGAATATATGATTAAATAGATAGAGTAATTATTGTCATATTTATTTATTTATACATTTATTTATGCTTGCCTTCATGTTAAATTATATGTTGCCTTCATGTTAATTTATATGCACACAAACAACACTGACATAAACATGCTCATCCACACTGATATTTCTGTACTATGATAGTACACAATTTCTCTTTTTAAATTTGTTACTTGCTGGGTTTAATCCCCTGGGTTTTGAACCCAGATTTGAAACGTGAAGAAGGGGATCCAGCCCTACTTGAAGACCCGGTCTTCGTTTGACAGATTGAGTGACAATAGGCAAGCGAAGTACCCCTGAAGAACTTTTGTATATTTTGTCTATATTTCTTTTTGTCTGGGTATGGCTTTTCTCTTTGACTCTTTTGTGTTCATATTTTAAAATAGTGTGACATTTTATGTAATGAATTCTTTGTATAAATGAAATTATTTCAGTTTCAGACATGTTATTTATTCATCTGATTGTGGCAGTAGTTATGGTTATTCCAAGATCCTGTGACTGTTGGGTTTTCTAGTGCAAGTAATAAGTAACGTTCTCCGTTTTGGAAAGCAGCTGAAAAACGGGAGCGTTATAATGTATCTCAAATCTTTGCAAGAAGTAAGAGTTGTAATATATCTCAATCCTCATTCGGTTCTTAGAGATCTGTTGCCAATGATAGCCTTTGTAATTTTCATGATTTTAGACAAGTTGTAGCCAGATGTATAAAATGGTCGTAGATTATGATCTTCTTGCATAATTGAGCCCATTGAAAAGCACCAGAAAATTATGAAATTTACGCTGTTGATGGTGTTACGTGTTGTTTGCAAGTTTAGCCTTATAACTGCGAGCTTAGCCTCACGTTTTAAGCTGGCAGAGCCTCGCGATTGGGTTAGTATAACTTCGCATTATATGTGGGGTTAGACTTGTAGTTGGCTTAGCCTCGTGTATTAAGTTAGATTCATGCGCTGACTTAACCTTGCATACTAAATTATCTTCACATTTTAGTTACGGGCATAACATTGCACTCTACGCGGGCATAGCCTCGCATTTAGATGATTTTACACTAGCTTAGCATTGCATTGTATGCGGAGCTTTAGCTTTGTGTTGTATACAATGTTTACTGGACATGGGTCCCACCTCCTGTGTCAGTCTCATTTGGCTCTTCATAGAGTTCATCATATGGTAACAGATCATTTTCACCATTGTGGCAGATTATGCGGGGCTGACGGTTAGCTGGCATTCAAATCTTTAACACAAGGCCGATTCTCGCATTTTATGAATTTTAGGTGATACTAAGTAATCCCCAACATTCTGATACTCTTACATGGGGTTGAGTCTTAACTTTCCGTTCTGGCACTTCTGCGCCAGGCTGAAACTTAGCCTCACGTTCTAATTCTTCTGTGCAAGACTGAAATGTAGCCTCGCGTTCTGGCACTTCTACTCTTTAGATTAGCTTTGTGCTCTGGATTTGGCTTGCGCACTGTGTTTGTCACACGCTAGCTTAGGTTTGAGTATTATGCCAATCTCGCGTTTTATGCTGGCTTGACATTTCTAAAGAAGTTTAACTTTAAGTGATATTTTAGCCTCACGTGGGGGAGGCTTAACTTTCCATTTTATGCTGGCTTCGCATTTTACGCTGCCTTGGCGTTTTTGAAGAAGTTTAAGTTCAAGTAATGGTTTTAGCCTCGCATGGGGAAGTGTCTGTGCACGCTGGCTTAATTTCGCGTTTTACGCTAGTTTTGTTAACTTCGCATTTTACGCTAGTTTTGTTAGCTTTGTGTTCTATGCTAGCACCATGTTTTTTTCCAAGTTCACACCCATAGATGAACTTAGCCTCGCCTAGAGAGCTCTCTACACACGTTGGCTCATCTTTGTAAATAATAGCTTCGCGTTTTACACTAACTGGTTCTTCAGCTTTGTTACAAATACGAGGTACCCATATAACTTCGTGTTTTGCCTTAGCCTCGCATTTAAACGGGTGCTGGGAGCTTTTCGTCTTGCTCTACCATTCCAATTGCAAACATGAGCACTTGTGAAGTCGATCTTTTATTATTATTATTATTATTATTATTATTATTATTATTATTTTATAGTGTTTCGGAGTCTGAGTGAACTATATAGCCTTCTCGTCACGAGCAATGTTTGGGGTCTAACTAGACCACCAAACCTCAAACTTCCACCTTTTATATCACATTTCAGTCCAATTGTAGTGGTACTCAAATGATGGTGTATCCATGAGAATAAATCCCCGGTGCGAGCCTTTTCTTGATGATGGGTTTCTCATGATCGAGTCTCCTCCAAGCCCTTCCTCAGCAATAACGCATGGATTGGGTTTCTCTGCATTTGACGTGTAGCCATGTATGTAGATTATGCACTTGTGTAGATCCGCTATGTCCTTCATAAAATCAAGAAGCCTTGGTCTAAGATCGACCATAGACATAGCAATTTGTTGATGGGTTTTGAGAGTCTCAAATTAGTTTCTGTATAGCCCTCGTCCCATGACAGTCGAGAGAGATTCTGAAGATCATCGCCGGGTCTTTAGTGAGAACGAGAAGTATGGTGGTCCTCTCTTCATTGGTACGAACCCCAAGCTTCCGCATAAAATAATTCCCAAACACGTCATGTTCAACCATCCGCTGCAAGAACCTACACCAAGTCTGATCCTTGGCCTGGCTCAACAAAAAAAATCGACTTCCCCGTAAGGCTATCATGCAAATAACCATAGAAGCTACCATGAACAACCCCTCTCGTGCTCCGAAAGCCGCCGCCATAAATAACTCTCCTCACTCCCCTCAACATGTCGAGCGTAGTCAAAATCTCCAGCAAGTACTTCATCGTGTCATCATGGCAAGCAACAATATCACCCAAACAAACTGCAGACCCTCATTCTTCGCCAGGGTGACTCTGTTGCTGTGATTGAATCCCGCGACGCTACTCAGGCATTTCATCAAACATCCTTGGTGCCCCTTTCTCGAGTCGGACCGTGGCCTCAAGATTATCGAAATTGCCCAATGATTTGGAAATGGATCGCCGATTCTGTTAGCAGAAATAAGTGATCAATGGCTTGTTGTTAGCTGTATGCCAGGAAAGTTCTAAACATGGCTTTCAGGGAAATCCAAAATGAGGTGGAACCAGCTTCAGGTTACACTCGCTATGTAAAAAGTGCTGCGAGGGCCATGACTTGGCGCATACGAGGGCAACCCGAAAATGACCATTAGCCTGAAATGTAATCTTCAGTGCATCAATAGTAATGATTGAAGCACTTTTACAAGCAACCACATGTTAACCATCATCTTTTCTCTTCAAAACATTAGTTGAGGAAGAAACAGGTTTGTCTTGCCCTCTTTGTTTTCAGTATCCACCGCTCCAGGAACTTCTCTCACTTTCCTTTCCCCTTTTTTTTTTTTTTTTTTTTTTTTTTTTGGGGTTGAAATCATTATACGGGAGCTTCTATAATTCCTCACATTTGCAAGCTTCGTATGTGGGTACAAGATTCTCTCTCTCTCACTCTTCTTTGGCCCTAAGAACCTCACTTTTCTCCTATCCTTACAGACCACTTCCAATTTCTTCTGTGCGCGGGTGGGTCCCCTGCGCGCGGGTGAATAGCTGCATTTTTTTTGCTGCCCAAGAGGGGGCACTCGCATGTGGGTGCACTCCTGCTTACGGGATGTGTGTGGGTGGGCCCCCTGTGCAAGTTTTTTTTTCTTGCGCGCGCCTTCGGGCGCATAGAAGCTGCATATTCTCAGTGCATAGCATTTTCGACTGTAATTGTCAATAAACGCCTTTTTTGTAGTGTTGAGGCATGCCCCTTGGACCTTATGTCTCCTCGATGGTCTTGATTTCTATTTGTGACTGCCTTAAAGATGAGTTTGGGCTGGAAATAGGCGATGACACCGTATCCTTATTTAGAGGCTATAATGTCTTTTTTTGTTGACAGATGATGACGTCTTGTCTTTTATTATGGACAATGACGCCTCATATTTTATTTATTTGTTGGACAGTCAATAACACCTTGTCAGTCATAGTGAGCGATGACGCCTCACATTTTTTTTGGCTATCACCCGATGATGATGCCTAGATTCAAGGCAGAGGAACTTGAATATCGGATTGCACCAGAAGAACTTGACGATCGGATTGTGTCGCCGAGACCCCCATTGTGATCGTCAATTCTTGTTCGTCCAAAAATTGATAATTTTCTTCCATTACAAATTTACTTTTGAATTATAGAAATAAAAGAAAATTATAAAAGAAATATCGAGAAGAATGGAAAAAAATTGATTTCAATTTCTCCTTTAATTTATGTGAGATTCTGGCAGCAGTGGAGCCTCGCTTCTGCACTGTGTTGACCGTCCGATCGGAAACTCCTATGCCAAGCTCTCTTTTTTTTGGGAAGGAGATGCTCCTGAGATTTTTCTTCTCTCTAGATTTCTTCCTTCTTTAGACTCCACTTTCTGAGAACCCTCGGGGAATTCTTTGTAAATGCTCCTCCTAGACTCCTCCTTCTCATTTTCTTTAGTTTTTATTCATTTTATTATTTTATTTTTTTATAGATCGAAAGAAGTAAATGTTCTCACAAACTTTTCATCGTGGGCGAAATCAACATAACAAAAATAAACATGTCCTAGCGCGCGTCCAGTACTGCATGCAAGCGCCCCTGGGCATGTACAGAGGAGCTCGTGGGCGTGTTTCTACGCACAGGGCCTAGTGGGCCGCACCGGCGTGCACAGGTGAGCACATGCACTGCTGCGCGCGCGTGGGGCCCAGCGTGACCCACCCGCGCTTGTAGTTGTGAGCACATGGGGCCCAGCGGGACCCACCTGCACGCAGATGAGCGGCTGTTGTGCTTGTGGGGCCTAGGGGCGTGGGCCCCACCCCTTTATTTTTTATTATTTTTTCTTTTTTATAATGTCTACATGGGCAAGGCAATTTTTGCCTTGTAGAGGCTGGTTGTCAACAGTCGCTTCGACTGTGGCTTCAACAGCCACTCTCTGGTGTGAACTGCATCAAGCCAATAATTTTGTTTTTAAATATATATATATATATATATATATATATATATATATATATATATATATATATATATATATATATATTAAAGTATTAGTTTCTAGACTAATGTTATTTATAAAATCTAATTGTTTATTCCTAATTCTAAAATTATTTCTAAAACTAAAAGTTAGTTCGTAATTCTAAAGTTAGTAACTATATTATGGTTAGGAAAGATTTTTATTTTGAAAATATGAAAAGTTTGAAAACAAAATCATTGAAAATATCATGGGTATCAAAACTAAGTTATCCTTATAAGCAATCCTCTTTACTTAAAATGCATATTGTCCTCAATGAATTAATATTTCTATTTAGTCATTAAAGAATCAATAAAGTTTAAGAGAGTGCTTAGAAAACTACCTCGGTGCAGTACTCATGACGTATCAACTACAAAATAAAATTATTAGTATATAATATATAATAATATATATTGTATTTCTATTTAGCTCATATCAATGAGATGTCGGAGGATCCACTAGATCATAAGATTCCTCTGTGTGCTTTAGAAATTTCAAGTAATGCTTTAATTATTTTTCGTTTACTTTAAATGTATGACTATTTTTAGGATTTTCAATATTGATTGTGTCATGTGGATACACAGTTTTAACTATAAATGATCAAGTCTACAATGAACACAATTTTCCTAGAAATATATGAAGGCGTGAATCATATAAAAGCACTTTGTCAGATGCATGAAAAATACGACGTATGATATGATGATCATACCATATTCTCATTGTTTCCTCGAAATACATGAATTGGCATATGCATCATGTTTTAACTCTTTCAATTCATTTATTTGTAATTTTTTTAATATGCCGGCGAAATTTATTTCTAGATTAAATAATCTGATTGTCCAATATGCCTTCTGCTCTATCTTTATAGGCAAATGACAAGTTTTTCCATAGACTATTATGTACATGACATGCTAAAGGTGTTTTTTTATACAGTACTGTAAGCCCATAGAGCGTCGATTAGTCTAAATGACCATTCGACTGTGGTGATAAGATGTTGAAATAATGTGCGTGATGTGATACTTCTTCATCCAATTCTCAAAGGCTTTGTTGTATTTGACTGTTGGCCAGTTCGAATTGTCTAGTTCGACTTGTCATCAAATTTTCAAATTTGCTTAATTTTCCCATTGACCAGTTTGACTTGTCCATTCGACTGTGGTGACAAGGTGTTAAAATTTTGTGCATGATGTGATACTTCTTCATCAAATTTTCAAAGGCTTTGTTGCAAATGTAAGAATTCCAATTGCTTATTATGATTTTAGGAACTCCAAATCTGGACAATATATGTTCTTTTTGATATTTTGATAATGGTTTGTTTGTCATTATTTCTACATGATGCAGTTTCTACCTATTTAGAGACATAATCGACCATTGTGAGGATATAAACATATCTATTAGAAATAGGAACGATCCCATGAAATCAATGCCCCAACAATCAAATATCTCAATTGTAAATATGGGTGTTAGAGGCATATAATTCTTCCAAGTTAATACTTTTAATTTCTGACATGACTCACATCGCTTAAAATTTCATGTGTCTCTAAACATAGAAGGCCAATGAAATCCACATTGGAGTATTTTGGCTACTGTTTTCTTAGACGAAAAGTGGCCCCATATGCTTCCGTATGATAGAAGACAATTATACTTTGAATCTCATCATCAGGCATACAATGTCTAATGGTTTGATCTGAGCAATATTTAAATAGGTAAGAATTGTCAAAAACGAAACGACATACATCATGTAAGAATCATCGTTTGTCTTGCAAACTCTAGTGATTCAGTATTTCTCCTGTAACAAGAAAGTTGATAATATCAGCATACCAGGGGCATACCAGGGAGCTATTCTAATTGAAAATAGTTGCTTATTAGGGAACGAGTCCTTAATTGGTAGCTTATCATTAATTATCGAAAGTCAGACAAGTGAGGTGGTCAGCAACCATATTCTCTACTCCTTTTTTGTCTTTAGTTTCAAGATCAAATTTTTGGAGCTGCAGTATCCATTAGATTAATCATGGCTTTTTATATTTCTTTGATAAAAGATATTTGAGCGCTGAATGATTTGACAAAACAACCACATGTGAGCCAAAATATATGAACGAAATTTATTAAGAGCAAAAAGTACTGCTAGAAACTCCTTATCTGTTATTGTATAATTTGTTTGAGTATCATTGAGCGTTTTTCTAGCATAGTAGACCACATAAGACTTTTTATCTCTTCATTGATCTAGTACTGTTCTAATTGCATAGTCGCTTGCATTGCATATAATCTCGAATGGAAGTGACTAATTCGGAGGTTGCATTATTGGTGCTGTGATGAGTATCTCCTTAAGAGTTTTAAAAGTTGTTTGGTATACCTCCATCCATTCAAACTGCACATCTTGCACAAAAAGGTGAGAAAGAGATCTAGTTATAATATTTAAATCCTTAATTAAACTTCTATAAAAACCTGTATGTCCTAAGAATGAATGTATGTCTTTTACGGTTTTAGATATTGGTATTTTGAAAATAGACTCAATCTTAGTCTTATTTACTTCCATCTTTTTAGATGAAACTATATCGCCTAATATAATACCTTTCGTAATCATGAAATGACACTTCTCCCAATTTAGGAGTATATTTTTCTGTTGATATCTTTCAAATACAGATTCTAAATTAGTCAAATAAGAGTCAATATTATTTCCAAATACAAAGAAATCATTTATAAATATCTCTAGATAATCTTCAACCATATGTCGCTATAAATACTTATAATACATCTTTGAAATGTTGCGGGCGCATTGCATAATCCAAATGGCATTTTTTTAAATGCAAAAGAACTAAAGGAACAGGTAAAATTTATCCTTTTTTGGTCCTCTAAACCAATTTCAATATAATAATAGTCAGAATAACCATCAAGAAAACAATAAAATTCATGCCCAACAACTCTTTCAAGTATTTGGTCAGGAAATGAAAACGGAAAGTGATCTTTATAGTTACTTGATTCAATTTTCGGTAATCAATGCACATATGCCAACTCGTAGTTGTACAAGTGGATATCATCTCTCGATCCTCGTTTTAATGACTGTTACCTCACTCTTCCTTGGAACAATTTGGATTGAATTTACCTACTTACTATTAGCAATTGGATAGATGATTCCAGTTTCAAGAAGTTTCAACACTTTGGATTTAACCACTTCCTTCAAGGCAAGATTAAGCTTTCACTATATTTGCCTAATAGACTTGGTTTCATCCTCCAAAGTAATGTGATATATACAAATAAGGGGGTTCATACCTTTAATGTCAGACATATTCCTTTCAAGAACTTCTTTATACTTTCACAATATCGATAGTAGTTGCTCTTCCTGATTCTAATCAAGATGTACTGAGATGACCACCGAGAAAGTTTTTTTAGGTCCCAAAAATGCATACTTGAGATCTTAAAGTAGCAGTTTTAGCTCAAGTATCGGTGCTTGGATATCAGATGTTGACAGTGAAAATTTCTGAATAAAAAGAGTTTTCCACAACAGAACGCGGAGCTAATCCATAGCTCCGCGTTTGGCTAGTTTTAGCCTCGCGTTTGAGTAAACGCAGAGATGTTCTATAGCTCCGCGTTAGCTCCGCGCACTGGTTATTTAGCGCCGCGTTTTGATGCGATTAAAGCTCCGCGTGAGCAGATAACCAGAATCTCAAGTTGATTGAGATTATAATTTGGGCTTATCCAAATACAAAATCAAGTCCAATCAGAATTCTAAATTAAGAGATTTAAATCAATATTAGATATTTGATTGGAATCCTTGATGAGAGCAAATTCTATTCAGATAGAAACTCTCAAATCTTCCTGGGGCTATAAATACCTTCCTGGTGAAACCCTAGGGGTCGGGTCTTTGGGGCTTTGGTCTTCTTCTTCTTTTCGGCAATCCAGATATCAGAGATCATCTCCTTTCTTCTTCTCAGCTGAGTTGATCCTTCGGCAAATCAAGTACGCGAGAGAGCCTTGAAGCCTTTTTGTGGTCACCATTGTCTTGGAGAATTCAAGTACGCGAGAGAGCCTTGAGTTCGGGAAAGACAGAGAAGAAGATCGTCTACAGCTAGCCGATTTCTTCAAAAGAGAAGAAGTTCGACGTACCGATCGTCAACAGGAACTATTATAGATCCCATCGCCACTGATCCCACGATTATTGTAAAAGAGAGAGATTGAAATATAAGATCCTCTCGTTTGTTCTCTTATATCATCTTGTTCACTTCTATTGTAATCTAAGTTGTATTCGATGGAAGGAAGCAAAGGAAATTCTGCTGCGAACAAACTGGCGATCACAGTGGGAGCCATCTCTTTCACTGATGAAGAGATTGTGGCGCAATCGGACGTCGACATGAGCGGATCTGAAGTAGACACGCTGGTTGTAGAAATCGACCAGCAGAAGTACGAGGAGTTCCTCTCCTCCAGATCAGGTGACTTGGATGAGACACGGCACTATCGCCGTATGTACTCCAATGCCCGAGTGACGGGTAGAAAGGTATCCACCGAGAGACGGGGATCCTTGGAGACTACGGTTATAGCGCCGGAGTCCACACAAGAAGTCCTAGCTGAGGAGGAGCTTCCGACGGCCGAAGAAGACCTGGGGACTGGATTGACCAGAACCCAACTCCGAAACAGGAACCGGAGAGCGAGGCGTAAAGCCCTCAAAGCCCGCCTTGGACTCGGAGCTAACACCAGAGGACGCAAGGCTATGGTCCCTCACAAACTGGCTCGCGCTACCCGCGAGACCAGACTCTACCGCGTTAAACGCGAAGATACAACTTGCCTTAAAAGCAAGGAAAAGCCAGCGTGTGATTTTCCACGCGAGACTATTGCTGAGCCTAGCGAGAGACGCGAAGCCAGTAAGGGTTGCGCTAGTCGCAGAATACCCAATACTCGCGAGTTACGCGAGTATAAAAATTCTTCAAAGCTAGCGTGTGATATTCCGCGCAAGGCTATTGCTGAGCCTAGCGAGAGACGCGAAGCAAGTAAGGGTTGCGTTAGTCGCAGAATACCCAACACTCGCGAGTTACGCGAGTATAAAAATTCTTTAAGGCCAGCGTGTGATTCTCCACGCGAGGCTGATACTGAGCCAAGCGAGAGACGCGAGGCCAGTACTGGTTGCGAGAAACGCAAGACTTATGACACTCGCGAGAGACGCGAGGACGATTGGCAAATAGTTGTCAGTCGTCAAAATCGTGCTAGGCGCGAAGCTATGATCTGCGTTAATCGCGAAGATAAGCTAGCGTGCAAGAACTTCCCTTCACGCGAGGCAATTATCCCAGAAGCTAAACTTCTGAAGACTCACCAAGCCAGCGAGAGACGCGAGGCTAGTGTGGATAAGCGCAGAGCTATTCTTCAGGCCCGCAATGTGAAACGCGAGGCTATTCCTAAGCCCCGCGAAGATCGATCCGACCCCAGAGTCAGGGTTAATCAGTCAAAGAAGCTTCAATGGGTTCCCAGACCTTTTCAAGAGTTTGGACCTCCTGACTCCACGGCTAAAGGCACTGATCTCAGGGAGTATCTCTCCAGGAAGAGAAGCGTAGAACAACTTCAAGCAGAACCTATCTGTCACTTCCAGCAACTAATGACCGCAGTGTCCGCTGTAATGGACAACTGTGGCTGCAGCAGCAAGAGCAGGGTATCTGCGTTTGATCGATTAATCGAGCCGAACAAGAACCCTGCGAAGAAACCAAAGACTACTTCCCTGAGGCAATGGAGAGTTGTAACATCCAACATGGTGGGGAAAGGAAAGAAAATTGTAGAGACGGATGATGATTCAGAATCGAGCGATGAAGAACCTCATCGTGTTACTCGACTAAAATCAGGAGCCGTCCCGCCTCGAAATTATAAGAGGCTCACATAGGGTTTTTATGACGAGGACAGTGATAATTCAGCCATAGCCTCACCTCGTTCCTCCGCATCATCTCGACTACAGAAGTCAGCATCGCACATGGCAGATAAATCTGATGATATCAATAAGAGATTTGAAGCTCAAGAAAGAATGATTCGAGAGCAACAGAAAACGATTGAAGACCTTAAGATGCTACTTTTAAAAGTTGTCGAGGATAACGCTAAACAGGGCAAGAAGACTTCAAATAAAGAAGAACAGGAGGACAAAGCCCACTCAATGCACGAGGACGAGGACAGATTTTCTTTCCATGATCCGCATGGAGAAAAGATTGAAAAATTACAAAATCAACTTGAAGCTTTGATGCATAAAAAAGAGTTGAAGGAGTCAGGGGTCTCTAGACCATATCCACTAGAATGGGATGTGGTGCCATACCCTCCAAAGTATAAGCCACTCAAGTTAGAGCCCTATGACGGGAAGGGATCGCCCAGTCAGCACATCTACTATTTCTTGTCTCAAGCTGGACATTTGGTGGGAAATGACCCCATTATGACCAAGATTTTCGCAAGTACTTTGCGAGGGCCTGCCTTTACCTGGTTCATGCAGTTGCCCCCAGGTACCATTAATACCTGGTTAGATGTAGAGAAATTATTTCTCTCACGTTTCTTTGAGGATGATACCGAGATTACGGTTCATTCCCTCCTTGCAACCAGACAAGGAGAACAAGAAACGGTCAAAGATTTCATAGAAAGGTTCCGGGAGAAGTCCGTGCATTGCAAACACGGAATGATCCAGGAAACTCTTGTCTAAACTTGTCGACACAACCTTAAGACTAATGTACTCCTCAAAATGGGGGCAGTAGAGTCCAAGACGTGGAGGGACCTACTCAAACAAGGAGAGCAAGCTGAAGACTTGATTCGCCGAGTTTAAGAGTCCCGTGGGACAAGAAGTGTTAGGGGTAGTAAGTCATATACCCAAAACAACAGCAATAAGAATAAAGGAAAAGCAGCGATGTCGTCAGAAGCTGCTCCTCAGAAAACCAGCCCTCCGCCGGAGCTTCAAGGTCAGCAAGGATCAAGGTAAAGTAGACCGCAGCAAGAAAGGAATTACACTTTCAAGGCGGAACAGACGCCTATCCTCTTTCACTTGCTCCAAAAGAAAGGAATGTTGAAGCTTCCGAAAAATAAGAAGCCAGAAGACGCTTGCAAAACTAAAGATCCTAACTATTGTCTCTACCACCGGAATGTGGGGCATCCTACTAGGGATTGTTTTCCCCTTAAGAAAAGAATCCAAGCACTAATAGAAGCTGGAGTTCTGATGCTTAAGGAAGAGCAGAAGAAGGTCACTGCCAATATGGCAACCATAGTGGTTGGAACCCATGAGTTCCTCACAGGAGTGAACCCAATCTCTAAAGGTAAGATGGTTACGAAGAATCTCGACCCTCACAACAAAGCCCAAGAAGGACTTGTTCCTGTGACGACCCAAAAGGGGGAAGTCATGTGGGTTCATCCCGATTTGATAGAGGATGAGCAATGGACTACTACAGGAAGTCAAAAGAAGAAGCGGGCTATTAATGCCATCTCTGCGGATATAAAGGAAGAATATATAGCTTCGGGAACCTTCACAAGTTCTGAAGAGGAGCTCGAAACTATGGCCACTCATCAAGATGGGGCAGGCCCTTCCGGTACCCGATCCGGGAAGACATATCTTAAGGACTACACTAGAGTAGATCCGAAAGATATCTATGCAGAGCTTGCGAAACCCGCAAATCAGAAAGGGCCTCGTTTCCAGAGGAGACCTGTCAGAGATGAAGGAGATAAAGAGTCTACCTTCAAGTTCGATATAATTACTCAGCTGGCCAACATCCCAGCACGAGTAACGCTTTATGAATTGTTGAGACTATCAAAATCAACACGTGAAGCGTTACGAGAGGCCTTGGCAGACTCTGAGTCATTCTTAGCTCAGATAGTCGAGCCGGCTAATGAAGAACAAGACCCTTGCTCCCATTGTCATCAAGTGAGGAGGCAGGTCCCACAGATTATCTTCTCTCCAGAAGACATGCAGGTGAGGAATATAAAGCACAACAGGCCTTTATATTTCACTGGATATGTCGGATCCACAAAGGTGGACCGAATTCAGATTGATCCGGGTTCTGCATTAAGTGTCGTGCCCAGAAGGTTGATGCAGCTGTTAGGGATTTCCCTCCATCGTCTGACGCCAACCAACACAACTATATACGGGTTCAACGCCAACAATAGCCGGCCCCTTGGAAAAATCCGACTCCGATGTCAAATCATGGATTTGAGGACAGAGGCTACATGCTACGTCATCGATGCAGACACCTCCTACAACATTTTGTTGGAGCGACCGTGGATCCATGCTCACATGATAGTCCTGTTGACCCTCCACCAATGCATGAAATATTGCGATGAGGAAGGAGAGGTCCGGACGCTAATTGCCGACAAGCAACCATTTAAGGGACTGGAGAATTACTTCACAGATGCTGCACTCTATAAACCAGTCCATGAAGCCTCCAATGACGATCCTGACGAACTTCCAAAGCCCGATGATAGTGGCAATGAAGCCGACACTGAGTACGAGCTTCCTGGAGAAGATGATGGGGGTGATTACGAAATCAACCCTCACCTAGATTTTAGTTTAAGCCTGAATAATATAGTGGATGTAATAGAAAGTGAATGGGTTATTAATGAAGATATAAAGTTAGTCTACGAGCATGCTGTAGCTACTGAGTCTGAACCCTCTTGTACTTCCACTGAAGTGGATGGCCTATCCGAACTTGAAGTTCTGGCGGCATATCATTTGCCACTTAGGTCATCCCTCCTCTCCCAGTCTAAAATAGCTGAGGAAAAAAGTCACTACTTCGAAGTGCCTCCTCGGAGAGGATCCCAAAAGCCGATTATGTTCGGCAAGGTAATTACGTCACCCCGGCAAAAGCAAAACAGCGAAAGTGATGAACAAACATCACCACAATTTCATCTGTATGAACAGAAATCCTGGCAGATAATGGAGAAGATGGGTTATAATTTTACCCAGAAGCCGGGATTGAACTTCGGGAAGGGGCGACGCAATCTTATACCCTCGTTCAGACCTAGAGGAAAGAGCCCCGATTATTATCAAAAGACCCGCAGGGGGTTGGGTTATGTATCTACTCCACCTTCATCGCCGCCCAAGGATGAAGAGAGTTCTTCGGCCAAGGAAGATACGTCTTCACCCAATCATGACTCGGATATAAGTACCAGCGCCTGGTTTCAATCGTTGACAGCCAATATGGTTTCAGCCGCATTAGAAAGCGACGAGGAACCAATTGATGTTCAAGACGATTCCTGGGCTAAGCCTATGGACACTCTCTGGGATGTCCGCTTTGAGCAGCGTGATCCTCCCACTGAAGATAAATTGAAACAAGTCAACATGGGAACGGATGAAAATCCTAAGCCCATCTTTATAAGCGACACGCTAACTCCCTCAGAAAAGGAGGAGCTTATATCTCTCATCAAAGAGTATATAGACGTGTTTGCATGGAGTTATGAAGACATGCCGGGGCTTGACCCTCAAATTGCCACACACCGGTTAAATATAAAAGAAGACGCCAAGCCAGTTAAACAACAGCAAAAGCGTTTTCGGCCGGAGTTGATGGAGGCAATAGTTGCTGAGGTCAACAAACTTATAAAGTCCGGATTCATTCGCGAAGAACAACATCCTGATTGGGTGGCCAATATAGTGCCAGTTCGTAAAAAGAACGGCAAAATACGGATATGCATCGACTTTCGGGATCTCAACGCTGCATGTCCTAAGGATGAGTTTCCACTTCCCATCACTGACGTGATGATAGACAATACTTGTGGTTATGAGAGGATGTCCTTTATGGATGGCTTCTCAGGATATAACCAAATTAAGATGCACCCGGATGATGAAAAGCATACAGCTTTCAGAACGCCGCTGAGAGTATACTGCTATACGGTGATGCTATTTGGGCTGAAGAATGCCGGTGCCACTTATCAACGTGCGATGAGCACTATATTCAAAGAACATCTGCGCAAGACAATAGAGTGCTACGTGGATGACTTGGCGGTCAAAAGTAAAAATAAAGAGGACCACCTTCAGGACTTAAGAATGGTCTTTGATCTCATGAGGAGACATCATTTAAAGATGAATCCCACTAAGTCATTTATGGGGGTGTCGAGTGGGAAATTCCTTGGGTTCATAATAACTTCAAAAGGAATTTTCCTCGACCCTGAAAAGATAAAAGCAATTAGTAAGATGCCGTCTCCCCGCAATCTTAAAGAATTGAGGGGGTTTCAAGGAAAGCTCGCTTATATTCGGCGCTTCATTTCCAATTTATCCGAACGTTGCCAGCCATTCTCTCGACTTATGAAGAAGGGGGTTTCCTTTGTATGGGTTGAGGCATGTAAACATGCCTTTGATGACCTTAAAGAATACCTCACCAAACCTCCCGTTCTTATGGCGTTGGTTCCTGGGCAGCCCTTCCTTATATATGTAAGGGCCATAGATAATGCCTTAGGAGCATTACTTGCTCAATATAATGACCACAGCCATGAGCATGCCCTCTATTATCTAAGCAGGACAATGATCGGAGCCGAACAGCGGTACACCCTGATTGAAAAAGAATGTTTGGCCCTAGTGTTCGCTATTCAGAAAATGCGACACTATCTTTCTGGGCAAACGATTCATGTCATATCACGGGTTAATCCCCTGAAAATTCTGATGATGAAGCCTGGGTCCTTAAATGGCCGGTTGGCGAAATGGGCATTATTGCTGTCGCCATATGATATGCATTTCGTCCCTCAAAAAGCCACAAAGGGACAAGCGATCGCTGATTTTCTTGCAGACCATCCAATCGGGTCTAATTCCAAACAGACGTCAGAGGTTAACACAGTTAGCAAGGAACAAGCATGGCAAATGTTCTTTGATGGTGCTGCCAGACGATCTGCTGCTGGAGTGGGGGTTGTGCTTATCTTCCCACATAAACATATACTTCCTAATGGTTACTCATTAACAGAACCGTGCACAAATAATGTCGCGGAATATAACGCGCTCATTATCGGCCTGAAGATGACTCTACAACTGGGGGTGAACTATCTAGAGGCATATGGAGACTCTAAACTCATCGTCAATCATATGACGGGTGAATATGAAGTCAGACATGAAGTCCTCATCCCCTATTATCAGCTAGCCATTGAACTAGCTGGCTATTTTGAGCAATTCTACATCTCTCATATATCTCGAAATGAGAATGTGTATGCCGACGCTCTTGCCTCATTAGCTGCAACATTGGCGATCCCGCCAGGTGAGGTTAAAAGCATCACCATTGAAAGCAGAGAGCTCCTTCACCCAGATACTCTTCTTCAAAATAAAGAAGTGTACTAAGTAGGCCTAACCCTGGAGCCCCGTGACTGGCGATTTCCGTTTGTGGATTATGCTTTACATAGGATATTACCAGAAGATCCTAAGGAAGCCACCTCGATAAAGAGGAAGGCCCAAAGATTTTATTATGACCATAAAATTCAGACTTTATATAGAAAGTCAAGAGATGGTCTGCTGCTACGCTGCATATCAAAAGCAGAAGCAGATGAAGTGCTGAGAGAAACACACGGAGTATGTGGAGCTCATCAACCCGGTCCCAAAGTTGGAGACCGTATAAAAAGGCTGGGATACTACTGGCCGAGCATGGTTACGGAAGCAATGGCATACGCTATACGGTGCCATGCATACCAAATACATGCCAATTTTATTCATCAACCCCAAGAATACTTGCACAATACCGTTGCAAGTTGGCCATTTGAAGCATGGGGGATGGATATTATGGGGCCTATAACTCCCCCGTCATCCAGAGGACATCGGTTTATTCTTGCAATAACCGATTATTTTTCAAAATGGGCCGAAGCCGTACCCATGAAAGAAGTGAAAACGACAGATGTGATCAAATTTGTCAAGCATCATGTCATTTACCGCTTCGGCATCCCCCGACGGATTATTCATGATAATGGTCCGCAATTCATCAGTTAGGGATTCTCCAGATTCTGCAATAAGTTTAGAATCAAAGATATTGCTTCAACGCCGTATAACCCCGCGGCTAATGGGTTGGCCGAAACCTTCAACAAGATGATTATTAAACTCCTTCAGAAGTTCGTCTCTTCTAATAAACGAGATTGGGATGAGAAGCTAGGAGAGTGCCTGTGGGCTTATCGCACCACTGTTCGCACCCCCACGAAAGCTACTCCATTCTCTTTGGTCTATGGAAGCGAGACCGTCTTACCTCTCGAAATCCAGATTCCTTCATTAAGGGTGGCTCTAGCCACAAAGATGACGACAGAAGAACGCCATCATCAAAGATTACAAGAATTAGAGGCGCTGAATGAAAAGCATCTTTGGGCTCAATAACAAATTGAGTTGTATCAAGCCCGAATTTCTCAAGCATTCAATAAGAACGTTAAACCAAGGACCTTTAAACAAGGAGACTTGGTTCTGGCCATTAAAAGGCCAATGGTTCTAACTCACAAGACAAAGGGTAAATTTGAGCCTAAGTGGGAAGGACCGTTTATTGTGGAGACAGTCTACTCCAGTGGAGCTTATCGCTTGATTAATCAAAACGGCGATAGAATGATGATGCCGATCAATGGTAAATTTCTGAAGAAATACTATTCTTAATATCCCTGGAGGTACGAGTCTCTCTTTTCTTAGGCATGCGCAGTTTTGCGCCTCTGACCTAAACCTGGTGTGTTCGGTTATCAAGTTTGAACCACCATCAGTCTTTTCTTAGACATGCGCAGTTTTGCGCCTCTGACCTAAACCTGGTGAGTTCGGTTCTCAAGTTTGAACCACCTCCAGTCTTTTCTTAGGCATGCGCAGTTTTGCGCCTCTGATCTAAACCTGGTGAGTTCGGTTCTCAAGTTTGAACCACCTCCAGTCTTTTCTTAGGCATGCGCGGTTTGGCGCCTCTGACCTAAATTTGGTGAGTTCAGTTCTCAAGTTTGAGCCACCTCCAGTCTTTTCTTAGGCATACGCAGTTTGGCGCCTCTGACCTAAACCTGGTGTGTTTGGTGTACCCAGTTCAAGTTACGCGAGAGAGCCTTGAACCGCCACCTGTTTGGTTCTCAAGTTTGAACCACCACCAGTTTTTTCTTAGGCATGCACGGTTTGGCGCCTCTGACCTAAACCTGGTGTGCTTAGCTCTCAAGTTTGAGCAGCCTCTAGCCTTTCCTTTAGGCATGCGCCTTTGAGCGCCTCTGACCTAAAGTTGGTGTGCCCAGTTCAAGTTACGCGAGAGAGCCTTGAACAGCCTCCAATCTTTCCTTTAGGCATATGCAATTTAGCGCCTCTGACCTAAAAGGTATAAATTACCCAGCGCCAACTAGGCAATGGGGAAAGAACCAGTTTCTCGCCAACCCCTTCATACTGGGGGTAAAAAAAAGTATGAATCGCCCAATACCGATAAAGTAAAGGGAAGAGGAAAAGTTTGGTATTTAAACCCAAACGAAATCCTCGACAACTCACCATGTTGAGGGGAATAACATGGTTAGCCCAACTCAAACGGTAGTTGGTAAAGACTAATCAAATCCGTTGATAGCTGGGGGTTTGCTAAAAATCCCATAAAATCTGACATATTAAACTTTAACTTTTACTTCAGTTCAAGAAATTGCGCATAAACGATACCGAGATAAATCGTTTTGACGACAGGTTATTTGTTGGGCAAGCAAATCTATTTTGAAGCCAGCAAATAAAAGAGTCAAAAGAATCATCTTTATTAAAAAGGTGAAGATGCAAAAAGAATTTTAAAGAACCATCGTAAGGTTATCTCTCTCCTGTTTACGAAGTTCTTATTATAAGGAAAATAAAAGCGTAAAGAGAGATGAAACTATTGGCCTCCCAGGAGTCTCAATTTATTTATTGTCTCATCCAAATTTCTACGATGAGAAGCCTCCATGGTTTGCTGAACTTGCCTACGCAACTCATCATCACTTATTGCAAGTTGTTGCTGACGAGACTCTTCTATGGCACGATTCCTGGCCGTCTCTTCCTACTGAATCTGCTCCTGCTGGATAAACAACATCTCCCGCTTCTTGACAGACCCTCCTAATCGGAGTTCATTTTCTATCAAGATGGCCCGAGCTCTGGCGATCGTCTCCTGGGCTTTAGAGATGGCCGCCTGACTTTCCCCAATTCCAAAGTCTACCCTCCGCAGGTCGCCGAGAACGGATTCCCGACTGGCCTGGAGCTCTGTCAGCTCCTGAGACCATTTCTCCTCCTGCTGCCTTAAAGTATTTCTTCGAGATAAGGATTCTGCCCGAAGCCGCGCCAGCTCTATCTCAGTGATCGCCTCCACATCCGCTTGACGGAGTGTGTGTAGCGTGGTCACCTGCTCTTCTAAGGCTGCAAGGCGGGCCCGGTATGGAGCTGCTCGATCTTATCCACCGAATTCTTCAACATTCCCTAGATAGCGGAATAATAGTGGACGTGCAAAGTTGAAGAAATCGTGACCGGCAAGAACCATCTCGACACATCTTCTCAACAAACGCATAAAATCCTCGACAGTGCAGCTGAAAAGTTCTTCAAGAGGATTTGCAGTGTCAGTAGACAAAGCAGGTAATGCCAAGGAAGGTGTCGTAGGCAAGGGAGCAGTAGTTGCTGGAATTTGAGAAGAAGAAGCCCGTCCCTGCATTAAATTCATAATATGAGGGACCAGTAGAGCCAGTGCAGATCTGGAAGAGCTGGAGACCCCAGACGAAATACCGTCAGTACAGATCACTTGGGTACCCCCACCAACAGGAAGAGAAGATGGGATCACTTCGCCTGAAGCTCCTCCGGTGGGAGAAGCATCTTCGAACGAGAATTTCAAATTCTCCTCCTCTCCTGCTGGAAGACTTGAAGTCGAGGGAGTTGCAGGTGTCTCAGCAGCCATGACAACAGATGACATTAGAATCGCTGGCTGAGAGACAGAAGGCACGCCAACGACAGTAGGAAATGTCTCAGTGGAGCAAACTGGCATTGGAGATGGAATGCTAGGAGACGGTGTGGCCTCCTTAGCAGCAGCTGCGATAATGACTTCTGTTCTCTCATCGCTCCCCAGTTCATCATTCGGGGGAATTGAAGAAGGAACAGAGACAGGAGCCGGCGTGGAGTAATCAGCCGCAAACTCGCTAGCAGAGCTACCCACACCACCAACGGAGCCGGAATGGTCCATCTTGTCATCAGACTCTATCTGGGTAGTCGAGTGCATCGCCGAAAGGAGTTGATCACCTGCATTTTAAAGAAACAAGAAGACTGGTGTTACAGTAAAATAATAATGGGTAAAAGGTAAAACGCTAAGAACTATACATGGGGATACAAGTCCAGTTGTCGGACTTGAAGGGGGAGCTGTTGAAGTTTCCAACAGCGTTCCTGTCTCGCTACCCGAAGGTTGTGCTACAGGTTGTACAGCAGGAGGACCCGAAACCTCAGTGACACTTGGAGTTTTAGCAGGTTCATCCTCCCTTGCTGAAACTGGGGGTAGAGCTGAAGCCAACAAGTCTGAAACAAGTTTGACAGCCACTTCTTGGGGGCTATTAAAGTCTCCTGCCGTAACTTTTGCTTCTTACCGGGCCTTTTCTTTAAGGCACCGCGGTGTTTGAGAGATGGACTCCAGGGACGAATGGCGATAGGCTGGGGAGCTCCTCCAGTACCAGTATTGTCATCGTAATCACCGGCGTCATCGTCGTCAGACTCGCTGGCGCCTGAAGGCTCAGCCGCGGCGCCAAGGAATTCTTCCATTCCTTTTATTCTCACCCTCGAAGCACCTTGGCGGCTAATGTAGAGAGCTTCAATCTCTTTGCAGCAACTGCGATTAAGAGAGAAGCCAGAAACATCAGCATTTGCAATGCTGAATCAGTTGCAGAAGCAAAGAGTTGTGGCCAATTCTGACATCTTCTGGGGCAAGAAGAATTCAGCCTCGGTTCCACCCGCTGTAAAATGGAACCAGCCACGAGCGCCTTCATATAAATTCCCCTCGTAGGCAAGATCTTTATTTGGATTGCCCACATAAAGTTGGGAATATTCAAACTGGCAAGCAAAGCGACTTGGAGTGTATGGCTCAATCAGACACCTGACATCCCGCCGATATACCAGGTGCCCAGGTCGGATGTTGAGGAGCCACTAGAACGCTCCTGCAGATAAAGTAGTGAACTTATCTGCTCCCACGGTGTCCTTCAGCCTCATTCCATATCCTCCGCCGGGAAAGTCAGGGAAACACCGGAAGATCTCATAATTCTGAAAACTACGAAGAGTCTTCCGAATCTGGGACATATAATTGTGCATCCATGAAGAGCGTTCATACAGCTCTACAAAGAAGCACTTTTCGCCTGAACGACGCTCTGGTGCACTCATTAAAGATGGACAATGCAATATGAGCCACCCCATTAAATAGGTGTAGGGCAGCTCCACCCTAGGGTTTGGAGTTTTCGGCTGGGCAGTCTCTTTCGACTTGCCCTTTCCTTTCCTCTTGACCTTAATAGTGGGGAGGAAATCACGACAGAGCACCCTCAGTCCATACTGTAAATTGCATACCATGGTGGGAAGAAGTCCAAGGGGTCGGCCATATTCGAGACAAACCGCTGGATATACCACGGTCACTGCAATTGCTTCTTTGGGCAACAACAGCACGACACATCTCTTCAGCCACAGCATCAGAAATCCGGCAATGAGACCTCTGTTGGAAATCGGAAACTGGGCTTGATAATGGTAGCTCTTGAATGAAGTGCCGGGATCATATCCAGTCTCATTGGAGTCTGTAGTATAATACAGACGGTAATGGCCCCTGGCTACACGTTGGTCAATCTCTGGGATGGGGACAGGAGAATGACCATGGATAATGGCCGAGCTATCCTTAGAGTTTATATTGGCAAAGAGATACTCGGCCCATTTCTTATGACCGATACCGTGATTACGCGCACCCGTCAAGTCAGCGCAAATATGATAATGGCACATCATCTCCCAGTATGTGGCATAGATGCACTCATCCTTAGCCATCAACATGTTTAACTCCTTGGTGGAAGGGATGTATTCTTCATAGGGGATTTCACCCATGGAAAGCCCGAAAACCTCGAACATCTCGTGAAGAGCGAACCCTAGCTCACCCACTGGTGTAAAGAGAGTGCAAGTCTCAGGGTTGTACATCTCCAGGAGGCAGTAGAAGTGATAAGCACTCTGGGAAAACCCAAATTGGACATTCCTGATGACTTTATACAAGCCAATATCCTTTAAAATGGGCTCGTGAGAATCCAGCATGTACTGAACGAGGCGGGCCCACCACATATTACTAGAAGAACGAACCCAGCCAGGCATCCTGAAGTCGCTAGCCGGGTACTGACCATCCTTCACCAGGAACTCACTTAAGAAAGTTCGTGCGCGGGATGGGACTTTTCCCACTGGGAGCTCCTTGCCAAATCGGCCTGGAAGCAAACCAGTGCATCTGGGGTAACCATCTTGATAGGGCCCTTGTGCGCCAAATTTGCCTGTTGGGATGCCATCTTGCTCCTGAGTTAGTCCCCACTTTAATTCTCAAGGCAACGCCAGTCACCGAAGATAAACTAAGGGATAGCCACGATCCATTCTGGGCAGAAACATTAAAGCTTCGCCCGAATTATAGAGCTATTCGCGCTCCTCTTCAAAGAGGATCTCATCTGATTGACCCATCTGGTCTCCAAAGAGGAATGTGGGCTTCTCCATCGCCTCTCTGTTCACGTTTTCAAAAGCATCATCAATTATAATTTCTCGCGCAGTGGTGGGATGATACTTGATCAACTTCTCCTTGAGATCCTTCGGGTCTGGTTTATATGAGGCCAGGATGGTGGTGAAACGAAATTGGTCTGAGGGATCAAAACCCCCAGCAAAGCCAAAGTAGTTCCTATGAGGGAAGGATTCCACCGAATACCCTACTGCAAGAACCAGAATTAGTATTAGAAAAATTTCTACAAGACAGAAAATTTTTCTAAGTATGGACGCGCGAAGCTAAAAATTAGGACGCGCGAAGCTAAAAATTAGAATGCTCGAAGCTAACAATAGCGCCGCGCGAAGCTAAAGATTAGACCGCGCAGAACTTAAAATAGCCTCGCGTTTCAGCGCGATTGCTACTTAAAAGAGCCTCGCGTTTCAGCGCGATTGCTACTTAAAAGAGCCTCGCGTTTCAGCACGATTGCTACTCAAAATAGCCTCGCGTTTCAGCGCGACTGCTACTTAAAATAGCCCCACGTTTTAAAATGCGAGGATGACGCGATAACTTCGCGTAAGAAGAAAGCCAGTGGCTTTTCTTCTTCTCCAAGCCATACGGCCGGAGTACGGCGATCTCGCCGATGAAAGAGATGATTAACAGGTTAAAAGCAAACCAAATCACTCAAAAATGTTCTAAAGAGTCTCAGTAGAGAGATCCTTACCCCTAATGGGCGAAATGTGGGCTGGCGCGTCGCCGCCATGGCCGCTGCCACCACTGCTAGCGCCAACCGCCGATGACGGAGCTGCGCGGGAAGTAGCACGAGTCTTGGGCGCCATTTCTCAGAAAAGTCGAGGAAAATCGACGGGAAATTGGGAGAAAATCGGTCGGAGAACGCTCGGATCGCCTGAGCTCTGATCGCCTGAATCTCTAGGGTTTCTGGAAAATTCTCAAGTAAAGTGAGAAGAAAAGGAATAGAGATTTCATTTAAATGAGGGAAACCGCCTCTTGGAATTCGGTGCGGATTTCGGAGAAAATGACTGGTCAGTTACTCTCCAAAACGCGAAGCTATTAGCCTCGCGTGATAAAGAAAAAAGGGAAGATATTAACTCCGCGCTACTCTGCGCAACTCTACGAAACGCGAGGATAACTTGGTATTTTAGCTTTGCGTTCTCATGAAGAACTTGGATTTTTGGCCAAGTTAAGATGATCCTTATTCGATCAAAATCTAAGTTACGTAGAAGAGCCTTAGATTATTTTACCATAATTATTAACCATCTGTTTGTTGAGCAAGCAAAATTATTGAAGCCAACAGATAGAGAGGAAAATAATTTGCCTTTATTGATAAAAAAAAGAGATTACAAAGAGGGAGTTATAGCTCTCCCAAAAGTTTCTACATGATCATCGACTCATCAATAACTCAACGGTGAGATCTCTACGGGGTACTGAAGCTCAGTTCCTTGGTTCACATGCAAAAGATCTCCTCTGTAAATGTTAGCTTAGATCTGTCATCTGAAATGAAGCACGAGAGGAAAGGGAAGTGCTACAATGAAGCACAACCTGAACTGCAAGTGCTGCATTGAAGCATAAGCTGAACTGCAAGTGCTACAATTCCTTACTTGAGCTTGCAACCCCTTCAAAAGTTTACCTCTAGGAACCAGAACTTGAAACCTGCAACTATGTTATAAAGCATATGCTTCTGACTACCTTAGAGTTACTTTTGCTGATGAAGATCGATGGACCCGCATACACTCCTCTTCAGAAAGGATTGGACTTATTGCAAAAGGAACAGAGTTTCCAAAAGTGTGAAAATGCGGAGCTAAACTAACTCTGCGTGCAGATTAAGAAATAGCCTCGCTTTTTGAATGCAGAGGATGACGCGATAACGTCGCGTAAATGAGGGACAAAGTTTTTCTATGATTGTTTCCTTCTCTTTCTAAAGCGACTGCTAAATCAAAGATAGCCTCGCGGATTCATCGCGACTGCTAATCAAAGATAGCCTCGCAGATTCCTCGCGATTGCTAATCAAAGATAGCCTCGCAGATTCCTCGCGATTGCTAATCGAAGATAGCCTCGCAGATTCATCGCGACTGCTAATCAAAGATAGCCTCGTAAATTCATCGCGACTGCTAGTCAGAAATAGCCCTGCGTTTCAAGCGCAGGGATGATGCGATAACTTCGCATAGAGAAAGAACAGAGTTCCTCTCTGTCTTCTTCTTCTCCTTTTGAGCCTTACAGCCGGAGAGCGGCGATCTCGCAGACAAGGTAAACAATTGGCTAGATTAAACCGAGCCAAAACATCTCAGAATGGTTCTTAGAAGACCAAGAGTTAAGGTTTTTACCTTCGGAAGACGCTGCATAAACTGGTTCACCGTCGCGTTTACTTCCATGGCCGCTGCCATTTACGCCGGCCAACTCGCATAAAGCCAAACTCTTCTGGAGCGACATCTTAATGATGAAAATCTATGGAGAGTTAAAGGGAGATCAATTGAAGATCGCTCATTGGCATCGCTCACTCTATTGCCGGAGTTGCCCGAGCTCTGAGCTTTGCAGGCACTCTCAGAAAATTTTGCGGGTGAAGTGAAGAAGAAGACGATCAGGGGGCTCTATTTAAACAAAAAATTCCGTCGCTTGGTATTCGGCGTAGAAATTCAGGGTAATTATTGACATAATTACTCATTTCACTGAAGACGAAGTGAAGCTGATTTGCTCCGCGTAGGCGAGCATAACGCGAGATAGACTTGGTATTCTAACTCCGCGTTTCAGTTTAAGTATCCAAAGTATTTCAAAATTTGCTAAGTTCTAAGCTATTTTGAAAACTTTGGAGGGGGTTCTGTTGACAGTGAAAATTTCTGAATAAAAAGAGTTTTGCACAACAGAACGCGGAGCTAATCCATAGCTCCGCGTTTGGCTATTTTTAGCCTCGCGTTTGAGTAAACGCGGAGATGTTCTATAGCTCCGCGTTAGCTCCGCGCACTGGTTATTTAGCGCCGCGTTTTGATGCGATTAAAGCTCCGCGTGAGCAGATAACCAGAATCTCAAGTTGATTGAGATTATGATTTGGGCTTATCCAAATACCAAATCAAGTCCAATCAGAATTCTAAATTAAGAGATTTAAATCAATATTAGATATTTGATTGGAATCCTTGATGAGAGCAAATTCTATTCGGATAGAAACTCTCAAATCTTCCTGGGGCTATAAATCCTTTCTGGTGAAACCCTAGGGGTCGGGTCTTTGGGGCTTTGGTCTTCTTCTTCTTTTCGGCAATCCAGAGATCAGAGATCATCTCCTTTCTTCTTCTCAGCTGAGTTGATCCTTCGGCAAATCAAGTACGCGAGAGAGCCTTGAAGCCTTTTTGTGGTCACCATTGTCTTGGAGAATTCAAGTACGCGAGAGAGCCTTGAGTTCGGGAAAATTAGAGAAGAAGATCGTCTACAGCTAGCCGATTTCTTCAAAAGAGAAGAAGTTCGACGTACCGATCGTCAACAGGAACTATTATAGATCCCATCGCCACTGATCCCACGATTATTGTAAAAGAGAGAGATTGAAATATAAGATCCTCTCGTTTGTTCTCTTACATCATCTTGTTCACTTCTATTATAATCTAAGCTGTATTCGATGGAAGGAAGCAAAGGAAATTCTGCTGCGAACATCAGATAGTATTAATTTCTTTGTAATTTGAGGTAAATCTTCATGCACTTCTATTTTTAGGGTCCATCCCGTAATATTCGAACATTGAGCATCAGCTAAATGTTTTATAATTTTAGTGATATGTTTGAATTTGAAATAATCAAGAAAATCATCGTTAATGTCAGCTCCAGAGGATTAGATATACACAATGATACGATATTTTCTTTATCACAGATTTGTTCAATGTAATTAATGTCTTGCAATTCATCATTATTAATATTTGACTGTTTGCACACATTAAAAACATTTAGTTTAAGTTATATTTCCAAATGAAAACTTTACCTCACCATTCCTACAATTAATAACCACATTAGCCATAACTAAAAATGGACATCCGAGGATAACAAGAATGTGAAGACGTGAGTTTTTTTACAGGCACAGTATCAATAATTATGAAATCCACTAGAAAATAAGAGTTTTCGATATGCACTAAAATATCTTCCACAATGCCTTTAGGATACCTTTCTGACCTGTCGGCTAATTGAAGTATGACCATTAGACCTAGGTACTTGTAAACCAAATATATTAAGAGATTTACACTGGCCTCCAAAATTTAGTAAATCTTTGTCTATATTATGTTGACCTATCACACAAGAAATAATGGGGCACCCTGGATTCTTATAATTAAGAGATATTTCATAACGGAATAATGCACTTATCTCTTCTGTGAGAAATTCTTTCTTCTATATATTATGACGTCTTTTGATGGTACACAACCTTAAAGAACTTTGTATATGAGAGGACTTGTTTGATCACTTCCAGTAGAGATATATTGATCTGTACCTATTTGAAAATTTCTAAAATATTAGCATAGGATGCATTAATATTTTTAGCTTCAATAGTTGGGAAAATGGTACATGTGGCTTATAATTTGTAGAAGTGGGTTTTTTTTTTCAGAATTATCATCTTTAGATTGTTGTACTAAATCATTGCCATGTTTCTCTTCATAATTTCTTTTGAAACGGGCTCATCAAGTATTTTAGCTCTTTGCAAACTTATTGCAGTAGTTATATCAAGTATATCATTATTAATGGAAGAAATAATAGCATTTATACCATCGATTTTACCTGAAGTGCTGGCCTCCGATTGAGATGGTAGTTTACCTTTTTCCTTTGTTTGCAATGTTGAACTAAGGTGGCTTATCTATTATCAGATATCAGTGAAGGCTGTCACATTCTGACGTTGATCATGTGTTCGACTAAATAAACTAATGTTGGGCTTGGATTATTTAATCCATTCTCTGGTGTATCTGCAAAAAAAATATCCTCAAAATTTCTCTTCGGTGGTAGTTGGTACATTGAAGGTTGATCAGAAGGTTGGACATATTGTTGAGGTAGATTAGTGGTGGTTTATTTTGATGATTAAATTATTATTGAGGACTCAGCTTCTAGTGAAGATTTGGATGGTTCCTCCAATCAGTTATATATTTGTAAATATATGTTGTTTGCTAGTTGAGATAGTATTAAAGGCATAATTTTATTCATTTAATACTTCTTTAAAAGTATGAAGTGTTGGAAATTCGCAAGTCACGTGTTCTTGTAATTTGCAAATATCATAAACTTCAAGAACTTCTTCGATTACCTTAACTATTTCATTTTTCTTTGTAAGCAAATTTTAAAATTTCTTTGTGATAGTAATTAATCGTGCAGCTACATCTTCGGTTTCTCCTTTTAATTAGTCCACCTCTATTTTGAGATTTTCCTATTAATTAAAGATCCTTCGTTTTCTAGGCTTATGAATTTTTATAAAGTGAATCAAGATAATTTCATGCTTCCTCAGCATCTTTGCTCAAAAATTCACCATTGCACATGATCTCTGCAAATTGCCTAGTTGTGATATTTAGCCATTGATAGAAGGTACTTACAGTTCTCCATATCTTGATATCGTGATATGGGCATGAGAGTATCAAATATTAAAATCTATCCAAATACTCGAACAATGGTTCATCTTCTTTCTGACGAAAATTAAAAATTTGCTTATATAATTTGTTCAATGTAAAGGAAAGAATTTCTTTAAGAATTGTTTTTACTTCTCATCCCATCTTCCTATTGAATTGGGATGTAAAGAATAAAACAATGTCTTTGCTTTATCCTTAAGGAAGAATGGGAAGAGATTAAGCTTAATTTACTCAACAGTAATATTTTGAAAATTAATAGTAGAGTAAACTTCTTCGAATTCCCGAAGGTGCAATTATGGCTCTCTAAATCCATCCCATGGAATTTGGTAAAAGTTGAACTACTCTAGATTTAATTTCTAAGTGTCCCATATTCATGGGTTTATTTTCCTTCAGTCTAGCGGGGATGGGATATCTCTGCTTACGATGTGGACTTTGTCTCTTGGCTCTCCAGACTTTTAGACTTGTCCTGTTTGGTGATGAATATTGCTTCATTTGGCAAAATTGGAATTACTTGGTTTGGTGAAAAGCTTTTCTTGTTCTATGGTGCTAAGATCTTTTATGTGGCGAGGATAATCATTGCTCTGACATGTACCTCTGCTAACCCAGCATGATGATATGTTACTTTTCTTCAGTTGGTCTTATCTGCAGTGGGTAAATTTTACCACCTACAAGACCTCTTCAAAGTTTTCAAAATGTATGGAATCTGTTGCCTTTTGGAATACTTTGAATCTCATATCTTTCAATTTTCATGGAATTTCTGATTGAGAATTTAAAATTTCTATTTTGGTAGCCCCTATCTCCTCTTCATGCTTTAGATCGCTGCCATCGGTTGAGAAGAGGCACTTCAAATTTTCCGTTCCTCTTTTGATAGGAAATGACTACTATAGCAGCTTCAAAAAACTGTTATGCATTAAATGCAATCATCTCGGCTGTCATGGGATATGATTCCCTTTTTAAACCTTGCACAAAAAGTATAAGAACCTGAGCAGTGACTTTGTTTTCTCTTTATTTGGAGTTGGAGTCTCTTTGCCATTATTCCTCTTCAACCTCTTGGAGCTTTTCAAAACTTTGGTCTTCTATTTTCACGGTGCCAAAAGAGATCTCCAAGGGCAAAAAAAAGTGGTTGATACACAGATAGTCGCTGCTCTCCCACCTTTTGCAGGTAAGTGTTTTAGTTTCCTTATCCTTGATATCAATTTCTTGAATCAATTTATTGGTGTTTTTTAAACTATTGTTTGGATTTCTTTTTCCTTTTCAGTTTGCCAAGTTAGAAAAAAACTCTTTCAATGTAGCGACCTGTTGGAGCTCCTACTGGTTCGAGCTTTTGGTGCTAGACTGTGGTTCGAAGGGGACATACCCTTGTATAATTACCAATGATATAGATAGGATCAATTTGATTAGGCAGAATGATCCTGTAACTCTACGCCAGATCACTACCAGGAAGTTCATCAGTTCTGACGGCGTAAGACTATATAATCCTTAGTTTGTTTTTGGTGATGTAGTTGAATTTGAAGACACCGAGGGCATTGAATCGGCTCCTTGGTATTATGACCGAGAAGGATTTGTATGTGCTCTTCCTCTTTTAGAATGCCAACACTCTCTATTGGACTTCAGAACTTGTGCAGAAGAGTGACTGATGAGATGGGATCTCACGCCAAAGCTAGATTGCCTTTCGGTTGAGCAATTCACCGAAGGGGATGTGATTTTGTTCAAAGCGGTCCTCTGATCAAGGTGATGGGCTTACTCCCAAGAGTAATTACCCGTGACATACCGGTGACTGAAGAACCGGTGATGGTTAGAAACTTTAAGAATGAACTAACTAGATCGAGGTGTAATTATCCAGCAGTGCATTTTCACACACCTAGGTAGATTAACCCTAGCATTGGTGGGCGCATTTTACTAGCTTTATCTTGGACAGATATGCAACCAGATTGTGTGAACTGGGCCTATATCGAGCCGTAAGGGCTACTCAGTATGGGATCGCAACAATCCTATACAGTTCTTTACTTTGTTGGAAATGTGTACTTCATCTTTTAGTACTTTCTTCACACCTAATGACAAGATTGATATTGGGCTTTATAAGATGTGGATTGTTTTGGCGCTGCCAATAGAGATCATCTTTATGAGGTGTATTTCCCAACTCCACAGGAACTGGAAGTGGTTAAAAACCAGAACTCTTCAGTTTCTTGATGCTATAGGAATTAGTTTCTTCTTTCACATTGGTACCTATGTGACAAGGTCGAAGGGAGTTTTTGTTTGGCATAAGAAATGGACAGACTATTTCTTTGCCAATCTTGATAGACTGGATCCCATTGCTATCAATAGTCCACCTTCAGTTAGGGAGCTGAAGAAGCATTTGGAAGAGATGAAGACGAAGAAAGTCTTGCTACAGGTATGGTCCTTCTTATTTACCATCATTGGGCCGGTCTCAATTTAACACCTGGTGCAACTTTAGCCAATTATTTGGCTTTGTGGCGCAAAAGGTGTGTATAGAGAATATCTAACTTTGAAGGATCTTTACCCTGCTGTTTTGCTAGCTAGTGTAAGATCCTTAGGCTTATTTCAAGCCATAATTTGTAGGATCTATGGGGGATTGAGGGTTTTCTACCAGCATTTTATTGGGGGCAAAAGGAGAGCCCTCGAGTTGAGATGTTATTTGCCTATTTGATGGAATGGTTTGAGATCCAGTTTGGAGGGTTGATGACAGGTGGAGTCGCTGTTGACAAAAAAAGGTCTTTCCACTCTTTGTCAACTTGAAGGGAGGCAATAGAAACACCAATACATTGTTGAAGCAAGAAAGGCTATAGATCGGTACAGTGCCTATAAATTCTTCCATTTTTTTCCCAATTTGGAGGTAATGGATCTTGGGGGTGCCTTTTGTGCTATTGGTTCACTGTCTGCTAGGATTTTTGGTGGCTGCAAGGTATTCGCCCTTCACATTTGTTGTACCGCAGCGACCCTACTTGTGAGTTGGCTCCATATTTTCCTAGTCAATTTGCTAGACAATTTGGCTATGACCAAATATATGGAGGCAATCCTTACAGGGTCTTGGCACCCAATGGCAGCTTGATCAATGGCGCTAGAGCTTGGAGGAATTTTATCATATATTTTGCTAGTGTTACTTTCCGAATCTAACCAGGAATCCTCTGCTATTGACTACTGTGACTTTATGCTGATGGTATTACCAAAGTAATATCACCGAGCAAGAGTATAATCTCTTCCATACTGGATTGGTGCACATTCATAGGCACTCTGCTGAGGCAACAACTCAGTCCAAAAGTTCCAGAATTACAATGTTCAAGGAGTACTTAAAGAATTTACCCTTTCTTAGACCGCCTAAAGACTCTTCTTCTAGCGAGGGCAAAGAACAAGAGGAGGCACTGGAGGGTGAAGACCCGGTCTCCACAGTTCAACAAATTGGAGATGATGAGAGTGACGCACAAGAAGAAGATCTAGATGATGCTCCTTTAGTGCGTTTTGCCATCTAAAAGAGGAAGGTAAGGGCTGATGATCCAATGATCGACCCTCTTCAATTGTCGTGGTTGGAGATGTACCCCTAGTTCTCACTAACAATGAAACCCAGACTACTGATAGTGGTGGCCTTACTTTGCTATTTTTAGTCCAACCTTTACTTCAAGTTTCAGCAGCGGTGACTATTGCAGTTTCGCCACCACCATAGTCGAAAAAGAAGCAAGCATAGATAAGGCTTTGGAGGAAGCAGCGCAAGCCAATGTCGTTGCTAAGGAGAAGGTGGTAGCTCTCATAAATTCCATGAATTTGGATGGCTTGTCACCTTCTCCTAACTCTTCCAATCCTCAAGTTGTCAGGCTCATTTCATCTTTACCCAATGAAGATGCCTTCTATATGAGTAAGGACACATCTGCGGTTCTAGGAGACATGAGTGCGGTTGTAGTCAATGAGCTTTTGCAACTTTCTTCAGATGCCCCTCCTATAATTCATGATGCAGTTACTGCACCAACTTGCAATCCTTTGCAGGCATCTTCAATACCTGATGAAGATACTAGGGCGCCCATGCATCTTGATGGAGATGACTTGAGAAGGGAGGACCCAGTAGTCTTAGTTCCTACCATCGAAGCATGGAATACTATCCTGATTGAAGATAGTGATAGCCATGTGGAGCTCGCTATCATGCATGCAAAAGTTAATGCTTCAGGTATCGATTATTTGTGACCTTTACCTTCGTTGCTTTGTCAAAATGTTATGGTTTTAATGCTCAACATCTCTTTTGCTTATTTTCTTCCTTAGACATACCCATCGCGCCTCAATATGTTGTAAACTCTCTAATAGGTTCTGCTCTTACATCGGATGATCTGACTTCGAAAGAGAAGCCTGCCATCCATGTCATGCCGACAATGGCATCCATAGTGAGTTCTCCTTACATCTAAACGAGCATTTCAACTTTTGGGATTGCCTCTTCAATTTATTCATCTTTAAATTTCAGGAAGAGTAATACCATACCGAGCTCTAGTTGTGGATTTTCTGCTAGCTAGCCATGATTGGAAGAATTTTCTTTGTAGTATTCCTTTTGGTAGTGTGGAAGCATAGTTTCAGTTCCTCATGGGAGAGTCTGAAAGAAGAGCTCAAGCTCTCTTGGAAGAACAGATGATAGCTTGATTTTTGGCAGAAGCCAAATTATCGAGCTAAGGTTTCTAATTTGAGGTGAAAGTGACTGACCTCAGCTTATTATAGCATATCAACAATCTGTCTAGCTTGAAGGCAACTCTAGAGGAATTGATGGTGGTAATTCACGCTAGCGAGAAGAAAATCTAGGACTTATCCATCCAACTTCTCGAGATTTAAGAGAGGATTTAGCGCTATTGGAAATTCATAGCATAGTTGAAAACTAAGTCTCTCAAGACAAGGTTAAGTCAAATTCCGTCGGGTTTACCAGAGGAATTAAGATAGTTGGCTGAAGAGAATGTCCAAGTTACTCAAGAGGAACTCAAAATTCCGCCGAACCTAAACTTCAATCATTAAAATGATTTTAAACACTTGTATCTTTATTTGATAACAATGTTTAAGTTAAGCTCTCCATTAATTCATCCATCATCATCTTTTTTTGTTAGGTATTTAGCCTTCGAGTTGTTTATTTTGTGGCTACATTACATTTTGACATCTATGCATGTGGCCCATGATTTGCTTTGGCGAGGTTAACATCACATAAGCATTTTTTGGTTTGATTTGGTGGTAATAGAGGTTTGGTGTTGAATTTGGATTGGTTTGATGTTTCAATGTCGTGTTGGCTAGAGGTTTGATATTGAACTTGTGGTTTGACATTGTAGACCGGAGATTTTGTGTTGAACTTGATCGTTGTATAGTTTATCTAAGAGAGGTGCAATGGGCAACTTGTTGTTAGAATTCTATTGGCTACTACAGCTATGTCTTCACACTTGGTAACTACTTTGAGCTATTAAGAAACTTATAGTTTTCTTTTGACTTAACAAGCGAAAACTAAACAGGTGCAATACTAATCCTAATAAACTCGGCTAATTTGGGTCATCCCAGAGGTTTAATATTAGCTTGTGGATTTATTAACCTAGGCTTTTCATAAAGTTTTGGTAGTGACCTTGAGGATTTTTGTGCCTTCTAGAGGTTCGATATTGAACTTGATGGGCTTGAGGAATTCTGAGAGTTACTTCGCTAGACTGCCAAAATTTGTATTTTTGGCGAAGTGGGGTAGGCGAGGACTGCGGCGCTGACTTTTCTTTTTCTTTCTTTTTTTAGATACTAAAGGATTGGATCGCCTAAGGTCTTTTGAGGATTTGCAGTGTCAGGAGTCACTTCACTTTTTGGGGTGAGTGTCGCGTAGAAATTCTTTCTTGGAAATGACTTGGCATTAACGGCATTCCTTCGTTGGATGCACTGGAGAGATCTGACATTATGGCCTCTGGATCTTCCTTTCTATGGGTATAAATACCCCTGAGGTGATTTGGGTACTTCCAGAATCAAGCTTTCTTTTCTCTTTCAATTTCTTGGCTTTAGCTTTTCTTTCTATTTTGGACAAAGAACTCCGGCTAGATTTATCCTCTCTGTAAAGGAGTGGTTTCATATCCAATAACCCTTCGGCCGATGATGAGGAGGATGAAATCTTCAACTCTGAACAAAGATCTATGGATCAGGCTGCTCATCTTCACCAATGGGGTAAGCCTTCTCTCGCTTCTTCTCCTTTTCTTTTCTTTTTTTGTTTTGTCTTTTATGACTTTTGTGTGCTTTTGGCTTTGCAGTTCAACTCTAAGCTTTAGATCATTAGGAAGTGATGAGTTTCTTCCCACCATGCGGACAAGCCGATAGTGTTGCCATGGCATGGCCTAGCAGGAAGATCGCATTTCTGGTCTGATTTCCATGTTTATGACAACACTATTGGTTGGTAGCCACAACCTTATCGCTTACAAAACCTTTAGCTTGAGTCTATGGAACTTCAATGATCATAGCATTCTTCTGGATGGCCTTGCCTCCAACTCTATCTTGTCCATTACTAGAAGGCAAGCATTTTGTAGCATGCGTCAAGGCTCTCTCTGGACCAACTCATCCGAGGAAGTGGTTCGCTTTTTTCAAGTTCATCCTGACCTTGCCGAATCCGCAGTCTGCTTGAACTCCTTAAATCCTCTTTTTCCTTGTATGACTTGCGTTAAACAAATTGAATTACTGATTCATTGTAATGCTTAGAACATATGAAATCATTATAATACTTAGAATGTATGAATTCATTGTAATACTGAGAACAACCAATGTAATTTGAATCGAACTTTGGATATAATACTTGTATGTAAAGATCAGTAAAAGAATTTTATTCATTTATACATTTGGTGTGCTTGTCTATATTTTTAAGATTTGTATGCTGCTTTACATTAGTTTTCTTTTAGTATTTTTAGCAAATTCTCAGTTATCAATGGGTTGGAGATGTCTTTACCAACTACTATTTGAGTTGGTCTAGCCATGCCATTCCCCTAGACATGATGAGTTATCGAGAGTTTCTTTTGGGTTTAAAGGCAAAAATATCTCTCTGTCTGTTGCTTTAAAGGATTTGGGCTTAGTTTAGTTTTTTTTTGGGTATCGGAGTGTTGATTTTCAAGTTCAAACCGATACAGTTAACTTTCTTTTTTTTATTTGCTATTGGGATGTTGTTTCATAGCTCCCAACTGAACAAATTAACTACTTTTTTTTATTTATTATCACTATCCTCAACCGAAAATTTCTAAGGATAATACTTTTTGAGGAACTTATCATTAATGGGCGCCATTAGAACTTTGCCATCTGGTTTGGCCAACTAATAAGCTCCATTAGAGTAGACAAATTCTATGATGAATGGTTGAAATTTTCCTATTGATTTGTGAGTTACTAACCAACGTGGTCCCTCCCACTTTGGTTGAAATTTTCCTATTGATTTGTGAGTTACTAACATAGAGTGCTTTACTATCAAGACAAGGTTGCCTGACTTGAACACTCATTGCTTCACCGTCTTGCTAAAAGCATGGGAAATCTTCGCCTGATAGAACTCTATACGCTGTTGAGGTTGGAGTCTTTTCTTGTCCAACACTTCTAATTATTGAAGATGTAATTATGATTGTCGTCTGTTGACATCTCCAAAGCTAATGTTATACGCAGAGACAGTAATTAAATTTCCAGAGGTAAAATGGCTTTCCAGCCATACGGGAAAGAAAATGGCATGGCATTGGTGGGTGTGTACATGGTAGTGCGGTGAGCCTAGAGACACTCACCAAGCTTTTCATGCCAGTCTCATTTATTTCTTTTAATGAGCTTCTTCAGTATCTTGATCATTATTTTAGTACATCACCTATAGGCGAATGGCCTACAATTCCACTGTGAATGGCCTATAGGTGAATGCTTCACCTTTAGTACATCACCTTTAGGCGAAATAATGACTATCCCCGCTTTTGCGATAATTTTTCCTCTTTGTCCATTCTTGTAGCTCCATCGAAGAATATTTGCCACACACCATCTTTTGAAGTTTTGATGCTTTTGATTATTTCTCAGGCATGACTTCATACAGTTTAGAACTCTTAAGTACTGGATGATCAGCCAAGAAGTCTGCAATGGCCTATCCCTTGGTTACTTTTTGAGGGACAAACTTTTAACATACTGCGAGAGTAGTAATGCCCATTTGGCGAGCCTTGAATTTAATGAATATGGTTGAGTCATTAACATCCTCAAGGGATTTACCCTGGATATGACATGGATTGTTTGTCCCACTAGGTAATGTCTTGTCTTTTAATAGCGAAAACCAGAGCTAAACATTCCTTCTCGACAGGATTGTATCTATGTTCAGCTCTAATCTTTATCCGACTCAGATAATAGATTGTTTGTTTTTGTCCTTTTTCATTAGCTTGAGTAAGTAGAGCCCCAAAGGCATGATCCATGGCTCTTACGTATTGGAAAAAGGGTTTACCACACACCAGAGCAGTTAGGATCAGTGGATTGATAAGGTACTATTTGATGTCTTCAAAATCCCTTTGACACTAGTTGTCCCAAACGAAAGATACGCCTTTCTTCACCAGCTTGAAAAAGAGTTGACATTTCTCAACTAAATTGGCAATAAAACAATGGATGTACGCCAGTCATCCTTAGAGTCCTTGATATTTTTCGGAGGCTGCTTTTCTTGAATTGCCTTTATTTTTCTGGATCTAGGTGAATACCATTCACTGTCACCACAGCACTGAGGAATTTTTCACTGGATACCCCCAGGAATGACTTTGTCGGGTTAATCTTTAATTGATGAGCTCTCATTAAGTCAAATATTGTTTTCAAATCTTTGATGTGTTTTTTGTTTGGGTTTTTTTACTGCAATATTATCCACGTAAGGCTATAAAAATTTTTATAAGTGATCACGAGAAATTATTGTCATAGCTCGTTGGTATGTCGCTCTAGCGTCCTTTAAGTTGAAAGGCATCATTTTGTAACAGTATATCCCTTGCGGTATTCTGAATGATGTGTGTTTCTCATCTTCTGGACACATCTTAATTTTGTTATATCTAGAGAAACCATCCATAGGACATTCTTTCAAAACTTCATGTATTGTTAATCATCACATCGGTAATTGGGTGTGGAAAGTTTGTCTTTTGTACAAGCATCACTCAGGTTCCTGAAGTCTATGCAAACCTTGACTTTTCCATTTTTCTTCATGACTGGTACAATATTGGCTAACTAGCCAAGGTGTTGTTCTTCACAAATGAAGCCACATGCTTTTAATTTCTTTACTTTGGCTTCAATCACTTCCTGCATTTCTGGTTTGAACTTTCTTTTATATTGTTTCACCAGTCTAGCATCAAGCCTGATGTTGAGGTGATGCTGAGCTATTTTTGGGTTGAGCCCTGACATATCCTTGTAATTCCATATGAAGATATCCATATATTCCCATATGAGCTTGGTTAGATCTTGCAATTCATGCTAATCCAAATTCTTACTTATGAATATGGGCTTGGGATTTTTATCATCTCCATATTCATCTAGATGACTTGATCTTCTATGAGAGTTCACATTGTTTGAACCGAAGCTCCCACTGTGCATCCATTTTCTGTGCCCAAGCTTGAGAGGAATCTTCGTTGTTAGATCCTTCTTGACTTAGTTGGGTGGCGGACACCTTGTGGACTTTCATTCACCTAAACAATCTCCTCAAGTAATCAGAATCACAGATGGATGCAAAAGACGACTATGCTGGAGTACTTTCAGAGGAATCTTCTTGAAGAATATTCATCTCTGGCTCGGAGGTTGAAGTATAGCCACGATCGTGCTTGATTTTACTATAGTAGCCTATACTTTTACCTTTTGGCATGCATGACTTCAAGGGAAGTCTCCTCCCACAGTTGAAGCATAATCCTTCACCTTTTGTGAGATCATAACACATTGCTTTCATCATCTTATAAGCATTTGGCCCGTATCAATCGAACTGCAGAATGTCCAAGTCTTTGCTCGAACTGCTTAAAACCGATTTGGGTTTGTGGGTGGATTTTCCAAAGATGATAGGGCTCCGGTTATGTCTTGCTAGTGAAACAAACATGGCACTGATTTTCACTTCAATGCGTTGATTGATTGAATTTGAGTAAACTGGTATATATAATGTTGGTATCTTGTTAAGTTTGTATCATTAGAACTATACAAGACATACTCAAAATCAATATCTTCATTAAGGACCCATTCGCCTTCATCATTGGCATTTGGCTAATATTTCATTACTTATACCGATTACAAGAGTATCCATTTCAACTGAAGCTTTATCTGAGCCATCGTCTGGCTCTGAATCTGCTTCATTGCCATCCTCTAGTTCTTCTTGGTAGAGAATTGCATCAGTAAAGTAATTTTTCACTTCTTTGAGTGGTTGCTTTTCTGCATATATCGCTTTAACCACCCCATGTATGTCCACATATTTTAAGCACTTATGAAGCATGGATGGGACAATCAAGTTGGAATGAATCCATGTCATCCCAACAGGAGGTTGTAGGAAGTTTCGGTATCGATGACATGGCAAGTCACTTCCGTTTTAAGATCATCTATTTGAAATTTTAGGCGAATTTTCCCGCGGATCGGCTACTCTGAGAGTTGAACCCATGGATGGTGGTTGTGGTCATCACCAACTTCCGAATAGGGATTCGAAGGGATTGTAGTAGACGGATCGGCATGATGCTTAGAGTAGAGCCTAGGACAATCAATATCCTTTCAACTTTTGTTGACCTGATGTACCACGTATAGTAGAGTGGTCGATCATGGTCTTAGCTTTTCAGCATATCTTCAGGGGTGAAGGTTATGCTTGGTAGGACTGAGACTTGATAACATTGACAATGCAGGCACTCTACTTCTGTTGGGAGTGGAATTTGAGTCAGGAATGACTCAGAGTCAGTTAGGGCTTCTCTAAAAGTGTCTCTTGTCTCTTTGGAAAGTCACAGCAATTCATGCATCGTATGTGCACCAGGATATTTGCCAGCTGCACTAGAATGTCAAACTTAAAAGGAGCAGTCAAGTCTTCAACTGATCGCTTTCATAAGGATTTGTTAAACTTGACATCTTTGACTTACTCTTGTCGAGAGGTGGTTCAGGTGCTGATGAAAGAGGTATTAGATCCACAGTAGGAGGGTTTGGCGGTTCAGCGAGGTTAATCACATCATATTTTTTAGATATTCTTTTTCTGACCGAGTTCCTCTGACTGTATTCACCATTAAGACAATCTGCTCTTCTTCTGAATTAGTGAGGAGACTGGTCAAAGTGTCATAATCTCCCGTACCCAGAAAAATAACATAGTAGTCCACATTCTTCCCTCTTCTTTTCTTCTTTTTGGAGATTACCTTGGTACACTGTTTGCCTTGAACAGGGTCAGAGTGTACCCACATTGTTTCTCCTTTTGATGTGGGAACATGTACTAAACCTTGTTTCTACGGAGGGTCTAGATCCGTGTTGATTATTCATGTAATCACCTTTTGGACCCGGACTCTATTTGGTATATCTACTTTCGGCAATTCATGGCCAAACAGACCATATTTGTGGTCACTTTCTTCTTTTCTTCATTTAGACAGAGTACTCCCACCTCAACCAGAGCTTGAATTTTATCCTATAGGATGAAACAATTCTTGGTAGGATGGCTTATCCTGTGATAGTGGTAGTATTAGGGATTTTTTGTGAGTCCCACTTCTTCTGATCTCTTAGGTTCAGATAGCTTAATCTTATTATTGTTGACCAACATAATAAAGAATTTGTTCATCTTTAAATGAGTTTTTCTATGCTCGTTGTGACATAATTGTATTATGCTGGGGTGGTGAACCCTTCTTAGGTTCTGCAAATGTGTCTATAACTAGCACGTTCTTCTCCTTAAATTTGGAGGAGGGATTGCATATAGTGGTAGCTTTTGCCTATTATTTGCTTTTATCATCAACTGAGAGTCTTGAAATTAATTTCTCAATAATCTCAGCCGGTTCTTGTAATTCTTTCCATATATAGATACAGATTGCCCCCATGTTGGTTTCGATGTTGGCACGGAGATTGTACCTGCAGGTTTGTAGCATCATGGAAAGAGGCATACTTTCAGAACATCTGAGAGATAGATTTCTGAATCTTTCAATGAAGTCCTTTACAACTTCTACTTCTCTTCAATGAGAGTGAGCATGGATACTTCAGTATCATCCTCATAAAAGCGGGCGAGAAACTGAGCTTCCAAGTTTGCCCATGACTTGATGAATCCGACCGGCAAAGTGTGGAACCAATCGAAGGCAACACCTTTTAATGACCCAGGGAATAGCCGAGTCATCAATGCATCATTACCCATGGCATTTCCGATGAGTAAATGAAAGTGATATAGATGTTGATTGGGAGAACCCTTTCTATGGTACTTGCCAATGTTATTAGCTCAGTAAGTTTTGGGAAAGGGTATTAGGTCCCATTTTGGCGGATAAGGGCATACTATCCCCGCCTTTCGTAAGGTGTCCTCATGTGTGGGGCATCCAATTTTGTTTGAATGTCCTCCAAGGGCATCCAATTTTGTTTGAATGTCGTCCAATACTTTGTCTTTCATGGTTTCTCCACTTTGGTGAAAACAATCATCCTCTTCTTTGGATCCATCTATTTCTTTGCCTTTGGCTTTATCTTTGGATCCAGATGGACCTCCGCCCGATTTATTGTGCTCTCCTTGTGGAGAGTTCCTGCTGAGCAGTTGTAACTATGCGAAGATGGAATCCATCATTGTCTTTTGTTGCTCAAGCATTATTTGTTGTTGTTAAGTTAGATCCTCCTGATGCTTGAGCCTTTGGAGTCAACTACTCACCTTGTCTCCAGTTGTATGGTTAGAAATACCTCGAGACTGGGAAGAACTTGTTGTTTTCGAGAAAGCACATGCTATGTACTCCTCTGGATTGCAATCCTCTTCTTGCGAGTTGTTGCAAAGAGGAGAGATTGGTCAACTTCCTGTTGCCGACCTGGTCCTAGACTGTGTGTCACGATAGACTTCGTCAGTCTCGGTGGCATACTAACTATCAAGAGTCAACTCCGGACGTGTCACCCCTGGTGTAAGATTTCCACGCCCAACCATGTTGATTATGTCATAGGCTTGTTCTATTTCCTTTCGAGGATTCTTCGAATGATATTAAGACCTCTCAGGCATCAACACTACCGAGCGGAGAGTTGGTGAAGCGAGTAATAACCAGCTAAACATAAGGGTTTGGCTGATAAATTTATCATTGCGGATGAGGTTCGTCGAGCCTGACAAATTTGGCAGAGACGTTGCCTCAAAACCGAAGTTGAGGCAAGAGCTACTTCTGAAGAGACCATGGTCACTTTGCGTTTGTTGGTATTTGCGTGATCTCCTTTAGCATTTCAGGTTCAATAGCAGATCATAAATCGGTACTCACAAGATCTTCGAACTTGATTCATCTTGGAAACTTTATTCATTGTCAGGTCAGACTTTTTGAGGGTTGAGGCTTCACTTGATATTCGACTTCTGGCCTCAAGAGATTTCTTTGTGCCGCTATGGAGTTTACTATCAACCAAGGCACTTTCCGTCATGCTCTGATTCCTAGCCATCTGCTTGGCTATAATGGCTTTGTAGAATGTATGCTTCCGTTCTTTGTTAGTGATAGGGATGATAGACCAGTTGATAGAAGGATTTGACGACCTCTCATTGGTAGTAGGTGAAGTCACACCAACAGAAGCATGTCGGAGAGTGGCTGATTGTGTAATCATAGCATCAACCTCTTCAAGAACACTGAATTAGGAACTTACCCCAAAGTGATCGGCTTCTTTAGTGATGCCCATAGTACACAACCTTCTGTGAGGAAGACGAATTGACCTTTCTTATTGCATGGAGGGTTCCTTTGTGTTTGTTGGAGAAAGAGTTGGTACGGAGAAATTCTTCATATTTTTCCTGGTCGAATTCGATCATTAGGGTGTCAACAATAGCATCGGTGGCCATTTCACCAGACTGCAAGATGAATTCCTCTAGGATAGAGGTTTGACTCCCAGTTGAGTCACCAACTTGTTTTCGTCATTTGTAATATTAGCTGAGAATGTGGCCTTTGTGAAAACAAAATAAGATTTTGGATTCTTGAGATTTTGGAATTGCAACACTTAGGATGTTCTTTACTGATAAGAGAATTATAATCAAGATTTCTGTGGAGTATGCGATGATGGAAGTATGATCCGAGCGACCAACCCATTTTACTTCCACTGGCTATCCGGTGAAAGATCTTTGTTGAACTCAAACTCTCTGTATATGATTTGATTTTCTGATCCTCTTTTATCTACGTACTCAGAGTGTTTTTGTAGCTTAAATGGTTGTAACTTACCCTTGACTTGCTGAAGATCATAGTGGAACTGCGCCACGATTAGACCAATTTGTATAATGGTCTGCCAACAATGATGGGATGTCTTCATTGATGGTGATGACTCTTTTGGTTGGCGAGGTTGGAACGTCTTTCTCTGGAGAAATGGTTCTAGTCATTTGGCGACCCTTTTGGGCTTGTTTTCCTTCGGTCTGGCTGGGATAGGATGTTTCCACTTATGAAGTGGACTTTGTCTCTTGGCTCTTCAGGTTTTTAGACTTGTCCTATTTGGTGAGAAATATTGCTTCATTTGTCAAAGTTGGAATTCCGTAGTTAGGTGGAGAAGCTTTTCTTGTTCTGTGGTGCTGAGATCTTTTGCGTGGCGAGGATGGTCATTGTTTTGACTTGTATATCTGCCAACCCAACATGATCATGTGTCACTTTTCTTCAGTTGGTCTTATCTTAGCGGTAAGGAAATTTTACCTCCTACATCGTATACTCCCATGTATAAGAGATTGAGCAAGCAGTACAATGGTAGTAACCCAAGATCATTCTCTCGATGATCATTTTAAATATTGTGTTGACACTAAAGAAGAATAAATTAAGGAACTAGAAATAAAAATTGGATTTTTATTAATTAAAACTAAAACTAAAGCTAAAAAAGTTTAAATTTACTTGAAATAAAATTGTTGGGTAAATAGATTAACTCCCCAATAGAATAATTTACTAGATATATTTATACTTTTTTATCTCAGTTGCATAAATTATGTGGTCTTCTTACAACTGAAAAATATATCATTAAAGTACAAAATCTAACAAATTTGCAAACTTGATACTTTGAATAACTTCCCCCAATTAAACCTATATATTTTAAGTTTATCAAAGCATGAAACATGAGTAATAAAAATAAACGTTCAAAGTCTAAGCATACATATATCTAAAAAGTCTACGGTATATCAGAAACTAAGTAATGAATATATCATTAAACAATAAATCATCAAAGACTCAAAATCATTTCTAAAACCTAACAAGATAATAAGAAATTAAAGATTTCAACTTTATATAAATCAATTAAAAATAATAAGACTAAAGATCACATACTAGTAAATTACTTAAGATTTGTTAACCCATCTGAACCAATGCGAGAATTTATCCACTCATACTCATCATAGCTATGGATAAAGGAATAGGAATTCTTTTATTGATTTCTATGAAAGAGTACTAAAACTAAAATCTTGAATCTCTAAAATACTCTAAAAATTGTTTCTAAGCATTAACCATTCAAAACCATACATAATTCTCACCATTTATTCACTGCCTTGCAAAACCCTAAAAAGAATTCTATTTATAAGAAAATTTTATTTTCTCTCAAAAACCTCAAAAAAAATCAAACTACGGACGTGGCTTTCCAAAACTCCATCGATAGTCGCTCTCATGTTGCATTAAAATCGATGGTTGTTGATAGCCAATGGGTAGCTGTCGATAACTAGACTTGTAAAATCATAGTTTTGAATTGATACTTGAGATATACTTTTATTCGTTAATTTCCTTGCATATAAAACCTACAAAAAGACTATAAAATACTAGAAAAATATTATAGTAAAATATTATAGTGGAGAATTTGATTAATAAAAATAATATTTCATTATTTTCTTGTATTAATCGCCAAAATTGGATTACACGTGCATAAAATAAACTAAAATAACCATATTTTTCAAGCATAATCACCATCAACAACACTGGATAGCCGAATTGTTCGGCAACATGTTCATGAAAATACGCTAACTCTTAGTACGATATCAATCATTGGCACAATTTAAATACATAACAATACTTTAAAAACAGAACTTTTATTCAATGGATAAAGTTTGATTACAAGGGATAATAACTAAAATAAGAATAGAGAAAAAGCTATCGATGAAGATAATATTTAGAAGTAACCAATAAATAATAAGTATAAAATGAAAAGTAGAACAGTCGCCTAGTGGCTTCAGCCATTAGATTTTCAGTTTGCTATACAGCCATTGGATTTTCAGTTTGCTAGACAGAATCTATCTCAAAATCTGGGTATGCACACTCTGATCGTTAGATTGCAACAAAATATAAAAATAATAGCAGTATGAAAAGATAAAGAGTAAAAGAAACTAAAATAAACATGACAGAAAATATGAATTTAGATGTAGAACATGAATTAATTTATTAACTAAGTTCTTGATAATGTTTATTTTAATTACGATTATTCTCTAGTCTACAAATCAAATGTTTCAATCTAAGTTATCATATATTATTAGAGATTCTTTCTGATGCTCTATATCCGTATTTCTATTGTTCCTATACAGACTATAGAAAATGGTCACCAGAATTGTCTAGCTAACTCAGACATGTACAATAGTAATCAAATTTTTAAACATGATCTAGAAAATCACTATACACCCATAGTATTCACAAAAATCAGTTGTACTACTTAAAAGTACATCCAAAATATAGTTTTTATATCAATAAGTATCTCTACCAATGCAGTATTATTTATAGTTATCGAGATCGTGTCAAGTCCAGTACAATATATTTCCAATCAATATGATCATGATTTTGTTCGAGTTTAAGTGTAGTTCAAGTTCATTATAGTCAAGTAATATTTTGGAATAAGTTTTTATTCTAACATGTTATTAAAATTTTATTCCTAATTCAGGGATTTTCTCTACATGCAATAATGACATACAGCCATATAAGAGTAAGAAAGTGTGAGGTTTTCCATATAAGTATGTTCTTTAATTAAACAACCACTTCCTTTAAAACTCTTTCTTAGACACTACTGCCATATGATATTACAATCATCACCACTATCAATTAGTATTTCAATTTACTATTCTTTTAGTCAAGTTTAAATATATACTTCATTTAAATAAAGTTTATATGATAATCAAATTGCACATGAGATAATTTTAAGAAATAAGATATAATTTATTTAAGCAGTTCTTGTCAATGTAAACAATAACTTATATCATCACATAAATAAACAATTGTATAAAATTAAAACATAATTCATTCCTATCCAATAGAAATGGTACATGGAAAAATGAGTTTGAGCAGAAACTCACATTGGCCTGAAATTGCATTTATCAAATAATTTTATATTTAAGTTCTAACCCAAATTAATATCTACATAAGAAATCATTACAAAAATATTAAATAACTAAATCTGAATTTTTATAATTTTAGGAAATTTTCTTGAATTAAAGGTAGGTAAAAATCCACTTTTATTTATGGAAAGCTACAAGGTTTTAAACAAATTTATTAATAGGATGTCATGTTATTGGATCTATAAGATGATTTGATATAGATCTTAATTAGGTTATTATGAATATGAGTATGAGAACTAATCTACATCCAATGAAATCAGACCTAGTTGAGAAATAGGAAGGAATTACTACCATACTCAAGTAAAAGAACTTATTACGAAAAGTTGGGTGATGAGGAGGAGAGATGGTGCTTTGACAAGACAATGATTATTTCTGACGTCGGTTCGGTGTAAGGATGGCAATGCTCGGCAGAGGTTGTCGTGGGGCAGGTTACCCGATGAAAGCACATCCGGTAGTAGAAAATGATTGCGATTATTGTGAGGTGGTTGTTTTAGTGGTCGGTGGTGTTGGGTTTGTGTCTCGTATCCGTTGAGTATTCAGATGGATCAAGAATCACAAGGAGTCCCAGTTGGACTTGGGTTAGAAGACCAGAGTTTTAATTGGATTGGAACACCAATTAGATGGTGAAAGTGCTATTCTAATGGGATTAGGATAGAAACACTATATATATCTCTTATATGTAATATGAGAGAATAGAGAACAATTGGCTGAGAGAGATGCTTCTCTTATTATGAGAGATGCGAGGGTAGAGAGATACTTGGATCTCTTCTTATAAGCTATTTTTCTCATAGTGAATAATTCTCTCGTTATTCCCGTGGACGTAGGTCGAATTTGGTCGGTCGAACCACGTTAATTCTTGTGTTCTTGTGTTGTATTATTTCCTTCATCTCTATGATCTCGATGGGGGATTCAATCCCCAACAATTGGTATCAATCCCCAAGAATTTACATCAACCAGAAAAGCCAGAAAAAATGACTGATGAGGAGTAGGCATTGTTGGACAGGAGGGCTTTGGCGCAGATTCGATTGTGTCTGACAAAGCAAGTTGTGTTCAACGTCTCCAAGGAGAAGACCACTTCAGGTTTGATGTCAGCGTTGGCTAAATTTTATGAGAAGCCGTCTGCTTCAAATAGACTGTTTCTAATGAAAAAATTGTTCAACTTGAGAATGCCTTCTGATAGTTCAGTTGTTAATCATTTGAACGAATTTAACATATTATGGGCACAACTTGAATCCTTAGATTTTGTCTTTGCTGATGACATTAAACCTTTGATGTTTATGTGTTCATTACCGGATAGTTGGAGTAATGTTGTTATGGTCATCAGCAATTCTTTCAATACTGCTCTTAAATTTAATGATGTTGTGAGTACAATCATGAATGATAAATTGATAAAAAAGAGCATGGATGAGAGCACAGTTTCTACAAGTACTGCTCTGTCGGTTGATAATGACAGAAGAAAGGAAAGGGGTAGAAGTTTAAGTAGGGAGTCAAAGTAAAGAGGAAGATCAAAGTCTAAGGGAAAGTTCAAGAAAAAGTTAGTGTGTTGGAAATGTAAGACAGAGGGTCATATGAAGAAGGATTGTCCAAATAAAGACAAGGAAGGAGCGAATGTGGTGAATCCAAGTGAAGAGTATGATGACTTGTGTTTGTCTGCTCATATAGAATCAAGGTCAGATTCGTGGTTTGTGGATTCAGGGGTTTCGTTCCATTGCACTGCTCGCAGATAATGGTTTGTGAATTATGTCCAAGGTGATTTTGGGCATGTGACTGTTGGTAATGGGCAGGAATGCAAGATTGTTGGTAAGGGGATAATTCAGTTGAAGTTGCACAATGGTGGAAAGTTGCTTTTACAAGAGGTCAGGCACATACCGGATTTGAAGAAGAATTTGATATCTGTTAGCAAGCTGGATGGCAAAGGTTATCAAATCTCATTTGAGAAGAAACAGTGGAAGATCAGTAAAGGAGCAATGGTAGTGGTCAAGGGTGAGAGAGTGGGAACTCTATATTTACTCTCAAGCTCGGTGGATCACGTTGTTTCTTTGGCCACCGTGAAGAATGAGAAGGCTACCTTATGGCATCAGAGACTCGGTCACTTGAGCGAAAGTGGCATGAGGGTATTGCAATCCAGAGGTATGTTGACAGATATGAAAGACGCTAATTTTGATTTCTGTGAGAACTGTGTGTTTGGAAAGCAGAAAAGAGTTAGTTTTATGAAGGATGGCAAGGAGAAGAAAATCGAGATATTGGAGTTTGTATATACAGATGTATGGGGGCCTTCTTCGGCGAAGTCTCTTGGAGATAATTCTTATTTTGTCACTTTCATAGATGATGCAAGCAGGAAAACATGGATATTTGCACTTAAGCAGAAATCCGATGTCTTCAAGATCTTCAAGGTATGGAAAGCTCTTGTTGAGTATGAAACAGATTTGAAGGTAAAATGTCTATTGTCAGACAATGGTGGGGAATTTTGCAATAGGGAGTTCGATGACTATTGCTCTACCCACGGAATCAGAAGAGTGAAGACTGTACCGAGGACACCGCAGCAAAATGGCGTGGCTGAGAGGATGAATAGAACTATTTTGGAGCGAGCTCGGAGTATGAGACTACATGCAGGTTTGCTTTTGAAACTTTGGGGAGCCGCTGTAGATACGACAGTCTATCTGATCAACAAGAGTCCAGCTAGTGTTTTAGTTGGAGGAATTCCAGAGGAGGTATGGTCTGGTAAGACTGTAAATTATTCATTCTTAAGAGTGTTCGGTTGTATAGCATATGCACATGTGGATCATGAGATGAGAAAGAAGCTTGATTCTAAATCTCAGAAGTGTGCATTCATTGGATACGGTGGCGACGAATATGGTTATCGCTTATGGGATTATGAGCATAACAAGGTAATTCGTAGCAGAGATGTAGTATTTAATGAGGGCAGTATGTATAAAGACCGAATGGAAAGTAAGAGTGAGAAAATAGTGGAGAAAGAGCGCTTGGAGCTGGATGAGCCACATGATGGAATGGATCCCATGGATAAAAGAAAGGAAGAAATACCTACATCTGAAGGAGAAGAAATGGCTACACCTGAGAATCCACAAATTTCAGATGAGATCGAACATGAAAGAGAGCCATTGACTGAAGTAGATGGTTCCAGTACTTCATCAGAGAGTGTTCCCACTTTGAGGAGGAGCACGAGGATAAGGAAGCCAACCCAAAAACTTTGTCTTACATTATATCATGTTTTGTATACTGATGCAGGTGAATCAGAGAGTTACCAAGAGGCTATGCAGGATAAACTTCATCTTAAGTGGAAGAAAGCCATGCGTGATGAGATGTCTTCTTTGGAGGAGAATCACACATGGGAATTAGTAAAGCGACAGGAAAAGATGAAAGTATTGCATAACAAGTAGGTATACAGGATAAAACATGAGGCAGGAGGGACACAAAGGTTCAAGGCTAGACTTATGGTGAAGGGATACGGTCAGAGAAAAGGTAGTGACTTCAATGAAATATTTGCACCTGTTGTCAAGATGACTTCTATTAGAGCAATACTAAGTATTGTGCCTGTAAAAAGATTGTATTTAGAGCAGCTCGATGTGAAGACTGCTTTCCTTCATGGTGATTTGGAGGAGGAAATATACATGGAACAGCCGGAGGGATATGAAGTTAAAGGAAAGGAGAATTGGGTATGTCGACTGAAAAGGAGCTTGTATGGGTTGAAACAAGCGCCAAGGCAATGGTACTTGAAGTTCGACAAGTTTATGTTGGATTCAGGTTTTGCCAGAAGCAATTCAGATCACTAATATCTACAAAAGTTTATAGATGTTAACTTTATTATACTTACTTTGTATGTAGATGATATGCTTGTGGCTGGTACATGCATGAAGAAAATTAATGATCTGAAGAGAAAGTTGGCAAGGAGATTCTCTATGAAGGACATGGGTGACGCTAAATAACTTCTTGGCATGCAAATTACTCGAGATAAGAAAAACAAGAAATTATGGTTATCTCAGGAGGGGTACATCAAGAAGGTGTTGGAGAGATTCAACATGGATAATGCAAAACCGGTAACAACAGCTCTTGGTGGTCAGTTCAAACTGTCAAAAGAGCAAAGTGCTAAGACAAATGAGGAGACGAGACACATGGAGAATGTGCCTTATTCATCGGCCGTTGGGAGTCTCATGTATGCAATGGTGAGTACAAGACCAGATATTGCACATGCAGTGGGAGTAGTGAGTAGATTCATGAAGAACCCTGGAAAGGAACATTGGCAAGCGGTGAAATGGATTTTCAGGTATTTGAAAGGTACTTCAAATTATTGTTTGTATTTTGGGGGTGATAACATTGATGTGCAAGGTTTTGTGGATTCGGACAATGCGGGTGATAGAGACAATGGCAGGAGTACCACTAGTTACGTCTTTACTGTAGGAGGGACAGCGGTAAGCTGAGTTTCAAGATTACAATTAATTGTTGTTTTATCTTCGACAGAAGCTAAGTATGTTGCAGCTGCAGAAGCAAGTAAGGAGTTTATTTGGTTGCAACGATTGATGAGTGAGTTGGGTTTTGATGGAGTGGATTGCAGGTTATTCAGTGACAGTCAAAGTGCAATTCATCTTGCTAAGAACTCGGCGTATCATTCACGGACTAAACATATTCACTTGAGATATAACTTCATTAGATCCTTATTAGAGGATGGCCAATTGAAGTTGGAGAAGATTGAGGGCAGCATGAATCCTGCAGATATGTTGACAAAGCCGGTTGATGGGAAAAAGTTGAGCTATTGCTCAACTTTAGAGCATTTGTGTTGAATGCTGAAATTGGGACTTTAAACGATCGAGGTAAAAACTTTGGACACTGGGATTATCATGTATAGAGATTACATTTTTAGCAATAGGTCTCCAAGTGGGAGATTGTTGCTAATGGAGCCCATTGCCGTAGCGGGTTTCGGTACACCTAAACGGGTCCAAAACCGGCCCAAACCCGTTATGATATAATATATATATGGGGTGTGGTGCTAGGGTTTTGTTAAGCCGAAAAAAAGTGAGCCGAAAAAAAGGTTGCCAAAGTTTTTTTCTCCCTGCTGTTGAAATTATTTGAAGCCGAAGCAAAAGATTATTTTGTGGTGGCGGCTAGGTTTTCTGGGTGCTGCCTTAAGCAATAGTTGCTACTCTTCCTTGTGGTGGGTGAGGCTTGAAGCAATCAGAGAAGGTAGCTGAAATTTCTTGGCCGAAGCAAGGGAATCAAAGAAAAAAGAGGGCGGCTTTCCTTTGGCAATTCTTTTAAGTTTTTTTTCGGTGGCCAAAAAAAAGAGGTAAATCACTGCAACAAGAGCTTAGAGTTTTGATAATCACTGCAACAAGAGGTTAGAGTTTTGATCTCAAAATCTTGTGTGATTTCTTTGTATTTTCTCTTATGGTTGAGAACAAGATAGTTGTAATCCTTTTTTGATATAGTGAAAGTTTTTCGATCGTGTCCCCGTGGACGTAGGCATATTGCCGAACTATGTTAAATCTGCGTGTTCTCTGTCTCTGCTATTTTTCTCTTCGGTTAACTATTTGATTCTGCTGGTTGTTACATTAGTATTATTCCGCTATCTTTTGCTAACAATTGGTATCAGAGCCAGAGTTATGGATCCGGAGTCAAGATTGCGAGATGGTGGATCTAATGTCTAGTCGACAAGAAGGTTGGCGGAGGCATCAAGGCAAAATACAATAAGAAGAAGAAGAAGAAAAAATAACCAGATACAACTGGAGATGTGCACAAACGGAGGCTCTAGCAATATGCACCAAAAGGAGTGGCTGATAACTAAGTTAGATTCTGAGGCCCAGATCGACGGCTATGGTTGACCGAAGCGTGGATCGAATAATCGGGAGTCGAATCCTATGTTTTTCAGCATTTCGGATGCAGTGGTGGATGCGGATTGGGCAAAATCCACTGTTTAGAGAAGATTTTGTGCAGACCAGTAGTGAGCGACGATGATCGCAGGATCGATATTGATCGAGATGATCCATAATCGATGGTTGGTTGATTGTACGATGATGAGGTACGTCATGGTACTTCATGTTGATGGATATGGTTACTTCGTGACATGTTGAATCACATAGTAATGTATAATTGTCTGTCTCTAGAGTTGGTCATAGTTTTTGGATCATGGTGGAGTACGGTATATCGATCACTTTTGTATGGTACACAACATGATAAGTGATTGTGAGTACTCAGGAGGTCCAGGTGTTTTGACTGAGGTGGAGCACGGTGTAGCGATTATGAGCGCTTGGTGAAGAGCATGGTGTAGTAATCGTGAGTGTTAGAGAGAGTATGGTTTAGTGATCATGAGTGCTCGGAGGAGAGCATGGTTTAGTGATCATGAATGCTCAAGTATAGAGGCGGTGATGATTATACAATTTGTTCCCAGTTGGTGGAGCATGGTGATCGTGCGGTGGATGTCTGCGAAGTGAATGACGAGAACAACGGAGTTTCTCCAAGATGCATGGCTCATCGGATACGAGCCAAGGTGGAGATGGTTGGGTTTGTGTCTCGTATCCGTTGAGTATTCAGATGCGATCAAGAATCACAAGGAGTCCCAGTTGGACTTGGGTTAGAAGACCAGAGTTTTAATTAGATTGGAACACCAATTAGATGGTGATAGTGCTATTCTAATGGGATTAGGATAGGAACACTATATATATCTCTTATATGTAATATGAGAGAATAGAGAGCAATTGGCTGAGAGAGATGTTTCTCTTATTATGAGAGATGCGAGAGATAGAGAGATACTTGGATCTCTTCTTGTAACCTATTTTTCTCATAGTGAATAATTCTCTTGTTATTCCTGTGGACGTAGGTCGAATTTGGTAGGCCGAACCACGTTAATTCTTGTGTTCTTGTGTTGTATTGTTTCCTTCATCTCTATGATCTCGATGGGAGATTCAATCCCCAACAGGTGGTGATCCAGCAATCAGTGGTACTTCGATGGTTGATGACGCTTCAGTGATCAACAGAGTATAGCTAGCAGCATCGACAGTTGCCAGCAGCTATGGTGGGTAGAGAAAAGAGAGTGGAGAGAGTTTGATTTGCAGACAGTAAACTAAAAATAATGGAGGGTTTATATAGGATTTAGTGTGTTTGACCTAATGGAGATATTAATGAAATTAAAAAGGATTTGTTTGAAAGAAAGTCTGAAATAGATAAAGGTTCATAAATAGGACTAATTTTGAAGGTTTTAAGGACAAATTTAAATTTGGTCAAATGCTCATAATTGTAATTGACTATAGAGATTTTAATAATAAATTTTCAAATTGAATTCAAATGAGTCAAATGGCTAATTAATAGAATTGATTAATGATTGTTCTAGGAATTGAATGATAGAAGTAAATTTGAAATTTCAAAATAGAAATCATTATTTCTTTATCACAAAATAAAAGTTGACTTAATGATTAAGTGTGATTTCTAGTTAAGATAAACAATAGCTTAGATCTTATATTATTATTATTATTATTATTATTATTATTGTTATTAATATTATTATTTTGAGTTGGGCCAAGAGAATGAGTTAGGACTCTAATAAGATAATTCAAGTATTATTTTTTTTTAGAAAATAGTTTTGCCCTTTAGTATTAGAAATTATTTTATTAGAATAATAATAGAGAAATAAAAATTTGATAAATTTATTTTAAAATCATAGCAACAACAATTGTTTATTTAAAATAATCATACTAAAACTTTATAAGCAAATAATTAATTAATAAATATATACGTCTGTTTTGGATAGTTACAGATGTGATCACATAGACATGTGTAAATCAATTTAATAAGAGAAAAGTTTAGTAAATTATAATGTAAATGGACTAATTAGGCTAAATTTTATACATCTATGGGATTATTCAAATTGTATTCCTAAAAATCTATATCAAGATCCATTTAGAAATTGGATGTGTTTTCAAGATCTATACCAAATATTCTATCCACCATCTTTCTCATCTTCTTCACCTTCTTTCTCATCATTTCCATAGTCTTTTTCCAATCCAACATAGCTGATCAATCCGCTTCACCTAAAAAAACTACCCTCCACTTATATGTATAATTAGAATGCTTGCTTTATGGAAAAATTCGAAAAGGCTCTTTTAGTCTCTTTTAACTCATATTTTGTGTTGAATTGATTATAAACTCGACTTCTACTCTCTTGTAATTGACGAGAGCATTATCTTACTTTCATTTTATAATGACCCTAATTTTTAAACCTTTATATTGGTTTACTCTGTATTATCCGTATCAGCTCGGGAGTGGTATACTAATACGGGCGAATACTAAATAAATTGAGTTATCTATTTCAATATAGCCTTCAATTACAAATTTTGTAGAACAAGAACCTCTTATTTTATTATTTTGGATTTTTTTCATATTTTTCTTGAATTATTCTGGATCAGCCAATTTTCAGACAAATACTTAATTAAAATAAACAAATTAAATCAAGGATTTCAATTTTAACCTCCTTCCGACTTGCAAATATCTCCAAGAGCCTAGAAGCAATCCTTAACCAATTTTAGATAGGAGTTGACCAATGGCAAACTTGTAACTAAGATGAAATTTAAGGGTTTTTAATATTACACCATACTGATTTTCCAACAGCCGTTTGACTCTTAAATAAATTCAGAAAAATCTGAGAAAAATCAGGCCTTTTCCTCTTTTCTCCTCTTTGTTTTTCTTTGAACTCCAATTCTAATTTCATCTCCAATTTTTTCAAATAAATCACCAAATATTCAGCCTGAGAGTGGGCTGAAAATCCACAAAATAGCTACATCAGTTTGTTTTTGAGTTTTCCTTCTTCATATCAGCTCTAAACTTGTCCATTAATGTGGAAAAACCCACTCTAGTACTTGTTCTTATCTTTAATATTATTCTTGAAAAATTTCTCCACTTTTGAAGAGCAATCATATTAATGTCGATTCTTTTTTGATACGGGTTCAACCAGAAATGAAAATACACTCTCAAATCTTTTAAAATTGTAATTTCTTAAAATAATCTCCTCATATATAATACAAGATATATTATTAACTCAATTTAAAGATTATAAATGCTCAAATTTGCATATATCTTGAGTTTTATTGCATGTGTCATACCATGCATTTCATAAATGCACATATCATATTGCTACAAAGATATACATAGCAACCCATATAAGAACTGTCATAAATTTTGCATCTTAATTTTGATTGATCTTATTCGATACAATTAGATAGATAATTCATTAAACTATGATTCATCCAACTGGTGAATCCCAATTCAGCTATTTACCTAACCAAAAATATCCTTAAAGTTTATTAATTGATGTTGCACCAGGTCAGCAGTTCTGCAGTAGCATATTCATGATAAAATGGTCATAAATTTTGCTCTAGAACTCTAATTGAGCTCATTAAAGTTTCATTGAAAACCGAATTGAATTATGTAGAACTAGTGAAGATTTTAGACTCTAAATTTAATTCTATCTTGATTAAAAATAATCTGAAAATCTTAGTTGTACTAGGTCCATAGCAGCAGCATGTTTATAGTAAAACAACCATAATTTTTATTTTAGAACTCTGATTAAGCTTATTTAAAATTCATTGGAAAGATAATCAAATTTTTTTTACAAATATATAAAATTTTAATCTTAAATTCTATTTTTATCTTAGTCAAATAAGACCTGGAAATCTGACTATTCACTAAATTGTAACAATTTATGCACACATGTTATTTCCATGCATACACCTCTTGGCTTATGATATGATACATATGTACATATCTTAAATCACCCTTAATATCACCTATATATGGAGAGTGCAGACCTATCATAACTCATGTTTAGGCATACATGCCATATTTGTGTATATAGCACTTGATAGTGATATGATATACATGCACAGATGTTTATTTATGTATGCTATTACTTGTACATGTTATTCTTACTTAGAAATAATACTTCAAGCACGTGAACATATTCTGCAACATTTGTACCTGACAGTATTGCTCATGTACATTCCTGTATTGTTATGCCAATCGCTTCATCTTCACTTGGCTATTGATACATGCATCCCTATTACATATGACACCTAGTATTATTACATTGTGAGTATGGGAGAAATAAATATTGGAATGAAACACAAATTATGGGAGTTTGTAGTCTTATATCCAATCCACCTAATGGCATACCATTCGATTTGTGTGGGAACTGGTACTTGAGTCGTGGTCTCGGATATGTATGGGATATATAAATTCACCTAACAGCGTGCCATCCAGTTTGTGTGGGAAGCAGTACTTGATCCATAGTCCCAGATATATACGAGATATCCAATTCGCTTAGCGACATGCTATTCAATTCGTGTCAAAATCGGTACTTGAGCCATGGTCCTAGTATGTACGAGATCTCGAATTCACCTAGTGGCATGCTATCCAATTCGTATGGGAACCAGTAGTTGATTTGTGGTCTTGAGTATGTATGGGATACCTAATTTTGCTTAACGGTGTTCCTTCTAATTAGTGTGGAAACTGGTACTTGAGTTTGTGATCCAAGGTATGTATGTGATGCTCAATTCGCCTAGCAACATGCCATACAGTTCATGTGGTAGCCGGTACTTGAGCCGTGGTCTTGGATATATATGGTATACTTTTAGAATATGTGAAAACTCTCACTATATAGTTCCAAACTAATTAATAGAATTTGCATCAATTTGCCTGATCATATCATATTTTACGACATGATTTTCGTTATATTTGACATACCTTGTTGTTTGATATATATATATATATATATATATATATATATATATATATATATATATATATATATATATATATATATATATATATATATATATATATATATATATATATATATATATATATATATATCATGATTCATGTTATAATTTGCATTCTTTAATCCTGTTACTTTTTGGATATTTTTAATTCATAATTCAAGTTATATTTTGCATACTTTATACTTCATGATTCGTCCACATACAGCTTTTATATTGTCCTTACTAACTAGTTTCTTATAGGATTTTCATCTCTTTTATGTATATATCATTTTGGTATATATGTGCATATATATTCTACTTCCTAGTTTTGGCCATGATATCCAGATACTCTTGTATATATTTAATACTTATGTTACTCTATTTTGATATTGTACTTAACTTTACATGAGCAGCCTTTTGGAATACAATTTACTTATCATCTCTATTTACCAATTTTTGGATAATCCTATATTCATGCTTGTGATGTTGTTGCAGATGATCTAGACATGTGGCATATATTATATTTGTGTACTTTCATATCTTTTCCTGTGATTATATTAAAAATGGTCTCGTACACTCCGGTATTTAGAGTACCTACAGATGATACCCTACCCATATTGGGACATACACTCAGGCCATCACACAGTGGTATTAGAGCCGTGATTATTTTTATCATTTGACTCATGACCTTAAAATTCTACAACATTCATGGAAGAAATATTCATTATTTCCTTGATTCCTTATCTTGTTTTTTATCATATTCTTTGTTTTCAATCCTGATTCCATCCTTGTCCTCTATGAGCAATATATACTTATTATTTTATTATTAGGAATTTGTCACCGATTATCATATTTGTTCAGATATCAATGACATATCTTATCAAATAGTTATATATAAGAACTCAAATATGACAATATTTGGGATCACATGATGGATACAAGATAACATTGGACTTGTAGATGCATTTAAATTATGATCTAAAACAAAATCATATATGTAGGTTTTGATTACTATCTATACTTGAGTAGAACTTTGCATATATTGTTAGAAATATATACAAAGTATTTATATGTTGAAACATTAAATGTAGTTATTTTCTCCATTAATCAGTTTCATCAAACGTTAACATTACACTATATAGGTATTGAATACTCCATGGTAAAGATATTGCCATGTTATACTTAAGGGAGACTTCCTCTGCTTACTTGACTATTCAAGAGACACGTGGACCACCCTAAGATTTGAACTTATTATTAAACTATTGACTGTGATCTAAATCGTACACTTTCAGGTGCAAGAGATCGATAAGTAGTACAAGGGTGATAAACCCAAGATCGTTCTCTCGAGAATCATTTAGATTATTATGTTAAACACTTAAAGAAAATAAATTATGGAATAAAAAGAAAGATTGAATTTTTATTAACTAAAACTAAAATTGAAGGATTTAAATTACTTAGAATAAAGTGTTGGTCAGATGAGTTAACTTTCCTATAGAATAATTTACTAGATGTACTTAACCTTGTTTACCTTAGTTGCATAAATCACGTGGTCTTTTTACAACCAGAAAATATATTTTTTAAGTATAAAATCAAATAAAATTATAATCTTGATAATTTGGATAACTTTTTTCCATTAAACACATGTATTTTGAGTTTATCTAAGCATGAAATATGAATAATAAAAATAAATATTTAAATTTTAAGCATACACTGTGCTTAAAGAGTCTATAGTATATCAAAAACTATACAACCAATATATCATCAAATGATAAATCATCAAGGACTTAAAATCACATTTAAAACCTAACAAGATAATAGGAAATCTAAAATATCTGCTTTACGTAAATCAATCAAGCATAATAAGCAAATAATATTAGTAAGTTTTCTAAGGTTTGTTACCTCATCTGAACCAACACAAGAATTTAGCCTCTCATACTCATCATAACCATTAATATAGGAATAAAGAAAATTCTTTTATTAATAACTATGAAAGATACAAAATTATAAACTATAATCTCTCTAATATCTCTTATTTATCACATATATCGCCAAATTATGAATTACATCATGTATTTATAGCCTCTCAAAAATTCTAACAAGAATTCTATTTACAAAGAAACTCTTTTTTCTCTCGAAACCCCTCAAATTCAAGCGTCTGTAGCCATGGCTTTGCAAAGTTCCATCAACAGCCCTATCAAATGCAGCTCTTGGGTTTTTTCTCAGTCAATAGCTATCAATAGCTAGATTTATAAAATTATAATTCTAAGCTGATATTTGAGATACATTTTTTTTTCAATTTTCGTCCTCATAGAACCTTGCAAAAATACTATAAAACTATAGAAAAATAAAATCAGAGAATTTGATTAATAAAAGTAATTTATCATTAATTTATTGCATTAATTATAAAATTAGATTACAAGTGCATAAAATAAACTCAAATGCTATAGTATTTACTCGTAATCACACCTCTGTAACTTAAGTTTTGCTAGTCCCTAGCAAAATTATCAAATTACGAAAATAAAATAAATCCCAAACAAAATAAAAATAAATCCTAACTTACTTTCGTAGGAATCACGATTGAACTTAGCACATACAACAAGACGTTAAGCCCCTAGGTTACTCTAGTGGATGAGTGGTCTCGTGAGAGCTTCCAGTGATGTTATCTACAAACATCAAGAACTGTTGGGTTAAAAGGAATAAAAAAAATGAAAGATAAGGATAAGTGTAAAATAAATAAAAAAATATTATATTCTATTATATATATATATATATATATATATATATATATATATATATATATATATATATATATATATATATATATTGGTTTTCATTTCTTTTCAATATCAAGTTCAGTTAGAGATATGCACATAGATATTTATAAAGATATTAACCTTAACAAATCATTTATAATCTAATATCCTTATATACTAATTATAATCATTTAAATCGTATCGTAGATATACTTTTACTTTCAATTATCTTCTTCTATGCATTCTTGTGATTGTGTATGTAAGTTTTGTTAAGTATCAAACTCTAATCAAGTTTATAGGAACTCTTTTCATATATATGTTTAATTTTTTCTTTTTTTATATATAAATACTTGACGTTCATGTGAACATTTATGCTTTGTGATGCACAAATGCCTAGTAACTTAGTTCATATTTATAATAAAGGCCCAAAAGTATCATTCATATAAATAGCAGCACACTTACCAAGGTGCACGAACCCAACTCCTTAATACTTTCTCTTATTATTATCTATATATTTTTTCGAACAATAATTCCTTAATACCAGGTTCACTTCTTTATATATATATATATATATATATATATATATATATATGCCTTCTTTTTGTGTTTTCTCTTTGTTATCAACTTCTCATGACCCATTGTATAAGTATTTAGAGTGCATATTCATTTCAAACTTTAAGTATCTATTTATCTTATTATCAGATTTAAATTTACTAATACATAAGAACTACTATCATATAAGCATCAATATTAAGATGCCAATCTTATGAATATACTATGTAAAATACTTATAATCTTACTTTTTACTTCAAAGAAAAAAAATAATTTTGGAAAATTTTTAATCTTTATAATTTTATGAGTTAATTTGTTAGTTGTGATACATTTGATACAGTAAAGTAAGAGTATCATCCATCCCCCAACTTAAATTATATTCAATGTCTTCAGTGCATCAAGAATATAACTATGCAAACAATACAATAAGAAATAATATAAGAGGTTAAGGATTGAAAACACCTAGTTTTGTCAGTTCTCCAGAAAATCCACTCTTTCAGATAGTCAATATCAATGATGTTGCTGATCATTTCCATTTTTACACTTGAATCATTGACACCGGCGGGACCCAATGTTTCTCTAGCTCGTGGGCTCATCTTCATCGGTGGAAATGGTAGCATCTTCCCTAGCCATTGTCGGTATATTTTGGTAAGGAGTCGAAAATGGTGTTCTTGATGATGCTTGACTCAGGTTTGTCGTATCTCAATGAGTTGTAGCCTTTTGTTGAATGTGTTATTCATATTATCGACTCATTCAAAGTTTAGGGTGTAATCTCTATTGGTTGGGCTGCCTTAGCTACTGAAGCTCCTTGCCCTTGATATTGTTCTCCATGAGCAGTCAGTGGGGTAGTAGCTTCTGCTTGCTCTTTTTGTACATACTACTCCTTTTGGGCCTGTCGAGCACTCATGCTCCTTTGAATAGTTGTATCCATAAATGGCTACATTGGACAAGTGATTATGTCAGTTGATGACAAATCTATTCCGTTACTGATGTAGATCTCATTACTAGAGACGAGAGAACTAGAACTGGGTTCAGGTGCAGGATACATTCATGGGCTTGCCCTGTGCATTGAATTACTGTAAAGTGTATGATGGAGGCGACATTAAAGAGGCGACATTAAAGATCATGTTCAATAACGCAACATCCTTTGAATATAATTATGTTGTTGTGGATGATGGTATGATGTTATATTTGACTAAAAAAAGACTCACTGAACTTCTTTATCAACTAGCCAACTTTCATATAACTTTCATTGAAAGTATAATCAATGATGTTAGTGCAAGATCTCTAAATGCTTTGGAGCTATTTGGTATTTCGTTAATTTTGTCAATAAATGACAGTTCTTCTTTAGACATGTAACACCCCAAAATTATCATGTTTATTAAATTATAAATTATCAAGTTAAAAATTTCTTTCTATACACCTTCAAATTTAATTAAGTTTCCAAGGGCACCCCTTTGGCATATTGTGGGGATGAGTTGTTAGAAGAGAGTGAGAGGTGGCACTCTAGTTGACATTTGTCATGCATGCAAGAAGTCTTAGGACTAGGCTAGAGGACAAGGTGACCAAAATGCCCTTAGGTATATATATAACCTTATTCTCTCAAAGAGAAATCTTATCAAAAGAACAAAATAAAAATCACTCTTTACTCTTGGTTCTTCTAGTTCGTTGAGCAAAGGAAATAGAAGGGAGACTTTGTTAAAACAAAGGAGGAGATTAAAAAGAATAGAGGCAAGTATCACCTTGTTCTTGTTCTCTCTTTGAATTGTATTTGAGTGCAAGTAGCAAGTATGATCTTTCTTGGAAATTATTTGATTTGTATTATGAGTACATGATTCCCTTTTCTTTATGGATAATTTTACATCATTTCGGATCGCATACTTATCCTGATTTACGGATGTTGGCAGTGGAAAATTTCTAAGTAAATAGGATTTTCCACAACAGAATGAGGAGCTAACCTTTCAGCTTCGGGTTTGGTTATTTTTAGCTTCGCGTTTGGTTATTTTTAGCTTCGCATTTGGCTATTTTCAGCTTCGCGTTTAGTTATTTTCAGCTTCGCGTTTGGCTATTTTCAGCTTCGTTTTTGGCAATTTTTAGCTTCGCGTTTGGCTATTTTCAGCTTCGCATTTGGAAATTTTTAGCTTCGCGTTTGGCTATTTTTAGCTTCGCGTTTGGTTATTTTTAGCTTCACGTTTAGCAATTTTTAGCTTCGCGTTTGGTTATTTTTAGCTTCGTGTTTGGCTATTTTTAGCTTCGCGTTTGGCTATTTTCAGCTTCGCGTTTGGCAATTTTTAGCTTCGCGTTTGGCTATTTTCAGATTCGCGTTTGGTTATTTTTAGCTTCGCGTTTGGCTATTTTCAGCTTCGCGTTTGGTTATTTTCAGCTTCGCGTTTGGCTATTTTCAGCTTCGCGTTTGGCTACTTTTAGCCTCGCATAAAAACTCCGCGTTCAAGAGAAACACGGATTTATACACTTGGCATGATTCGCGGATTTATGATAACATGACATGTGAATATCAACATGATACATGAAGGCAAGATTATTCATGAGAACAAATTCTAGTATCTTTATTACACGATATGATAACAAATTCTAGTATCTTTATTACACGATATGATAACAAATTCTAGTATCTTTATTACACGACATGATAACAAATTCTAGTATCTTTATTACAAGACATGATAACAAGTTCTAGTATCCTTATTTCATGACATGAAGTATTCTTATGAGATATGTGTACATGATTCCAAATCTTGATTCCTGAACTCTTGATTCTTGTGAAATGATATGTATACAATTTGACATGAAAGTCCACGTGTTTTTTTAATTCACGTATATCATATGCATTACTAACATGGGAAAAACTACATGATGGATAGATAAGTACTGTATTGTACAAGGATCTTGTTGGTCAACTTCTTGATTAGGTGCTGAGGGCCTTTTACTAGCAGCAGTGGGTGGTACTGAGCCACCGTCTGATACATGAGTCATCATATGGGTGATGCCCGTTACTTGTTTCATTTAACGAGGTCTGACTTGTAGCACCTAGCGGTGTGTCATGGTTCAGCACCATGAGTTAGAGGCCGGGTCCCGGGTATGCACGGGCACTTGTACAATATGAGAAACTGCGCGCTATCTTATCCATCATTGAGTTTCAATTCCAACACTAACATGGTATGGACTTGTTAAATTTTACACGAAGCTTGTGAATGACTTACATAGTTTTGGTTAAATCAACATGATTGATATTTACTTCGCTTACACTTGTCACCTTTACATGATTTGTTTCTGCTATTTGAATGAATAGACTTACTCAATTCATTTTCAGTACTCTTAGGATATGTTTTGTACCAACGCAATTTATTTATTCTTTTATTTATTTGTACTGTGATAGTACACGTGTTTCTTGCTTTTGTGTTACTTGCTGGGTTTAATCCCCTGGATTTTCTTAAGCCCAGATCACGAAAGTAGAGAAGGGGAGATTGCTCCAGACAACGATCCTTACTTCACTAACCAGGTCGAGTAGAGGATACTAGCACAATACTATTTTAGTACTTCGCACTTCTTGTTCTTGTTTCCTTTTGCTGGGCACTGCTTTAATTTGTAGTATTTAACTCTTTTGTGTAAATATTTAGAGCAGTGTGTCATTCTATGTAATCAACTCTCTGTATAAATAAAATCATTTCAGTTTCAGACATGGTTATTCATCTTGACATGGCAGTGGTTATGGTTATCCCAAGATCATGAGACTGTTGGGTTATTTATAGTATTTAAGCAATGTCGCCCATTAAAAAAAAAAAAGGTAGAGCCGAAGTGGGGGCGTTACAGATTTGGTATCAGAGCCTAGGTTTAGGTGGGAGACCATCTGACTACTGCCACATGAAAACATGTCTAAGATACACTCTTGACACTTCTTCCTTATCTTTGATATCCATCAGATCTAGTATCGTGCCTATTTTATTGTTTCTAATTCATTTGGAATATCTATCTTGAAACTCCATCTGATTAATCTTCCTTGGTCCGTCACAGAATGATGACGACCCAATCTTCTACTAGCGCGAGCCCAAATCCAATGAGTGAAGAGTCTGAGCTTAGAAATATGGTACAAAGGGTAGCACAAACGCAACAAACCACAATAATGATATTAGAAAGGGTATTGCAGTGCCAAAAACAAGAGAGAATCAAAATGGTGAACCTTCTAAGGGTGGCGAATAAGAGGTCAGTAGCATTTAAAGGGTCATATAGGCAAGGAGCAAACCCATCGGCCAGGAAATTTGATGGCACACCAACAAGGAAGCAGGTGATGCCGAATCGAGGTATAGTAATATGTAATTATTGTCATAAACTAGGACATATCAAGAAAATGTGTAGAAGAGCTCAAGGGTTGTGTCTAGTGTGCGGATCCACTAGTCATCAGTTGAGAGATTGCCCAAAAACTCAACAGTCGGCAAAAGCTAAGGTCCCATTTCAGGCAAAGGACAGACCAACAAGCATATCAACCCAGAAGGTTTCAGGACCAGATCAGAAAGGGCCTTTGGAAAACTAACAACAAACTCATGCCAGCATCCGAGGAGGAACAGAATGGAGGAAATGGTAAGTTAAGCTGATGAATGTGGAGAAAGTTCAAACCACTGTAGGAGTCGTGGCAGGTATAATTTTAGTTGGCAATATACCGGCCATTGTTTTATTTGATTCCGGAGCGTCACACAGTTTCATCACTAGCATGTTTGTTTCCCACAATTTTATCAATTTTACTATCTTACCTGCGAGGTGGGATATTAAGACCGGGAATGATAGTATCGTAACCAATAAAGAGTATAGATTGTATTCCTTGGTGATTAATGAATTTTGTGCCAACTTATTAGTTATTAGTGGAGGATAATATGATGTTATCTTAGGTATTGATTGGTTGAGTACCTTCCATGCAGTAATAGGTTGTAGAAGAAGGAATGATCTCAATAGTGTCAGAATTCTTAAATATATTTTCTGAAGAGATACCTGAACTACCACCAGTAAGGATAGTAGAATTTACTATTGATATTATACCTGGAGCTGAACCAGTTTGTAAGCCACCTTATTGAATGGGGATTGCAGAACTAGAATAAGTCAAGAAGCAAGTGGGCAAGTTAATGAAATTGGGTTTTATAAGACCCAGTGTGTCACCTTGGGGAGCTCCAGTATTATTAGTATGAAAGAAGGACGGGAGTAAAAAGTTATGCGTAGACTATAGAGGATTGAATGCAGTAACAATTAAGAATAAATATCCATTGCCAAGAATAACTGATCTGTTCGATCAACTTGGAGGAGCAAAGTTATTCTCAAGAATAGATCTTCGTAAGAGTCCGAACAAAAGATATCCCAAAGACTGCATTTAGAACCAGACATGATCATTATGAATATTTAGTGATGCCATTTGGGGTAACTAATGCTCCAACGGTGTTTATGAATTTGATGAACCATGTTTTTGCTCAGTATTTAGACAAATTTGTGGTAGTGTTTATTGATGATATATTGATCTACTCTACGAATAGAGAAGAGCACGTTAAACATTTGACGATAGCTTTACAAACTTTAAGGGAACAAAGGCTATACGGAAATTGAGCAAATGTGAATTTTGGTTGAATAAAATTGCTTTCTTGGGTCATATAATATCTGAAGATGGTGTATTAGCAGATCTTAAAAAGATAGAGGCTGTGATGGATTGGCCTGTACCGAAATCAGTATTAGAAATTCAAAAATTTCAAGAGATGACTGGCCTGTACCGAAATCAGTATTAGAAATTCAAAAATTTCAAGAGATGACTGGCCTGTACCGAAATCAGTATTAGGATTCATAAGGTTTGTACAAAATTTTACAAAAATCATATCTCCTTTGACTAAATTAATTAGGAAAGGAGGAGAATATGTCAAAGAAGAGGAATGCGATAAGACATTTGAAGAATTAAGATGGAGACTGACAGCAGTGTCAGTGCTAGTAATTCCGGACAATACCGGAGGTATGAAAATTTGTAATGATTTTTCAAGTTAGGGATTATGATATATGTTGGTACAAAGTGGAAAAATAATTAAATTTGGATCTTACCCTTAAGTTTCCAAGAAAGGTAAAATAAATAAAAAAAAAAAAAAGGAATGATTCCATACTTGTGTTTTTTTTAGAAGGTTGGGGAAATAAATATAAGAGATATGACCTTGAGTATGCAGTTCTAATGGAAGAAGAATTATGAAGAATAATTGGTGTTGGTAGACTTGGCGGAGTAAATATAGTTGATGAGATTAAATAGGCAAGCGAACTAGAAGATTTGGAACAATTCACAGAAAGGTAAATGTAAGGATACAAAGAGATCTTAGAAGGCTGAGAATTAGTCGATTGAAAGTAGATGATAAAAAGATAATAAATTATAATTAAAGAAGACAAATTTTATCAAGTCAGAACATGACCATATATCTTGGTACTCAAATTAAAACTTATCCTCCCAAATGATTGTCTTATTTCATTACTTTTGGTTATCAATCCCATTTGACATTTTAAATCTTCCATCTGCACTTTATTTCAATGTAGTCCATGTTTTCAAAAAAAAAAAATTTTAATATCACAAGTCTTATCGAGACAGTGAGACAATTGTAGAGATTTATTCTCTGGCGCCAACAATTGCAGCCACTTGATAGAACAATCTTGTGTAATTGTAATTTTGTAATTAACCATGAAGTTATTTTCAATCTTGTATTTTTACCATTCACTACTCCATTACACCAACATTGTAATAATTGAGGTTCATTTTCTCTTCTAGTGTCTGTCACAACTAGGTAATAGGACCACATAAGATCTTTATCACTTGTATCTTTCCCATTGATTAATCAGGAGAGCGTGGCACCCTGAATTAGTAGCAGCTATTCCTAATTAAACTTTATCCTGCATTTATAAATTGGAAATCTTGTCTATCCAATATCATTCCTATCAAAGACAGAAAATTATTCATCATGTATTTTGTGTATCATAAATAAAGAGACGCTTAGATGAAAGTCCAAAATAGTGACTCTATCAAAAGTAGACGAATTCTAATATGGGATGCACGATCACTAAGGGACTCTACTCGAGAACATGAGGACGACATCAGAACTATTTCATGATCATGCATGTTACTTAAATATATTTTTTTTTACATGACAATAAATACTTGGGTACACTGACATAGTTTTGAATTGGAATTTCGAGGACGAAATTCTTTTATTAGGTGGGTAGAATTTAACACCCCAAAATTATCATGTTTATTAAATTATAAATTATCAAGTTAAAAATTTCTTTCTATACACCTTCAAATTTAATTAAGTTTCCAAGGGCACCCCTTTGGCATATTGTGGGGATGAGTTGTTAGAAGAGAGTGAGAGGTGGCACTCTAGTTGACATTTGTCATGCATGCAAGAAGCCTTAGGACTAGGCTAGAGGACAAGGTGACCAAAATGCCCTTAGGTATATATATAACCTTATTCTCTCAAAGAGAATTCTTATCAAAAGAACAAAATAAAAATCACTCTTTAACTCTTGGTTCTTCTAGTTCGTTGAGCAAAGGAAATAGAAGGGAGACTTTGCTAAAACAAAGGAGGAGATTAAAGGGAATAGAGGCAAGTATCACCTTGTTCTTGTTCTCTCTTTGAATTGTATTTGAGTGCAAGTAGCAAGTATGATCTTTCTTGGAAATTATTTGATTTGTATTATGAGTACATGATTCCTTTTCTTTATGGATAATTTTACATCATTTCAGATCTGCATACTTAGCCTGATTTACGGATGTTGGCAGTGGAAAATTTCTAAGTAAATAGGATTTTCCACAATAGAACGAGGAGCTAACCTTTCACCTTCGCGTTTGGTTATTTTTAGCTTCGCGTTTTGTTATTTTTAGCTTCGCGTTTGGCTATTTTTAGCTTCGCGTTTGGTTATTTTTAGTTTCGCGTTTGGCTATTTTCAGCTTCGCGTTTGGCTATTTTCAGCTTCGCGTTTGGCTATTTTTCAGCTTCGCGTTTGGCTATTTTCAGCTTCGCGTTTGGTTATTTTTAGCTTCGCGTTTGGCTATTTTTAGCTTCGCGTTTGGCTATTTTTAGCTTCGCGTTTGGCTAGTTTCAGCTTCGCGTTTGGCTAGTTTCAGCTTCGCGTTTGGCTATTTTTAGCTTCGCGTTTGGCTATTTTCAGCTTTGCGTTTGGCTATTTTCAGCTTCGCGTTTGGCTATTTTCAGCTTCGCGTTTGGCTATTTTCAGCTTCGTGTTTAGTTATTTTCAGCTTCGCGTTTGGCTATTTTTAGCTTCGCGTTTGGTTATTTTTAGCTTCGCATTTGGCTATTTTCAACTTCGCGTTTGGCTATTTTCAACTTCGCGTTTGGCTATTTTTAGCCTCGCGTAAAAACTCCGCGTTCAAGAGAAACACGGATTTATACACTTGGCATGATTCGCGGATTTATGATAACATGATATATGAATATCAACATGATACATGAAGGCAAGATTATTCATGAGAACAAATTCTAGTATCTTTATTACACGACATGATAACAAATTCTAGTATCTTTATTACACGACATGATAACAAATTCTAGTATCTTTATTACACGACATGATAACAAATTCTAGTATCTTTATTACAAGATATGATAACAAGTTCTAGTATCCTTATTTCATGACATGAAGTATTCTTATGAGATATGTGTACATGATTCCAAATCTTGATTCCTGAACTCTTGATTCTTGTGAAATGATATGTATACAATTTGACATGAAAGTCCACGTGTTTCCTTTAATTCACGTATATCATATGCATTACTAACATGGGAAAAACTACATGATGGATAGATAAGTACTGTATTGTACAAGGATCTTGTTGGCCAACTTCTTGATTAGGTGCTGAGGGCCTTTTACTAGCAGCAGTGGGTGGTACTGAGCCACCGTCTGATACATGAGTCACCATATGGGTGATGCCCGTTACTTGTTTCATTTAACGGGGTCTGACTTGTAGCACCTAGCGGTGTGTCATGGTTCAGCGCCATGAGTTAGAGGCCGGGTCCCGGGTATGCACGGGCACTTGTACAATATGAGAAACTGCACGTTATCTTATCCATCATTGAGTTTCAATTCCAACACTAACATGATATGGACCTGTTAAATTTTACACGAAGGTTGTGAATGACTTACATAGTTCTGGTTACATGCAACATGATTGATATTTACTTCGCTTACACTTGTCACCTTTACATGATTTTTTTTCTGCTATTTGAATGAATAGTCTTACTCAATTCATTTTCAGTACTCTTAGGATACATTTGTACCAACGCAATTTATTTATTCGTACTGTGATAGTACACGTGTTTCTTGCTTTTGTGTTACTTGCTGGGTTTAATCCCCTGGGTTTTCTTAAGCCCAGATCACGAAAGTAGAGAAGGGGAGATTGCTCCAGACAACGATCCTTACTTCACTAACCAGGTCGAGTAGAGGATACTAGCACAATACTATTTGGGTACTTCGCACTTCTTGTTCTTGTTTCCTTTTGCTGGGCACTGCTTTAATTTGTAGTATTTAACTCTTTTGTGTAAATATTTAGAGCAGTGTGCCATTCTATGTAATCAACTCTCTGTATAAATGAAATCCTTTCAGTTTCAGACATGGTTATTCATCTTGACATGGCAGTAGTTACGGTTATCCCAAGATCATGAGACTGTTGGGTTATTTATAGTATTTAAGCAATGTCGCCCATTAAAAAAAAAAAGGTAGAGCCGAAGTGGGGGCGTTACAAGACACATCGAGAATAGGGATGTCTCATAGGATTTTCTCTCTTGTAAACGGCACTTCCCTATCTCCTACTATGGAGTACACATGTTGGTCCCATTGCTGCCCACAGATTTGCATAAAATTCACGTTGCAATGTGTACTTCTCCAAACCTTCACCTTGCATTGGTATTCTGAATGAAAGATTCTCATTTATATGTGCATAATCGACTCTTGCTCAGGTTATAGCTTGAAACTCTCATACCTTCTAAGAGTTTTTGTTTGCTGTCTTGGTAGTTCTTTGTCTCTGTGGAGGAGATGGATTTGAAGGATGTGCTCCTGCCCTTTCTGAGATAGTTTGCTTTCTTTGTCCCATTTTGAAAGATAATCACAAACTATATTTCTTAACAAAATATCTCTCTTTCTCAAGATTTATTTGTGATTATTTTCATATGTTATTTTCTTCATTTTATTTATAATTCTCAATTCCACCGCAAATATATCAAATTTATTTTAATTTTATTTTTAATGCATAAATTTAATAAACTTTTGTTTAATCTAGCAACCCTTAAATTTTAAAGCTAAAATGTTGTGATTTTTATTTGTTTTTACCCTTAAAATTAGCAGCCAATTATTCAGAGAAATTCATCCATAATTCATGAAAAATTAGGCAAACTACTCCAAATCTACTAAGAAGTTCAATTTCATCTTCGATCTACTCGAATTAGTTCACATAAGTTGTAGATTTAGGTTTTTGACACAAAAATCTACATTATATGAAGAATAACACCATGAAAAATCAGTGAGAAGAAAACTTACTTAGTGATGCTCGAGAATTTGAAAAACAAAATCACAGGATTGGCTTTGACTTTGAAAAGGTGACAAATTTTTCTTTGGATGTTGTGGAATGGGGCTAGGGTTTAGGTTTGTGAGAAAAAGAAACTGATGGTACTATTTATAAATGAGAGCTATAGTTGATGGTTATCGACAGTAGTTTCGACAGCCACTCTCAGGCAAGAGTAATCTCACTCTGCAGTTGACATCTGTCAGCAGCCACTTCGACAATGGCTTCGATAGTCGTTCTCTGCAGAGAATGGTCAAGCCAAATTTTTTCTAAGTGTTAGTTCCAAAACTAATGTTATTTCTAAAAACTAATTGTTAGTTCCTAATTCTAAAATTAGTAACTACAGTTAGCAAATATTTTCTTGTTTAGAAAAACTAAAAATTATTTAAATTTTGAAAATTTTGAAAATTTGAAAACAAAATTATTGAAAACATTGTGGGTATCAAAACTGATTCATAAGCACCTCCAACTTAAAATGCACATTGATCCCAATGAATTGATATTTCTATTAAATCTATTAAATAAGTAAGAATCAAGAAAGAGTGTTTAGATATTACCTTGGTGTGCTACTCTTGATATATCAACTACAAAACAAAAAAATTGTTAGTACATAATATACAATTGTCTTAAGCTCACATCATTGAGATGTTAGAGAATCCTCTAACTTGTGAGATTCCCCATATGCTTTCGGAATTCCAAGTAGTGTTTTAGATTTTTTTTTTTCCGCAAATACGTGACCATTTTTAGGGTTTCAATATCAATTGCACTATGCGGATACATAGTTTTAACAATAAATGGTCTGGTACACCGTGAACTCAATTTTCCTATAAATAAATGAAGAAATGAATCATAGAAAAGTACTTTGTTGGATGAATGAAAAATGCGACGTGTGATATGCTAATTATGCCATATTTTTATTTTTTTTCTTAGAAATGCGTGAATTGTCATGTGCATCACATCTTAACTCTTCCAATTTATTTATTTGCAATGTTCATAATGGGCCCGCTGCATTGAGCTTTATATTAGCTGATTGGATTGCCCAATATGCCTTGTGTTCAATCTCTACATAAAATGGATAAGGTTTTCCACAAACTATTATTTATGGGGACATGCCTAAGGGTGTCTTAAATATAGTACGGTAAGCCCATAAAGCATTGGTTATCTAAATGACTAATTTTTGCGAGGCAGATTAACTATTTTATTTAAAATTTGCTTGATTTCCCTGTTGGTCAGTTCAAATTATCAATTTCACTGTGGGTGATAAGATGTAGAAATTTTGTGTGTGAAGTGATATTTCTTCAACAAATTCTCAAAGGCCTTGTTGCAGAAATGAGAACATCACTTATTATGGTTTTAGGAACTCCAAATCTAGACAATATATGTTCGTTTAGAAATTTGATAATGGTTTGTTGATCATTATTTCTACATGTAACAGCTTCCACCCATTTAAAGACGTAAGCAACTGCTACGAGGATATAGATATATCTATTAGAAATAGGAAATGGTCTCATAAAGTCAATGTCCCAACAATCAAATATCTCAATTGTAATGGGTGTTAGAGATATATCATTCTTCCGGATTAATGCTCCAACTTTTTGACATGACTCGTAACATTTACAATATTTATGTGTGCCTCTAAACATAGTGGGCTAGTGAAATCCACATTAGACTATTTTGGCTATTGTCTTTTTGGATGAAAAATGGCCCCCACATACATTTGATGACAAAAGGCAATTATGTTATGGATCTCATCATTTGGCACACAGTACCTAATTATTTCATCTGAATAGTACTTAAATAGCCAAGGATTATTATAAAAGAAATGGCATATCTCATGAAGTAACCATCATTTATCTTGCACACTCCGGTAGTTCAGCATTTCACCTGCAACAAGAAAGTTAATAATATCAGTATAGAATGGAACTGTTCTAATAAAAAAATAGCTGCTTATCAGGGAATGAGTCCCTAATTAGTAGCTTGCCATTATCAAATGTCAAATGAGAAAACTGGTTGGTAACCACATTCTTTACTCCCTTTTTATCTTTAATTTCAAGATTGAATTCTTGGAAAACTAGTATCCATCGGATTAATAGTGGTTTTGCATATTTCTTTGACAAAAGATATTTGAGCACTAAATGCTCGGTAGAAAGAACTACATATGAGCCCAAAATATATGAACGAAATTTATCAAGAGGGAAAACTATAAGTTATAATGAACTTAAACTACACTTGCACTCAAACTGAATCAGGATCATATTGATTGAAAATGTATTGTACTTAACTTAAAATGATCTTGATAACTGTAAACAATACTGGAATGTGGTAGATACTTATTGATGTGAAAACTGTGTTTTGGCTGTATTGTTAAGTTATATAGCTGATTTTTACGTACACCATAGGTGTGTGGTGATTAGCTGAATCACATCTAAATATTACTGTTTGTCATTGTACATGTTCAGGTCAGCTCTGGACAATCCTAGTGACTATTTTCCTAGGTATGTACGGGAGAAAATCAAAATATAGATATAGCATCAGCCATCAGTTATATTCTCTAATAATATATGATATGTTAGATTGAAAATTTGACTTGTACACTAGAGCATAGTTATAATGAAAGTAAACATTATTAGGAAGTTAATTAATAAATTAATTCATGTTCTATATCTACATTCATATATACTATCATGTTTATTTTAGTTATTTTTACTATTTATCTTTTCATGCTGTTACTATCTTTATATTAGATTGCGATCTGAAAATCTGGGAGTGCATACCCAGATTTTGAGATAGATCCGATAGAGCAGATTGAATGTATGAAGCATTATAAGGAGTTACTACCGTTCATTTCTTTCAGTCCTAAACTTACTATTTTAGATTGCTTCTACTCTTGAAATATTATATCTTTAATTATTTCTTTATCTCTACTTCATTGTAATCTAGTTTTTTCAATTGAATAAAAGTTTTATTTTCTAATAAGATATTATTGTGAAATGTGGTAATAATTTATATTGTACCGAGACTTAGTATATTTTCACAATACGTTGTTGAATGACTCGACTATCTAGCATTTAGGGTAGCGGGGGCAAAAACATCAGTTACGATGTCTTTTCATTCCGCCAATAGTCTATTTTTATTATTAGCCTAGCACCTTGGGCCTTTCTTCCCTTTCCCACTCATCGCTCTTGGAGGCATATGAGATAGACTACATGCTAAGAACTTTAGCAAGAGAGCTATATGCTAAATAACGAACAAACCAAGTGGAATGACACTTACCTTGTGCATTCACCCTAAATAAAAGTTTTTGAGATAGTCGAAATGATAATACAATCAAATAAGACAAGAATACTAGTATAGGATGTCGGACCTTGTTCACATTATACAGGGAGAGTATAGACGACATCAGATAAGTTTGACCTAAGAAAATTGTTTAGGCACTATGCTACTCTTGGTGATGATCTTGTCGTCAGGGATAGTCATTTTGAAGCTCAACCTTATTGCTTAGAAACCGTATGGGAAAGATATAAAACCAGTGCAATAGATCAATGATAGGTGGCATGCAGAACAAGTCGGGAGATCTATTTGTTATAACTTTTGCTATTCTCTAGTGGTCACACAAGCATATAGTTTTGGAGATAGAAAGGCTTCCGCTGGAGATTATTGTATAAATCGATATTAAATTTATAAGATTCTCGAAAATGTTATGATCAATTTTAAACTCCTTAGTTACTATGTTTCCATATAGAGTTATTGGCAAGAAATACTTTCATTTTTTCTAGTGATTTAGTATTTAATTTTGTCTTGGATTTTGTATATTTATTAGAGATAACGTATTTGAATCTAGATCTAGGGTAGTTGGTGATCCTAAAAATTTTTTAACTAGGCTAGTCATCTTATTAGGCTTTTTGACTTCAGCCTAGCCATGTAAATTTGGCAATTATGATATGACCCCCACCATTGAGTTCGGTCCACCGAGCTCCTGGAGTACCGACATAGTCATTCCTGGACTGCTTGATCAATTTGGTCAAGATAAAGTAAGAGGTTAACCAACCAGTGAAAAGATCAGAAGGGGTTATTTCATCCATGCTAATACTTCTCTTTATAGTATTTAAAATCACTCAAAAATCTCTTTACTTTCAATAAATTCTCATTCTTCTCTTAACCGTAACTCTTCCTTGAAGTGTTTTCGCATTATGTATAATATCCTCAAGAGAACGATTATGGATTGACTCCCCAGAATATCCTAAGCTTGGAAGTACAGAAATTAGGTCACATCAAGTTTTTGGCGCTATTACTATGAAATATCTATACTAGTATGTTTTACATTTGGTATAGGATATGATTAAGCAACAGTTACTTTTATTTTTGTATGATTAGTTGGCAGAGAGTGTTCGACGGTAGACTAATTCAGCCACGCTCAAATCAACTCTGCCATATAGCAAATCTACCGGTAATAAATATTAACAATAACAATCAAAACATAGGTCCAAATGGCAACAATAACAGGTATGGAGACCACAATATTAATGATGATAACAGCCAGTACAGAGGAAATGAGAAATCTCTTTGTGATAATTTGAAGCTAGATAGACTGATCCAACACTTCTGCGTTATATTTTCTCTTAATATTGGATATTTTGAGATTAAATCATGAGTCATGCAACTGCTCTCAAAATTTCTTAGTATGGACAAGCATAACCTTTACTTGCATCTTTGAGAGTTTGAAGAAATTTGCACCACTATCAATCTTTGAAAAATTAGTATAGAGCAATTAAAGTTGAAACTTTTCCCATTCTCTATGAAAGAAAAACGTAAGATTTGAAGATCCTTGAGGCTGAACACAATTGGGCGATGGGACGAGATGCAAAAAAAGTTTCTCAAGAAGTCCTTTGCTTCAAATTGAACAAATTATCTATGGAAACAAACTATTACCTTTCCCCAAAAGAACAAAGAGGCATTCTTTGATTGCTAGGATCGCTTCATGGGTTCATTACTCTCATGCCCACATCATGACTTTGAGATATGGAGATGAGCCAATACGTTTTATCAAGACCTGAACACTAATATCAAGTAATTCATTGATATGATGTATAATTGATAATTTCTAAATAAAGATGCTGAAGAAGTATGGGAGTATCTTGACTCCCACGCTGAAAACTTTCAATGATGAAAAATTTGTAATGCATCCAAAAGGAGTCAACCAGTAGTTGCACATGTAACTAAAGATAGACTTATTAAGCTTGGCAAAATAGAAGATATAAAAACAAGGATTATTACACTTACCAAAAAAGTTGAAGACTTGCTTACCAAATGACCGAGGACGTTAGAAGTTTGGGAGAAGCCCATGAAGTTTTTGACATTTGTGAGTTGCAAGGTCTTATTACCGGAAATTATCCAACTCTTCCAAAATTCAATGAAGTACTTAACGAGCAAGCCAATGCCTTCAACATATTCTTCCAAGTTGTAAATGACCCATATTCAGCAACAAATAATCCAGGTTGAAAAAATCATCCTAATCTCCAGTAAAACCAAGTGCCTTAGCAACGTATGCCCAGCCTCTAATACCAGCTGTCACTCAAATACTATATATGTCCAATCAATGGCAATATCATTAGCTCCAGTATCCCAACTGCCACCGAAGCAAAGTTTGGAGGATAATTTAGTGCATATCTAATAGCGCATGACTCAGGTTATACAAACACAACAATAGTTTATCCAGTTGCAGCAAACTATTAAAATTCAAAATACGACAACCTTTAGTGACATTTGAACATAGAAAAGCAATCTTAGCTCTGCAATGCATATCCAGGAGAAAGGGAACCTTCCATCTCAACCAAGGCAAGTAACACAAGAAAGGTTGAAGATATCAACATTGTCTCTTCCACTTTTCATGATGATGGTTTCAAAACCTCACTGCTACAATTAGTCTTGGAAGTGTAAAATGTTATATGAGCCGATTCTCGCAACTTCTGCAAAGCAAACAAAATCGAGCGATGATTCTACATAGCATGATAATGCTACTACCAACATAAGTTTACCCATTTATAAGCCTGTTGTATCATATCCCCAACACTCGAAGAATAATAATCTAAATACCTTATATGCTGAAATTCTTGATGTCTTTAAATGGGTATAGATTAATTTATATCTGCATGAAATAACTAAATACATGCATATGAAAAATTATAAAGGATATGTGTACTATAAAGAGACGTCACAAAATATATAAGAAAGCCTTCCTACTAGAGCATGTAAGTGTTTTGTTTTGCTTAGAGATGCAGCTCAAATATAAGGATACTGTATGCCCAATAATTTCATGTATGATTGGCCAATATAACGTTGATACATCTCTCGTGGACTTGAGAGCTAACATAAATATTCTTCCATATACCATTTATAAGCAACTCGGCCTAGGAAAACTCAAGTCTGCACCAATCACATTGTAGTTTGTAGACATATCAATAAGGCACCCAAAGGATTGGTTGAGGACGTACATGTATAGGCCGGCAACTTCTATTTTACTGTTTATTTTATAGTTGTCGATACTGCACCGATTACTAATGCATGTTTGCATATCTCAATCATACTTGGATGACCATTTCTAACAATCACTAACGTAATCATCAATTGTAGAAATAGGGTTATGAAGTTGTCATTTGAGAACATGACTTTTGAGCTTAACATGTTCAATATTTGCAAGTAATCCAATATAGATACGGAGGTGCATGAGGTCAACTTGATCGAAGAAGTCTATGAAGAGGATAATATCATATCATTATGTATCTATGATCCATTGGAGACGACATTTTGACAGACTTACAATTTATTGAGAAATTTAACTTACATGATGCTTACCAATTCGTTGATTATCTAAATAATACTCAATGTTTATACATTACAAGTTAGATTTTGCGAAAAGAAATATTTGAAGAGTAACCTCTACTGCAGAAAATATTGATTCCGTCTAGAGTTGAATCCCCCATATTTAAGCTTAAATCTCTTCCTGAAGGCCTCAAGTATGCATTCCTAATACCTTTGGGAACATTTCCAGCAGTCATCTCAACATATCTTGTAGAGAATCAGTAAGAATAGTTGCTCCCTGTACTTCACTCGCATAAAAACACTCTAGGTTGGAACATGGAAGATATCAGTGGCATTGATCCTCTTATATGCAAGCACTAGATAGCTTTGGAAGATGATGCTAAGCCCACCAGATAGATACAACACAAATTAAACTCTCCTATGAAGGAGAGTTAAAAGTCGAAATCTTGAAATATTTAGATGCAGGCATCATCTACCCGATCGTAGATAGCAATTGGATGAGTCTAACCCATGCAAACCCAAAGAAGAGTGAGAAAATGGTGATTCAAAATGAGGATATTGAGATAGTGCAGATTCGTACTACTAAAGGCTGACACATATGTATTAACTACAGGAAGCTGAAACAAGGAACAAAATAAGATCATTTTCTATTGTCATTTTTAGACCAAAATCTGGAGAGAGTAATAGGGCATGAATATTATTGTTTTATAAATGCTATTCATGATACTATCAAATTGAAATTGCTTTAAAGGATAGGAGAAAACTACTTTTACTTTCTTTCCGTCAGGGTACTTTCTCAATATCATATAATACAATTCTTTTGACAAAGTAAATTCAAACAAACAAGTTATTGAGGATGCTCGTATATCAAGAAGACGCCTCCTATTGGCTTTCATCCCTAACCTGCCGAAACGACAAGCTTCTCGAATCTTTGGGTTTTTCTGGAAAGTGCCTTTATACATTGTCACATAAACCACAATAAAATAACTACCATTAATAGAAGAGTAGAAAGACTTCATAGCAAAAATGGAGGATGACAAAAGGTGATGGGAGACCACTCAATTCGCTAACAATATTAAGGGGTTGAGGAGGGAGAGGGAGTATCAGTAATAAATTACTTTGACTTATTTCCTTTGCCTTATCATTTACTTACACGAAGCCAAAATAAGACAAATAAATTAAACACTTTCGTTAAATACCAATTTAGAATTCATTTTAGTAGACGCATCTTTCCTCTTTCCAAATTGGACCTTCATCAAAGCAGATGCCGACCTCGGCATTCCCTCAAGGTTCAGAGTCGGATAGGCATATTTGATGGTCAACAAGGCTATCATGTCCAGAATAAGAGAGGATTAGAGATTCTCTAGACTCATCTCACTCATGAGGGGCATCCTTTTTCTATTGATAAGGATCCTTGAAACAACCAACTAGCGAGTAGATTGATCGACCCACCATTTGATGAGCCTAACAAAGAGACGGGCACTTTATGAAACTGACGGGCGTTGGCTAGTGTCCATATGTGTGTTTGCAAAGCTACTCTGACTCTTTTCCATTTTACCGGTCTCTTTGGTACTTTCACTTCTAGAGAGTGCCATTTGGATTATGTGATGCTCCTGCTACTTTCCAAAAATGCATAATTAGTATTTTTAGTGATATGCTAGATGATTTTTTTAGAGGTTTTTATGGATGACTTTGCTTTATTGGAGAGAATTGTGGCATTCCTGTTCCATTTATAGGTAATGCTAAAACAATGTGAAAAAAAATCAGCTTTTAAATTTGGAAAATATCATTTCATGGTCAAAGGGCATAGTTTTAGCGCATATAATATCATCCAAGGGTATGGAGGTCAATAAGGCAAAAGTCGAATTAATCTCCATAATATTATCCCCAAAAAGGGTAAAAAAAACATACATTCTTTTTCAAGATGTTGGTTTTCATAGGAAGTTTATTAAGGATTTTAGTTATGTTGCTAGACCTTTATCTCATTTTCTTGTACAAGATGTGCAGTATGAATGAACACATGAATGTCAAACTGCATTTTACACGTTGAAAAAGATGCTCACCTTTGCTTCAATAATGCAACCTCTAGATTGGCCCCTCCCATTTGAAATAATTTGCAATGCGGTTCTTGGACAACACCGAGATAAGAAGCTATACAATGTCTGAATTATACGATTATAGAAAAGAGCTTCTTACTGTAGTTTTCACACTAGATAAATCTCACCCTTATATCCGAGGCTTATATTTTATTGCTTTTACACATCATTCGATATTGAAATACTTGCATTCCAGAATGATGCCAAACCACGCTTGATCCTATGGATACTCCTTTAGAAATTCGACCATGAAATAGAGGATAAAAATGGAGTTGAGAATGTGGTTGTTGACCTTTCTCAGTTAACATTTGAAAAGCATAAATTTCCTATTCAGAATTTTTTCCCTAATGAGCAAATATTTTCTTTGCAACTAACTCCTTGGTTTGTTGATATAAACAATTTTTTGGTTGCATAAGAGATGTCATAGCATTGGACTATACAAAACAAACGAATATTCCCTCATAAGATACTCCATTTCTTTTATGAGAACCCATATGTGTTTTTCGCAAAAACAGGCGAACTTTCCATTGTCATTAAATAGAGAAAAATTACAGATTATCAAAATTTCTCTTTTTATTTTTTGATTACAATGAAAAGGAAATTAAAGAAACAGACAAAGAGAACTTATAGATCGCACTATCTTTTTACAAAAGATTGTGGGATCAAGACAGCTATGAGAGTTGATCCTTTCCTCGTTGATGATCCGACGTCGATGGTTAGAGGTGATGGAGATTTCTTGAGCTCATTCGTCTTCTCTTCTGATCTTGGAGGAAGCTCGAACTCTTGCGTGGGAGAGAGATCTGGCCAAAGGTCTTTTTTTCTCTGTCGGTCCCAAATCTTCAAAACTCTCGCGCATAACTTGAATTGTCAAAAGGTCATTTTTGAGTTCTCTTGGGGAGGTATTTATAGGCCTTCAAGTTGTGAAAGAGGTTTTCTTGTGATAGAATCGAGATTTAGTTTCCTTGTAAATAGAATCGAGATCTTTTTATAATCTTGATAAGATATTTGAATGTTCTCTTGATTTGATTTGCTCTAGATTTATTGAATCGGATCATGTTTCTGCACTCAAAATCAATTAAACTCAAATTAGAATTTAATTAGAATTTATAAAATTATCAAACTAAAACAAAATTGATCTAGAATTCTTCATTCAAAAATTAATAAAACTCAAATTAGAACTTGTAAAATTATCAAACTCTAATAGAATTGAACTGGAATCTTGCACCCAAAAATTAATTTGATTTTGATTATAATTTGGATCTAATTATGAATTGCAAAATAACTTAAGACGAAGCCAAATAAATCATGCGTGAGGCCGCAGTTTATTACGCAGGATGGGGATCGCCTGCCTCGCCCACGCGAGGCTGGCCAAGGGCCATAAATAATTTTTTTATAATTAATATTTTTATTTATTTTTTAATTAGACACCAAGAGTGTCTAAGCGGAATAATCAATGCATGGAGAAGCGCCACGAATACCATATTAGGCTGGTCACTCGCATGTGGAGACACTTTGCGGAAAAGCAACTTATTCTATCAGACGAAAATAATGAGTGTGGCGAAATATCTTTGAAGGACCTTGATGTGGAAAAGGGTAAAAGCACATGCAAAGACAAGCGAGGAAATGGGCATGTCCAATACGAACAGTAGTGACAAGGATGATGACTGATATAGGTGTACTCTACCCCACTCTCCCTCTATTTTAGCATCTCCTTATTTATGCACTTTAAATGCTTCCGAATTTTTTTTTTTTTGCATTCAGGACACTACAAAGGTTTAGGTTGGTAGTGGAATAAATCTTTTTACTTAGTATCTGCGTGTATGAATGTTCGAGCTCCCAGGTCATAACTTCTCTATGGATCCAAATTAGAAGTATCTCTTTACTTTCCTTCTTCCTTTCTAGTTCTGGGCATTTGCTATCCTACGTTTCTTTGGTTACCAAATTTTCTGCGTTCGGAAATACCATTAGTAATATAAGAGTCTGAGCTAATTATCTTCAAGTGGACGATCCAAGCTTGATAGTCCAGCCAGTTGCTAGTCGTAGAGCTGCTTGTTCCTACAACATTCTGCATTCAGGTTGCCAAACTATGCAATTAGGCTGTGTTTGGCTCACCCAAAGTAGCAGAAGAGAGGAAAACAAACTAAGAAGTTACTTTCAAAATAAAAGTGTAATCATAGTGATGTGGACGTTACGTATTATATTCTTCTTAAATTTTTTAAATATTATGTTTTGTAGGGTGATCTCTTTATATTTAAATTTAGGAGGGAAGACTTTGTTGAGATTTCGGTGTTGAGGAGGGAAAAGACACGCAATATGTTGTGATTTAGTAGCTTTGCTTTGGCTTTCTGTATTCCGTCGTCCTCTCCTCTTGCATTTTTATTCTTTATTTCCATATTCATTGTTTAATTCATAGTTATCAATCAGACTCACAATATACCAAATATATATTAGTTTACCAAGAGGAAATTTTACTTTTCAATGTTATGTTTATTATAGTAATTTTGCAGTAGTTGAATCTTGAACTGATTAAATTGGTGATGCACAGGAAGTAGATCACGTGATTTATGTTGTCTTCATTTCACCAGAGAAGCTCTGTAATGTCCCGCATCCCAATATACGGGTAGCATTCGGCGACGTAACGTAAACGAATATTCCAAGTCTAAAATATATGAATACGTAGATACAACTGCCATAAATACATACACATATATAATGAGATAACAACGTGGAATTATAACAATGAATTCATTTCGACGAATAATAATCAAAACACGTCTATAAGAAGATCAAAGAGAATTCTTATTACATAATCGAAAATTTTAAGTTTGAATAATGATAAACAACAAAATTTTTAAGAACAACAAATATTAGAAAGAGTCTCCCTCATGGCCCTCTTGCAATAAACATACTTATTGAAAATCTACTAACTCCTTGAAATATGACTCTAGCTGTGGTAAATCTTCTCTACTCGATAACCTGCAAATTAGCATCTGGGCGTGCCAAACCAATATTATCAGAATGACCTAACAAATGCTACAAAAAGGAGGAATAATAACTCACAAACATACTGTGTGTGGTGTATATATTTTCATATATATTAAAATAAATGATATGGAGAATATGTGACAGAATAATAAATAAATAAAACTATGTCTTCTAAATTGCATTATGAATTTAATTATTAGCGTCTAGAAGAAGATAATGGTCAACATGTAGTGCATGCATGCTATGAATGATATGATATCCAATATAGAAAAATACAAATAAACAAGTATGTAAGACATGATATGTATTAATATTGATATCTGTTATGCATTAATTTGGAACTGCTAGGAGGAAATATCACATGTTTTAAGAGGGTCTCGTATATGTCTAGGATTACGACCCCATGACTCCTAGTACTGCTCCAGAACGTACTGCTAGGTACTACTGAATGATGGACGAGCATACGCTCTGGACCCGAATCCCTATAGCACAATATGATGGTATCTAATAATCATCTGAAACCTCCATGGTAGGTCCCTAATATTCGGCTGCGCAACTTAAAAAAGTAAATCTCTTAAAATATGTGTTCAACTTCCTTCTTTTAGTTCCCCCATAACCCTATTATTTTGTTTTGATGATATATACATAAATTAATCAAGTTGACATGTAAAAGACAATGTATATAACATGTATATTCAATTAAGTCTAAAAGTTTGCACAAATACATTAGTCTACTATAAACAGCATACAAATATTTGGAATTTAAAAATATTAAGGTCTACTACAAACAACTTACAAATATTTGGAATTTAAAAATATCAAGGAAAAATATGCAATCAACATAACAGTCCCAAACCCACTAGTAGCAAGCAAAATAATCATCCTTTCCTTTAATCATACAAAATAATGTGATCAGTTTTTATCTGTCAGCCCATTCTTTCTTTCTTTTTTCTTATCTCTTAATGTTATGTCAGGGCATGCTTGCATGTACTTGAAACAGAAAATGCCATCTCATGAAACCTCAGCTTGATATAAAATCATGGCATGCTTGAAATACGTACATGCAGGAAGCTTACATATGTGTGGGCTTCAGGTTTTGTGAATTTTCAATTGTCCCTGCCATTTCGCATAGAGCTTGTTTATACGACTTGTGCTTCTCTAGCTCATTCAAGGATAGAATACCTCAATGAAACGAAGTTGATTATACTGTATACATAATCTTACTTTTTTCATTAGACTCCGCAATCGGTCATAATGAATGATAAGGTATTTCAGTTTAATAGAACTTTACCCACAAAATTTATGAATTAAACTACTGGAAGGAGATGGGAAGCCAAAATAAAGAAATATGCATGACTTGTGGCTCAGTTACCTCACTGAGTAGCTAACTTCATAGTTTAAGTCATTGTGCCAGAATGAGTGCTATCAAATTGTGTAGTGAGGCATCCAAATTGGATGTCTATAATGAATAACTGGTTATATTGTCATGAGTTTGATTTGGATATTTTAAACATCTGGAAATAAAATATGGATCTGTCTAATCACCTTTTTCATATATCAAGCGAATACAATAATAAACAATTATCTACTGTAGGCCCATATATATTATAAAGATTTTTGTGATGGTACACCATGAACATTAAAAACATAAAAGTTGCTTATGTCCTGATAACAGCAAAGCAGTTATAAGTTTTTCTCTCAACTTACTCTCTGTCCAGTGAACGAACAGAGAAAAGTACTTTGTTACCCTTTTTTTCATTAAACGATACTAATAGATAGATAGCAATTGGACTTAATAATCACAGGTATACAGAAAATCACCTTTCAACATATTAGTGGATCCTATTAGTGCTTGTGAGAAAAAGAAATATTGATGCAATTCAAATTAGTGGTCATATTCAAGTTTCAATGTAATATCATGTTCTAAACTTTCTCGAAAGAAATTTATGATGCAGGTTGTGGGCCAGTCATCATATACCATCGTGGATCGCATATTAGATAATGTTGTTATAGGAGCAGATGGTGCAGTGCTTAGAACCGCCATTGATCTAAATTTAATGAGTAATTATATTTACAGAATATTAATTAAAGTTTAATGAACATGAACAAAAGGAGTTAATTTTCACTAGTTTTTTTATTCAAATAAAATACAAAATGGTAAAAAGGAAAGTATGATAGATGAGGATGAAAATAGCACTCGCCTCAAAAGACTCCACTTTGAAAATTGACTGATGATGATTTGGATCGGATCTCTTCTCTCTCTCTCTCTATTCTCCTCTTTTCTTCTCTCTCTCTCTTTTATCCTTCTCTTCTTCTTCTCCTCTTCCTTCACCCTGTTCACATTTTGTTTTTTTTTTTTTTTTTTCTTTTCTGTTCTGTTCAGCCTTGCAGCTGAATAGAGAGGAGTTTCTTTTGGCTATTAAATTAGTGGAGTACGGTTTGAGTTTGTTTGTTTTTTTTTTTTATATATATATCTTTTATATGTAATTTTATTAATATTGGGATAAGGTTAGGTATACTTAAATCTTTCGGATCCTATTATTCTATTAAATTTGTTATTGAGATAAATTAAAATATTAAGTTAGATAAAGATAAGATTGGTTTAAAAATAATAATAATAATAATAATATTATATTTTTTTTTTTTGTTGTGATAATATATCTAAAATAAATAAATTCAAAAATATTGTATAGATCAAAAATTTTGTATAGGGAATTTGGGGTGTTACAAGTGCAGTTCTTAAAAAATCCTCTATGGTGCTATACGATGCCGTGATAATTGTAGCATAATTTAAGCTTTATGATTTGCAGGTTGAAAAAACTTTTGGGCCAGGAAATCAGTACGTTACTGCTGCAAAAATGATTCTATGAGTACGTTAGTTAGAGCACGCCAGCTTTTATCAATATTAACTAACCTTATCCTCTCTGTGCCTCAACTTGTTGTCTGCTATACTTTCTTTCGAAAGAACAACGAAGCTATGGTTTCCATAGACATGCCTGCATGCCCAACTGAGGTTTTAGTCAATACAGACAAACATGCCAACCCAACCCTTATATCTACGGATCTGCTCTCGCTGGTGATGTTTCAAACTATATTGGATTTTTTTCTACTATATTTGGAAGAAGATGCAATTGTTATACTCTTTTTTTCTTTCTAATTTCTTATTTTTTGATCTGATGGTATGTCTTGGACCTGTAAGTTTGTGGTGTTGTCCTCTTTTACATATTTTACTAACCTTTGCATTGGTAAATATTTTGCTAGTAGCTGAATGCCAACAATCTATTCATAGTTTTTATGCTAAAAAAAGACAATCTAGTAGTAGTTTTATTGGAATAGGCCGCAATAAGAACAATAATGAAGCCTTTTGTCTGAATTCTTTTGTTATACATTAGAAAAGGGCACCATCTACTTAAATTTTATTGCTGTCACATACTAACTTCTACCTTTACTTGGTTTATATGTATAATTTGGGTCATCTGAAAGATTTATATGGTCCAATAGGGTTCTAAATGGCCATTTTTGCTGATATTTAGATAGAACATAGTCCAGATAGTCAGGTTGTTCTTGTTGTTGCTGGAGATGGTGTGAATATCAGTGCATTGAGAGTGAAATGATAAACAATGTGCAAGCCTTCCCAAAGGAGAATTTGCTTTAAAGCACTTGGTCACAACTTCATTGTGTTTGCTTGAGATACAGTTGAGGTTGGTCAGAGATACGAACTGACCAACATATTTTAGCTTTCTAGCAACCAAGAGTAAGTTTAAGTATTCCATTTTTTTTCAGGCATTTTGTTCTCAAATTTGTATGCTCTCGAACATTTAATCATTAATGTTAAAAGAGGTAAAGAAATATGAGGGCCTCATCGAGAATGTCAGTTATTGATCACTAGTTTGAAATAATCACTCAAATAAATTCACTATAACGTTCGATATAAATAAAGATATATGAGATCATAACCGATGGTTCCGGTCGTCCATATACATCCTTTATTTTGAGAGAACGTCTCGATAGGTTACTCTATGTAGAAACACCTAAGGTATAGTTTTTCCATATTGGGAATGGTATAACTAAGTGTATTTAAGGTTCCTCCTCAAGGAGTTGTATATGGAGGCACTCTTTAATCTATACTTAGGAGCGTATATGAATGATCTGAACTGTTCATTATGATCTCTATAGAAAAACTATATCTATGGTATCTCCTAACTAGTTGCCTATGATGGTTGCCTTAAATCTCAACATAGGGATGTATGTGAACGATAAAAAATATTATTTATGATCTCCATGTTCTAAATAAGTGGTATTTAGAAAATTATTTGATTTTGGCACTCCTTCAACATCTATCAAGTGGTCTGGTTTTTTTTATAGACAATGAATCAACTGACAATATGAATCATCCATATATGCCTACAATGTTGAGATTTAAGTGTGCCTTTATAAACAACTCTATTAGGGGACATCTTAAGTACACTTTTTTCCATATAGACAATGTTATTTCTATGTGTACCTAAGGTGCTCTTATAAGGAGTTCTTTATGCGGATGCCCTTTAATTTGTATTTTGAGAGTGCATGTGCACAATTTTAATCGTTCGTTACAATCTATATTGAAAAATTATACTTAAGGTACGTCCAAAGTTGCCTATGAGGGCGACCATAAATTTAACATAGAAAGCGTATGTGGACGATCAAACCTGTTAGTTATAATCTTCATACTTTAAATATATAGAACATAAAAAATTATTATATTTGGACACTTCATCATCGATCAAGTACTGATATGTGTAGTAGTTGAAAACCATAACTTTTGTTTCTATATCTATCGAAAATATTTGATTTTTATGTACCACGATCTAGAACATAGATATTATTAACTACAATTTGGATTGTCCAAATACGCTCTCTATATTGGGATTTAAGGGTGTCTTCATACAACTCCCTATATAGACATCTCTGGTACACTTTACCATATAGGGAATTCTTAGGTTTACCTAAGGTGCTGCCGTAAGAAGTTGCCAATGGAGCTGTCCTTGAATCAGTACTTAAAGAGTGTATGTCAATGATCTAAACCATTCATTACGATTTCTATGGAAAAATTGTACTTAAGGTACCTCCAAAGGGAGTTTTATATAATCGTGACCCTAAATCTCTACATAAAGAGTATATGTGGATAATCTGAACCATTAGTTATGATTTCATACTTTAAATAAATGCAATATCAAAAAAATATTATATTTACACACTTCTTCATCATCCATCGTGATCTTCATTGTTTGTTATATGGGTGAAAAATTATTCATTTTATATCTACCCAATATATGGTTAAATTGATAAAAAAAAAAACATGTATGGATTAAAATCGATAATCGATCGTAAATAACAACACGGATCGTCCACATATGCCCTATATTTTTAGATTTAAGGGCACTTTCATTGGTAACTCTATATGGAAGCATCTTAGATATACCTTATTCATATAAGGAATGGTGTTGCTATGTATACTTACGGTGCTTTTATAGAGAGTTGCTATGAAGGCACCCTTGAATTTGTAGTTAGAGAGCAAATATATATGGACGATCCAATCCATTCATTATAATCTCCATGGAAAAGCTGTGACTAAGAAAAGCTGTGACTAAGTTATTTTTAAAGGGAGTTGCCTATCTAGGTGGCCTTAAATCTCAATATAAAGGATAAATGTGGGTGATCTGAACTACTAGCTATGGTCATTATATTCTAAATAGGAGGTAAATAGAAAATCATGCAAGTGGCCTTATCTATTCTATATTAAAAAATTGTTCATTTTGTATTTGATCCCATACACGGACAAAATCTAATTTTTTATACCATCTATTTAGAGCATTGAGATTATAATTGACAGTTTAGATTATTTACATATGTTCTTTATGTTGAGATTTAAGTGTGCGTCAATAGGCAATTTTCCTATTGATGTACTGTATGTACACTTTATTTTATATTCAAATAGTATTCCTAAGTATAGCTAAGATACCTCTATTGAGAATTGTCTATGAATGCACCATCGAATATGTACTTAGAAAGTATATGTGGACGATATGAATCTTTCATTACAATCTCGATAAAAAAATAAATATTACTATGGCATCTCAGGAGGAAGTTGACTATGAAAGTAGCATAGATATGAATGATCCAAACAATTAACTATAATAAGTGTATACAAGAAACTATTTGATTTAGACACTTTTTTATTATCGATCAAGTGGTCTTATTTATTGTATAGGTGAATAACCTTTCATTTTGTATTTCTTCAATATATAATTCTAATGTATCAAAAATATATAATTTTTTATATATGACCTATCTAGTGCATTAAGATCATAACTAACACTTTGGATCGTCCATGTATGCCTTCTGTGTTGAGATTTCAGGTACACGTAGTCTAGGTGCGGATTGGTATTCCTATGTGTATTTTCGGTGTTTTTACAGGGAGGTGTTTATGGAGAGTTCCACTGTTCCAAAAATCGATTGAGTCGGCCTGTATCTCCACCGAGATATTAGATCCGGGCTGATATGACAAGGCTGAATCAGCAGGTAATATCGGTGGCTAACATATATCGACCAATATTTATCTTTATCAGCAGAGAAATTGGCTGATAAGGTGCGGGCCGTGCGGCCAAGATATTGGCTATTTGATTACTAATATAGTGAATGGGCTTAGGCTCAAATGCTGAACCCGTACCCTTTTAACTATAATTAACCCTTCCTACTTCCATCAGTCTAGATGTGGTGAAAAAAAAATTCCATTTTTTGCCAATAAACCCTAAGATTCCTCCCGATTTTGCTCTCTCTCTCCACTCCTCCGCCACGATCGTTGCTCATCCTCCTCCCCGATCCCTCGCATCAACCCTCGGAAGCTTGGGTCGATGTGAATCGATGGTGACGAAGGCAAAAATGTCGCAGCCGCATTCGTAGGTAAGGTTCTTACTAATTTTCTCTTTTTTTTCAGCCTCTTTTTGTAAGATGTTTTGCTTCTAGGTAGAATCATTGTTTTTTCCGGTGAAGAACTTTTCCAACCTCATCCAAGAATCCAAATATGCATTTTTGTTTTATTTTTCCATTTTATATATATTTATGACAACTTGAGAGTTGAGGTTTTTGTGAATCTTCTGATTCTTGTTATTAGTTGTAAACAGCACAAAAGGGTTTTGTTTTCACTAGTGACCGAGCGTTGTGAACATTGAACAGTGAAACAAAAGATTTTTTTTTTTTTTTATTAATTTGTGAGTCTTAACTGCTAATTGTTCGTTGTAACTTGTTAGTTTAGTTGTTGCAATTTTATAATATAAATATTAGATTTAGGGAGGAAGAAGATAATAATCTATTAGAAATTTTGTTAAGTTTGTCTTGTATAGATTTTAAATTGAAATTAATTTGTGATTCAAAATAAAATTATATATTTGACACTAAATTGAAATTAACTTTATGATTCAAAATAAAAGTGAAATTATTTGCAAAGTTCTTTAAAAACTATAAGAATATCAAGTATAAACTTATGTCTTATGTGATGTCTTATGTGATATTTAATACTTTTGAATTAAAATAAATTTTTTTCCCGGTGTGGAGACTTGTCATGATACTTGCGTGTCTCAGTCTACACTGGATGCTCAAACTGGCATTTGCATGTTCTATCATCAAACGAAGCTCATTTTCAGGGTTACTTTTTTTTTTGTTGTACCCAAGACAGAAAACGCAAGCCTTATCTTTATGGTCATGTAGTCTATAATGCACACGTGAAGAGGGCATCCTTTTAAAGCTCTTTCGGAATCAAAGTTATATGACGACGACACTACAAGAAAAAGGGTTTTCTGTGATGGTTGATAAGTGTTTGCCTTACATATCAAAATCGTTGCTATATTTATTTGCAACGATTTTGAAATCAATTGTGCTTGCCGCCATTGCAGAAAATAATAGCAACAGTTTTAGTTAAATATTGCAACGGTTGTTAGAACTGTTCCGTAAGAATAAATTTGCAATGGTTAAATACAGCCGTTGCAATATTCGATGCAACGGTTATTATAACTGTTGCATGAAAATGTTACAACTCAATAATAACGGTTGTAACACAATGTTACAATATTCCTGCAATATTTATTAGAAATTGTTGCAATTCATACTAACCTATTACAATAGTTATAAAAATCGTTGCCAATTAAACATGTCTATTACAATGGTTAAGAAAACTGTTGCTATTTATACATATTTATTACAATGATTATAAAAACTATTGCATTTTATATATGCCTATTACAATATTTTTAAAAACCGTTGCAATAGGTTCTATTGTATTGTAATGGTTTAAAATCGTTACTAATTTTTTGATAACGGTTCGCAAAAACTGTTGCATATCAAATAACAATATTTACTAACAACCATTGCTAGCTTTTTGCAACGTTTATAGGCTACCACAGTTAACAAAATGTAACAATTACATAACTGCTGCGATTAGAAATATATATCTCACTGCATATTCTATTATTTCTTGTACACCAATGTATCTACAAAATATTCATCAAATGAAAGCGTTTGCCTTACATTTCAAAATCGTTGCTATATTTATTTGCAACGATTTTCAAATCCGTTGTGCTTCCCACCATTGCAGAAAATAATAGCAACGGTTTTAATTAAATATTACAACGGTTATTAGAACTGTTCTGTAAGAATAAATTTGCAATGGTTAAATACAGCTGTTGCGATCTTCGATGCAACGGTTATTATAACTATTGCATGAAAATGTTGCAACTCAATAGTAACGGTTGTAGCACAATGTTACAATATTCCTGCAACATTTATTAGAAATTGTTGCAATTCATACTAACCTATTACAATGGTTATAAAAATCGTTGCCAATTAAACATGTCTATTACAATGGTTAAGAAAACCGTCGCTATTTATACATATTTATTACAATAATTATAAAAACTATTGCATTTTATATATGCCTATTACAATATTTTTAAAAACCGTTGCAATAGGTTCTATTGTATTGTAATGGTCTAAAATCGTTACTAATTTTTTGATAACGGTTCGCAAAAACTGTTGCATATCAAATAACAACATTTACTAACAACCATTGCTAGCTTTTTGCAATGTTTATAGGTTACCACAGTTAACAAAATGTAACAATTACATAACTGCTGCGATTAGAAATATACATCTCACTACATATTCTATTATTTCTTGTACACCAATGTATCAACAAAATATTCATCAAATGAAATATATCAACAATAACAACATGAGCCCTTTTTAATGTCCCCAACAAGTTGGACTAGGCATTCATATACAAAATAAATATACAATTTAAATAGAACAATAAAGAGACAAATGAAGTTAACATAATCATGTTTGACAAATTCAATAAAGTTCAAAATAAGTACAAACTATTGTTCTAAATTAATAATCTACAAATTGAACTCAAAATCATAATTATGGATGTTCTTACAAAAAAAAAAATAATATAATTAATAAGTTTCATTTGATGAAGTTAAATAAAAGTTTCATGCATCATTCCTTTCTATGTTGTTAGTATCTCCGCCTCTTTCTATATTAGGGTTATCATCATCTTGGTACACCTACAAATTTTTTTTATAAGAACAATTAGAATAATAAAACTTGAAACTATATACGCACATACTATATGAATACATAAAAATACTAAATTCTAGAATTAATAACTTGCATATATAATAATTGAAATTGAGAGTTACAAAAATAACTACCTATTCATAATTATCTGTGACAGTAGATATATATTGTTTAAGTATCTGAAACGCACTTTCTGCTTGAAGAGGCTGTGAGACAATAGGTAGAGGACTATTAAATGAATCAGATATCTGGATATTTGGATTAGCTTGCTTTATTTGAGCTACTATGTCTTGCAATCCATTCATCATCATTTCGTTCTTCCTCTCCATCTCTGCTACTCTCTGTTCTCTAGCAAATAGTTCTTTGATGGCATCATTAGATAGATAACTCGTTATTGGTATTCGTAAATTTAATAGTGTAATACCCTTTTCATAAAGTGGTACTCGGCCGGGATGGTATTTGAATACTTTATTTATAAAATTATCCCTGGCTATTTTGTTTTCGGATGTTTCTGATGGCTGTGCAGTTATCTGGTCTAATTTGTAGTGGTTAGGTCCAACTAATCAAATAACTAAAGGTAAAATAGTTTGAGTCTTAAGTGACTCCACTACAAGAATAATGGGTATTATTTTAAATAATAAGAACCAGCCTATTCAATAGAAGAAGAGACTGCCAAATGAGAAATCACCAGATGAAGTTGGCATGTTTATCAAGACTCACAAAAGAAAGGACGAAACATTAAATATTGAAGATGAAACTAAGGTATCTTGAATTGTTTTTACTATTTCCGAATTTATATATATGGAATGTTAAATTTCAAAATATTAATATGATTTCTCTATCTTATTTGAAATCTGAGTTAGACCTGATAACTTCACAGCCGTCATAAACATTCGAAAACAAAATAGCCAGGGATAAATTTATAAAAAAAAGTATTAAAATACTATCCCGGCCGAGTACTACTTTATGAAAAGGGTATTACACTATCAAATTTACGAACACCAATAATGAGTTCTCTATCTAATGATACCATCACAGAACTACTTGTTAGAGAACAAAGAGTAGCTGAGATAAAGAGGAAGTACGAAATGATGATAAATAGATTGCAAAACATAGTAGCTCAAATAAAACAAGCTAATCCAAATAGCCAGATATCTGATTAATTTAATAGTCCTCTAGCTATTGCCTCACAGCCTCTTCAAGCAGAAAGTGCATTTCAGATACTTAAACAATATTTATCTAATGATGCCATCACATGATGCCATCACATAACTACTTGTTAGAAAATAAAGAGTAGCCGAGATAAAGAGGAAGTACGAAATAATGATGAATGGATTGCAAAACATAGTAGCTCAAATAAAACAAGCTAATCCAAATAGCCAGATATCTGATTCATTTAATAGTCCTCTAGCTATTGCCTCACAGCCTCTTCAAGTAGAAAGTGTATTTCAAATGCTTAAACAATATATATCTACTGTCACAGATAATTCTGAATATGTTGGTTTTTTTGTAACTCTCAATTTCAATTATTATAATGCAAGTTATTAATTCTGAAATTTAGTTTTTTTTTTGTGTATTCATATAGTATGTGCGTATATAGTTTTAAGTTTTATTATTCTAATTGTTCTTATAAACTTTTTTTGTAGGTGTACCAAGATGATGATAAGCATAATATAGAAAGAGACAGAGATACTAACGGCATAGAAATGAGCGATGCATGAAACTTTTATTTAATTTCATCTAGTGAAACTTATTAATTATATCTTTTTTTTTTGTAATAAACATCCATAATTATGATTTTGAGTTCAATTTGTAATATATTGATTTAGAACAATAGTTTGTACTTATTTTGAACTTTATTGCATATGTCAAACATGATTATGTTAACTTCATTTGTCTCTTTATTGTTCTATTTAAATTGTAATAACTATTTTTTATATGAATGCCTAGTCCAACTTGTTTGGGATATTAAAAATGGCTCATGTTGTTGTTGTTGATACATTTCATTTGATGAATATTTTGTAGATATATTAGTGTACAAGAATTCTGAATATGTTGGTTTTTTTGTAACTCTCAATTTCAATTATTATAATGCAAATTATTAATTCTGAAGTTTAGTTTTTTTTTTTTATGTATTCATATAGTATGTGCGTATATAGTTTTAAGTTTTATTATTCTAATTGTTCTTATAAACTTTTTTTGTAGGTGTACCAAGATGATGATAACCCTAAGATAGAAAGAGGCAGAGATACTAACGGCATAGAAATGAACGATGCATGAAACTTTTATTTAATTGCATCTAGTGAAACTTATTAATTATATCTTTTTTTTGTAATAAACATCCATAATTATGATTTTGAGTTCAATTTGTAGTTTATTGATTTAGAACAATAGTTTGTACATATTTTGAACTTTATTGCATATGTCAAACATGATTATGTTAACTTCAGTTGTCTCTTTATTGTTCTATTTAAATTGTAATATCTATTTTGTATATGAATGCCTAGTCCAACTTGTTTGGGATATTAAAAATGGCTCATGTTGTTGTTGTTGATATATTTTATTTGATGAATATTTTGTAGATATATTAGTGTACAAGAAATAATATAATATGCAGTGAGATATATATTTCTAATTGCAGCAGTTATGTAATTTTTACATTTTGTTACTTGTGGTAGCCTATAAACGTTGCAAAAAGTTAGCAATGGCTGTTAGTAAATGTTGTTATTGGGTATGCAACAGTTTTTACGAACCGTTATCAAAAAATTAGTAATGGTTTTAAACTATTGCAATTTAATAGAACCTATTGTAATGGTTTTTAAAAATATTGTAATAGGCATATATAAAATGTAATAGTTTTTATAGTTATTGTAATAAATATGTATAAATAGCAACGGTCTTCTTAACCATTGTAATAGACATGTTTAATTGCAACGGTTTTCATAACCATTATAATAGGTTAGTATGAATTGCAACAATTTCTGATAAATGTTGCAGGAATATTGTAACTTTGTCCTACAACCGTTAATATTGAGTTGCAACATTTTCATGTCACAGTTATATTAACTGTTGCATTGAAAATCGCAACGGCTATATTTAACCATTATAAGTTTATTCTTACGGAACAGTTCTAACAACCATTGCAATATTTAATCAAAACCGTTGCTATTATTTTTTGTAATGGTGGCAAGCACAATGGATTTTATAACCGTTGCTAATAAATATAGCAACGATTTTGATATCTATGACAACGCTTATCAACCATTGCAGAAGACCCCTTTTTCTTGTAGTTCTATACTCATCATCAACCAACAATCAAGAAAGAAAGCCATAGTTAATGATGGTCATTAGGATTCGACAAGTATGGAGAGAATTGCTCTTCAAATGTAAAGTCTTCATATTTAGACATCACCTATAGATTTGCTTTGATTAAAATCTTTGTCCAAACTATGAACAAAATTGCAACATGGAATTGTATAATGTCTGATAACATAGCATTTTACATACCTATTCAAAGGTTGATGGCTTGATAGCATATGGTAAAGTTTTGTTTGACCATAAGCTAAGAGCATGAAAATCATTTTATTTAGACATTTCATACAAAGTGGTCTTATTTGCTCTATATTTGGAAAACCGTATCGATTCAATATATGGACAAAATCTATCGAAAATACATTATTTTTATTCAATCTATTTAGAGTATTGAGATCATAACTAATGGTTCAGATCGTCTATATTACACTTTTTATTTTGAGATATAAGTGCGTGTCCATATGCAATTTCCTTTGGAGGCACTGCAAGTACAATTTATTTTATATTCAAATGGCATTCCTATGTATACCCAAGACACCTCAATAAAGAGTTGCTTATGGAGGCGCCCTCGAATCTGTACGCAGACAGTGTACGTGGACCATATGAATCGTTCTGTTACGATCTCTATGGGAAAAAAAATATACCTAAAGTATTTCAAGAGGAAGTTGCCTATGAAGGTGACCATCAATCTCAACATAGGGGCACATGTTGATGATCCAAACTGTTAATTATAATTTTCATTATCTAAATAGGTGGTATATAAGAAATTATTTGATTTAGACACTTCTTTATTATTAATCATGTGGTCTTATTTGTTTTATAGTTGAATAACCATTCATTTTGTATCAATTCATTATACGGTTAAAATTTATTGAAAATGCATAGTTTTTTTATATACCACCTATCGAGTGCATGAAGATCACATATGCCCTCTATGTAATCCTATTTATAATTTTGTGTATTTTGTTCTTTTGAATGTTATAGAGGCAGTGCAATTGTTTCATGTTTTTTACCGGAGGAATGCACTATTTAAATTTTTCTACACATTGAACATGGTTCGTGGACATAAACAAATATGAATACTCCGATTCATATTTGATTCGATATCTAAATTTGGATAAATACAGATATTTGAATTTTTTTTAAAAATATAATATGCAAGTGTTTTTTTTAAATATGATATGAATGTAATACTTATCATGTCCTAAATATTTGAATATTTGAATAATATCCAAATTTCCGAATAAGCATGACTGTTAATAACTTTATAAAAAATATAGTTGACTTAACATTATGAAACAATTTTTTTTATGGTTAGGGCAGTTATTTATAATTTGTATTATTTTTCTTTTGAAAATTATTGTCATAATTCAAAATATTGGCTTAATATCTGGATCCGATGGGAAATTCTGTTTACACATTGCAATTTACTTTTGACGCTCTGAGTGCTCTTTACACCAAACTTCTATTTTGAAATATTACTAATTTACTCTATGCACCCAAATTTTTTCCCAAGTTTAACCCTTCTCGCTATCTTCTTATGTCGTCCGATCTCAAATTTTTCGAGTCGGATATTAATTCTCAAGCTAAAATATGTTTGTCGGGTATTAATACCTGACTAAAGAATCGCTTGGTCGGGTATTAAAACCCGACCAGCAGCCGATGTCTCTCTCGCAAAAGAATCATAAGTAATAATAAATTGCAAACAAATACACATAAAAAACTAAGAATAAATTTAAATTGTATCTTAGATTTGTCTTCCGATACTAATTTTATGTTGGAATTTTCTATTTAAATAAAAAAAACTCATACTAAAATTTCAAACCCTAATTTTACTTGTTATAGTGAATTCGAAGAGTTTAAAATTTCTCTAGATCTTTTTAGGCACATGAATTTAAAAAATTTAAGAGGTTAAAAAATCAAATCAATGGATTTGTGGGAGATATATTTTTTTAAAAATTAAACTCCACTAAAAAATATTTTTAAAGGTTCTAGAGAAAAAACAGAGGAGGAAGACGACGAGTCGTAGTTCTAAATTTTAAAAAGTCTTAATTTGTGATTTAAAAAAGTAACTTAGTCAAAAAAAATAAATGGTAAACTTGTAATTATTTACAAGTTTTAAAACCGTGCGTGAAGAGTAAATTTCCGTGTGTAAATAGAATTTCCCAAATCCGATTTGAATTAATATTCAGTATTCAGTTTTGTTAAATATGGAAAATAAATTCATAATCCATGCAATATACACATTTGTGTTTGGATAACAAATATAAATATAATAATATCAATATCCGCTAGATTTGCATTCCTTGTTTGTGGTGGTTCTCTCTTAGGAAATTTCTAGATGTGCTCCATTCTTTTCTTAGTGAACCCCAATTCCATAAGGCGTTCTATTTACAAATTTGTTATTTTTTATTTTTGAATCAAATAGCCCTTACCCATTTCTTAGTGAGCCCCATTTCCTCTATTCCATTACCCCTTTTTTCTTAGTGGTGAGCTCCAAATATTTCGTGTCAATTTTGAAATCCAACGTGAGTGAAGTCCAAAAAAAAAAACCCATGCTTCAAACCCTAAATTCCATTCAAAATTTGATTCTCATTACTTACATGACATGTTATGGCTTGTTTGAGTTTTTTCATTTCATTTTTTTTTTTTTGCAAATTGAGTGCGGATATCTCAGTTTGAGAGTTGAGGAGAGAATGAAGAAAATGGAGAATAAGCTTACAATTTTAGCAAAAATAAATGAATCTCTTTATTTAGATGTATGTTTAAAGCATTTTTTGACTCAATAAAAAGTATAATTTGAACAAAGAATTAAGAACATGATATTCAGATATTTTCATTATATTAAGAATAGTTGCGCGTCTCGTGTGACTGTCGAAACGAAAACACTGGTCGGGGAACATGCCCCAACTTGTTCAACAACCAGCTTGGATAAAGATCCCGGCTAGTGGTTGTATTTGGTCGGGGTTGAATTCTCGACCTGCTTTTATTTACGAACAAATAGCCTTAAACACTGGTCAGGACTATAACTCTAGTGTAATCCTTATTTGGTTAGAGAGCGAGCCCAGTCCACTTTTGGTCGAGATTACCAGCCCATCCAATAAGCTCTTATAGATTCACTATAGAGGAATCTCACTGCATGGTGTGAGCTGCTCTTCGTGGTATACAAGTGGGTCGAAGATGCGATACGGAGTACGAAGAACGTGGCATATTAGGGGGTGCTCTGGGCGGAGGTGATTGAAAGGAAAGCGAGAAGCCGGTGTGGGAGTTAGGGTAGAGGGAAGGAAAATTCTAAATGCGAACCATTTTTTTTTTTAGTGAGCCCCATCTTTTTCTTAGTGAGCCTCCATTTCTTAGTAAGCCCCATCTTATTCTTAGTAAGCCCTTTTTTTTTAGTGAGCCCCATTTTCCTAGTTAAACATACGGTTGCTAAAAAACATTGGGCTTACTAAGAAACAATGTGCATGTTTTAAACTACCCTGGACTCAATAATAAATTGGGGCTGACCAGGAAAAGTATGGGGCACACCTAGAAATTCTCTCTCTCATTTTTTAAGTATATAATGGATTTGTTAAGGGCATAAGTTGTTAGAAGGGATATTGGATGTGACGAGTTTGTTAGGGTCAAAATTCTTGATTTCAAATTATAGAATTCGATCTTCTCAAATAAAATCTAGTTAATCTATAATTTTTTAGTTGACCTTTGGTACACTAGGAAATTTATAAATTAATATTAATGACTCTTCAATATATAACATGTATGAAATTAAATTTATAATTTTAAAAGAAATTAAAACAAAAAATGGAAAGAATGCATTGGGGCATTACAATGATTCATTAACTTTTATTTTAATGATGAATAGAAGTGCATCAGAGAGTAAACAGAGAGTTTAACAAGATTAAGTTGAAAAGATCTCGGACCTATTTGTGGGAAGCAATTTATTAAACATGGAAAGAATTATATTTCTCAATAACTCTCTCTCTGTTGAAATTTTATATTTTCATTTATAGACGATAATTGTCCCTCTTCCTCGGGGAGGGCATTTATAGTTGTAACTACCCAAAATCAATACAATGTATATTTATTGATATATTTTTTTTTCTCGTATGTTTATGCTAAAAATAAATTTAAAATAAATTAACTTAAATATAATTTTAATTCCATAAAATATTTTTTAAACTATTTTTTAAAGAAAATAATATTTGAATTATCTAATTCGGGCCCTAGCCTATCCCTTTAGCCCAAATTCAAAATGATGTTGATGATGATAATAGTAAGGTAGTAGTGATAATAATAATAATGTATAAGATTGGAGTTGAACCCAAAATTTAATATTACCTCCATCATTCAATTCCTAAATTAATCTTTAGTCAATTCTATTAATAAGCCTTTTGATCCATTTAAATTCAAATTTAAAACTTGTCATAAAATCTGAAGTCAACTACAATAGTCAATTATATTAATAAGCCCTTTCAACTATTTAAATCAAATTTAAAAATTGTCAATAAGATTCCACAGTCAACAACAACTATTATATTTTGACGAATTTCAAATATATGTTTAAAATCCTACTAAAATTATCCAATTTATGAGCCAATTAACCATATTTCAAACTTTCCTTCAAAATCCTTTTTAATTTCATTAATCTCCTACTTCAATCAAATCTTCTAACTCCTGTATAAACCTACCATTCATCTTAATTTTTTCTTTTTCAAACCAAACTTTCTTCTCTCTTTTACTGTGCGTCGGAGCACCGCCGATCGCTAAAACGCCGTCAACTACTAGATCGCCATCAACCGTCGAATCGCCATCAACTACTAAAGGAACTATCTGTCAAGCCTTCTATGCTATACAAACATGCACCATGCCATCAGAACCATCATACCAACAACCACCATTATTGGAGCATCACTCGTCGTCAGAATCTATTCGCCAGAGCACCTCCTTCCTTTTCCTTTCTTTTCTGTCAAGAGATAATATCCATCTCCTTTCCATAATTAACTTACTAGATCTAGGTAGAAAACTCCATAATAAGAATTTAACTAAAATCTACATCCTTCATTTTATAAATCCAATAAGATGATTTTCTTATTCGTTTCATTTCAAACTTGCCAACCTTTGATAACTAAAAACAGACTTCTTACATACCTAAACAATTCAAGAAGATTTCCTAAAATCACAAAATAAAATAATTATTGTTTAGTTTTATAATAATTTGTTATTGATCTTTTATTAGAAACTTGAGTGTGAATCTATTTGGCGAGCGCGTGTTCTGGCTACAGTGAGTTATTTCTCAAACTCACTTTTCTATGCACCATTCCTATTAGATATGAATAAATTATGTTTCATTTTATACAATTATCTATTTATGTCATGATATAAATTATTATTTACATCGACAAAAACTGTTTAAATAACTTATATCTTATTTCTAAGAATTGTCTCACATTCAATTTGATTATCTTACAAACTTTATTTAAATAAAGCATATGTTATAAATTGGCTAAAAAATAGTAAAGAAATGCTAATGGATGGTGACAATGATTGTAATGTCGTATGACAACGATGTATAGAAAAGAATTATAAAGAAAAGTGGTTATTTAATTAAGGAATGTGTTTGCATGAAAAACCTCCCACTTCCTAACTCTTTCCTAGCCATGTGTCATTTTGATATACAATCAGAAGTTTCTAAAATTAGTGGTTGATATTTCGGTAATATATCACAATTAAAAATATCTCTATAATAATCACCAAATTATATTGAACTTGAACTACACTTGCACTCAAACTGAATCAGGATCATATTGATTTGAAATGTATTGTACTGGACTTGACACGATTTTGATAATTTTAAACAATACTGGACTAGAAGAGATACTTATTGATATGAAAACTGTATTTCAACTGTACATTTAAGTTGTACAACTAATTTTTGCGCACATCATAGGTGCATAGTGATTGGCTAGATCACATCTAAAATTATTATTTGCCGTTATGCAAGTCCGGGTCAATTGCGAACAATCTTGGTGACTATTTTTTCAGATCTGTAAGGAGACAATCGAAACACAGATATAGCATCAATTAAATTCTTCAATAATATATGACTCCCTAAATTGAAATATTTGACTTGTACACTAGATAATAATTGTAACTAAAATAAACATTATTAGAAACTTAATTATTAAATTAATTCATGTTCTATATCTACGTTCATATGTACTATTCATATTTATTTTAGTCATTTTTACTCTTTATCTTCTCAAACTATTATTATCTTTATATTTGGTTGCAATCTAACGACCTGGGTGTGATGTCCAAATTTTGAGATAGATCCGATGGAACAGATTGAAGATCGAAGCATTACAAGGAGTAACTGATGCCAGCGTACTCCCATTCTTTTCTTTCAGTCCTAAACTTATTATTTTAGATTGATTCCGCTACTAAATATTACATATCGGTCCCTTAAATCTTTTAAAATTAAAATTTAGTCCTTGAAATCTTCATATTTTAGTTTTAATTCCTCAAATTCTTTAAATTACTTCACTTTAGTCTCTCTAGGTAACTTTCGTTAGACCAGTTAAATTTTTGGCCCGAATTTTTCATTATAAGCCTAGAAGGGAGGAAAATATAAATTATTCTCTATCTTCCTTCTTCCTCTCTTCTTCTTCTTATTTGGTTTTCCTCTCTATTTTTCTCCTCTCTCTCTCTCTCTCTCTCTCTTCCTCTTCTTATTAGGGAAAAAAAGAAAGAAGGAAGAGAGAGATTAACTGGGAGGAAAGAGAGAGATGAAAAGAATGGAGAGGGAAACCTAATAAGAAGAGGAAGAGAGAAGGAAGAGGGAATAGAGGAAAATAACTGATATTTTCCTCCCTTCCAGGGGTATAATGGAAAATTCGGACAAAAAATTTAACCGCCTTACGGAAGTTACCAAGAAAGATTAAAGTGAAGTAACTTAAAGGATTTGTGGGACTAAAATCAAAATATAAAGATTTCAGAGACTAAAGTCTAATTTTTAAAGATTTAAGGGACTGATATATAAAAACCCCTAAATATTTTATGTTTAGTTATTTTTTTAATCTCTACTTCATTGTAATCTAGTTCTGTCAGTTTAATAAAAGTATTATATCCTAATAAGATATTATTGTGAAATGTGACAATGATTTATATTGTACTGAGACTTAGCATATTTTCACGAGTACGCTGCTGAATGACTCGGCTATCTAGTGCTCTGGGTAGCGGGCCGTTACAGGTTGTATCAAAACCTAAGTTCTCAAATCAATTCAAGTGATTTGAATTGATTTGGATCCTAGTATAGAAATTTTGTCACATATACATACAATACTAATTGAATTCTTCAAGTCTTTTTCCTTTGATCAATTTATATATCTTATTTCGTTCCTAAGAAATGCTTCTTTTCTAGAAATTTTTATCTCAAATATGAGCTACATATTTTCATTTTGACATCAATTCTTATTTTCAAAATAAATTTTCTATAACACTTCATTCCAATTAACTTTACTTTCTTCGAAAGATGACTCATCTATTGCGTGGATGAAGTTCAAACTCAATTTATGAGACAGTGAAGAGCTGCTCAAAAATAAGGGGATTGATCTTGACGGAGATTTACGTGTACCCTTATTGAAATTTTGAGAATGAAATTCTTCTTCAAGAAAGGTCGGATGTAACTATCCAAAACCGATATGATATATATTTATTGATATATTTTTTTCTTGTATGTTTATGCTAAAATAAAATTTAAAATAAATTAATTTAAATATGATTTTAATGCCACAAAATATTTTATAAACTATTTTTTAAGAAAATAATATTTGAATTGTCTTATTAGGGCCCTAGTCCATTCGCTTAGCCCAAATTCAAAATGCTGCTGATGATGATGATGATGATAATATAATAGTAGTGATAATAATAATAATAATTTATATGATTGGACTTGAACCCAAAATTCAATAACATTTATTAGCCTCACGTTTTAACTACTTAGTTAAATTTTAATTTGTAACAACAAAATGATAACGTTCCATTTTGAATATTCAAATTTACCTCAAACATTGAAATCTTAAAATTAATCTTTATTTAATCATATTAATGAGCCTTTTGACCCATTTGAATTCAAATTTAAAACTTATTATAAAATCCGAATTCAACTATAATAGTCAATTATGTTAATAATCACCTTTAACCCATCTAAATCAAATTTAAAAATTGTTAATAAAACCTCGTAGTCAACTAAAATTATGACAATTTGACAAATTTCAAATATATATTTAAAATCCTTCTAACATTATCCAATTTATGAGTCAATTAAGCTCGTTTCAAACTTTCCTCTAAAGCCTTCTTTAATTTCATTAATCTCTCTTCAATCAGACCTTCTAACTCTTATATAAATTTTCCATTCATCTTAAATATTTTTTTCTTCAAACCAAACTTTCTTTTCTCCTCTTTTACTGTCTGTCGGAGCATCGCTGACCGCTGAAGCATCATCGACCGCTGGACCGCTGTCAACTGTTGGATCAAAGGAGTCATCTGGCGAGCCTTTTATGCTATCCAAACATGCACCACACTGTCAGAGCCATCCTATCGGCAACCATCATTGTTGGAGTATCTCTTGTTGGAGCCTATTCGTTAGAGTACCTCCTTTTTTGCTTTCTTTTCTGTCAAGAGGTATGATCCATCTCCTTTCCATAATTAACTTATTGGATTTAGGTAGATAACCCCATAGTAAGAATTTAATTAAAATCTACACCATTCATCTTATAGATCCAATAAGATGATTTTCCTATTCGTTTCATTATTTCAAATTTGCCAGCCTTTATAACTAAAAACAGATTTCTTACATGCCTTAATAATTCAAGAAGATTTCCTAAAATTACAAAAAAGTCAATGTTTACTTTTATAATAATTTGTTATCAATTTTTTATTAGAAACTTGAGATGTGAATCTATTTGACGAGCGCGTGTTCTAGCTATAGTGAGTTATTTCTCGAACTCACTTTTCTATATGCCATTCCTATGAGATAGGAAGCAATTATATTCAATTGTCTATTTATGTTATGATATAAATTATTGTTTACATTGACAAGAACTATTTAAATAAGTTAAATATTATTTCTAAGAATTGTCTCACATGCAATTTGATTATCTTACAAATTTTATTCAAATGAAGTATATGTTATAAATTGACTAGAAAAAAGTAATTGAAATGCTAATTGATGGTGATGATAATTGTGATGTCGCATGGTAAGGGTGTCTAGAAAAAAGTTGTAAAGAAAAGTGGTTATTTAATTAAAAAACATTCATGTAAGGAAAACCTCCAACTTTCTAACCTTGCCTGACTATGTATCATTACGATACAGAAATTCCTAAAATTAGTGGTTGAAATTTTGGTAACATGTTACAATTGAAAACATATCTCTAAGAATCACTAAGTTATAATGAACTTAAACTACACTTGCACTCAATCTGAATCAACACATATTGATTGAAAATGTATTGTACTTGACTTAAAATGATCTTGATAACTGTAAACAAAACTGGAATGTGGTAGATACTTATTGATGTAAAAACTGTGTTTTGGTTGTACTATTAAGTTATACAACTGATTTTTGCGTACACCATAGGTGTGTGGTGATTAGCTGAATCACATCTAAAATTTACTGTTTGCCATTGTACATGTTCAGGTCAGCTCTGGACAATCCTAGTGACTATTTTCCTAGGTATGTACGGGAGAAAATCAAAATATGGATATAGCATCAATCATCAGTTATATTCTCCAATAATATATGATACGTTAGATTGAAAATTTGACTTGTACACTAGAGCATAGTTATAATGCAAGTAAACATTATTAGGAAGTTAATTAATAAATTAATTCTTGTTCTATATCTACATTCATATATACTATCATGTTTATTTTAGTTATTTTACTATTTATCTTTTTATACTGCTATTATTTTTATATTAGATTGCGATCTGAAAATCTCGGTGTGCATGCCCAGATTTTAAGATAGATCCGATAGAGCAGATTGAATGTATGAAGTATTATAAGAAGTTACTGCCATTCATTTCTTTCAGTCCTAAACTTACTATTTTAGGTTGCTTCTACTCTTGAAATATTATATCTTTAGTTATTTCTTTATCTCTACTTCATTGTAATCTAGTTTTGTCAATTGAATAAAAGTTTTATTTTCTAATAAGATATTATTGTGAAATGTGGTAATAATTTATATTGCACTGAGACTTAGCATATTTTCACAATACGCTGTTGAATAACTCGGCTATCTAGCATTTTGGGTAGCGGGCGCAAAAACATCAGTTACGATGTCTTTTCATCCTGCCAATAGTCTATTTTTATTATTAGCCTAGCACCTTGGGCCTTTCTTCCCTTTCCCACTCATCGCTCTTGGAGGCATATGAGATAGACTACATGCTAAGAACTTTAGCAAAAGAGCTATATGCTAAATAATGAACAAACCAAGTGGAATGACACTTACCTTGTGCATTCACCCTAAATAAAAGTTTTTGAGATAGTCGAAATGATAATACAATCAAATAAGACAAGAATACTAGTATAGGATGTTGGACCTTGTTCACACTATACAGGGAGAGTATACACGGTATCAGATAAGTTTGACCTAAGAAAATTGTTTAGGCACTATGCTATTCTTGGTGATGATCTTGTCGTCTGGGATAGTCATTTTGAAGCTCAACCTTATTGCTTAGAAACCATATGGGAAAGATATAAAACCAGTGCAATAGATCAATGATAGGTGGCGTGCAGAACCAACCGGGAGATCTATTTGTTATATCTTTTGCTATTCTCTAGTGGTCGCACAAGCATATAGTTTTGGAGCAAGAAAGGCTTCCGCTGGAGATTATTGTATAAATCAATATTAAATTTATAAGATTCTCGAAAATGTTATGATCAATTTCAAATTCCTTATTTACTATGTTTCCATATAAAGTTATTGGCAAGAAATACTTTCATTTTTTCTAGTGATTTAGCATTTAATTTTGTCTTGGATTCTGTATATCTATTAGAGATAACGTATTTGAATCTAGATCTAGGGGAGTTGGTGATCCTAACAATTGTTTAACTAGGCTAGTCATCTTATTAGGCTTTCTGACTTCAGCCTAGCCATGTAAATTTGGCAATTATGATATGACCCCCACCATTGGGTTCGGTCCACCGAACTCCTGGAGTACCGACATAGTCATTCTTATACTGCTTGATCAATTTGGTCAAGATAAAGTAAGAGGTTAACCAACCAGTGAAAAGATCAGAAGGAGTTCTTTAATCCGTGCTAATACTTCTCTTTATAGTATTTAAAATCACTCAAAAATCTCTTTACTTTCAATAAATTCTCATTCTTCTCTTAATCGTAACTCTTCCTTGAAGTGTTTTCACATTATGTATAATATCCTCAAGAGAACGATTTTGGATTGACTTCCCAGAATATCCTAAGCTTGGAAGTGCAGAAATTAGGTCACATCAAGTTTTTGGCGCTATTACTGTGAAATATCTATACTAGTATGTTTTACATTTGGTATAGGATATGATTAAGCAACAGTTACTTTTATTTTTGTATGATTAGTGGGCAGAGAGTGTTCGACGGTAGACTAATTCAGTCACGCTCAAATCAGCTCCTCCATATAGCAAATCCACCAATAATAAATATTAACAATAACAATCAAAACATAGGTCCAAATGGCAACAATAACAGGTATGGAGACCACAATATTAATGATGATAACAACCAGTACAGAGGAAATGAGAAATCTCTATGTGATAATTTGCAGCTAGATAGGCTGATCCAACACTCCTGCGTTATATTTTCTCTTAATATTGGATATTTTGAGATTAAATCATGAGTCATGCAACTACTTTTAAAATTTCCTAGTATGGACAAGCATAACCTTTACTTGCATCTTTGAGAGTTTGAAGAAATTTGCACCACTATCAATCTTTGAAAAATTAGTGTAGAGCAATTAAAGTTGAAACTTTTCCTATTCTCTATGAAAGACAAATGTAAGATTTGAAGATCCTTGAGGCTGAACACAATTGGGCGATGGGACGAGATGCAGAAAAAGTTTCTCAAGAAGTCCTTTGCTTCAAATTGAACAAATTATCTATGGAAACAAACTATTACCTTTCCCCAAAAGAACAACGAGGCATTCTTTGATTGCTAGGATCACTTCATGGGTTCGTTACTCTCATGCCTTGAGATATAGAGATGAGCCAATACGCTTTATCAAGACCTGAATACTAATATCAAGTAATTCATTGAGATGATGTATAATTGATAATTTCTAAATAAATATGCTGAAGAAGTATGGGAGTATCTTGACTCCCACGCTGAAAACTTTCAAAGTTGGAAAATTGAGGATGCATCCAAAAGGAGTCTACCAGTAGTTGCACATGTAACTAAAGATAGACTCATTAAGCTTGGCAAAATAGAAGATATAAAAACAAGGATTATTACACTCACCAAAAAAGTTGAAGACTTGCTTACCAAATGATCGAGGACGTTAGAAGTTTGGAAGAAGCCCATGAAGTTTTTGGCATTTGTGAGTTGCAAGGCCTTATTACTCGAAATTATCCAACTTTTCCAAAATTCAATGAAGTACTTAACGAGCAAGCCAATGCCTTCAACATATTCTTCCAAGTTGTAAATGACCCATAATTAGCAACAAATAATCCAGGTTGAAAAAATCATCCTAATCTCCAGTAAAACCAAGTGCCTTAGCAGCGTATGCCACGCCTCCAATACCAGCTATCACTCAAATACCGTAACAATATGTCCAATCAATGGCAATATCATCAGCTCCAGTATCCCAACTGCCACCGAAGCAAAGTTTGGAGGGTAATTCAGTGCATATCTAATAGCGCATGACTCAGGTTATACAAACACAACAATAGTTTCTCCAGTTGCATCAAACTATTAAAATTCAAAGTACGACAACCTTTAGTGACATCTGAACATAGAAAAGCAACCTTAGCTCTGCAATGCATATCCAGGAGAAAGGTAACCTTCCATCTCAACCAAGGCAAGTAACACAAGTAAGGTTGAAGATATCAACATTGTCTCTTCCACTTTTCATGATGATGGTTTCAACCTCACTGCTACAATTAGTCTTGGAAGTGTAAAATGTTAGATGAGCCGGTTCTCGCAACTTCTGCAAAGCAAACGAAATCGAGCGATGATTCTACATAGCATGATAATGCTAGTACCAATATAAGTTTACCCATTTATAAGCCTGTTCTATCATATCCCCAACACTCGAAGAATAATAATCTAAATACCTTATATGCTGAAATTCTTGATGTCTTTAAATGGGTATAGATTAATATATATCTGCATGAAATAACTAAGTACATGCACATGAAAAATTATAAAGGATATGTGTACTATAAAGGGACGTCACAACATATATAAGAAAGCCTTCCTTCTAGAGCATGTATGTGTTTTGTTTCGCTTAGAGATGCAGCTCAAATATAAGGATAATGTATGCCCAATAATTTCATGTATGATTGGCCAATATAACATTGATACATCTCTCGTGGACTTGAGAGCTAACATAAATATTCTTCCATATACCATTTATAAGCAACTCGGCCTAGGAGAACTCAAGTCTGCACCAATCACATTGTAGTTTGCAGACATATCAATAAGGCACCCAAAGGATTGGTTGAGGACGTACATGTATAGATCGGCAACTTCTATTTTACTGTTTATTTTATAGTTATCGATACTGCACCGATTACTAATGCATGTTTGCATATCTCAATCATACTTGGACAACCATTTCTAACAATCACTAACGCAATCATCAATTGTAGAAATAGGGTTATGAAGTTGTCATTTGAGAACATGACTTTGGAGCTTAACATGTTCAATATTTGCAAGTAATCCAATGTAGATACGGAGGTGCATGAGGTCAAGTTGGTCGAAGAAGTCTATGAAGAGGATAATATCATATCATTATGTATCTATGATCCATTGGAGACGACATTTGTGACAGACTTACAATTTATTGAGAAATTTAACTTATATGATGCTTACCAATTCGTTGATTATCTAAATAATACTCAATGTTTATACATTACAAGTTAGATTTTGCGAAAAGAAATATTTGAAGAGTAACCTCTGTTGAAGAAAGGATTGATTCCGTCTAGAGTTGAATCCCCCACATTTAAGCCTAAATCTCTTCCTGAAGGCCTCAAGTATGCATTCCTAATACCTATGGAAACATCTCCAGCAGTCATCTCAACATATCTTGAAGAGAATCAGTAAGAATAATTGCTCCCTGTACTTCACTCGCATAAAAGCACTCTAGGTTGGAATATGGAAGATATCAGTGGTATTGATCCTCTTATATGCAAGCACTAGATAGCTTTGAAAGATGATGCTAAGCCCACCAGATAGATACAACCAAATTAAACTATCCTATGAAGGAGATAGTTAAAAGTCGAAATATTGAAATATTTAGATGCAGGCATCATCTACCCGATCGTAGACATCAATTGGATAAGTCTAACCCAGACAATCCCAAAGAAGAGTGAGAAAATGGTGATTCAACATGACGATATTGAGATAGTGCAGATTCGTACTACTACAGGTTGACACATATGTATTAACTACAGAAAGCTGAAACAAGTAACAAAATAAGATCATTTTCTATTGCCATTTTTAGACCAGAATCTGGAGAGAGGAATAGGGCATGAATATTATTATTTTATAAATGGCTCTTCATGATACTATCAAATTGAAATTGCTTTAAAGGATAGGAGAAAACTACTTTTACTTTCTTTCCGTCAGAGTACTTTCTCAATATCATATAATACAATTCTTTTGACAAAGTAAATTCAAACAAACAAGTAAGCAATTTAGGATGCTCGTATCTCAAGGAGACGCCTCCTGTTGGCTTTCATCCCTAACCTGCCGAAACGACAGGCTTCTCGAATCTTTGGGCTTTTCTTGAAAGTGCTTTTATACATTGTCACATAAACCACAATAAAATAACTACCATTAATAGAAGAGTAGAAATACTTCATAGCAAAAATGGAGGATGACAAAAGGCGATGGGAGGCCACTCAATTCGCTAACAATATTAAGGGGTTTAGGAGGGGGAGGGAGTATCAGTAGTAAACTACTTTGACTTATTTCCTTTGCCTTATCACTTACTTAGACGAAGCCAGAATAAGACAAATAAATTAAACACTTTTGTTAAATACCAATTGAGAATTCATTTTAGTAGACACATCTTTCCTCTTTCCAAATTGGACCTTCATCAAAGCAGATGCCGACCTCGGCATTCCCTCAAGGTTCAGAGTCAGATGGGCATATTTGATGGTCAACAAGGCTATCATGTCCAGAATATGAGAGGATTAGAGATTCTCTAGACTCATCTCACTCATGAGGGGGCATCCTTTTTCTGTTGGCAAGATCCTTGAAATAACCAATTGGCGAGTAGACTGATCGACCCACCATTTGATGAGCCTAACAAAGAGACGGGCACTTTACGAAACTGACGGGCGTTGGCTAGTGTCCATGTGTGTGTTTGCATAGCTACTCTGACTCTTTTCCATTTTACTGGTCTCTTTGGTACTTTCACTTCTAGAGAGTGCCATTTGGATTATGCGACACTCCTGCTACTTTCCAAAAATGCATAATTAGTATTTTTAGTGAAATGCTAGATGATTTTTTTTTAGAGGTTTTTATGGATGACTTTGCTTTATTGGAGAGAATTGTGGCATTCCTGTTCTGTTTATAGGTAATGCTAAAACAATGTGAAAAAAATCAGCTTTTAAATTTGGAAAATATCATTTCATGGCCAAAGGGCATAGTTTTAGCTCATATAATATCATCCAAGGGTATGGAGGTCAATAAGGCAAAAGTTGAATTAATCTCCATGATATTATCCCCAAAAAGGGTAAAAAACATACATTCTTTTTCAAGATGTTGGTTTAGGAAGTTTATTATGGATTTTAGTTATGTTGCTAGACCTTTATCTCATTTTCTTGTACAAGATGTGCAGTATGAATGAACACATGAATGTCAAACTACATTTTACACGTTGAAAAAGATGCTCACCTTTGCACCACTAATGCAATCTCTAGATTGGCCCCTCCCATTTGAAATAATGTGCAATGCAAGTATCTATGTCATCGGTGCGGTTCTTGGACAACACCAAGATAAGAAGCTATACAATGTCTGAACTATACGATTATAGAAAAGAGCTTCTTACTGTAGTTTTCACACTAGATAAATCTCACCCTTATATCCGAGGCTCATATTTTATTGCTTTTACACATCATTCGGTATTGAAATACTTGCATTCCAGAATGATGCCAAACCACGCTTGATCCTATGGATACTCCTTTAGAAATTCGACCATGAAATAGAGGATAAAAATGGAGTTAAGAATGTGGCTGTTGACCTTTCTCAGTTAACATTTGAAAAGCATAAATTTCCTATTCAGAATTTTCTCCCTAATGAGCAAATATTTTCTTTGCAACTAACTCCTTGGTTTGTTGATATAAACAATTTTTTGGTTGCATGAGAGATGTCATAGCATTGGACTATACAAAACAAGCGAAGATTCCCTCATAAGATACTCAATTTCTTTTATGACAATCCATATCTGTTTTTCGCAAAAACAGGAGATCTTTCCATTGCCATTGAATAGAGAAAAATTACAGATTATCAAAATTTCTCTTTTTATTTTTTGATTACAATGAAAAGAAAATTGAAGAAATAGACAAAGAGAACTTATAGATCGCCACTATCTTTTAATAAAAGATTGTGGATCAAGACAGCTATGAGAGTTGATTCTTTCCTTGTTGACGATCCGACGTCGATAGTTGGAGATGATGGAGATTTCTTGAGCTCGTTCGTCTTCTCTTCTAATCTTGGAGGAAGTTCGAACTCTTGCGTGGGAGAGAGATCTGACCAAAAGTCTTTTTTTTCTCTGCCGGTCCCAAATCTTCAAGACTCTCGTGCATAACTTGAATTGTCAAAAGGTCATTTTTGTGTTCTCATGGGGGATATTTATAGGCCTTCAAGTTGTTAAAGAGGTTTCCTTGTGATAGAATCGAGATTTGGTTTCCTTATAGATAGAATCGAGATCTCTTTATAATCTTGATGAGATATTCGAATATTCTATTGATTTGATTTGCTCTAGATTTATTGAATCGGATCTTGTTTCTGCTCCCAAAATCAATTAAACTCAAATTAGAATTTATAAAATTATCAAACTAAAACAAAATTGATCTAGAATTCTTCATTCAAAAATTAATAAAACTCAAATTAGAACTTGTAAAATTATCAAACTCTAATAGAATTAAACTGGAATCATGCACCCAAAAATTAATTTGATTTTGATTAAAATTTGGATCTAATTAGAAATTGCAAAATAACTTAAGACGAGGCCGAATAAATTATGCGTGAGGCCGGAGTTTACTATGCAGGACGGGGATCGCCTGCCTCGCCCACGCGAGGCTGGTCAAGGGCCATAAATAATTTTTTTATAATTAATATTTTTATTTATTTTTTAATTAGACACAAAGAGTGTCTAAGCGAAATAATCAATGCATGGAGAAGCGCCACGAATACCATATTAGGCTGGTCACTCGCATGTGGAGACACTTCTTATTCTATCAGACGAAAATAATGAGTGTGGCGAAATATCTTTGAAGGACCTTGATGTGGAAAAGGGTAAAAGCACATGCAAAGACAAAAGCGAGGAAATGGACATGTCCAATACGAACAATAGTGACAAGGATGATGACTGATATTGGTGTACTCTACCCCACTCTCCCTCTATTTTATCATCTCCTTATTTATGCACTTTAAATGCTTCCGAATTTTTTTTTTTTGCATTCAGGACACTACAAAGGTTTAGGTTGGTGGTGGAATAAATCATTTTACTTAGTATATGCGTGTATGAATGTTCGAGCTCCCAGGTCATAACTTCTCTATGGATCCAAATTAGAAGTATCTCTTTCCTTTCCTTCTTCCTTTCTAGTTCTGGGCATTTGCTATCCTACGTTTCTTTGGTTTCCACATTTTCTGAGTTCGGAAATACTATTAGTAATATAAGAGTCTGAGCTAATTATCTTCAAGTGGACGATCCAAGCTTGATAGTCCAGCCAGTTGCTAGTCGTGGAGCTGCTTGTTCCTACAACGTTCTGCATTCAGGTTGCCAAACTATGTAATTAGGCTGTGTTTGGCTTATCCAAAGTAGCAGAAGAGAGGAAAAAAACTAAGAAGTTACTTTCAAAATAAAAGTGTAATCATAGTGATGTGGACGTTACGTATTATATTCTTCTTAAATTTTCTAAATATTATGTTTTGTAGGGTGATCTCTTTATATTTAAATTTAGGAGGGAAGACTTTGTTGAAATTTCGGTGTTGAGAAGGGAAAAGACACGTAGTATGTTGTGATTTAGTAACTTTGCTTTGGCTTTCTGTAGTCCGTCGTCCTCTCTTCTCTTGCATTTTTATTCTTTATTTCCATATTCATTGTTTAATTCATAGTTATCAATCAGACTCACAATATACCAAATATATATTAGTTTACCAAGAGGAAATTTTACTTTTCAATGTTATGTTTATTATGGTAATTTTGCAGTAGTTGAATCTTGAACTGATTAAATTGGTGATGCACAGGAAGTAGATCACGTGATTTATGTTGTCTTCATTTTTACCAGAGAAGCTGTAACATCCTGCATCCCAATATACGAGTAGCATTCGGCGACATATCGTAAACGAATATTCCAAGTCTAAAAATACATGAATACATAGGTACAACTGTCACAAACACATACATATATATAATGAGAGAGCAACATGGAATTATAACAATGAATTCATTTCAACGAATAATGATCAAAACATGTCTATAAGAAGACCAAAGAGAATTCTTATTATATAATCGAAAATTTTAAGTTTGAATAAGGATAAACAACAAAATTTCTAAGAACAACAAATATTAAAAAGAGTCTCTCTCATGGCCCTCTTGTAATAAACATACTTATTGAAAATCTACTTGACTCCTTGAAATATGACTCTAGCTGTGGTGAATCTTCTCTACTCGATAACCTGCAAATTAGTATATGGGCGTGCCAAACCAATATTGTCAGAATGACCTAACAAATGCTACAAAACGGAGGAATAATAACTCATAGACACGCTGTGTGTGGTGTATATATTTTCATATATATTAAAATAAATGATATGGAGAATATGTGACAAAATAATAAATAAATAAATAAATAAATAAAACTATGTCTTCTAAATTGCATTATGAATTTAATTATTAGCGTCTAGAAGATGATAATGGTCAACGTGTAGTGCATGTATGTTATGAATGATATGATATCCAATATAGAAAAATACAAATAAACAAGTATGTAAGACATGATATGTATTATTGATATCTGTTATGCATTAATTTGGAACTGTTAGGAGGAAATATCACATATTTTAATAGGGTCTCATATATGCCTGGGATTACGACCCCATGACTCCTAGTACTGCCCAACGACATACTGTTAGGTACTAATAAATAATGGATGAGCATACGCTCTGGACCCGAATCCCTATAACATAATATGATGGTGATTTAGTAATCATCTGGAACCTCCATGGTAGGTCCCTAATATTTGGTTGTGCAACTTAAAAAAGTAAATCTCTTAAAATATGTATTCAACTTCCTTCTTTTAGTCCCCCATAACCCTATTATTTAATTGTTTTGATGATATATACATAAATTAATCAAGTTGACATGTAAAAGACAATGTATATAACATGTATATTCAATTAAGTCTACAAGTTTGCACATATACATTAGTCTACTACAAACAACATACAAATATTTGGAATTTAAAAATATTAAGGTCTACTACAAACAACATACAAATATTTGGAATTTAAAAATATCAAGAAAAAAAAATGCAATCAACAAAACAGTCCCAAACCCACTAGTAGCATGCAAAACAATCATCCTTTCCTTTAATCATGCAAAATAATCTGATCAGTTTTTATCTGTCAGCTAATTCTTTTTTTTTTTTTTTTTTTTTTTTTTATCTCTTAATGTTATGTTACGGCATGCTTGCATGTACTTGAAACAAGAAATGCCATCTCATGAAACCTCAGCTTGATATAAAATCATGGCATGCTTGAAATACGTACACGCAGGAAGCTTACATATGTGTGGGCTTCAGGTTTTGTGAATTTTCGATTGTCCCTGCCATTTCGCATAGAGCTTGTTTATACGACTTGTGCTTCTCTTGCTCATTCAATGAGACGAAGTTGATTATACTGTATACATAATCTTACTTTTTTCATTAGACTCCGCAATCGGTCATAATGAATGATAAGGTTTTTCAGTTTAATAGAGCTTTACCCACAAAATTTATGAATTAAACTACTGGAAGGAGATGGGAAGCCAAAATAAAGAAATATGCATGAATTATGGCTCAGTTACCTCACTGAGTAGCTAACTTCACAGTTTAAGTCATTGTGCCAGAATGAGTGCTGTCAAATTGTGTTGTGAGGCATCCAAATTGGATTTCTATAATGAATAACTGGTTATATTGTCATGAGTTTGATTTGGATATTTTAAACATCTGGAAATAAATATGGATCAGTCTGATCACCTTTTTCATATATCAAGCGAATACAATAATAAACAACTATCTACTGTAGGCCCATAAATATTATAAAGATTTTTGTGATGGTACACCATGAACATTAAAAACATAAAAGTTGCTTATGTCCTGATAACAGCAAAGCAGTTATAAGTTTTTCTCTCAACTTACTCTCTGTCCAGTGAACGAACAGAGAAAAGTACTTTGTTACCCTTTTTTTCATTAAACGATACTAATAGATAGATAGCAATTGGACTTAATAATCACAGGTATACAGAAAATCACCTTTCAACATATTAGTGGATCCTATTAGTGCTTGTGAGAAAAAGAAATATTGATGCAATTCAAATTAGTGGTCATATTCAAGTTTCAACGTAATATCATGTTCTAAACTTTCTCAAAAGAAATTTATGATGTTGGTTGCGGTTCGGTCATCATATACCATCGTGGATCGCATATTAGATACTGTTGTTATAGGAGCAGATGGTGCAGGGCTTAGGATGCCCATTGGTCTAAATTTAATGAGCAATTATATGTACAGAATATTAATTAAAGTTTAATGCACATGAACAAAAGGAGTTAATTTGCACTAGTTTTTTTTATTCAAATAAAATACAAAATGGTAAAAAGGAAAGTACGATAAATGAGAATAGAAATAGCACTTGCCTCAAAAGACTCCACTATGAAATTGACCTGATATTTGGATCGGATCTCTTTTTTCTCTCTCTATTCTCCTCTTTTCTTTTTTCTTTCTCTCTCTCTTTTTTTTATTTTTTATTTTTATCCTTCTCTTCTCCTTCTCCTCTTGTTCACATTTTTTTTTTCTTTTTTTTCTTTTCTGTTCTGTTAAGCCTTGCCGCTGAATAGAGAGGATTTTTTTTTGGCTATTAAACTAGTGGAGTAGGGTTTGAGTTTGTTTTTTTTTTTTTTATATATATCTTTTATATGTACTTTTATTAATATTGGGATAAGGTTAGGTATAGTTAAATCTTTTGGATCCTATTACTCTATTGAATTTGTTATTATTCAACAAAACAAGATTTGAGATAAACTAAAATAATAAGTCAGATAAATATAATATTGGTTTAAAAATAATAATAATAATAATAATATTATTATTATTATTACATTTTTTTTGTTTAGATAATATATCTAAAATAAATAAATTCAAAAATATTGTATAGATAAATACAAAAATATTGTATAGATAAATATAAAAGGGAATTTGGGGTGTTACAAATGCGTAAAAAAAATCCTCTATGGTGCTATACGATGCCGTGATAATTGTAGCATAATTTATGCTTTATGATTTGCAGGTTGAAAAAACTTTTGGGCCGGGAAATCAGTACGTTACTGCTGCAAAAATGATTCTACAAGTACATTATCAATATTAACTAACCCTATCCTCTCTGTGCCTCAACTTGTTGTCTGCTATACTTTCTTTCCAAAGAACAGCAAAGCTATGGTTTCCATAGACATGCCTGCATGCCCATCTGAGGTTTTAGTCAATGCAGACAAACATGCCAACCCAATCCATATATCTACGGATCTGCTCTCGCTGGTGATGTTTCAAACTATATTGGATTTTTTCTACTATATTCGGAAGAAGATGCAGTTGTTATACCCTTTTTTCTTTCTAATTTCTTATTTTTTGATCTGATGGTATGTCTTGGACCTGTAAGTTTGTGGTGTTGTCCTCTTTTACATAATTTACTAACCTTTGCATTGGTAAATATTTTGCTAGTAGCGGAATGCCAACAATCTATTCATAGTTTTTATGCTCAAAAAAGACAATCTAGTAGTAGTTTTATTGGAATAGGCCGCAATAAGAACAATAATGAAGCCTTTTGTCTGAATTCTTTTGTTATACATTAGAAAAGGCTATCATCTGCTTAAATTTTAATTCTGTCACATACTAACTTCTACCTTTACTTGGTTTATATGTATAATCTGGGTCATCCGAAAGATTTATATGGTTCCAATAGGGTTCTAAATGGCTATTTTTTGCTGATATTTAGATAGAACATAGTCCAGATAGGCAGGTTGTTCTTGTTGTTGCTGGAGATGGTGTGAATATCAGTGCATTGAGAGTGAAATGATAAACAATGTGCAAGCGTTCCCAGAGGAGAATTTGCTTTAAAGCACTTGGTCACAACTTCATTGTGTTTGCTTGAGATACAGTTGAGGTTGGTCAGAGATACGAACTTACCAACATATTTTAGCCTTCTAGCAACCAAGAGTAAGTTTAAGTATTCCATTTTTTTTTTCCAGGCTATTTTGTTCTCAAATTTGTATGCTCTCGAACATTTAATCATTAATGTTAAAAGAGGTAGAGAAATATGAGGGCCTCATCGAGAATGCCGGTTATTGATCACTAGTTTGAAATAATCACTCAAATAAATTCACTATAACGTTCGATATAAATAAAGATATATGAGATCATAACCGACAGTTCCGATCGTCCACATACATCCTTTATTTTGAGAGAATGTCTTGATAGGTTACTCTACGCGGAAACACCTAAGGTATAGTTTTTCCATATTGGGAATGGTATTTCTAAGTGTATTTAAGGTGCCTCCTTAAGGAGTTGTATATGGAGGCAGTCTTTAATCTATACTTAGGAGTGTATATGAATGATCTGAACTGTTCATTATGATCTCTATAGAAAAACTATATCTATGGTATCTCCTAACTAGTTGCCTATGATGGTTGCCTTAAATCTCAACATAGGGATGTATGTGAACGATAAAAACTATTATTTATAATCTCCATGTTGTAAATAAGTGGTAATTAGAAAACTATTTGATTTTGGCACTCCTTCAAAATCTATCAAGTGGTTTGGTTTTTATATAGACAATGTATCAACTGACAGTATGAATCATTCATATATGCCTACAATACTGAGATTTAAGTGTGCCTTCATAAACAATTCTATAGGAGACATCTTAAGTACACTTTTTTCCATATAGACAATGTTATTTTTAAGTGTACCTGAGGTGCTCCTATAGGGATTTTTTTATGCGGGTGCCCTTTAATTTGTATTTTGAGAGTGCATGTGCACAATTTTAATTGTTCATTACAATCTATATTAAAAAATTATACTTAAAGTACATCCAAAGGGAGTTGCCTATGAGGGCGACCATAAATTCAACATAGAAAGTGTATGTGGACGATCAAATCTGTTAGTTATGATATTCATACTTTAAATATATAGAACATAAAAAATCATTATATTTGGACACTTCTTCATTGATCAAGTACTGATGTGTGTAGTAGTTGAAAACCATACCTTTTGTGTCTATATCTATCAAAAATATTTGTTTTTTATCTACCACGATCTAGAACATAGATATTATTAACTACAGCTTGGATTGTCCAAATACGCTCTCTATATTGGGATTTGAGGGCGTCTCCATACAACTCCCTATATAGACATCTCTGGTACACTTAACCATATAGGGAATTCCTAAGTGTACCTAAGGTGCTGCTGTAAGAAGTTGTCAATGGAACTGCCCTTGAATCAATACTTAAAGGGTGTATGTCAACGATCTAAACCATTCATTACGATTTCTATGGAAAAATTGTACCTAAGGTACCTCCAAAGGGAGTTTTATATAATCGTGGCCTTAAATCTCAACATAAAGAGTATATGTGGATAGTCTGAACTGTTAGTTATGATTTTCATACTTTAAATAAATACAATATAAAAAAAATATTATATTTACACACTTCTTCATCATCCATTGTGATCTTCATTGTTTGTTATATAGTTGAAAAATTATTCATTTTGTATCTACCCAATATATGGTTAAATTGATAAAAAAAAAAAGTATGGATTAAAATCGATAATGGATTGTAACTAACAACACGGATCGTCCACATATGCCCTATATTTTTAGATTTAAAGGCACTTTCATTGGCAACTCTATATGGAAGCATTCTAAATATACCTTATTCATATAAGGAATAGTATTCCTATGTATACTTAAGGTGCCTTCATAGAGAGTTGCTACAAAGGCACCCTTGAATTTGTAGTTAGAGAGCAAATATATATGGACGATCCAATCCATTCATTATAATCTCCGTGGAAAAACTGTGACTAAGTTATTTTTAAAGGGATTTGCCTATGTGGATGGCCTTAAATCTCAATATAGAGGACAAATGTGGATGATCCAAACCACTAGTTATGGTCATTATACTCTAAATAGGAGGTAAATAGAAAATCATTCAAGTGGTCTTATCTATTCTATATTAATCGTTCATTTTGTATTTGATCCAATACACGGACAAAATCTAATTTTCTATACAATCTATTTAGAGTATTGAGATCATAACTGACCGTTTAGATTATTTACATACGCTCTCTATGTTGAGATTTAAGTATGCGTCAATAGGCAATTTTTCTATTGATGCGCTGTAGGTACACTTTATTTTATATTCAAATAGTATTCCCAAGTATCTATGGAAGCACCATCGAATATGTACTTAGAAAGAATATGTGGATGATATGAATCTTTCATTACAATCTTTATAGAAAAAATATTAGTATGGCATCTCAGGAGGAACTTGACTATGAAAGCAGCGTAAATGTGAATGATCCAAACAGTTAACTATAATATGTGTATACAAGAAACTATTTGATTTAGACATTTCTTTATTATCGATCAAGTGGTCTTATTTGTTCTATAGATGAATGATCTTTCGTTTTGTATTTATTTAGTATATAATTCAAATGTATCAAAAATATATGATTTTTTATATGTGACCTATCTAGTGCATCAAGATTATAACTAACATTTCGGATCATCCATGTATGTCTTCTGTGTTGAGATTTTAGGTACACGTAGTCAATGTGAGGATTGGTATTCCTATTTGCATCTTCGGTGCTTTCACATGGAGGTGTTTATGGAGAGTTCCACTGTTCCAAAAATCGATTGAGTCGGTCTATATCTCCACCGAGATATTAGATCCGGGCCTTCGCTGATACGACAAGGCTGAATCAGCAGGTAATATCGGTGGCTAACATATATCGACCAATATTTATCTTTATCAGCAGAGAAATTGGCTGATAAGGTGCGGGCCGTGCGGCCAAGATATTGGCTATTTGATTACTAATATAGTTAATGGGCTTAGGCTCAAATGCTGAACCCGTACCCTTTTAACTATAATTAACCCTTCCCAATTCCATCAGTCTAGATGTTGTGAAAAAAAAAAAAATCCAATTTTTGCGAATAAACCCTAAGATTCCTCCCGATTTTGCTCTCTCTCTCCACTCCTCCACTCCTCCGCCACGATCGTTGCTCATCCTCCTCCCCGATCCCTCGCATCAACCCTCGGAAGCTTGGGTCGATGTGAATCGATGGTGACGAAGGCAAAAATGTCGCAGCCGCATTCGTAGGTAAGGTTCTTATTAATTTTCTTTTTTTTTTCCAGCCTCTTTTTGTAATAAGTTTTGCTTCTAGGTAGAATCATTGTTTTTTCCGGTGAAGAACTTTTCCAATCTCATCCAAGAATCCAAATATGCATTTTTGTTTTATTTTTCCATTTTATATATATTTATGACAACTTGTGAGTTGAGGTTTTTGTGAATCATCTGATTCTTGTTATTAGTTGTAAACAGCACAAAAGGGTTTTGTTTTCACTAGTGATTGCGAGTGTTGTGAACAGTGAACAGTGAAACAAAAGATTTTTTTTTTTTATTAATTTGTGAGTCTTAACTGCTAATTGTTCGTTGTAACTTGTTAGTTTAGTTGTTGCAATTTTATAATATAAATATTAGATTTAGGGAGGAAGAAGATAATAATCTTTTAGAAATTTTGTTAACTTTGTCTTGTATAGATATTAAATTGAAATTAATTTGTGATTCAAAATAAATTATATATTTGACACTAAATTGAAATTAACTTTATGATTCAAAATAAAAGTGAAATTATTTGCAAAGTTCTTTAAAAACAATAAGATATCAAGTATGAACTTATGTCTTATGTGATGTCTTATGTGATATTTAATACTTTTGAATTAAAATAATTTTTTTTTCCCGTGTGGAGACTTGTCATGATACTTGCGTGTCTAAGTCTACACTGGAGGCTCAAACTGGCATTTGCATGTTCTATCATCAAACGAAGCTCATTTTCAGTGTTACTTTTTTTTTTGTTGTACCCAAGACAGAAAACACAAGCCTTATTTTTATGGTCATGTAGTCTATAATGAACACGTGAAGAGGGCTTCCTTTTAAAGCTCATTCGGAGTCGAAGTTATATGACGACGACACTACAAGAAAAGGGGTTTTCTGCGAAGGTTGATAAGCGTTGCCTTAGATATCAAAATTATTGCTATATTTATTTGCAATGGTTTTGAAATCTGTTGTGCTTGCCACCATTGCAGAAAATAATAGCAACGGTTTTAATTAAATATTGCAACGGTTGTTAGAACTGTTTCGTAAAAATAAATTTGTAATGGCTAAATATAGCCGTTGCGATTTTCGATGCAAAAGTTATTATAATTGTGGCATGAAAATGTCGCAACTCAATAGTAACGGTTGTAGGACAATGTTACAATATTCCTGCAACATTTATTAGAAACTATTGCAATTCATACTAACCTATTACAATGGTTATGAAAATCGTTGCAATTAAACATGTCTATTACAATGGTTAAGAAAATCGTTGTTATTTATACATATTTATTACCAATGATTAAAAAAACTATTGCATTTTATATATGCCTATTACAATATTTTTAAAAACCGTTGCAATAGGTTCTATTATATTGTAATGGTTTAAACCCGTTACTAAATTTTTGATAGCAGTTCGCAAAAACTGTTGCATACCAAATAACAGCATTTACTAACAACCATTGCTAACTTTTTGCAACGTTTATAGACTACCACAGTTAACAAAATATAACAATTACATAATTGCTGCGATTAGAAATATATATCTCACTGCATATTATATTATTTCTTGTACACAAATATATCTACAAAATATTCATCAAATGAAATATATCAACAATAACAACATGAGTCATTTTTAATGTCCCCAACAAGTTGGACTAGGCATTCATATACGAAATAAATATTACAATTTAGATAGAACAATAAATAGACAGATAAAGTAAACATAATCTTGTTCGACATATGCAATAAAGTTCAAAATAAGTACAAACTATTGTTCTAAATCAATAAACTGCAAATTGAACTCAAAATCATAATTATGGATGTTCTTACAAAAAAAAACAAGATATAATTAATAAGTTTAATTTGATGAAGTCAAATAAAACTTTCATGCATTGTTCATTTCTATGTCATTAGTATCTCCGCCTCTTTCTATATTAGGGTAATTATCATCTTGGTACACCTACAAATTTTTTTTATAAGAACAATTAGAAAAATAAAACTTGAAACTATATACGCACATACTATATGAATAAATAAAAATACTAAATTCCAGAATTAGTAACTTGTATTTATAATAATTGAAACTGAGAGTTACAAAAATAACCACCTATTCAGAATTATCTGTGACAGTAGATATATATTGTTTAAACATCTGAAAGGCACTTTCTGCTTGAAGAGGCTGTGAGACAATAGGTAGAGGACTATTAAATGAATCAGATATCTGGATATTTGGATTAGCTTGTTTTATTTGAGCTACTATGTCTTGCAATCCATTCATCATCATTTCGTACTTTCTCTCCACCTCAGCTACTCTCTGTTCTCTAGCAAATAGTTCTGTGATGGCATCATTAGACAGAGAACTCATTATTAGTGTTCATAAATTTGATAGTGTAATACCCTTTCCATAAAGTGGTATTCAGCCGGAATGGTATTTAAATACTTTATTTATAAAATTATCCCTGGCTATTTTGTTTTTAGATGTTTCTGATGGCTGTGCAGTTATCTGATCTAACTCAGACTTCAAATAAAATAGAGAAATCATATTAATATTTCAAAATTTAACATTCCACTTATATAAATTCGGAAATAGTAAAAACAATTCAAGATATCTTAGTTTCATCATCAATATTTAATATTCCGTCTTTTCTTTTGTGAATCATGATAAATATGTCAACTTCATCGGTGATTTCTCATTTAGCAGTCTCTTCTTCTATTGAATATGCTGGTTCTTATTATTTAAAATAATACCCTTTATTCTTGTAGTGGAGTCACTTAAGTCTCAAAACTATTTTCCTTCAGTTATTTGATTAGTCGGAGCTTAACCATTGCAGTCTATTTGTAGTGGTTAAGCTCCAACTAATCAAATAACTGAAGGTAAAATAGTTTGAGACTTAAGTGACTCCACTATAAGAATAAAGAGTATTATTTTAAATAATAAGAACCAGCCTATTCAATAGAAGAAGAGACTGCCAAATGAGAAATCACCAGATGAAGTTGAAATGCTTATCATGACTTGCAAAAGAAATGATGGAATATTAAATATTGATGATGAAACTAAGCTATTTTGAATTGTTTTTACTATTTCCGAATTTATATATATGGAATGTTAACTTTTAAAATATTAATATAATTTCTCTATCTTATTTGAAGTCTGAGTTAGATCAAATAACTGCACAGCTCTTAGAAACATTCGAAAATAAAATAGCCAGGGATAATTTTATAAAGAAAGTATTCAAATACCATCCCGACCAAGTACCATTTTATGGAAAGGGTATTACACTATCAAATTTACGAACACCAATAACGAGTTCTCTTTCTAATGATGCCATCACAGAACTACTTGTTAGAGAACAGAGAGTAGTTGAGATGAAGAGGAAGTACGAAATGATGATGAATGGATTGCAAGATATACTAGCTCAAATAAACCAAGCTAATCCAAATATCCAAATATCTGATTCTTTTAATAGTCCTCTAGCTATTGCCTCACCGCCTCTTCAAGAAGAAAGTGCATTTCAGTTGCTTAAACAATATATATCTACTGTCATAGATAATTCTGAATATGTTGGTTATTTTTGTAACTCTCAGTTTCCATTATTATAATGCAAGTTATTAATTCTGAAATTTAGTTTTTTTTATGTATTCATATAGTATGTGCATATATAGTTTCAAGTTTTATTATTCTAATTGTTCTTATAAATTTTTTTTGTAGGTGTACCAAGATGATGATAACCCTAATATAGAAAAGGGCAGAGATACTAACAACATAGAAAGGAATGATGCATGAAGCTTTTATTTAATTTCATCTGGTGAAACTTATTAATTATATCTATTTTTTGTAATAAACATCTATAATTATGATTTTGAGTTCAATTTGTAGTTTATTGATTTAGAACAATAGTTTGTACTTATTTTGAACTTTATTGCATATGTCAAACATCATTATGTTAACTTCATTTGTCTCTTTATTGTTCTATTTAAATTGTAATATCTATTTCGTATATGAATGCCTAGCCAACTTGTTGGGGACATTAAAAGGGGCTCATGTTGTTGTTGTTGATATATTTCATTTGATGACTATTTTGTAGATATATTGGTGTACATGAAATAATATAATATGCAGTGAGATATATATTTCTAATTGTAGCGATTATGTAATTGTTACATTTTGTTACTTGTGGTAGTTTATAAACATTGCAAAAAGTTAGCAATGGTTGTTAGTAAATATTGTTATTTGGTATGCAGCAGTTTTTATGAACCGTTATAAAAAAATATGTTTCGGTTTTAAACCATTGCAATTTAATAGAATCTATTGCAACGGTTTTTAAAAATGTTTCTCCGAATGTTTCTCATGACTAAACCCTAATGTTTCTCCGAATCATCCATATCAGTTTATTCCGTAACACCTCTAATTCTTAAACCCTTGTATTAGTTTATTTCGATCATCCATATCAGTTTGGAAGCCCAAATACTAATACAGGTGGATACTGAGTAACTTGAGCTATATTTTTTAATCTAGTCTTCAATTTCAAATTTCATAGAGCATAACTTCTTATCTCATTATTTTTTATTTTTTCACATTTCGCTTAAATTATTCTGGGTAGCCAATTTTTAGGTAAATACCCAGTTAAAATAATCAAATTAAGTCAAGAATTTCAATTTTACCCTTACACCAACTTAAAATTTATCTCCATAAGCCTTGCAGCCTTGCTTGACCAAATTTGCGTCGAAATTGATTCAATGACAATTTTGTAAATAACATGAAATTTAACGGTTTTTAATAAGCTATATACCTATTTTCCAATAGCACTTGACCCATCAAACAAATTCAAATAAATCTAAAAAGAATCCAGCTTCTTCCTCTTTAGTTCCTATTCATTTTCTCTTCACACACGAACCCTAATTCTTTGTTTATTTTTCTGAAATAAATTGTCAAATATTCAGTTTGAGTAGATTGAAAATCCATTAAATTATTCTATGAACCTTATTTTTGAGTTTAACCTCTCCAAATCAACTCTAAACTTCTCCACCAATGTGAAAAAACCTTCTCCAAATCCTATCCTTGTTCTATTAAGTGATTTTTGGAGAATTTCTCCACTTTTGGGGAGCAATCACGTTTATATTAGTTTATTTCCGATTCAGGTTAAACCAGAGGCATGAATACACTCTTAAACTTTTAAACTTTCAATTTTTTGATGTAATTTTTTTCATATGATCTCAGATGTACTATTAACAAAATTTAATGGTTATGAATGCCCAAACTTGCATGTAGCTTGAGTTTTATTGTCCGTGTCACCCCATGCATGTTGTGCATGCACATAATGTATTGCTGTGCAGATATAAACAATAGTCCATCTTAAAACTGCAATAACTTTTGCAAGTTAATTCCGATTGATTTTATTCCACTGCCATTAGAAATATGATTCATTAAACTACAATTTTTCTAATACAAGAGATCCTAATTTAGCCATCTACTTACTCAAAAATAGTATGGAAATTTTGCCATAGTTGTTGTACCAGGTCAGCAGCACTACAATAGTAGATCTATGGTAATTTGGCCATAATTTTGGTTCTAGAATCCCGATTGAGTTTATTCATGTTTAATTGGAGAGCTAATTGAATTATCCACAATTATCTATAATCTTATATTCTAATTTAATTCTTATCCTGACCAAATCAAACTTGGAAATTCTCTTGTTTCTGCACCATGTCGATAGCAATAGGTCTATCGTAAATAAATAATAATTTTTTCTCTAGAACTCTAATTGAGCTCATTCAAGTTTCATTGGAAAGTCTATTGAATTATCTAGGAGTGATGAGAATATTAGATGCTAAATTTTACATTATTTTGGTCAAATCTAATATGAAAACCTCAGCTATATTAGGTCCATGCAGCAGTAGCATGTCCATAGTAAAACAAGCATAACTTTTATTTTCGAACTCCACCTAAACTCATTTAAGATTTATTTCAAAGATAATTGAATTTTCTATAACTGTACTAAATTTCACACTCTAATTTCATTTTTCACTAGTCAAAAAAGACCTAGAAGTTTGATATGTCCACTGAATCGCAACAACATAGACACACATACTGTGTCCATTCATATTCCTCTCGTTTTATGATATATTACTCATGTGCACATATTTAATCTCTCATATTATTATCTGTACATGGTGAGTTTAGACTTGTCATAGCCTATGTCTTGGCATAAATATTATATTTGTGCATATACCACTTTGATATAAGATATGATATATAATATGCATGCTTGTTTACGTATGATATTATTTGTACATGTTATACTTACTTGAAAGTGATACCTCACGCATGTGAACATATCTTTTAACTCTTGTACCTGCCAATATTATTTTTGTACTTACTAGTATTGATGTGCATTTCATTTTATCTTCACATGGCTTGTATGCACACACGTTTAATTATGCATGTTATTACTTGTACATGTTATTCTTTCTTGGAAATGATACCTCACGCATGTGAATATATCCTTAGCTCTTGTACCTGCCATTATTACTCTTGTACTTGCCAATTTTGCCATGCATATTATTTCATATTCGCCTGACTATGTATACATGCATCGTTATTGTATATGTCATGTTGATACTTAGTATTTACTGTATTATGGGTATGGAAAAATGGATGGTGGAATAAAATAAGTATTGTGGGAGTTTCTTGTCTTACTTGAGATGCATCCGCAGATTTGTGCGCTGGCACTATCAGTTCTTTGTTTGCTTAGTAGCGGACTGACTTGTATAGAGATTGGTGTTTGAGATCCTGATCTTGGGTATGCACGAGATTTTGAATTCTAGTTTTTGTTCGCCTAGCTGCGACCGATTCGTGTGATCACCAAGTTTGTAGTCTTATCTCTATCATGCCGTGTGAGGCCGGTTCATGTGATGACTGGGTTCAGTCTTATCTCTGTTACGCCTAACAGCGGTCGGTTCGTGTGACGATCGGGTTTGTAGCTGTGGTACCGGGCATAATGCACTGTACATTTCTAAAACATGTGAATACTCATACTATTTGATTCTAAATTAATAAAATAGAGAGTGCATCTTTTTACCTAATCATGTCATATTATGTATACCATATACTGCAAGATTCATGTTATGTTTTGCATATCATGTTGCTTAGTCATAGTGTTTGATCATATTATACTACATATTCTAATTGTTTCATGATTCTTGTTAATTTGGTATACCCTTTTGCTTAATCTATGTACGTTATGATTCATATTATATTTAGCACACTTTGATTATGTTATATTTTGCATACCATGTAATTCATGATCCAACTTAAATATTTTGCATACTTTGTAGTTCATGATTCATTTGCATCTTTTATATTGTTCCTACTCGTATGCCTCACTAATATGGTTTTCATAATGTTGCACGAGTTTGGATTTGTATGCTAGTTTGGGTTCTAACATATGAAATTATCACATCCCAAATTTACCAGTATAGACAACAATAGCAGAGGAGGACCAACCTCTTAAGGATTTACATTTTCAAGAGTAAGCCATGTGTCGGTAACTAACTTCTTATAGGATTTTTATTTCTTTTGTGTATTTATCATTTTGGCTTGCATGTGCATATGTATCATATTTTCTAGTTCTATCCGTGGTACCGGACACTTATATATGTTTTGTGCTGATATTGCTGTACTATGATACTATACTTGACTCTGCATGAGCAATTTTTTTATATACATATTGCTTATCATTTCAATATACCCATTTTTGGATATTACTATACTTTTGCCTATGATATTGTGGTAGATAGATTTAGATCTGTCATTTATATTTTGTATTTATACTTCTATATATCTTGCCTGTGTTTGTTTGAAAAAGAATAAAAATGGCTTCGTACACTCTAGTATTGAGAGTATCCTCCGGTGACATCCAATCCTTTTATAGAGACACACACGCAGGCTCACTTGTTTGGTTTAGGGGCGTCACAGAGTGATATCAAAGCAACTATTATTTTTTTATTTGACCCGTGACCTTAGAATTTTGCTACATACATGCAAGTATATCCATTGATAATTTCTTATTTCCTTATCATGTTCTATATTATATTCTTTGTTTCCGATCTTGATTCCATGCTTGTTTTCTATGAGAAGCATATGGTTATAATTTTATTATTAGGAATTGTTGCCGATTATCAGATTTGACCAAATATGATGGCACTCTTATAAAATGATTGCATACTAGAACCCCAAAATAAAAAAAAAAAAAATTGGGATCACTGGTTGGATACTCTCATAATAATCAAATTTAAACGTTAATATTGTACTACATGGGGATTGAATATTCTACATGGATGATACTGCCATGTTATACTTAACTGGTACTTCCTATGTTTAGCCGAGTATTCAAGGGACATGGGAACCACCTTAGGATTTAAATTCATTATTAAACCATTAAGATTTCACCATCTATCTTATTGTCATCTTCTATTTTTTATTTTAATTTCGAGAGCAAAATTTTTTATTAGGTGGGTAGTCTATAACACCCCTAATCCTTGAGTCTTTGTATCAGCTCGGGAGTCCGAATACTGTATAGGTAGATACTGAGTAATTGAGCAATATCTTTTAATCTAGTTTTCAATTTTAAATTCCACACAGCGAGGACTTCTTATCTATTATTTTGAATTTTTTCATATTTTCTTAAATTATTCTAGATTAGTCGATTTCAAACAAATATCCGATTAAAATAATTAAATTAAACCAAAATTTTCAATTTTAACCTTACACCAACTTCAAATTTATCTCTAGAATCCTTGCAGCCTTTATTTACCAAATTTGAGTGGAAATTGATCCAATGACAATTTTGTAAATAAGATGAAATTTAAGGATTTTTAATATGACTGCATACCCATCTTCCAACAGTAATTTGATCCATCAAATAAATTTAGAAAAATCTAAAAAAAATCAGCTTCTTCCTCTTGATCCGCTTCATTTTCTTTTAAGACCATGAACTCTAGTACCTTCTCTATTTTTTATGAAATAAATCGCCAAATATTCAGCTTGAGAGTAGATTAAAAATCCATTAAACTGTTTTATGAGCCTTACTCTTGAGTTTAATCTCTCCAAATCTACTCTATAATTTTCCACCAATGTGAAAAAAACTTTCTCCAGCTCCTGCCCTTGTTCTTTTGAGTGATTCTTGGAAAATTTCTTTATTTTTGGGGAGTAATCGCATGCATATCGGTTCATTAATGATTCGGGTTTAATAAGAGGCAATAATACACTCTCAAACCCTTCAAACTTAAATTTATTTGATATAATTTCTTTTCATATGATCTCAGATATATTATTAACTAAATTTCATATGAATGGCCAAACTTGCATGTAACTTGAGTTTAGCCCGTGTCACTCCACGCATGTTATACATGCACAGAATGTAGCCTGCGCAGATATAAGCACCAGTCCATCTTAAACTGATATAAATTTTGTATGTTAACTCCAACTGATTTCATTCTAGTGTCATTAGAAAGATGCTTCATTAAAGAATAATTCTTCCAACTACAATGGATTCTAATTTAGCCATCCACTTATCCAAAAATAGCATGGAAATTCTACTATAGCTATTGTAGCATGTCAGTAGCACTACAATAATAGATCTATGGTACTTTGGCCATAACTTTTGTTCTAGAACTCCGATGGAGTTTTTGATAGCTAATTGAATTATTTACAACTGTCCAAAATCTTAAATTTTGATTTAATTCTTATCCTGGCTAAATCGAACTTGGAAATTTCCTAACTTCTATATCAGGTGCATAACAATAGATCCATGATAAATAAATCATAACTTTTGTTCTAAAACTGCAATTGAACTTATTCAATTTTTATTGAAAACTTATTGAAATATCTAGGATGGATGAAAATCTTAGACTCTAAATTTAATATTATCTTAGTCAAGTCTAAGCTGGAAGCCTCAGGTATACTACGTCCATAGCAAAGTAGCATGTATATAGTAAAACAACCATAATTTTTGTTCTAGAGCACCAATAAAACTCATTTAAGATTAATTAAAAAGATAATTAAATTCTCTACAACCATACCAAATTTTAGATTCTAATTCTATTTTGTGTCAATCAAACAAGACTTGAAAGTTTGATATGTTTACTGGATCACAGCAATATAGACACACGGACTATGTCGGTACATATATCTCTTGATTTATGATATTATATTCATGTGTACACATTTAATCTCTCATATTATTATCTGTACATGGTGAGTTCAGTCTTGTCAAAGCCTATGTTTAGGCATACATGCCATATTTGTGCATATATCACTTGATATAAATATGATATACATGCATGCATGTTTGTTTACATATGGTATTACTTGTACACATTATACTTGCTTGGAAGTGAATCTCACGCATGTGAATATATTTTTTAATTCTTGTACCTACCAATATTTTTTAATTCTCATGCATGCATATATCACTTGATATAAATATGATATACATGCATGCATGTTTGTTTACATATGGTATTACTTGTACACATTATACTTGCTTGGAAGTGAATCTCACGCATGTGAATATATTTTTTAATTCTTGTACCTACCAATATTGCTCTTATACTTACCAGTATTATCATCGTTTCATCTTCACTTGGCTTATATGCATATATATTTAATTATGTATGTTATTACTTGTACATATTATTTTTACTTGGAAATGATATCTCACACATGTGAACATATACTGTAAGTTTTGTACCTACCAATATTACTCTTATACTTACCAGTTTTTTCATGTATATTATTTCATATTCTCCTGGCTATGGATACATGTACTCTTATTGTATATATCACATTGGTACTTAGTATTTACTATATTGCGGGTATGGAAAAAATAAATGATAGAATAAAATACTTATTGTGGGAGTTTCTTATCTTGCTTGGATACATCTGTCGATTTATATACTGGTACTATCAGTTCTTTGTTTGCTTAGCTGATGATCGACTCTTATAGAGACCGGTGTTTGAGACCATAATCTTGGGTATGCATGGAATTTTGGATTCCAATTTTTGTTTACCTAGAGGCGGCCAGTTCATTTGACGACCAGATTTATATTCTTATCTCTATTATGCCTAGTGAGAATAGTTCATGTGACGATCGGATTTGCAGTCTTATCTCTATCATGCCTAGCGACGGCTAGTTCATGTGACGATTGGGTTTGTAGTTGTGGTACTGGGCATGCACTTCTTGAACACGTGAATACTCATACCATTCCGTTCCAAATTAATAGAATAGAGAGTGCATCTTTTTGTTTGTTCATGTCCAACGACATTAAGGATTAGATGGTTTGACTTAATAAGTTGGAGAGTGCAGCAATTTCAAACATGTAGATAGATTCTGACTTGAGCATCTTGAGAAGGAACAAACCCCAGTATGATTCCCCTATTAATAGTCATAGCCAAAACAGTTCCACCCTGTGAATAGGTATGAAAATAAGAAGACAACATATAAACTTCTCGCAGCATGAAGAGAAAGACCAGAAAGAATGCAAATAGATTGAAAAAAGAGACTAGGAGATCAAGCATGATGACACTTCAACAATTATGATCCTGTTAACAAAGGGAATGAAAATTGCAATATTCAAGCACAAAAACATGAACTCCAAAATATCTTGAAACTTGAGGTGCGAGTAGCAGATGTAAGTCACAACACACACTACTGCTAATATTAAAATAAAATAACAAGTGTATGTGTTTTTGAATATGCATATGTCTGTGTGTTTATGCATTCATGCATGTATGCATACCTGTGTATGTAACGTGTATAATTCCTCACCAGAGTTTTGAAGCAATGTATATACATGTTAAGTGTTGGAACATGTGTCTCACATTCAATTGGCCATGGTTAAGTGGTCGGTTGTGAATTAACAATATGAATTTAAAGAAAGCTGTGTGATTGTTAACAACATGATTTAAATACATTGTTTAAGCTTTGAACCCCAAGAATCTATTATATAAAAAATTAAATCTAGCATGTTTGGTGCAGTCATGAATCGTTGTCCTAGAAGACAGAGGCCAGCCTTTTCGCCCAAGCATGGATGGCGATTGTTAGCTAGCGTTAGAGGAACACCAGAGGCTGCAGACACTTGCACATTGCCTCAAAGACATATAATTTTTTTTTGTTGTTTATTCAAAATCTAAAGGTCATCTCTTTTTTAGATGAGAGTAGAAGATCTGTTGTGATAGATCTACTTGTTGTAATAACTCCCATATATGAGTGTTCCCACCTTTTTCAAGGTAAGAGATAACATTCTAAAAGAAACATGCAGAAAAACTAGTAAAAACAAATAAATAAAGAAAAGAGTAAAAGAAAAATATATCTAGACATACAGGAAAACCCAGTCTTAAGGGGAGTGAAAGAGATTTGCAAATAAACTCGAGTCTTTCTACTTTCCTTTCCAATGTAAGACTAAGAGTCAAAACCAAATATGCTTTTAGAGAACTCAATCTTTTACCTAATGTTTTGAACAATAAAACCCAACAATACCCCCAAGAGTTTGAGTTTTGGGCGCCGATTCATCATGACTACACCCAAACAGGCCAGATTTATTTTTAGGTCAAAATTTGGATCCAATACTAGCTACCAGCACTTTTCAATGTATAATTCTTAATTTGTGCTTTAATCAAATTTTCAAGGAGACATACATATTTATTAAAAATAAATAAATTTTAAAAAAAACAAGTTCTGTAGCATGTAAGTAGACTAAATAGCTATCAGTTCGTTTTAATCAGTTCAATTAATAGTGATCGATTCAAAAGATTGATTGGAAAATGACAGCTTATCTTACCTGATGATCAATGTGGGCTGCAGGGAGAGACAACCACCCTAACATCGTTAATAATATCATCATTTTTTCCACTCATTTTAGCAACCTTCCTCTTCACCGCATCAAGCTGAATTACAATGAAATCGTGCAATAAAAAAAATTAAGAAAAAAATAGATCGATACCCAGAATTCTAACTTATTATGCGCACATTCGGAAGAATAATAAAAATATTTATTTTTAAAAATGGGAAACAAAAACTGCCAGAAAAAAACCCACAATCCGCAATGCCTGCCGAAAACCTACCCAAATTTAAAGAAAAAGACCAAGATTTCAGCGGCCAAATTTGAAGAAAAAGACCTAGATTTCGGCGGCTAGAAACCTAAATTTGAAGAAAAAGACCTAGATTTCGGCGGCTAGAAACCCAAATTTAAAGAAAAAGACCTAGATTTCGGCGGCTAGAAACCCAAATTTGAAGAAAAAGACCTAGATTTCGGCGGCTAGAAACCCTAGTTAATACGAAATACCTACCAATATCATCAATTATCAAAGAAGAAGCAGATGAAAACAAGAAATGCTGAAATCAAGAAACAAGGACGGACGTCAAAACCCAATTTAGAGTTTAAAAAATATAGAAGGGGGAATTTGGCATGAAAGAGAAAAAGGAAAAAAATCTGGATCAAGAATAAACAAAAAGAGGCAATGATAGATAAGAAGATGGATCCGGTACCTCGTCGACGGACGGCCAAGACGACGACGCAGCAGACATCTCAGCGCTCGGAAACCCCATCTCGACGCGCACACACACTCTCTCTCTTTCTTGGCGGTGGGCGTGGGCGGTGGCCGCGTCGATCGGAGTCAAGACTGAGATTGTGGTCCACCGGTGAAAAGAGGAGGAGGAGGGGGGCGAGAGAGAGAGAGAGAGAGAGAGGAGGAGAGGAATGGATAAGGCAGGCAGAATTATTAGGGGAGTTTCTATATGGGCACACCATTTTTCCTCCTGCCCATTTAAAAATTTATGGGATTTTAGACATGATTTGGCCATATGAACTAATGACCTAAATACATTCTACCCACATGAAATAGTTCAATTTCTAACAATTTATTGGTTGGTCAAAATCACTTATAAATCCAAAACTGTTAGTCCATAAATACGATGCAGGTGATTGTAAATTTACAAAATTTCTTATGTAGACAGATATCTAACTTTATTAATTTATATTAAAAAAAAAGCCACCAAATTTACTTATCTAACTAACATTCTTGAGAGTTTTAGTCCAATGTAGATATGCAAGAAGAATAGAGTACTTTGTATATATTTCATGACCTCATTAAGTAATCATAGCTAACTCTTGGGGTAAGGAATATGTACAAATGTCATAGTTAAACGTAAAAGATTGTATTGTGATGAGAAGACGTACGGATTATCTTTCACCCATTACATCACCAATTAACCAGCCTCCCCCCGCCCCCACATGCCAGTTGTAACTGGTATTTTTGGATGAGAAATTCATGGAAACTCTACCGTTAGCATTTTGAGTGGGAATAATAGACTTTCTAGAATGGTTGTGATAAGAAGTCTTGTCTAAAAGACCAGGCCTATCTAGCTGGCCATATATTACGGAAACATTTAGTGAATCATATATTAGGCCCACCTCTAATCGTTGACGGCAGACCCAAACAAGAGTTGATCTCATAATGAAATTAGATTCGTCTATATTAAATTTGGCTGAATTAGGATGTTTTAACTTTTTTTAAAGAATAAACAGTGGGCAATCCCCCTCGTTCCATCATCAAATGTTAACAAAATAGGCTACTTATAAAGTACATACATACATACATATATATATATATATATATATATATATATATATATATATATATATATATATATATATATCATGACGAGCAACATGTCACTTGTAATAATCTGTAGATCTAATATCTCTGTATCTTGTTTTAATAGCTCTCGTCAAGCACTTCCCACGGGGCTTGGGCTCCATCCCCACCGTAGTGTTTCACAAATTAAGCTTCTCCGACTAGCTTTCTATTACGTTGTGACCTACATCTATATAGTCTTACTAGTAGTTTGGTTGTCTCTCTTTCCCTCCCATCACTTAATCTTCCAATATCCCATCACTTAATCTTCCAATATATCAGTCCACGGCAATGATCATCATAATACATCACATGAGTCATTTCTAACAGAACTCAACACGTCCACAATGTGAAATAGACCATGTAGATTTGCGTTCACATGGGCCAGTGTCTACCCCTACAAGACCCATTTGAAATTTGTATTTCAAAATTCAGTACCCACCCCAACAAGGCCCATTTGAAATTTGAAATTCGGAATTCAAAGCTCTAAGCCTTTTTTGGGCTCATCCTACCCACGTGCCTTTTGTCATGTTTCATACCCACTTCCCTCCCTTGAGATCCGCAATCCTCTAGATTCGATGATTCCACAATGTTGTCGTCGATTGACTCTCGCAGGAAGGCTCAGCAGTGAGAGATCCCGCTCTCACTCTCGCTCCCCCCATAGAGAGCACCGGTCCACATTGTCACTGGTGGCCAACTCGTGGAGGAAGGCTCAACGGTGAGAGATTCCGCTCTCGCTCTCACCCCCAACTCCTGAGGGGAGCTCCAGTTGATCCAATCCAGGTGACCCAATCTATGATCATGGCTCTTGCTCTCGCTCTGACTCCCGTTCTCGTGCAGCTTGGGTAGACCTATGTTGACTCTTGGTCCACTGGATAGCCTAGACTCATCTGGTCGAGACTAGCGATCTCCCTCCTCAGGTTGTAGGCATGTGAGGTGCATCACCAACTCTCTCCTCTCCATCACATCTCTCTTTCGGTTTTGAATTATGGAGAGATTTGGATCCAAGGGATGAGGGGAGGGAGAGGATCGGTGGTGGCCCATCCAGACCCTCCCCTAATAAATTTCACGGGGAAAACATCTCTGGTTTTTTTCAGAGGCAGGACTGGTCCTTCCTTTAGGCAATCAAGATAGTAGCCTTAGATTAAATATTTTTAGAAGACGAATTCATATTATTTCCTTAATTGTTTTTCCAATTCAAACCATCATAATGGTAATATGTGTAATTGCAGGTTTTTAATTCTCTTATTTTTCCTCCCTAATTCTCAATCCATTCCAATTATCAATCATTCGTATCTGTTTCCAATTTCTACTTTTTCTCTGCTCTATAATTTTTATTTTCTCAATCTCTTTCTTCGTGTTCTCAAAACTCAATCTCTTTTTAAATTCTCAATTCTCAACATTTAAATCTTCAATTCTTATTATCATTTTGTCCCTCTCTCCCACTTTCCCTCTCTGCCCCTATGACTCTCATTTTTATAGTTTAATTACTATTTGCTGCTGCAGTGCCGCCTTCGTCAATTCCGAATGTGCTAATGTACGTGAAATTTTTTTAATATTATTAATTTATATATTACTGTTAATTATATTATTTTATTTCCAGGAGATTGAATCAATGTTTGATTCTGATCGCATTCAACCAGTGACATCAACCAAACTGCATCCAATTTTCTTCCAATACGGTTCTATTATTCTAACTCTATATTAATTATGATATTTGTTCTTTGTGTTACAGAAAAAAGTAAAAAATATTTGTAATTATTATTTTTATACAGTTTGTATTTTATTAATTTTCTTTATAGTTAAATTATGTCTAATCAGAAATAGGAATATGGCTTTGAAAAATTCGGGAAAAAAAGGAGAACTGAATAGTTAATTAAATCTCAGCATGGAGCTCTTGATAAATTTGTTATTAATACAAAAAAGAATTATACATCAACTGCACTAAAAATAAATTTGTTATAATAGTTGGGTCTCCCTCAAAGTTCTACTTTAGGCTGACTTCTCAAGGTACAACCCTGTTCACGACCTGCAAGATCCGTGGGAGGTTGAGATGTGGAAGAAGAAGTAATCATATAATTTAAGAATTAGGATGCAGTGTTTACGTAAATATTCTAAAGTACTAGTCTCCTAGGCAAGCAAGTCACTTGGTTTTCTCGAACGAAGTTTTGTTTGATCACAGTTGGATGATTTAACATGAAATCATAGTTTTTGTATTTCATAAATTTGAAATTTACAAGATTTTAGAAAATCTTTTAACATTCATTCTTTGGTTTGAAAAATAATTAAGCCAAAATAGAAGGGAAAAAAAAAGAGAGAGTTAAAACTATGAAATTTAAAAATTTCCTAGCAGTTTCAAATATCACAACCCACCTAGAAAATATGATGTATATTTTATTTTTTTCGAAACCATACAAAATCACACAATTTTGAAAATTTCGATGCTGACATCCAAGGCAGGCAATAACTATATATCTTAATTAAGGAGGGTATTAATTTGTATTATATGTTTTCCATGTATCTCTTTCATTATTATCAACTGATCTCGTCACACCCCTACACAAATCTTGTCAACATTGGCCTTTCTTTCCAAAATCTCCCTTCTCTTCCACACTATCAGGAGGAGGAACAATATCAGTGACATACATTACAGGCACCATACATAACAACATAGCTCAACGTACGCCACCAAGCAAGGCCCAAATTAAATATCCACAAACAGGAGGCCAGGGAACTGCAGCATAATACAACAGCAGCCTGTAATTCCCTAGCTACAATGTGCAGGAGAAAGCCCTTTTCAAACAAGAAGCACACATACTCCACGGTCCTTGCTACTCACAAGACCACAACCATCACCCCCCTCTCTGAAAGGGATGTTAATGAGGAACTTGACCTGGCTCATTATCCTGATGGAGAGGGCGTATATAGCAGACGAATGTGTGGAGTAGGATCGGGAGAAGGGTAGCTGCAAATTTGAGGGCCAACATGAACTCCGGCCCCAATGCGCTCCATCTGAATGCTGTTAGCTGCGCTTACTTGGGTGCATTCCTAGGTGCAAGGAGCTTGCTCAAAGAAATCAGATCAGTGGGAACACAGCTCACTTCAGGGCGGGGGCAAGGCACTTTTAAAAGCCAACAAGTTGTTAGCTGCACTTGTTTCAATAGTGTTAGGTAGCGTGAGTACTATATAGTGTTAAGATGAACTCCAAAATATCTTGAAACTTGAGGTGAAAGTAGCAGATGTAAATCACCGCATAAACTGCTAATATTAAAATAAAATAACAAGTGTATGTGTTTTTGAATATGCATATGTGCTGTGTGTTTATGCATTCATGCATGCATGCATACCTGTGTATGTAACGTGTATAATTCCTCACCAGAGGTTTTGAAGCAATGTATATATGTGTCAAGTGTTGGAACATGTGTCTCACATTCAGTTGGCCATGGTAAAGTGGTCGGTTGTGAATTGACAATTTGAGTTGAAAGAAAGGTGTGTGATTGTTAACAACATGATTTAAATACATTGTTTAAGCTTTGAACCCCAAGAATCTAGTCGGAGTAAACTAAGGAATAAAAGTAGAGGCTAGGATCTACACATTGTGTACATTGTTGTGCACAGTGTTCTAAATATCAGATACCGGTCCCATACCGGTCAACCAAATTACATACAGGATATCGGATACCGGACGGGATATCGCGATGTGACCCTAAATACCAGAGTGTCATATCGGAGTGTCCTTTGAATGGACGCTCAGTTTGTACAACATTACTTCATTTGCCCTAATTTGACTTTTTTTCCTTCCTTCTAGTCTTCTAATTTGGTAAATTAATTTGGCCATCATGTTTCTACAATTAACTTTTTTGGAGGGCTATGTTAAAAACTTAAAATATTGTATAGTTATGGGCATGAATGCATTATCAGTAGAGATCTTCCAGGCAGTACACTTGGATCATGAGTATGGGGACCAACGTCAAGTCAAGTGCTCCTAACTTCCTACTCTTTTGATAGACCATAGAGGAACTATTTTTAAAGGAACATTCTCTTGCATTTTTCCCCTCAAACCGGCAATTAACCTTTAAAATGTTAACTTATCATGCGGAAGAAGCAAATTTCCCAAAAAGAGTAAAGGGATAGCAATACAATAACAAAGTGAGATGAAAAGCATAACAGAGACTCAGAGAGATGTGAGAAGTGAGCAATGACTACCGCAAATATCACCTGCCACTGAAGGATAGGTGTTGAAGGCCTATGAATTCCTTTCGTAGCCTGAATCAAATTAAAATCATTAACACAAAAACATAATATTTTCATATTAAACAACTATTTAGGAAGTATATAATCTTACTAATAACACTCAAAATATGGAATATGGAAGAAGCGAGAAAACTGAATTATAGAATATATCCTGCTACATTTAACATGACACTTTTACTAAGTAAGCTTATTTCTTCTTTTTCCATCTTCTTTCAAGCAATCCACAACAAGATTATTGTTGGATTCTTAATTGGACCAAAGAGCAATCAAGGAATTGCTCAGATCAGGTTCCGTGATCGCATATTCCCATATTAATGAAAGCTATAATTTTTATCATTCAATTATCAAGAACTGTGTATTAATTGATCTCAATAAAGTCGCAACATTTCCACTTTATTTAAAGCTACAGATTAATTAACTCCTATTTTTGTTAGGCAAAGTAATTAAGTTAATTATAATGTTAAGAAATGAAAAAGTACTCATTTGAAACTTTCATCAAGGAAGAAGTACACAAGAACACGAACTACTGGCGCAACTGCTGTGCCGATTGCTACACCATATTGAGAGCATACAGATTGCGGAATAATCTGGGCAACACAAATCAAACTATATCTAAAATCACTTCAATTAAGCTATCAATTAACATGGAACTTTAGAAATTGGCCAACTCACCTCTCCAAAAAGAAGTATCAATGTCACACAAATCAATATAGCACCCCACGCCGTCACCAAACTATCAAGAAAAATAAGAAGCGCCTACCAACCAACCCAAATGAACAATTCTTTTTCCTCCAAATATATGTTTCAAAATATATTAAAAAATATAAATTGATCAACAATTTTACCTCCATGGCTGCCGCATTGCAGATCAAAAAAGTGCAGAGCAGCAGATGCTGCTTTTGCACAACTGGGAGTATCTTAGCTGTCCCAAAATCCCAAATTCAACGAAATCAACAACTCGAATAATATACCAAAAAGAATTAAATTTTGAGGGTTCTAACAGTTACCGGCGTGCTTGCAGTCTTGAGCGGTGCCGGACTTGGTGAGGACTTCGAGATCGACGAGGCCAAGGGACATGAGGCCGAGGGTGAGGCTGGACATGGGGCTGGCGAAGAGGACGAGGAGAACGATGATGAGAATGTGGAGGAAGAAGCTGGCGCTACAGCACTCGTACTCCACCGCCATTAACCGCCGCTCTATGTGTGTGTGTGCGCGCTCGAGAATCGAGTGAGAAGTTTCAAGAAACACCAACTTGCTTGCTAGCAACAACTTCTGCTAAAGGCCGAGGTTCCTTCTTAGTGAATGCAAGTGGGAGAGGGAGGGAGGAGATGATTTAGGGTTTTGGGTTTGGTTGGGCTCGTGAGGGTGAGGGAGAGAAAAGTGGGAGAGAAGAGATAGTTAGTTTGGGTATATTTAGTGTGCTCACTAGAAAAACCCTCCCTTTTGTAAATAGTTGGTGGGCTCACTAGGAAATCTGGGCTCACTAGGAAAAATGGTGTGCTCCTTTGGAAACTCCCTTCACTCGGACCAACCAACTTGTATTCAATCTCATGCTTCCATATCAGACTCGGTGCTCTTTGGTGACTAACTGACCTTACCATACCATACCATATCATATCAGTAAAATAAAATTAAAATTAATTGTGTTGGATTTTTAGTATATTACCTTTATTTTATTTTCCCTTCTTTCTTTTTAACAAACACAAGAAAACTCTTATTAGTCTTGGAATTATAAAAATAATAATATTAAATTAAAAATCACATTAATAAATATTAAGATGTAATTTCCCAAGCGCAATGCAAACACATGTCAAGAATAAACACATACTTCTTTTTCTTCCCTGTGCAATTCTTTTTTATTGGCAAGGTCGGTCGGTCTCAGAGAGAGATAAAAGTGGACTGGTTCATTAATTAATTTTTGATCTATTCATTCAAAATTTCAAATTTAAAAATAAATTTATTTTTTTAATTTAGAAATTTGAACAAATGCAGCCAAGAGTTTACTCTTGAACCCATTCATGAACAACTCTCATGTTTAATTAGTCAAAGTTATTTTTTTTACTTTTTATGTGAATTATTCTCCCTCCACGTTCAGTATACTTCTGCCAGCCAGTAAAAATGATAATGGTATACTCAGCATTATCTGGATATATACGTTCAATCTTAGACTCATATAAATTACGCCGAAAGTACACAATCTTATAACATGAGAGAGCCTATACAGCAATTAATGTGATAGTATGTTAATAAATATTAAATTATAAAATGGCCTTGTTCGCAAGCAATATAATCAGCACCACATCATCCTAGTCACAGCATTCATTGTTCAGCCATAATCGTTTGGACTCAAAAATAATTAAAAAATAAAAACACCTATCTTTTAGCTATTCGCTGCATATAATTAGAATTTTTTTATTTTTTATTTTTTACTGCATGATGCGTGAATTTCAGGACGCAATCAGGAATCATCAAAGTGGAGGAGGTCAGGTGACAGGAAGCCAGATGTGGTCTCAGTCTCACAACCTTACCACTACTACAGCTACTACTCCCAGGCACTCCAGCATTTCAGCTACCAAGTAATCACAGTCCTCCTTGTGCAGTAAGTAATAGACCCTTAAACCCTTACTATGTTTCTCTTGCACCTTCTATAAATAATAGCTAATTTCACTATTGCTAATTTCCGATACTAACCCGACATTATTGCAGCTGGGAGCCCGACTTCAACTCTTAAACCTAAAGTTGTAGAGAACCAAGCCCCAGGAGGAGGCACCAGTAGTTCCGAGCAGTCAGACGATGAATCCTTGGAGATTCATGTGACCAGACAACAACATTACTGATTTGAAGCACATGAGAAGGTTTGGCTATGGCTAAACTTTAATATCAATTTCCAGTATAAAGTAGTTACCTGCTGAAACAAACATGCGCTTCGAATTGTTCTCAAAACTAATGCTTTGATACATAATGATATATGGTTAGAGTAATGACATAATTGAGAAGAGATACGACTATGGGTAAGAATACACGACAGACATGCACAAAAAAAAAGGAAGCTATTTTGAAGAAGGAATTATATGGTCAAGATAGAGCAATACAACAGGTAAAAAAAACACTTAAACACGAAAATTCACTAACAAAATAACAAGGAAAGCTTACACATACTACACACATTTTACAATAAGCTATGAGACTACGATCCGTTACGCAAGGAAGAACTTGGCATATGTTAACTCCATGCTTGTGTGCCTACAGGATCTCAATTTAGTAGCCACCAACTATAACAATCTGAAATAAATACAAACAATATATGTTGTTAGGGTGTTCAAATTCATAACAGGTGGATTGCATAGTATTGTTAGTAGTTGCATATAATAGCAACAACAGGGGAAGAACTCTATTTCATCAATATACACATTGCATTCTTAGTTCCACCCGGAATTCACCTAGGGGTGTCCAAATTTCTGAAAAACGTTTCGCAGTTTCTAGATCAGATTGTGTCTTTTAATTGACACCCCCAGTGAGACAAAACTCACTTTAGGTTTTATTAAGATGTTTCTTTTATGTAATAATTGTTTCCTGATTTGAATTTTTAATATGTTTTCGAGAAATTTTTTAAATAAAGATTTATAATTGTAGTTTCTTGGGAGAAATATGGGATCATGATTGTAAATGAAAAATTTCTCGTGCGAAAAGAGAAATAATAAGGTTTTTTTTCTTTTTCTTTTTTTTTTTGGTTCAACTGAAAAGAAACAATTTCCTATCCCATGATTCTAAAGTCTCAAACTATCCAAACACTAAAAATGTTAATCATAATCCTCTTTTATCTTACAAGTCATTCAAAATCGTAATGATTTGTTATTCAGCTGTATATCAAAAGTATGATTCTTTTGACTTCTTTAAATATGTTATATTTGGTAACAATTGCTTTCACTGGGTAGAAATTAATTTGTATCCCACGCTTTCAAACTAAGGCAACTCTTCCTTGCACCAATTGGGCATATGCATCAAATTTTTATGATTTTTTTCCCCTTCTATTGTTCAAGGATGGTGTCAAATTGTGAATCTGCAAGAAGATCAAGAAAAAGGAAACGGGCTCACCTAGCTGATCTTGAACTTCAGGTATCCTAATTTTTCTGTTCTTTTGTAAACCCACTAAATTTGGAGGCTAATATGATGTACTACATTATATTGAAAAATATTAGATAACAAAATAGCTAATGACTGTGCAGACATACTTTGTAAGAATAGTAAAAATTATATCACAAGATTATGTTCAACAACCAACAAAATATTGTAATACAGGCACAACCAAGCCAAACTATATATATATATATATATATATATATATATATATATATATATATATTTATATATATATATATATATATATATATATATATATATATATATATATATATATATATATATATATAGACACACACACACGTAAACATATTACCCATCCCTAGTTGATGAGATGAGCATAGAAAAAAACATAGTAATAAAACAGAGACCTTGACAGAAACATTAGTTTCAAAGTCTATATGGTTAAGCTGAAAACAAAATAGTATGAAACATGACTTGAGCATAAGAACAGAAGAAATGAGGGGACAGTTCACATTAGTCGCCATGACTTCCAAGTATTCATCATTTTAGTCATTTAGAATCAACCATTCATAGTCACGGTCAGATTTATTCTTAGCATTAAACTAGATTGTTGAAATGAAGAGGTGTCCATGGAGATATTAATAGTTTATGCACATATATTAACATGAAGTTGAAAGGAAAATATGAAAAAGGTATAAAAGTGCCTTATGGTTGTAAAATTGAGCAACAAGAAACAACATGTCCAAAGAGCAATATGCCTAAAATAAGAATGTTGAGATGGGTAAGCTACATAACACCAGAAAAGGATAAGAAATGAGTGTAACTAAAGAAAAATTAGAGCTTCAAAATTTGTGAAGAATAATAGACGAACATGTGGAAAAAGATGCTAGTGCTAAGAAATTGCTTAGTCCTCCTCCAGTTATTGTTTTATCTATGTTTCTGAAGAATTAAAAAATTCTCATACCAAGAACTTGTTATGAAATCTATTAATTAATTTCAGAAGATTTATCCAATGGATTAAATGTGCATCTTTTAATGTTTGCCAAGCATATTGATATGCTAGCGCAATATTATAATAACATGAATTGCTCTTTTGAGTTCAGCACTGGAACCATGAAACATTTCAGTTGCATCAACTATAATGTTTTAGTTTGACAATAATGTTGATCGATTTATCAGGTTGATCAACTAAGAGGAGAAAATGCATCACTATATAAACAACTCACAGATGCCAATCACGAATTCAGTGACGCCGTCACTAACAACAGGGTGCTCAAATCAGATGTGGAAGCTTTGAGAGTTAAGGTACATAATATCTGCTAGAAATGCAATAGCATCAAATGCAATATCTGCTAGAAATGCAAACACAATATTCTTACCTTGGAAGTACATGTGTTAATTTCTTTCAGGTGAAGATGGCAGAAGATCTCTAGAGGGTCTATAACGTATAGCCTAGACCATATTCTCCAAACACCTCACGTACTAAATACCCGCAACCAGTGCCGGCCATCAGAAGTTCCACCTATCTTGGATCTCCCAGCAAATGAAGGTTGTTACATGGGTGCCTTAGGCGGACAAGTTCAAACTATGGGCCTAGAGGGTGACGAGAACAAAGATGGGAATATCCAGATGAGACTGAATCAGAACTCAACTCTACAAAACATTGCGAACTTGGACAACCTACAAAATAGACTTTCGAGTGACATAACAAGCTGCGGAAGTGATATTTGGTCCTGGGACTCGCATACAAATGTTATGTCCAAGCAATTCTAAGTTATCTGTAATAAGAATTTGTAGCTCGTATTGCTCCTGTGCGAAGTCACAAGAAGAACGATGGTCCCTACATTGTACCTATTCCTCTAGGGTTTAAGCTCTTTTTAAGTGATAATAACTAGAGGCTGAACATTTACTAATTGGGCAACTTATTTACTATAAATGCATATTGAAAATTGTAATTTAATCATGAATTCATCAGTGATGGGAACTTCTAATTCTTCTCTGCTAATTGCATGCATATAATTATGGAGTCAAATACTATAGAAAGCAACTCGAAAAAATTATTGTAGCACTGTATGGGAGCCACAGAAGACCAGTCAGTGTCTAGCCCCCCCAAATGTTGGCTACATATGATAATGTGGCCACTACTCTTGCTTCTCTCCCTATGGCTTCTGAATCTAATCAATAAAGTCTACCTATTAAAATACACGGATAACTTCATCTCTTCAAGTCAGATAAGACAGATCAAATCTAGACATAAGCACAGAGCTAAAAAATAGCAAATTTCTAGGTCGCATGATGATGCAATGAAAAATTTTTAACCAAAAATGATGGGTTCCAGTGTAATAGGACCCTTATCTTTTTTCTGCCTCCTGGCTCAAAGATCTTGCCTTTCTCAAATATATCTTACCTAAATATTTGTAGTTGGTTCGTATTAACTTGTTGTGATTGTTTAATTATGGTAATGAAAAACAAGCCAAGAAAAGGCCAAGCCAACTTCTAAACCTTTGATTTTTATAGACATTACCATTGTGTTGCTTGAGTATCTTATCAAACATTTTCCTTCTGATCAAAAAAAAAAAAAAGATGAATTGAGATGCTGTATTGCAACCTTTACAATAAGATTCAAATTGATGTATGCTGCAATCAACATGCAAGTAATACAAGGTATTGGAATAGGACTGACATATTACATCACATCTTGAGCGTCAGATGAAGTGTCCCTTCTTCTTGAAAACCAAGAAGCAAATTTGTTAATTGATTGGAAGCTTTGAGTGAAGATGTATAGACAGAACAAGCACAATCCTGTTCAAGATATCCCACAATTAACATTTGGTTAGAAACCGATTATAGTATAAAAGTATGTGTGGATGTTTCAGCATATATAACAGTGTGCATGTATAGGCGTGCATGCACGTGTCTCTGAGTAATGGAGGGAGGGAGGAGGCACCTGCATATGCAACTATCGCACCCGATGCCAATCGACCAAGAGCTGACAAAAGATACAAGATGAGAACCACCTGAGAAATTAACAATAGGAGGAGAACAAGATAGGACAACCTTATGCATAGTGCCCTCTTGTTATCCTAAATTTAATCATCCAGCTAACAATGTCAGCCTCCAGAGATGCATAAAAAGAACATGATATTCTAAAATTATTTAAACACATAAAGCTGTAACTATTCTTACCCTGCAATGAACTCTGTAGTATGATTAAACATCAACACGAGATAGTGCATTTGCTCTGTGAGCAATCTGGTTAGAGCTCTTGAGTTTATACATAACAGAAAGCATAATGCAATAGGTCACTTCTTTACTTTTGTACATTCTACTTCATAAAATATATCTACTCAAGGAATGAGTCCAAGGTCAGAATCAGTAGAGAATAACCATTTTATGGTATAAAATCAGCAATATCGGAGGTATCATGTTGGCGATGTTAGAAATACTGACAATATCGGAAACCTCAAAATCCAATGGAACATATGCTATATATTGGCATCTGCTAGTACTTAAACCTTGGATGAGCATAAAAAAATGTAAAGATAACATATTAAAAAAGACAAAAAAAAGTAATGCATTTGCTAAGATGTGCAGACAACCACATACTCTTGCAGAACATGATACATGAATACCCCTGGAGACTAAAAAGGAAACATAAATCAAGGATCTGAAATGTTATATCTGTTAGGAGAGAACATGAGCCTTCAAGCCTTTCAAAAATTAGAAACTTTCAAGGAAGAAATTAAAGATTCAATCTCTAGATGAACAGAGTTAGGTAAGCTTTATCAAAAAACTCAATCAGACGAAGGATGAACAATCTTTAAGCCTCTTGTTTAATCTTCAAACCTTGTTTTAGCTATTTGACTTTAGCTTTTTTTCAACAAAAAGATAATCACAAGAAGAAAATCCATCGTAACTCAATCACTAAGAGCATAGAAATTAACATGGAGTTCCTAATGGCACATGTCATAGACTGCCAATGGCAGAGGTTATTTTATTCATCAAGAGAAGGAATAGAAGTACATTGAAAATGGTCTTCATAATGATTAAAGGTGCATTTCGTTTTAAAACCAGCACAAAAATAAAGAGTGCAAAAATAAATGTTTTAACTAATAAACATGATGAACAAGAACATGATAGGACTCGAGCCATTCATATAGCAAAGGTTATACATAGTAAAGGTAAAGGTTATATAGTTGCTAGCTAATGACCTTAAAGAACAGCCTCCTATCATGCCCTGTCGCAGCCACCCTCAAGACAGATTATGCTACACCCAGTGTATTAGCCAAGCATTCTACAACCCCATTAGCTGTATCCTGAGATATTTGCCACTCAAGAGGATCCACAGGTACCCTACAAGAGCCGAGAGATGTACCTATCAGTTATAAACAATCACCGCTAAATGGCCATAGATACACAACATGAATAAAAAAACACACAAAAAAAAATGATTCAGACCTCTTTTGATCTGACATAGTAGCCTAAACAAACGTATCTAGATAGCTAATATCAAAAAAAAAAAAAAAAATCACCAACCAACATCGTCTTTCACACTTTTCAAATAAGTTCTAGTTAGGTCCCAACTAATCATGGGAATTAAGATGCTTTGGGTATGAAGATTGCCAAAGCCACTGGTCAGAAGAAATAGAATTGCAGTTGTTGGAGCAAACAAGACTGCGGACAGATCTAAAAGAACATGAATTGAGCAGTTAGAAAAGATATGATGGCCTCTAATGCTTAACTGAATGGAGAAAAAAGAGTCATAATGTCAACCTCAAAGGTTTGCTAACAAAGGTTTATGTTGTTGTTTTTGTCTTCGTTCTTTTCATGAGTAGTATATTTTAGACTCTCGTCCTAATGGTACTGCTTTGCACATCAAAATCACTACACTACTTATATCTAGATATATCAAGAAGAGTTTCGGAGTAAGGAATGGGCAAGGTACGCTAGTACTGCAACTTTCATCTATTATCTCATAAATTTCTATATAGTTTATGAATTATGATGATAAATTCTCCATGTTTTTTTCTCAAAACAAAGGTCGTAACCAGGACTTGAACTTAGGCCTTCCAAAACCCAAACCCAACCCTTCAGCACCTGAGCTAGGCCACAGGGGCTATAAAAATTCGTGTGAAATTGGCTGCATTGTGTGGAATTATCTTGTGTATTATTGGGGATGTCAAAAGTTAAAACCGTATGCCTTGTGTGGGATATTCCGAGCATCCACTAAGGTAACTTAATGTATTTTTCAGTTATTAAGATAACAAGAAGAAGTAACTTGCATAATGAAATGATTAAAATACAAGAAACCAAAATAATCTATATAAATTAATGGTAAACTACAACTCTACATTTTTTTCTTAGAACATATTGTTTGACAGAAAAATTAGATAAATATTTGTCACATATTTCAGAAACAAGATGAAAAATTATCTCCTTACCAATAACCAGGATGATGAGGGTATAGAACATCGTTGATGTTATGCTACTAATTCTTAAGATGACTTCATTCGTTCATTCATTGATTAAATGTTTTGTGTCTCTCACATCCATCCTGTCTAGCTAGATTGTTGCACCTCTCTCCCATTACAATGTAATGCATTATCCCAATAACAAAAATATGAAGTTCATGGGAGGCAAGACCAAACCCACCCTTATATCGGAGTGGGCGGCCGCCCTCCTTAAAATAAATTGAACTTAGCGTCAAATTTTATGAGTCTGCCTCCCATCTAGTCAGAAGAAGAAAAAAAACAATATGTTTTTGACCCTCCGATATAGTCTTTCTCTATCTCCCTGGTAACTAAAATGCTGGCAGAATTTAAGTCTTTATCTTTTATCCGCCGGATAATTGTCAATCATTTCCAAAGCTTGCAAGTATTTTTTTCCTCTCGTTATTTTAAAAAATATTTAAGAACATATTATTCATACCAAGACTATGGAATAATTTATCAAATTATGTCTTGATCTTTTTTTGCCTTGTAAAATTATAACTTTATCACTGAACTCATGTTGTTAATAAAATTTTTCAGAAAGAGGCTCCATCCCCACACTCCGACAAGGGCACTTCGCCTCCTGCACCATCGATGAGCTGTCAAGACAGCTCGACTCCCAATAACTCCAAACCCCACCTCCCCCCGTGACAGGACCATGTGTAGACCCCCAATGGCCAACCTAATTGGGCTTAAGTATGTATTACTAATAATGGCCATTTTTGTTACAAAATTTTTTGGCTAATGAAGTCATTAATGATAATTAATTTAATCAATCAATTAGTATTTACATCACTGTCATCGCTTCGTATTTTTTGTTCCAAATTCTTGTTCACTATTAGTGGCTGATGCGATTTCCTTTTTTTCCAATCAGTAAGGTAAATATCTAGTCTTAAATGAAATATATTGATATTATTGTTGTTCACATGTTGTTATTTACTTGTTTAATAAAATGTGCAAGTGAAATTTAAAATTAAATTTCAAATACATTACTAGTCTTTTAGTTAGATAAGTTTATTTATCTTATTGACAAAAACAGAAACACTTTATATGTTAAAAAGTCGATAAGATAAGTAGACTAAGACTAAACATTTAATTTATTTTTCTTCTTGTGATTTTGCTTACTATTAATAAATAATGAATATTTTTAAACTTAGAATTATAGTATGCTTTTATTAGTGCAAGTTTTCAACTTTATATTGACCCTCCCATTCTAGGATTCTACTTCCGTCTCTGCACCCCGCCGGTTTGGGTGCTTGGGTCCACACCGTAGAGGAGGAGCCTCATTGTTACACTTTTGGACCATAGTCTAGTTTCTAATGAGTTTTTCTCAGTGTTTTCCTATAGATTTAGTAAGTAATAAGATTCATGCATATTGCATAGTAGCCCTTTAAATTTCACTTGGTCCGCATTTGAAGACAAGAAGAAAATCAGCACTTAAGATCTACAGGCCACCCATAAGATTCGATTCGGTAAGAATATCTAAGTAAAAATGATATTTTCGATGGTATGTATCTTTGAGTAGATTAATCCAATCCCAAATTATCAAAATGATTAGGGGAAAATAACAGAAAGTAAGTAAAAAATACATTTCAACAGAGAAAGAAATAGAAGGGGGAGAGAGAGAGAGATTGGAAAATTACGAGATGTTTATCTGACGGAAGAGCATGCCGAGAATCGCGAGCGAGCAGAGTAGAACGATGAGGACGTCGGAGAGCAACGAGAGGAGGCTCGACCCACAATAGGCGGTCCCGCATACGATGACAACCAACGGACGCCCCAACTCCATGACACTCGTCTCCTCCGACTCCAACGATTTCTCTACCTCCTCTTCCTCCATCTCTTCTTCTTCTTCTTCTTCTTCTTCTTCAAAAGAGAGATCGAAACCCTAACACTAATCGATCCGGTCCAATTGCCTTTTCAAATCCTTCGATGGACCACCCATCAGCGAATCTTCAACTCTTTATCGCAGTCGCAAGCCTTGCTCGGTCGGACTGGTGATATGCTCTTGTCCAAGTCCACGTATAGGCCTGATGGGCCCTGGGCTTTGGGCTTTGATACCAACAAATGGGTTTAACAACCAGCAAACGCCCTTTCTTCTTCTTCTTCTTTGTCTTCTTCATTTGGTTCCTCCATTTTTTGAAAACCCTAATCCTAATCGAACTCCTCCTCCGCCTGCTTCTGCATCTGTCCACCGCCGGCTTTCACTTGGGTTCATTTCAGGCTTACGTCTTCTTGCAAAGCCAATCTACATTAATTTGGAACTTACTAGCCCAGGCCCATTATCCAAATGTAAAGGGGACAAACACATGGATCTACTGATTCAGCCCAGCCCATTGAAATCCCTTCTTCTGTACCCATATATATATAAGACCTATGAAATTTTGTCAGATCTCCAGTCTTTTTTTGCATTATATGATTTACAGCAAGAGCTCAAATTGCAATCAACTTCAAGAGTAGTAAGGGAAATATCCCTCAAATCTATGCTTACCAATAATTTTTAGGTCTAATTATTTATCAAGCAACAACCGCTAACATACAAATCCATACTAACTCACTAAGTACACATCTAAATGATATCAAAAGAAAAGTAATTATTTAAACCATATGCCTTCAGTAAATAGAAAGGAACAATTTTCAACTGGTAAAAACACAAACTAAGGTATGGAAATGAATTCATAAAAAAAGGTAATAGGAATTAATAGTGGCAAGTGACAAAACAGGGTGCATAAAAGGATCAAGGACAATACAAATGAGGGAGCCATGAATTCATGAAACAACTAAAAAAAAAACTTGAGTATTCAAATACAGAAGCATGCACAATGAAGAAATTGGTTATGTAGGTAAGAAGAGGGATGTACAAGTGCCAGCTTTGAGTCTTAGCAAGATAACAGAAGTAAAGATTTTAAAGAATCTATAGCTTGCAGAATAGCATGTACCTTCGCCACATATTGTATTGTTCAACTCGTGCAACAATATGTTTCCTGTAAGTATACTTCTTCAGAGCTTGCAAGTGGACTGTTATGCTACGAAGTAAAATCTCTTGCTGTCTATCATTGCATGTTTCTAGAATCTTCTGAACCACATAATTTGCAAATTGATCTTTCATCATAGCTTAGAAGACAAAGCACCAGAAATATTATTTTCTAGAACCAAATTTTGGGAATCAAGTACCCAAGAAGCACAAGACCAACTCCATTTGACATAAATGCCACAATCATCCATGAATATTGATAGTAATATGTAGGGGAGAAAAACTGTCCAACTCAATTCAAAGCTATTAGAAATCAAATGCTAAACTCATAAAGAATCTTCACTTGTAAGAAAATATAAAATAGAGGCAGCAAATGCACATGTGTGCATGCTCAACAGAAATAACAGCAAATTAACTGCAATATAACTGTTGAAAGTTTAAATAACAAAAATATGACCAGGTTTCTGCACTAAAATCCAGGAGTAATCATTTGATCTACTAGAACTCAGCCTTTTGATCTACTTGAACTCATCCAAAATGTTCTAAAAATAATTTGCATAGGTCAGCACAAGGAGCTGTGTTGCTTTCTTCACTTGACTTGGCAGTTAATCTCACAATAGTTCTTTTAGATAATGACTGCACATCACTATATACTTCAAATGTATGATGTATCAGTAATTATAGTCATTCTCCTCAATTATTGACACAATCACAAGCATTCCTTTCGGGAGTTTGTTGCTATGGTATGATATAAGTTGTCAAACTCGACACCTTAACAATTCCAATGCCTAACTAAACACATAATTAGTAGTCAAGTAAGCAAACCCCAGTGACATTAAACAAGATGACAGCATTCTGCCATCTGTAGTTCTTCTCTCTTTCCTCTTTCCTGTTATTTCCCCCTTACATATTGGAATTGTAGGTTGATAAGTGAGTGCACCTGTAAGAAGTCAGATGTACTACAGCCGTTATTAGTCGTGAGATTCCAGCAATTGACAATTATCAATTTTAAAGATATTTCTTTAGTATCAATTTATTGTTGCTTATTTTTGGGTCACATGCATTCAAATATTCTCTGCTAGGGTTTCTGCACTATCTTTTCTCATTAAAATTGATCATTCAAATGGTTTAGGAAAATATTCATCTGCTGAACTGCAGGTCGACCTTAAACAGGTTTGAAATCCCATGGTCTCAGAGAACAATGGGACTGCAAAAGAGTTTCAGGCTCAGAAAAACCCTATGGTATGTAGGACTCATGGCTCGTGTACAAGTTAAAATACACATACTCCGATGAAATATACTGTATAACAGTGTCCTTGTGTCTCAATTTTGGGCAGTTCCTGATGCCTCAGTTCGTGCCGAATAACAACTTCCAAATCAGTCCACAAGTCATAGGAAAAACCTATCATGTTAATTCTAGGCGTGCTTCATATCATTGTAGAACCCCTGATGGGGTAGTAGCACCCTTGATGAGAACCATTTTATTAGTTGGATTTATTATCATTATTTTACTTTATTTGAGACTTTAGTTGGTTATTTTTTATTCTGTTTGTTGCAAGTTATGTGCATGTAGTATAGCCTTGTGTGAAACCTTTTTTTAAAGGAGAATAATGAAAAGAACTTTTTTAGAGAACCTAGCATGAAATTTACTAACTTTTGAAATCAATTCGTGACAATGGATGTGTGATTTAATTAAGCGAGAAGCCTAAAATAATTTTCCCACATATGCCAAAATCTCCATCACCAACCCTAAATTGCTTCTAGTAATGCGCCAACCCTCCACTTTGACGAGAAGCCCAATAAGATGTTTTGACAAGGTATGTATCATACCAAGCCTCCCATGACTTTGTTCTAGGCTCTCAATCAAAATGTTGACAAGGAAGATGACTCATTTGTTCTTCCATGGGAGATTGATGAGTTAAAGGAGATGTTCTGCAAAGATAAATCTAAAGGCATACTTATTATCTATTAGTATTTCCCTTTTTTCAGTTTACCACACCTACAACATTGATCAAACAAAATTATCAGTAGGCTCACTAGGTTGGTTAGCAGAAACGCCTGGTTATGTCCAGAGCCAATAGGACAGTCATGCTTTGCTAGACATCTTTGGCAGTTTCTGCTTCCACACTCCAGATCACTTACAGTGCCTGCTAAATTAAAGGGTCGTGATAAAAGTCTCCGTTGAGTAAACAGGTAACCCAATGGCCAACTGTATTATAAATTTTCATCATTTGGGCATGTTAAGGAATAAGAATGTACTGCCTAAAGTATTAAGTATCTACAGGATATAGGGATATAGAACCAATGGCGTAGGAGCTGTTGGCTACCTGCCAACTCCAATGTTTATTTATGTTATTTCATGGTTTCAATCTTGCTCCTTTTTTCCCCTTATTCCTACGTGAGCATGCACACGATGCGTGTGCTACTACATGCACTATATATATATATATATATATATATATATATATATATATATATATATATATATCATTTTTTTGGGCACATACTTTGATCTGTGCGTGTACACATCATATTGGTTTGTGTCTCTTTCCTTTTTTATACCTCGGTATATACCCTTCTCTGTTAGTTCTATTGCTATCTCTTTTTTATATTGTGTGTGCATGGGTAAGGATTTGCTTTTTGGTGTTATTTTTGGGGTTGGGGAGACGGGTGGGGGGTTTGGGTGTTTTTTTTTAGTGGTGGGGGGGAGGGGGGGTGCAGGGGCGCAGGTGTTAAAAGAAAAAAGAAACCAGAAAATTCTTGGATAGATAATCAGTTAAGATAGAAATAAGAAAGTCGACATATTGGCAAAGGGGTAAGCCAGTTGAGATAACCAATGTGTCTATACTTTCATGATGGAAACATGGATTAGAAAACCAACACATCAGATGGACCTATTGGTACCTCAACAAAGGTTGCTCTAAAGGTGTATTGGCTGGTTGGTCTTGTCTGAGGTCTATTACTGCAAACATAGAAGAGATGGTTGTTGGATAGTAGGCCTCATTGTACCCAATAGGCAGCAGTATTGGATGAGAAAGTGAAGGGTGAAGAAACCAATGAGGATACTCGTGATAATCAGCAATACTAGAACCTTTCAGCAGCTTTCAACAGATATCACTATGGACAAGCCTGGATGGGTTACTGCAAAGGCAGTTAGAAGACTAAAGTGCACAATAGGAGCATTTTGTAATTAGAGGCTCAGTCAGTGAACTACTAAGTAAAATTTTAGTTCTGTTTATAGTTATTAAGAGTTGTTGAGTGTTCTCTATGTAGTTTTGAAAGAGTTGTTAGAGAGCATCTACTTTTACTCGTTTTATGTTCATAAAGTTGTCTAATACTCGATGATGGGAATCACACACGCAGATGCGTATAAATACACACATATACATGCACCAACGCGGGCGTATGTGACATGAATACAAGGCAACATACCCTCAATGGAATAAATAAATAAATAACTCAAGGGCGGAAAGTGAAGACTTTGATAACATAATAATATCTAGAAGTCGAGAAGGACTATTGTTTAAAATTATATAATAATTAAAATTGTCTATGACTATCCCATCTTACCAATAAATTATCATTTCCTTCAGTCTGCCCAACTATTTCTTCAATCAAAATGTCCCGCTCGGCAGAATTACCATACTCCAAACACTTTTCAATGACATTGGATGCAAATTTATGCTGGCTCATCTGTACAACTTGCCCAGCTAACTTTTTAATAATTTGGCTTCTTTCGAGCCGTCTTCCCCTTTCCAAAACATGCTAAAAATAATAGACAGTTAGACTTTTCGTGTGAATATTAAGTGCAACTGGCAGAGTCACAAAGCACAAAAGTAAATGGAAGAGTGAAAATTACAGGGAAAGACCAACAGAAAGTAATTAAACCATATAAAGCAGTCAGTGTAATTCAACCACATAAATGCCAACAGAAAGTAATTATACCATAGAAAACAATCAGTGTAATTAAACCATATAAATGAGTCAGTGAAGTAAGCTGGATATTTATAATGCCTAGCTCTAGCATCCTACACCAGCACTAAGATAAACATTGCCAGTTTATTGTTTCCTTGACTACTGCAGCTCAACACAATCAATGATAATATACATAATGGGTTGTCAACATAGTAACAATCGCAAATAGCAAATAGAATAACAGGTGCGTTTTAGAAATACAACATAAACATACAACTCAGGAAGGCATTTCCTTCTTCCCGAATCACATCCTTAAGAAGGCATTTCCTTCTTCCCGATTCACATCCTTAATTGGAATAGTAATTTTACCCTTCCCTATCTCTGCCTTGGGTCAGGAAGGTTCCTCTCTTTAAGCAGCTTTCATCAGGATTTGTAAAGAGTCCTGATGAAACATACTGGTTCCTGATTTATTCTCTATTCCAATCAGATCAACCTACTAGCTGCACACCCTACTAGCTACACATCTTAAAGTCATGTTACACAGAAACCATCCTCCACAGCATTCACCAAGGGTCAACAGATACCATGAAAAAGTATTGCAGCAACAGTCATTTTTATAGGGAACAGCAAAGGGCCAATTCATAAGTGTGGAATATACAGCCATTTATCACATGGAAATGCATCTTGCACCGTATTCATATGTACTAGGATGTACGCTGGGCACATAATAAAAGCATTTATAATCACAGAATCTACATGTGGAAAATTTCAGTAAACACAGTCCTTAGAAAGGTTTAAAATATTGCAACCGGTATCGGTATCAACGAATCATTTATGGTATCAATATCAGGTGTATCATATCAGCAGTATCAGAAATATCGACAATTTGACAATGTCAGACTGATATCATTTGTTTTATCGTGTATTGAATATCGCAAAATCTGATATATTATATGTGATATATTGTAGTATTGGCCGATATTTAAAAGGCCGATATTTAAAATTATGGTCCTTAGAGACCCTGTATATGTTATAACTTTCAATAATTGAACATGGATAACTGATCATATATGGAATGTATTGTGAAATAGGATTAAAAAATGAATCGCCTGAATAACATAATTGCCATATTGGTCTTGCACAATGAGCAAGCAGACTGTAAAATCTCATCAATAATACACTGACTTTGTACCTCATCAGTACAATGCTCCAGCACTCTCTGCATTAACCAGATAAAATCAGAAAGTCAAAACAAGATGGAGATACCAAAATAGTTCCCCTCAAACTAGTTTTACTACCTGAATCACCCGACACCCTTAAGGGTGCATAGAGAGAGACGCAACGTTACCACGAAAAGCAGAAATGATAAAATCAATTTTCTCTGTCGGGACACTCAATGCACTTTTGTATCATATGATTTCCATTTTGGTCGCGCACACAACGCATAACATGTCCATCAAGCTCATGGACAAGCCGCGTTTTCTGCTTAAGCTCAATTACCTCAAGTGCCTGCAGCGTTTGGGCATAGAGAGAATAAGAGGACAGCCATTGCTTCGGTTTCAATACCAATTTAATTTAACAAATTTCTCCCTCCAACAATATCTAGAAGAAAGAAGTGGAAACTGTAAACATATAACTACTGCAAATACAAAATTATAGTCATAAAGAAAAAAAAATAAAAATAAACAAAAAAGACCCAATTCAAGCGACAACCTCCAACATGCAAGTGATGTTTCTTTTGAGCAAAAACTGTAGGTAAATTCAAATGATGTTTTTAATATTTATAAATCATTCTTTCGTTCACTTCCACTTTAAATTGATTAACAACTTCAAGCCACGCAAAAAGGAAGCAATTTTAATAGTATGTCCATAACTCGCTTCGCATTGGACTTGGAATCATAGATACCTAAAAACTAAGGAAGATAAATGAGACGGCTCCAACCATTTATATCAGTTGGTGGCAGGACAATAAAAAATTTTAAACAAAAATTTTAAAAGGCAAGATGATGATACGAAAACAAAAAAGTTAGGACTAATGAAACAGATAAAAGCAGAGAACTAGGATAAGAGATACTTGTGTAAGTTAGGCAAACAATTGAAGGTTCATGCCAAGATCCAATAATGTTAAAAAAAAAAAAAATTAAATCACGATGAAAATCTACTTTTTACAAGTTGGCTACACCAATACCAGGACAATGCAATTTTTCATCTTTTATGTTGTCATAGTGGAAACTTGGCAAGGATATCTAGCGGATAGATCAGATGCCACAATTCAGTGCAAATTGTAGTTACTATAGGTGTTTCTGAGCAAGCATGAATGAGAGAATAAATAGAAGACAGCAAGTGCAAGTTGCACCTTTTGGATCACACGACAGCCATACATCTGGAGACTCAAGGGCAAGATGTGACCAACAAGCTTGTTTGCAAGTTCTTTCCTCTGTTCAGGGCTTCCGTATTCAAAGAACTGTAGAAGAAAAAAAAAGATTATGTATTTCACTATATCATGAATGGTCAATCAACCTTCTTTTCATAGAAAGGAAGAACATATATTGTTTAATCTCAAAAACGTCATAAAAGAAAAATACCCTTGCTCAATATACAGTACCTTTTGAATAACATAATTCCCGAAAACATCAGTCATTAATGTTGAAGCATGGGGTAGTACTTCTTCAAAGACAGATGCCTTCTCTTCAACACTACAAGTTTCTAGCTTCTGCTGAATAAATTGACTCCCATGTTGGTCGGCGCTGATGTCAAAATTGGAAGATTAATTATTGGGAACAATACAACCATAGAGATAAGAGGGGCATAAATCAAAATAATCTGGTAGTCTTGCCTGAACTCAACAATGTGTCCAGAAATATCAGATAGTTCATATTTACGTGACTCGCTAGATTTCAGTTCCTCAAGAAATGAGGGATGTCTTTGATCATCGAACTTGTCCCGTCCTCTCTGCCCTTGCCATCCGGAAAAAGCACCTCCAATTCTAGGTGAGATGATTGGAAACCTCAAATTTCAGTTCTCGTTCCACATGGGCTTGCACCAGCCAGAGGAGACCCTTGGTACACCAGGCTACCCAAGGGAGAGGCGGGGTAGTGCATCAACACAGAAATGTTCTGGGGACTCCCATAATAATTTGGACTAGCAGTTCAACCTTTTTTGGTACGTAGGACATTAATTGACCCGGTTCTAAGAGCCTAAGGCCTCTGATCTGGTGCTTATGACTGGGGCCTTAGTGCATCATCATTAGCTAGTGGGCTTCCCGTAGTACTTCCCCTAGATGCCATGGGATCATATTGACCCATACTAGCATATGCATCAATAGAAGGCTTCTGAAAATAGGACACATACATAGGATCCGGGAATGAAGGTTGAGTTGCTATCCCAAACTGACCATAGTATCTATATAGATTTTGCATATCAGCTATAGGAGTTATATTGCCTCCGGTAGTAACACCAGGAGTTCTAGGTCCAAAGTTTGGGCTGGCAGGATTCTCGATAGGCATAGGAATAGCACTATAAGGAGAATATCCAGCTACAAAAGGAGGAACATGTGATGTATTCAATGTATATCCACCCAAACTAAACTGAGAGAACAAGTTAGAAGGTTGCAAATTAGAATAGTAAGGATTTCCATAAGCAGCTTGAGTTGCATATAAGGCTGGTGCAATTCCACTAGACACTAGAGCAGGCTATACTTCAGATGATGATGGCTTTGGCTGGCCATGAGAAGATTGATCCGCCAAATTATTAGGGTGCTGTATGCCTTGATTAGTTAGCTGCAACTGACCCGTCTGAACTTGAAATGAGGTGCCTCGTGGTTGCACACTGCTTTGTTGAGGTTGCTGCCGTGCAAGTTGACTTCTGTGCCCATCATTGGATATCCTTAAATTCTTTGTTTCATTTTCAATATTGCCAATGCTTGCGCCATCCACATTACTGGATAAAATACGACTGTCCAAATTGGTAATTGAAGTGTTTGCTTCTCTATGCACAGGTGATATGGAGGATGGAATATATGAGGAAGCAGAAACATCTTTCATTGGGTTAGTTTCAGCTGGCTGGATGCCTGGAGTGGGTGTTCGCACATGAACACCAACAGTTGCTGTTTTGGACTCTGCTATAGCCATGCCGATTGAAGAATCCCGTAAAGAGCTCAAGGAATCTGACTCTACTGGTTCAGTAGATACACGAGCTGATGGATGTAGCCGATTATTGTATACAGGTGAAGGAGTCCGAGGAAAATCTTCCTAGAATAAGAAAAATAAGGTTATCCATTACATGCAAAGAAAGAAAAATGAAATGACAGTAATTATGCATTAATAAGTTAAGCGCGCAATAAACTATTGCAGCAAACCGAGCACTATCACTAAGTAATTTTATAACGCATTTGATCACATCAAACTGAACATAAGACTTTAATTGCATTATGTCAATCAACTCAAAATGAGTCCAAACCTGAATCAAATCCACAAGACTCTTATGACGGCCTTGCAAAGAAGATTTATACTGTCCAGACGCAAATGCAGAACCAGTTTCTTCCTTCCCATCTTCAGATTCCTCCTCATGAGTTGGGAGGGCAGGTCGAGACATAAACGATCCCTTGCTAATATCATCAAAGGACGGTGCTCTCCGATTTTCCCCAAATGAACCAATGTGGTGGACCAGTCTTTTGTTATCTCGGGACACAAGAGGCGGAGGTAGCCTTGGGTTTAAATTCACGTTGGAGTGATAATATGCAAGATATGCTGGATTAGCACGGAGTTGCTCTTCGTACTCAGGGCTTTCAACTGTGCTAGTTAAGTTCTCAAAGATACCTTCCAAGTTGGAGTTTTGACTCCTTAAATCACCAATGGCCAAACTAGAACCTTCCATGCTTGGGGGTGCACTTCCACTCCTATTAGGCCCAGTAAACTCTCTACCTCCACAAAAACCATGCCCTTGTAAAAGCAGCCCTAAATCCTGTGCAGCCATATTATTTGTCGATGAAGCATATGATGCAGCATCCTTACTAATGGGCCAGTTCCTGAATGTACTGCTTCCAACTAGTCTCAAAGGAGACTCCGCGGCCATGACGCTCAGAATTGTAAATGTTTATAACAGAAGCCAGTAATGTCAGACTTCTCCTTGAATTGCCTACAAATAAACTCAATCACGTCAGTGACAAAGGAATGTGCCAAATTGGATTAATGTTATTAGGGAGGACCCTGCAGCATTCCTGCTTCTTTAAAACAAACAACTCCAGGATCAGGGTTATGAGAAATCACGTGCTGTTTTGATTCTCAACCAGGGTGTACATCAGATTCATATTAACACTAAACACATAATTAAGGAATATATTCTCTGGAGGCAGCTTGAAAATAGACTCTAACGACCAATTTATGGAACACATAATATTATTCATTACATTTATAAGGCCGGTCAAATTACAAGTTATTGACTACCTAGGCTGGCAGTCAGATTAAACTAGTATAAGAATTGCTTAAAGGACAACAAAAATAATTAACATTCTAAAATCACTAAGGAAACTGGTCTTTCGACAACATAAAAATGTGAATTCAGCAAATTAAATAAATTATCATAAACTCATCCGAAGAAGCAAAAGAGTTTCTATCATCTTCGAGAATCCTGTTTGAGCTCAGTGAGTTTCCATAGTAAATTTCAATTTATCTAAAGCAGAGTTTCCACCGTTATGTAAAGTTAGTAAAGCTTCTATCATTTTCGGCCATTGCAACAGCTCAAAGGAAGCCAAATAGAATATGAAGAGTATCCTGACGAAATTTCAAGATTGTAGCCCATTTGAAAATGGAATCAACCCTAGCATTAGCCAACTACAACACTCGTAAAAAAGTAAGGAGATGATGATCACAATTATAACCGAGAGAACAAGATAGCCACAGCTACATTATTCAACAATTCTCACCAAAATCACAATAAACGCCCCAAAACATTAAACAAATTGCAACCTTTCACTATATTGCCACTATCAATCCAAACTTTTTAAGCAAGAAATCAAATTCGAACTAATCATCACTAGCCCAACCAAACCCTAACCAGAAAACCCTCAAAGATCACCCATTATTTCATCCCAACCCCCTCAATCCATTAACAGAGCAACAAACAATAAAAGAAAAATGTAACAAAAAAAAAGTAGAACCTTTAACTTTTAAACTAACCACAAAGCTCCAAGAACTCAAAACGACTCTCAAAACCCTAATATTTTTCCCAAAAAAGGTAGGAATAAATGGAAATTTAGCAGAGAGAGGGTTTTCACCAGCTCCTGCAGCTCAATAACAAACCCTAGCTCTCCAAATTCCCACTCCAACAACACCCATCACTACTGATTCCTTGGCTTTCCTCTCCTCGAAATTTCTTTCTTTTAATGGGAATTTTAATTGGAAAAAAAAATATTAAAATTTAAAAAAAAAATCCCAAGAGCTCTGGCTCTGCCTGAAACCCGAAATGTCGCTTCTAAAACCCTCACTTGCCGGGGTTTTTTTGCTTTCCAAATCCCCACTCCAACAACAACAACACCTATCACACAAGCTGATATTGACACAGTATTAGAACCCATATTGCAGACTCCCACCGAAGGTCCTAGCTCTGCAAGACGTCGTCAACCCATAAGGAAGCAACTCGCTTGGAAGCAACGAATTATATATATCTTTGAATTTTTGTAGTCTTGAATATCACTATATATATATATATATATATATATATATATATATATATATTTGAATTTTTGTAGTCTTGAATATCACTCTTTAATTAAATTTTTGAAGTTGCGAATGAATTGTTGATACGTAGAATTTTTGTTGCCGTTGTTCTTTATCTTTGAAGCTATGAATGAAACTTTGATATTTTGTGTTTTGATATCAAATTGGGAGTATGAAACACGAATAAGTAATTATATTAGGGTATATTATTTATTTATCGTATTCCGGATTATACACACCGTATCAGGGTATCTCTGGCCATGTATCCCTGATCCGAAGTTACAGACTCGAATTATTTTTAGGTGATCCGGGACTGTAAACCCGGATCAAGGAGCCAGGGCTCTGGCTCCCTGTCCAGGCTAGCAAGCTCGGATCAATTTGGTTGATCTGGGGTTGCTAACCCGGATCAACCGCATTGATCCGAGTTGGCTAGCCCGGACCGGGAGTCAGAGACTCTGGCCCCTCGATCCGGGCTAGCCAGGCCGGATCAATGCCACCCATCCGTAGCGGCTAGCCCGAATGGGTTGGCCTGGTCCAGGCTGGCTAGCCCGGATCAGGGGGCCAGAGTTTGGCCCCCTGATCTTCCCCGTAGACCCACAAAAGATTTTTTTTTTCTATTTTCTAGGGGTTTACAATGAAATAATCGATTTAAGCTAAATATAGACTTTAATTTCCGTGATTTTTTTACTAAAAAAAGTTAATATTAAAGAGAAATGGAATTTGGATTCTGAAATGGAATTTTTCCTGCCTTTTTTTCTCTGCCTCTGCTCTGCTTTCTCCCTCTGCTCTGCTTTCGCATGGGAAAACAAAGGGGGCGCTGGGAGGATGAAGGAGGAGATGAAGGAGGGGTAATTTTGGCCAAAAAAATTGATGGTAAAATGGTAAATAAAGTGAACTTTTTAAGTGGGCTCACTGGGAAATATGATGTGCCCATCTAGAAACTCCTCCCAACTCCAACCAAACAAACACACCAGATTTAAAAACTTTTTCCAACGGAGGTAGTAAAAATCCACGCCTGACTCGAACGCCGCAGAACCTTCCAGAGAGACTGTGATCACATAATTCCCTTTTTAAGCCTCCTTCGGCCTTTTGAGAGTCAACAAAAACCGCGGCCCATTAAAACAGAAGACAGACAACACCCCACCCCCCTCCCCATTTAGTTTAGACCCCCTCAAAATCCCCCAAACTTGTTGGAGACCCTCAAATTCGATCCCACATTTCCATTTGTCCTATCTTTTTCTCTTTGATTGATTGAGATATTGGATCGATGGCGACGGAGGGCGGTGAGGTGGTGGAGAAGCAGTCGTTGTACAGGTATTGGATGAGGGAGACCAGGGAGGACGCCGCTCCGCTGCCGGTGCCAAAGAAGCTCACGCCGGAGGACATCACCAAGCAGTTGTAGAGCAATACCAGTTCCCTCAGATCTGTTTGGAATCAAGTCTGATTCCTCTCGATTCTCTCTTTTCATTTCCTCCCTGAAAATTTCATCTTTCGTTGTGGTTTATTGGAACTGTACGGTGAATTTTGAGATTTTTATGTAGCAAAGTATATGACAATGTTCAGGACGAAGTATTTGCTTGCCAAAAAACCTAATAATGATGTTGAAGCTAACAGCCCAGTTGTAATGATTGCTAATAGTTTGGTTGACTCTTGCAACTTTCAAACCAAACTCAGAGTTTTGACTGTTTTTGTGCTTGAGAAGTTGTTGTAAGAAATAATAATTGAGGGCAATGATGTTGGTAGTTGATTGCTTTTAGAGATGCTCATGTATAGATATCAAACGTGGGTTTTGTCTGTAAGCAATGTGTGAAGAAATAATAGTTTGTTCTCGGGGAGATCAGGAGTATCGAAGAGTTACCTATATCTTTCTTGAGGAGAATGTTGCTTCTTCTTCTTCTTTCCCCCGGCATTGAGTTTTGTAGTATGTGGTTCTTCAAATAAGTATTCCTGTAGGAACTTATACAACAACAACAACTAAGCCTTTCATCCCAAGTATTTGGGGTAGGCTACATGAACCAAAAAATAATCACGTCGGATCGATCACTTTGATAGTCCTTTTCCATTCATTTCTATCAAGTAATATCTCCTCATTTAAACCTCTACAATCCATATCTTTTCATATCACCTCCATCCATATATGCTTCGGTCTTCCCTTCATTCTTTTAACTTATCCTACATTGATAAACTCCCCTTTTCGAACTGGTGTATTTGTAGGCCTATATTGCACATGACCAAACCATCGTAATCGGTTTTCTCGCATCTTCTCATCGATGGGAGCTACACCTACCTTAACACGAATATCTTCATTTCTCACTTTATCTCTCCTAGTGTTGCTGCACATCCAGCGAAGCATACTCATCTCTGCTACACTTATTTTCTGTGAATGACATTTCTTTATAACCCAACATTCCGTGCCATATAATAAAACTGGCCTAATAACAGTCCTATAAAATTTTCTCTTCAGTCTTAACGAAATGTTACGGTCGTATAAAACTCCCGTTGCCCTCCTCCATTTCAACCAGCCAGTTTGTATCCTATGGTTAACATTATTATCGATCTCTCCATCATTCTGAATAATAAAACCCAAATACCTAAACTGACTGCTCATTTGTATCTCTTGCCCATCCAGTTTTACAGCATTATAGTCTATGATCCGTCGTTTACTAAATTTACACTCCATATACTCTGTTTTAGACCTACTCAATTTAAAACCTCTAGATTCTAATGTATGCCTCCATAACTCTAGCTTGGCATTTACCCCTGCTCTTGTCTCATCAACTAAGACAATAGCATACACCAAGGTATCTCATCCTGAATAGCTCTAGTAAGTTCATCCATCACTGTAGCAAATAAGAACGGGCTCAATGCAGATCCTTGATGCAATCCAATTATGATATAAAAATCACTTGTTAAACCACAACATGTTCTGACATTAGCCACTACTCCATCATACATGTCCTTAATTATATCGATATACTTGATGGGAACTCTTTTCTTTATGGCTTCATGTATATTCCTTCAGGAATATAAGCTCCCGAAGGAACTTATATTCTTGATAATCATGGCTTCACGTATTTTTCCATCGCCATTAAAAGTGGAAAGTGTGTTACTCATCACAGTATGCCCTTGTATAGTCACCGTGGTCATATAACTATCCCATGTTTTTGTTGCATTCTACTAAATGTATGAACACTCAATTTCTACATTAGCCATTATCTTACACATCTTTTTTCGTTGGTTACATGATAGATGTTGTGGTTAACATCTCAGTTACACTGTGTTATTTAGTTACCACTACGAAGTTGCTTGTTAATTAAGTAATACATCAGTTACTAACTTATTGTTCCTATATTTATTCATATACACTTCTTTTTTTCTAATTCAATTTTTATGTTGCTGTAAATTTTCTTTCCCTTATGTTGATAATATAAGACATCATTATCTTGCCTATAAGTCATTTTTATCATTATCTTGCGTATAACTTACATCATTAGTTGTTCTCCGTAGCCTCTGTTGATTGAAAACAGTATTGAAGTTGTCATTGTCTAAGAATAGTGTCCATCATACCTTATTGTAGTTTCTTCTAACTTTTGATTCTCTTTGCTCATTTTGCATTTCTTCTCCTAATCATGCCTTCGTCTATGATGCTTCAAGGCACAGTTGAGGTACATGTACCTTCGAGGAGTACATAGTGGTAGTGTGAATGAAAAGGCTAAATTTTTTTCTTCTTCCATGTGTTAGGTCATGTGCAAAGAGTTTGCATGCACTTTAGCCGTGCTTTTTTGTAATAATTTTAGCGTATTGTCTAAACTGCCTATGGAAGGTTCTTAGCATGCCTCTTTACTTCTAATATAACGCACTTTTAAGGAACGAACATGCTAACAAGTCTCACCATGATGTCATGATGATTTATTTGGGCATAAGAATTATTATTAGTATTACTATTTTATGTAAACTCTGCTTCCTCTGCAACCATCCTATTTTGGGGTTTAAAGTTTAGAATTTTGGTTGGCTTCTATTTGTTAGTACCATAATGCTTGATTTTATGGTTTGTGCAAAAAAGGAAAAAGTTATGGGGATCTATAACTCATGCACAACTCATGGGAGACTCAATATTGATCTTTATTTATTATTATGTACATGTCTACAGTGGTATCACATACCAACAATGTTCTTTTCCTTGAAATTACCAACGTTTATACTATGGACCTCTCTAACTAGGGAATTGTCTTTTAGTGTCAGGTATGTACTTGTTCAGAAGCAGGTACATATATTGGGTTGAGAAGTAACTGAATAAGCGTGAACTTTATATCATTATCTGCTATTCAAGAACTTTGTCAACATCATTACCCAATTAGACATCCCTACAATAGAATACATCATTGCTAATTGGGATTAACATGATAAGTACTACATAATAGGTACCATGATAAATACTACCTTTTGCATGTCAAGTGAGTTTAGTTTATTAGGTGGAATTTCCTCAGCACCCCTTCCCAACACACAAATGCTCACACATACCCTGAAAGAACCGACATGCAAAAAAGAAATAAAGAGAAGGGTCTCTTCTATTCAAAACCAAGCTATATCCTTGTTATTGAAAAATGGGGAGGGACTCATGTCATGTCTCTGCGATCCTGCTGGCTTTATATTTTTATGAATGCAGTACTTATAAGCAAGCACAAAAAAGGTTCATATTCAAATTCTAATAATTAAAATTCAGAACATGAATGATTCCAGTTCTACACATGGAGAAAGGATAACTAAAACCTAGTTCAAAATCAGCTTGAAGGTAGACTCCAATGTGAAAAATAGCTGCATTATGCACCTTAGTTCTTTTCACTTGAAACATTCCGACTTCAGGTTACTTCAATTGTCTTTTCAGCTAGCACTCAGCCCCATAGATTTGGTAGAATGATTCTGTGTTGTTGAGACATTATCAACTTCACCTAGATTGAATTTCGAGATTCATAAGGAAAGATGCTTGCACTAATTGTACTGATTAATTTGCCAATTCAATTCATTATAGCATTAAAAATACGCATTTCGAACATGGAGTTCTGGCCCAGTTTGCTTTAGTATGGGCTTGGCCACTGCTTATAAGATTCATTATGGTTCGACTGACTGCGTTCTCTTCTTCCTGCTTATCCTTTTAGGTTCTTTTTTTTCCCTCTCTTTTGGCTGATTTTACGAAGAACCAGTTGAATTAGTGACTTGTTGCTTACTTCTGCAACGTTTTTGCATCCTTCTGCGTAACAATGGGCTGCTCATGTCTGTAGGCTGGGACATGGGAGGAAAAGAACCTTAATACATGGGCAAGCAATAGAATCAAGGTTTGGTATTATATCTTATCAGATTTCCATCTTAACATTATCTGGGGCTAGGAAGTTATTTTCAGATTATTTTGTGCATGTGCATTTGCATGCTTTTCCATGTGGGTTATATTACTTAAAACTAGTATGGATTGCTTTGCTATTTTTGGTCTGGAATTGCAGGAGCTTCTTAGTTCGTTGGGCACATTGGAGTTCTCAAGTGAGAATGCAAATATTGATTAAGTGTCCAAATGCTTAGGAGACGTAAGTACATCTGTACTACTCATGATCTGTCTCAATGAAATATTTAGAGTTTAAGAAATATTTATATTTAAGCTCCACTTTGTACATGAGAGTAACTACTTTATTTGGCAATGAGGAGAGAATAAACTATTTTATTGCCTAGGAAATTTGCTTGCCATTTTGAGGTGTCAAATTATTTTTTTAGAAAATTGGGTAGGAATAGCTATGGCTTGTTCACAGTTCATAGTTTACAAGTTGGTTAATTATATATCATATTCATTGGCAGCATCAACATTGTCAAGGCCGTTCTGCACTGGAATGGGGTTGTCAATAGGTGCTACTTTTTGCTGAGAAGGATCTTGAAAAAAATCATTTAAACCTAGCAGGTTAGTTAAGCAAGTAGAATACTGTACAAATTGGTCATGCAGTTTAAGTTCATGCAATCCAGCGGTACTGGAAATAGACTGACAATTTTGAGAAGGGAATGACAAGGTAAATTCTCTGCCAAGAAGTTGCATGAGACAAGGCTAGGAGCCAAAATCTATCAGACATATGGTAGCACTTTAGAACAGAGATGGGTTGGTGTTGTACTTTTGGTTAGCGTAAGCGACATGGAGTCTGATGCAAGATGAGCATTTGATAGTCAGTACCAACTTGTGTTTGAGCTATAATGTTTTTGAATATGACAAAAATTTTACAAAGCTTAAAATGGTTTTCCTTTTAATTTATTATATTTGCAGGAGCATAGCACCCATGGTAAGTAAGAGGGTGAAAATATGGAACAAATATTTGTATAAATCTTGACTTGTGATGGGACTATGGATCTATCTGAATAATTTTTGACTGGTTTTGCATAGAGTATGGGGAGCCTAGTGTCAAAAGATACTGTCATGTGTTTGTAAGATTGCCTAAAGCTGTAATATAAAAAGAGAGCAAGCTGTTTTTTGCGGGGTCTTGTGGGGTGTTACTTGATGCGATCATTACATATCTGTCATGTGTTTGTAAGCTTGCCTAAAGCTGTAATATAAAAAGAGAGCAAGCTATTTTTTGCGGGGTCTTGTGGGGTGTTACTTGATGCGATCATTACATATATAGATGATTTCTTACCTTTTAAAAGAGTTGAAGTTATATATATATATATATATATATATATATATATATATATATATATATATATATATATATATATATATATATATATATATATATAATGTTGACATTTGTAATATCTTATAGGGAGGCAAATGTGGTGTGGTGTGGTTTGGAAATGTGATGGTGGTTGCAATAAGTTTATGTAGCTTTCTTTCTGTAAAACTAGTTCTTGGTGTGTTGCACGTGCATTGCTTTTTTATGATGAGAATTATTAAAACGAAAATTTAATACTTTTTGTGGGTTTTGTATGGAAAATTGTGAGCTTAACATGTATATTCCAGTGAGGGTCATGAGTTCCTGAGCAGTATGTAGCTGCAATAATAGGTGATCACACATGAGGGCTGCTGAACATATTTTGCCCCAAAGAATGCTGCTGCACCCTCTTCTGAGTTATAGTAGTAGAGATAAAGCCCTAATTAGTCCAGCTGACTGAAAGTTGAGTTGTCATTTTCCTCATCTTTAGTATGTAATTCCTTGGTTAAATTAGACAGATGCTCCTTAGGTCATACAAGTGATACCCAATATAGCCTATTGTAAACCAACAAAATGGGAAAGAGACATTCTTTACTTCTTTACATTTTACTAGAAGACCATTCAAAATTTAACATGACGGTATATGTTTGGTTTACATGATTTGGGGGGCAATCTGGATTTATGGTTTAACTTATCAGTCTCTACCTAAAATAGAAAATAATAATAATAATAATAATAAACCTTCTGCTTCTTGTTCACATCCTATAGGAATAGGCTTATGAATAGTCTTGAAGTTACGGAATAGTCCATAGTCAATAAACTGATTTATGAATATTCGTATCACGCTCTTAATTAGGATCTTACATGCCCATACCCTACCACATGATTATCTCTTACTATAATTATTCAATATCTAAGCCAGAAAATTCTTACTATAGTTATGCAATATCTAGTCGGCAGTCTGCATATTGTGTAGTAGACTAGAGATGATTTCGTGTGTGATGCTCACCAACTTGAGCTCATGAATGCTCATGTTGATTAGATGCAAGCTTGAAGAGCTGGGAACGACATCGTAATTTGGCAAATTGGTTGGCTATGGTAACATAGATTTTCTATACCAAAATTGGTTTCAGAATCAAACCATGTGAAATGGCTAACTTAGTTGTGTATTCCAGTAATCCAATCTGTATGACCAAATCGATCCAAAGGAAGCAAGTGGCTTAAGCTTCGAAAATTATTGACTGAAGCAGCTGTTGTACAATAATTTGGCTATTTGACTTCTCATTCCATATTTTTGCTCCGAGACTTGGTTGAATATGGATGGATCCATGCTACAAAAAGAAGCTGGTAGCCAATGACTCATGACAAATTTGATTCGGAACCATCAATCAACTTGGTAACAAAATCAGATGAGTGTGGTTAGCAAAGTTTAACTTGAAACAAATAACTGTCATCGTGACCAGACACACTAAATATGACACCCCCAAACCATATAGGTGGGCCCAAGTGTGTGTCCCAATAAAAGGATAGGGTGTCACCGAAATACATGATATATAAAATATAACATAATTAAAGGGTTCTAATATATAACATGAATCATGACGTCCATGGATCAAGTAACAAAGTATGCCAAATACAACAAAAATAATATGGTACATAGTGTGCATGATATAACAAGAATGCCAAATATAATAATAATCATATAGTACATAGTGTGCATGATATAACAAGATCAAATGACAAGGTATATCAAATGTAACAGAAAATCATATGATATCGGTTTCCACACGAATCGGATAATGCGTCGCTAGGTGAATTTAGATTCTTGCTTGGGCCCACTATAGGGAATTTTTGTGGGCCGCCAATAATTAGATGCAAGATGATGTAGTTTTGCTTGTCCTTTTTGTCCTTGACTGTTGCGCGTTTTAATATTATTATTTGCCCACTGTCTTTATTTAAATAACATTCAACCCTCACTATTTTATTATTGAATTGTATTCTACTTAGGATTCTCTTCTCTCCTGAATGGTTGGATAAAAATTATTAGCTAACGGAAGCAAAAACCAACTTGGCCTTTTAATACTCAGAAGGAAAAAAAAAAAAAACAAAGAAGATGTGATGCAGGGAGGACACACGTGATTTAATTTAAGGTCTGTCCTACTTAAATTTTAAAATTTTAAATATAAATTTTATTTTTTTTAATTCAAAATAGGCGCACTTGTTCTCATCCAGTCAGCAAAATCTTGTTCTTTAAACTAATTTCTGTTTGCATAACTGTAATTCTTAATTATATTTATTACATTTTAAAAATGAAAAAGAAAACTCATAGCAACACTGCAGTCCCGAATCTGAATGAATACCACACATAAGTTTAATATTTAGTAATTTAGAACTTTATTATTTCTTTTGGAGAATGATTCATATGTTTATATTATTATAAAAAAAAGAATTGCACCACAACAGGGGAAGAAGCAATAAAGAAATTTTCAAGGAAAATTCAAAATACATCCACCAGTTTTCTAGTATCCTTATTGAAAAGTTTAATTTTATTGTAAATTTGTCATTATCATTTACTTATCCAGTCTATACATATCTTCCTTAATTTTTTTACAAATTTGTATTTTACTCTCTTTTATTATATATTTTTTTCTTAATCTCTCTTAAGCTAAGACCTTATTAATTTTCAATACTTCAAAATTAAAAAAAAAAAAATTCAAACTCTAATAATTCTCAATACTTCAAAAATAATAAGAATTCAAACCCTAATAATTCTCAACAATAAAAAAAAAGTAAAAAGGAATTCAAAATTAAAGTAGAAATAATTAAAAGAACTACTTTTTTAGAAGATTTTTTTAGAGAATGCTAGGGTTTTGAGAGGGAGTAGAGATTATTGGACCTCTAAGGAAAGGCCTGCAGTAGGATCGAGACGTGGGAAGGCGGTAGCAATAGGATCGAATAGTTGGGGAGAAGGCGACAACGAGATTGTTTGAGGGCAACGAGAGAGAAAGGAGAGAGAAAGAAGAGAACAATTGAAGAAAAACTAAAAAATAATATAGAGGGCTATACTTATGCAAAGTCTTTATTTTTTATCTATATGGAAAGTGTACTTTAAAAAGTGTGAGTAGTTAAGAAAATTAGTGGTTGCATTTAGAATTTCCCAATTCTTAAATGTGCTGAATATATCACAAACAAACCACTAATCAGACATAGAATATTCATTAATGTTTGAATGATGATATTATTTTGTCCATTACCATTACCATTACCAATTCATTTTTCAAATGCTAAATTAAGTAATTTGTAGTCCACATCATCTTATCGTATCCAGAAGAAGGATAGTTCAATATCCAGCCATCCACATGGGCCCAATCCACCAATTATTAGCCACATACCATTTTGGGCCGTGGGCCACCACCAAATGGGTGAGTTGTTGCTCTTGCATGATATGATGCAAGCTGACCTATTTACTTTTGCTTTGCTTATCATTTTCTTACCCTCGATTAGACCGCTTCCTATTTAATATTTAAAATGATCCTAATTAAATATTAAGCATCGTAATTATTGGTTATTGACTAGTGAAATTTTTATTCCAATTGTGATGCTTATCTCAATGGATTAGGGGACCTGAGATGACAAATTAGCTTAAGTAATTATCTCTAATCACACACGTCATCTTGGTTGGATTCTGAGGAAAATGGACGGATGTGGCGTATTGGGAAAGGAAATTTTGAGACAATTTGCTGTGACTAATTGACCTAAAATGATCCTATCCTATCCTAGTATGCCCCAATTTTCCCAATTTGTTCTTTTTTTTTCTATCTCCTCAATCTTCCCTATTTGTCTTCACAAATCTTTTTTAATTCTGCTGCACATTTTTAGATTCTAATGAGAACTATATTTATATGTATTTATATATTAGAGTTTGAGAATAGATTTGGAAGAAGTAAAGAATATTTTTTTTTTTTGAGTTTGACAATTTAGATTGGTACAGAGAGAAGAGGAAAGATTTTCAGATTAGAATTAATGGATTGGATATGGTAGGAATAAAATATAAATGTAAAGATGAAGATAATTTAAGCCAAAATGTAAAGTGACAAAATAGTAATAACAATTAATATTTAGAAAAAAAAGGGCGCATTTAGAATTTCCCTTACCCTAAATGATTAGGGATATTTTGGTATTTTCCTAATAGTGCCTATATGGCAGACTCAGGGAAATTCTAACATTGTACTTGTGAGCCCCATGTCCTATGGTAAAGTGGTTTACAACGTAGTGGAAAATGGTGCTCACCAACTCAAGTGTGGTGTGCATTTAGAATTTCCCCAAGACTCCAACAAAGAAAGAGGACGAAAGAGAAACTGTAGCAGCTCCAATCAATTCTTCTCTCAGAAAGTGGATATAGATAGAGAGAGAGAGCTCAAAAACTGAGAGTTTGGTTTCTTTCCGAGCACTCTTGGTCCAGAGGTAAGCAGTTTTTTTTTTTGGCTTATAGAATTGGCGTAAAGTTTGAGCTTATTCAATTTCTCAGCGTTTATATGCTATTTTGTTTGGTAAATTTTTTATTTTTATTTTATTTTTCATTCTTCAATTTCATGTTTGTTGATAAAGTTTGTTATTGCCTTCCGATTGAGCCATGGGTGTGATTGATTTTGTGTAGATGAGTAAATCTTGGAAGAAAGAATGCAGGAAACTTGAGTTTGGGTTATGGGTCTTGCAACAACAATAAGCAATGCTAAGAAATTTCAAGACATTTTTCATGGAGTTTAAGAGATTAGCTGAACCTGAGGATTCATCAGATAGCATAAGCATATTGCGAGAGGGTTAATGATATACATACTTGATTATAGGTTTAGGTACACGTCATGTTGAATTTGGTAGATTTCTATTTGTATGATGGAAGGTTTTTTTTTTTTTTTTGGGATAAGTTACTTATGATACTTTATTTTATTTTATTTTCTTGAATTTCAAAGAAATTGGGGTGTCATGAAGAACGGAATGTCGATTATGATCATTGAGTTTGGACAATTTGTCTATTAGAGAAAAAATGTGTGTAAGTTTGCATGCTTGAATAGGAAAGGTAGGTTTCTTCCTGTTAGAAACAGTGCCTTGTGTACTCCCATGTAGTGGATTACTTGTCTCAAGAGTCGAATCATCAATCGGTTGTTTGGCTGACCATAGAACTGACAGTTTCCAGAGGCAATGAACCGGTCTGGTTGGTCTCAGACTAGTAGATTCAGCATCTAGATCTAATCACACTCCTGAAAAATGTGGTCCTAGTGGAAAATGTGGTCCTGAAATGTAGATCCGATATGAATCTTACGGATTTTTTTTATTACAGTTGGTATCGGTTCAGCACTGTCAAAACTGGCTGATACAATCGATACTGGCTGATACCATCGATACTGTAAGAAATTTAGGAATTGAAGCACAGTTACTTGATATAATTGTATTTTCTTGGGGGGAAATTAATGAAATAAATCAAGCAAAATCTTGAAAGCCGACAAATAACAACAATCACTATATGAAAAGGTGTGTATATTTAGATACATGATAGGAAATTAAAAATTTCCCTAATTTGATGGATTTTTTGGATAAATTCTCCTTATCTTAAAATTACCCTCAGTTATTTTTTTCAAACTAATATAGTCTACAAGTTACTATATCTATTTAGCATATCTTTTATGTAAGCATGCAATGTCGTATATATTTGAGAGATGAGCCATTTTGATCCATAAGTATAAACAGTCCCACATGAGGTATGAGTCTCTGGTATACAATAAGTTCGGTGAACTTAAGAATTAGTTATAACTAGAATCTATGTTGCAAGAATATGACAATGCTGACATGGACACAACAATTCTAAAAAATACATAAGATTCATGCGTCTAGTATGTATATGGCCTCATGATAAAAGTGTTCGTCTAACACTTTATAGGGAAAATTTGTGGAAGAAGAAAGAACATAGTTAAGCATGCTTTCATCAGAGAAATTTTAGGATAGCTGGGCTCAGAAGTTCGTGCTCCAGTTTTGCAATCCTAGACCTTATCATTGTTTAAATTTAAATACTAGCCTTCTGGATCAAAGTCAAATTAAATGAACTCGGTTATGCAACAATTAAGGGGAAAAAATTGAAAAAAATGTATTTTGCACGAATCCTCTTCAAAGTAATTTACAGTGAAAGACTTGCAAAGACTTGGATCATCTTGGAAATATCAACATTGGCAACTTCGTGTTATTTGGTCATAGATTTGTATCTTTTTTGTACTCTCCTTTTGTCTTAAATCAAACTACATTCTGCTTTCCTTTTGATATCCCTAGTGCAGAGCTGATTTTTTTTTTCTTTCTTCTTTTCTCCGTTGCAGGCTTGGATAACTGAAAGGGAGATTCTGCCTAATAATTTCGTCCTGTATAAACGTAGCTTCGGGTTCAACAAAGATGGCCAAGAATTAACTGTTTGAGTTGTAGCATTCAGTTAAACGATATTGATTCTCGAGTCTTCATTTGCTCCTGAGTCCTGAAAGCCAAGTAAGCCACTAGACTAGTGCACCAGTTCTGTAAATAAAGGACGTGCATATTTCTGTTCGTTTGGTCATCATACATAGATACTGATTCAGAAATTCTTTCCTGACTTTGCAGACGTCAACTGTATAGTTTGATTGTAGATGTCACATCCTGTCACTCCACATGAAATGTCAATTGCCAAGGAACCATGAATACTGTGAAACAGAACAATTCCCCTAAAGTCCCATTGAGTTCCTATCAGTCATCTTCAACTCAAAACGTGTTCATGTCTGAAGTGGACTGCCAAAAACTATCAAGCACAAACCAGTTCTCCAGTGCTCAAACAGATGTAACAATTCATCCAATCTCCAGAAAGGCCTTCTTTTTTGACCACCCAAACTTAAGTCTAGAATCTGAAATGGGAAGTCCTCTCCCACATGTTTCTACTCCTCAACCTTCAGACAACTTATCCTCTCGTTCTTCTACATTTTGTACCAGGTTATATTTATCATCTCCAGCTAGCTCAATGACCTGTAGATAGCTTAGTAACTTATCATTCCTCCCCTATCCACCGACAAACGAGCAGCTTGTGTCTGCAGTTCAATCTTCAAATTCACCATCAGTCTTCAGTGGGGATATAAGCGATATACATAGTGAGAGTGAGCACTCAGATGGTCTAATAAAAGATTTTCTTAATTTGTCGGGAGATACTTCAGATGGTAGTTTCCCACAAGAGCGTCATGATATCAACAACTCAGAATTCAATGAGCAAATGGAGTTGCAGCTCTTGTCTGAACAACTTGGCATAGTTATTGCAGACAATGCTGAAAATCCATGCTTGGATGTAAGTACAATCAACACTTATTTACTTATTTTTGTATTGAGGATTTTTTGCTCAATTAATTTTGAATTTTTTTCCACTGAAAGTTCCCTTTTTTGGTTAAAGTTGGAATGAACCGTTCTTAGGAACTGATTAACTAGGGAGAAGTAGATTTGGATTCTAGGCTGGATGAAACTAACACACATCATATTCATTTTTGTGTTTTTAAAGTTGTAATGGACATGGTAGTTCTTTTCAAGTTTTGAAAATCTTTCTTAACAATGAAAACTGATATCTGGGACATGATGGACTTTTGCATCTAGGATTTATACGAGACACCTCAGGTCTTTGGTCTTCAACCTTCAGCATCTGAATCCAACCATAACAATCAAGCATTGGGCTCTCCTGCTAAAGTTCAGCTACATCCAACTTCCACTACCACTGCACCTGCAGCTGCAACTAAACCAAGATTGAGGTGGACTGTAGAACTCCATGAGCGTTTTGTAGAAGCTGTGAACAAGTTAGTTGGATGGGGCCGAGAGTAAGTGTACGTTTTACAATCTTATCACATGGTATAACAATTAACTGATAATAATCCATTCCGCAGAGGCAACTCCAAAAGGTGTGTTGAAGCTTATGAATGTTGATGGGTTGACCATTTATCATGTGAAGAGTCAGTTGCAGGTAGTGCTATTACATATCATTGTCATGTAAGATTGGTTGTTGATCACTCATTCTTCATATGATAATCTCGTTTTCTACATATTGTCAATTTGCAGAAATATCGACTTGCCAAGTATCTTCCAGAGACGAAAGAAGGCACATACTGAAAATGTCTTAATGGAAGTATCTTTCATGTAAAATGAGTGCTTGAAAAGATGATACTTCTACCAACTTATTCATGGGAAAACATTCTAGATTGATTTCAACTAATTGAATTCTGAGTAAATGCGCTGGTGATGCAAAGTATTAGTTTTTTTTTATTGGGAATTCTAGTGTTTTCTGTTAGATAGAAACCATAGATACAAAGCAACTATCCTCCTACAAACGTAAAATGTCTAGCATCAGCTAGTGCTAACTTAAATGACGAGGAAGATCATTAAAGAAAAGCAAACTTCACCTAGCCTTTCTGCAACAGTTGGCCATAACACCTGTGCAAGTGTTACTCTCTCTAGACACAAGTAGCTTTATCTTGCAAGAGAGCCCACCATCCTGATGTACTGTTTTTGAACTGTAATCATGTTGACGTTGTTAATGATTAGCACCAAGTGGCCTTCAATCTCAAGACCCTCTGGTACAAGTTTGTCCAAGGTGGCATCCAGTCTTTTTGACACTGCATGAACCTCAACCTTCGTAGATGCTTGCTGTTGCATTTGTTCCTAGCATTTAAACTGCACGAGAATGCAAATGTCTCCATGCTTGTCTCTAAAGACATGGGGTGTCTTCCTACTACGTACAAACTGATTTGTCTAAGTTCATATTCATCCAACCTGGTGGAGGAGGATGTTATATTATTAGATAATATAAATAATTTCAATGAATTAATTTATTTCTTCAGTATTTTATTAATTATTCTCTTAGTTTTCTACTACAAAAGCATGCATAGGTAGTTGGTCAGTGGTGAGAATTGAGGGAAAGCGTGGTAGAAGACTGGGACCCCTGCCAATTTGGAAAGGAAAATAAGTAAGTAGAAGTGAGTCACTGGTCTAAAAGACCAAGGGGCCTTTTTGTTGATGCCACTTAGCATTTAATTTGGACAAATTTTTATTCTTAAATAGTTAATTGTCAGATCTGAATGGGTTTAAAGGGCTATAAAAGGACAGACATGAACTCCAAACTGCACCTTCATTCTTTTTTCTTCTCCAATTTTGGTACTAAGTGATCAGGTTCTCTTGTCAATTCTCTGCTGAGGACAAAGCAGAGACTGAAAACAAGTGTTGGGCTATCATATCATAGAAGCAAATCACACAGTCTATGTAACATCAGAGTGTGAGCAAATATTAATTGAAAGACAATGCCAAACATGCCTCGAACCGCTTGTTTCTTTTCATTTCTGTCATTGATTTTCCAATTTGCTCCAATGGATCCCATCCAACTAGAGTTTTAACATTGCTTGTGTGATGATGTTGAGAAGAACTCTAGCAAATTTCCATCTTTCATAAACTTGATCGAAATAATTTTGATAACATGATATGTGGATATAAGATGGTTAAGGTTGGCATTTCGTTCCCTTCAACTAAATAATCTAGAGTTGGAAGTTCTGGTTAAATTGAAATCGGCACTTCTAAATCCCTTGAAAATTATTGACCATTTTGTATTTATTTGAATTACGTCTCATTATGGTTTTAGTTAATTATGTCAGTGCTGCTGTCCCTGCAACTATATATTAACATTCCAATTTCAGATGACATTAATTCAGCAAGCAGATCTTTGTGAAAAATCATAACTTAAAATATTTTTTTTGCTGCTTATAAAAGCTGAGACATATAATAAAGGATGAAACTCTTCATATAATTAATAAAGATGCTCGTTTCTTTACCCCCTTATCTTTCTTTAAATGGAACATTTAATATAACATCCCTAGCTATGAAGATCTTATTTCTTTCTGTTACATGAATACCTGAATTATGATTACATGTCTATCAAGGCAAAAAGGCTGCAAGTTCTGAAGATAAGAAAGCACCATCAATTAGCAATGAAAGTGAAGCATGCGTTGACTGGTAAGCATTGTCATCTTTTCCACTCCCCATCTCAGGTTCGGTTGGTCTCTATGCAGTGAAAATTACATTATTTTCCAATTTTTACTTCTATGATAGGAACAAGCAAGTCACCAAGGCTCTAAAGCTACAGATAGAGGTGCAGAAGCAGTTGCACAAGCAGCTTGAGGTGAGTGATACTTATAACGCTTTTGGTTGTTGTGCTTACTGGTCATATGCATATTTAATTTTGGAAGTAGCTAGGTTCAATACTTTTATTTGCATATCTTTAGCAGCATGATGATCAATAATGGATGTCAAGTGTCTAGCTTTATTATGTCTGTTGCAGACTTTTAGTTTTAGCATTTAGCCTGTTTCCCATTCATGTTATCTATTACATAGCATTCATCTAGTGCTTTGGTTTCCCTACTTTAAAGGCCTATGATTAATATTATTCAGTTTTACGCTTGATATTGTTTTCTTTTAACCATGTCCCCGAATAGTTTTGAAAGGTCAGAGTGGTCCATATTTGGGTACAGGCTATCTCTTATTTAATTTTCCTCCTTCGTAGTTGTTTAAGTTATCAATTAGGCCAATTATGTTTCTTCTAAATAATATAATATCAATGTTACTGGTGAGAATCAGAGAACCATTGCCAGATGTAGCTGTTAATCCAATCCCATGGATTGTTCTATTTGACCTACTAACTAATTCTTGCGCTAAGATGAGAACTTTATTTTAAGCATGACAAACTAATGTTGCACCTCCGCATAAGTCTGCCATGTTTGTTCTCAAGATAGTTTCATTTTTCATGGTTGACACTATGCAGAATCTACTGGTGAAATTCTAAACTAAAACATAAGTTTTACATGATATTTTTGTAGTTTCCATAAGAAATTTAATTCCCCATTGCTTAGGTTTCTCTCTCATCCGTATAAAATAATGGGATTTTAGTGAAAAATTATATGTACGTTGTCTATGTATTTATTTGTTGTGTTTAAGCCAAAACATGACAGGTAGTATTATGTAAAAGACTAAACAGGGAAACCATCCATTTCAACCCACTTAATCTCTTCTGATCTTTCTTGCTTTGGTGCCAAGGAGAACAAGTTGTTCCAGTTAATTTTGCACGGATGCAGAATGGAGAGTTGAATACCAACGTTGGTGTCTAAATATTAAGAACAACAACTTGATGAAGAAACTCCTATTTTCTTCAATCTTTGGGTCTCCTTTTTGTATCGTCTTCAATTAGCCGAAAACTTAAATAGGATGGTATATTATTAAGTTGCTCCCTTTCCAAATGAACCCTTAATACTTCTAGTCGTCGCATCTATGCGTCTTTAATCCAACAAATGAAACACTTTTAACCCAACTCAAAATATCAAAATCTTTGTGAAAAATCCAATCAGAATACCAATTATGTTGTTTAACCGATTGGGCTAACAGCAGGGGTACTAGTAGGCCTACTAGTAGCTCCAAGCAGTAGGTGCTCTCTAGTTGGAATTAATAATCTCCTGCCTTAAGTTGTATTGGTAGGTACTGGAGCTGCTACTTTAGTACTCCCTAGCTACTGGTGGGGGGTACCAGTAGTTAGTGCACCTGCACACTTGCACAGGCACATGAACAAAAGTTCTCTACGAGTTTCTCCTTCGTTTTTTTATAACGGTTTGCCATATAATATAAAAAATCCTAACAAAAAGAAATATATTTGGCTTGCATTTGGTCCACTTCAAAAAGTAATTGAGTGAGAAGCTCTTTTTCTAAACCAAGTATTCACTGAGATCAAATCATACGAAAAAGCAAAATATAGAATCAAGTTACCTACTTCATTTGTTTATCCAAAGCCAGATCCTTAGTATACACTATCAAACCCGTTACGACTGCTTCCTACATACCCATTGAGATCACTACATATGAAGACTTTTTCTCTAATAGGTGTTCCCTACGCCATCTCATCTAAAACAAGGAGCTTGAGCTTCTTTGGTGTGGGGGAGAGAGAATTCCTGGAATAGTTGAGTGGGCCAAAAACCCAAGTGAAATAAAAGATGTATACGAGAAGGATTTCTTTGTCCTGATTGGTGAATGGCCATCCTACCACTAGTAGACTCGGTCATGAGGATAGTCATAGAAACTTAGATCATTGATTTTTGAGGATTAGATAGTTTTACCTGATTCACTTACTTTCCTATTAGTTCGATATTGGTTGTGCAGGAGAGGGTCTTCTTGTGTGGATAGGCAGTCGATATGGAATTGAAGTATGGTATACCCATTAAATTAAAGTATAGCGACACTAACATGGCAATTTAAGGTTGAACATCAGTTTGGTTGTGAAGAGTTGAGAAATCTGGTAGGTTTTGTGAACTCTGTGGCATAATGAAGTTATTATTTTTATATAGTTTACAAATGATTGTGGGCGATGACTGAAGTGGATTGAATCCTCTGTTAGCAAATATATAGGAATAATACCAATGCAACAACCAGCGGATCAAATAGTTAACCAAAGAGAAAAAATAGTAGAGACAGAGAACTTGCAGATTTAACGTTGTTCGGCAATATGCCTACGTCCACGAGGACACGATCGAAAACTTCCACTATATCAAAAGAGATTACAGTACTCTAGTCTCAACCACAGAAGAGAAATCGATGAAATCACCCAATTCTCAAGATCAAATCCTCACCTCGCAAAAGGTATACAATGATCTTACTTGTGCTTTTGCTTCAGCCGCAAGTTTGATTTTCATTCAGCCAAAAACCTTCCGCCGAAATATTAGCAGCCACCTCAATTTTCTTCAATTCGGTCAAAAAACAATAGTTGCTACTTTCTTCAATTTCTTTGCTTCGGCCAAAGAAATAATTGCAACAGGAGCAGCCGCAACACCTCCTCAATAAAAGGATTCTTCGGCCAAATTTCAAGCAGCAATTATTTTTCACTTTTATTTTCTTTGTTTCTTCTTTTGTGTTAGCCACCCGCAACAAAAGAAAGAAAACCTCGGCCAATCCAAACCCCAGCACACACCCTCATAATATATATATCATAATGGGTTTGGGCTGGTTTTGGACCCGTTTAGGCGGTCCGAATCCGTTGCGGCAATAAGGCTCCATTAGCAACAATCTCCTACTTGGAGACCTATTGCAAAAATTGTAATTTCTATACATGATAATCCTAGCGTCCAAAGTTTTTACCTTGATCATTCAAAGTCCCAATTTCAGCATTTAACACAAATGTACCAAAGTTGAGTAATAGCTCAATTTTTTTCCATTAACCGGCTTTGTCAACATATCTGCAAGATTCTTGCTGTCCTCAATTTTCTCCAACTTCAATTGGCCATCATCTAATAAGGATCTAATGAAATGATATCTTAAGTGAATATGTTTAGTCCGTGAATGATACGCCGAGTTTTTAGTAAGATGAATTGCACTCTGATTGTCACTAAACAACCTGTAATCCACTCCATTAAAACCCAACTCACTCATCAATCGCTGCAATCAAATAAACTCCTTACTTGCTTCTGCAGCTGCCACATATTCAGCTTCTGTCGAAAATAAAGCAACAATTGATTGTAATTTTAAAATCCAGCTTACAGTTGTCCCTCTTACAGTAAAGACATAACGTGTGGTCTTCTGCCATTATTTCTATCACCCGTATGGTCCGAATCCATAAAACCTTGCACATCAATGCTATCACCCCCAAAACACAAACAATACTTTGAAGTATCTTTCAAATATTTGAAAATCCACTTCACTGCTTGTCAATGTTCCTTCTCAGGGTTTTTCATGAATCTACTCACTACTCCTACTGCTTGTGTAATATCTAGTCTTATACTTACCATTACATAGATGAGACTCCCAACGGTCGATGAATAAGGCCAATTTTCCATGTGTCTTATCTCTTCATTTGTTTTAGCACTTTGATCCTTTGATAGTTTAAACTGACCACCAAAAACTATAGTTACCCGTTTTGCATTCTCCATGTTAAATCTCTCCAACACCTTTTTGATGTACCCCTCCTGAAATAATCACAATTTCTTATTTTTCTTATCTCGGGTAATTTGCATCCCAAGAAGTTGTTTCGCCGCACCCATGTCCTTCATAGAGAATCTCCCTGCCAACTTCCTCTTTAGTTCATTGATTTTCATCATGCATGTACGTGCCACACGCATATCATCTACATACAAAGTAAATATAATAAAGGTACCGTCCTTAAACTTTTGTAGATATACACAATGATCTGAATTATATTTGGCAAAATCCGAATCCAACATAAACTTGTCGAACTTCAAGTATCATTGCCTCGGTGCCTATTTCAACCCATACAATCTCCTTCTCAGTCGATATACCCAATTCTTCTTTCCTTTAACTTCATATCCCTCCGACTGTTCCATGTATATTTCCTCCTCCAAATCACTATGAAGGAAAGCAGTCTTTACATCAAGCTACTTTAAATACAGTCTTTTCACAACCACAATGCTCGGTATTGTTCTGGTAGAAGTCATTTTGACAACAGGTGCAAATATTTCATTGAAGTCAATACTTTTTTTCTGACCGTATCCTTTCACCACAAATCTAGCCTTGTATTTTTGTGTCCCTCCTGCCTCATGTTTTATCATGTATATCCATTTGTTATGCAATACTTTTATCTTTCTGGTTATTTCACCAATTTCCATGTGTGATTCTCCTCCAAAGAAGACATCTCATCATGCATGTCTTGCTGCCACTTAAGACGAAACTTATCATGTACAGCCTCTTGGTAACACTTTGGTTCACCTGCATCAGTATACAAAACATGATATAAAAGAAGACAAAGTTTTTGAGTTGGCTTCCTTATCCTAGTGCTCCTCCTCAAAGTGAGAAAACTCTCTGATGAAGAATTAGAACCATTTACTTCAGTCAGTGGCTCTCTCTCTTCTGTTCGGTCTCATCTGAAACTTGTGTATTATCAGGTGCAGTCATTTCTTCTCCTTCAGATGTAGGTATTTCTTCCTTTCTTTCATTCTTGGGATCCATCCCATCATGTGGCTCATCCAGCTCTAAGTGCTCTTTCCCAACTGTTTTCTCACTCTTACTTTCCATTCGATTTTTATACATACAACACTCATTGAATACTACATCTCTGCTACAAATCACCTTATTATGTTCATAATCCCACAAGTGATAACCATATTCTTCGCCACCGTATCCAATGAATGCACGCTTCAGAGATTTAGAATCAAGTTTCTTTCTCATCTCATGATCCACATGTGCATATGCTATACAACCGAATACCTTTAAGAATGAATAATTCATAGTCTTACCAGACCACACCTCCTGTGGAATTTCTCCATCTAAAACACTAGCTGAACTCTTGTTAATCAGATAGACTGTTGTATCTATAGTGGCTCCCCAAAGTTGCAAAGGCAAACCTGCATGTAGTCTCATACTCCAAGCTCGCTCCAAAATTGCTCTATTCATCCTCTCAGTCACGCCATTCTGCTGCGGTGTACTCGGTATAGTCTTCACTCTCCTGATCCCGTGGGTAGAGCAATAGTTATCGAACTCCTTATTGCAAAATTTCCCACCATTGTTTGACAACAGATATTTCACCTTAAAACCTGTTTCATTCTCAATAAGAGCTTTCCATACCTTGAAGATCTTGAAGACATCGGATTTCTGCTTATGTGCAAACACCCATGTTTTCTTTCTTGCATCATCTATGAAAGTAATAAAATAAGAATTACCTCCAAGAGACTTTGCCGAAGAAGGCCCCCATACATCTGTACGCACCAACTCCAATCTCTCGGTTTTCTTCTCCTTGCCATCCTTCATAAAGCTAACTCTTTTCTACTTTCCAAACACACAGTTCTCACAGAAATCAAAGTTAACATCTTTCATATCTGTCAACATATCTCTATATTATACCCTCATACCGCTCGCTCAAGTGACCGAGCCTCTGATGCCATAAGGTAGCCTTCTCATTCTTCATGGTGGCCAAACAAACAATGTGATCTACCGAGCTTGAGAGTAAATATAGAATTCTCACTCTCTCACCCTTGACCACTACTATTGCTCCTTTGCTGATCTTCCACTATTTTCTCTCAAATGAGATTTGATAACCCTCGCCATCCAGCTTGGTAACAGATATTAAATTGTTCTTCAAATCTGGTATGTGCCTGACCTCTTGTAAAAGCAACTTTCCACCATTGTGCAACTTCAACTGAATTGTCCCCATACCGACAATCTTACATTCATGTCCATTACCAACAATCACATGCCTAAAATCACCTTGGACATAATTCTCAAACCATTCTCCAACACACTAATTTTTTTCTTGAACTTCCCCTTAGATTTTGATCTCCCTCTTTGCTTCGATTCCCTGCTTAAACTTCTACCCCTTTCCTTCCTTCTGTCATTATTAACAAGCAGAGTAGTACTTGTAGAAACTGTGCTCTTACACATACTCTTTTTCATCAATTCATCATTCATGATTGTACTTACAACATCATAAAATTTAATAGCAGTGTTGGAAGTATTGCTAATGGCCATAACAACATTATTCCAATTATCCGGTAATGAACACATAAACATCAAAGTTTTAATGTCATCAGCAAAGACAAAATCTAAGGATTCAAGTTGTACCCATAATGTGTTAAATTCATTCAAATAATTAACAACTGAACTATCAAAAGGAATTATCAAGTTAAACAATTTTTTTATTAGAAGCAGTCTATTTGAAGCAGATGGTTTCTTATAAAATTTAGCCAATGCTGACATCAAATCTGAAGTGGTTTTCTCCTTGGAGACGTTAAACACAACCTGTTTTGTCAAGCATAGTCGAATCTGTGCCAAAACCCTCTTGTCCAACAATTTCCACTCCTCATCAGTCATCTTTTCGGGTTTTTCTCCAAGCAGCGGTTGATATAAATTCTTTTGATATAAATAATCTTCCATCTGCAATTTCCACCATTGGAAATCTGTCCCATCAAAATTTTCAATCTTTCCCTTCCTATCTTCCACCATAACTCCCACTCAAAATCAACACCGATCTGAGCAAAATCTGACCCGAACCAGGGCTCTGATACTAATTTGTTAGCAAAAGTAGCGGAATAAAACCAATGCAACAACCAGCGGAATCAAATAATTAATCAAAAAGAAAAATAGCAGAGATAGAGAACATGTAGATTTAACGTGGTTCGGCAATGTGCCTACGTCTACGGGGATACGATCGAAAACTTCCACTATATCAAAAGAGATTACAGTACTCTAGTCTCAACTACAGGAGAGAAATCAATGAAATCACACAATTCTCAAAATCAAATCCTCACCTCGCAAAAGGTATACAATGATCTTACTCATGCTTTTGCTTCAGCCGCAACTTTGATTTTCCTTCGGCCGAAAACCTTTCACTGAAATATTAGCAGCCGCCTCGATTTTCTTCAATTCGGCCGAAAAACAATAGTTGCCACTTTCTTCAATTTCTTTGCTTCAGCCAAAGAAATAATTGCAACAGGAGTAGCCACAACACCTCCTCAATAAAAGGAACCTTTGGCCAAATTTCAAGCAGCAATTATTTTTCACTTCTATTTTCATTGTTTCTTCTTTTGTGTTAGCCGCCCGCAACAAAAGAAAGAAAAACCTCTGCCAATCCAAACCCTAGCACACACCCCCTTATATATATATATATATATATATATATATATATATATATATATATATATATATATATATATATATATATATATATATATATATATATATATATATATATATATATATATATATATCATAACGGGTTTGTGCCAGTTTTGGACCTGTTTGGGCGGTCCGAATCCGTTGCGGCAATAGGGCTCCATTAGCAATATCCTCTCTTCTTCCTTTTTGGGTAAGCCATAGAGTGTGGGCACACAAATAAAATGTTACATGAAACCTAAGAAATTCTATTCTAAATAATAATAATAGTAGAAAATAGTATAGCAAATAAAGGATTTTGAAAATGCCACTATTAACATTATGGAAAGAACTCGAGTGAGAGGAGCAAGGGATTTAAAATTGGAAATTCACTGGGAATTTATTATGAGTAAAATATTAAACTAGCACTCGCGTTAAGTTTTTTACATTACAAAAAAATTTCTCAGCAAGATAATAAAATTGTGAACTGCTCATGCAACCTCCATGCACAAATCAAGAAATAAACATACATTCAGAAAATATTTTGACACAGAACTATTAAGCAGTCTAAAAATTGCCATACGATCTAAATTTATGTCGTCCAGCAACCATCGGCAAAGGGCAGGCTTCAAGTAACAAACCAGGTTAGTATAAGGGCATATCCAGGAAAACTTACTATACCTTCTCCATGGGAAAAAGCAATCCCTCAACCTTTGCTTCAGGCTTCATCACAAAACATGAGAGAATCATTATAAAAGAACCACCAGACATATTTCCAAGAGATCATATCATGGATCATATCCAAGATAAATAGCATTTCTCCCCTTATTTTTCCTGCAGAGCCTCCCCACTTTTCCCTCTTTTCTATTCTTCTTATATGTCTCTTTTAAAAATAAAAAAAAAATCCTGCCTCCTCCTTTTCCACCTCCGGGACCAGAAGAATATAACAAGTGGGCAAGCCAGTGCAACAAGGCTCCCGTATTGCAGGGCTGGAGAAGGTCTCGTGTATGCAGCCTTACCTCTACTTTGCAGAGAAGCTGTTTTCAGAGTCCGAACTCATGACCCTAGGCTATAATTAGAAATATTACATCAATTAGAAATTACGCATTAAAAGTGCCTTAAATTACCCTCTGAGACCAGAAGAGGTATCTTCTGCTTAACAAGGCTACTCAATACTGGAACGAATTCGTGGGATCTCAATAGTAGGTTTAGGATTATAAGTGAATCAGTTATGTTACTGAAAGATGTATTATGTTTCTCCCAACATTTATGTATGCTGACTTTTTTATATGGTTAATCATTTTTTTTCCTTGTTTCAGGTACAAAGGAAGCTTCAGTTGCGCATAGAGGAGCATGCGAGGTTTTTGCAGAAGATTCTGCAAGAGCAGCAAAAATCCAGCAATACCTTTATGTCCACTAAAGCAAAGCCCAAACCAAGAAATGCAGCCCGATTCTTCTGATCATACTTCAGTAGAGCAAGTTGAATCAAAAGATAACTCCATTTCATCACCTACCAATACAACGCATAAAACAACAGATCCACAAACCGAGCAATCATTTGAGCCGCACAAAAGGCTAAAGTTGGATGACAAGTGTGAAAGGCTTTCCTCATCATCATAGGTGGAATTAGGTTTCCAACAACTTTGTAATATCCCGTCGTGAAGTTCTTTGTGTAAGAATTTGTTGATTCGCATATTGATTGAAATTCGAATCAGTACGCAACTTGGCTGTGACTTGTTGCAGACTGCTGTTGGTGAATAATCATTATTCGGATTTTTTTTTTCTCTTCTTCGTTTCTGCCCATAAAGGTCCATGGTGTCCAGCAGCCTGCTACCAGCATTTGATAAATGCGTATACATAATTTTTCAGTTGATAAATGCATGTACAGAACTTCTGTAGACTCATTGTTCTGACAGTTATATTCCCTCTTGGGTAGATCAATGTGTGTATAGAATTTCTGAAAACTGATTGTTTGACAGTTGTATTGCATCTACTAGCATTCTGCAGTTTACTCTTAATTCATTGCAAATGTGCAACCTTATCATGTGAGATTGTCACTGCAAAACTTTGAATAAGAAGAATGCAGCTGAATGGACATAGAAACATGGCGATTGTTGGTGAACTGACACTTGATTAAAATTTAAGAATTTATACAAGATTTGAGAATCATCATCTGTACAATATATTTAGCGAACAGGCTGTCAATCCATATTTATGGACATCATATTGCCTTCCCTCAGTGAGATTGATCATCTGCAGAACGAACAGATTAAGCTTTAGAATCCAACCAGTGCAAACAATAAAGATACTTACAATGTCAAATGACAGCTCACATGCATGAAGTTTTTTTTTTTCCTGATATTTTTGCAGATCGACGACTCCTGTAATGAGAAGCAGTACAGTCATATATCCACCTTCAAATTCTCAGTCAACCGAGAATTTTCATTTCAACGTTTAACAATGTTTCCAACTCTTCAATCCTTTATAAAGGTGTTCTTAAATACTAACGTGCACACTGCATGAGTTCCTATCACTTTTCTTTGTAGGTGTGCATCAAAAGCTCAAAATTGGCAACGAAGAATTTCTTTATAGTTTAGAAGTCACGTATAAGTTAAATAGTTGAAAAGTGCAATCAAAATCATTTTGATCCAAGGAACTTGTTACTACAAGAAGAAACGGCTCAAACACGTCCAACCAGTTACTATACATAAAGATGAAAAAATAAAATAAATTATTAATCAGGCCTATTAAGAAAGCCTAATTGAAATTTCTCATACTTAACTCTACTTGGGCCCCATCTAAGGGCACGGGTCCTGCATAAATTACTAAATTACCCTTATATTTTCCTATAAATATATCAAAGGTATAATCTCTTGGTCTCTCTCATTTGAATTAAGTTTCTTTACTATCCATAACTTGCTAACTTGCGCATAGAATGGTTTTTGGTCGGGATTTAGACCCGACCCCCTGAAGTTCGTGTTACTTGCATAGGTGACGCCCAAGAGACTGCACACTTGGAAATTGATTGCAGAAGCACCGTCGGCCGTCGTCTCTCATCTTTCGACCTACTAAGCTTGCCTACTTCATTTGCAGAAATAGAACTCACCTGTGGAAGTAGGATCAACACTAAAAAAAAAAAATGACAGCTACTATCGGATAACAAGGAACTAGCATTATCCTTATCCTTTTGAAGTAATAAATTGTAACTCGCAGCATAAGTCACGTCGAAGCAGCTCAGTAAAGACAGTGAATGATTCATCTCTAGAATTTATTGCAGAGGCAAAACATTTTGAAAATTTTGCCATTGAGATGTCGAATATACAGTTATCACATACGCAAAGGTGAATTATCATTTATCAAGCACTATGGCCATCACCTCCGTCTCTTGAGGGGTAGGGTTAAAAGAGGAAAACAATGGGCCACTTCTACAAGTGGGTTGGGTTGGGTTGGGGCTACAACTTTCTAACTAGACCTCATCCTCTAACTAATATTTCTAGTTGTATTCAGGTCAGGTTGAATATGATTGACCTGACCTGGATCTAATGCCCCCTTTACTTTTTATACAATAATTATCACCTACCACCTCAATAACTATCCAGTTATTCAGCAATTTCACTTTTATTACTAATCTAGCAGACATCAACCCAAGTTCAAATTTAAGTGGAGCCCAAAACAGGACTCAATAGCGTCAAAAAAGATCGATGCAAAGCCTGCAAAAGCCCACATTGCTCAAAAGGCTTGCGAATCAGCACTCAAACGCGAGACTGTGCATCAGCCCCTGTGTGAATCAAGCCAAATTTGAGTCTCATTCTGAGCCCCGCGTGAATCAAATCAAATGCAAGCTCAACCCCACGTCAGTTGACTCAAACATGAGGTTCAACCTCGCATCAACAACAACAACAACAAAGCCTTTTATTCCAAGTATAAGAGAATCATGCCGGACCGATCACGTTAAAGATTTGACCTCGCATAGATCAATTCAAATACAAGGCTCAGACTGAGCCCTGTATAGATCACTCAATGTGCGATCCTTGCATTCTGTGGTCCAAGAAATCTCGCGTAACCCACCCAGGAGGTAGGAACCGCATGCCAAGAGTTAACTCCCAACCTGTACTCCACTCGCGGGGCGAAGTTGGTTTTCCTGCAATTGAAACTTCATCTCCAGATTTGCAGGAGTATTGTGCAGCTGATTTCGACAGTTCTAGTAAACTATCATTGCGGCTTCAACATAATGAGGCCATTGTTCTTCAGTCGCTTAGCAGAACCAACTTCGAAGAGTGATTCGGCAAAGAGAAGACACTACTCTCTCAAGAGGATGCAATGCTCAGACCATACCATGACCCTTTGGTAGTAACCTCTAACATAGCAGTAAAGGTAAGTGAGCTGAAAGCAAAGGACTAGCAATGAAGGGTGACTCTTTTGATTATGAGCTTTCTCCGCATCTAGAAAAATCTTGGGAATGTGTATCAAGACACTCGAATCAAGATGGGTCCAACCATGCCATTATATTATAAGCATCCAGTGAAAGGGTCTGATGGTGATGATGCTAACCCTGCCATTGTGACTTTATATTTGTCTACCTTCTCTACACAAGAGGCAAGGTGACAATTAATATGGCGGAAATTGCGGATGAAGTGACTGAGAGTCTGGAAGTTCAAAACCAACTGCTGAAAACCTGGCAAGAAGGCATCAATAAGATAAATTAGATGTTGATATCAATATCTAAAATAGCAATAACGGTAATTTAACGTTTTGCCTTTACTAGATTATGTCACATATAACGTAACGCATAACGTAGGTTATGCAATTTCCTATTTATTTAATAAAAATAAATATAAAACTATATAAAGTAATTTTTATAAATAAAAAATAAATTAAAAATATCCAAAAAATATAAAACCATTTTGTAATACATAATATATTCTAATTTTAAATTAAAACTTACAATAATTTTCACATTTATCTTCATAAATTATATTATGCTTGCAACCGTAATTCTAGTCATCATCTAAATAAGAAAATAAGATTCCAATTTTTTATTTTAATTCCAGTTTTTATCATTATTGTAATTTATATTTTGTAATGTTCAATTTATCTTATTTGTAATTGTTGATTTTAGTTCAATTAAAAATTCTATAGAATCAACAAATAAGATATTTCAGTAACCGGAGAGAAATTACAACAAGTGAATAAGGAAACAATCGTAAATTAACAAGTTAGCAATTCTACAAGTAGTCAAAAAAGCCGACAACAAATCAAGTAAGAAAATTACAACAATTCGCTAATAATCAAATAATAATTAATAACAATACAGAAATTACTACAAAAATAATTGCAAATAACATTATGTTTTAACGTAACGTTACATAATATAACGTAAAATAACATAAAAAACGTACAATTACGGTGCACCAAGTTATATTGAGTTGTTACATAGTGTTGGGGTTCCGTTAGATTTCATAGCGTAATATAACGAGTTTCATAACGCGTTATTTTCAATATTGGTCGATATGCTGTTGGCTAAGCCCAAGAATAAACAAGCATCTAAGTTGGCTTCTTCTTCTAAACTTGACTCATCTTCTAAGATAGAAAAACAATCCAGATCAGAATATATAAATATAGAGGATAACAGGGAGGAGCCATCCGATTCCACAGCTATACAGTCCAAAGAAGGTGTGAAGATAATCATTGACCTGGCGACAATGTGGAGAAGATCTAAAATTAGCTCGATACTTTGATGCATAAAAAAGAATTGCATGATGTGGGGCATTTAGACCCTATCCTATTATAATACCCCTATGTTCTACCTATCTATAATCATTGTCATGGATCGATCATGGCAAAAACTCTAATTTAGTCCTATCGATAACAAGTTTATTTAGATAAACCCATTTTGAATTCTTAACTTCAAATGAGATTTCGACTTCGGAGTCACCATTTATCTGTTTTTATAAATTTATTAAGATTTTTTATTTTTTGGATAAAATCAAAAAAACTAGCAAAAATGTTAGTTATCCATGGATAAAGCCTTAATTTTGATAATTTTTATCTTACAATCAATATATCCAAAAAATACGCAAGGGCTAGGAGCAATATAAGAGTTTGAGGACTAGTAATTCATATTATAAAACTAGTTTTTCTTTCATATTTGCTTACTATTTCCAGTAGATAGTGTTGGGTGTATGTTCATACATGGCTCTAATTTGATCGGTAACAAACTTTACTTATAATATAACATATTTGGTGGAGTATTTGCAGCTTAGATGGATACGAATCATTCAAGAAAGGTGACAATCAATATATCAATGTAATCAATGCAATCGATGCGATCGATATCGACGAGACTATGCTGAAATGGCTCCAAGATCAAAATAGACAGAGTTACAAATTATATCAAATAGTGGAGTCAACTAAAAAGAACTAGTATTTTGAATTCTCTTCGAAACACCATAGAGATGAGCAAAATTAGGTTTGAAGCAGAGAGTTACAAAGTTTATTCTTCACTTCTGCAGCCTGTATGAAAACTAGCTACTAGTAGGTCAAACGTAGCTATTGGATAAGCTGAGGAGTTACAATGTAGAACCTGCAGTTGTAGAAAAAAGGCTGACCTACTACTACCTAGGTATCTTTTGAGAAAAAATCAGACTCGAGAGCATATATTGATCCACTTATAGGTAGGGCCACTGGTAGATCAATGCTCTAACCAAATCCCAGAGCCTTTTATTTGGCAAGTTTGGATTACGAATTTAGTCGGATTTATTTCAAATCAATCCCAATCATACCAAAACTTCTTAAAAATTGATGGACAAGATTAATGCTCTATTGCATCAATGGTCGAGATCAATTAAAGAGGGTAATCACTATTATAAAAAAACATATGAGGAGAAGAAAGAGAAGAATATTTTTGCAATTTTTTGAAAACAAACTTGAAGAAAATGGCAGAGTTTTTGGAATTTTCTAAAGTGATTCTTAGCATCCATGCACTACCAAAAGTATGCTACATCACAAATTTGTTCTTTAAGGAGTGCACTATAACCAGAGTTCAATATCTTTATCATTTTCCATTCTCAGCAAGCTAAATCTTCTAAAAACGATCCTCGAGTACTGTAAAATGTTTATATTTTGTGCTTAGCTAATATTGGTGATCTCAGAACTATTTTTTTACAATTTTGTGATTGGTTTACCACACATTCAAGCCGGTTGGCTTAAGCTTTACAATCATTTGTTATCAAGGTTTTTTATGGCGTACTCAAGCCGGAAAAAATGAGGAACATACTAGAGTTACACTTTGTATTGAAATATTTTACAGTAGACAATTAATTGGGTAGGCTAGTGTTCAATCATGTATCTATTTACTAAATTTGATTTATAATCCATGATTTTCTTCACTATTAGTGGAAGCCTCTTTGTCGAGTAAACGAGTAGACATAAGGAATTTCCTGAACCACTATATAATTATTGTGTATTCTACTTTGTGCTTTTGATTTCTCTGGTTGCTTTAATCTTCGTTGCATAAACAACTTTATTAATTTATTAAATAGGTTTAATTGCTAGCAACATATTCACCCCCTCCTGCATTGCTTTTTTATATCATATTGATCTCAACAGTGGTATCAAAGCTTAGTTTTTAAGGTTAGAACTAGATGACGAATCTAGATACCTTACATTCTACAGTTTTTCCCTAAAACCATGCAATTAGTCGACCTCTACTATTTGATGGCACGAACTATACTTACTGAAAAAATAGGATTACAGTATGCCTATTGTTTACAGACTACAATGTCTAGCACAACATATAATTTGGTTACCATTAACTTACTGTGATTATTGATAAATCAATTGTGACCAATCTTAGAGATAAATGCGATGCCAATGATAAGAAATTTTTTCCTGTCAATGTAAAAACCATGTATGCTCTATACTATTCATTTCCGCTAAAGAATTCAACTGTGTATATGTTTGCTTGTATTATTGCCCAGAAAATTTAAAAAGTACTAGAAGCCATCCCAGAGGAAGCCTCACAATCAAGCTATTATCATATATAAAATAGTTATTTTTATTTTCTAATGATCTTAAAAGCTAGAATGATAATTTTTTATGCTAGCTAGTATAGAAAGATAACAATTACATACGAAATATTAATTAGGTGAAAACTAAATTGGTAGTCATGTTTTTCACAATTGACTTTTATCGTATTCTCATTGTAATTGTAACTATTTAGTTACAAACCTTACTTATTCCTAAATTAGTTAGCCACAAAATGCTCTATTATATTAAATTAACTCATATATCTCAAATCTGAAAAATAAATAGACAATCTCTCCAACCATAAGTAGAGCATAAAATATATTAAGCAGCTATCAAAATCAGTTCGCAACCATTATATATAGTAAGTAAAATTAGATGTAGTAAGTTCAAAATGAACATAGTAAGTTAACAATAAATATAGTAAAGAAAAAAAAAATAGTACATATAGAGAGGTAGGAATAAATAGAGAAAGAACTGTTTGGATATAGAACTTGTAATCGAATATGGCAGGATATGCGGTTCTTTCCTTAATGGGCATCAAAATCCTCCATTCTTCTCAAATCTAGAATTTCTACACAATATAAGATGTGTAACTCTCCTATGTGCAATCTCAATCATTTATTAAATTAGTTGGTGATTTAGATTTTTTAGAATAAAGTATATATTAGTGCAAATTACGAGGTGTATGGTTAACCATTCACCAATTTAATAGGCGACTGAGATTGCATAAAGAACGGTTTTACACATTTTACATTGTGAGAGGTTCCAAAGAGCCAAATTCCTTCATCTACCAACATCATAAAGCATTATTTCTCTAAACTTTTGATATTTCTTCTGCAGCCATCTCGAAATTAGTCTTATACAACCCTCAACTTTTAACCTACAAGTTGAAAATTTAGTGCTAGATCATGCATTACTAGTACATCACAACACCTAAATCTTCCGCTTCATTTTGTAATTCCCACAAATTTATTAGCTCTATCTGTCATTTCTTTAGACAATTCTGCTATGTATTCTCGTAAAAGGAAAAAAAAAAGATACAACAAATAAAACCAAAAATACCTTTTGATAACCATCTCCAACTGTGTTATGCTTCTACCTCTATCCTTCACTTTCAACCTAAAGCAAAATTCAATTACAGACATTTAAATGAAAATAGATACTTCACTAAAACAAAAATCATTCATCAAAAAGATCAAACCTTGGTCGAAACTTGAGTCGTCACGACTGCACAATAGCTGTCGAACCCAATAGAGATGCTATGTTGTACTATCTTGGTTCCCGACAGCAATGCATAATTTATAATATTATTAAAAGAGTTTTTTGAAAAATAAAAAATAAAAGTTTTTTGAACAAATTGAGACGATGTTACCGCCATAGGAAAGTACGAAAATACAAAAAGCGTCATTTCTGAAGAAACACCCAGCTTACGAAATTGGTTAGGATACGGAAACTAAAATTGGATGTTTTAATGATTAATAGGAGGTTTGTTGAGAAAGTATCTCGGAATTTGGCACTTTGCAAAATAAAAATATTTTATTAAAAAAATTTATCTTTTTTTTATTTAAAATTAGACTAAAATTAATTAAAGAGTTTGGTAAATTAAGAAATTTTACAAGAGACAATATTTCAAAGAGAGCGCATTTGGAAATTGAAATCCCCACTCCCGTCTAGTTTGGCAACTAAACACTAATTATACCACTGCATATAGATAAAATTTCACTGCATTAATACCCATTGTCTTGTCAACTTCATTTTGTAAGTAAATAACATGTGACAATGTTTCAGCAGGGTACAAAAAAAATGGCGATATTATCTCTACAACCTCCATAAACCACAGTATCTGCAGTTAGTAAAGTCCATTATAAATTACAACCAATCTGAATTAAGTAACAAAGAAAAAGGTCTGCTCACATGAATTGACGCCTAAAAATTAATGCAGCTCCAGGATTTGTGAGTCTCCTCAAAAGAGCAACCATCGATGACCCTCCAGCATCAGGACTGCCCAGAAAAACCAGACTACGAGCAGCATGTACATAAAGCAACGGGGAAGATGGTGGCCGGGGTTATGGTGAGATGATGACGGCGACAGAAATAGAATTTTAGGACCAGAGCACTATATAGCATTAGCTATTATTATCCATTCTATGCCTCTTTAAAGCTTGCCCAGATTCCTCACCGCTGCTCCCTACTGCAGAGTGCTCCATGGCTCGATTACCAGATGATGGGTCATCAGGATCCTATAACCAAAATAGTTGAGCAGTAACCATATTAGATTTGACTGAAGGATAAAATAATTGAAATACAAGATGAAAATTCATGGGAATCCCTTGAAACCCTGAGGTAGTTACTGCCTAGAAAATAATCAAATATAAAATGGCATGACAACCCACAATGCACTGCAACACTAACAACTAAGCATTTTATCCAAAGTACTTGGCGTAGGCTGCATAAACCAAAAGAGATCATGCCAGACCAATCACATGGATGATCCTTTCTCACTCATTACTATCAAGCAATATGTTTTCATTTAAGCATTTAGTATATATATCTTTCTGTACCACATCTATCCATATTTTCTTTGATTGCCCCTTTGCTCTTTTAACTTGTGCTACATTAATAGGCTCCATTTATCAAACCATTAGGTTTACACCGCACATGACCAAACCACCACATGCAATTTTCACTTATTTTCTCTTCTATGGGCCCACACCAACCTTAACAAGAATATCTTTATTTCTCACTTCATCTATCTTACTGTGATCATACATCAAACAAAACATGTGCATCCCTATTACACTTATCTTCTGTAAATGACGTCTTCTTATAACTTAGCATTCCGTGCCATATATAAAGTTGACATACTAATTCCTCTCCGGTTGTTAAACTATCATGTTGATTCTATTAAATTTTAATTGAACTAAAATTAATAATTACAAATAAGATAAACTGAACATTACAAAATATAAATTAAACAATAATAATAACTAGAATTGAAATAAAAAATTAGAATCTTGTTTTCTTGTTTAAATAATAACTAGAATTATTGTTGCAGACTTAGTATAATTTATGAAGATAAATGTGAAAACAATTGTAAAACTTAATATAAAATTAGAATAGATTATGTATTACAAAATAGTTTTATATTCTATTTTTAGATATTTTAAACTTATTTTTCCAGTTATAAATTTTTTTTATATCGTTTATAATTACTTTTATTAAATAAATAGGAAATTGCATAACATACGTTATGCATTACGCTATATGCGACATAACCTAACAGAGACAAAATGTTACGTTACCGTTATTGCTATTTTAAACATTGGTTAAGATATTACATCCGCTTTTTAAAACCTTGTTGGCACATAACAGATACATACAGAGCTCAAGGCATAAGTCATATGCATACATATTAAATATCCTCACCTGACAAAACAGCTCGATATACCAGTTGGGTAATTAGTAGAAAATAAGAAGTGAAAGGAAAAATTGAAAGCACAGCAAGTGTTTTATAAAATGACTATACAATGCGGCTAACAATAATTAGACTTACTATATAACAACACCCTGCTCTAGCATATAGTTTGTAAGCAGCAAAACTACTGAGGATAGCTGACAAGAATAGGAACCCATAAATGACTTGGACAATATTTTACTTTCAAATGAAATTAAGAGTGGTCTAAGATGGTTAACAGATTCCTACTTTTTTTAATGCAACAGAAAAGGAAACAAACATACCTTAGCACTAGAAGCCATAGTGGAGCAGGCCTTTTTGCTCTTTTCCCAAGGCTGATCTGCACAGAGATGCTGGCTTGGGACAAATCCAAACCTGAGCTCTCTAGTGATTGCGTCAGTGCAGCCAATAGCCTGCATGACAGAAAAACCATTAACAAAGGAAAAAAAATTAAGCTTTGTCTTGAATCCCACGATATCAAATACAGCAATTTGCAAGGGCAGTTTCAAAGATTAGAACCATACAAATGGACATAAGATCAAAGTCCAAGTTTAAGCAGAAATGAAAATAATAATAATAATAATAATAATATGCTAAAGAGAAAAAAAAAAAAAAAGAGGGGCAAATTGGCATTCGGACAGAAACCCAATTTGAAACATGAAATGCAAACAATCACCAACATACAAACTGTTGAGAACAAAATATGAAGTTATGCCAGTGAGGCATAAGTCAGACACTTATAGTATCAACATTTTAAAACAAGATAACCAGTAGAGTTGTCTGCATGAATGTAGTGGCTTTAATTCTTCGAGGAATTACTTGATTATATTACACCAACTAAGATGCACAGTGTGCATCACAATAAATAATCCACACCATTAATTCAGATCTACATACACTAAAAAGAAATATACATCACATTTTCACATCAACTTACCATGCATCAAGTAATTTGAGATGAACAATTCTCCAAAATTTTACTAAAGAACTCCCACAACACATGAACTAAAATGTCCTCAAAATGCATGTTTTCCTTTTAAAGGCACCTCAGAGTATTAAATCATCACGCATTGAAAGGATTATTTATTAGGATCGCCTAAATACATTTAGTAATTGGTACAGGGGGCTAGCCAAATTGGATACATAGTGAGGGTGGGAGGTGGTATAGAGTGGTGCGCAGAGATGCATTTGGGTTGAGAGGAGGAAAGAATAGAAGTAAAGACTAAAGAGTCCAAGAGACTTTCAAACAAAGATGTGAAAGATATGAGAAATAAAATTTAAAATGTACTTTAGTGCACAAGTTTGATGGCATCGAATAGCTTTACAGAATTATACAAATAATTTGAAATTCTTTTAACAGCAAACCATTCCATAAAATAAATGGTTTAGAATAGCACCTAGAGAACAATTCAAGACCATGGATGTAAGAAAACATTCTTAAAATGGGCAAAGAAACTCCAGGAAACGAAAAATTTTGGTCATTGCCATTTCAAATGCACCATCTCATGATACGGTATTTAAATTTGACTTGCAGAACATATATTTTTCAACCAATAGGATGTGAGGCCAAACAACACAAAGCTCCCTGCACTAGAACTCCATTTCAAGTTAATTTGGCTAGATCTTTGGCATGAGCATTTACAAGTGCAGTAAAAATATGATTTAAGTCAATTTTTAAATGAAATTTTTATTATGATGGATTATATAAATATGAAAGTTCATTAAATTAAGAAATGAGAAAATCATAATGCATTTATAATCTGGTTGGTCCCATAATATGCTATGAAAAATTGATGTTTAGATTTGATGAACATGGGTCAATGTGAGCCACCAATAAATCACAAACTCATCCAAAGGGGTTCTGATTATACTAGTAAAGGTTTCACGCTAAACCGGTATATATGTACACATACTCTCTTTATTATTGTTATTAATATCTGAGACATGTTAACATTTCCCACTTTCTTCAGGATTGTTATCCATGCCTGCATAGTGTCATAACTGTGCCCTCCATCCATTTGACACTTCTGATGACGGCAATTCAGATGTGAAAATTTCACTATTAAAAGGCACTCGTAATCCGATAAACTTATGGGCAAAATATGGAGGCTCCCTCTTAAGTTGAAAATTGTATCATGGGCCTCTATAATAAAAAAGAAAATATACCCTCAACCTTCCCCAGTACTCCTCTTTCATTATCCTCTACATATCTAAAGCCAACCTCTCCTATTGTTTACATATCTGCTATCTTAATACCCTCAACTTCCATATCGGATGTTTTAAAGTTGTTAAAAACTTCACTATTATCCTTATGTAGCCCTTGTGCCTAGAAATACTAAATTGATTATGAAAAGTTCCAAAAGGATATTTCAGAAGTTTATATGCAGACACACAAAAACATCACATATAAGAGAATGGAGTATCAAGTGTCACAGGATGAAACTATCGTGGTTTTAAAGATTTAACCATCATAGATCATATGGATGAACCACAACATTCCTAATGGTCTCCATGTTGTAAAACATATATGTGCCTGCACACTCAAGAGGTGGTTCTGTGTTTTAGTATCTCATAGGTTTGGAAGCTTTATATGTAGACAAACAAAAAAATCACATATAAGAGAATGGAGTATCAAGTGTCATAAGATGAAACTATCGTGCTTTTAAAGATTTAACCATCATAGATCATATGGATGAACCACAACATTCCTAATGGTCTCCATGTTGTAAAACATATATGTGCCTGCACACTCAAGAGGTGGTTTCGGGTTTTAGTATCTCATAGGCTTGGGAGCTTGTGAAAAAATGGATCAAGCCAATTTTGTGCTTTATCGTACTCTAATTTGTAAAAGTATTTTGAAAATATTTTGTAGTATTTTCGAACTCACATATTGACGACGGACGGAATCGATTTAGGGTTTGTGGTGGGGAATTAGGGAAGAACTTAGGGTTTTGGAGGATAAATTAGGGTTTTGGACCTCACGTCCAGGCAAATCACACGCCCACTCTCTCACGAATCACTCGAGGAAAGATTTGAAAAAGCAAATCACATGCTCTCAAAAGAAATAATATTTCACTCTATATATTCAAATTAGGGTTTTACAAGCCATATATATAGAGAATTCTAAAGTAACAAACTACCAAATCTATCCAAATCTCTAATCAAATCCAATCAAATCCTAATCCAATAAGAATACCAAATCTAACCAAATTCTAATCAAATCCTAATTAAATCTCTATCAATTCTCCCGCGCTTGGAAATATTCACCACCTGGTGAATAGCGATAGGAAGAAAGTCAAGTACGGTCAACTGAAATTGGTCAATCTTCTCGAAATCTGGCAAACTTTTCCACCGAACTAAATATAAAAAAATCAAACAGTTTGGAAGCCAAATGTATGCTATCTGACATTTCCATGGTGTCGACAGTAACAATTGTAGAAAGTCTTGAGAGAAGTCAAAATCTGTCGCTTCTGTAAAAAATAAAGAATTTGGAATGCGAGCTGGAAAGTCACTAAAAATACGATCTTCATGAACATGGCAAATGAATATTTCTGTAGTTGGCTCTGGCAGAAAAAATGAATCATCAACTTTTGGATCTGCCAGAAATTGTATGCTGGACTCGGTCTCATCGTCTAAAATCTCAAAAGCGGATATATCCGTATTTGGACTCTTTTTAGGGCACTCATACTCATAATGCCAAAATTCTCCACATGCCGAACATTTGATAGAAGGACACTGATGAGCAGAGTGTCCATATCCTTCACACTTTGAACATTGTTTAAAGACAAGATGCGGTGCATACCGTGCACGAAGAAAAAACTGCAACCGTTTCCAAGTTTGACGAGATTTATAGTTGTTGAAATACCAATCAAAAACTTCTCCAACCAACTTCAATTTAGCATAATTATATTTCTGCTCTGAAGTCAAAGGAAAGTAACAAAAAAATTGTTCTAAATTGCTCTCCCAATTTTCATAACTATTATGATCATTATAACCATGAAAATATGGGACTGCTTTGTATATGTCACACTCCACTTATTTAAAATCAGCATCAATGTTGATATATTTACCACAAAATATGAATCCCATAATTCCGAAATTTTCAGAGCAAGTTCAGAAAATACCAGAAAAATCTGATGTGAACTGGGCTTCAAACTAGATGCAAATTGAAGTCAAAACTGGTACTTTCTTTTTTTGAATTTTTTTTTCACTCGATTTTTTTCTCTGTTTTTTTTTATCTCTTTCTCTCCTCTTTTTTTTTTTTTTTTTTTGCTCCTTTTTTTCAGATATGATCTTGTCAGATTTTTTTTCAGTTTTTTTTTCAGATTTTTTTCTCTCAAATCTAAAAATAAAACAAATAAGAAGATGAAGATGGATTTGAATTTTGATATCTGAAGATGTGGATCTTGAGCTCTGATACAAATTTGAAGACGGACGGAGTCGATTTAGGGTTTGTGGTGGGAAATTGGGGAAGAACTTAGGGTTTTGGAGCATAAATTAGGGTTTTGGACCTCACGTCCAGGTGAATCACACGCCCACTCTCTCACGAATCACTCGAGGAAAGATTTGAAAAAGCAAATCATATGCTCTCAAAAGAAATAATATTTCACTCTATATATTCAAATTAGGATTTTACAAGCCATATATATAGAGAATTCTAAAGTAACAAAATACCAAATCTATCAAAATCTCTAATCAAATCTAATCAAATCCTAATCCAACAAGAATACCAAATCTAACCAAATTCTAATCAAATCCTAATTAAATCTCTATCACATATTTTGCATAACTCAATTTTGGACGAGCAAAAGATTTCTTCCTCTTGGGCTTTGTCATTTATGAATCCACATAAATTTTCTTTTATGATTTTTATGAAATCAGTAAGGATATCATCAAACCCAGTGAATTTGTCGTTTTCAACCCACTCTCTTCGTTTGCTTTTTCCTTCTTCCGAATTTATCCATTGTTTCATCCATTACAGTACATCTCCTTATAAAGTTTCCGTGATATAATTAACAAACCTTTCTTTATCCCATGTTCCCTCATGATTTGTGATTACGATTACTAGAGACTGTGTCCAGTCGTCTATGGTTTTTTGCTCATCCTTAAAGTGTACGTTAGACAAATCTAGATAAATTCCTCCTTGAGATACACTCATTTTTATTAGATCATAAATCCTCAATTTTTTTCCCATTTGTAAATTACTTCAGGCTAATGAAACTTTGCTATTTTCACCGACATATATCAGTTCAATATCATATTCAATATTTCTTTCAGATTCAGTCTCGTATTCATCATATATAGTCATCCCACAGTCTTCATCCTCTGAACACTTATATTCGGGTCCATCTAAAAGGGGCATGTTGATTCTATAGAGTTTACCATCTGCTTCTTAGTGTAGGGAGACCATATGTTTTTCCACAATCATTGGTAAGTATTCTCCAATAAAATTATTCCCTCGATTTATATGTGTAAAACATAAAATTTCTGGTATAAAAAATTTTCTTTCGTTAAGCTAAATTTCCACATTTTTGGCCTTATTTTGGATGGTTGTCATATGTGGGCTAATTCCTATTATTTTTATTGGATATTCCATTGGTTCCCACTTTTCTAATGGTATTGCATTTTCTCGGAAAGAACAAACTGTGGTATCTAACAATGCATGTAGTGAATAATGTCTATATCCCTCAAATTTTAATGCTCCTTTGACATAATTAAACCTTCTTCCTTGTTTTGGAGCAAAAATTATTTCATAGTATCGTATCGAATAATCTTTCTCTTGTTCATTATCAGAAGGTTCTTCGAAATTCAACATAATTTTCTCATTTGTTGTCTTTGTCTCACATTTATTCTCTCGATCATTGTTCTGTATTGGGTTTTTTGTTTGTAAAGAATTATGTTTGGATTGTAAAGAGCTATTATTATCCTCTTCATTTGCTTCATTTTCTTTAGTTATACTGTTTGTTGAATTGTCCTCTTCCATGCTTAATTCATATCCAAAATGACAGCAGATTTTTATATTTTTTGTAATTTTTCTCAAGTTGACAAATTAAATTCTTTCTATCCTCTGGAGTTATATTGGGGTTTTACATTGTTCCTTCCATCTATTCATTTGAAGAACTATCTCATCAAATCTTTTTTTCGAATATCTCCTGGTATATGCTATATCATATAAGTCACAATACGTGATGTCATATAAACTGTAATCTGTTCTACACATCTCACAATCGCAAAGGTTATCAGTAGCCATCTAAGATGTCGGTAGGCAGCTAGCTCTGAGTAGCCTACGACACCTAAAACCACCTCCTAAGGGACCCTACAAACGCCTATCCGCAGCAACAAAAGGCACACAGAGAAATCTGGACTTTAAAATTACTCAAATCTAACAAGAGACACTTAGAATGAAACTAGGATAATGCCTATGCAAATTTTAAGAAAGCATAAGTCAGTCTTACAGTCAATTTGACACCATTCTCGAGCTAAAAAGGGCTTCTCAAAATTATTTCCAAGCTTCTAATTTTTCTGATTTTTTAAGAATTTTTTGGGAATAAAATAACACAAAATAAAATAAACAGAAAGCTTATCTAACACACCAAACCAAGTACAATATACTTTATAATAATTCAAAATATATAGTATATACCGGAATAGTAGACATCACACTGAAGACGCTGTACAGACTGCAAATCCTTCCTGCCCAACAAGGATGGCCGGGCTCGATACTAGAGGGGTTACTACTATAATCACGCTGATGCGGAAAGGAAGCACACTCAAGCACACTAATTATACATATAAGTGGTGGTTTTTTACAGGTAGAGGGTGCTTTGATCGACTAACATAAAACTGGTAAGACAGTGAGGAGAGGATGGTGCAAAATTTGAGGTGTTGATAACTTTAAGCCAATGTGGATGCCGATGCCAATTCCGATGCCCTTTCGCGTCCCCGGGAGTCCCTATTTATAGGCGAGGTTTCTTCCAGCAGAAACTTTGGATTCCTTCTTAGCAAACTCTTGTAAGAATCTTACTGTGGCACTTTTTTTACTTTAATCATACATGAAATCTTCCTGTTGGCGCAATCATATAGGAAATCTTACTGTTGCTGTTAGGAATCTTACTGTTGCTATCTTTTCCATCAGGAATCTCACTGTTGCTATTAGGAATCTTACTGTTGTCGGGAATCTTGTACTGTGGATGTCAACAGAGGCATCATTCACCGTTTTTTTAAGATATATACAGGAGCAGACTTTATAGGAAGTTGTGAAAGCTATTAGAGACTGAAGTTTTTGATGATTGTCTCCTTGTAATTGAGTATCATTGTCTTGACACTCTGGAAAATTTCTTCAGGAAGTGCCTGTCTAGCCATCTCGAAAATTTGCTCTCCTTTTGTCTTTTCTGACAAAATATTTTCTTTTCCTTTCTCCATGTTGCCCTATAAAAGTAGTTATTAAATCCCCTTTATTTATTTTTTATATATATATTTTTATTCGGTCTCGACAGCTTCTTGTCAAGCAGTTGACCCAGGCATGAATGGTATACTAAGTTTTCGTTCATTTTCCTTTCTCTTTAGGTTTGGACCTAGATATTCTCCTAATAGCCGGAATATGACTGGTTCTTTTGTTTCCTTAGTTTTCCTTTCACTATTGCTTCTTGTTAACAAGGGCTGCTATGAATTATTTATGATATATAGGCTATTTTCGAAACTCTGTATTTCTACCTCTCCAAAGTGTTTTGGCTCTTCAGTTTGTATTAGATCTTCAAGAAACCATTGTCTAGGTATCATGAGACCCTTCATTTTCATCAGTCTTGGTTTTATCTCTTCTTCAAATGGCTTCGATTCAAATATCTCTCTTTGCTTTGAGACTATTCTAGCCTCTGCGGTTTGGATCAATTCATGATCGTTGTATATTCTATAGTCAGATCATGTGAATTAGTTTTTATATTCATTACTTAAGTTTTAATATTTAGTCATACTGTATCTATTATGTTTGGGTCCATTATAGAAATAAAGTAGTTGGATCGAATGTTGAACCATACGGTCCACAGTACGATTCCCTGTATGATTAAAGTAAAAAGAGCTTCCACAGTAAGATTCTTATAAGACTTTACCAAGAAGAAATTCAAAACTTCAGCTGGAAGAAACCTCGCCTATAAATAGGAACTCTCAAGAACTCAAAAGGGCATCGGAATTGGCATTGGCATTCATCAACACCTCAAATTTTGCATCATCCTCTTCTTGCCGTCTTACCAGTCTTATGCTAGCCGATCAAGCCACCCTCCAAATATAAAAAAAGCACCACTTATATGTATAATTAGTGTGCTTGACTGTGTCTCCTTTCCGTATCAGCGTGATTGTAGTAGTAACCTCTCTGGTATCAGAGCTCAGTCGTTCTTGTTGGGCAGAAGGAATTTACAGTTTGTACAGCGTCTTCAGTGTGATGTTTACTATTCCGATATGTACTATATATTTTGAATTATTATGAAGTAGATTGTACTTAGTTTGGTGTGTTAGATAAGCTTTCTGTTTATGTTATTTTGTATGATTTTATTCCCAGAAAAATCATAAAAAATCACCAAAAATCAGAAAAATTAAGAAAAGCTTAGAAATAATTTGGAGAAGCTCTTTTTAGCATAAATGGTGTCAAATTGACTGTAAGATCAACTTATACTTTCTTAAAATTTGCATAGGCATTATCCTAGTTTCATTCTAAGTATTTCTTGCTAGATTTGAGTAAACTTAAAACCCAGATTCCTGTGTGCCCTTTATTGTCGTGGATAGACGTTTGTAAGGTCCCTCAAGAGGTGGTTTTAGGCACCGTAGGCTACTCAGAGCTAGCTACCCATCGACATCTTATATGGCTACGGATATACCATGCATATTTGAGAATTCTATAAGAGATTACAATCATTTGGAATATTTTTCAAGAGCTATAGATAAGAACCTAACGAATATCACAAGCTTCCTTAATACTCTTGTTTATCTTATAGTTTTTAGGTTCGACAAATTAAACGGCAAAATAAAACAAACCGCGGAACAATACGACAATCTAATTACTATATTTTGTGGCTATGAAAAAAGGGATGCTTCCATGGGGTGATTCGATAGAGACAAAGGAAATAGTGGAGAGGTTAAATTGCATCGACGGTCTAGAAACTAGCTCAAAACAGAAGAAACCAAGTCAATAGATTAATATGATGCAAGTCGAAAGAACATACTCCAGATAAGAGTATGACTTGATAATTGAACTAATTAATTGTTTGAAAGAGCTGTATAAGGATCCAAATAGCACTATTCAAAAGAGAGACCATCTAATGAATAGAATACAAGAGACATACCTCCAGAATCAAGGTTTGTTACACCATTTTAAGTTTGACCCTGAAATATACAACTTAGAAAGTGAAGATGAAATCTAGAGAATGAGAGAATCACGAATTCAGAGGATGAAGACTGTGGGATGACTATACATGATGAATATGAGACTGAATCTAAAGGAAATATCAAATCTGATAATGAGCTGATACATGTCGGTGAAGATAGCAAAGCTTCATTAGACTTAAATAATTTACAAATGGGAAAAAAATTCTAAAGATTGATGATCTAATAAAAAAGAGTGTATCTCAAGCGTGATTGTAGTAGAGTACACATTTAAAGTTCTTAAATTAAGCCGAAGGTCAACTAGATTTAGAAATAATTTAATTAGAGGTTAAGTAGCTCCAAGAGTCAAGACCAAATGTCAGTGAAGATAGCAAAGCTTCATTATGTATCTCAAGCTAATATATGTCGGTGAAGATAGCAAAACTTCATTAGACTTAAATAATTTACAAATGGGAAAAAAATATGAGGAATGATGATCTAATAAAAGGAGTGTATCTCAAGCGTGATTGTAGTAGTACAAACCTAAAATTCTTAAATCAAGCCGAAGGTCAACTAGATTTAGAAACAACTTAATCAGAGGTTAAGTAGCTCCAAGAGTCAAGACCAAATGCCTTTAGATAACAAAACAAGTGAGATTCTAGATCCATGAATAGAACTAAAATCTCGTGATTTCTCAACCATTACATATTAGACCATGATAATCATTATATATAATGTGGCGCAATAGCACATACATATTCGATTTTTTAATGAGTTGTAGGAATTGCCTCTTAGTTTAGTGAAATGGAGTGTAAAACTCCAACATGAAGCTCTCTTGGATGATCCACAGAGTTCTCATCGACTGCAACATCCTGAACAATATGGATGAACAAAACATTTCCATAAATACTTTACCAATTTTTATGAAAGCCAAAAAAAAAGTTTTCAAATAGCAGGAAAAATGAGACTATTCAATGATTGGATCCAACCATAACAAGCTGGCAAATTAATTGATTTTTCATCCCTATTATTTTCCTCCAGACATGGATATCAATCAACAAATGGTGTGGATCATCACAGGAGTTGGGAATAGTGAGGCATGGTAAAAAATTTCAACATCCACCGGAGAGAATCTCTTGTTTATTCACGCGCTCACACACAAGGAAATATAAAGTCATACTTAGCTAGTCAAACAATTTCAAACCAAAAATCCTTACCATTCAGTTTCAATAGTAAACCATTCAAAAGGAAATCCATTCCATTCAAGTTGATCAGCATAAATTTGTGTATCTAAAACCCAAAAGTCAAATGAATTGGACCCCTCCCTCCTTATGTTCAATCAACTATTAAGTTATAGCCAATTTATTCCAAAAAGGTTGAAAATTAAGATTTGTACACTATTCTAAGATGGTAATCAGTAAAAGTATTGAGTTAATTGAATATATTTTCTGAAATAACTAAATCCTTTTTTGTTAAGATCCGATTAAAAAATATGCCCTCTAAATCACGTTAGATGGTAGTTTGCATTTGCAATTTAGCAACTAACACTTACGTATAAGCTCACAGTATATAAGCAAGATAATCAATAAAAAGAAAAGCAAAGATGGAATATTTCTATTTTTGTGGCATAAACAATAACAATGAGAACCTATTAGTAACCACCACTCACCCTTGCGAGTAGGTATGAGACACACTAATCGTTCCCTCGTCAATCATTAGCTCTTCTTGTTCATTCAACATATCACTGTTGACTGTACCTTCACCAGGACATGATCTTACCCAGACTGGGAAGCATTTTTATTCGAATCATAAACTAGCCTATGCTGAGGTTGAGTAAAACCAGCAGTCCTTCCAACAGAGGCATACATATTTGGCTGCAAAGAGACCTGCATGAAGGCTATCTCACTTTGACAAACCAGTAAGAGCATTTCATTGGGTTGTAGTGGAGAATAGGACTCACTTCAGATTCTGTTGGATGCTGCATATTTGAAAGTAATACTGGAGGAACATATATGTTATTGTCATTTCCAGAAAACATATATCCTGGAGCAGCAGGGCCATCTCCAGGGCTTTGTGTGTTGTTCTGATATACAAAAGTAATAAATTCAGTTAAGTATTAATCAAACTGTAGCAGCATAAAAGCATCCAAAACCAGTATTTCCAAAATCTCCAGCTACACTAAGCTGTTACACTAAGTTGTTCTGATATACAACATATACCGTTGCGTTTTTCCATAAGGATCTAAAAAAGGCCTTTACCTGCCAAAAAAAAAAACCAAATTGGGAATCAAAAAAAGATTCCTTCTTCTCAGGGAAAGGACTATGACCCCCCACACCACCCCCACCCCCCAAACAAAAAAAAAAAAAAACACAAACCCATAAAATTACTGGGAATAGAATCAGTAATGCTCAGACTACTGTCAAAAATAGCATGTCCCTTAAAACCCAATGAGAGAGAGAGAGAGAATGAATGTGTGTGTGTGTGTGAGAGAGAGAGAGAGTGCAACAGACTGAGGAAATTGTTTAAGATCAAAGAAATGAGTCATAAAATATATTTAAGGAAATTTAACAGAAAAAGGGAGAAGGGTATTGCTGCAAAGTACAAGGAAAATTTGAACATACTAGGTATAAAGTGATACTATACAATCATTGTTTAATTTGAATAATTTATATAACATTCCCTACCAATTGCAGGAAGGTTAAGAAAATTTCTAAAACACCAGAGAAAAGTATGTCAATAACCTATAAGATAGTTTGTGAATGCCAAATATGCATGCCCACTCTTTTCTTCCCAAAGTTACGTTGGTATTGTTATGATAATCATCGTCGTCGTCGTCATCATGTTTATTTTCATAATTATTATGCAAAATAGACTTGGTTCAAATCCTTGAACATTGGAATGCAAGGATGAAATATTCGTTGTCATTCCATAAAAATGATCGAATACCATTTAAATTGCCCTAAAGGCCAGGTATCAAATATTTTTAAAAATTGTGCTCATTCATCAAGTAAGCACAAAATGCATGGCCGAAATTGTATATTTCTTAGATCTTCACTTTAGAACATAGAAATTCTCGAGCCAAACATTAAACATGATCTAAACACTTAAGAAAGCTTAAACAACAATATCTATTAGATCTCGAATATCCTCCATTAAACTAGCGAACTCCATATGTAGGCCATTCATTTTGCACAATTTGATGCATGGGTTAGAAAACATTGAAATACTCTATCTTTTGTTTTTAGACACTTTAGATGATGTAGTCATGTAGATCAACTATAATGAAGCAGCTCTTCTTTATGGCTGGCCTAATATTGAATTTGCATGGGAAGGATTTAGGCCCAAATCCTTTCGGAAGGACCCAAGTCTATCTGTTATTATACATCCATAAGAACATACTATTCCCATAGATGAGAGTACTTGCATGACCTCTACGTAACAACTAGAAATAACTAAGTGCACCGTAACAGTACGTTTTTTATGTTATTTTTACATTATAGTACGTAACATTATGTTAAATTATGTTATGTGACGTTATTTACAATTATTTTTTAAAGTAATTTCTATATACTTGTTGATTATTATTAGATTATTAGCGAATTGTTGTAGTTTTCTTACTTGATTAGTTGCTGGTTTGTTTGATGCTTGTGGAAATGCTAACTTATTAATTTGCGATTGTTTTTCTTGTACGTTTGTTGTAATTCTTTTTCGGTTGCTAAAATATTTTACTTGTTGGTTCTATTGAATTTTTAACTGCACTAAAATCAACAATTACAAATAAAATAATTTAACATTACAAAATATAAATTACAACAATAATAAATTGAATTGAAATAAAAATTGAAATCTTATTTTCTTGATTAAATGATGATTGTAATTACGGTTGCAGACTTAATATAATTTACGAAGATAAATGAGAAAATTATTGTAAAAATTAATATAAAATTAAAATAGATTATGTATTACAAAATGGTTTTATATTCTTTTTTAGATATTTTAAATTTATTTTTCAATTTATAAAATTTATGTTATATAGTTTTATATTTTTTTATTAAATAAATAGAAAATTGCATAACCTACATTATACGTTACACTATATCCGACATAATCTAACAGAGTCAAAACGTTATGTTGCCTTTATCGCTATTTTAAACATTGATTAGATCATACATTAAATACAAAAGTAACTTTTGACAAATAAAAGCCCTAAAGTCAAAAAGAATTAAAAAAAATTCATTGCAAGAGAAATAACAATAATTGAAAGTTTAAGTAGAAGTTAAGTACTCGAAACAAAAAAAAAACAGGAAAAGGAAGAAAAGAAATAAGTGGAGCCAATTAACAACGATTGTAAACATGGAAGACTATGAATATAATTTACTTGATATCCAATTAACAATATTACTTAGACAACTATTTTCTGTAAACAGAGATTTGCAAAAGCACTCGTTTCAATTCATTTATAAAATATTGAATCTATAGAAATGTTTGGATAAATGGGGAAAAACCAAGACCATAACCCACCCTTTTACATCCTGAGGCAAGCCCACAAACAATTCTAAAGCAAACATGCATACACATGAATCTTAAATTATGATTAGTGAAAAAAAAAAAAAAAACATTACCCATGGCATATCTGGATATGATTCATACTTTTGCACCTTCTCATGTAAAAACCTGATATATTCAATAACCTGCACAAAGAAAAGGGCAATAAATAACAAAGGCGATCAGAAATACCTAATCTGCAAAAGGATCATAGTTGTTTATGACTTTTAACTTTATATATTGTACCTCTAGAAGGAAAGATGCTTTATCTCTTTTTTGGTCACTATTTGGCATAAGGTCCCTAAGTATCTGAAATCTGCAAGAGATAAATGCAAGTTGATGAAGAGATGACCAGTTTAATTGCAAAGGAATATAGTTTAACATTAAGAATATAAATTAGAGAAATTAAAATGTTCAAAATTATCTTTAAACGCATGAGAATGAACTCGTTCTTCAAACAATTTCAGGCTGAAAGTGTTTCAGATTTATTTGTTATAACCAACAAAAAAGCAAATAGAACTCTTAAAATAATAATAATAGTAACAATAATTAGCCAGACCCAATTGGTATGGCAGAGAAAATAAAAAGTGTCACTGACTGCATGCAACACTAATAGATGATCACACTCAGTGTCTAACCTTTATCAAGCTAAATTACATGTCAAGTATGTGTTTCATCTATACACCTCAATAATTGATAGCATAGAGATAAATAAAAACTGAGTGAAGCAGTGGCTGTTAGGACTTGCATCCACAAATAGCGAGTCAGCACCAAAAATGTCAGTCTTGTCTAGTACAAATTGCAATAACACGTAAACAGGCTCTTTGAGGTTTAAAATATATGTACCTCCTAGTTGTGTTCCAGAATTCCAGTCATAGTTAATGGACACTATAAATAAGAGAAATATAGAGTCTCCATATCCAGTTTTTGACACCAAACTATAGCATATCCTGAAAAAACAGGACACCATTCCATACTTTAAGGAAATTGACTGGATACTTTGAAGACACTCATTGAACACTATAGAAAACGGTATTCACTAATAAAATTTAAACTTTTGGAAACTTTAACAATACGGTATTTGTATAAACTTTTCACAACATCTAAAACATCTAAGAAATCATATTTTTTTTTATATGTATTAAGTGTCCAATACTTTTGAGAAACGATAATTTACTCGAACCAAATTCTTCGATATGATACTTTACATATGAAGAAACTTTATAGAAATGGTATCATTCTACAATAACATTTGATGAAAATCATATTTGGAAAATAGGAGTATATTAATATTTAGGAAATTAATACATTCTCATAAAAAATTTATAATGCTTATAATAAATTAAATACTTACATTGTATTACTCATAGAAATAAGTTATTATATACTCATATATATATTAGTATGTTAATCAATGCTACAACTTTATGGGTTATACCGATACTATGGTACCAAAGGATACAAGTAGTTGTAAACAATTTCTCAAATCCTAGTAGTTGAGGAGTTACATGTGTTTCAAATAGTGTCCTATTTTGGTGTCATTTTTTCTATTAAGTATTATTATTGTTTCCTTTAAGTTTTATATAAGTTTTTCAAAAGTTTCTCCTATCATATTTCAGAGTCTATTTGGTACAATAGAAGCTTATCAAAAGTATTATTATTGTTTTCTTTTAAGCGTCAAGTTTCCCATAAGTTTCTAAATGTTTCTGGCATGTATTATATTTAGAATCCTTTTAGTCTCATGAAAATTTCAAATAAGTTTCACTAAAGTTTTTCTCAAGTTTCATCTTAGTGTCATAATATCACGTAACATCTAATTTTTTGGGATGCATATCCCATGTCCATGCTACGTATCATGTCCTGTATTGGTAACTATAGTTCCAATATTGTAGGAATCTAGCTAACCTGAAGGTTAGAGCAATGATAGATTATAAATATGCAGTTGTCAGCATGATGGTGTTCCTGTAGAGGAAATACAATAACATAAAGAAGCCATAGATTATTGGAAAAGAATAACAATAAATTGGACAATTTGACACTTCCCTGCTGTTCTAATTTAAAATATATCAAACCCTTTTCCTTCACTTGTTTTCCTAGGCATTATTTCATTAGTAACTTCCCTTCAATGTGAATTTGTGCATGTAAGTGTCAAATTTTTTTTTTCTTCATATCCTATATCTCGTATAGATTTGAAAAATTTTGCCCAAGGAATCTCATGGTATCCATGGGATATCCAAAGATAGGAACATAGCCAAAGCTAAATTAGGGCAAGAGAATGGTGACATGATAGACCATTTTCCAGTATTGACTCCTCAAATAAGCCAAAGAGACATCCATTATAGGCTCAAAGAAATGTTACGGCGTATAAGTTTCTGTTCAAAGAACTAATTAATAATTCTATCAAGCACACTACTAAACTAAAAGAAACAGATCCTGTTATTTGTTGAACATCATGGTTTTATACTTTGACCTGTGAAGACTGGAAAGCACACCTTATTGAATTAAGGATCCGCTAGAAATATCAAGATCCAATCTGATCCTGATCCAATGTTGGATCTAGATTGAAAAGCCTTTTTAAGAAGGGATTATTAGGGATGTGAATTGACTGGGGATACCCCTCAAGTTAGGCAGGCTGCACCAAAAAATAGACCGATTGAACATTTGGATTGAGCCCAACAAATAGGAAAAGTGGAAAGCTGTGATCAGGCATGCACTGGATACATGGCGGGTTAGGGTTTTTGGGTGGAGATTCCTTCTCAAATTTTTAAAATGCTTTCTTTCCAGACGAGGGTCACACATGATAATAGGATTAGTATAATTTGTTCGCATAAACTAAATTGACACTCAAATAGAAGGAGACTGAGAATACAAGATATAAGCATTAGTATTGAGGGAAACGGAGGGAAAAAAATGGGGTGGAGACTATTTATAGGTTAAATATTAAGACAAAAGGTTTTACATGCAAAAGAGTTATTAGTATTAATAATTATATAAGGAGAAGAGGCAATTGTTACTTTTACTATTTAAGCACAACAATGGAATTACCTAAAAACATTAAAAAAAATGAGATCAAGAGAGACAAAAAATTAATTTAGGGAATTCCATGACAGCAAAAGTTATTTATAGGAGACATCAGTGCTCATGATAGTACCGAAAGAAATAATTCCATGAGGGGAATAGTTATTGATATCAGCAATTCCCATCTCTTGGCCTCACTATCCTCTAAAATCCTTGCACTCTCTAACACAAACTCCAAGACCCCAAAATCTCAGTGATCTCAATCACTATCCACCATACTCAATGCCACTCCCTATCAAACTCCTCGAGCTGTTCATTTCTCATGGACCTATCTGTGCACATCTCCAAACCTCTAACGACCGTAACTCATTGCCATTTAGCAAAACTTGAACATGCGTGGGCTGAACAATAGTGGTTTGGTTCTTTTGGTGGACCGAAAGGCATGTAGAACAAGGATTAAAGCATGCTAAGATCAGAACCAGAGAAGATTCAGGTTTGATGTTTGTACCATCAACATAGAATTCACAACCAAACTAAGGGATGAAACCTCAGTATTAAAGGCAGAACTTCCACAATTGCATCGGGAAATTTATGCAGTTTCCGATCAAAATACTAGGTTTTGGTGTCAAAAAAATCCGAAAAAAGAAAATTAAAATTTCTTTATGGTATAAAGTTTAGCAAGTTTTTTGTTAAGTTCTTTTTAATAATTCATGTGGTTAGATTATTTTGATGAAATCTCAGATAATGAGAGAGTTGATAATTCACTAATTTCAACATGATTTGATATTTGATTAATAACAACTATGCCTTTTATCCCAAGTATTTGAAACATGCTACATGAACCAAAAAGATAACTATGGTGGATTGAGCACTTGGATCAAGTGATAGTTGATTAATAATAATCTAATTTCCAACAACTAAAGTAGCGATATTTTCCTAATTTTTTCCAAGTTTCTATATTTTAGGCTTTGATTTCAATTGCTAGAGACTAGTTATTCATGAAATTACAAGGTTAACAAATTCTATACTTCTGATTTTCGAACTTAACGATTTTCTACTGCAAGTAGCTAGTCACAAAAGAAAAATAAAAATTATAAGTTTAGGGTGGTTGTTCATGTACCAGAACTTGTTAATATTACAATGGTCTACTTTGTATACTTTTAAAGTGTGCTTGTTTACTTGTCTAGTTTTATGATTTTTCACTATATTTTTTATACTATGAGATTCATGTGGTAAAATGTAATTTTATTTTACTTGTTGAGCTATATAAATTTGATTGAAGTAATTATAAATTGCTACACTTTAATTTCTTTATGCATTTACAAATAATTTCTAAAATGAAGTATCAAGATTGGATGGTTTCTATATAATTATGGGTGTATATTGACATAAAAAACTCCATACTTTTGCTAAATTTTGTTATAGTGATAATAATCTAGAACCAACCAATTTAATATTTTAGTAGTTTAGTATATTTGTGACATAATATGTATTGTCATTGAGATTAAATGAAAATTCTCCCTACAGAAGATATGTAAACGTTCAGACACTGGAAAATTATATAGAAACAGAGAACATAAAAATGGTAGGGATTCCCTTTCAAAGTTGACAACTCGACATGTAGATTAAGTTTGACAAAAGAGGGTCCAGTTAGCATATATCCACCAAACTGATATCCAACACTTTTCCTATATACTCCAGCAATGTTTTCAGTCTCATTATATAGTCTGATCTATAACCTAACACAATAGATCATTATAATACCTCTCAGTCTTCATGATGTGACACAGAAGCTAAATTAGGATTTGTCGAGGGGAAATTAAGAGTTTTATAATGGAAGTTGGGAATTTTGTGGATTTGAGAAATATAAACGAGTTCGGACCTCAACATCCAGACGTGAATCCATGTCAACTCTCAATAAATCCACGAAAAATATTTTAATAAGCAATTTTCACACAATGAATAATTTTCAATAATTTTTCATTAATTTTCCAACTCCTACATACAAAGCTTATTTGTAGGAAACCTTAGCAATAACAATAAGAATAAATTTCTATCCAAAATGTAAATCTAAATATTTAAAATATTGAATAACTCTATCAAAAACTCTATCTAAATCAAAAGTTTATCTAAAACTCTATCTAAGAAAACTCTATCTAAAACTTTATCTAAATAAAAAAAATCAAACTCTATTTTATTTATCCATCAATTTTCTTCGACTTCAAAGCATTCATTTCGATAAATGTATAGATAAGAAATGTTAAACGCATGCGGATTGAACTGATTAACATCCTCACACAAAGTATCTCAATCGGACTACAGTGGCATTGAGAAATATTTTCTTGCGAATCAAGTTTGAAGTAAGGCGGTGGAGGTAAAACTGTCTTCTGTAATAAATCTGCTAAAGTGGATGGTTAATTTAACAAGCCACCATCTGAATTAGGCAAGGTTCTAAATTTCGAATATCGAAATTACATCGGATGGACAGTTTTATATCGGATGTCGGGATATCTGATGATATATCAGGGGATATAAGTCAATATCGAACTTTTGTATTATATCAGTAGACCCTGCAGGACGATATATCAGGCAATATATTGCTTGACGAGGCCGATTTTTAAAACAATAGAACCAGGCCTGGCTTTTCAATAAATCAAATATTGCAAGCAATTTGTCATAGCTGTCAAAATTAAATCACTCTATAACATTTACCTTTTTTGTCTGAAGTCTACATGGTGATCTAATGGTGGTGGCAAAAGAATTGAAGAGCACTATGTATCTGTTATTACAAAAAATGATAGGCTCTAGAATTGTATGTATTATCTCATTTCGGACTAAAAATTCATGTATCCATTCTTGTATATTTGCAACTGATTTGTAAATATTGTTAGTAAACATGACCTATCAATGAAATTTCCTACAAAACTTTTGCAGGAGATGTTCCAGCAAGATTATAGGTTTTTTCTCATAAACATGAGACTTTGAGGGAATCAATTCCTTCAAATGAAAAATCTTTAAAAATTTGAATTATAGAGTTTTTAACTTTTTCTGACGGAAAAAAGTTCCATAGAGCACTGATGGTGACTCATCATAAACTTTTGTGTCCAGTTTAGTCACATGATACATTCACCCTAGATAATAGGAATATCTACTTCGACCTTATGTGCAATTTTATAATCGTCAATAGTTTGACTTTTTTTATCCCTTCTTTTACTATGGTTCTAAAAATACTTCTGTTTATTTTTTCTTCAAACCTAGCAAGCATGCGATTGTATTTTTGAACCACATCATTTATAATTTGAACTTTTGATTTTATTCTTCAAAAGATTCATCAGTCATTGTCTTAGTTTCTTAGATTCAGGCTGTTTCGCAATCTTAAACTCAGATGATAGAAATTGATAAAATGGTGACAAAAATTTTGGAAGGTGTTAAGCATACCTATTAGGAAGAAGACATTGCAAGATATCCCAATCTAGACATAATTTATATTGTCTGCTCTAAGTATAAGCTTCTCTACCCAAATTAGGGTGTGGGGGCAAAATTAGGGATTTTATAGTGGAAATTAGGGATTTTGTAAATTTGGGAAAGAATAAATGGATTCGGGCCTCAACAACTAGGCGAATCCACATCCACTCTCAACGAATCCACGAAAAAAGATTTCAATAAGCAATTCTCACACTAGAAGTAATTTTCAACAATTTTTCATTAATTTTCCAATCCCTACGTACAAAGTTTATCTACAGGAAATCTTAACAACAACGATAATAATAAAATTCTATCCAAAACCTAAATCTAAATCTCTAACAATATTGATCAAATTAAAACTCTATTTAAATCAAAAGTCTATCTAAAACCTCTATCTAAATCAAAACTCTATCTAAATAAAAAAAAAAAAAACATATTCAAACTCTATCTTATCTATCTCCATTACTTCATCTAATGCAAAACCTTATCTGCGACATTCTTTCTCTCTTCTCATTTAGCGAAGGCTCCAGATGGTTTATAATGATTACTTTAACAACATATGAATTTTCTAAATTCTAGCATGATTTCATAGTATGGAAAGTAGTAAATTTATTAAATCTTACTAATGTATATATTTTTCAAGTAAACATGGATTAGCATAAAAAGAATTATGACCAAACATAATATCTCGTATAAAAGAAATATTTTAACAATTAATATAGAAACTTATTTGAAACCTTCTCTTTAAAACATGATTAGGAATATATATATATATATATATATATATATATATATATATATATATATATATATATATATATATATATATATATATATATATATATATATATATATATATATATATATATATATATATATATACATATGTTCTAGTGGCAAGTGGAAAGTGATTTAAAATCATTGCATTATACATGAAGAATTTATATGAAAAATTCAAATGTATATCCAAATATGATGAACATTCATAAAGATAGCTTCTTTGTAAGTTCAAAATAAGACATATAGTTTAAATTTGTAACTTATAGTTTAAGCATAGAAGGCCATAAATAAAATCATAAATTTAATACAAAAATATAGAGTAAAGTGTAAGAATCATATTTTTATATTTAAAATAATCGTAGAGAATTTTGTATAAAGATATCACCTTTTTAAATTTAAACAAATCAAGATTTCAAATTGGCTATAAAAGATTTTAATTACAAAATAAAATCATAAGAGTGGATGTGATTCTACTTGACTTGATGGGTTAGAAAGATAAGCCTATTTTGAGACTAAAGAACTTCTTCTCCTTTTCTTCTTCTTTTCTTTTCTTATTCTTCTTCTTGAGAGTTAGAGAAAAGAAGAAAAAAAAGAGGAAGAGAGGAATGAAAAATGAAGGAGAGAGAATAAATGATAAGGAGAATAAATGAAAGGAAAGGAAGAAAAATATATAATAGACAAAAGAGATATGGGGGCAAAATGATGGCTTGTCATGCTTGACCAAAGGACAAGTATGGTGAAGGTAATGTATGGGTGAATAAAGACAAAATATGCATAACACAAATGACTAGTAATAATAGGTTATTAGAGTTGTTTAAGGCTATAATTTCAAATTAAACTAATCCAAATAAAGTCAAACTTCATCTTTACAAGTTAAAAGAAGAGAGACTAGTTAAAATATGTGTAGAGCCTACTGGTGATTAAAATAATATTATTTTAAGTGATTATCTAGAAAATTTCAAAAACAAACGACGAAAAATATAGAAAAATGAGACGAACACAACGAATTCACTCTTGGATAAATTTGACATCAGGAACATAAGTTATGATAGAACATAAGTTATGAGACAAATACAACGAATTCACTTTGGAATTAATCTGATATCAAAAATGTAAGTTATGATGAAATTAGATTGTTACACCAACTCACAACCAAATAACAATGAATAAAGAATTAATATGCGTAATGAAACAATGTAATGGTGGTGGATGTGGTTTGTGTAGGTGGTAGTGATTAATGCATGCGCCTCGGAACAATAGGCTATTTCTGCAGTGGTTGGGTAGGTTGTTCCGCATAAGAGAGGGGCTTCCATTTGTGTGGTTGTGAGGTGGTTGGGTGTGTAGGTTGTTTGTTCCTTTTTACTATGTATGGGAAGAGGTGCGGAGGATGGGAGGGGGGTGAAAGAATTCAAGATAGGTTTATAATACAACTGACTAATTGCCTGGTTATCTTGCAATCACTATACTTCATACCTACAAGATAAATAAGGAACAAGAAAGAAACTATGGAGCATGAAAAGAGAAGCAATTCAATCATATCATATGATGATATCATAGATTCACTATTCCTCAATTCACGATGGGAGACTCATTCTCTCTCTCTCTCTCTCTGTGAGAGAGAGATTTGGGTCCTTCATGAAGAATTTGGAAGCAAATTTCCCATCTAACTCCAATGGTAGGACAAACTAGTTGAACATCAACACCATTTAAATTGATCTACATCTTCTTGTGGCCCCAAAAATAAAAGGAATAATAATAATAATTGGCTTATCTTTTTTGCTTATGCAAAGCATGCACGAAATGGACGAGCTAACGGGCAAGTTGCTAAATTTAACTATCAACAATTGCAACCTGGCACAAATTGGTGGGTAAAGATTTTTACTACTCATATTATGACCAATTGGTGTATCTAGAAGTTTTATATTTAATAGCACAGATCTAAAAAGATGCTTGGCTACATCGTCAATTTTATGCTTACTAGATGCATGGTAAAAAAATATATTTAAATCCTATAATTTTTGTTTTCAAGTACTTCAAATGATATAGATCAATTTGAATGGTGTGCATTGCCCACACAAAAAGCTGAATGTTGCATTTGAATGAGAAAGATTTGACCCTAAGTCTTCACTTGCTAGCACATTTTGCAAAATATACATAATATATATATATATATATATATATATATATATATATATATATATATATATATATATATATATATATATATATATATATATAGACTTGGATCCAAGGAACCCTCCCATTGAATTTCAATGGATGTTATGGGGTTTTTGTGTATTTAGACCATTACTGAGATATGTTTGGATCAATAATTTTTTTTAAGCCCTAGAGTGCATATTTAAGCAAATTTTATTTGATTGTTCATTTTAAAACTCTTTAATGCATGGGCAAACAATTTTTAAAAAAAAATATTTTAAGCTACTTAATAGGGTACAGATCAACTTGAAAGGCACGGAACTTCCATATAAATAACCAAACGTTAGTTTGGAGTGGGAATTTGATTTGGGTCCAAATCCTTTCAAAAGGACCCAAGTGTAAGTATATCTATATGAATGTATATGGGTTGGACTACAAACTTTCCATTAAATATAAAAAGTTAGTTTTAACACTTTTTCTACCACATTTATTAGTGGCCCACGGTTATTTTATTTCTTTTTCACTATTCACCATTTGAAATTTTGACCAATCACATATCTCAAGGCAAATAGATGGTGTTAGATGTGTTAAATTTTAACTTCTATATTTAATGGAAAGTTTGTAGTCCAACTCTCTCTCTCTCTCTCTCTCTCTCTCTCTCTATATATATATATATATATATATATATAGGATGCTCAAATCATTGGTCATTACACCCATGATTGCTCTCGGTACTACAGTTTAGAATTTGTGGCACGAATATATTAAGAGAATCTTTGAATAAAAGTCTATTTGCAAGATACAAGCTAAGAGACTAATTGAATTATTTATAGAGCTACCTAATTTGCAAATCTAGAATCTTAAAGTACAGAATGAAGTGAAAGCAGAAACACTAGAGAACTGGGATATCAAGTTAGAGGGACAGGAGAACTGAGGAGCCAAGTGACAGCCTCCTATCACAGCAAAGGAGTTATATTGCTCATCAGGTGACTTAGAGCCCCATCAAATAAATGTATATGTGATTTTGTCTAAGGTATGTACACTTGTAAGATTAAGCATGTAATAGTTCTTTTCATTGGAGGAATGATGCAGGATGGAAGCGATTTAGGGCTTCATGGTGGGGTATTATGAATTTGGAAAAGAACATAAAAGAAAAAAAATTAGGATTTGACAAAATAAAGAAATTTTTAGACTTATCACTAGGTGAATCACTCATCCACTCTCACAAATCGTTTGTAGAGAGATTTATTGCAAATCACATGCAATTGAAACTAGGGTTCAATTTTTTATCAATAGTTAGTCTTCTAAAATAATTTTCACAAAAGGCTATAACAATACATGCACACCACATGCAATAAGTCAGCAAAGTGAATTCGCCCAAAATCTCAAATGGAATAAAATAAGACTAATAAAATCCTAGCTAATAAATATGGTCTGCATAGAGAATTTGAGAGGATTGGAGAGAGTGGTCACTTGTATTAATCTTTCTACCCTCACCCTTACCAATGAAATTAACATACTATTCTAAAATATATAAAAATATGACACAGGAGGTTGGTGGCCATGGAGAAAATTTCCTTCTATTTAGTGTTATAAATATCGATCTGTATATTAATATATTAGCCAATGTACATGGATGATTTTCTACCCCTACCTGGTAGGGTATGTGTGTTTTATGTGCTTCTCGTTTGGGACCAAAGTGGGTAGATATATCAGCTCGAAAGCAAAATATTGGCCAAAATGTTGGCCGATATCTCGTGCCCTTTTCATCAACATTTATTGTAAGTAGTGACTGCAAGATGTGACACCGATAAGCAATACTACCAACATCGGTCAACATCGAGACTATATATATTAATTTTATTTTTGTATTTTGAAAGCTAGAAATTTAGTTAGTATACTTTTTGACGCATTTGAGAAGATCCTATAAATGGCAAGTTACTTGTAAGTTTAATGCAAATTATCGAAGTAGATATTTCTTAAGGCTCCAAGTTATCTTAAATATTTTATATGATTTATGTAGACAAGACATGTATATCAATCCTCTAATAAGTCGGACATGACATCCAATATTTAATCAATATCGTGATATATCATCCAAAATATGTTATACCATACAGAATTTTGTCCCATATCCGATATTTAAAACCACTATCCTCCAAAACCCAATGTTCCCACAAGAGTTAAAGAACAGTCGTGAACAGCATGTTCAGTATATTACTTGTACCCCAAAATGAATTGAGGAATCCTAATAAGGTAAAATAATCAAGACATGGCTCAAATCATTGCAAAATGAAAGATTTTTCAATGGCAGAACTTCTGTAACCTAATGATCTATATGGATGAACGGTCTCTAAAAACCTTACCATTTTTTCATCCACGTACACTATAGGACATGGATAATATGATCAATGGTGTGGATCATTAACTTGAGAAGATAATCATGGGGTATGGAAGGTCCCACAGGAGGAAAATTGTGTCCGATGTGATCCTTTAAGGAGGTCCTAAATTAAGGTCCATGAAAATTCTATACCATGGGCCATCCCATTGATCATCCACATTGATCATATTGATCTACAAAACCTAAATTAGTGTAAGAGCAAAAAATCAAGTGTTCTAAAACATACTACCCATCCATCAAATGGTATACCATTTCAACAGATAAATAACATATTTCTTTCAACCACTTAATTCATAGGGAAAAGGTTTTGGAACCACTTGAATCTTCTTCTTAGGCTAATTTAGGAGTGTAGATCAAGGTAGATGAAATTTATTATCCATGAGAAGTCCCATTTGTTAGTTCAGGAACCAGCATCAAAGATTTTACTCCCTAAATGTATTTGATGACAGTATACATAAGCTGGTAGCCCAGGAGAACAAAGACACCCCATGTCAAGAAGCAGAATTCTATAACAAGGTGGTTCCAAGTTCCAACCAAAGAATTCGTAAATTTTTTTCATAAAATTGTCAATCTAACATCAGCCCCTTGCTCTAAACTTCTGCACAATTAGAAAAATAAAGGGGACCAATAGACCATGGTTAGTAATTGGCAGGTTAGAAGTTGTATTTTATTGGCTATGCAGTTTCAGCTAATGCAACCTAGAAGAAAGTCTAAAAGAAGGCATCATCAAATATCATCCTCCTTATCTAAGCAATTTCCCATCAAAGTGAGGTCAGTCTGTGCTGCAACAGGTTAACCTCCCTATGTTTCTCACACAATTTATATTCATGAAATCAAGAAGAAATACGAAAGTTTCTCCTAGACTAAGAAATATTCTAGATGAAAATATAAGGTCAAAAACTCTGAGGTATAGTATGATTAGCCAAGAGTCCAAAAGAATCACATTCTCAATGTCTAGACGAAGTTTAAAGATAAATTGTCTATAGGGAATACATTCTTCTCTTTGTATCATATAGCCATGGCCATGAAAAATTCATTGGAAAGAATTATACCTATAAGAAGACTTTGAAACAAAAAACTAATAGCACAAATAATGTTTATGCAGAGATGAATCCACCATGCCAATTAATTTGCTAAAAAACATCACATAGTAATAGCACAATCAAAATTAGTCATACCATAATGGGATAGTCTACGACTTTGCTTTCCAAGGGAAGTTTTATGACAGCATTTTGAAGACTAACATCCCAGTTTATTTTCTTGTCGTTAAGTGAAATATACCTGCATGCAAATATGAGACGTATAAATAGAATACAAATGGAATTACTATTCTTGTCAGAGGAAACACAACAGGATGAGGAAGAAAGCTTACTCAGCTTTCGATAGCAGTCTAGCCTTAAAGCTGCTAAGTCCATTAAGAGCACGTAGTACCTACAATACGATATATTAAATAAGAAACACATGCAAACCTATATTCCACATATTTTGCTTTTTACTTTCTAATTGTCAGATAACCCTTCATGCAATAGCATATCCAATAGCATAAGCCAGGCTGATGGTTGTGAGGTAATATCAAGCAATCTTAATCTTAACACTTCCCACTTAAGTTTGTGAGTCTCATGACAAAAAGTCCACCAAAAAGACGACTCATCTGGAAAAGCAATATAAGCAAGGATAAATAAATATTTAGATTTGAATGATGAGTTTCCAAGAAAGGAACTCTTGAAATCTAGTGCTATGATGTCATGTCAAATAACCAAATCATATAATTTGTGTTTCCATCTAATAGGGATTTCCATTATTTTAGATAATCCATATGATCAGGACTTTCCATTAATTATTAGTTTCCAGAGTAGGCCATCTCATGTGTGTTTTCTGTTGTAATTATGTTTATTGTATTTACAATTTTAAAGAAAATGGGAATAGAAATGGCTAGACCAAGCACTGGTATGCAGTCAGAAAGGAGGACAAATCCATGGAGAGAATAGTGAACAGATATAGGTAAACGAAGAAAGTAAAAAACCTCAAATGGATACACTTACAAGAATTATACGTTCATGATCCTAAATAAATATCATGTAAAAGGGATTTTAAATGGAGACACATGAATAAATAAATATTAATTAAAATTTCACTGCATGAGTAAGAAACCTCCCTTCTGTTTATCAAAATAACTGCGAAAGGAAAATGTATTTAAAACAACATACTTATTTTACCCAGATGCCTAGATCAAAAGAATTACTAGTATAAACGCATGGAGATTCGACCAAACAGCGGGCAAAGGGAAGATGGTTGAAATGGTGATTAGTATCTAGTCATCTTAGTTAAACTTCAATGGAAGGGCATTGTTGACAACGATTCCACTCACATCTGATTCTTCCTCGGGTAAAATAAACAACAAATAGAAATTTGTAGTGTTAGCCCTTAAGTCTTATGTTAATTCAATTAGCTTGAAAGAGTGTTAACAGGCCAAGTATGAAACAAATATTTATGTTACCATAAGAGAACCACAATGAGATGGAACTGAAAGGCTTAGACAGAGAGAACAATTATCACGTCAGTTGCCTAATATGCACTAGGTTTGTTTAGTACTGTGAACTGATAAGAACCTTTATCGTTACTTGGTTCCTTAAGTTTTGAGAGACGGATGCTCCATTTTCCTTATCAACAAGTTTAGGAGTTTTTTCTACAAAGATGCTGCTTTCACTGAAAGCATATTCCCTATAAGCATTCGCTTAATTATGTCTCAGACTGAAATCACAGGCAGACTCCATATGATCATTTTCTTGATAATATATGAGGTTCCAAAAGGTAGAAAATTCAAGTTACAAATAAGGTGATCAGTTACATGGCAATATTCAAATGAAAACATAAAAGAAAAGAAACATACAGAAGTATCAAAACAAAGAAATACTTAAAAGTTGATTAGCATCTTGTTTAGCCAGACAGTAAGTATTCTAAACCCCAGTTTCATCATGCTCGGTCCAAGGGTGAGTAGTGAGTACTCGGAAAACTTCGTAAGTACTCAGATTACTCGTTCAAAACTCGAAATAATAATATATAAAATACATACACACACGCACACATACAATAACATGTAATAAAAAATTTGCAACTAGCAATTAGTGTTTACAAATTTAAAGTTTTAAGTACCTTTTTTGTATACATGTGAAAAGCAATAACATTACAATAATACTCGAATTACACGAAAAAATTTGCTATAAACAACATTTTTGTTCAACAACGTGAAATGTGTAATAACTATTATAATTTTACTAAATTTTACTGTAACTTTCGGTAATTATGTTATAATTTAACTTTTTATTGAATTTTTCTTCTTCAAGAATTTCATGTTAGACCGAATATCATATATACATATGCATAATAAAGTACTCATTTTTCTTATATTCGATGATATTATATAGTTTAAATTGCATTTTTTTGCTTGAAAAAGAAACTGAAAAAACACTAATAGATGAAAATTACAAACTAAGCTCAATTGCTTAGTAGTACATCATTCTCGAAATAGAGCCCTAGTTCTCTCTTTGCGATATATTAATACCTAGTGAGCGAGTTCCAATTACAAGCATTTGATCCAACTAAAACTTCAAACCTAATAAGAACAAGATCGAGTATGTGTTCCAAAACACATACCTGAACAAGTACTCAATCAAGTTGGTTGAGTACTCAACCGAATACTCGGTTGAGTCAAGTACTAGAATGAGTACTCGATAGAGTCGATCGAGTACTCTTTCTGTCTGAGTTATTGAGCAATTTTCTTCAGCTCGACACGCTCGATGTCCGAGTCCAAATACTCAAAAAAGTGATTAGACAAGTTTTTCGAGTTTTAGAACACTGCACCACATATATTTAATTTCTTCAGCTATGACATTATTGTCCATGAGAGCGACAAGGAAAGTGTTTGTGGTAGAGTGATGGTTGACTAGTTCTGCTTCGCAGCTTCATTATATCAGTGAGAGTTTTGATCACCCCGAAGACTTGGATAAATTTGCAACTATGGTCCAAATTCTTATACGGCCGATCATTTGATCACTTTTATACAACCCTGCTTTGCTGGCTGATCCAAGCCAAACAACAATAATGATATAAAAAAGGATGAGGGTAGAGCAGAGAAGGTTAGTGATGATGAACATATAGGTGAATATTATTATGTTGATGATGAGATGGTTCGGGAATAGGACCGAGAGAGTGAAGGGGACGAGGATGATGAAAAAGTCGTGCTAGAGGTGCAGTCTTAAGTGACAAACTCATCAAGCAGAAAGGAAGAGTTAGTAGCAAAAGCTGGAAATAAAGTCGGTTTAGCAACGACAATAATGTCGGGATCAGGAAAGTCAAAGAGGGAATGGATTTGGAGGCCAAAGGTGAGATGGCAAGAAAGCAGGGAAAGCTTTGATCACCTTTTGCTCACAATTGATGTGGATAAACTTTAATTTATTTTTATTTTTAAAAAATAAAAATTGTTGATTTTTCGAAATAAAAGTAATCGTGTTCCCAGAAAAGAATGTCCATATTCAGTTTAAATTTCTCTTATGAAGTACGGACATTTCAAAGGAAGTGGTTTATCAATATTTGATAGGTATCGGACACTAACACTTGCACGATACTTATATATACATATCGGACACACCAAAACCATGTAGAATTTTAATTAACAGCAAAAGTACGCGTGTCAAAGCCATGTACACCTTCAAAAAAATATGGATTTCATACCGGGACCATTTCATCTTTCAAAAATTTATAAAGATCGTATGTTGAGCATTATAGAAACATTGTCTAAAAAGATAAAATATTATTTTCATAAAAGTGATACTAAGTTAACCAGATATAAACGCTTACAAGACTTCAAATATTTTTTTAATGCACTTGCCCATTGGATTGAATTCAGATTCTTTTTATTAATATTACGTTATTAAAATTTATATTTTAAACTTTTAAGCTTTTTTCTTTCTACTTAGAAAGCATGTCTTAACGATTATGAGTTTTGATATTACATGCATAAATACGACCATATTTATGTCATAGTATCCTCGTATAGCGATATTTTAGGATTTATCATGTCTCCATGTCTATGTCTTGTCGTATCTGTGTCCTGTGTCAATGTTTATGCTTTCTAGATTCTGTCATGAGAAAGATTACACAAATTGATAGTATATTTAGATCCCTAAAATAGATAGGTAGCTTTCTCGATGAAAACTATTAGCAGATTAATCTGGTTGATACCAATGTAGAAAATAACGCGTTACGACCCGCTCTCCGTAACAGGAAAAAAATGCAGATTTGCGTAACGGTGCGTTATTTGGAAATAACGTGCGTTACATAACGTAACGTTATAATGCAAAATAACGCACGTTATGTCCTAGGGCTATTTTGAGTATAAATACTCGTAACCTAACCCTAAAATTCTCCCCCTTTCCTTTCGCGACTGAACCTCGCTCGTTTCTCCGCTTCCCTTCCCCGAAAAATCGCTCGTTCCTCCGATCGTTGTCCCTCTCCATCGCTGATCATCTCCATCCTCGTCCGATTCCGATCCCTTCATCACCGGCCATCTCCATCCTCGCCGATTCTCTCCATCCTCGCCGATCGCCGATTCCAATCCTCTCCATCTCCATCCTCGCCGATCGCCCGATTCTCTCCTCTCCATCGCCGATTCCGATTCTTTCCATTTCCATCGCCGACTCCGTTGCCAACCCTCTCCATGGCTAACTCCGACGAGTAATTCCGACGAAGTTTGACAGGTAAAAATTTAAACCTAATTTTTTTCTGTTTATTGTAATGCTTACTTGCTGTTGTTAGGAATTCAAAGTTTAAATTTTTTTTATTAATACATTAAATCCTAATTTTTTTCCATTGACTAAAAATTTTTAACTATTCATTTGGGATTTTGGGATTCAATTAAGTTGCTGTTATTTGGGATTTAATTAAGTTTCTGTTATTTTGGGATTTTGATGAAATATGATGTGCTACAGTTATAATTTTTCTTCTTAGTGTTAATTTGATTACTTTATGCTAAGTAATGAACTGTATGCTAAGTAATGAAATATGATGTGCTAACTGCTACAGTTATAATTCTTCTTCTTGGTGTTAATTTGATTACTTGGTGTTAATTTGAACTGTATGCTAAGTAATGAAATATGATGTGCATACATTAATTGAAAAGAACAGGCTGAACAACATGCTACGATGAACAACATACAATAATGAAATGAAATATGAACAACATGGTGTTAATTCTTCTCTTTGTATTGTCTTTTCCCATGGACTTTAGGTAAATATCATTTGATTAAAAAGTTAAATAAAATAAGATCGTCGAAGTGGCTAGATTTCTCTGTGTTGTCTTTTCCTATGCACTGTTGCAAAATATAAAACAGTACATTCATGATACTATTGAAATTGAAATAGAAATCATAAAAATAATTAGATATATCTTTTTTTGTTATTGTTAAAACTGAAAGTTTTTTTTTATTATTCTTAATTTCTAAGTAATCGAAGAATTATGTCTAAACATATGGATCCTGCAAGAGAATGGGGGATTCATAAAGATGGTGAACCAAACAATTAATTTTATTGCAAATTTTGCAATCACCACATCACTGTTGGAATTACAAGATTGAAGTATCATTTGGCTGGTACAAGAAATGGTGTTAAAGTTTGTAAGCGAGTTTCAGCAAATGTAAAGAAAGCATGTCAAGGGACGCTACAGGTTACAGAGATAGAGAAAAAGAAGTTAGCATTGACCCGTGAAATTGGGAGAATGGGTGAACCACAGGCTGAGGTAATTAGGCAAGAACATGAAGTGCTGCAGGAAGCAACTCCCAGCCTCAGACTTTAGGTGCAATAGACAAATTTATTAATGTGGAAGCCCGTCAATCAAAACTTGAAGCTTCTTTAAAGGAGGCAAGAGAGGATTGCGTAAGGAAGATTAGCAGATGTATATTTGCTAATGGATTATCATTTAATATATTGAATAGTCCATATTGCAAGGAAATGATAGAAGCAGTTGGTAACTTCGGATTTGGTTTGAAATAACCATCCCCTTATGAGATAAGGACACGAGTCCTTAAAGCCGAAATTGAGGATATTGATAAAATCAAGGAGAAACACGTATTGGCTTGGGAGAAATATGGATGTACAGTGATGTCAGATGGATGGTCTGATAGAAAGAGCAGAAGTTTAATTAATTTTCTTGTAAATTCATCGGAGGGCACTTTCTTTTGTAAGTCCATTGACGCATCAGATCAGTTCAAGACTGGAACTTATTTGTGGGAGTGTATTGACAAAGTGGTTGAGGAGATTGGAGAAAAGAATATTGTTCAAGTGATTACCGATAACCATGCCTCTTACGTGAATATTGGTACGAAGCCTATGGAATCAAGAAAATGTTTATATTGGACTCCTTGTGCAGTTCATTGTATTGATCTGATACTTGAAGACATAGGCAAGATGAAAATTTACAAGGAGACACTTGATACGGCAAAATGTATAATACAATTTATTTACAATCATTGTTGGGTTCTCATTTTGATGCGGACATATACAAAGGGGAAAGAACTTTTAAGGCCTGCCATCACTCGATTTGCTACCTCATTTTTGACTTTGCAAAGGTTGTATAAATTAAGGTAACATATAAGAAAAATATTTCCATCTGATAAATTTACTAAAAGTGTTTGGGCCAAAAAACCGAATGCAATTAAGGCCAAGAAAGCAGTGTTGTCTAGCCGAAGCTTCTGGGGTCGTATTCTGTTTTACTTTAGCACCACTCTTCCACTTATCTATGTATTACGAGAGGTGGATTCGGATGTTAGGCCTTCTATGCCTTTTCTTTATGAAATACTTGATAGCTGCAAAGAGAAAATTGTTGATGCTTGTGATGGCAATAAGAGAAAGTACATGCCTTATTGGAATATGATAGATAAGAGATGGACAGATATGTTACATAGGCCTCTCCATGCGGCAGTATATTTTCTTAGTCCAAAATATTTCTATAGCGATACCTTTTCCAATGTTCCAGAGGTGTGGAGAGGCCTTCGTGAATGCATGCAATGTATGATACCTGATTTTAATGAGTATGCACAAACTGATGTCGAGTTGGATCACTATAAACAGAAACTTGGAGAGTTTGGATCCCCACTAGCTCAAATGACTATGAATGTCCGTAGTCCAGGTATAATTTTATTTATTTCTATGATTCTATATTTAGCTATATAATTCATTTTTAAATTTTTTAACTCCAAAATTATTTTAGCTGCTTGGTGGGAAAGATTTGGAGAAGATATTCCTACACTCCAAAAGTTTGCAATTTGGATTCTCTCTTACGACTAGTGCTTCTGAATGTGAACGCAATTGGAGCACTTTTGAACAAGCATGAAAATTTAAAACTTAAAAATTTTTGGTTAATATTTTATTTCATTGATATTTTTTTAATTTACTTATACAAATTTATATTTCACAAATTTGTTGAAGGTTCATTCAAAGAAAAGATGTCGCTTGGAGCAAAAACGTCTACACTCTTGTTTATGTCATGTATTATATTAAACTTAGAGAGAGGAATATGTGGAGAAAACGAATGAATTTTGATCTGATTCTTATAGATGAAGCGACTCCTGATGATGAATGGCTTGTAGAGAGTGAAGAACCGTGTCTTGCCGATGATCTTGGATTGTTTGGTAACCGAAATGAGAATATTGTTGATACAGGAACAAAGAATTTTCTAGATGTCACCGCGATTAATAACAATCAAAATGTTATGGCCTCTACAGAGGGTTAATACTCAATTCTTGATTAAGTGTCTAGCCTATGGCTTTAAGTATCATATAACCTAGTTAATTTGTGAATTTATTTTGTAGCATCTTCCTCGGACAAAGAAAATCAATTGATGATGTGGTGGATGAGACGGGGGATGATATCGATCCTGAAGATGCTAATTATATTTTGGACGAGGATGATCTAGTTATAGTAGAGTAGATGATGGCATGAGGACTTAATTTGTATATATTGGAGGAGAATGTTTTGTATAACTTAAATACTTAAATTGTAATTTTGTATGTTATGAAGTTGTTAATATGTTAACTATTAAGACTTAAGAGTTTTAAGACTTTTATGTATATTGTGATGTGAACTATAAATTTTAAATATAGTTTAAAAAATTGTGTCATACTTGCTACAAATTTTAAAATTTTTCTGTCTTTAAATTGATTTTACAGTATTTTATATGATTTTTTGGATTTATTCACTTATTTATGATCATTATTAAATATAGTTTTATATTTATTTTAATTAAATAAATTGAAAATTGCGTAACCTACATTATGCATTACGTTATTTGCTACTTAACCTAACAAAAAAAAATGTTACTTTAACGTTATTGTTAATTTAAACATTGGTTGATACAGACTCTATAAACAAATATATGCATGAGAAAAATTATTACCAAGAACTGGAAGAAAACTTTATGTATATGGGGAATTATGGGTGTCAAGTGGGTATCAAATGTCATGTTTGTCCTTAAACTGGGTGAGCATACTTCAGTCCATACCAAAAAACCCAACTGAACCGATTTGAACTCCTTAGTAAAGAAATTATGTATAAATATAACCCTCCAATAACTAGGATCAAGACCCAACCAATCCTCTCCCTCGCTCCTCGTTCTTGCCCAGGTCTCCCACAAATCTTCCAGTCCATGCTATCACCACCCATTAGGATCTTGACCTATCCTCATTTTTGAACTAGCCACATTAAGGAAAATCTCTTCAAACACACAAAAGAGTTACTTTGATGCTATAGACACCATCTCTTACAAATCTATCTTCAATAAGGACAGCTTCAATTACTCTTCTAGCACCACTGCTAAATCCTCAAAGTCCAATGACATGATACCCTAATTTTACTTGAATTTTGTTAGTAAGGTTGTCATTTTTATCATGTTATCGGTTGCAAAGATCAATAATTTGGGACTTTGTGGGGAAGATCATTCATTTGTGATTTTATTTGAAAAACAACTTGTGAAGGATCATGAATTTGTGATTTTATTTGGAAAATATTTTGTAAAGATAATTCGATTGGGATTTTGTTCAAAATATACTTAGTAAAGTTCATTAAGTAGTGATTTTATTTCGGAAATAATTTGTTAACATATCCCATCTTGATAATGGTTGGAAACATAGCTTACCTATGCCATGATTTGATTAGGAAATGACTCTTGACATGGTCTAGGAAATCATTTTTTTACCGTTGCATCCTTCTATCATTTCTCTAGTGTTCGTTCTTTCTTTAAAAAAAGAACATATTGAACTATGTCGGCCTTTAAAAAGACCAATTGACCCAAACTAAACCGGCCTAATCCAATTATGTTTCAGCATTTAATTGGTTCACTTCATTTATGGCAAAAATGCAGATATATTTGAATCAGAGCGACCGAGTGAGCAACCCTAAGGAACACTAAACCAAGTTTTTGGATGTGCGTGAGCTCCATTGGATGAAAATTGAACAACTTGGAGTCTGGTGGAATTAAAAAGTAAGTGAAGTTTTCAAGTATCACAGGAGTAAACTTTCCCTCTGGAGGTGGCAAATTTTCCTATGACAGTAAAACTCCACATTTTTTATTTCAATCAAACTTCATAGTATTCATCTCCATTCTTTAAGAGTATACAATACCCAAAATCATAGGGTTTAATGTTTATTTCTCCATCGATCGGAAAGTATTAAATGTTAAGCCAAAGTAAATTATTAATTTTGTGTAATGTCAATCGATGGTTAAATGAACATTAAATCCCCAATTTTAGGTATGAGTGAACCCTAGAAAATGGAGATCAAACACCAAGGAGCCCAATTGACATTAAAAGTGAGATAAAACATTAGCTCACCACCCTCCCTCCCTACCCCCTCTCTCTTATATGTGTTTTCTTCCTAATGCTACCAACAATTTTCTCCAAAAATTTTGTTTTTTCTACCACTCCCAAGATTTTAGGTATGAACCTTAGGGGATGGTTATAAATGCCATGGAGTCTAATTGAAATAAAAAGTGAGGGAAGATGTTTGCCTTCATCCCCCGTCCCTCCCTCCTCTGATATGTGAGTGTTTTTCCTAATTCTACCAACATATTTTCTCCAAAAATTTTGATTTTCTTCCCGTTATCTCTACCTGGAGCTCTTTAGCTTCATTAGAACAAAAAGTCATGGGGTTCTAAGGTTCACTGTTTATTGGTTCAATGCCATTCAATTAATGGAGTATTTGTTGCAAGAAAGTATCCCGATTAGCTAGTTTGGTATACATGGAACATATAATTAAGCATAAATTTTTAACGTGGTGTTGAATTACTTAATTACCTTTAGCTTTTTAACCTTGCAATATTGTTGCAACAAAACTGATCAAAACATTTGTTTGCAGTTTCAGAAGCACACAAACATAGGAAATGGCCAATGTTGCAGTTGCAACTTGATTTAAAGTAAACAAAATTGCTATAAGTCGGCATAAAATGTTCTATTTGCATAATCGTTCATGTATACCCACTTAATGAGAGAGAAAATGAATCCAATATACCATAAATAATTCCCTCCTAAAGAACCCAAGGATGCATTGTAAGAACTTAATTTCTATCATAACTTACATTCCTAATAGATTAATCCCAGAGTGAGTACGTTGAGTTCGTCTCATTTTACTATATTTTTGGTGTTTTTCTTGAAATTCTCTGGACAACCACTTAAATAATATTATTTTAATCACCTCCGAACTCTACACATACTTTGACTAGTCTCTCATTTTTTGACTTGTAAAATCAAGTTTGAGTTTATTGGGTTTAATTTAATTAGAGTTTATGGCCTTAAACAATTCTAATAACCTATTATTACTACTCACTTATCATATATCTATGTTATCTTTATTCACCCATACCTCGCACATCTCAACTCTCTAAATTGTGAATCTCAATCCCTCCACATGGTGTTGAACTGAATTGAAAAGGGAGGGAAAGAGACATTGTTGCCTCATTTTGCTCTCAAAAACTCTCTCAATTTTTCTCTCTTTTACATTCTCATCTTAGGTTTGGATTTTCTTAAGAAAACATAAATTTTCCAATTTTTCTCAACCTCCAAACTCCAACATCATCACTAGCATCTTCATCCTCTAGCTCAAAAATATAAAGCAGGTAGAATCTCATCCACTCTTATGATTTTTTGTAACTAAAATATTTTATAGTTAATTTAGAATCCTAATTTATTTACTTAGAAAAATAATGTATTTCTACAAAATCTTTATGATTATATTAAAAATAAAAATATAACTTTAACATTTTACTCCATATTTATGTTATAAAATCTATGATTTATATATACACAGACATACATACATACATAAATATATGAGCCAATGGAAAATTCACCGGCGGTGAAGAGAGTTCATTCACCACTGCTTAGGTGGCCCAATAAAACTATTACACGTGGTGCCACTCAAGATAACAAATAAAAGAACTCCCTTAACCATCCTTTTAGTAGCATCATGTGTAATAATTTTATTGGGTCACCTAAGCGGCAGTGAAAGAACTCTCTTAACCGCCGGTGAATTTCCCGTTCTCTCTATCTCTCCATATATATATATATATATATATATATATATATATATATATATATATATATATATATATATATATGTGTGTGTGTGTGTGTCCTCATACTTAAAAAATAAATTTTAAATTCAAACTATATGCTCTATTTTTAAATTATAAAAATGCTACCTTTATGAAGTTCATCACATTTAGACACAATTTGAAATTTTCCCAATAAATTCTTCATGTTGATTCCTAAGCAAACATCATTTTCCACTTACCATGTAACGCCCCATTTTCCGGAAAGATATGCAAACGGAGTGCGTTACCCGCGGGCACGTACAAGTTGACATGCACGAGGCCTATAAGTATGTAAAAACATAAATGAATGGAACTAAAAACTACTTATCTACAAGAATCTTGGAAGTTAGTCTGCTGCCATATATAAAGAAAGATATACATGTCTAAAACAGAAAGTAATAATTGGATACTGAGCATTCGGTCGTCCCATCAACATGGACTAAACAAGAGATGATGGCTCAATACCACCCGGGCGCCCCCGCGGATGGGCCCTTATTTCGGTTGCACAACATATCCTAAAGTTTTCACGATACAATATTTGTCTACCCTTTAGTTCTCCCATAACCCAAAATTTCAAGTTATATTACATGAAAATCAATCCGGAATATGATGAACCAATCATGTCAAGATTTCTACATACACATGTCTAGTAACATGCAAGATGTGGTTCATGTCAAAATCAAGTTAATAGGCAAGTCAGGATCCATGGCACTATCAAGATATGTGTATGTACTAACAAGGAAAATCCGGCATATTTTCATATAACTTGTACAAGTAATTAGTATGTATATGTCAAGGCAAACATGGAGTCTAGAAAATTAGAATGAGTGTTCTAGAAATGACTATGTATGTAGACCACACATATATACAAGTAAGCATATAAACACATATTAGAAAGTGGGTACTAAGTATAAAAATGGAAATTAAATAGGCTTAATACTATTATGACTGTTACTTTAACAACATATGAATTTTCCAAATTCTAGTATAATTTTATGGTATGAAAAGTAGCAAATTTATTAAACCTTATTAATATATATATATATTTAAAGTGAACATGGATTAGCATAAAGGAATCATAACCTAATGTAATAGCTTGCATAAAAGAAATATTTTAGCAAATTTAATGTAAAACTTATATGAAACTCTCTCTTTAAAACATAATAATGAATAAATAAAAAAATATATATATACATATTTTCTAATGGCAAGTGGAAAATGATTTTTAAATCATTGTATTATACACAAAAAAACTTAAATGTAGAAAACTTCAAATTTATATCTAATATGATGAATATTCATAAAACTAGCATTTTTATAATTTAAAAATTAAGCATGTAGTTTAACATTACAACTTGTAGTTTAAGAATGAGAGATTATAAATAGAATGATAAATTCGATACATAAACATAGAGTAAAGTGTAAAAATCATATTTTTATTTTTCTAGAATAATCATAGAGAATTTTGTATAGAGATATTATCTTTTTAAGTTTTAACAAATTAAAATTCTAAGTTAACCATAAACAATTAGAGTTAGAAATAAAATATGAGAGTGGATGCGAGAGTGGATGTGATTTTACTTGCCTTGATGGGTTAGGGAAGATAAGCCTAGTTTGCAGAAAAAAAACTTCTCATTTTCTTCTTATTCTCTTTTCTTATTTTTCTCTTTTCTTCTTCTCTTGAGTTGGAGGAAAAAAAATAAAAGGAAGAGATGAATGAAAAATGGAGAGAAAACAAATGAAAGGAAGAGAAGAAAAAGATATAAATAAAAGAGAGATATGGGGGTAACATGATGGTGTGTCATGTTTGGCCAAAGGACAAGCATTGTGAAGTAGGTATGGGTGAATAAAAACAAAATAGGAATAGGACAAATGACTAATAATAATAGATTATTAAAATTGTTTAAAGTTATAATTTCAAATTAAACTAATCCAAATAAAGTCAAAGTTCATTTTTACAAGTCAAAAAGAGAGACTAGTCAAAATATGTGTAGAATCCATCAGTGATTAAAATAATATTATTTTAAGTGATTATCCAGAAAATTTAAAAAATAAATCACCAAAAATATAAAAAAAGAGACGAACACAATGAATTTACTCTTATGTATATTTGACATCAAGAACATAAGAATAAAAAATTAGGTTGTTACATCATACCCTCCTTACAAAAAATTTCGTCCTCGAAATTAATTTTTTTTTGAGAAATAAGAATAAATACAATAATAAGTTCATATATATGCATGTGCAGACGGGAATGGATAATAATATTATGAATACGATACCTGACGTGATCAATCAAACAAGCGGGGATACTTCTTCCGGACATCATCCTCCCATTCCCAGAGTGGTACCAGAGTGGTATCAGAGCTATAGGTTGATTTAGGAAGACCATATGTGTGTATATATATACATATATGTATATACAAAAGAACATGTCTACTAACAGTATTTTTTTATTCAACACCTGTTCCATGACTCCCTTGTAAGTTGAAAATCTACCATATTCCTTTCTCATCTCTATTCTTGTTCAAATTTCAGCGAGATGCCACCTCGTCGTCCTCCTAGAGTTGGTCCAGCTCGAGCACGTCTGCACGGAGCCGGTCCAGCTGGGGCTGGTACGCATGGAGTCACTCCACACAATCCAGTTGTAGAACTTAGAGATTTAATTATAAAAGTTGTCAAGGCCCAATAGACAACGGCAGCAGTGCTGGAGCGCATGACAGGGCCCCATAGACAAGAGAGACCCGGGACAGTATCAGATTTCCGTCAGCTTCGGCCATCTACATTTTCGGGTACAGGAGGCCCATTGGAGGCAGAACAGTGGATTGTGAATATGTAAAATCTTTTGAAGGCTGCTAGGATTCCAAATGAGAGTCGTGTTGATGTTATGCAGATCCAGTTAGTGGATATTGTGCGAATTTGGTGGTTAGCAGAGGAGAAGAGGCATGTAGAGCCTGTAACATGGGAGGAGTTCTTGAGGCCTTCTATGACCGTTTCTTTCATCCATCAGCTCGACGTGAGATGGAGAGGCAGTTTATGGTTCTCCAGTAGGGAGATAAAACAGTTGATGAGTACGCAGCAAAGTTTATCAGATTGAGCAGGTTTACACCGAAGTTGGTTGAGATCGAGGAGGACAGAGCTTATCGCTTCTAGTAGGGACTGCGTTATGACATCTGAGAGCATCTAGCATCGCAGGTCTTCGGTTCATACTCTGAGGTATACAGTGCAGCCTGTCGACAAGAGCAGGTATCTAGGGAGAAAAGACCTCAAGTCGCAACGCCGATGAGACAGTTCCACCAGATCGTAGGACCCTCAACTCAATATGTTGGTGCTCCTCCAACCAAGCGGCCAATGGAGCTTGCACCGAGCCAGATAGTGTGCTGCTTCTATCGCATACCAGGACATATGCAGAAGGATTGTCGGAGGGCACAGGGATTATGTTTGGCTTGTAGATCATCAGACCACAAAATATCCACATGTCCAAATAGACAACAGTTAGCAGGTAGTACCAGTCAGGGATTCGAGCGATCAGGAGGATTGTATCAAACAGCACCACCAGCCCAAAGGCCCAGGAACCAATTCAGAGGAGACCATTGGTGCCGCAACAACATGCTTTTAATAGAGCTCAGACTGGAAAGGGCAAGAAACAGGGACAAGTTCTACTGATGAAGGCCGAGAAGACTCGGACTTCAGGAGGGGTTGTGGTAGGATAAGCAAATATATTAAACCTTATTAATATATATATATATATATATATATATATATATTTAAAGTGAACATGGATTAGCATAAAGGAATCATAACCTAATGTAATAGCTTGCATAAAAGAAATATTTTAGCAAATTTAATGTAAAACTTATATGAAACTCTCTCTTTAAAACATAATAATGAATAAATAAAAATATATATATATACATATTTTCTAATGGCAAGTGGAAAATGATTTTTAAATCATTGTATTATACACAAAAAAACTTATGTAGAAAACTTCAAATTTATATCTAATATGATGAACATTCATAAAACTAGCATTTTTATAATTTAAAAATTAAGCATATAGTTTAACTTTACAACTTGTAGTTTAAGAATGAGAGATTATAAATAGAATGATAAATTCGATACATAAACATAGAGTAAAGTGTAAAAATCATATTTTTATTTTTCTAGAATAATCATAGAGATTTTTGTATAGAGATATTATCTTTTTAAGTTTTAACAAATTAAAATTCTAAGTTAACCATAAACAATTAGAGTTAGAAATAAATTATGAGAGTGGATGCGAGAGTGGATGTGATTTTACTTGACTTGATGGGGTAGGGAAGATAAGCCTAGTTTGCAGAAAAAAACTTCTCATTTTCTTCTTATTCTATTTTCTTATTTTTCTCTTTTCTTCTTCTCTTGAGTTGGAGGAAAAAAAATAAAAGGAAGAGATGAATGAAAAATGGAGAGAAAACAAATCAAAGGAAAAGAAGAAAAAGATATAAATAAAAGAGAGATATGGGGGTAATATGATGATGTGTCATGTTTGGCCAAAAGACAAGCATTGTGAAGTAGGTATGGGTGAATAAAAAGAAAATAGGAATAGGACAAATGACTAATAATAATAGATTATTAAAATTATTTAAATTTATAATTTCAAATTAAACTAATCCAAATAAAGTCAAAGTTCATCTTTACAAGTCAAAAAGAGAGACTAGTCAAAATATGTGTAGAATCCATCAGTGATTAAAATAATATTATTTTAAATGATTATCCAGAAAATTTAAAAAATAAATCACCAAAAATATAAAAAAAGAGACGAACACAATGAATTTACTCTTATGTATATTTGACATCAAGAACATAAGTTATGATAAAAATTAGGTTGTTACATCCTACCCTCCTTACAAAAAATTTCGTCCTCGAAATTAATTTGTTTTTTAGAAATAAGAATAAATACAATAATAAGTTCATATATATGCATGTGCAGACGGGAATGGATAATAATATTATGAATACGATACCTGACGTGATCAATTAAACAAGCGGAGATACTTCTTCCGGACATCATCCTCCCATTCCCAGAGTGGTACCAGAGTGGTATCAGAGCTATAGGTTGATTTAGGAAGACCATATGTGTGTATATATATGCATATATGTATATACAAAAGAACATGTCTACTAACAGTATTTTTTTATTCAACACCTGTTCCATGACTCCCTTGTAAGTTGAAAATCTACCATATTCCTTTCTCATCTCTATTCTTGTTCAAATTTCAGCGAGATGCCACCTCGTCGTCCTCCTAGAGTTGGTCCAGCTCGAGCACGTCTGCACGGAGCTGGTCCAGCTAGGGCTGGTACGCATGGAGCCACTCCACACAATCCAGTTGCAGAACTAAGAGATTTAATTATAAAAGTTGTCAAGGCCCAATAGACAACGGCAGCAGTGCTGGAGCGCATGACAGGGCCCCATAGACAAGAGAGACCCGGGATAGTATCAGATTTCCGTCAGCTTCGGCCATCTACATTTTCGGGTACAGGAGGCCCATTGGAGGCAGAACAGTGGATTGTGAATATGTAAAATCTTTTGAAGGCTGCTAGGATTCCAAATGAGAGTCGTGTTGATGTTATGCAGATCCAGTTAGTGGATATTGTGCGAATTTGGTGGTTAGCAGAGGAGAAGAGGCATGTAGAGCCTGTAACATGGGAGGAGTTCTTGAGGCCTTCTATGACCGTTTCTTTCATCCATCGGCTCGACGTGAGATGGAGAGGCAGTTTATGGTTCTCCAGTAGGGAGATAAAACAGTTGATGAGACGCAGCAAAGTTTATCAGATTGAGCAGGTTTACTCCGAAGTTGGTTGAGATCGAGGAGGACAGAGCTTATCGCTTCTAGTAGGGACTGCGTTATGACATCTGAGAGCATCTAGCATCGCAGGTCTTCGGTTCATACTCTGAGGTACACAGTGCAGCCTGTCGACAAGAGCAAGTATCTAGGGAGAAAATACCTCAAGTCGCAACGCCGAAGAGACAGTTCCACCAGATCGCAGGACCCTCAACTCAATATGTTGGTGCTCCTCCAACCAAGCGGCCAATGGGGCTTGCACCGAGCCAGATAGTGTGCCGCTTCTATCGCATACTAGGACATATGCAGAAGGATTGTCGGAGGGCACAGGGATTATGTTTGGCTTGTAGATCATCGGACCACAAAATATCCACATGTCCAAATAGACAGCAGTTAGCAGGTAGTACCAGTCAGGGATTCGAGCGATCAGGAGGCGTGTATCAAACAGCACCACCAGCCCAAAGGCCCAGGAACCAATTCAGAGGAGACCATTGGTGCCGCAACAACATGCTTTTAATAGAGCTCAGACTGGAAAGGGCAAGAAACAGGGACAAGTTCTATTGATGAAGGCCGAGAAGACTCGGACTTCAGGAGGGGTTGTGGTAGGATAAGCAAATTTATTAAACCTTATTAATATATATATATATATATATTTAAAGTGAACATGGATTAGCATAAAGAAATCATAACCTAATGTAATAGCTTGCATAAAAGAAATATTTTAGCAAATTTAATGTAAAACTTATATGAAACTCTCTCTTTAAAACATAATAATGAATAAATAAAAATATATATATATATACATATTTTCTAATGGCAAGTGGAAAATAATTTTTAAATCAGTGTATTATACACAAAAAAACTTATGTAGAAAACTTCAAATTTATATCTAATATGATGAACATTCATAAAAGTAGGATTTTTATAATTTAAAAATTAAGCATATAGTTTAACTTTACAACTTGTAGTTTAAGAATGAGAGATTATAAATAGAATGATAAATTCGATACATAAACATAGAGTAAAGTGTAAAAATCATATTTTTATTTTTCTAGAATAATCATAGAGATTTTTGTATAGAGATATTATCTTTTTAAGTTTTAACAAATTAAAATTCTAAGTTAATCATAAACAATTAGAGTTAGAAATAAAATATGAGAGTGGATGCGAGAGTGGATGTGATTTTACTTGCCTTGATGGGTTAGGGAAGATAAGCCTAGTTTGCAGAAAAAAACTTCTCATTTTCTTCTTATTCTCTTTTCTTATTTTTCTCTTTTCTTCTTCTCTTGAGTTGGAGGAAAAAAAATAAAAGGAAGAGATGAATGAAAAATGGAGAGAAAACAAATGAAAGGAAGAGAAGAAAAAGATATAAATAAAAGAGAGATATGGGGGTAACATGATGGTGTGTCATGTTTGGCCAAAGGACAAGCATTGTGAAGTAGGTATGGGTGAATAAAAACAAAATAGGAATAGGACAAATGACTAATAATAATAGATTATTAAAATTGTTTAAAGTTATAATTTCAAATTAAACTAATCCAAATAAAGTCAAAGTTCATTTTTACAAGTCAAAAAGAGAGACTAGTCAAAATATGTGTAGAATCCATCAGTGATTAAAATAATATTATTTTAAGTGATTATCCAGAAAATTTAAAAAATAAATCACCAAAAATATAAAAAAAAGAGACGAACACAATGAATTTACTCTTATGTATATTTGACATCAAGAACATAAATTATGACAAAAATTAGGTTGTTACATCCTACCCTCCTTACAAAAACTTTCGTCCTCGAAATTAATTTTTTTTTGAGAAATTAGAATAAATACAATAATAAGTTCATATATATGCATGTGCAGACGGGAATGTATAATAATATTATGAATACGATATCTGACGTGATCAATCAAACAAGCGGGGATACTTCTTCCGGACATCATCCTCCCATTCCCAGAGTGGTATCAGAGCTATAGGTTGATTTAGGAAGACCATATGTGTGTATATATATACATATATGTATATACAAAAGAACATGTCTACTAACAGTATTTTTTTATTCAACACATGTTCCATGACTCCCTTGTAAGTTGAAAATCTACCATATTCCTTTCTCATCTCTATTCTTGTTCAAATTTCAGCGAGATGCCACCTCGTCGTCCTCCTAGAGTTGGTCCAGCTCGAGCACGTCTGCACGGAGCTGGTCCAGCTAGGGCTGGTACGCATGGAGCCACTCCACACAATCCAGTTGCAGAAATTAGAATTTAATTATAAAAGTTGTCACGGCCCAATAGACAACGGCAGCAGTGCTGGAGCGCATGACAGGGCCTCATAGACAAGAGAGACCCGGGACAGTATCAGATTTCCGTCAGCTTCGGCCATCTACATTTTCGGATACAGGAGGCCCATTGGAGGCAGAACAGTGGATTGTGAATATGTAAAATCTTTTGAAGGCTGCTAGGATTCCAAATGAGAGTCGTGTTGATGTTATGCAGATCCAGTTAGTGGATATTGTGCGAATTTGGTGGTTAGCAGAGGAGAAGAGGCATGTAGAGCCTGTAACATGGGAGGAGTTCTTGAGGCCTTCTATGACCGTTTCTTTCATCCATCGGCTCGACGTGAGATGGAGAGGCAGTTTATGGTTCTCCAGTAGGGAGATAAAACAGTTGATGAGTACGCAGCAAAGTTTATCAGATTGAGCAGGTTTACTCCGAAGTTGGTTGAGATCGAGGACAGAGCTTATCGCTTCTAGTAGGGACTGCGTTATGACATCTGAGAGCATCTAGCATCGCAGGTCTTCGGTTCATACTCTGAGGTATACAGTGCAGCCTGTCGACAGGAGCAGGTATCTAGGGAGAAAAGACCTCAAGTCGCAACGCCGAAGAGACAGTTCCACCAGATCGCAGGACCCTCAACTCAATATGTTGGTGCTCCTCCAACCAAGCGGCCAATGGGGCTTGCACCGAGCCAGATAGTGTGCCGCTTCTATCGCATACCAGGACATATGCAGAAGGATTGTCGGAGGGCACAGGGATTATGTTTGGCTTGTAGATCATCGGACCACAAAATATCCACATGTCCAAATAGACAGCAGTTAGCAGGTAGTACCAGTCAGGGATTCGAGCGATCAGGAGGCGTGTATCAAACAGCACCACCAGCCCAAAGGCCCAGGAACCAATTCAGAGGAGACCATTGGTGCCGCAACAACATGCTTTTAATAGAGCTAAGACTGGAAAGGGCAAGAAACAGGGACAAGTTCTATTGATGACGGCCGAGAAGACTCAGACTTCAAGAGGGGTTGTGGTAGGATAAGCAAATTTATTAAACCTTATTAATATGTATATATATATATATATATTTAAAGTGAACATGGATTAGCATAAAGAAATCATAACCTAATGTAATAGCTTGCATAAAAGAAATATTTTAACAAATTTAATGTAAAACTTATATGAAACTCTCTCTTTAAAACGTAATAATGAATAAATAAATATATATATATATATACATATTTTCTAATGGCAAGTGGAAAATGATTTTTAAATCATTGTATTATACACAAAAAAACTTATGTAGAAAACTTCAAATTTATATCTAATATGATGAACATTCATAAAAGTAGCATTTTTATAATTTAAAAATTAAGCATATAGTTTAACTTTACAACTTGTAGTTTAAGAATGAGAGATTATAAATAGAATAATAAATTCGATACATAAACATAGAGTAAAGTTTAAAAATCATATTTTTATTTATCTAGAATAATCATAGAGATTTTTGTATAGAGATATTATCTTTTTAAGTTTTAACAAATTAAAATTCTAAGTTAACCATAAACAATTAGAGTTAGAAATAAAATATGAGAGTGGATGCGAGAGTGGATGTGATTTTACTTGCCTTGATGGGTTAGGGAAGATAAGCCTAGTTTGCAGAAAAAAACTTCTCATTTTCTTCTTATTCTCTTTTCTTATTTTTCTCTTTTCTTCTTCTCTTGAGTTGGAGGAAAAAAAATAAAAGGAAGAGATGAATGAAAAATGGAGAGAAAACAAATGAAAGGAAGAGAAGAAAAAGATATAAATAAAAGAGAGATATGGGGGTAACATGATGGTGTGTCATGTTTGGCCAAAGAACAAGCATTGTGTAGTAGGTATGGGTGAATAAAAACAAAATAGGAATACGACAAATGACTAATAATAATAGATTATTAAAATTGTTTAAAGTTATAATTTTAAATTAAACTAATCCAAATAAAGTCAAAGTTCATCTTTACAAGTCAAAAAGAGAGACTAGTCAAAATATGTGTAGAATCCATCAGTGATTAAAATAATATTATTTTAAGTGATTATCCAGAAAATTTAAAAAATAAATCGCCAAAAATATAAAAAAAGAGACGAACACAATGAATTTACTCTTATGTATATTTGACATCAAGAACATAAGTTATGATAAAAATTAGGTTGTTACATCCTACCCTCCTTACAAAAAATTTCGTCCTTGAAATTAATTTTTTTTTGAGAAATAAGAATAAATACAATAATAAGTTCATATATATGCATGTGCAGACGGGAATGGATAATAATATTATGAATACGATACCTGACGTGATCAATCAAACAAGCGGGGATACTTCTTCCGGACATCATCCTCCCATTCCCAGAGTGGTACCAGAGTGGTATCAGAGCTATAGGTTGATTTAGGAAAACCATATGTGTGTATATATATACATATATGTATATACAAAAGAACATGTCTACTAACAGTATTTTTTTATTCAACACCTGTTCCATGACTCCCTTGTAAGTTGAAAATCTACCATATTCCTTTCTCATCTCTATTCTTGTTCAAATTTCAGCGAGATGCCACCTCGTCGTCCTCCTAGAGTTGGTCCAGCTCGAGCACGTCTGCACGGAGCTGGTCCAGCTAGGGCTGGTACGCATGGAGCCACTCCACACAATCCAGTTGCAGAACTTAGAGATTTAATTATAAAAGTTGTCAAGGCCCAATAGACAACGGCAGCAGTGCTGGAGCGCATGACAGGGCCCCATAGACAAGAGAGACCCGGGACAGTATCAGATTTCCGTCAGCTTCGGCCATCTACATTTTCGGGTACAGGAGGCCCATTGGAGGCAGAAAAGTGGATTGTGAATATGTAAAATCTTTTGAAGGCTGCTAGGATTCCAAATGAGAGTCGTGTTGATGTTATGCAGATCCAGTTAGTGGATATTGTGCGAATTTGGTGGTTAGCAGAGGAGAAGAGGCATGTAGAGCCTGTAACATGGGAGGAGTTCTTGAGGCCTTCTATGACCGTTTCTTTCATCCATTGGCTCGACGTGAGATGGAGAGGCAGTTTATGGTTCTCCAGTAAGGAGATAAAACAGTTGATGAGTACGCAGCAAAGTTTATCAGATTGAGCAAGTTTACTCCGAAGTTGGTTGAGATCGAGGAGGACAGAGCTTATCGCTTCTAGTAGGGACTGCGTTATGACAGCTGAGAGCATCTAGCATCGCAGGTCTTCGGTTTATACTCTGATGTATACAGTGCAGCCTGTCGACAAGAGCAGGTATCTAGGGAGAAGAGACCTCAAGTCGCAACGCCGAAGAGACAGTTCCACCAGATCGCAGGACCCTCAACTCAATATGTTGGTGCTCCTCCAACCAAGCGGCCAATGGGGCTTGCACCGAGCCAGATAGTGTGCCGCTTCTATCGCATACCAGGACATATGCAGAAGGATTGTCGGAGGGCACAGGGATTATGTTTGGCTTGTAGATCATCGGACCACAAAATATCCACATGTCCAAATAGACAGCAGTTAGCAGGTAGTACCAGTCAGGGATTCGAGCGATCAGGAGGCGTGTATCAAACAGCACCACCAGCCCAAAGGCCCAGGAACCAATTCAGAGGAGACCATTGGTGCGGCAACAACATGCTTTTAATAGAGCTAAGACTGGAAAGGGCAAGAAACAGGGACAAGTTCTATTGATGACGACCGAGAAGACTTAGACTTCAGGAGGGGTTGTGGTAGGTACGCTTCTTGTAGGCCGTGCTCCAGCTCATGTATTATTTGATTCAGGTGCATCTCATTATTTCATATCATCGAGTTTTGTTTTGCGTAACTCAATTGATTTTATTAATTTATCTGTTGGGTGGGATATTAAGACGGGAAATGGTAGTGTTATATCTAGCTGAGAGTGTCGATTGTGTCCCGTGGTAGTTAGTAGCCGAGAGTTTTATGCTAATCTCTTGGTGATAGATAATGGTGGATATGATGCTATCCTAGGGATAGATTATTTGAGTACTTTCTATGCAGTGATTCACTGTCGTGGCTAGAAGGTGATATTTCGAATTCCAAGTCATACTGAGTTTGAATTTCTTAGTGGAAGTAAATCCTTGGAGCCAGCTGGGCTCAAGGTGACACCGAGAGGTGCAGTTCTTGATGTCATAGAGATAGGTGAGGGGATGATTCCAGTAATATCAGAATATTTAGATGTGTTTCCCGAAGAGTTGCCAGGGTTGCTTCCAGTCAGAGTCGTGGAATTCACCATCAATACTCTACCTGATGCAGAGCCTGTATTCAAACCCCCATACCGAATGAGTCGAGAAGAGCTAGCAGAAGTCAAGAGAGATGTTGATGAGCTACTAAGGCTTGGATTTATCAGGCCTAGTGTTTCTCCCTGGGGAGCTCTAGTGCTGTTGACAGGAAAGAAGGATGGTAGCCAAAGGTTATGTGTTGACTATAGGGGTTTGAATGCAGTCACCATTAAGAATAGATACCCTTTGCCAAGAATTGTATACTCGTTTGATCAACTAGGCGGAGCTAAGGTATTCTCTAGGATTGACCTTCGTTCTGGTTTTCATCATGTGCGAGTTCGAAAGGACATTCCAAAAACAGAATTTAGGGTGCGGCATAGATATTTTGAGTATCTAGTGATGCCATTTGGTGTGACCAATTCTCCCGCAGTCTTCATGAGTTTGATGAACCAGGTGTTCGCACAATATTTGGATCAATTTGTAGTGGTGTTCATCGATGACATTCTCGTCTACTCTCGGAGCAGAGTATTTGAGGATAGTTTTACAGACTCTCAAGTAACAACAATTGTTCGACAAACTGAGCAAGTGCGACGTCTGATTGGACAAAATCGCTTTCTTAGGCCATGTAATCGAAATTTTTTGTAAGGAGGGTATGATGTAATAACTTAATTTTTATCATAACTTATGTTTTTGATGTCAAATATATCTAAGAGTAATTCACTGTGTTGTCTCTTTCCAAATATTTTTGGTGATTTATTTTTGAAATTTTCTGGATAATCACTTAAAATAATATTATTTTAATCAACGATGGATCCTACACATATTTTGACTAGTCTCTTTTTTTTACTTGTAAAGATGAATTTTGACTTTATTTGGATTAGTTTAATTTGAAATTATAACTTTAAACAACTTTAATAACCATTATTATTAGTCATTTATCATATTCCTATTTTGTTTTTATTCACCCATACATATTTCACAATACTTGTCCTTTGGCCAAACATGACACACATCATATTACCCCATATATCTCTTTTATTTATATATTTTTCTTCCCTTCCTTTTATTTGTTTTATCTCCTTCATTTTTCATTCATCTCTTCCTTTTATTTTTTTTTACTTCAACTCAAGAGAAGAAGAAAAGAGAAAAATAAGAAAAGAGAATAAGAAGAAAATGAGAAGTTTTTTTCTTCAAACTAGGCTTATCTTCCCTAATCCATCAAGGCAAGTAAAATCGCATCCACTCTCGCATCCACTCTCATATCTAACTCTAATTGTTTATGGTTAACTTAGAATTTTAATTTGTTAAAACTTAAAAAGATAACATCTCTATACAAAAATCTCTATGATTATTCTAGAAAAATAAAAATATGATTTTTACACTTTACTCTATGTTTATGTATCGAATTTATCATTCTATTTATAATCTCTCATTTTTAAACTACAAGTTGTAAAGTTAAACTATATGCTTAATTTTTAAATTATAAAAATGCTACTTTTATGAATGTTCATCATATTAGATATAAATTTGAAGTTTTCTACATAAGTTTTTTTGTGTATAATACACTGATTTAAAAATCATTTTCCACTTGCCATTAGAAAATATGTATATATATATATATTTATTTATTCATTATTATGTTTTAAAGAGAGAGTTTCATATAAGTTTTACATTAAATTTGCTAAAATATTTCTTTTATGCAAGCTATTACATTAGGTTATGATTCCTTTATGCTAATCCATGTTCACTTTAAATAATATATATATATATATATATATTAATAAGGTTTAATAAATTTGCTACTTTTCATACCATAAAATTATACTAGAATTTGGAAAATTCATATGTTGTTAAAGTAATAGTCATAATAGTATTAAGCCTATTTAATTTCCATTTTTACACTTTCGTACCCACTTTCTAATATGTGTTTATATACTTACTTGTATATATGTGTGGTCTACATACATGGTCATTTCTAGAACACTCATTCTAATTTTCTAGACTCCATGTTTGCCTTGACATATAATACAAATTACCTTGTACAAGATACATGAAAATATGCCAAATTTTCCTTGTTAGTACATACACATGTCTTGATAGTGCCATGGATCTTGACTTGCCTGTTAACTTGATTTTGACATGAACTGCATCTTACTTGTTACTAGACATGTGTATGTAGAAATCTTGACATGATTGGTTCATCATATTCCGGATTGATTTTCATGTAATATAACTTGAAATCTTGGGTTATGGGAGAACTAAAGGGTGGACAAATATTGTATCGTGAAAGATTTAGGATAGGTTGCGCAACCGAAATAGGGGCCCATCCGCAGAGGCGCCTGGGTGGTACTGAGCCATCATCTCTTGTTTAGTCCATGTTGATGGGACGACCGAATACTCATCTTCTTGAATCTTAGCGACACGGCTGGTTCAGTGCTAGCATCTTGGCCGGGTCCTGAGTATGCACGGGTATTTTCACAATACGAGTCTATTTCTTCATCACTTAGTTCAAAATAAAACTAAAATAAGATACAAATTTAGACTTAATATGTATGTATATCTCTGCTTGATATTGTTACTTGATCGTTTAAAGTTTTTTTTACACATGCGCATATATTCATATCCATACTCATATCTTACTTATTTGTTTATATTACACGCTCTCTACTTTTTATTGTTTCACTTGTCGGGTTTAACCATGAGTTTCTCAACACGCTCAGGTACTGAGGATGTGAGCGAGGATCCGCCATTGGACGACTCGTACTTTCTAGAGCAGGCCGAACAGCAGTAGATTCTTAGGCCTCCACTTTTTGTATTTTTGGATTTAGTATGTATATCTCTTTTGAGGGCTTAGTTCCCAACTACTGTATCAGTACCCAATTATTACTTTCTATTTTAAACATGTATATCTTTCTTTCTATATGGAAGTAGACTAACTTCCAAGATCTTGATAGATAACGAGTTTTTAGTTCCATTCATTTCTGCTTTTACATACTTATAGGCCTCGTGTACGTCAACTTATACGTGCCCGCCGGTAACGCACTCCGTTTCCATATCTTTCCGGAATATAAGGCGTTACATGCCATGAGAAAATTTTTATATAATAATGAATATATTTATTGGCATGAAAATCATAATAGATCTAATACATCCAAACTGTACAGCATTATTAAATTGTTAAATATCACGATTAATGTTGTAGACAATAATGTTGAAAATAACGCATTATGAAACTCGTTATATTGCATTATGAAACCTAACGGAACCCCAACGCTACGTAACAACTGAAAATAACTCAGTACATCGTAACAGTATGTTTTTTTATGTTATTTTACATTATATTACATAACGTTATGTTTAATTACGTTATGTGACGTTATTTACAATTATTTTTTTGGTAATTTCTATATTGTTGTTAATTATTATTTTGATTATTAGCAAATTATTACAATTCTCTTACTTGATTAATTGTTAACCTATTTGATTGCTTGTGGTATTGCTAACTTGCTAATTGGTGATTGTTTTCTTGTTTTCTTATAGTAATTCCTCTCTAGTAGCTGAAATATCTTATTAATTATATTGAATTTTTAAAAATTACAAATAAGATAAATTGAACATTATAAAATATAAGTTATAACAATGATAATAACATAAATTGAAATAAAAAAATTGGAATCTTATTTTCTTGTTAGATGATGACTGGAATTACGGTTGCCGACATAATATAATTATGAAGATGAATTTGAAAATTATTGTAAAACTTAATATAAAATTAAGATAGATTATATATTACAAAAAAGTTTTATATTCTTTTTTTGGCAATTTTTAAAAATTATTTTATATAGTTTTATAATTATTTTTATTAAATAAATATAAAATTCTATAATCTATGTTATGCGTTACGCTATATACAACATAACCTAACATAAGCAACACGTTATCTTTATTTTAAACATTAGTAGACAATATAAAAATAGAATGAAAATGCAGATCAAAAAAGCCAGATAATAAAGTATATTGAATATCATTGACTAACTGCCATAAAATGTATTATCGTTACCCAAGGGTCATGTTTGAGCAGATTCAAGAAATATATATATATATATATGTGTGTGTGTGTGTGTGTGTAATGCAACAATATCAACATACCTGCAATTCTTGCTCTGCAACACACCTGAAGTTTAGGATATCATCAATATCGCATTCTTTATCCATCTTCTCCAGCATAGTCAGAATATCTTTGTTGACAGGCTATGAAGACAGAATTTAAAAATTAATAATTAAATTAATGAAAACTTTTGATGCATACATACAAAAACAAGCTTCCAACTATAAGTTATCCATGCATGCACAGTACAAGGTGCAGGCACAATCTGTCCCCCATCCCCAATCACCACCAGAAACCAAAAAAATAAAAGGAAAAAAAGGGAAAAAGCACGCATGCACATCTACACATGCATGCTCAAGCATCCTTATAAGCACATATACCACACACACACAAGCTACATGCATGCAGAGAGGGAGAGGGGAGGGAGGGAGACATTGGGACTACATATTTAATTTAAACATTTTGAGAGTTAGAACCTCCATAGCTATTGGTTTGCTTCATGATGTATGCAGATTCATTAATTAGTATGCTACATGTATAGGAGAAGCAAAGGTGTTCGTACTAATTAAGTTCCCATGTCAGAACATAGGACTTGTCACAATTGTCGGACCATCAGAGATGATTCTGCAACATCTGATCCTATGCCCTCAACTGACTCTACATACAACTTCTAGCAAATTGACCTGTTCCATATTCTATCTTCTAGCTTATGACCAATCATACATCAAACATTCACAGCACAGATATTTTCAATTATTGGATATCATTTCTTGATTGCCCAACATTTAGACCCATAAAGCATAGAAAGTCATATATCAATCTGATTAAATTTTTCTTTTAACCACAAAGGCATCTTATAACCACTTAATTCTCTAGATGGCGAAGATACGAACAAGTGATGGCTAAATTCCTGTGGAAAAGGAGACTGCATTCTATTAGTTCGCACAAAATTCGTTGAGAGAACATGAAGGGGAACTGGACTTAAGAAAAATATTTGATATAGCCCAAGCTTCATTTATAAAGCAAGTCTGGAATTTGTTGGCCTGCACACGCATGCCTACCGCACACACCTGTCACGCGTGTGGGTGCACCGCCACCGAACACACCACCTGTGCCATCGTTGGTGCTGCTCCCCGGAGTATTCGTTTTCTTTTTCCTTTTCTTCTTGTTGGTGTTGCTTTTGACGCCTCCGCTAATCGTGCATGTCGACTTGGCATCGTCTCGTCTTCCATTCGCGAATTTAATCCATGATTCATAACTTCGGCTCCGATATAAGTTGTTGACAATATCAAGACCTGAGTAGCAATCATAGAAGAATAAAGAAATCACACGAATACAAAAATTTACGTTGTTCGTCACAAATTGGACTATGTCCAAGGCTGTCAGACATTTTCAAAACTATTTCAGAATGAGTATACATGTACAAGATGAGAATATTTATATATAGTTAAACCGCAACCCACTAAATCAAAGAGACGGTGTCAAATTAGTGGTAGCAAACAGCAGAGATGCAGATAGAAAGAAGGAAAAAAAAAGAAAAAAAACGAACACAAGAAGCCATGTGCAGCAATGCAAACTCGAAGGCGTGTGCAAGGCTGCACATCCGGAGTCATGCACGAGTAGCGCCCTGTCATGACGCAAGCACAAGCAATGCCACACCCAGGCACGGGAAAGGAAGGATGCTTGTGATAAACAAGATAATGGCGTTGCAGAAAACTAGCAACAGATGAATAATGAGAATGATCTTTTTGATTTCAGGAGATGACAAAAAGATTAACATGAAAAATCAACCATAAATTTTTAGAACCCCAATGACACCAAGATGGAGAGGAATCGGGAAAAAATCGAGAAAGGATTTGATAAGCCAGATGGAAACTTATCTGATGGTAAAATTGCTATAGATAGCATTGATAAAGTAGAGGATATAAGTACTGAAAATGAAACTTCTACAACAATCAATGAGAAGATAGCAGAATCCCCATTCTGAAATAGAATTACCAATTACAGCCATAGAAGAAACATTTGAAGATACCCCGACACATGCAAGAAGAGAGAAGGGTCAGTCAGCAAATAGTTGAGAACCAGAAAATATATATAGGACTTGATAACGAAGTCAAGCCTACAAAACCCATCCAAACCCCAAAACTGCTAACAAAACCGAATCCTAAATAATGCTAGAGTTACATAAATTGAAAGAACAGAGAAAAAGAAGAATGTTAAATAGCCAAAGAAGCCTCAAGAACACAAGAATGACTTACGCGGTCAAAAGAGCCTGAGATTGGGTGGCACCGTCCTAGACAAATCATGTTAATGGTCAATAAGCATGTCAGGTTACAATCTAGTCTTAAGTAAGTTTAAGCCAAAATCTAGATCAAGAGCATGTCTGAGACTTTGACCATGCACTGTTACGTTAAATTACGTTATGTTATGTTATTTACAATAATTTTTAAATAGTTTTTATATTAATTTTGATTATTTATTTTGATTGTTAGCGAATTATTGTAGTTTTTTTCGCTTGACGACTTGCTGTTTGCTTATTTGATTGCTTGCAACATTGTTAGCTTATACATCCTTATTTACTTGTTATAATTATTCGTGGACTTAGATGATATTTGGGCCATGCCTCATTGCGCCACCTCATTGTGGGAGCTATATCTCACACCAAATGCGCCAGCTCATCGCTCTACAATACTTTTTAAAGAATTAATCTCTAATTAAAACTATAAGTTTAATTAATTTGGAATCACTAATTGATTTTAAAGTGTCTCGTTAAAATGGAAACCTGTCCAATGTAGAATTTTTCAATACATATCAAATTGGAATTCAATAAATTCTTAAGATTAGGTCTGACTAACAAATTGTACAGACCTTCATTAAAAAGAAAATCCACCAAACTATAATTTTAATAATGAATCCTTAATCCACTAGGAAACAATTTTCAAATACCTAAATTATAAATGTTCATTTAGTAAAAAGAATTATTATTATTTTGATTTATATATTCAAACTCCTTACTTATTCAAATTTTTCTTGAAACTCAAATGATTCTTAAAAATATCATTAAAAATCGGTAAACTTCCATAACTTCTATGTAAATGTTTTCTGAGATTTTTTACTAAACGTCACTAAAATCCAAAACAGTTTAGCATGCTAAATATACGATGTGTACCAATAACTCAAACTAGTCTTAGAAATTATTAAAAGGAAAATTTCTAATAAGTTCCACGAATTCTATGCGCAAAAAAAAAATGAGTCGTTATCAAACATCACAAAAATAGCCAAAAAGATTTAGCATGCTAAATCTACTTGATGTGTACCACTTATTTACTTAATCCCAGTTCATTTAAAACTCCTACTAATAGTAAAATGGACAATATCTTTTTAAAGAAAACCTATAATAATAATGATCGCTTACAATTAGAATAGTGCTCTAAGATTTCTCTTTAATCTCTAATTAAAACTATAAGTTTAATTAATTTGGAATCACTAATTGATTTTAAAGTGTCTCGTTAAAATGGAAACCTGTCCAATGTAGAATTTTTCAATACATGTCAAATTGGAATTCAATAAATTCTTAAGATTAGGACTGACTAACAAGACCTTCATTAAAAAGAAAATCCACCAATAATGAATCCTTAATCCACTAGGAAACAATTTTTAAATACCTAAATTATAAATGTTCACTTCTTATTCAAATTTTTCTTGAAACTCAAATGATTCTTAAAAATATCATTAAAAATCGGTAAACTTCCATAACTTCTATGTAAATGTTTTCTAAGATTTTTTACTAAACGTTACTAAAATCTAAAACAGTTTAGCATGCTAAATCTACGATGTGTACCAATAACTCAAACTAGTCTTAGAAATTAGTAAAAGGAAAATTTCTCACAAGTTCCACGAATTCTATGCGCAAAAAAAAAAAAATGAGTCGTTATCCACAACACTTGATAGCTCATGCTTAGGGCACTTTAAGTAAAAATTAAACTAAAAAGATCGAATTTTTATGATAGAAGAAAATATTAGAAGTAAGAACATGGTAGGAAATTAGTGGATTCTAAATCCTAGGCTACTTAGATAAATTCGATATAAACCTAGAACCTTTGGTTAGTCCGGTGAACTATAGAGAAAGTAAGAACGCATAAACACCTTAGATCCCTGTGAGACGACCTGTACAGCGCTACAACGACACTGTGCGCTTGCAGTGAATATAACACATCAAGTTTTTGGCGCCGTTGCCGGAGATCGACGGTGTTTTTCTTGCTTTTTCTAGCATTTTACGGGTTAACAGTGTGTGTGAGTGTGCAGGAAATAGGAAGTGCAGATACAGGAAGATTGAAAGAATTGGAAGAGCCTCTGAACCAAGTGGAAAAAATATCAGAATCCACTTCTTTATTTTAGCCGCTATTTAGCTGGTAGAACCGCCATTTGGCGGCCAAAGAGGTACGTTTGGAACCTCAATTTTCTCTGTTGCTGTATTTTTGTTTCCTATTTGTGTAGAAAAATAAAAAAAAAATAAACAAATTAGGAACAGTAGAAACCACATTTTTATTTGCTCATATCATTCCACCGTTTTATCTCTTCATCACACCCCACTTCTTGCATTAGTTTAGGAAGTTCACGCATACACTCACGGTCGCTGGTTCATGCCACATTGGACCCGTGATCAATTTGGTCGACTTGTGAGATCAGATTTGTTCATGGGAGACAAGATGGACCAGCCGATCCCGATCCTTCAGGATCGATGTTACCCGTTGCGTACATCATTACCATCATGCATCAAACTTCCACACGTAGCGGGTAATCACTACGAATTAAAACCGCAGTACATTAGTATGCTTCCCAAATTCACTGGTTCTGATTCAGAAGATGCATATCTCTTTATCAGTGAATTTCAAGAAGTATGCGTAATGATTAAACTGCAAAACTTATCGGAGGACGCAATTAAGCTCCGTTTCATCCCGTTTGCACTTAAGGATAATGCCAAGAAGTGGTTGTACAGTATGTCTACTGATTCAATCACTACTTGGGATGAATTCGTTACAGTATTTCTCAAGAAGTATTATCCTACGCACAAGACGGCACGAATCAGAAATCAAATTAATCAATTCCGTCAAGTGCCAGGAGAACCCTTCTGGAAATACTTAGAACGATTTAAGGATTTATTAGCTCAATGCCCCCACCATGCAATAGAAAAGTGGCGGTTGTGTCAGATCATATACGAAGGACTTGATTACGCATCCAAAACTCTTCTAGAATCCATGTGTCAAGGGGAGTTTATGAGAAAAAACGAGGATGAAGCATGGGACTTTCTTGAGGACTTATCATGGAAGACTATGCAGTGGGAGAGTTCCACTGAGAAGCCCAGTATATCAACTCTGCTCAAAAGAGTGGGATCCATAGCGTCGACAGCTCTATAGCTGCTGAAGCAAAGATCGCAGCTCTTATGAGAAGAATTGAGGCACTGGAGACTCCTAGTGCTCAGTCTCCACCAGTGGGTCAAGTGAATCAACTCCAAAGTCCCACATGCTTTAATTATGGAATTCCCAACCACGTTATGGAGGAGTGTCCATTGTTAGTAAATCCTACGGGTCCTACACTTGAGCAAGCTAACGCTATGTATCAAAGACCCGTCAATAATCCATACGCTCCAACATACAATCCTGGCTGGAGGAGCCATCCAAATCTCTCATGGGGTCAAGGGCAATATCAGGGAGCCCCGAACTCTAACATGCAGCCTCCAGCTACTGGTCAGTTCCCAAGACCAAATATGGGTGCTTATCAACACCCAAATACTTCAAATCATGGGAACAACCAGAATAGACCACCTGCACAAAATCACTCATATCCACAACAGGGGTCTAATAATGATCAAGAAAAGCGACTTCAATCACTTGAGAAGAATGTTGAAACTCTTCTCAAGTCTCAGTCCAACCTTGACACATACATGCAGAATCTTATGAAAGTGTCAACTGATTTCATTCAAAGAACAGATCAGCACCTGCTCGTAAACTCTCAATCCATTAAGAGTGTAGAGCAGCAGGTTGGACAACTAGCAAATCAAATGAGTGAACGTGGCAAGGGCACTCTTCCAAGTCAACCCATAACAAATCCTAATGCCAGTTCCTCAAATTTGAATCAGTCGCATGTCAACCAAATTAATGCCATTCACACACTTAGATCTGGCAAACTGGTTGACAATCATGTAGCCATGCCACCTGATTCCACTCCTATTGTACGGCAAGCTACACTCCCGGATACCACGATTCCATCCCCACCTCATGATTCATCATCATCATCCCACGATCTACCCACTGGCACGACAGAAGAATCTGATCCTTCTAATTCTGATCCTCCAATTGACCATACTTATAAGCCAAAGGCTCCCTATCCAAATTGATTGAAGAAAAATTCTCCTCGGGTGGAGCACATGCTTGAGTTATTCAAGCAAGTTAAGGTCAATGTTCCTCTTCTTGATGCAATCCAACAAGTACCTGCTTATGCAAAATTCTTAAAGGATTTATGCACAAAGAAGAGAACAACCAATGTTCCAAAGAAAGTCTTCCTAGCTGCTAACATATCTAGCATCATCTCTCAGTCAGCACCTGTAAAGTATAAAGACCCTGGAAGTCCTACTGTCTCCTGCACTATAGGGACTACAGTGATTGAAAGGGCTCTACTAGATCTAGGAGCAAGTGTCAACTTGCTTCCTTATTCGGTGTACCAGCAGTTAGGACTGGGAGAGTTGAGACCTACAAGGATTACGTTGCAGTTAGCTGACAGATCTGTGAAGACACCTATGGGAGAGATTGGGATGTCTTGATTAAGATTGGAGAGTTTATCTTCCCAGTTGATTTCATAGTCCTCGAGACTCAACCTGTGGTGAATCCACACCATTGTATCCCAGTTATTTTGGGACGTCCATTCTTGGCCACTTCTAATGCTGTTATCAATTGCCGGAGTGGATCGATGAGACTTTCCTTTGGAAATATGACACTTGACTTGAATATATTCAATCTAGGGCGCCAACCGAGTGATCCACATGACGAGCCCCTAGAAGTGAATATGATCCAAGGATTGTCCAGTGAACACCAAGAGGAGAAATTCTTTGACGAGCTGAATGGTTTAGTTGATGAGAGTGTATTCTTGGAGACGCTCGATGAATCATCTAATTATGTGTCTTCCACTCAATGGAAACTTCCACCTGAGCCATTGATGACTGAACCACGAGTTCAGTTACGACCATCTATTGAGTGTCCACCTGAGCTTGAGATGAAGACCCTTCCGAGTCATCTCAAGTACGTTTTTTGGGTGAACACGACACACTACCAGTTATTATCTCTGCAGAATTGACTGACGCTCAGGAGGAAAAACTCATATCAGTGTTGAAAGCACATAGGGAAGCCATAGGCTGGAGTATGGCTGATATCAAGGGGATAAGTCCTTCTATAGTGCAGCATAGAATTCATTTGCTAGACAATGCACGACCTACAAGAGATCCTCAGCGTAGGTTGAATCCGGTAATGAAAGAAGCTGTGAGGAAGGATATTCTTAAGTGTCTTGACAATAGGATTATCTATCCTATCTCTGATAGCGCATGGGTAAGCCCAGTTCAAGTAGTACCTAAGAAATCCGGAATCACTGTAGTCAAGAACGATGCAAATGAACTTATCCCGACACGTTTGCAGACGGGATGGCGAGTCTGCATTGATTATAGGAAGCTCAATGCTGCAACTAGGAAGGACCACTTCCCCTTACCATTCATTGATCAGATGTTGGAACGGTTGGCTGGACATGAGTTCTATTATTTTCTAGATGGATACTCTGGCTACAACCAAATTCCCATCGCTCCGGAGGATCAAGAAAAGACCACGTTCACATGTCCATTCGGCACCTTTGCATACAGATGCATGCCCTTTGGGTTATGCAATGCACCTGCCACGTTCCAAAGGTGCATGGTAAGTATTTTCTCTGACATGGTTGAACGATTTCTTGAAATTTTCATGGATGATTTTTCTATCTTCGGAGATTCATTCCAAGAGTGTCTGCATCATCTAGAGTTAGTTCTCACGCGTTGTAATGAGAAGCATTTGACACTCAATTGGGAAAAATGCCATTTTATGGTCAAAAATGGCATAGTGCTAGGGCATGTCATCTCGAAGAAAGGTATCGAGGTTGACAAAGCCAAGGTAGACCTCATCAATAATCTGCCACCTCCGCGATCAGTGAAAGATATACGATCCTTCCTTGGTCATGCTGGTTTTTATAGAAGATTTATCAAAGACTTTAGCACAATTGCTAGGCCTTTGACACATTTACTAGCCAAGGAAGTACCATTCAATTTCACGCCTGATTGTCTAAGAGCATTTGAGCAGCTCAGGAAGGCGCTGACTACCACTCCTATTATTCATGCGCCAGACTGGAGCTTACCCTTCGAGCTCATGTGTGATGCATCTGATTACGCTCTTGGTGCCGTCCTTGGTCAACGTATTAATAAGCAGCCACATGTGATTTATTATGCAAGTAGGACACTTAATGACGCCCAGTTGAACTACTCTACCACAGAGAAAGAGCTTCTGGCAGTCGTCTTTGCACTTGAGAAGTTTCGTTCCTACTTGATTGGATCACAAATTACAGTATACACTGATCACGCTGCTTTGAAATACTTGTTAACCAAGAAAGATGCAAAAGCAAGGCTTATTCGATGGATCCTCTTGCTACAAGAGTTTGATCTTGAGATATTAGACAAGAAAGGTGCGGATAATTCAGTAGCTGATCACTTGTCTCGTCTGCCCAACGCTCCAACTAATTTGTGCCCCATAAACGAATCATTTCCTGATGAGCAACTGTTTGCATTGATGCACGAACCATGGTTTGTTGACACTGTGAACTATCTTGTGACTAAGGAGATTCCGTCCCATTGGTCCAAGCAGGATCGATATAGATTCTTATCCCAAGTAAAATTCTTTTACTGGGATGAACCATATCTGTTCAAATGTTGTCCAGACCAAATCATACGTCGATGCATACCTAACGATGAGATACAAAGTGTTCTTTCTTTTTGTCATGATCTAGCTTGTGGAGGACACTTTGGTCCCAGGAAAACGGCCGAAAAGGTATTGCAGAGTGGTTTCTATTGGCCAACTATTTTCAAAGACGCGTGGAATATTGCCAAGCATGCACACGATGCCAATTCGTCGGCAAAATTTCACGGCGCAATATGATGCCTCTGCAACCCATCCTTGAGGTCGAAATCTTTGATGTATGGGGTATAGATTTTATGGGACCGTTGCCCAACTCATTTGGAAATCAATACATATTAGTTGTTGTTGATTATGTTTCTAAATGGGTAGAGGCAATAGCCACAAAATCGAATGACAACAAAGTAGTTGTCAAGTTTTTGAAAGAGAATATATTTCTCGATTTGGCATTCCTCGAGCTATTATTAGCGATAATGGTACCCATTTCACCAACCGGTCATTTGAGGCGCTTATGCGGAAATATTCCATTACCCACAAGTTAGCCACACCATATCATCCACAAACTAGTGGGCAAGTGGAAGTTTCCAATCGCCAAATCAAACTGATTTTGGAGAAAACTGTAAATCATAATAGAAAAGATTGGTCTTGTAAGCTAGCTGATGCATTATGGGCTTACCGTACTGCTTACAAGACTAATCTAGGCATGTCTCCATATCGTTTGATATTTGGAAAAGCGTGTCATTTACCGGTGGAGCTTGAGCATAAAGCATTATGGGCAATTAAATTTCTAAATTTTGAGCTCGAAAAAGCTGGCGAGCAGCGGAAATTACAAATTAATGAGCTTGATGAGATAAGACGGGACGCATATGAGAGTGCCAAGATTTATAAAGAGAAAACAAAAGTGTTTCAAGACAAAGCAATCATTCGCAAGTCATTTGCACCTGAACAAAAAGTTCTCTTATATAATTCGAGGCTACATTTATTCCCAGGAAAATTGAGATCAAAATGGAGTGGACCGTACATAGTACGGACAGTGCACCATCACGGTGCAGTTGATCTCGAGGATCCTAAAAATGGTAATTTATTCAAAGTAAACAGTCACAGACTAAAACCATTTTTAGAACCTCGAGTGAGCGATAACGTAGAGGTCGTGACACTTCACGATCCAATCTATGCATAAAGGCATGTAGTCATGTGTATAATAGCATGTATATTATGTTACTAACGTGATGCAGGGTTTTAAAGCAAAATTAGGGAAAGATGGGGAGCTAACGGTAATTTTCCATTCCTATATACACCCAAGCAGCCCTCATTTTCCCCCAAATCATTTCATCCAAAACCCTAGCTGCCCCCATTCCTTCCCCACTTCCTCCTTTTGGTTTTTGTTTCTCTCTTTGCAGGATAGTGTAGGCTCTTCAACTTTTCTTCGACCAGAGATACTTAAAAGGTCCATATCACCGGCGTAGACAACCACCCCGAAGCTCTCGGCCATCCGTGAATTCCACGCCGCCAAACCGTGGTATATACCGCTATTCAGCGTGTAAACTGTGGATTTTCCCCCTGAAACTTCAGGGGAGGTACGCGTTCTCTCTTTTACATTTACTGTGTTGATCAGATTGCAAATTGATAATTACAGTACGATATCATGGGTAGATTTGTTTGTGAGAAGTTTTTTGGAGAAATTTTTGCGGCATTTAGTGTTTATTTTGCCGCTGCAATCGAAACTCTGGGTTGGAATTACCTCATTTATTCATCTAATGCATTGTACATCCCAGAGTTGGTGGAGGAATTTTATGCGAGTTTTGCGAAATCCGACATTTCGGACAATCACAAAACCATAAACCTCCATTGGCGCGGCCAATTATATGAAATGCACGCAGAGGCCATCTCAACTTCTACGGGTATCCTCCTTCATACCGGGAATCACACTCCTGGTAGGATTGAGGACTATCTTACACAGATGGGCCCAAACTGCAAAATAACACGTGATAAAGGGATCAACAGCAAGACACTCTACCGAAATATTCACGCAACTTGCCGCTGGGTCAACACTAATGTTATGGGCATTACACATATGTCATCTTTTTATACGCCCACACTTTATGTTGTTGATTGTATTATGCGTCAAGATACTCACTTCTGTATGTGCACACAACTACTCGACACTATTATTGATGCTAAGATGAAGTCGAGGACTAGTTTGCCTCTGCCGTGTTTAATTACACAGTTGTGTCGCAAGTTTATATCTAGTGCCGAATTTGACGCATACGCACCCTCACGCGTGTTGATCACTACCGAACATATTTCAGTGACATATCATGCTGCTGTTCCAGAAGATTGGAACAGACATGCTGATAACGAGGATATATATGCCACTGACTTGACACAAGAGGAGGAGGATGATGCCTTCTTTGACCAAGACTTGCCAGCTGATCCCACTGAGCAAATCAACGTCGTCTGGCAAGGTCTTGGAAAAATTTGGCACCGGTTGAAACAGATTGATAGGGGTGAGTCTTCTACAGCACAAGCACGTCCTGCACATGGTGAATCTAGTAGAAGGCAAAGAGGACGACACCAATGATTTGTGTATGAGGGCATACACAAGTTTAGGTGTGGGGGAGTGTATTAGGAGATGTTTATTTTATTTTATTTTATTTTTATTTTTATTTTTATTTTTTTAGGATTTTTAGGATTTTATTTTATTTCATTTTATTTTTTTTAGGTTTTTGGGTTTCTTTATTTTACACTTTGGGTAGTTTTTAGGGTGACCAACAAAAAGATTAAAAAAAAAAATTTGTTTTCGTCAATAGATCAAACTAATTATAGATAAAGGAACATAATTTAGATTTAAAATTGGATATGAGAGTAGATTGGACGATACACTTTGAATTTTATGAAAAAGATTAAAATTCGAAAAATAAATATCGCTAACAGTAGTTTTGAGGCAATTATACATCTATTTTTCACCTCACAATAGTTTATTAGGTTAAGGATAAAGATAATAACGAATGAGTAAGTTTTCTCTCTCTAAAAAAAGTGAGAATAAAATAATGGGGTGCGCCTGGTATTAAGGCAATAGCCTCAAGAGTGAAAAAAAAAAAAAAAAGAGTATGATCCAAGTAATCGGGTATTTTGCGCCTAAGCAAGCATGAACATTCGCATGAAAGGTGAAATATTCTTTAAAAAAAAAAAAAAAAAAAAAAAGAGTATGAACTAAGTAATCGGGTATTTTGCGCCTAAGCAAGCGTGAATACTCGCATGAAAGGTTAAATATTCTTAAAGAAAAAATTATGAGAGAGGAGATGAATCATGAGTTAGAGTTGGAGTCCAAAAACCAAAGTAGACTATCACACATGCACGTAGATGTATAGCAGCCAATAAATTATCTGTTAGTAGGTATTGAAAGATAAGATTTAAATTTTTGATTAAAATGATAAGTGTTTCTGATATGATGCTCGATTTAAAAATTGATAATCTAAATGCGTTCTTAAGTTTGTATATTAGTGAGACCAATTGACGAAAATATAAAAAAAAAAGATTTTTTTTCATTCTTTTGTATAAAATTTTTATTTTTCTTAATTTTCGGTTATCCTTATTTTTCCTTTCTTTATTCCTTAATCTATTTTCTTCTTGAATTTTGCGGGTATATTCACTGCAAACCCTCACGAGACAACACTCGTCCACTAGGGTAACCTAGGGGTTTAAAGGCTTGTTGCACGTGCTAAGTGTAATCGCGATTCCTGCGAAAGAAAGTTAGGATTTTTGTTTTTCTTTTTAGGTTTAGGTTTTGCTCGAGGACTAGCAAAAGATATGTGTGGGGGTGTGATGAATATTATATATTGTATTTTTCCTCTCATACTTTATCTGTTTTTATATATAAATAAATGCTACTTGGGTATTTTTAGTGTCTTTTGCAGGTAATCCAAATTATACAAGGAAAAGGCATGAAACCAGAGTTGGACTAGGAAATCAAGCGCCGAAAAGTTTCTAAAGCGGGCTAGACTGCAACATCAAAGTACTGCAGGAAGTAGACGTTAAATACAGTTAATAAAGTGAAGAGTACAAGAGAAGATACTACTGCAGAAGAAAGTTTAATGAAATTGCTCAAAATTTAGCCGCTAAATAGCGGTATTAGACACTAAATAGCGGCTTATAAGTGGTCGAATCAGACTAATTTTTGTCGTGGACTTAATTGTTAATTGATAGGTCTTGTGGTTCTTCTAGAAATAGGGTTTGGTTTCCGATTCCTATTTATGGGCTAACCCTTGTATTTTGACGGGATTCTGAACGCTGGAAGTATTTTTGTACGCGATTTTTCTGTTCAATAAATTTGGGATTTTTACTGAAGGTTGACGGCACAACACCGTGATCAGAGGTAACCCATTGCTCTGGATATTCTTATTTTCGTTCTGCATAAATTTTACTGCTTTCTAGATTAGGGTTTACTGCTTTCTAGATTAGGGTTTATCATTGTATGAATTAAAATTTGATCTTTCTTCGCAAAAATCATGAGTAGCTAATTAGATCAGCCCTAGGATGTAGATGAAACTAAGATCCACCATGTAATTATTTTCTAATATTTTTCTTCTTAAATAAAATTAATAAAAGCCATGATTTTTCAAATGAAACATTAAAATACGAGGACCCGAAGTTTAGAACTTTGATAGGTTATACTTGAATTAGGATTCTTGATAATCTATGCTTAGTTAGGGATTGGGGTTGCTGGTTTTACTATTTTATTTGAATTATCTACAATATTTAGTTTATTTTTATAAGAAGTAGCATCCTTTGATGAGCTATACTTGCACAACACTTGATAGCTCATGCTTAGGGCACTTTAAGTAAAAATTAAACTAAAAAGATCGAATTTTTATGATAGAAGAAAATATTAGAAGTAAGAACATGGTACGAAATTAGTGGATTCTAAATCCTAGGCTACTTAGATAAATTCGATATCAACCTAGAACCTTTGGTTAGTCCGGTGAACTATAGAGAAAGTAAGAACGCATAAACACCTTAGATCCCTGTGAGACGACCTGTACAGCGCTACAACGACACTGTGCGCTTGCAGTGAATATAACACATCATTATGCCAACAAGGTAAGACGACCATCCATCTCTAGGTTTGGCAAAAATTTCGGCCCCTGGTAATTTTTACAATCTTCTCTAAGTATACTCATATAAATATCTCATGTAAATATAGCCTACTCAAAAAAAAAAGAGAGACCCTATAAAGACCAAAGCTACTAAAAGGAATAGTTTAGTATTTAAGTCCATATGAAATCCTTGACAACTCATCATACTGAGTGGCAAAGTATGACTAGCCTAACTCAAACGATAGTTGGTAAAGACAAGTCAAATACATTGATAGCTGGGGGTTTGCTAAAAACTCCATGACAACTCATCATGCTGAGGAAAATAGCATGACTAGCCCAACTCAAATAGTAGTTGGTAAAGGCAAATCAAATCCATTGATAGCTGAGGGTTTGCTAAATATCCCGTAATAACTCATCATGCTGAGAGAAATATCATGGCTAGCCCAACTCAAACGGTAGTTGGTAAAGCAAAATCAAATCCGTTGATAGCTGGAAATTTGCTAAAATTCCTATAAGACTTGACATTCACAGGCCAAAGATATCATCAAAATAGTAGCAGTAAGATTCTCTACAAAAGCCTTGATAAACGACATCAACAAAAAGATTCTCTGCAAAAGGTGCCTGACAAAAGCAGCCTGATACAGCTGAAAGGAGCCTGATACAAACGAAAAGAGCCTAATAAATCCAAAAGTAAAATAGGAGGCATGATTAAAAGCTCTTTCATGATTAAAGATGCGAGCCCCACCCAAATGGAATCCAAGGATTCCAAGATTTCAGCAAGAATAAATTGAAGACTTCGACAAGAGAGAATCTCTCCTATAAAGAGAAGACTTCGTGGAGAGATCAGGGCAGATTGAGAGAAGTAGGCAAGAATTTTAGATTGAGATTAATATTTCAGATTAAGGTGGAGATTTGAGAAAACTTTCGACATCATTCTCCATCACCATCGTCTCCCATCACCATCATCTTCCATCAACATCATCCACCTTCCTTCTCATCCTCTCCACTATCTTTCCGGTCTTGTGCCACCCAATCTGACTACCTATGTAATTCCACCACATATGTGTACAGACTGTAGATCCCTACCGCCAAATTAGGGGTTAAACACAAGTACACTAAAAGAGAAAATACAAGCACACACTGATATTACTACTACTACTGTCACTCACTAATTATACATATATGGTGGAATTATACAGGTGGTCGGATTGGGTGGCACAAGACCGGAAAGATGGTGGAGAGGATGAGAAGAAAGGAGGATGATATTGATGGAGGTTCATGGCGATGGGAGATGATGGTGATGGAGAATGGTGTCAAAGGTTTTCTCAAATCTCAACCTTAATCTTAAATCTTAATCTGTTATCTTAATCTTAATATGAAATCTTAACCTGCAATCTTAACCTGCAACCTTAACCTACTCTCAATCTGCTGGAAGCCTTCTATTTGTAAGAGAGATTCCTTTCTGCTTAAGTCTCTTAATTATTCTTGCATTAGTCTTGGACTCCTTGGACTCTATTTGTGTGGAGCCCGCATCTTTAATCATGAAGAAGCTTTTAATCATGCCTCCCTTTTTCTTTTGGATATATAGGCTGCTTTCGTCTGTATCAGGCTCATTTCGGCTATATCAGGCTGTTTTTGTCAGGCGCATTTGCAGGTAATCTTTCTTTTGATATCGGTTGTCAATGTTTTTTGTAGAGAATCTTATTGCTGCTACCTTGTTGATGCCGTTCATGGATGTAAATAGTGATATCAATCATCTTTTTGTGGAGAATCTTGCCACTATTATCTTGATGATATTTTTGGCCTGTGAATGTCAAGTCTTATGGGATTTTTATTAAATCCTCAGCTATCGATGGATTTGATTTGTCTTTACCAACTACCATTTGAGTTGGGCTAGCCATGCTATTCCCCTCAGCATTATGAGTTATCACGAGGTTTTTAGCAAACTCCCAGCTATCAACGGATCTGATTTGCCTTTACCAACTACCATTTGAGTTGGGCTAGTCATGCTATTTTCTTCAGCACGATGAGTTGTCACGGAGTTTTTAGTAAACTCCCAGTTATCAATAGATTTGATCTGCCTTTACCAACTACTGTTTGAGTTGGGCTAGCCATGCTATTCCTCTCAATATGATGAGTTGTCATGAGATTTTTAGCAAACCCCTAACTATCAACAGATTTGACCTGCCTTACTAACTACCGTTTGAGTTGGGTTAGCCGTGCTATTCCCCTTAGCATGATGAGTTGTCAAGTTATTTGTTTGGGCTTTAATTGCCATACTATTCCTTTTCCCATTGCTTTAGCAGGTTTGGTTTTTACAGGGTCTCTTTTTTTTTATCAGACTATTTACATGAGATGAAGTTGTGAAAATCATCAAAGGGTAAAGTTTCTGTCGAACCTGGAGATGTGGGATCGTCTCATTTTCTTGGCATAACTAGAGGGTCCCAAGCTCATATTCAAACACAAACCACTCTTACCATTAGGACTTTCTTGACTATCTCTAGCTTCATACATTCTCTTGTGCCCCCTAAGAGCCTTCCTGTTCATAAACTCAACTCAATAGATGGAACACTTGTGCACTTTTAAGCATATCATGTAGCTTTTCTGGTCTCGACAGCCTGTGGCTTGTCTGGTGCCACTATGCGCTTGGAACGAAGTGAATTGCTTGCTGCATGTCTTACATTTGAATACCCGTTGTTGATGATGTTGGTTCATGGGTGTAGTGTTGTCTATTTTAGAGCATGTATATCTGCCCCTATGGTTTGCTTTTGTACCATAATAGCCGAGCTTTCCAAACTCCTCCCCTAGTAGACCAACTGCTAGATTGCTATCTTTATATAATTGCTTCAGTAGTTTTTGTACATAAGCTTCTTTAGGGTGGGCTTCTTTGGTTATGTAAACTTTTACTTCTGTATCCATTTCTTCTCTTGAGATGTTGCACTACTGCAAATCTTCTTGTGCTAAGATCCTAAACTGCAATCCTGGATTCTTACTTGATTCAGTGAGGATGTGCAGCTTCTTTTTTAATTCTTGCCTTATGCTGCTGAAAAGCACGATGATTTCCAACCTTAGGATTTATTCTTTGGTGTGATTCCCCGGTTCCCTTTTGCTCCGGAATTTTTTTGCTTATTACTTTTGTTTCTTTTGTGATGCATGGATTCTGGAGTGATATAGCATCCTCATAGGAGTAGTAATGTCTGTTGCATGATTCATTAAATACCTGTTTATAATACTTATCCCGTATTGTGTAGATATCTGGCTGGTATCCTATGTATACAATAAATACTGCTGGAATAGGGATATTATTTACTATAGTTTTTTCCTTACTCACCATGTTTCTCATCATCAAAATTTTGATTGATATATTACTAACATTTTCCTTCGTTAAGAATTTACTATTATTTTTATTTGTTTTTTGATGTCTCCTAATCTAAATCTTGCTTTTCTCCCAACTACATTTCCTAACGTTATGTTATCTAATCCTGGCGATAGGAGTGTGTTAATATCTGACTCGTTGTTCATTATAAGGATTATCTCAAACTCCGAATCAAGTCCGCATAGCACTATATCTGGAGGGGAGATTTCTTTTTTAAGGTAGGCTTCTAAATTTTGCTCTATTATTTTTTGAGCATCTTTTCCATTTCTGGGATGCAGACCTTCTTTGTCACACACAAAATACTTGCATTCCTTTTAACCCATTTGTGTAGAGGATTCATCATGCTTTTGGATATATTTGTTATTCTTGATAAATCTCCTTTTCTTTTTCCATGGCCTCCATCGAGAAAGCTTTCTAGACATAGGTTTAGGTAGGTAGACTTCTGAGCATTTTCAGCTTACTGTTTTAAAACTCTTTTATCTTCAACCATCCAGATGAAACCTCGATTTTTATCTAGTTTTTTCAATATTGGGATTTCTTGCTTAGTCAATTCCTTTAGAAACTTCCTCCCATAATTCAACAGTTCTCGCAGGCTCCACTGTTGCCTCTTATCTTTTATTTTTTTCGTCAAATGGTTTTGGTCTTTTCTTACTTTCTTTTTTCCATCTCTTGTTATTACAGCATTTCTTTCTTTTAGGAGAGTTATTGATTGTATTTTTCATTTTTCTATAAGATTTTATATTAAGAGCATAGTGAATATGGCGTCCTAGAATGTCCTCTTTCTCTATTCATTTTAGCTAATCCAGGTATCCGTTATGTATTTTAGTATCCCATGGACTTGAAAGCTTGTGAAGAAATGGATCAAGCCAGTTTTATGTCTTATCTAATTTGTAAAAATATTCTGAAAATATTTTGCAAAATTCGTCAAACTCATATATTTCACATAATTCTATTCTGAATAACGCATGAAGTATTTCTTCCTCTTGGGCTTGGTTATTTATGAATCCACATAAATTATCTTTTATGATTTTTATGAAGTCTGTAGGGATATCTTCAAAACTAGCGAACTTGTTATCTTCGACCTATTTTCGCTTTTTTTTTTTTCCTTTGAATTTATCCGTTACAATACATCTTCTTGTAAGGTTTCCGTGATGTAACTGAAAAAGTTTTTTTCATCCCATGCCTCTAAAGGGTTTGTGATTATGATTGCTAATGATTGTGCCAAGTCATCTATGACCTTTCGTTTATCCGTCAAGTGTATATTCAGATAATTTTTTCCCATTTGTAAATCATTCAAGTTTATTGTGGATTTACTATCTTTTCTGACATATATCAGCTTATTGTCAGATTTAATATTTCCTTTAAATTCTGTCTTGTACTCATCATGTGTAATTTCCTCACAGTCTTCATTTTCTGAATTCGTGATGCTCTTATTTTTTAGATTCTCATCTAAGTTGTATATCCCATGGTCAAACTCGAAATGGAGTAACAAATCTTTATACTGGAGGTACGTTTCTTGTATCCTATTCAATAGATAGTCTCTCTCTTGAATAGTGCTATTTTGGTCCCTATACAACTCTTTCCAGCAATTAATTAACTCAATAATTGAGTCATATTCTTATTTGGAATATGTTCTTTCGACATGCGTATTAATTTATTGACTTGATTTTTTTTGTTCTACACTATCGATGTGACCTAACTTCCCTACTATTTCCTTTATCTCTTTTACTTGTTCTGGAACATAAATTATTTCATCGTATCCTATCGTATATTTTTCCACTTGATTCGAACGTTCCTTAGTTCTCAAGATGATTTCCTTAATTGTTCTTTCTACTTCATAATTATTTTCTTGGCCATTATCAGAAAGTTCTTCGAAATATAAGATATTTTTTCACAATCATTTTCCTTTTCTATTGGAAGGTTACTATCACTTTCTTTATTTTCCGTTTTATCCTCCTCAGTTACTTTGTATATGGCACTAGGTTTGATCTCTTCTTGGTTCAACTTATATCCAAATTGACTTAGTAAACTTTTAAATTTTTTATAGATCTTTTCAGGGGTATTATCCTTCATCTCTTTTGCAGTTAAGTTAGGGTTTTTATTATGTTGTTTCCAATATTCTATTGAGCGACTCATCAAATCATTTTTTAGAATACTTTGGTTTATACGTTCTATATCGCAATACATAGTACTAGATAAATTAAAATTTGTTTTATAAGCTTTTTATTCGAAATACTTTGGGGCGTATATTATATCATCATGATAAATGGTGTCATCTAAACTATAATACGTTTCGTAGATCTCACACATTCCCAATAAAGGTCATCTGTAGCTATCTAAAATGTCGGTAGATAGTTAGCTTTGGGTCACCTATGGTGCCTAAAACCACCTTCTGAGGGTCACCCTATAAATGCCTACCCGTGGCAACAAAGGAATCACTTAGGAATCTGGGTTTTAAGGTTACTTAAATCTAGCAAAGGACACTTAGATTGAAACTATGATATACTAATATAAGTTATGAGAGAGCAATAATCCATCTTATAGTTAATTTATCACCATATACATGCTAATCTATCACATCAACATCCAAGTAAATACAAACTATCATGTGTAAAATTATCACTAAATATATATAAAACTTATCTAATATACCAAAATAAATACAAACTATTTTATAATAATTCGAAGCATATAATACATACCGGAACAGTACTGGAGAAATTCTGTACAGACTGCAGAGCCCTACCGTCCAAAAAGGAACTAGCTGGGCACTGATACCAGGGAATATAACACCGTTATTGAGGTTACCCCCTGGTGTGGGTAAACAAAATAAAAGGAAAATACAAGTACACTCTCACACTACAGCTACTGTCACACACTAATTATACATATGTGGTGAAATTATACAGGTGGTCGGATTGGGTGGCACAAGACCAAAAAGATGGTGGAGAGGATGAGAAGGAAGGTGGATTATGTTGATGGAGGATGTGGCGATAGGTTATGATGGTGATGGAGAATGGTGTTGAAGGTTTTCTCTAATCTCAACCTTAATCTAAATCTTAAACTACACCTCTAAATCTGCTAAAGCCTTCTATTTATCGGAGAGGTTCCTTCCTGCCAAAATCTCCGATTTCTTCTTGCCGAAGCCTTGGACTTCTTGGATTCTATTTGTGTGGGGCCCGCATCTTTAATCATGAAGGAGCTTTTAATCACGCCTCCCTTTTTTTCTTTTGGATATATTAGTCTTCTTTCGTCTGTATCAGGCTATTTTTGTCAGGCATATTTTGTAGGGAATCTTTCTATTGATGTCGGTTGTCAATACTTTTTATAGAGAATCTTACTGCTGCTGCCTTGTTGATACCGTTCGTAGATTTAATTAGTGATATCAATCATTTTTTTGTGGTGAATCTTGCTATTATTATCTTGATGATGTTTTTGGCCTGTGAATGTCAAGTCTTATGGGATTTTTAGCAAATCTCCAGCAATCAACAGATTTAATTTGTCTTTACCAACTACCATTTGAGTTGGGAGCCATGTTATTTCCCTCAGTATGATGAGTTATCACGGAATTTGTAGCAAACTCCCAGCTATCAATGGATTTGATTTGCATTTACTAACTACCGTTTGAGTTAGGATAGTCATGCTATTTCTCTCAGAATGATGAGTTACTATGGAGTTTTTAGTAACCCCTAACTATCAATGGAGTTGATCTAATTTTACCAACTACCGTTTGAGTTGGGCTAACCATACTATTCTCCTCAGCATAATGAATTGTCATGAGATTTTTAGTAAACCCCCAACTATCAATGAATTTGATCTGCTTTTACCAACTACCGTTTGAGTTTGCTAGATATTCTATTCTCCTTGGTATGATGAGTTGTTAAGGATTTTGTTTGGGCTTTAAATGGCAAACTATTCCTTTTTCCATTGCTTTAGCAGTTTTGATCTTTACAGGGTCACTTTTTTTATCAGACTATTTACATGAGATGAAGTTGTGAAAATTATTATCAAAGGGTAAAGTTTTTGTCGAAGTTGGTAATGCGGGATCGTCTCATCCTGTTGGCATAACTAGAGGGTCCCAAGTTTCGATCCAAACACAAACCAGTCTTGCCACTAGGATTTTCTTGACTATCTCTAGCCCATGTGTCCTCATGTGCCCCCCAAAAAATTTCCCGTTCATAAACTCGATTCCACAAATAGAACACTAATGCACTTTAGGCTTGCTTCCCATATCATATAGCTTTCTGGCCTCGACCTTCTATGGCTTGTCAGGTGGCCACTGAGCGCTTGGAACGAAGTGAATTGCTTACTGCATGTCTTACATTTGAACACTCGTTGTTGATGATGTTGGTTCATGGGCGTAGTGTCGTCTATTTTAGAGCGTGTATCTCTGCCTTATGGTTTTCTTTTGTACCATAATAGCCGAGCTTTCCAAACTCCTCCCTTAGTAGACCAATTGCTAGATTGTTATCTTTATGTAATTGCTTCAGTAGTTTTTGTTCATAAGTTTCTTTAGGGTGAGCTTCTTTGGCTATGTTAACTTCTACTTCTGTATCCATTTCTTCTCTGGAGACGTTGTACACGTGCAAATCATATTGTGCTAAGATCCTGAACTGCAATTCTTGATTCTTGCTTGATTCAGCAAGGATGAGTAGCTTCTTTTTTTATCCTTACCTTATATACAGCTTCTTTGTTTATCCTTACCTTATATGCTGCTGAAAAGCGCGATGATTTCCAACCTTAGAATTTATTCTTTGGTGTGATTCCCAGGCTCCCTTTTGCTCTGAAATTTTTTGGCTTATTAATTTTGTTTCTTTTGTCATGCATGGATTCTGGAGTGATATAGCATCCTCACAGGAGTAGTAATGTTTGTTGCATTATTCATCGAATACCTATTTATAACATTTATCCCATATTGTGTAGATACCTGGCTAGTATCCTATGTATACAATAAATGTTGTTGGAATAGGGATACTATTTGCTATAGCATTTTCCTTACTCAACATATTTCTCATCTTCAAAAATTTGATTGATATATTACTAGCATTTTCCTTCGTTAAGAATTTACTATTATTTTTTATTTGTTTTTTGATGCCTCCTGAACTAAAGGTTGCTTTTCTCCCAACTGCATTTCCTAACATTATGTTATCTAATCCTGGTAATAGGAGTGTGTTAATATCTAACTCGTTCTTCATTATAAGGATCATCTCAAACTCCGAATCAAGTCCGCATAGCACTATATCTGGAGGGGAGATTTTTTTTTTTTAAGGTAGACTTCTAAATTTTGCTTCATCATTTTTTGAGCATCTTTCCATTTCTGGGATTTTGACCTTCTTTGTCACACACAAAATACTTGCATTCCCTTTTACTCATTTGTGTAGAGGATTCATCATACTTCTGGATATATTTGTTATTTTTGATAAATCTCCTTTTTTTTTCTCCATGGCGTCCATCGAGAAAGTTTTCTAGGCACACGTTTAGGTAGGTAAACTTCTGGGGCATTTTCAGCTTGCCATTTTAAAACTCTTTTATTTTCATCCGTCTAAATGAAACCTCAATTTTTATTTAGTTTTTTCAATAGTGGTATTTCTTGCTTAGTCAATTCCTTTAGAAAATTCCTCCCATAATTCAACAGTTCCAGCAGGCTCTACTGTTGCCTCTTATCTTTTATTTTGTTCTTCAAATGGTTTTGGTTTTTTCTTGCTTCCCTTTTTCCATTTCTTGCTATTACATCATTTCTTCCTTTTAGGAGAGTTATTGATTGTGTTTTTCATTTTTCTATAAGATTTTATATTATGGGCATAGTATATATGGTGTACTAGAATGTCCTCTTTCTTGATTCGTTTTAGGTAAACTAGGTATCCATTTTTTGGGTTAGTATCCTATGGACTTGAGAGTTTGTGAAGAAATTGATCATGTCAGTTTTGTGTCTTATCTAATTTGTAAAAATATTCTGAAAATATTTTGCAACATTTTTTAAACTCACATGCTTCACATAATTCTATTCTGAATAACGCATGAAGATTTCTTCCTCTTGGGCTTTGTTATTTATGAATCATTTTGTTTATCCGTAAAGTGTATATCCGGATAATTTTTTTCCATTTGTAAATTACTCAAGTCTTCTGTGGATTTACTATCTTCTCTGATATATATCAGCTTATTATAAGATTTAATATTTCCTTTAGATTATGTCCTGTAATTATCATGTGTAATTTCCTCACAGTCTTTATTTTCTAAATTCGTGATGCTTTTATTTTTTAGATTCTCATCTAAGTTGTATATCTCAGGGTCAAACTCGAAATGATATAACATATCTTTATACTGGAGGTACGTTTCTTGTATCATATTCACTATATATTCTCTTTCTTAAATAGTGCTATTTTGATCCCTATACAACTCTTTCCAGCAATTAATTAGCTCAACTATTGAGTCGTATTCTTGTTTGGAATATATTCTTTCGACTTGCGTATTAATTTATTGACTTGGTTTTTCTGTTCTACACTGTCGATGTGAGCTAAATTCCTTACTACTTCCTTTAATTTCTTGCTATTACATCATTTCTTCCTTTTAGGAGAGTTATTGATTGTGTTTTTCATTTTTCTATAAGATTTTATATTATGGGCATAGTATATATGGTGTACTAGAATGTCCTCTTTCTTGATTCGTTTTAGGTAAACTAGGTATCCATTTTTTGGGTTAGTATCCTATGGACTTGAGAGTTTGTGAAGAAATTGATCATGTCAGTTTTGTGTCTTATCTAATTTGTAAAAATATTCTGAAAATATTTTGCAACATTTTTTAAACTCACATACTTCACATAATTCTATTCTGAATAACGCATGAAGATTTCTTCCTCTTGGGCTTTGTTATTTATGAATCATTTTGTTTATCCGTAAAGTGTATATCCGGATAATTTTTTTCCATTTGTAAATTACTCAAGTCTTCTGTGGATTTACTATCTTCTCTGATATATATCAGCTTATTATAAGATTTAATATTTCCTTTAGATTATGTCCTGTAATTATCATGTGTAATTTCCTCACAGTCTTTATTTTCTAAATTCGTGATGCTTTTATTTTTTAGATTCTCATCTAAGTTGTATATCTCAGGGTCAAACTCGAAATGATATAACATATCTTTATACTGGAGGTACGTTTCTTGTATCATATTCACTATATATTCTCTTTCTTGAATAGTGCTATTTTGATCCCTATACAACTCTTTCCAGCAATTAATTAGCTCAACTATTGAGTCGTATTCTTGTTTGGAATATATTCTTTCGACTTGCGTATTAATTTATTGACTTGGTTTTTCTGTTCTACACTGTCGATGTGAGCTAAATTTGATAGAGATTTGATTAGAATTTAGTTAGGCTTAGTATTATCTTGTTGAATTAGGATTTGATTAGATTTGATTAGATTTGATTAGAGATTTGGATAGATTTGGTATTTTGTTACTTTAGAATTCTATATATATATGGCTTGTAAAACCCTAATTGGAATATGGAGTGAAATATTATTTCTTTTGAGAGCATGTGATTTGTTTCTTTATCAAATCTTTCCTCGAGTGATTCGTGAGAGAGTGGGCGTGTGATTCGCCTGGACGTGAGGTCCAAAACCCTAATTTATCCTCCAAAACCCTAAGTTCTTCCCTAATTCCCCACCACAAACCCTAAATCGCTTCCGTCCGCCGTCAAATTGGTATCAGAGCCTAAATTCTCTTCTCCATCACCTTCTTCGTTTTTCACATCTCCATCTACTTCTCTTTTTAGTTTTATTTTATTTTTGAAAAAAAAAAAAAAAAAAAGCAAGAGCAGCAGGAGAAAAAAAAAAAAAAAAAAAAAGAAGAAGAAGAAGAAAAAGCGAGCAGCAGGAGAAGAAAAGAAGGAAAAAAAAAAAGAAGAAAAAAAAAAGAAGAAGAAGAAGCAAAGGAGCAGAAGCAGCAGGAAAAAAAAAAAAGAGCAGGAGCAGGAGAGAAAAAAAAAAAAAAAGAAGAAGCAGAAGCAGCAGCGCCACTAGCGTCACCGCCGCCTTCATCCTCGCCCGCCACCCGCCGCCCTCCACAGCAGCACCACCGCCCTCTCCATCACTTTCGCCCTCTCCACCACTTTCGCCCTCTCCAACACCGCTTTTTATATCCTCGTCGGCCACCCATCAGCAGATCCCCCACTTCCGGTGACCCCATCAGCAGATTGCACCCTCACCGCCGACGCTGTCCAACCCCCATCTTCGCCACCTTGACGCCGCCTCGTGGTCCCTGTCCACCTTCCACTTCCACTTCCACTTCGGCCACCTCGTCGACCCCAGACACCTCAGCAACAACAGCAGCAGCAGCAACATCAGCAGTCGAACAAAAGCTGGAAGAGAGAGCTATTGGGTTTTGGATTTGATTGTTATTGGGTTTGGTTGAATTGGATTTGAGCCTAGTTCAAGCCTAATAATTCTGCACTAATTCTTGAGCTGATCTGTGGGATTTCTACTCCGGAGTCTGTGCAAAATTCCCAACAATCTGAGAAGGAAATTCATGCCTAAGTGTGATTTGCTCTACATTGAGGTAACTTCTAATCACACTGTCGATTCGGTTAGTAACATCTTGCACCCCAATCTTGTTATTTGCATAGACTTGAAAAAATTTATTGTTACTTATAATTTGCCACGAGATTTATTTGTGTGTTACATTATATTGCATAAATAGGAATTGCACTTCCTCACATATAGCAACTTTCGGACATTAGAATATTTTATTTGATCATATAGTCACGCATTTAGTTTGTGTCTAGGATTTTGCATATTCATCTGTGTGCTTTATTGCAACTGCATATAGATAATTATTGCATGCTTCGTAGTGGCAAAAATTTTAGAGAAGTCATGGATCTTACTGAGGTTTTAAATAAATTAAATGAAATAGTGGACACTAATAAAAGACTTCAAACTGGTTTAGATGTAATAAATACACGTTTAGATAATCTAGAAACACAAGTCAATGAGCAAAAACCTGCTGAAAATAATCAGAGGAATGAAAGTAGACAAGGAAGATATCATAATATTGGAAGAAATAATAATTTTGAGGATGAACATCCACACGATGATATCACACGTAAAGTTAAAGTAGATGTTTCCTCTTTTGATGGCACTTATGACCCCCAACGTTTTTGTGATTGGTTAGCGGATATGGACCATCTTTTTGAATGGTATGGGATGTCTGAAGCCCAAAGAGTCCGTTTTGCTAAATTAAAATTACAAGGGTCAGCAAAAATCTATTGGATGTCAGTTGAGAGACGGTTAGCAAGAGAGCGAAAAGAACCAATTGAAACATGGTTTGAAATGAAAGAAGAACTTAGAAAGAAATATCTTCCTCCAACTTTTAAGGATCGCCTTCTTGATCAGCTGTCTAATCTAAAACAGGAAAACATGAGTGTGACTGAATATATGCATAAATTCGATGAGCTCTTAGTGCGATGCGACATTCAAGAAGACAGTCGTTTAACTCTTTCACGATTTCGCACTGGATTTAAACCCAAACTCAAACGAGAAGTGCTTACACACTCTTTAGATTCTGTTGAGGATGCATTTCAGTGCGCTCTTAATTATGAGGCATATTTGTGGACACCCTTTGACAAAAAGTCCACTTTCAGAACCACGGAGTATACCAAGCGACAATCTGACACTAATGCTACAAATACTAATATTGTCCCTAAGGATACAAAAGGTAAATCAGTTGCTAGTGAGTCGTCAAAACCAGCCACAAAACAAACTGAGTGCTTCAAGTGTCACGTTTTTGGTCACTTTGCTTATCAATGTCCTACATGAAATTTGTTAATAAATGAGAATCATAATACAGATAATAGTGAGACTGAAGAAGAAATTTACGAACCTCAAGGAAATTTTAGTGATGTTGAAGATGACCTAATGAATACACCTTTACACATTGTTAGGTGTTTGCATTCTGTATCAAGAAATGAGAACTGGCGTAGATCTAATGTGTTTCACACATATATCACACACAACAGTAAGAGTTATAAAGTCATGATAGATGGAGGTAGTTGTGTAAATATAATTTCTAAATCGGCTGTTAACAAAATGGGCCTCAAATCTGAATCACACCCTCAACCGTATAATGTAACTTGGGTTGATAAGAGTTGTCATGCTATTATTCAGCGTTGTCTTGTGCCTATTCAATTTTCAAGTTATAGTGATCATATTTGGTGTGATGTTTTACACATGGATGCTGCACATATTTTACTCGGTAGACCTTGGCTATTTGACCTAGATGTTAAGAATTATGGAAAGTCCAACACCTATGCATTTGTGTGTAATGGAAAGAAAATTATGTTGACTCCTTCTCCACCCAAGAGTCCAGCTAAAAATAAAAAGAATGGGTTAATAATACTAACTCAAGATGATAAATTGCTCCATTTTGTGCATAAAAATCCTGAGTCTATCAAGTCGAGATCCATATCACTTGAGCAGTCTGATCCACCTATAGATTCACTTGCACTAGTTTTGCATTGTTTGTGTGTGAATCTCTATAGGCAAATTATATTTAGCAATGATATTTACAAGTTTATTGCAGATATACTTGATAGAGTGCAGGTATTCCTAACTGGATCCGTGCTGATTAGGGTTCCACCTACGAGGTTCCCCTTTGGGAATGTAGAGTATTTTCATATCCAACGTACGAACCCTTTCAGGTTTTTGCGGGAGTTTGTTATGCTTTCTTTGGAGTTGAATGTTCCAACAGCCCTTGATTTTCGCTCTATCGTGATGGTTTCACGTGTGCCCTGGTGCTCTACTCTAGAAGATCATCGAGCTTCTGCTTTTTGCCCGACATTCTTCTCGGCATCAGATTTTCAGCCCGCTCCACTTCTTCCACATCCACGAGTTCCACCGCCATGGATAAGCACGAAAGCTGATATGTGGTTTCGGATATGTCTGATTTATACATATTTGGTATGGTGGAAAGGTTTTCCGAATTTTCGGATGCTTGTTCGACTTCATCCGATGTGCTTGATCTTCTTCCGGTTGCCATTCACCGGTGGTGAATGTTTCTAAGCGGGGGAGAATTGATAGAGATTTGATTAGAATTTAGTTAGGTTTAGTATTATCTTGTTGAATTAGGATTTGATTAGATTTGATTAGATTTGATTAGAGATTTGGATAGATTTGGTATTTTGTTACTTTAGAATTCTATATATATATGGCTTGTAAAACCCTAATTGGAATATGGAGTGAAATATTATTTCTTTTGAGAGCATGTGATTTGTTTCTTTATCAAATCTTTCCTCGAGTGATTCGTGAGAGAGTGGGCGTGTGATTCGCCTGGACGCGAGGTCCAAAACCCTAATTTATCCTCCAAAACCCTAAGTTCTTCCCCAATTCCCCACCACAAACCCTAAATCGCTTCCGTCCGCCGTCAAAATTCCTTACTACTTCCTTTATCTCTTTTACTTGTTCTAGAAGAGAAATTATTTCATCGTATCCTATCGTATATTCTTTCACTTGATCCGAAAGTTCCTCAGTTCTCAAGATAATTTCTTCAATTGTTCTTTCTGCTTCATAATTATTTTCTTGGCCATTATCAGCAGGTTCTTCGAAATATAAGATATTTTTTTCACAATCATTTTTCTTTTCTACTGGAAAGTTACTATCATTTCTTTATTCAATGTTTTATTCTCCTCAATTACTTTGTTTATGGCACTAGGTTTGATCTCTTCTTGGTTAAAATTATATCCAAAATGACTTAGTAAACTTTTAAATTTTTTATACATCTTTTCAGGTGTATTATATTTTATCTCTTTTGCAGTTAAGTCAGGGTTTTTACTTTATTGTTTTCAATATACTATTGAGCAAACTACCTCATCAAATCATTTTTAGAATACTTTGGTTTATACATTCTATCATCAGAATACATAGTACTAGATAAATTAAAATCTATTTCATAAGCTTTTTGTTCGGAATACTTTGGGGCGTATATTATATCATCATGATACATGGTATCATCTAAATTATAATACGCTCATAGATCTCACATTCCCAATAAAGGTCATTGGTAGCTATCTAAGATGTCGGTGGATAGTTATCTCTGAATCACCATAGTGCCTAAAGCCACTCCTGAGGGTAACCCTACAAATGCCTACCCACGGCAACAAAGAGATCAGTTAGGAATCTGGGTTTTAAAATTACTCAAATTTAACAAAGGACACTTAGAATGAAACTATGATATACCAATATAAGTTATGAGAGAGCAATAATCCATCTTATAGTTAATTTGTCACCATATACATGCTGATCTATCACACCAACACCAAAGTAAATACAAACTATCATGTATAAAATTATCCCTAAATATACATAAAACTTATCTAACATATTAGAACAAATACAAACTATTTTATAATAATTCAAAGCGTACAAAACATATCGAAGCAGTACTGGAGAAATTCTGTACAGACTGCAGATCCCTACCGTCCAAGAAGGAGCTGGCCGGGCTCTGATACCAGGGAATATAACACCCTTATTGAGGTTACCCCCTAGTGTGGGTAAACAAACTAATAGGAAAATACAAGCACACACTCACATTGCAACTACTGTTACACACTAATTATACATATGTGGTGAAATTATATAGGTGGTCGGATTGGGTGGCACAAGACCGAAAAGATGGTGGAGAGGATGAGAAGGAAGGTGGATTATGTTGATGGAGGATGATGGCGATAGGAGATGATGGTGATGGAGAATGGTGTCGAAGGTTTTCTCTAATCTCAACCTTAATCTAAAATCTTAGCCTGCTCTCTTATCCTGCTCCTCTAAATCTGCCAGAAGCCTTTTATTTATAGGAGAGATTCCTTCCTGCCGAAATCTCTGATTTCTTCTTGCCGAAGCCTTGATTCCATTTTTGCAGGGCACACCTCTTTAATTGTGAAGGAGCTTTTAATCATGCCTCTTTTTTTTCTTTTGGATATATTAAGCTCCTTTCGTCTGTAGCAGGCTCTTTTTGGTTGTATCAAGTTGCTTTTGTTAGGCACCTTTTTCATGAAATCTTTCTCTTGATGTCAGTTTTCAAGGTTTTTATAGAGAATTTTATTGCTACTATCTTGATGATGTCTTCGGCTATTGAATGTCTAGTCTTATGGGATTTTTAGCAAATCCCCAGCTTTCAACGGATTTGATTTGCCTTTACCAACTGTCGTTTGAGTTGTGCTAGTCAAACTATTTCCTTTAGCATGATGAGTTGTCATGGAAATTTTAGTAAATCTCCAGCTATCAACAGATTTGATTTGTTTTTACCAACTACCGTTTGAGTTGTGCTAGTCATACTATTTCCCTCAGTATGATGAGTTGGCATGGAATTTTTAGCAAACCCCCAGCTATCAACGGATTTAACTTGCCTTTACAAACTACCATTTGAGTTAGGCTAGCCATGTTATTCCCCTCAGTATGATGAGTTGTCGAGAATTTCGTTTTGATTTAAATACTAAACTATTCCTCCTCCCATTGCTTTAGCAGCTTTGGGCTTCACAGGGCAAATATATATATATATATATATATATATATATATATATATATATATATATATATATATATATATAATAGACTATATTTATGCAAGATACTTACAGAAAATTGACTGGTTGCCTAATCTTCCATCATGTTGTCGAGATTCTGTATACCTTCTTCTTCCATGTGTCCTAGTAGATCTGATGGTATATATTCTTCTACCCATTCTGTCATGTCCTGCTAAAGTACTCTGTCTTCTACATTTTCTTTTGTCTGTAGTATTGAATTAACTCTTCATGAGCTGATCTGACAATCTTAGGGACTTTACAAATAATTTCTTTACAGACTCTGTGGATTTCTGTTTTTGTGGCTAATCTGAATCTATTTGAACTGTATTTTTACCAATTGAATTCATATGCTATGGCTTTTTCTCTCAAATGCCTGATTTGTCTTGGAATCTTTCTGTCACAGATTACTCCTCTTGCCTCTGTATCTGGATGTAGAGGATGGGCCAACCTGTGTATAATCCATGCACTGTACTTTGTAGGATACCATACTCCTTTAATATATTATGCTATTATGGAGTCAAATTCTATCTTGTGTTGTGACTCCTTATCTGTAAAAGCTTCTGAGACTGAAAATGCTAAAGAATCTGCAAGTAATTCTGCATGATCTGAATGATAAATAATTATTTGTGAATCAAATCTCATATCTAGAAACTATTTCCAATTATAGTTTGTTCCATGAAGTTTCTCTGTTTTCATTTGGCTTAATTGTATGTTTAGTTTGTAAATGACATAGCTAACTCACATTTGCATTTTGGTTGTGAGTGGTCTATGATGCTGCAATCTAAATTGATGTTGATGCACCTATCTGTGTTGGCATAGTGTATCACTTGGTCTACAGATACCTCTCTACATCTTCTTTCTTCTTATTGGATTTCTTTGAGTATATGTTGTATGTCTTCGATTTTTCTATAGAAACCGTCTTTAACTTTATGGTGAATTCTTTGTCTGACATCTTCTGGAAGAATAGATAATTTCATTTGTTTTAAAGAATAATCTGACTTGCATGGCTTTTGCATTTATCATATATTGGAGGCTCTCCTTTCTATTTCTTACACTCGATTCTTTTTCTCTCATATTTTTGAGGCTCTCATTTTCTTTCTGTAAGCTCTCTATTATCTGTGCTTATTTACTGAGATTTCCAACTAATTTATCTTTTTGTATTTTTAAATTTTTAAAATGCTTCATAATAACTTTTGATAATTTTTACACTCTGTTGATGATTCTGATTCACTTGAACTCTATTGACTCTTTTGTGGATTCATAACTTCTATAAGACTTTCATCAAAATATCAGGAATTCGGAATATTATTTCTAGCATATTCTATAGCTTCTTTAACGCTATAAAAATCTTTAAAAATTATATTATCAAAATTTGAGACTAACTTTCTAACTGTATACCCATTTCTGTAAATTCCTACTTGATGACATCTAGGTATGACATAACAGATAAAACTCTGTTGCTGGGGTGTCTGTATAATACCTTTAAAATAATAAACTAATGCTTTAATTACTTTAACATTTTCTTTTGGCTAATCTCTTATTTGATTCCACAAATTATCTAGTAGACATTACTGTATTAAATCTACCTGAAATTCTATGACTCTAACTGACTCTTTACTCTGTGACACAAACTGCTTGAGATAACTATCTCTAAATCTCATGAATTCTCTGGGATTCATCTGCAAAATTGAATACCAAAAAATTAGTCTAGATAATTTTTCTGTAATTTTGTGCTCAGATTTTGGTTTGTATCTATGATCTTGTATTGTATTTATAAATTTTGTCCATCTATGACTACTTAATTTTTTAGATGCAATTTTAACAATTGCTACATAATCTGTCCTGTTAGTAAAAGGTTTCTGCAAGTATAATCGAAATGCATTACAATCTAAACTTGAATCGAATTTTTTGTTTGCATATCTAGTTATTCTTTTGATTTCTTGTTTGATTTGTTTTACTATCTTTATGTCTTTAAAAGGTCATATTCTATGTCCTAAGAACTCTATATATACTTTGTATAATTCTATTTTCTCTTTACTAATAATTACTCTCTTATCTATTAATCTTTTTAATACTTCTTTGAGATTGGAAGAGTGTTCATTTTGTGCCTTTTCGTATTTTGAAAATGATATATATAAATTTTGTTTTACAAAATTAGTAAGGATATCTTCAACCCTAGTGATTTTGGCATTAGTAAGGATATCTTTTTGCTTAACTTTTATTTCTTTTGAATCTATCCATTGCAACACATCTCCGTGTAAGGTTACAGAGATGCAAATGATAAATCTTTTTTCATCCCATGTCTCTTCATGGTTTGTGATTATGATTGCTAGGGATTGTGCCAAGTCATCTATGACCTTTCGTTTTTCCATAAAGTGTATATTCGGATAATTTTTCCTTGTGATATATTCCAATTTACTGGATCATTAAACCTAAAATATTTTCCCATTCGTAAATCATTCAAATATAATGAAGTTTTGCTACCTTCACTGACATTTATCAATTCATTGTCAAATTTGGTATTTCCTTCATATTCTATCTTGTATTTATCATTTATAACCATCCCATAGTCTTCAATTATGAATTCGTGACGCTTTCATTCTCACTTTCCAAATTATATATCCCAGGGTCAAACTCTAAATAGTATATCAAATCTTTATACTAGACGTACGTCTCTTATATCCTATTCACTAGATAGTCTTTCTCTTGAATAGTGCTATTTTGATCCCTATACAATTCTTTCCAGCAATTAATTATCTCAACTATTGAGTCATATTCTTGTTTGGAATATGTTCTTTCGACTTGCATATTGATTTGTTGACTTGGTTTTTCCAATCTACACTGTCAATGTGATCTAACTTCCCTACTACTTCCTTTATCTCTTTTACTTGTTTTAGAACAGAAATTATTTCATCGTTTCCTATAGTATACTCTTCTTTTTTGTCAAAAGATTCTTCAGAACTCATGATGAATTCTTCATTTGTTCTCTCTACCTCATATTTATTTTCTTGGTAACTATTCTCTATTAGATTCTCAGTTTGAGTTTGAGAGAGATCACTTTGGTTATTATTATCCTCTATAATTGTCTCATTATTATTTTCTTGGTCAGTGGTTTGTGATAGATTGTTGCTACTACAGTCTCTTTCCTCTCCTATTGGAGGGCTACTAACATTTGCATTTTAATTCTGTTCTAAGTTCAACTTATATCCAAAATGGCTTAGTAGTTCTTTAAATTTTTTATAGATCTTTTCAAGTGTATTATCTTTTATCTCTTTTGCAATTAAGTTTGTATTTTTACACTATTCTTTCCAATATTCTATTGAGCGAACTACATGGCTTATGAATGGTGATAAGGCCATTTTATCATAGCATGTCTTTTTCTAAACCAGCCCGCACTTTCTAGATCCTTCATCACAAGTGAATTAAAAAGTGTGCCAACAATTCTGTGTCTGTGCATGCAAATTCTGGGATGTGCCAAAGTTGTATGCCTTCTTACCATACCTATTAGGTATATAGTTATCGTTAATTGACCTCTAGTTTCTTTTAGATTTTCGCGATATTTCCTACAGTTAATTTACTATTCTTGTATGCTCCGACATCACATTTTATGCCCAAATACTCTCTCATTTGTTATATTGGTGATATTATCCTTCTTATGTATTTTCTTGGTCTTATATTGGTGATTGAAGCGGATAGTGATTCTATTATTCTTCTCATACCTCTATACTATAAAACATGTACTTGCCTTCTTGGGTATTTCTCATGGTTTCACATTGGTGATTGAAGCATCTAATTATTCTATTATTCTCCTTGTATTTCTATAATTAAAAAGTTAAAATACTACTTGTTTGGTGCTGCAATAGTTTGTTGAATGGTCGTAATGTTAAACTTATCAAGTCCTTGTAGACTACTTCAGTTATCAAAAGTTCTAGTCAAATAGATGCTAGCCAGGCACACTATATGATATAGGAAGTTTTTGAAGGTGATTTACCATAGAAGACATAAGAAGTTGGGTGTGAAGGTTAAGTGACATATCGTTGTACAGTGTTATTCTGAGGCTTATATGTCGGCAAATGCTATGTTTGTATATGTAAGCATTTTGTTTTATATTCTGTATAATATTTGAAAAGTTGATAGAAAAAAGTTCATATATAAGTTTTATATTTGATATAGGAGTCGTTTGATTCTTGAATCACAATTTTTAGATTTAATTCCTATATGCATTGAAGATTGCATTCTTGTTGATTAGCACACGTGTGGGTTTGATTGGATTTTTCACTGGAGCTCAAATAATAATTTTGGAGCTGAGTTAGTTAAACTTTAATTACTTTTAGCATTTCATATTTTTAGGTTAGTTTATTGTCTTTCTCAAACTTGTTGGGCTACCTTTGTCATCTAGAAGTGTTTTAAAAGTCTTCCTCTTGTCACTATTATAAATATTTGGTGGGGATCGGCTATTAGAACAATGTGGAGTCCACTACTGACCAGCTAATATAGAAATAAGATACATTATTGTTTCAGGAAATATAGACAAAAGCTCACTCATTTTGTATGCTTAGTCATATTAGATTAATATATTTAATGGCCAAAAGTATTATAGGATAGTTTCTGTTAAATATTTTATGTGAGCTGCAAGGACAAAACTCACTAGCATTCTAGTTCAAATGCTCAACTCTCATTGCCTAAGTAGTGATGTGTCCTAGAAGTGGTAACTGGCTATTGAAGTCTTTATGGATAGTGATTAACTTATAATTATCGAATATGGGGACAAAAGGATAAACCCCTTTTTCAATATATCGGCGTAGTCTCCCTCGAAACGGATTTATCTGGAGATGTCAGATGTAACCACCAATATTTAGAATAATGATAGTGATAACACTAATAAAGTTATTGATTGCAAGTTCAGACAGTTTCTTATAGGATAGTTTACTTGTTGTAATGATGATACCAACTTTCACTTTGTTACTAATAATAAGGTACATGTACATCATCATATTTTCATTTAAGCCTCTTCCCACCACAATAGAGTTATAGAGCAGTTTTGGAGGCTCCATAGCAAAATTGTACTAGTTTCCATTCAGAATCACTCAGTCACCAACCATGTCCCTGGGATTTGATAAGAGAAAGGTGCACTAGCGATTAATACATTGTAATTGGATAAGTTATTAGAAATATGACAAAATGAAAGATCAAGGAAAGGAAGAAGAAAGCACCAAAATGCAGATGTTGCACCAAACGCTAGTGGTTGTTTTTTGTTGTAAGTGAAAGCAACAAAATGGATGAATAATGAGAGAATTCATTTATTGACATTTCGTGCTCATTTCAAAATTTCTGCTTTGTTATTAACATCATCTAGTAACCACAGGATGATCCCAATCTCTTGTAAGTAATAGATCTTTTTTGCATGTCTCAGTCTCTGCAGGAAGGAAGAGAAAATGCATCGAGTCGTTTATCGACGAAAATGGACGAAAATGCATCTGAGGGGTGTACCACATTGGGGAGTTTTCAAGTCAGCTTAAGAGAGAGCTTCACTCAAAATAACAAGTCACTTTTCTTATTCTTATCCCATGGAATTAAATCTTCACTCTTTCCAGAACACCTTGCCAAGGAGAGTGAACTATCAAATGACTCAATCCCAATAGAAAAGTGCAAAAGTCCATAGTTCCTTAAGGATCCTGTAAGCAAGTAATTCAGATTGTCATTTAGCTTCATTTTTTTCAGTCTCACAAGCGGGCTCATATGCAACAAAAGAAATGGAATTTGCCTACTATTCTGACCTTACCCCTTGACAGATGAGGAAATTGGACAAGAGTGAGAGCTAGACTGACTATTGTCCTAAGGATCATGGAAGATGAAGACTGACGACCCCCTGCAGTGGTCCTTGAGGTGATATCTTGGTGGAAAGAAAAACCTGATCTCGAATTTCAACGTCAATGAAAGTGGGATTCAAAATGATTGATAGGTACCAAAGCAAACAGCCCTTTTCCCCTTGCCTACCTCCTCGTGACTCATCATTGTCCACTTGGATCTTCAAAGAGCCGGAGAGGCCAAAATTATAAAGCAGAGAAGCTATTTCTTTTTGTCTCTGGTACGACATTTCCAACTCATGAAATTTGGATTGATTGCATTTTTCTTAAGAAAAGATAGTGCTGGCCTTAAATCTCGATTCCATAATTGACTTCTTCATCTTATACCAACTCAGCTAAGGTTGTCATTAACGAAAAAGACTTCGCTGACGGTTTCACCATTAGTTAGAATGGTTCTTCGCACGCGCTATGATTTTATTGAATGAAATTGAATTGAAGAAGACGTGCAATGCATTTGATTCGGGAAGTAAACTAGTCGAACATGTTCAATGACCGTGTCTGCTCTTTCTTGTATGACCATAGACAAGACCTTCACCACGCCATGATGGGTCGGGTCCTTCTTGTCCAGGAACTTCTCACCTCTCACCTGGAATTGATTGAGACTTCCATTGCATAATCAAATATAATCTTTTCACCGGGTCTCATCTTATTGAGAGTTGACAATTGAGACGACTAGCTAAAGAAGACCGATTGTCCATACCTAGTGCTACTCTAAACAAGTGCTCCATCACTTGTTGAAATACTATAATCAATGTAAAAGCTTTCTGCTCTCCATGAGCTCTCCAATGTCAATGACGGCTTATAAAGGAAAAAAAAGGATGATCTTCAATAGTGGATCCTCTACCGCAGACATCAACTCTCCCCCAAAAGGGATTCCTGCATTGACAATAAGAAAAGGGATTCCTGCACTGACAATAAGGAAGAAAGTGACAAATCAGTATATTCCACTTTTGACTGCCATTTCTCCCATGATTGCGTCAAGCTCTCAACCGCAGCTTTTGTGAGCAAATATGACTAAAACAAGGAAACAAGGCTTATTGTCCCCTGCGAATTGAGTTGAATGGGACTATGATGAGCCCCTAGGCTTATGACGAGGATGAAGATCATAAAGGGTTGGTTGAGCTTACAGTACAAAGCACTTGATTTTTTCAACTGTTTAACAAGAAACTCATTGCTCGATGAATAGACAGATTTGACAACTTTTCTCAAACAAAATAGCCTGAAGGGTTCAGTCAATTTTTGTCAATAAAAAAAGTAGTTGAATCGAGTAGCCAAGCACAAAAGTTGACTGCCCATATTTGGAGTTCTACACAATTCAGTCTATGATCTCTCTTTCTTATGTCTCACTCTTGATAATCAGACTCTATTAGATTTCTTTTCTTACAGACCCTGCTAGTGGTTTTGGCTATCCATCTTCAGTGGAAAGTGTTGTCACCAAAAGTTTATTTGGTTTCTCATTTCACCACTTTTCAATGCTCGATGCTTGCCAAAACACTTTCGTCGAGGTTATTTATGGGAAACTCAGGCTAGACGTTGGCCTTTAGGAAAGGCAGAATTCACAATTTACGGTCAGAGGTTTTATGAGAAGGATAGGTCATCAATCGACAGAGATGTCGATTGGCTGCAGACAAAGCGGTACAACGTAGTTTTCACTTTGAGGTTTGAACCTAGCTGTTGGTGCTGCCTAGTCTGAACAATTTCATTCACAGTTGGTTTGCTATAAATGTTCTACAGGGCATTCTCTCTATAGCAGTTGTTCTTCACAGGCTATTTTCTTCCCTCCTCACCCACAAAGGTAAGGACCATCAATTACTCCCACAAACGGGGATCGAAGAAGTGAAGCGAGCTGCACCCGCACGCGTACTCTTTTTCTTTAGTTTATGGATACCGTAGCAGGGGCGAAGGAGTGTTATGTTTTAGTAGCAAAGGAGGTCTCAAGGAGGCCTTTGAATACTCAAAAAAGGGGGATAAATAGAGTTGCTGGATTAATTTCGACAATTTTTATGCCTGCTCCATTCCCAGTGTCGATTACAATTAGTGAGGATGGTTGTACATCAACATATTTTTTTCCAGGATCGCAAATGTGATGACTGTTGGATGTATTTGGTGGAGCCCCCTAGATGAAAAAGTGGAGATGATACAGAAGAAAGTATGATGATTTACAAGATGACGGATCATATGTGATGCTCTTGTTCTACTCTAGCAGTGTTAGCACCAATGAAGGATGGGAGCTGTTGCGATAAGAGTAGAGTATTGAACTATATTGATTTGACCTTATACCTGACGTTTTGAGTGGGCGTAGGTGCACGTTCTTAGATGATGGATTTGGTAAATGGATACAAACATGGTATTTTTTTAGGTGGGGAGACGAATAGAAGACATTGTTCTGCACAAAACGGAGAGCCTGTATGTGTGGCTCATGGTGCCGTTCAGTCTCACCTATGCATGCACCGAGCACCATCTAGGTGATTGATGAATAAGGTACTAAGACCATACAAGGGTAAAATTGTATATTCGGTTAATCTTTCTCTTTCCGGTGTGAGGAAGACCTAAAAACCATAGCAGAAATTGTTGGATATACATTGTATGTAAACGTCAGAAAATGGTGAGGCAATATTATTAGGGAACTCAGTATACCAACGGGTTTGGTTGATCCAAGGAAGGATTGAAGATATGCGTGTCCTTCACTCCCTCTGATGATTGTGAAAAAGCCTTTTCATGTTGCTATGTTGAGAGCTTATTGATCCTAACCTGTCAAACTGTCTTGACTTACGTGGCAAGCGATGGGTTTGTGCCGTCGGGATTTCAACTCAGATGAGATTTCCCAAGTTCATAACAAGTACCGCAGCTCCTAGCAGAGATATGTCGGTATTAGTTTGGTAGACAGAGCTTAGGTCACCGACGCCACAGTGGTTCCCAAAGGAGAGAGAGTATAGATCACTATACCAAAAAAATGGTCTTGCAGAGAAAATGAAAGTAGGGGGTTGTTCTTATGCCGCTCTCCTAGATTAAACGCTCATTGTTTCTCTTATTTTTCGAAGTATATCTTGTCTTAGTCGAATCAATAGATCTGCACCGCAAGGTGATCTCTCGTTTTTGGGAGCGTCAACTTCCAACTCACTACCCCTATATGCTTCGACGCTTATTGACACTTTAATGCTCGTACCATCAGCATCGTCACCTTTAGATTTGATCGACTTGTATGCTATAATTTCACACGCATTCTATGACTTGAACCACAGGAGCTCAAAGAGCGGGCACAAAACAGCTTCATCTCTCTATCGGAATGGCCTATCCCTTTGCTATCCCATTGTCTTACCTCGATTTCAATCTCGGTCTCTCATTCTGATAATCTTGTCTATGCATCTATTTTGGGTTGATACACTTATGGAGAAGTGGCATGATCAATGTCTTTTATTGGTTTTTCTTTCCATATTCAATATCTCCTCTTTTCGGTCTCAGTCTTTTTCAAATAAAGACCTCTTTCTATCTTCTTAGGTAGTGGATTTGACAACTCTATGGCTCGTCATATCAGTCTGAATTCCTACTTGTCAGATGCATAATATCTGAGAGACTCTTCTAAGACAGCTTCTATAAAATAGTAGAGATTCACTATCTCTTTGCCGGTATGCCATCTCTGCCTGTGGATTCCCCAACTCAATCGCAATGCCCCTTTCCCCTATGCATCGGCTCTATGTCCTCTATTCTTGGCTCTCGACACTCCATCCAAAAACTAATATCTATTTGTCTTACTTATCAGGCACAGTGGAACATGCGACGTTCTTAGGCACAGCGGATTCGGCAAATAGATATTCATCTTTAATAGCTGATCCAGGAACTCCGTGTCTTAGAGCTTGACCTCTTTGTTTGGCTTGGTCCTTGAGCTGGGGATCATGTTCCTGTTCAAGCTCTATACAGCTCAGGGAATGCACATCAAATTACAGAGACAAAGCCTCCCGCCCCTCGAAACGTCAAACAGAGTCCCATACTCACTAACGGAGAGATGAACTATTATGTGAACTGCCTGCATCGAATAGTGAATGCAAAAGAACACATTATACGACGAGATGCTTACTTGACGTTTGCAGACTGAAAGCCAGGAACGGGTGTTTACCTAGGCGAATGCAGGAGAAAATGAAAAAAAAAGCCTACTTTCTTTCAAAATTGTTGATTTCCTACTTACGAATTGTATGCTTATTTGCATTTCTTGTGCCTAGAAGTAAAAAGAAAGACAGAACGAGAAGAGAAGGCAATAGGTTGGGGGTGAAGGACATCTCATGGTACGGTCGACTTTAGGACTTTAGTAGTTTAGTAGCGACTAAATATAATAAGAAAAAAGAGGGCTATTAGCTGGCCATTTGGTTTGCTTACTATAAGGACTGCTCATCTTTTGATTTGACAGCATCGGCTTCGCTATCGCTCCTATGACCGTCAAAAAGAGTCTTCCTACCATACAGAATGTTCATGTTATAATGCGCATCAAGCTTTGCCAGAAGCAAGCGACAACGAGGAAGTGGAGCTTCATTGACATGGCTTGTTCTGTGCTTAACTTACAAGCTCATGTAGTGATGGCACCTTATGAAAAACCCTACTTCAAGGACGGCGCTATTGCTACGTCCTCCACTCGCTATCCACTAAACGAGCTCTTCCCCCTTCCCTCACCAAATTTCCCATTTCATTTTCGCTTTAGCTTCTTGTTTCAGGGAAATTCGATTCTCTTTTCATTTCCATTAAAATAGATTACAATAGTTTAATTGATTACAATGAAAGAGAAAAGTTACAAACGAACAAAATAGATTACAATAGTTTAATTGATTACAATGAAAGACAAAAGTTACAAACGAATAATATGAGAGGGATCATCACTCTCTTTTACCAAAAATCGTGAGATCTTTCAATAGCTATAAGGTTTGTTTCAACTTTTGTTGACGATCCGATGTTGAAAAGTGTCGATGATGGAGATTTCTAGGGCTAGCTTTTCCTTTCAGCTGCCAGTCGAAGGAATGCCATAGTCTCTTGCATGAGAGATTCTGCCTGAAGGTCCTTTTTGAGTCTTCTCATATTGCTATTTATAGACATGAAGTTATTATAGTAGTTTCCTAGTAGATAATGATGGAATCTAATCAAATATTAGATCTTCTAGCTAATTGAATTTGAGTCTTCTGTTATTCATTGAATCTGGTCTTGATTTTGTATTTAAATTAAATAAAGGATCGGCCTAAATCTCAACTAGAATTTTACTAAGATCTTTCCCAGAATGAGCTCTGTTAGCCTCGCGACACATGCAAGACTAAATGGCCTAGTGGCGCACGCGAGGCTAAATAGCCTCTGGCACACGCGGGGCTAGATAGCCTCATGGCGCACAAGTCTAGATATCCTCACGATGCACGTGAGGCTAGATAAGCTCATGGCGGGCGAAGTCATCACCATTGCATTTTTTTTCACTTAAGAATTTTTCTTCATTCCACAAGACTCCCTCGAAAGTTTTCGAAATTTTGCTTCTCTATCTAAGTAGAATTTCAAAATAATTTGAATTTTTTCTTTTAAACTCCAACTTTTTCGCTTTTATCCTCGATTTCACCCTTGCTTCTCATGAGGCTATGGTAGCCTCATGAGGTTGCCAGTGACTGCCCTTTGAGCTTCTTCTCAAGATAATTGCCTTCGACCTGAGAGATCGATTCAAAATTCATCTCCCCCTTTTTAAGATGAGCCCCACTTCATCTTCATCTTTTGAGCTCTTTGAGACCTGAAAAACCTTCCTCCAAACTCTTCTAGAAAATAGGGATTCCTCCTAATTTCTCCTTCAAAACTTCCCTTGGCCTCCAAACGCTTCTCTTCCACAGTGGTTCGCCGGCCATAGGGCCTTTGGCGACCGCCGTAACCATGCCAATCGAAGGTAACTCCACCTTCGCTGGTTTGATTTGATCCTTTTGGGCTTCTTCGTTAAGAGAGGCTATATATAGCCTTGCCTTATATTTTGAGCTCTAGAACTTTCTTTCTAACGCAAGGCTATTTTAGCCTCGCCAACAACTCGCAACTTTGCCTTAGAATTTCTTTGTACAAAAGTATCTTTGCATTGTGCGAGGCTAAATATCCTCGCGTCCCTTAACGCTTGGTCAAGAATAACGTGTTCTGCTCAAAGCTAAAAACACCATTTCTTCATAAGTTTTTATTTTCTAGGTCCATGTATTTTTGTTGCCTATGCGAAGCTACCTAACTCACTCTGCACTTGAGGAAGTTTACACGAGGCTATCTCGGCCTATGCGAAGTTACTAGTTCAGCCACGCGCTTTTGTTGTTCACGCGAGGCTACTTTAGCCTCACGAGCCTTCATCATTTGCACAAGGCTAATTTAGCCTCGCATGCATTAAGACTGAGAAAAAAAAATTGTTCTTCTTTGTCAATCTTCTTAACTTTTGCTTTCTTGACTTCGGCAGTTAACTGCTCCAATGATGCACTCGCCAAACGCAACTACTTTGGATACAGAGGAGGGCCCGATGGCACCATCCAATTCCGTTTCAGGGAGCGAGTGCCAATTTTCACTCAAGGCAGCTACAAAGATCTTGTTGAAAGACTTTCCCAAAGCAGCCAAATGACTCTTAGGGAACTAATCACCGACGCTCCACTAGAAGGGTCGAACTGTCATCTCTTGGAAAATTTGCATTCCTGCTTGGGGATCAACTCACAGTTTCAAACAAATCTTTGTACGTGGATGAACATAAGTGGCTTTGGGAAGTAGAGGGTGTCAGGATGTTTCTACCTAACATGGGGGAAGCTACCCATTGGCGTATCTTCCAAAGTTGTCAGTTCCTTATCTTATGAACTGGAACGTGACCAAGGAGTAAGACAGGATAGTAGTTGGCAATTTTGACACCATCCATGCCTATTAGGATGGTCCTAGTAGATCTATCACTGGACTTCTTCCTAGCAGATTCAACAAGGACTACTCCCTTGTTGAAGTTCCCTGAAGAACCAACAATTTTCTGAACAAGTTTTTGTCTGAGAAAGGGCAGTAACCTGCTCATATTTCAAAACTTCTAGTTGGATTCACTCAATAAAGAACATGCGGTGGAGCAAAATAGTGTACTTTGTATTAACTACCTTTGGAGATATGTTGCGAAGTTTTGGTCTTTATGGTGCCATCAGGAATGTCCAATTCGGTCTTCCACACAACGTCTATCACATGTATAGCATCTTTGAGATGTTCAATCTGCATTCGGGCACTTTATTCAGTCCAATAGGGGAGCTCAGCTTTGCACTTCCCAAGATGTTCGAGGTCTCATTATTGTCTATGGGAGAGTTGCGATATGAGGAGTACGTGCCAATAATAAAGTAGTTAGATCAGCTAAAGGAGAAGGACAGAGCTGTGTATGAGGCATACTAGAAGATGCTCTGTCATTTTCAAAATCTGTGCTCAGATTTCCAGGATGAGGGGTCAAGGAGTTGGGCAAAAGACCTATGCCTTTTAATTGTTCCGTAATTTGGATCAAGCCCATGTCAAAGTGGCTAGACATGAGGAGCTTAGTGATGAAACTATCAGAGAGAATTTCAGACTTAGGAGCTACATCTTATGTTGCCAAATCTGATGATGACGGATTCAAGTTGGAATGCAATAAGAAAGCTTCTATTATTAAACCAAGTATCGAATTTCTGATAGAGAACTTCTTGCCTACTTCCTGATGCTGTGGCTCAAGAGGTGCGTCATGCCTTTACTTCTGAAAGAGGCCATTGCCATCGACATGGTGTATCCCACATTACTTCATGCTCATGGCCGGTCTTTCGAACTCCTCCCAGCCATGGTCTGCAGCCCACTAAATGATTTGACAGAACTTCATACTGAATTCAATAAGGTAGAAATTCTTATCAATAATGTAGGGGAGAGATATATAAGACTCCAAACTCTCGAGTTGAGCTACCGTATACATATCTGATTGTCTGGTTTGTGCTCCACTGCCCCATCTTAATGATGGCCCCGACATCCAAAGATTCAACTTCTTTGCCTTATGTAGACGATACGAGAATTTTGATTGGACAAGCTACTATATGTCCACCATCTGCAGGATCCTTCAAAGTCATTAGATTTATCAGATCTATCATAACTTCCCTAAGTTTCCTAATGGCAACTATGGCAACAGCTTCCTGGACATCCGAGGGCCAGATGGTTTCACAATGCTGTCCTTGGGCTGCTTTTGGTGGCTTATTAATATTCACCCAGGACATCTAGGGTATCGTCAATGAATGACTTGCCACATGGAGCATATCTCCCACTGCTACTACATGGAGCCTTATTGTCAAGGAATGGCATGCCACATGGAGCTATATCTACCAGAGAAACACACTACTACTTCTACTACTATCACATACTAATGCAGGAAACTAATACACTTAGGCACACTAATTATACATAATAGTGGTGGCTTTTTACAGGTGGAATGTTGTTTGATCGGATGGCATAAGACTAATAAAAGAATGGAGCGGATGAAAGGGTGAGGAGAGGATGATAATGCAGAAAAGGAGGCGCTGAAAAGTTTAGAGTGTTGTGGAAGCTCACTTATGCTGGTGTGGATTGCCGATGATGATGCCCTTCTTCGGAGGTCCCCTTTATAGAAGAGCTTCCTTTCATGCGAAGCCTTGTGAGAATCTTAGTGTAGAAAATCTTGTCAGGAATTTTCAATTTTGATGTCGTCATCAGAAATCTTTACTATTGATGTCAGGAATCTCTACTATTGATGTTACCGTTAGGAATCTCCACTGTTGATGTTAGGAATCTATAATGCTGAACAAGAATTTTTTGGATTTTTTGGACCGTGGATATAAAGAGAGACATCGCCTCCCCTTTATTTTATTTTTTTGCTTACATGAGTACACTATATTTACATGAGTTATTCAAACTTTATAGGAAGTTAATAAAATTATCGGAGACCAAGATTTTTGCCGAACCTGGTGATGTAGGATCTATCAATCCATTTGTGGATGGGGCAGGTCATCCCATCCTGTTGGCATGATTGTTTCTTCTGGTCGAGTTTTGATTTTCGGACTAATTTTTTCACTTTTGGTGTCCCGTAGAGAACATAGTATTCAAATTTTCAAGACTCCTCTACGAGTAAGCCAACTGCCGAGTTGCCTTCTTCATATAGCTACTTTAGTAGCCTCTGTACAGAGACTCCCCTGCTGAGGGCTTCCTCGGTTATGTCAACTTCGACTTTTGCCTCGACTTACATGTCCATTTCTTCCGCGACCTACTATGTAGAGATGTTGCATGTTTGCAATCCTTCTGGCAGTGTCTCCCTTGCCCTGCTTGATTCAGTGAGGTTGGGCAGGTCCTTTTCTAGAAGTTTACCCATACTTTTTAGGAGATCGATTTGTTTAGAGGTTGCTACCCTAATTATACCTTATATAATCTGAGCAAACCTCTCGCAAAGATTTGAGTTATGATTAATGTTTCATTATAAGATTTGCTAGGTTCCCCATATGCCTTCGGAAAACACAGTGAGTTCCAATCCCCATATTTGCCATTTGGTGAGCTCTCCAGGATCCATTTATTTCGGAGTAGAATGGTAATAAAATCTCTAGCTTGGGAAAGCTTGTTATTTTTGGCTCAAGCATGTGATGGGCGAGATCACGAACTTCTTCTGCTATATATGGGTTCTGACGTGATATTTCCCAAGCTAAGATAGGCCTGCAGCAGGACCCATTAAAATCAAATATCTGGTCATATCATTTTTCTCAGTTTGTGTAGATACCTGGCTAATATCCCACGAATACGACGAATACTGCAAAATATGAACACTACTTGCTATAGTCTCCCCCTTATCATTCTTAATTGTCATACTTGTCATCTGCAAAAATTTTATTAGTGGATTACTCATATTTTCCATGTCTAGGAGCTCTTTGTAATTACTTATTCTTTTTTTGGTAGGTCGGCTTAGATAATCTGCAATAAAGTTGTCTTTTCGTTTAACATGTTCTATCTCAAAAGAGTATTGGGCTATTTCATTATACTATTGCATGCGTTTACCGAAGGTCTTTCTCGTATTTACTAGAAAATCTCTTACAGCCTTATTATCTGTTCTGATAATAAAGTATTCAGGTGCATGAAATATTTGAAATTTTTGCAAAGCTAGCTTTATAGTATATAGTTCCTTTTCGAATATTATTCGCTTTAATTCATTTGGTTTGAATTTTCTAGAGTTGTACCCACAAAGTTTTTCATGTTTTAATTTTTTTTGTGGTATGCTCCTCTTTCTGAATCTGATTCCATTCTGGGATAGAGGTGGGTCTTCTTCATCCCAATTTTTCTTTGGAATTGCTATCAGTACACACCCCCAATATTCGTCCGATGCATCGGTGTCTAGAATTAGTTGATCTCCTTATTTGGGTAGGTGGACTTCTAGTGCATTCTTAGCGAGTTGCTTTATCTGCTTTAGAACCTTTTTATCTTTGTCTGTCCATATAAAATATTGATTTTTATTTAGTTTTTTTCGTAAGAGTATTTCTTGCTTAGTAAGTTCTCACAGGAAATTTCTTCCGTAATTAAACTTTGCAGCTACCTTTTATCATTTATTTCTTCGGAAAAGTCCCTAATTTTCGAAATGATATGTTTTTATAGTTGAATGTCATCTTTGTCTAGGACAATTATAAGGAATTCTATCGATTTTTTTCGATTCTGTTCTTTTTTGGGGAGAGTATTATCCCGTGTCCTTTAAAAATGTCACTAATGATCCTTAGGTATCCCTTATGATCTTCTTTTATTTTAGAAAAGACCAAAATGTCATCAATATATATGACACAGAAATCCTTTAAGTCATTAAAAATTGAGTCTATCCATCTTTGAAATATTTGTGGTGCGTTGTTTAATACAAATGACATAACAATTCAATGAAAATAACCACGCAATGTACTAAATGTTGTTAGTAGTTTCGATTCCTCCGTCATTAATTTGCCAGAAACCAAATTTACAGTCGAACTTACTAAATATACTATATCCTTTTGTTAAATTTATTAGGACTTCCTTCCTTGGGATAAAATACCCATAAAACTTAAGATTTGATTTAATCTCTTGCAATTAATTACCATTTGGAGTTTTTTTCTCTTTAATTCATTAAGATTTCTAACAATGAATGCAGGGCTAGAGTGAAGACTAGTGGTTTTCTCTATTAGACCTATATTTAAAAGTTCACTTATTTGATTATCGAATTCATCTATATCTTGCCTGGTATAGAGCATGTGGGTTTTACCCAAATAATTACATTTTCATCTCTTAGCTGAATCTTACAGAATCTTGGGCTTCGATCCCATAGTTTTAACGGATCTTCACTAAAATTTTCATCAAGTGTTTTATAAAGCCAGTGGATTTGATCCAGCTCAAAAACCTCTTGGCATCTCTTCAATGGGTTTTCATTGTCTGAGATATTTTTTGGAGGAGAAAACTCTTTTGTACACTTGTACCTATGTCTAGGGCTGAGCATAAAACCGAAAAAATCGAACCAAACTGAACGGTTCGGTTAATTCGGTTTTCGGTTCGGTTCAGTTTAAAAACTGAAATTAATTACGGGTTTCGGGTCGGGTTTCGGTGGCTTTAGCTCTAACCGAAACTGACTGAAAAAACCGAACTTTTGGAATTGTAGCTTATTTTTTTCTTTGATTTATTTTCAATGTGTTTTTCTTTTAACTTTTTAATGAAAAATATGTAATTGTTATTTTAATAGATAGAAAAAGAAAAAAAGAAAGAAAATTATTATTTTTTCTATAAAATACATGCATTTATCACATAATTAGTTTCAAACCCTAAAAATCAAAAACCGAACTAAACCGAACCGAAAATTCGATTCGGTTTTCGGTTTTCACTTTTTTTTGGTCGGTTCGGTTTCAGTTTTATAAGTTCGGTTCGGTTTTCGGTTGGGTTTTTTATCAAAAAATCGAAACAAACCGACCGATAATCACCCCTACCTAGGTCCTTCTAAAAGAGGCATGTCAACCCTATGGGTTTGGTTACCTTCTAGTTGATGTAGGGACACCATATGTTTTCTACGATCATTGGTTGTTATTCTCCAATAAAATTGTTCCCTAAAACCATGACCCATATATGGAAAACATGAGAGTTTTTGTATAACAATTTTTTTTCATTAAGCCAAATTTTCACATTTTTGGCTTTGTTTTGGATAGTTGTTTTATGCACACTAATCCTTGTTATTTTGATTGGATATTTCATTGGTTCCCATTTTTCTAGTGCTATAGCATTTTCTCGACAAGAACAAACTGTGGCCCCTATATCTAGTAGCGCATGCAATGAATATTGCTTGTAACTTTTGAATCTGAATGTTCCTTTAACATAATTAAACTTTCTTACTTGTTTTGGAGCAAAAATAATCTCATCATATCGTATCGTATATTCCTCTTCTTGCTTTCTGTTAGGTTCTTCATAATTTAAGATAACCTCTTCATTTGTTCTTTCCTCCTCTCTTTTATTTTCTTGGTTACTAATTTATATTTATTTAGTTTGCAAAAGGTTTTTATTATTGTCTTCCTCCTTTTTCTCTCTATTCTTCTCGGTTATATTGTTTATTGCATTTGATTGGTCTTCTTCTAGGCTTAATTCGTATCCGAAATGTCATAGCAAATTTTTGAATTTTGTATAGATTTTTTTTAGTTGGCGAATTAGAATTTCTTTGATTTCAAAAGTTATGTTGGGATCTTTACTTTGCTCTTTTAGATTTTCTATTTGGAGAACTACCTCATCAATTTTTTTTTGGAATAAGTTGGAGTGTAAATCATGTCATATATATCATTATACATGTTGTCGTATAAATTACAATCCATTTTACATATCTCGCAATTGCATGGTGTATTAGTAGCCATCTAAAATGTCGGTGGGTAATTAGCTCTGAGTAGCCTATAGTGCCTAAAACCACCTTCCGAGGGCTACCTTACGATGTGATAATTTACTACAAGCATACAGTGTCGATTGTAGCACTATACAGGTCGTCCCACAGAGATCTTAGGTGTTTTACAATTCTTACAAATTTTATAGTCTGACGGATTAACTAAGAGTTTTTAAATTGAAGTTGAGAGTTATTCTAATTAGTCAACGATATAGAATTTACTAGTTTCCAACCATATATTTACTACTATTATCTTCTTCTATTATACAAAGGTGATCTTTTAGTTTAATATTTACTTCAAGTGTCATAAGTATGAGTTATCAAGTGGTGTGCAAGTATAACGCATCAAAGATCCAACTTTTCATAAGAGCAAACTAAACCGTTAAATAATTCGATGAAAAAGATAAAAATCAACAACTCCAAACCCTGACTAAGTATAGGCTCTCAAGAAACTTAAATCAAGTATAATCTAGCAAAATATTAACCTACGAGTTCTTGTATTTTAATCTTTTCATGGAAAAATCATATGTTTATTATTTTATTTAAGAAGAAAATACTAGAGAGCAATTACATGGTGAATCCTAACTTCATCTACATCCTAGAGCTAAGTGAAATTAGCTATTCATATTTCTAACAAGCAAATTCAAATTTTTATTTATAGAAAGCAATTAAATCTAATATAGAGAGCAAATAAATCTAAACTAGAAAGCAATTAAAATAAATTAACTAAGGAAAAATTGAAGAACTAAGAGAAGTACTTTGGAGTTCAGTATTGTGGCCACCACCCCTTCAGCAAAATCCTAATTTTATTAATAAAAAGTACATCTAAAATTACACATAAAAAACTCCCTTTTATTTACAAGGATTCATGGGGGTATTTATAATCCAAATACAATCCTACTCCTACTCAAACTCAATACAAAAGATATGATCCTAATCCAACACAAATTAATCTCAAGATATATAATTTTAATCCAATCCATAGGCATTAGAAACCAATGTTTGAGATTTGATGGTATAAAATACTAATTTTAGGGTCCAAAATCTGAAATTAAGTTTAACAGACCCGTAGCCTGTTGGATCGAATTTTTCACTCTGCAGGACTTCAGTAAAATGGCCATAACCTTTTCATATGAACTCAAATTAAGCTATTCTTAGACTCTTTTTAAGATAATTCTGAGCTCTACAAATTTTTCCTATATGAAATGTTCCAGTTCAAGCTTTATCTTCACCAAAAATACTCTTGAAGTTGTTGTTGTTGCACTTGAGTGCCGGTTTTCGCCTTAGTTAACTTTCTTTGCTCATATTCTTTATAAATTTGCATATTCTTCTTCTTTTCCTTGCAAAAACTTTGTTACCAATAAAAACACACTAAATATACCTGAGTAACAATTATTTATATGCAAAAATAAATAAAATACGGGAGAAAAATACAAAATATGATACTTATCACACCCCACACCTATCTTTTGCTAGTACTCGAGCAAAACCTAAAGCTAAAAAGTAGAAGAAAAATTCTAACTCACTTTCGCAGGAATCGCGATTGCACTTAGTATGTGCAACAAGCCTTTAAACCCCTACGTTAGCTAGTGGACGAGTGTTGCTCGTGAGGGTTTGCAGTGAATATATCCACAAAATTCATTAAGAAAATATATTAAGGAATAAAAAAAAGAAAAATAAGGATAACCAAAAATTAAGAAAAATAAAAAATTTATATAAAAGAGAGAAAAATATTTTTTTATAATATTTTCATCAATTAATCTCACTAATATACAAACTCAAGAATGCATTTAGATTATCAATTTTCAAATCAATTGTATTTAAATCCTATCTTTCAATAACCATTAACAAATAATCCATTGGCTCATATATATCTACGTGCACGTGTGATAGTCTATTTCGGCATTGGACTTCAACTCTAACTCATAATTCATCTCCTCTCTAACAATTTTTTCTTTTTTTTCATTTTTTTTAAGAAATTTCACCTTTCATGCAAATATTAACGCTTGCTTAGGCGCAAAATACCCGATTACTCGGATCATACTTTCTATATTTTTTTAAGAATATTTTACCTTTCATGTGAATATTCACGCTTTTTTAGGAGCAAAATACCCAATTACTCAGATCATACTTTTTTCTCACTTGAGACTATTGTCTTAATATCAGGTGCACCCTATTATTTTATCACTCTCGAGACTATTGTCTTAATACCTGGCTCACCATGTTATTTTATCACTATTTTTTTCTTTATTTAGAGAGAAAGGACTTACTCAATCATTATCATATTTGTCCTTAACGTAATAAACTATTGTAAAGTGAAAAATAGATATATACTTGCCTCAAAACTACTGTTAGCGGTTTTTATTTTTTGGATTTTAAATCTTTTTTTTCATAAAATTCAAAATGTATCGTCCAATCTATTCTCATATCTAACTTCAAATCTAAATTTGTCCCTTTATCTATAATTAGGTTGATCTACTGATGAAAGTATATAAAATCAAAGGTTTTTTATTTTTGTTTTTTTTAGTTAGTTACCCTAAAAATTACCTAAAGCGCAAAATAAAGAAACCCAAAAAACATCTAAAAAAAACTAAAACTCTAAAAAATTCTAAAATCTTGGAAAAACACAAAGAAAATATCCTAACCTACTCCCCCACACCTAAACTCATGTATGCCCTTATACACAAACCAAGTGTGGTAAAATAAATATGAAAACTATTATACAAATACTATACAAATAATGAGAGTCGTAAAAGTTACAATCTCAATATCATCACCCTATTAATGCATGGAAAATGGTTACAACCTCTCGATCGCTTTCGGCTTTCATAGTGTGTGTATTTTAAACGTGAAGTGGGTGCATTATTATATCTCATTATTCTTCTACGAGTCACGAAAATACCTGTCTGTTTCTTATGCCATCCTCGTTTTTTCTTTGTCCACATGTAAGCATTAGTAATTGGGTTAAAGAATTCTTTATTATAAACCTGCCAATCATCATTAGTAATAAACATACATGTAGAAATATCATAAGGTGAGAAGAGTGTAATATAATCAAGTGAATGTGGTGGTGGATTTTCTAACTCACGAAGTAATACGAGCTCCTCTGCAAACAAATCCTCAAAAGTTTTCTCATAAATCAATGGCACACTTACATAAGTATCATCATATATAGAATCTGTATGTGCCAATTCATCTAATAATATGAGCTCACATTTGAAAATTTTCTCAAATGAGGGTTCATCATCAATGCAGGAGATCGAATAAGAGTGCAAACTATGAATCATGTTGACCTGAATTAGGGGCTCGTTGTGTGCTCATCTATATTGAATATGTTTAGTGCCACAGTCATATTTCCAAATGATAGCTTCATGAGGTCACTCCTACAGTCAATTAATGCATTTGATATTGCAAGGAATGATCTACCCAAGATAACGAGGGTTTGATTTCGTAGATTGGAGATCGGCTCAGTTTCTAAAACAATAAAGTCTACAGAAAAGATAAACTCATCGACCTTAATAAACACATTTTCAACCATACCAAGTGGTCTCTTGATCGAATGATCAGCTAACTATAATATGACCTTGGTAGATTGAAGTTTTCTTAACCCCAGTTATTGATAAACAGTGTAAGGAAGCAAGTTGACACTTGCTTCTAGATCAAGCAACACCCTATCAAATGTAGTGTTCCAATAGTATATGAGATTGTAGGGGAACCTAGATATTTGTACTTGATAGGCAAGGAGTTAGAGAGGATTTGTGAGATACTGCAGCAAGAAAAACTTGCTCGGAAATATTTCTTGCTCGTTTCTTAGTACACAAATCCTTGAGAAACTTAGCATAAGTAAGAACATGTTGTATAATGTTAAGGAGTGCAATATTAACTTTCACCTACTGAAATATTTCAAGAATCTTTTCTACTTGCAGGGAAGACATCCTAAGCCGATTAGGATAGGGTACTTTCGGCTCAGGAACAAGTTCTTCTGAATGAGTATTTGACGGTGATGGAGGTGATAGAGATGGTCATGGAGAAATGGATGGAAGAGATGGTGTAGTCTGCAAAATAGTGGATTGGGATAAGGGGGCATGGCTACATTATTGTCTACTTGCTTGCCAGATTTAAGTGTGTGAATGGCATTGCAATAGTGAACATGCAACTGATTGGAGTTTGAGAAACTGACATTAGGGTTCATTATGAATTGACTTGGAAAGGCACCCTGGCCACGTTCACTCATCTGACTCGCTAATTGTCTAACCTGCTGCTCTCAATTCTTAATAGATTGAGAGTTCACGAGCAGTTACTGACCTGTATTTTGAATAAAATCAGTTGATACTTTCATAAAATTTTGCATGTGTGTGTCAAGGTTGGACATATGCGTGTTAAACTAGGAATGAGACTTGAGAAGATTTTCAACGCTCTTCTCAAGTGACTGGAGTCGCTTTTCTTGATTATTATTAGACCATGTTGTGAATGTGAGTGGTTTTGTGCAGGTAGTCTTTTTTGGTTGTTCTCATAATTTAAAGCGTTTGGGTATTGATAAGCACCCACATTTGGTCTTGAAAACTGACCAGTGGTTGGAGGTTGCATGTTAGAGTTAGAGGCCCCCAGATATTGCCCCTGACCCCATAAGAGATTTGGATTGTTCATTTAGCCAGGATTGTATGTAGGAGCGTATGGATTATTCATGGGTTGTTGATATAAGGCGTTAGTTTGTTCAAGTGTGGGACCTATGAGATTCGTTAATAATGGACACTCCTCTATAATGTGATTTGGAGTTCCACAATTAAAGCATGTGGGACTTTGAATTTGATCCACTTGACCCATCCGTAGAGCACTAGGAGCCTCCAGTACCTCACTTCTCCTTATAAGGGTTACAATCTTAGTTTCGACAACTATAGAGTTGTTGACGCTATAGATCCTACCCTTATGAGTAGGAGTTTGTGCACTGGGTTTCTCAGTGGGACTCCCACTACATAGTCTTCCACGATAAGTCCTCAAGAAAGTCTCATGCTTCATCATCGTTCTTTCTCATGAACTCCCCCTGACATATGGACTCAGGAAGAGTTTTGGATGTGTAATCGAGTTCTTTGTACACGATTTGACACAATCTCAGCTTTTCTATCGCATGGTGGGGACACTGAGCTAAAAGATCCTTGAACCATTCCAAGTATTTCCAGAAGGGTTCTCTCGGCGCTTGACGGAATTGATTGATTGGATTTCGTATCCTTGCCGTCTTATGTGTAGGATAATACTTCTTAAGAAACACCGTAACGAATTCATCCCAAGTAGTGATTAAATTAGTAGGCATATTGTACAACCACTTCTTGGCTTTATCCCTAAGTGCAAAGGGGATGAAGCGGAGCTTAATTGCGTCCTCCGATAAGTGCTGCAGTTTTATCATCATGCATACTTCCTGAAATTCACTGATAAAAAGATATTCATTCTCTGAATCGGAACCAATGAATTTAGAAAGCATACTGATGTACTGCGGCTTTAACTCATAGTGATTACCCACTATATTTGGAAGTTTTATGCGTGATGGAAGTGATGTGCACAACGGATAACATCGATCCTGAAAGATCGAGATCGGCTGGTCCATCTTATCTCCCATGAACAAATCTGATCTCACAAGTCAACCAAATTGATCCCGGATCCAAAGTGGCATGACCCAGTCACCATGAGTGTATGCATGAACTTCCTAAACTAATGCAAGAAGTAGAGTGTGGTGGAGATAGAATAGTGGAATAGATATAATCAATTTAAAAGATGGATTCCTACTGTTACTAATTTATTTATTTTTTTATTTTTTTTACAAACCCAAGGAACCGAAATATAGAACTGGAGAAAATTTTGAGTCAAACAATACTTGAATTACTGCTAAATAGTGGCTTTTCCCACTAAATAGCAGCATAACCAGAGAGTTTAACTTCTAGTTTCTTCTACACCGTTCTGAGACTTTTTCGATTCCTTTTGTCTTCCTGTATCTGCAATTTCTATTGCCTTCACACTCAACACACACTGTTAACCCATAAAACGTTTAGAAAAAGCAAGAAAAACACCATCGATCCCCGGCAACGGCGCCAAAAAACTTGATGTGATAATTTACTGCAAGCGTACAATGTTGGTTGTAGCACTATACAGGTCATCCCACAGAGATCTCAGGTATTTTACAATTCTTACTAATTCTATAGTCTAACGGATTAACTAAGAGTTTCTAAATTGAAGTTGAGAGTTATTCTAATTAGCCTAGGATTTAGAATCCACTAGTTTCTAACCATATATTTACTTCTATTATTTTCTTCTATCATAAAAAAGTGATCTTTTAGTTCAATCATTACTTCAAGTGTCCTAAGTATGAGTTATCAAGTAGTGTGCAAGTATAACGCATCAAAGATACAACTTTTCATAAAAGCAAACTAAATCGTTAGTTAATTCGATGAAAAAGATAAAAATCAATAACTCCAAACCCTAACTAAGCATAAACTATCAAGAAACTTAACTCAAGTATAATCTATCAAAGTATTAACCTACGAGTTCTTGTATTTTAATCTTTTAATGACAAAATAGTATATTTATTATTTTATTTAAAAAGAAAATACTAGAGAGCAATTACAAGGTGAATTCTAGTTTCATCTACGTCCTAGAGCTAAGCGAAATTAGCTATTCATATTTCTAACAAGCAAAATCAAATTTTTATTCATAGAAAGCAATTAAATCTAATTTAGAAAGCAAATAAATCTAAACTAGAAAGCAATTAAAATAAATTAACTAAGAAAAAATTGACGAACAAAGAGAATTACCTCTGGAGTCCGGTATTGTCGCCGTCACTCCTTCAGTAAAACCCTAATTTTATTAATAAAAAGTACATATAAAACTACATCTAAAAAACTTTCTTTCATTTACAAGGATTCATGGGGTATTTATAATCCAAATACAATCCTACTCCTACTCAAACTCAATACAAAAGATATGATTCTAATCCAACATAATCTAATCTCAAGATATATAATTTTACTCCAATTCATCAGTATTAGAAACCAATGGTTGAGATTAGATGGCATAAAATACTAATTTTCGGATCCAAAATCCGAAATTAAGTTCAACAGACCCGTAGCCCGTTGGATCGGATTTTTCACTCTATAGTACTTCAGTACAATGGCCATAACCTTTTCATACAAACTCAAATTATGCTATTCTTAAACTCTTTTTGAAGATAATTCCAAACTCTACAAATTTTCCCTACATGAAATGTTCTAGTTCAAGCTTTATCTTCATCGAAAATACTCTTGAAGTTGCTGCTGCTGCACTTGAGTGTCGGTTTTTGCCTTAGTTAACTTTCTTTACTCATATTCTTGATAAATTTGCATCTTCTTCTTCTTTTCCTTTCAAAACCTTTGTTATCTGTAAAAACACACTAAATATACTCGAGTAGTAATTATTTGTATACAAAAATAGATAAAATATTGGAGAAAAAATGCAAAATATAATACTTATCACCTACAAACGCCTACCTTCGGCAACAAAGGTCACGCTTAGGAATTTGGATTTTAAGGTTATCAAATCTAGTAGGAAATACTTAGAATGTGTCTAGGACAGTAATTATGCAGGCTGTGACGGAGTAAAAGCTTGGTTTTTTGTACTATCCCCAAGTTTTTCCCATTTTTTGTATTTTTTTACAAATTTTCTAGAAATAAGATCATGCAAAACTACATAAAACTTGTCTAGCACACCAAAGCAAGTGCTTTATAATAATTAAAAAATATATAGTCAAGCTGGAATGGTAATCATTTCACACTGAAAATGCTTTGTACAGACTACAGAACCATATCGCCCAGCAAGGAATGCTCTAATACCAGAGAAACATACTACTACTACTACTATCACACACTAATGAAGGAAACAAACACACTTAGGCACATTAAATACATAATAGTGGTGGCTTTTTACAGGTAGAAGGTGGTTTGATCGGCTGGCATAAGACTGGTAAAAGAGTGGAGCAGATGAGAGGGTGAGGAGACGATGATGATACTGAAAGGAGGCATTGATAAGTTTAGAATGTTGTGGAAGCTCATATATGCTGGTGTGGATTGCCGATAATGATGCCCTTCTTCGGAAGTCCCTTTTATAGATGAGCTTACTTTCATGAGAATCTTACTATAGAAAATCTTGTCAGGAATCTTTACTGTTGATGTCAGAAATCTCTACTAATTATGTCGTTGTTAGGAATCTTCACTGTTAATATCAGGAATCTCCACTGTTGATGTCAGGAATTTCCATTGTTGATGTCGTCGTCAGGAATCTTTAATACTGACAAGAATTTTTTTTAACACTTACATGAGTATGCTATATTTACATAAGATATTTATGTGTGATGTTCTTCTTTCACATGCTCTGCTATCCACTCGAACTCTCTTGGGATCTCTAAATTTTTCTAGTTGAAAACTATATCCCGTAGTAGCTTTATTGCTTGTGGCTTCGTCTTTTTGGAATACTAAATTTACAAAGGACTATCCTTCTTCCGTCCGTCATAATTGAGTAGCTGTCGATATTTTTGATAAGTTTTCTTGCTTCATCGAATGCCTCGACAAAACTATTGCACCAGAAGTAGTTACAGTTGATCCTTTCGATGTTATAATTGTGGTCGAATTTTTGCCAATGCTCGGGGTAGCCAAATATCCGTATTTGGTATAGTTTGGAAAACTTCATCTCTTCTTTCCATCCGAGCATGCTGAATATTTGGAAGGCGAACAAATGATTATAATTGATACTCATGGCTAGTTTGTGAGTGAAAAGCCTTATCATTGCTCGAAGTTTGTGCCATTCTTGTTCTCCTCGTAGTCTGAAGCATAGTTGCCTTATAAGCCCCATTTGACTTCTTGGATATCCCATAGTCTTTCTTTTATGAACTTAAAGAGTTTTGGGTAGTTGTTTCGGGCCCTGATGATATATACTTTATTTTTTGATAGGATTCTCCTGATATTCACCTTGTGATTGAGCGTCATTGTTTTGATACTCAAAAAGATTTCTTTGGGAAGTGCCTATGTAGCTTTCTCGAGAATATGTACTCTTTTTGTCTTTTCTGACATGTCTATTTCCTTTCCTTTCTCTGGGTTTTTCTGAAAAATTGTTAGTTTATTATTACTTACATATATGAAAAATTACCTCCCTTTTTATTAAAATTGGACTCGACAGCCTCTTGCCGAGCCGTTGATCTTGGCATGAGAGGTATACTAAGATTTGGACCTATTTCCTTATCATTTGGGCTTAAATTTAGATCTTCTCCCAATAGTCGTGATAGCACCGACTCTCTTATTTTCTCCCTAGCACTAGATCTTCTAGCCAGTTCTCTGGTTTTCTTTACACAATTGCTTCTTGTTAATAGAGTTTGCTTTGAATTATTTTTAATATATAAGGCATTTCCGGAACTCTGTACTTCTATCCCTCCAAAGTGTTTTGGTTCTTCAGTTTGTATCAAATCTTCAAGAAACCATTGTCATGCTATCGTGAGATCATTTATATTCATTAGTCGGGGTTTTATCTATTCTTTAAAAAGGTTTTGGTTCAAATATTTGAATTATCTCTCTTTAGTTTGAAACTGTTCTAGCCTCTGTGATTTGAGTTAATTCATGTATTATTGTATATTCTATAGTCAGATCGTGTGAATTGGTTTTCATGTTCATTCCTTGAGTCTTAATTTTTACATGTCTATTATGTTTGGATTTGTCATAGAGATAAACTAGTTGGGTCGGATATTGAACCATATGGTTTGATTTACTAGATTAGATTGAAAACCACCTGTTAGTGCTTGATGGCAGTTAGTGAATCAGTTGTTCATTACAAGTGTTATTGTAGGGATGTCTATGCCAGCTCTAAATAGTGCATTAATCTTAATTTGGATTAGGCCAATATGGATATATCGAATTTCTGGGTATTTCCTTTTCCATCTTTGTACCTTCTCTCGGCTAAATATGGGGATATCTACTCTTCCTCCAATCGACAGATTTACAGTTGTGTTTCCGTTGAAATTTTCAATTATTCTTCTAGAAAAAAAAATTGAACTGTGAGACTTTGTACATTTTTGTCTTTTTTATTTGCTGATATTTTTTCATCCTATCGATGTCTTCTGAGCTAAAAATTGCTTCTTTTCCAACCACATCTCCTAACATTATACTATCTAATTCTAATGCTTAGGGTGTAATAGGACCTGATTCTTCGTTTATCATAAAGACCAGTTCGGGATCTGAATCATTTTTGACTTCAAATTTATACAGTATTACATCTGATGGCAAGACTTCTTTTCTAGAACAAATTTCTAAATCTTGTTCCTCTATATATTTTATTATTTTTTAGGAATTTTTCCCCTCCTAGGGCAATCTCTAGTAAAATGTCCTTCTTCATCACATATAAAGTATCTACACCCCTTCTTGTCATTTTTTGTAGAAGACTCGTCCTTTTTCCTAATATATTTATTACTTTTGATAAGTCCTCTGCTCTTTATCTATGGTTTCCATCAAAAAAAATTTCTAGATATTGGTTTTGGCCCTCTTTCGCTTCCTATTTTTCATTTTTTGCCAATTATTTTTTCGCAGCACTTTCTTCCTTTAGGAAAGTTACATATCATGTTTTTCAACTTTTTACTAGATTTTATATTAAGACTTGAAAAGTATTTTGAGAATATTTTGCAATATTCATCAAATTCACGTATTTCGTAAAATTCAATTTTGGATAGTGCATAAAGGAATTCTTCTTCTTGAGCTTTATCATCTATGAACCGACATAAATTTTCTTTGATGATTTTTATGAAGTCAGTAAAGATTTTTTTCAAAACTAGTGAACTTGTCGCTTTCTCCTCACTCTTTTCGTTTACTTTTACCTTCTCTCGAATTTATCCATTGTTTCATCCATTGCAAAACAACTCCTTGTAAGGTTCCTGTAATGTAATTGACAAAGCTTTCATTGTCCTATGTTCCATCGTGATTTGTGATTACGACTTAGGGATTGTGCCTAGTCATCTATAACTTTTTGTTTATCCATAAATGTATATTAGACAAATCTAGGTAGGTTCCTCATTGGGATACACTCCTTTTTATTAAATCATCAATTCTCATATTCCCTTCTATTTGTAGGTTGTTTGAATCTATTGGAGTTTTGCTATCTTTTCCAACATGTATTAGCTTACTGTCAAATTCAATCCCTTTCTCAAGTTTAGTCTCGTATTCATCGTGTGTAGTCATTCCATAGTCCTTATTGTCTAAATTCGTTGTTCTTTCTGGCTCTTCGTCCTCACTTTTTAGGTTGTATATTTCAGGGTCAAATTTAAAATTCTGTAACAAATCTTCATTTTGAAGGTATGTCTCTTACATTCTCTTTACTAGATGGTCCCTCTCCTGAATAGTAATTTGGACCTTTATATAACTCCTTCCAACAACTGATTAGCTCCATTATTGACTTATACTCTTTACTGGAGTACAACTTTTTGACTTGCATCATGTTTATCCGTCATTTTTTTGCCTTGAGATGGTACCTAATCTGTCAATGCGATCCAATCTTCCCACTACTTCCTTCATTTCCATATCAAATCATTTCATGGAAGTATTTTTTTCGTACATACAGAATATAGAAATATATTTGTCATTTTGTTCCGCTAATTTTTCTATTCGGGACTCTAAATTGTTGAACCTGAAAACCATGAGATCAACAAGGGTATTAAGAAAGTTGGTTATATTAGTTAGATTTTTATCTATAACTCTTGAAAAATATTCTAAATGACTATAGACCCTTCTAGAATGCTCAAATAAGCATGGTATGTCGGTAGCCATCTAAAATATCAGTGGGTAACTAGCTCTGAGTAATCAACGGTGCCTAAAACTACCTCCTGAGGGTTACCCTACGAATGCCTACCTTCAGCAACAAAGGGCACACTACGGAATCTGGACTTTAAAACTATTCAAATATAACAGGAGACACTTAGAATGCATTTAGGACAGTGAACATGCAGGTTGTTAGGGAGCAGAAGGTTGGTTTTTGTACTATCCCCAAGTTTCTTCGATTTTTTAATTTTTTACGAATTTCTAGAAATAAGATCATGCAAAACAAAATAAAATTTGTCTAGCACACCTAAGCAAGTACTTTATAATAATTCAAAAATGTATAGTACATACCGAAACGGTAATCATTTCAAACAGAAAATACTTTGTACAGACTGCAGATCCTTACGCCCAGCAAGGAATGCCTAGGCTCTGATATCAGAGAAGTACATTACTACTACTGGTGCTCACATATTAAGGCAGGAAGCTAATACCCTCAGGCATACTAATTATACATAATAGTGGTGGCTTTTTATAGGTGGAAGGTGGTTTGATCGGCTGGCATAAGACTGGTAAAAGAGTGGAGCGGATGAGAGGGTGAGGAGAGGATGATGATGCAGAAAAGGAGGCGTTGAGGAGTTTAGAATGTTGTGGGAGCTCACTTTTGCTAGTGTGGATGGCCGATGATGATGCCCTTCTTCAGAGGTTCCCTTTATAGACGAGCTTCCTTCCATGAGAAGCCTTGTGAGAATCTTACTGTAGAAAACCTTGTCAGGAATCTTCACTTTTGATGTTGTTGTCAAGAATCTTTACTGTTGATGGCAGGAATCTCTACTATTGATGTTGCCGTCGGGAATCTTCACTATTGATGTTGGGAATCTCCACTGTTGATGTCAAGAATCTCCAATGTTAATGTCGCCATCAGGAATCTTTAATGCTGAATGAGAATTTTTTAGACTGTGGATGTCAGGAGAGGCATCGCCTCATTTTTTTTTTTTTTTGCTTACATGAGTATGCTATATTTGCATGAGATATTTTACAGAAAGTTAATGAAATTATCAGAGATTGAGATTTTTGCTGAACCTAGAGATGTAGGATCTATCCATCCATTTGTGGAAGGGTCGTCCCAACCTGTTGGCCTGATTTTTGCTTATGGTGGTTTCTTTTGGTCGAGTTTTCATTTTGGGACTAATTTTTTCACTTTTGGCATCCCATAGAGAACATAGTATTCAAACTTTCAAGACTCCTCTTCGAGTAGGCCAACTTCTGAGTTGCCTTCTTCATATGCTGCTTTAGTAGCCTTTGTACAGAGACTCCCCTGCTAAGGGCTTTCTCGGTTATGTCAACTTTCACTTTTGCCTTGACTTTCATGTCCATTTCTTCCTCGATCTGCTGTGTAAAGATGTTGCATGTTTGCGATCCTTCTGGCAGTGTGTCCCTTACCCTACTTGATTCGACGAGATTGGGCAACTCCTTCTCTAAAAGTTTACGCATACTTTTTAGGAGATCAATTTGTCTGGAGGTTGCTTCCCTAATGATACCTTCATTAATGGTTGTTATATAATATGAGCAAACCTCTCTCAAGGATATGTGCTCTGATTCATACTTCATTATAAGATTTCCTAAGTTTCCCATATGCCTTCGAAAAACACAGTGAGTTCCAATCCCAAGATTTTCCTTTTGGTAAGCTCTCTAGGCTCCGTTTATTTCAGAGTATAATGGTAATGAGATCTCTATTTTGGGAAAGCTTGTTATTTTGGGCTCAAGCATGTGATGGGCGAGATCACGAACTTCTTCCACTATATATGGGTTCTAACGTGACATTTCCCAAGCTAAGACAGCATTCTCACGGGAGTAGTAATGCCTGCAGAAGGACCCATTAAAATCGAATATCTTATTGTAATATTTTTTCCAGTTTGTATAGATACCCGACTGATATCCCACAAATATGATGAATGCTGCTGAAATAGGAATACTACTTGCTATAGTCTTCCCCATATCATTCTTAGTTGTCATACTTGTCATCTGGAAAAAAATTATTAGTGGATTACTAATATCTTCATTGTCTGGGAACACTAATATTTTCCTTCTCTAGAAGCTCTTTGTACTTACTTATTCTTTATTTGGTAGGTCGGCTTAAGTAATCTGCGATAAAGTTGTCTTTTCGTTTAACATGTTCTATCTTAAAGGAGTATTGGGCTATTTCATTATATCATTGTATGCGTTTACTAGAGGTCTTTCTCGTATTTACTAGAAAATCTCTTACAATCTTGTTATCTGTTCTGATAATAAAGTATTTGGGTGCAAGAAATATTTGAAATTTTTGCAAAGCTAGCTTTATAGTGTATATTTCTTTTCAAATATTATCTACTTTAATTCATTTGGTTTGAATTTTCTAAAGTTGTACCCGCAAATTTTTCATGTTTTAATATCTTTTATGGTATGCTCCTTTTTCTAAGTCTGATTCCATTTTGGAATAGAGGTGGCTTTTGTTCGTCCCAGTTTTCCTTTGAGATTGTTTTCAGTGCACACCCCGAATATTTGTCCGATGCATCGGTGTCAAGAATTAGTTTATCTCCTGATTTTGGTAGGTAGATTTCTGATTTATTCTCCGCAAGTTGCTTAATGTTTTTAGAACCTTTTTATTTTTGTCCGTCTAGATAAAGTCTTGATTTTTATTTAGTTTTTTCAGAAAGGGTATTTCTTGCTCAGTAAGTTCTCGCAAGAAATTTTTTCCGTAATTCAATAACCCTAGTAAACTTTATAGCTGCCTTTATCTTTTATTTCTTCGAAAAATTCCCTTATTTTTGAAATGATATGTTTTGGTAGTTGAACGCCATCTTTGTCTAGGACAATTCCAAAGAATTCTATCGATTTTTTTCGAGTTCAATCTTTTTTGGGAAGAGTATTATCACTTATCTTTTAAAAATGTCACTAAAGAATCTTAGGTGTCCCTTTTGATCTTCTTTTGTATTGGAAAAGTCCAAAATATCATCTTTAAGTCATTAAAAATTGAGTCCATCTATCTTTGAAATATTTGTAATGTGGTATTTAATCAAAATGGCATAACATTCCAATGAAAATAACCACGCGGTGTACTAAATGCTGTTAGTAGTTTCAATTCCTCAGTCATTTTAATTTGCCAGAAACCAAATTTACCGTCGAACTTACTGAATACTCTAGATTCTTTTGTTAAATTTATTAGGACTTTCTTCCTTGGGATAAAATACCCATCAAATTTAAGATTTTAGTTTAGTCTCTTATAATTAATTATCGTTCGGGATTTTTTTGCTCTTTAATTCATTAAGATTTCTAACTATAAATACTGGGCTAGAGTGAGAACTAGTGGTTTTCTCTATTAGACCTATACTTAAAAGTTCACATATTTAATTGTCGAATTCATCTATATCTTGCCTATTATAGAGCATGGGTTTTACCCTAATAACTACATTGTCGTCTCTTAACTGAATCTTTGGGCTTCGATCCTAAAGTTTTAATAGATTTTCGCTAAAATTTTGACTAAGTGTTTTATAAAGGTAGTGGGTTTGATGTAGCTCATAAACCTCTTCGCATCTCTTCAAAGGGTTTTTATTGTCTGAGATATTTTTTGGAGGAAAAAAGTCTTCTGTACACTTGTACCTAGGTCCTTCTAAATGAGTCATGTCGACCCTACGGGGTTGGTTACTTTCTTGTTGATGTAGGGACACCATCTATTTTTCTACAATCATTGGTAGATATTCTTCAATAAAATTGTTCCCTAAAACCATGTCCCCATTCATATGTGGAAAACATAAGAGTTTTAGTATAATAATTTTTTTTCATTAATCCAAATTTTCATGTTTTTGGTTTTGTTTTGGATAGTTGTTTTATGAGCACTAATCCTTATTATTTTGATTGGATATTTCATTGGTTTCTATTTTTCTAGTGGTATGTTATTTTCTCGACAAGAACAAACTGTGGCCCTCGTATCTAGTAGCGCATGTAAAGAATATTGTTTGTAATCTTTGAATCTGAATATTCCTTTAACATAATTAAACATTCTTCCTTGTTTTGGAGCAAAGATTATCTCATCATATCATATTGTATATTCCTCTTCTTGCTCGCTGTTAGCTTGTTCAGAATTTAAGATAACATCTTCATTTGCTCTTTCCTCCTCTCTTTTACTTTCTTGGATACTAATTTCTATTGGTTTAGTTTGCAAAAGGTTTTTATTATTGTCTTCCTCCTTTTTCTCTCCATTCTTCATGGTTATATTGTTTATTTCATTTGATTGGTCTTCTTCCAGGCTTAATTTATATCCGAAATGTCGTAGCAAACTTTTGAATTTTGTATAGATTTTTTGAGTTATCGAATTAGATTTTCTTTGATTTCTAAAGTTATGTTAGGATCTTTATTTTGTTTTTTAATTTTTCCATTTGGAGAACTAGCTCATCAAATCTTTTTTTGAAATACCTTGTAGTGTACATCATGTCATATATATCATTATACATGTTGTCGTATAAACTACAATCCATTTTACAAATCGTGCAATTGCATGGTGTGTCGGTAGCCGTATATAATATCGGTGAGTAACTACCTCTGAGTAGCCTACAGTGCTTAAAACCACCTCCTTAGGGTTACCCTACAAATGCCTACCTTTGGCAACAAAGGGCACGCTTAGGAATTTGGGTTTTAAGATTGCTCAAATCTACCAAGAGACACTTATAATGTATCTAGGATAGTAATCATGCAGGCTGAGGGAGCAAAAGGTTGGTCTTTTGTACTATCCCGAAGTTTTTCTTATTTTTTTTGTATTTTTTACAAATTTTCTGGAAATAAGATAATTCAAAACTACATAAAAGTTGTTTAGCACACCAAAACAAGTACTTTATAATAATTCAAAAATATATTGTACATACCGGAACGATAATCATTTCACACCGAGGACACTTTGTACAGACTACAGACTCCTATCACCCAGCAAGGAACACCTGGGCTCTGATACCAGAGAAACGCACTATTAAATGCTACTGCTATCCCACACTAATGAAGGAAGCTAATACACTCAGGCACACTAATTATACATAATATTGGTAGCTTTTTTATGTGGAAGGTGGTTTGATCGGCTGGCATAAGACTGGTAAAAGAGTGGAGCGGGTGAGAGGGTGAGGATAGGATTATGATGCAGAAAAAGAGGTGTTGAGGAGTTTAGAATGTTAAGGAAACTCACTTATACTTGTGTGGATTGCCAATGATGATGCGCTTCTTCGGAGGTCCCTTTTATAGACGAGCTTCCTTCTATGAGAAGCCAATCTTGTCAGGAATTTTCACTATTGATGTCGTCGTCAGGAATCCTTACTGTTTATATCAGGAATCTCTATTGTTGATGTTGCCATCAGGAATCTTCACTGTTGATATCAGGAATCTCTATTATTGATGTCAGTAATCTCCACTGTTGATATTGCCGTCAGGAATCTTTAATGCTGGATGAGAATTTTTTGGATTTTTTGGACCGTGGATGTCAGGAGAGGCATCGTCTTTCCCCCTTTTTTTTGCTTAAATGAGTATGCTATATTTACATGAGATATTCAGACTTTACAGGAAGTTAATGAAATTATCGGAGACTGATATATTTGTTGAAGCTGGAGATATATGATCTATCCATTCATTTGTGGATGGGGCGAGGTCGTCCCAACATGATGGCATGATTGATACTTCTGATGCTTGCTTTTGGTCGAGTTTTGATTTTGGGACTAATTTTTTCACTTTTGGCGTCCCATAGAAAACATAGTATTCAAATTTTCTAGACTCCTCTCCGAGTAGGCCAACTGCTGAGTTGCCTTCTTCATATAGCTGCTTTAGTAGCCTCTGTATAGAGACTCCCCAGCTGAGGGCTTTCTCGGTTACGTCGACTTTCACTTCTACCTCGACTTTCATGTCCATTTCTTCCTCGACCTACTGTGTAGAGATATTGCATGTTTGCGATCCTTCTGGTAGTGTCTCCTTTGCCTTGCTTGATTCGGTGTAGTTGGACAGCTCCATCTCTATAAGTTTACCTATGCTTTATAGGAGATCGGTATGTTTGGAGATTGCTTCCCAAATGATACCTTTATTGAGGGTTGTTATATAATCTGAGCAAACTTCTCTCTGGGTTTTGAGTTCTGATTCATGTTTCAATATAAAGTTTGCTAAGTTCCCGATATGCCTTCGGAAAATGCGACGGTTCCAATCTGCAGATTTGCCTTTTGGTGAGCTCTCCAAGCTCCGTTTATTTCGGAGTAGAATGGTAATAAGATCTCTAGCATGGGAAAGCTTGTTATATTTGGCTCCAGCATGTGATGGGCATGATCATTAACTTTTTTTGCTATATATGGGTTCTGACGTGACATTTCCCAAGCTAAGACAGCATTCTCATGGGAGTAGTAATGCCTGAAGTAGGACTCATTAAAATCGAATATCTGGTCGTAGCCCAGTTTGTAGATACTCTGCTGATATCTCACGAATATGACGAATGATGTTGAAATAGAAACACTACTTGCTATAGTCTTCCATCTATCATTCCTAGTTGTCATACTTGTCATCTACAGAAAAGATTATTAGTTGATTACTATTATTTTCCTTGTCTAGGAGCTCTTTGTAATTATTTATTTTTTATTTGGTAGGTCGGCTTAGATAATCTACGATAAAGTTGTCTTTTCCTTTAATATATTATATCTCAAAGGAGTACTGGACTACTTTATTATACCATTGCATGAGTTTACCGAAGGTTTTTCTCGTTTTTACTAGAAAATCTCTTACAACCTTGTTATCTGTTCTGATAATAAAGTATTCAGGTGTAAGAAATATTTAAAATTTTTGCAAACCTTGCTTTATAGTGTATATTTCTTTTCGAATATTATCCAGTTTAATTTGTTTAGTTTGAATTTTTCAGAATTGTACCTACAAAGGTTTTCATGTCTTAATATTTTTTTTGGTATGCTCCTTTTTCTGAGTCTGATTCCATTCTGGGATTGAGGTGGGTCTTCTTCGTCCAAATTTTCCTTTGGGATTGTTTTTAATACACACCCCCAATATTCGTCCGATGCATCAGTGTCTAGAATTTGTTTATCACCTGATTTGGGTAGGTAACTTCTGGTTTATTCTCAGCGAGTTGCTTAATGTATTTTATAATCTTTTTATCTTTGTCTATCCAGATAAATTCTTGATTTTTATTTAGTTTTTTTAGAAAGGGTATTTCTTGCTTAGTAAGTTTTGCGGGAAATATTTTCCGTAACTCAATAATCCTAGTAAACTTTGTAGCTTCCTTTATCTTTTATTTCTTCAAAAAATTTACTGATTTTTTTAAAATGATATGTTTTTGTAGTTGAATGCCATCTTTTTCTAGGACAATTCCAAGGAATTCTATCGATTTTTTTTTATTTTGATCTTTTTTGGGGAGAATATTATCCCGTGTCTTTTAAAAATGTCATTAATGATCCTTAGGTATCACTTATGATCTTCTTTTGTTTTGGAAATGACCAAAATGTCATCAATATATATGACACAGAAATTTTTAAGTTATTAAAGATTAAGTCCATCCATCTTTGAAATATTTGTAGTGTGGTGTTTAATCCAAATAACATAACATTCCAATGAAAATGACCACGCGGTGTACTAATTAAATGTTGCTAGTAGCTTCGATTCCTTCGTCATTTTAATTTGCTAGAAACTAGATTTATAGTCGAACTTACTGAATACTCAAGATCCTTTTGTTAAATTTATTAGGACTCCTTCCTTGGGATAAAATACCGATCAAACTTAAGATTTTGGTTTAATCTCTTGTAATTAATTACCGTTCGGGGTTTTTTTTCTCTTTAATTCATTTAGATTTCTAACCATGAATGTTGGGTTAGTGTGAGGACTAGTGGTTTTCTCTATTAGACCTATACTTAAAAGTTCACTTATTTGATTGTCGAATTCATCTATATTTTGCCTGGTATAGAGCATGGATTTTACCCTAATAATTACATTATCGTCTCTTAACTGAATCTTACAGAATCTTAGGCTTTGATCCTATAGTTTTAAAAGATCTTCACAAAAATTTTTACTAAGTGTTTTATAAAGCCAGAGGGTTTGATCTAATTCAAAAACCTATTTGCATTTCTTCAATGGGTTTTTATTGTCTGAGATATTTTTTGGAACAGAAAAGTCTTCTGTACACTTGCACCTAGATCCTTCTAAAAGAGGCCTGTCAACCCTGCGGGTTTGGTTACCTTCTCCTTGATGTAGGGACACCATCTGTTTTTCTAAGATCATTGGTAGATACTCTCCAATAAAATTGTTCTCTTAAACCATGTCCCTATTCATATGTGAAAAATATAAGAGTTTTGCTAAAACAAATTTTTTTCATTAAGCCAAATTTCCACGTTTTTGGTTTTATTTTGGATAGTTGTTTTATATGCACTAATCTCTATTATTTTGATTGAATATTTTATTGGTTCCCATTTTTCTAGTGGCATGGCATTTTCTTGACAAGAACAAACTGTGGCCCCCGTATCTAGTAGCGCATATAATGAATATTGTTTGTAACGTTTGAATTTAAATGTTCCTTTAACATAATTAAACTTTCTTCCTTGTTTTCGGAGCAAAGATTATCCCATCATATCATATCGTATATTCCTCTTCTTGCTCTATGTTAGGTTCTTCGGAATTTAAGATAACCTCTTCATTTGTTCTTTCCTCCTTTCTTTTACTTCCTTGGAAACTAATTTCTATTGGTTTAGTTTGTAAAAGGTTTTAATTATTGCCTTCCTCTTTTTTTCTCTCCATTCTTCTCGGTTATATTATTTATTGCATTTGATTGGTCATCTTCCAGGTTTAATTCATATCCAAAATGCCGTAGCAAAGTTTTGAATTTTTTATCGATTTTTTTGAGTTGTCGAATTAGATTTTCTATGATTTCTAAAGTTATGTTGGGATCTTTACTTTGTTTTTTTTAATTTTTCCATTTGGAGAAGTACCCCATCAAATCTTTTTCAGAATACCTTGGAGTGTACAGTCATATATCATTAAACATGTTGTTGTATAAACCAAAATCTATTTTACATATCTCGCAATTGCATGGTGTGCCGGTAGCCATCTATAATATCGGTGAGTAACTAGTTCGGAGTAGCCTATGGTGCCTAAAACCACCTCCGGAGAGTTACCCTACAAATGCCTACCTTTGGCGACTAAGGCACGTTCAGGAATCTATGCTTTAAGATTGCTCAAATCTAGCAGGAGACACTTAGAATGTATCTAGGACAGTAATTATGCAGGCTATGAGGGAGCAAAAGGTTGGTTTTTTGTACTATCCCGAAATTTTTCTGAATTTTTTGCATTTTTTACGAATTTTCTGGAAATAAGATCATACAAAACTACATAAAATTTGTCTAGCACACCAAAGTAAGTACTTTATAATAATTTAAAAATATACAGTACATACCAGAACGGTAATCATTTTACACTGAAGACGCATTGTACAGACTGCAGACCCCTACCACCCAACAAGGAACGCTTGGGCTCTGATACCAGCAAATGTGTGTTTTGCAATAGATGAAACAATGGAGAGGATGAGAGGGTTTTGCAGTCTGTACAAAGCATCTTCGGTGTGAAATGATTACCGTTACGGTATGTACTATATATTTTTAAATTATTATAAAGTACTTGTTTTGATGTGCTAGACAAATTTTATGTAGTTTTGCATAATCTTATTTCCAGATATTTCTTAAAAATACAAAAATCATAAAAACTTGTGGATAGTACAAAAAACCAACCTTTTGCTCCCTCACAACCTACATGATTATTGTCCTAGATACATTCTAAATGTCTCCTACTAGATTTGAGTAATATTAAAACCCTGATTTCTGAAGCATGCCCTTTATTGCCGAAGGTAGGCGTTTGTAGGGTAACCCTCAGAAGGTGGTTTTAGGCACCGTATGCTGCTCAGAGTTAGTTACCTACCAACATCTTAGATGGCTACTGACATACCATGCATATTTGAGCATTTTAGAAGGGACTATAGTCATTTAGAACATTTTTAGGAGTAGATAAAAATCTAACTAATATAGCCAGCTTCCTCTATACCCTTGTTGATCTCATAATTTGTAAGTTTAGCAAATTAGAGTCCTAAATAGAAAACTTAGCAGAACAAAATGACAAATATATTTCTATATTCTGTACGTATGAAAAAAAATACTTCCATGAAATGATTCGATAAGGAAATGAAAGAAGTAGTAGAAAGGTTAGATCGCATTGACGGATTAGGTATCATCTCAAGGCAAAAAAAACATGTCAATAGATAAACATGATGCGAGTTGAATGGGTATACTCCAGAAAAGAGTTGACTCGATAATAGAGCTAATTAATTATTGGAATGAGTTATATAAAGATTCAAATAGTACTATTCAAGACCATCTAGTAAAGAGGATGCAAGAGACATACCTTCAGATTGAAGGTTTGTTACACTATTTTAAATTTGACCCTGAAATATATAACTTAGAAAGTGAGGAAGAAGAGTCAAAAAGCACCATGAATTCAGACAAAGAGGACTATGGAATAACTATACACGATGAACACGAGACTGAACTCAAAAAACGGATTGAATCTAACAGTGAGCTAATACATGTTGGAGAAGATAGTAAAGCTCCAACAGATTTAAACAATCTACAAATAGGAGGGAGTATGAGAATTGATGATTTAACAAAAGGAATTATATTTCAAGGAAGAACCTATCTAGATTTGTCCAATATACATTTTAAAGATAAACAAAAGGTTATGATGACTGGGCACAATCCCTACCTGTCGTAATCATAAATCATGAAGGAACATGGGACAATGAAAGGTTTGTTAATTACATTATGGGAATCTTACAAGGATATATTTTGTAATGGATGAAATAATGGATAAATTTGGGAGAAGGAAAACTAAACGAAAAGAGTTGGGAGAAAGCAACAAGTTCACTTGTTTTGAAAAAATCCTTACTGACTTCATAAAAATCATCAAAGAAAATTTGTGCGGGTCGTAGATGATAAAGCTCAAGAAGAAGAAGTCCTTCATGCGCTATCCAAAATTGAATTATGGGCGCATTAAGTCATCATCCTTCCATTTTTTTCACATAAGAATTTTTCTTAATTCCACAAGACCCCCTCGAAAGCTTTCAGAATTTTACTTCTCTATCTCAGTAGAATTTCAAAATAATCTGAATTTTTCTTTTTAAACTCTTACTTTTTCGCTTTTATCCTCGCATTCACCCTTACTTCTCGTGAGGCTATGGTAGCTTCGTGCAAGTTGTCGGTGATTGCCCTATGAGCTTCTTCTCAAGATAACCGCCTTCGACCTGAGCGATCGATTCAAAGTTCATCTCCCCCCTTTTTTAGGTGAGCCCCACTTCATCTTCTTCTTTTGAGCTCTTTGAGACCCGAAAAAACTTCCTTCCAACTCTTCTAGAAAACAGCGATTCCTCCTAATCTCTCCTTCAAATCTTCCCTTCATGGCCTCCAAATGCTCCTCTTCCACAGTGTTTCACCAGCCATAGGGCCTTCGGCGACCACCGTAACCATGCCAATCGGAGGTAACTCCGCCTTCGCTGGTTTGATTTGAGCCTTTTGGGCTTCTTTGCTAAGTGAGGCTATAAATAGACTTGCCTTATATTTTGACCTCCAAAACTTTCGTTCTTACACAAGGCTATTTTAGTCTTGCGCGTGAGTCGCAACTTTACCTTAGAATTTCTTCGTACAAAAGTATCTTTGCATCCTTGTGTACCTTAACCGTTGGTCAAGAATATCGCATTTTGCTCAAAGCTATAAACCCCATTTCTTCATAAGTTTTTATTTCAACGCAAAATTATTTTAGTTCCATGCATTTTTGTTGCCTGCGCGAAGCTACATAAACTCACTCTACACTTGAGGAAGTTACACAAGGCTATCTCAGCCTATGCAAAGTTACTAGTCCAGCCTCGTGCTTTTGTTGTTCATGCGAGACTACTTTAGCCTCGCGAGCCTTCATCATTTGCACGAGGCTAATTTAGCCTCACATGTATTAAGACTAAGAAAAAAAATTGTTCTTCTTTGTGAATCTTCTTAAATTTTGCTTTCTTGACTTCGGCAGTTAACTACTACAATGATGCACTCACCAAATGCAACTATTTCGGTTACAGAGGAGGGCCCAATGGTACCGTCCAATTCCATTTTAGGAAGCGAGTGCCTATTTTCACTTAGGGTAGCTACAAAGATCATGTTGAAAGACTTTCCCAAAGTAGCCAAACGACTCTTAGGGAACTAATCATCGACGCTCCACTAGAAGGGTCAAACCGTCATCTCTTAGAAAATCTGCATTCCTGTTTGGGGATTAAGTCACAGTTTCAAACAAATCTTTATATGTGGATGAACATAAGTGGCTTCGGAAAGTAGAGGGTGTCAGGATGTTTTTTCCTGACATGACGAGAAGCTACCCATTAGCGTAATTTCAGAAGTTGTTAGTTTCTTATCTTATGAACTGGAATGTGACCAGAGAGTAAGATGGGATAGCAGTTGGCAATTTTGGCACCATCAATGCCTATCAGGATGGTCCTAGTAGATCCATCACCGGACTTCTTCCTAGCATATTCAATAAGGACTACCCCCTTGTTGAAGTTCTCTAAAGAGCTGACAATTTTTTGAACAAGTTTTTGTCTGAGAAAGGGCAGTAACCGGCTCATATTTCAAAACTCCTAGCTAGATTCACACAACAGAGAACAAGTGGTGGAGCAAAATGGTGGACTTCGTATTAACAACCTTTGAAGATACATTGTGAAGTTTTGGTCTTTATGGTGCTATCAGGAACATACAATTCGGTCTTCCACACAATCCCTATCACCTATATAGAGTCCTTGAGATGTTCAATCTACATTCGGGCACTTTATTCACTCCAATAGAGGAGCTTGGCTTTGCTTTTCCCAAGATGTTTGAGGTCTCACTATTGTCTATGGGAGAGTTGTGATATGAGGAATACGTGCCAACCATAAAGGGTTAGATTAGCTAAAGGAGAAGGACAGGGCTACGTATGAGACATACTAGGAGATGCTCTGTCATTTCAGAATTTGTGCTCAGATTCTGGAATGAGGGGTCAAGGAGTTGGGCAAAAGACATAGGCCTTTTACTTGTTTCATAATTTGGATCAAGCCCATGTCAAAATGGCTAGACACGAGAGCCTGAGTGATGAAACTATCAGGGAGAGAATTTCAGACTTAGGAGCTACATCATATGTTGCCGAATCTGATGATGACAAATTCAAGTTGGCATGCAATTAGAGAGCTTCTATTATTAAGCCAAGTATCAAATTTCTGATAAAGGAGTTCTTGCCAGCTTCCGAATGTTGTGGTTCAAGAGGTGTGTCATACCTTCACTTCCAAAAGAGGCCATTGCCATCAACATGGTGTATCCCGCATTACGTCATGCTCAAAGACGGTCTCTCGGACTCCTCCCAGCCATGGTCTGCAGCCTACTAAACGGTTTGACAGAACTTCATACCGAATTCAATAGGGCAAGAAACTCTTATCAATAATGTATGGGAGAGATATATAAGACTCTATACCCTCAAGTTGAGCTATCGTATACATATATGATGGCCTGTTTTGTGCTCCACTAACCCATCGTAATGACGGCCCCGACATCTGAAGATCTAACTTGTTTTCCTTAAGTAGAATGAAACGAGAACTCTGACTGGATGAGCTACTATATGTCTGTTGTCTGCAGAATCCTTCAAAGTCATCAGAATTATCAAATCTATCATAGCTTCCCCGAGTTTCCTAATGACAACTATGGCGATAACTTCCAGGACATCCGAGGGCCAGATGTTTTCACAATGCTGTCTTTGGGCTGCTTCTGGTGGCTTATTAATTTTTGCCCAGAACATCTGGTGTATCATTAAGGAATGACTTGCCACATGAAGCCATATTCCCCAAGTCAGTTTGCCCGTCAATTTGGCTACTCTCAGTTGTATGTGGAAAACCCAAATTAAAAGCTCAATTTTTAAGGCAATCTCTTTCTCTAGGCTTTTATACCGGGCATCATGCTATTGCCATCACGGGCTTCTGCATCAATCATGATTGTATGAAAGAGATTGAAGCTTACTAATCCAAGAGGAAAAGTGCAAAGAGGTCTTCGTCTTAGAGGCATGGATGAGTTCCTTAACTTAAAGGATGATGATGAAATCGAGAATGAGGAAGGAGATGTCAAGGTTAGAGATGAAGTAGTAGTCAAAGAGGGCAAAGGAGCAAAGACAAGGGAAACTATGGTTGCAGAGCAGGGGGCAGAGGCTCGAGCTGAAGAAGTCCCTGTTATGGCACTACTCAGGGTGTCACCCATAAAAGACCTCGAGCTAGTGAAGTCGGTCCTTCGAAGGACAAAAAGAAGAAGTCTCAACTGGCTCCTTCTCCCTTAATAGTCGGGGCTGCGGGTGATAATTCGAGACCTGAAGTGGTCGCACCTGCTAAAGAAACGGTACCCAGGCAATGGAGACAGCATATGAGGTGCCAGAGAGCACAAGTCAACCGTTAGGGATTACTACATCAGAAGTAGTAGCCACAGCCCACTCAGAACATGACACACCGCCACCAACTTCTAACACTCCTGAAAGGCTTGTGCTTGCAAATCAGGTGACTGATGCTTCTTCTTCTCTGCCAGCTCTAATGCCTTCTATTTCAGCGTCACCCTATAGTCCAACTACTGGACTAGTTTCTCCAGGTAATGAAATATGCCAACTTTTTTGCTTTAGCAAACATCTCACAGCATGACCTTATACTCTTCATCTCTTGGTATCTTAGGGGCCAGCTCTTCCAAGATGCATTCAGCTTCGGCTCAATCAGAATCGCTTGACTTAGTAGATTATTTTGGATGGTCCGGACCAAAATGTTGGTGGTGGTTAACAGTGATATCAATGCATATAATACCGACTATTTCGAACCCTCTGCTAACTACCGACAAGCACAGCCACCTTCACTCTGAAGACATAGAACTGGCAGGTCCTTAAGGCACCATGGTTTCAAGTGCCACTACGAAAGGTACTTGCTTAATCCCTATAGCACATGTCCCTATTACTTTATCAAAGTGTTGGCCTCTTAAAAGAGCATTTGTTGTCAATATAGGAACGGTGGCCATCAGTTTGCTTTCACCAATGCTTGCCACTTTGGCCAAAGCGTGTGACTCTTTGGCAATGACTCCCATTCCTCCTCAAGCTCCCCCAGTCACTGCAATCGTTACCCTGTCTACAGTTGTGAGTGCCCACATATAGGGTGGGAGTACGACAGAGCCGCGAGCCATGCCCGCATATTCAAACGCATCTCTCGTATTCTCCTTTGAGGGTGTTTAAGGTATGGGGAACGTCTTATAGGAGAGTCCATTGTCTAAGACAGCACATGCCGAGACTGGTGTTGTTGCTGCTGATGAGGTTTCGCACCCGTCATTAACTGCTTATTCGTCGGCATCCTCTTGCAGACTCTGGCTCCTCATCTGATAGGGCTCTTGCCTCAGTCCACTGTACCTCAACCGCCTCCAATCATTCCCTCTACTATTGCAGTGGCGATGCCTTCCTTGCCACTGGCATGTCTGAACAATCTAATGGAGGACTTTTTGCAACACTTTAGATCATTGCATACACTGATTTTGGCTGGGCGGGACTCCTATGATTTAGATTGTTTGCTGTTGCTGAGTTACATTGAGAACATCAAGAGAATCAGTAGTCTTGATCGAGCTTCTTTTTATCGTGTGCGTCTTCTAGAATTGGACCATCATCTTCAGAATCCGAACAACTTGTGACTGGCCAATGTATCTGCCATCATCGATATTGGGGTTGCCCGAGCCTGCGATGAACTGCATCTTCTACAAGAGGAGCTGAAGAAGAAGGAAGAGACATGTACTCGCGAGCCCAGGACTTGACCAATGTTCAAAGTGGAATAGGCAATAAGCTTGAGCGGGCCGAACTTGAAATGAAGGCTATCTCTCGCACCCGTGAGGCCATTGCCATTGCCCACGCTATCCTTCAAGCTGAATAGCTGAAATTTATTGAAATTATGAAACGCCGTGAGGCATTAAATCATCAGCAAGTGCAGATCCAGCAAGAAGTGGCCATGTGGACTAAGGCATTGGAGGACATACGCGCTGAAACAACACAATGCCTTATCATCAATGAGGATGTACTACGTCGTCAAGCTACCACTGCTGGTGAAGAAGCTCGTTCAAAGAGGTTGAGGGAAGCGGAGAGAGGCTATGAGCTCCAGTGAACATTGAGAACTGGCCTATGCATCTCTTTTTTCTCTTTTTTTAAACACACTTTGTACTTTCTCTTTTACTCTTTCATAAATAAAGAAACAGCTTATTTTGCCTTTCAATCTTATTGCACTATTTCCAACTTTCTTGACATGTAGTATGGGAATAAATGCTAGAGATACTCTGATGACAATATTGTTAGGACTGAACTTTGTAAATGGATTTTCTTTCGGGATTAGTGAATGGGACTGATGAAAATGAAAGCTTACTAAGGGTGTGGGAACATCTTAGCAAGCAAAGTGATTTGGTTGCGATGCCAATATGATGGATTTTAGTTCACAGAATGGCTAATATGCTTGACAAACGGAGCTAAGATGATCGGTTTAGAATCAAAGAGTGACTTTCTTGACTAAGCAGAGCCAATGGTCAAGCTAGGACCAACGAGTGACTCGTCTGGCTGACAGATAGAGCTAGGATGATCGGGTTAGTATCAAAGAGTGATTCGCTTAGCTGACAAGCAGAACTGATGATCGGGTTAGTATCAAAGAGTGACTCGTCTGGCTAATAGACAAAGCTAGAATGAAAGTGTTAGGATTAAAGAGTGACTCATTTAGTTGACAAGCAGAACCGATGGTTGACTAGGACCAAAGAGTGACTAGTCTGGTTGACAGACAAAGCTAGAATGATCGGTTTAGGATCAAAGAGTGACTCACTTGGCTGACAAGTAGAGTCGGTGATCGGGCTAAGACCAAATAGTGACTCATGTGGTTGACAAACAGAGCTGGGATGACCGGATTAGGATCACAAAGGATATTTTAGTAGTAGTGTATGAGATAATTCAAATTTCACTATCAAAGGTAAGAGCTTAACATTGCAGATTTGATCATATGAGGTGATATGAGTGAAACGGTTCAAATCTAACTGCCAAAGATAAGAGCTTAACATGATAGGTTAATGTGATTTTTAGCCAACCCCCAGCTATCAACAGATTTGATATGCCATTACTAATTGTCATTTGTTTTGGGCTAGCCATGCTATTTCTCTCATCATGATAAGTTTGTTGAGGGTTTTGTTTATGCTTGCATGCCAAACAATCCCTCTTTTCTTTGCCTATTTGGGATTGGGCCATTAATATTCATGTTTCTACCCCTAATATGATAGGATTGATCAAGCATTTTAGCCTCCTCTTTCCCCTTGTCTCGAAGGTGCTAGGCTATTCATATATTGCTCCTTACCATAATAGGTTGGCGAGCATTTCGATTTCCTCTTCTCTTTGCCTTATCAGCATCGAGCAGTTCATGCTTTTGCCTCAACATGAGAAGTTGTCGAGGATTTGATTTTCTCTCCCCTTTTCCTTTATGGCTATGGGTTGTTCATACTTTTTATCTCAGCATGATGGGTTGGCAAGAAACTTGTTCTCTTCTCTTTACTTTTGTAGTATTAGATAATGATGTATCCTTATAGGACAATATTGTGATAAATTTATCATGGAAGTTTTAGAAAATCCCAGTTATCAGTGGATTTGATATGCCTTTACCAATTGTTGTTTGTGTTGGGCTAGCCATGATGAGTTTGTTGAGGGTTTTATTTGGGCTTAAATGCCAAACATTCTCTCATTCCTTCGCCTTTTTGGCATTGGGTAATTGATTTCATACTCTTACAATTTCTCTTCCCATTACCTTAATGGCATTGGGAAATAAAATTTATTATGTATATACATGTAATAGTTATGGTAGAGTTTTTTTTGGTTTGATGACTATATGTAGTACTTCTTCAAGAACGTGCCATTGATATGCATCATCATTTTGTCACTGTCTTGGTTAATCAGTTGATAGGCTCCATTTCAGTCGACAGTTTCCACCACAAGGGCCCTTCCTACTTAGGTTCAAACTTCCCTTTATTCGTTCAAACTTCCTTTTATTCTTGTGAGTCATGATAATCAGCTTTTTGATAGCTAAGACAAGTCTCTCTCTTTGAAAGTTCTTCGTTTAACTTTCTTATTGAACACCACTAAGATACATGCTTGATACAACTCGATTTGTTGTTGCACATTTAAGTGCTTTGCGTTTAAACCTTCTAACTCTTGAAGTTGTTGTCAATATTTTTCTTCAGTTGTCATCCTCATAACCATTGCCACACATAGGAGCATGATTTGAATTTCAAGTGGTAAAACAGTATCGCAACCATACACTAAAGAGAAGGGCATGGCTTAGTCGGGGTTCGTACCATGGTACTGTAAGCCCATATACACTTGCCTAACTTTTCATCGCAATTGCATTGACTTGAAAAAACAAACTTTTAGAGGAGTTTCACAACGGTCTTGTTAAAAGCCTCGGCCAGCCCATTAGCTGTCGGATTATAAGGCATTGAAGCTACATCTTGAATCCTAAATTTATTGCAAAATCACATTAAGTCTTGACTAATGAATTGTGGTCTATTGACATGGATGATCCATCGAGACACGTTGAAGCAGTAAATCACATGATGTTTAATGAACTTAACTATATCCATCGTCTTCACATCCCTCATAGGGATAGCTTTTGCACATTTGGAGAAATAGTCGATTATTGCCAGTATGAATCAAAGGGCAAAAATACCCCAGTCTCCTAATGCAATCCCAAAGATTTAGCCCCGATTGATGGACCCCACAAGTCCCATCATGAGCTTCTTTAACCACTTCTTGGGCCTCTCTTTTAGATAAATAGCGGAGTAGGATACCGTCATGAGACTTTCGATATAGTGTTTGCAACATGACATTATAATAGAACTTGGTCGCCTTGTTTCTTATGGAGACAGATTCTTTAGGGTCTTCTGGAAGGATGTTGTATAATGCGTAGTCTACAAGCTGAAAGCACCAATCCCGCGGTTCAAACTTTATTACAACTTGGCATACTTCACTTACTTCTGCGTGCAGAAGTTCGCAGCTCCCGATGGTAACATGCTTGGTTGACCCACTGGATAATGCCAGAGTTGCAGCTAATGATGCAAGGGTATCAACGTATGTATTCTCATGTCTTGGCACATGATAAATGTAAAATTCGTCAAACTTATTGGCCAGTTGTGTATTGCTATTCGATGATATGGTATAAGGATTTTATACTTTACCTCATTCAAGTTCATCTAATTAACGACTAGGTTTCAATCACCATATGCTTCAAGATTTCTTACCTCCAATTACAAAGCTAGTTGAAGGGAAACTATAAGTGCGCTATACTCTGCCATATTATTTGTGCACGGCTCGGTCAGCAAATATTCCTGAGGCACCATGTGCTTATGGGGAGATACCAGCACTACCCCCACACCGGCTATGTCTCTTCTTACTACCCCATCGAATAATAGTTGCCACATCTGTCCTTCTGAGACCATATTGACCTCCATGATTTCCTCTAGAATGTTGCTATGGAGTTTGGAATTTTTTGAAATATGATGCTCTGCAAGGAAATCTGCTATGGCATGGCCTTTTATTGCCTTCGAGGTATGAAATGCATATCATAGGGTGATAGAAGCAATGCCCAGTTTGTGAGCCTGCAATTTAATGTTCCCGACCTAGTCATAAGCACTTTTAGTGGGTTTACCAGGAAATAACGCGTATTGTTTGGCCAGCGAGATAGTTTCTCATCTTCTGAACTGCGAACACCAATGCCAAATATTCTTTCTCGATTGAACTGTATTGATGTTCCGCATCGATCATCGCTCAACTCAAATAATAAATTGCCTGCTCTTGGCCCTGCTCGCTATGTTGAGCCAAGAGGGCACCCAGAGCATTATCCATTTCTCATACGTAAATAAGAAAAAGTTTTCTTAAGATAGGTGCCATCAATACTGGCGGCATTGTGAAGTAATTTTTAATGTTTTTAAAAGCCCACAAGCCTCATCGCAAACGAATGTGACCCCATCTTCATTAATTTTTTGAATGGTTGGTATCTTCCTAATAGATTTGCTATTAACTACAAGATATAAGCCAGCATGCCCTGCAACCCCCTGAGTTTTATCGTGATTTATTATGATTTGTATAATTTGTACTCAATATATGATACAACTCACATACTAGACTAATACTGATGCAGTTAAGAAAATTTTTTAATATGATATCAAAATCTCAACCAATTAAAATAAAATTTTTATAGGAGTGACGAAACATACTCGTAAAAAATAATATAAAATTTATTATGATTTGATATAATTTCTACTTAATATTATGCACAGCTTACGCATTAGACTGATTTTGATGCTGCTGAGAAAGTTTTTTTATTTTGAAGCCAAAATATCAACTAATTAATGTGAAATTTTTATAGAGTATTAATACAAACTCCTAAAAAATATAATTTTTTTATAATGATCAATGATGATTCAATACAATTTCTACTCAATATATTTCATGCACCAGATTTATATTGGTACAATTGAGATAAATTTTAAGTTTAAGACCGAAATGTCAAGCAATTAATGTAAAATTTTTCTGAGAGCGTCAAAAAATAATTTTGAAACATAATACAGAATTTTCTAGTAGTCCATGATAATTTGATATAATATCTATGCAATATAATATACTGCTCGCTTATCGAACTTATATCGATATACTTGAGAAAAATCGTTAGTTTGAGGCTAAAATGTCAACCAATTAATGTGAAGTTTTAATAATTATATTAAAATTTTATATAATTTCTACTCAATATAATTTATATGATGATTAGATATAATTTCTTAGTGAAGCCAAAATAGAATATAAAATTTTATAGTAATTCATTATGATTTGATATAATTTCTACTCAATATAGTACACAACTCATGCACCTAGCTGATACTAAAAAGCTGAAAAAAATTCTTTAGTTTGAGATCGAAATGTTAACCATTAATGTGAAATTTTATGACTGTCATAACATTTTCCTAAAAAAGAATAGAAAATATTTTTGGTGATACATGTTGATTTATTATAATTTCTACTCAATATAATATATAGCCCACGCATCAAACTTACACCAATGTAGTGGAAATTTTTTTTAATTTGAGACTAAAATTACAACCAATTAATGTAAAATTTTTATTTAAGTGCCAAAATATACTCGTAAAATAGAATATGAAATCTTATAATGGTCTATGATAATTTGTATTCAATTTTACTCAATATATTACACAACTCACTTACCTATCTGATAGCGGTGCAACTAAGAAAAATATTTACTTTGGTATTGAAATGTCAAGAAATTAGTGAAAACATTTTATGAGATCATTAAAACATATTCCTAAAAGATATAAAATTTTATAGTCATCTATGATAATTTGATAATATTTCTACTCAATATATTGCAAAGTTCATGCACTGGACTGATCCCATGCAGTTGAGAAAGATTGTTAGTTTTGAGGTGAAAATCTCAACCAATTACTATTAAATTTTTATGAGCGTGTTAAAACATATTCCTAAAATAAAATTCAAAATTATGTGATTATCCATAGTCATTTGATATAATTCTACTCAATATATAACACAACTAATGCAAAAGACTTACACCGGTATAGCTGAGAAAAAAATTGATTTGAGGTTGAAATGTATAGAATTAATGTGAATTTTTTTGAGAGTATTAAAATGTACTTCAAAAAAAGAATATAAAATTTTATAGTAAGTCATGATAATTTAATATAATTTCTACTCAATATAATGTAGAGCTTCCGCACTAGACCGATACTAGTACAACTTAAAAAAAAATTAGCTTGAGTTTGAAATATCAAGTAATTAATGTGAGTTTTTTTTTAAATTGTCAAAATATACTCCTTAAATAGAACAAAATTTTATGTTGATCCCTGTTGATTTAATACATTTATACTCTATAAAATACATAGCTCACACACCGAATATATATCAATGTAGTTGAAAAAAATCTTTTTTGAGCTCAAAATCTAACCTATTAATATAAAATTTTTATGAAAGAATCAAAACATACTTCTTAAATAGAATATAAATTTTTATAATGAGCCATAGCAGTTTGATACAATTTCTATTTAATATAGTATGTAGCATATGCAACGGAATGTATCGTATACAACGGAATGATTTAGGCACAGTTGAAAAAAATATTTAGTTTGAGATTAAAATATTAAGTAATTAATGTAAAATTTTTATGATTTTCAAAAAATATTTCTAAAATATAATACAAAATTTTATAGTGATCCATGATGATTTGATACTATATGTGGTAAATATAGTACATAAATCACGTACTAAACTAATACTGGTGCAGCTGAGAAAAATTTTATGTTTAAGACCAAAATATTATCCAACTAATCTAAAATTTGTATGAGAGTGGATAAAAATACTAATAAATTAAAATACAAAATTTTATTGTGACCCATGATGATTTTGTACAATTTATCTCAATATAGTACACAACATAAGTACAGCTAAGAAGATTTTTTAGTTTGAGAATAAAATCTCAACCAATTAATATGAAAATTTTATGGGAGTGTAAGAATATAATTTTAAAATAGAATACAAAGTTTTATAGTGAATCAAAGTGGTTCGATATAATTTTTACTCAATATAGTACACAGCTCATGTATCAGAGTAATACCAATGCAGCTGGAAAATTTTTTTAGTTTGAGGCTAAAATGTCAACTTATTAATGTGATACATTTATGAGAGTATCAAAAAAATACTCCTGAAACATAATACAAAATTTTATTTTGACCATATTAATTTGATACAATTTCTACTCAATATAGTAAATAGCTCATGCACAGGAGTAATACTAGTGCAGCTGAGAAAAATTATCAGTTGAGGCCAAAATGTCAACCAATTAATGTGATGAGAGTGTAAAAAATTATTTTGAAACATAAAGCAAAATTTTATTTTGATCCATATTAATTTAATAAAATTTCTACTCAATATATTAAACAACTCACGCACCGGACTGATACCAATGAAGCTGAGATAAATTTTTAGTTTGAGATTAAAATCTTGACCAATTAATGTGAAATGAGAGTGTCAAATAATACCCTTAATATATATATATATATATATATATATATATATATATATATGATGGATCATGTTTAATTGATGCAAATTTCGCTCAATATTGTACATAGTTAACGCATCAAATTGATATACTGAGAAAAATTTTTTGGTTTAAAATCAAAATCACAATCAATTAATGAAAAATTAATATGAGAGTGTCAAAATATACTCCTAAAGTAAAATACAAAATTTTATAATGATCCATAGTTATTTGATATAATTTCTAATTAATATACGACACAACTCATATACGGGACTAATACCGGTGTAGTTGAGAAAATCTTTATTCTGAGGTCAAAAAGTAAAGTAATCAAAGTGAAATTATTATGAGAGTAAGAAAACATACACATAAAATAGAATATAAAATTTTAAAATGATTCATTATGACTTGATACAGTATCTACTCAATATAGTATACAATTCACGTACTATATTGAAATCAGTACGGCTGAGAAAAAGCTTTAGTTTGAGGCTAAATGGCAAACCAATTAATGTAAAACTTTTATGAGAGTACCAACACATTCTCCTAATATAGAATACAAATTATCCATAATGATTTGATGTAATTTCTACTCAATATAATATACAGTTAATGCATCACACTTATACCAATGCAGTTAAAAAATTTTTTTAGTTTGAGATCAAAATCTCAACTAATTACCATGAAATCATTATTGAAGTGTCAAAATATACTCGTAAAATATAATCAAAATTTTATAGTGATCTATAGTGATTTGATATAATTTCTACTCAATAGGGTACAAAGCTCACACAGTAGACTAATATCGGGTGTAGTGATCCATAGTGAACAATTTTGGCTCAATAGAGTACAAAATACACACACCAGATTGGTACTGGTACAGCTGAAAAAAATCTTATATTTGAGGTCGAAATGTCAAGATATTAATGTGTAATTTTGATGAGAGTGTTAAAATATACATACAAAATAGAATACATTTTATTATAGTGATTCATATTGACTTGATATAATTTCTACTGAATATAGTACAAAACTCATACACCGGAATAATATTGGTCCAGCTAAGAGAAATCATTAGTTTTGGGTCAAAATCCAAACCAATTAAAGTAAAATTTTAGTGAGAGTATCAAAGCATACTCCTAAAATAGAACACAAATGTTAATTGTGATCCATATTCATCTAATATAATTTCTACTTAAAATCGTACACAGCTAATGCACTCGTCTGCTACCCATGCAACTAAGATAAATTTTTAATTTGAGGTCAAAATCTTAACTAATAAATGTAAAATTATTATAAGAATGTCAAAATATACTCCTAAAATAGAAAACAAAATTTTATAGTGATTTGATAAAATGTTTACATAATATCATACATTGCTCACGCACCATATTTATTACGGTACAACTGAGAAAATCTTTAGTTTGAGTTTAAAATTTCTAGAAAGTAATGTAAATTTTTTACGAAGTGTCAAAACTTAATCATAAAATAAAATACAATTTTTTTTAAAGATTCATGGTAAATTGGTACAATTTCTTCTCAACATAGTACAAAACTCACACACCAAACTAATACTAATACAACAGAGAAAATTCTTAAGTTTGAGGTCAAAATGTGAGGCAATTACCATAAATTTTTATGAAAGTGACAAAACATACTTCTAAAATAGAATCCAAGATTTTATATTGATCCATGGTAATTTGATACAATTTCTACTTAATATAGTATGCAACTCATGCACTAGACTAATACTAGTGCAGCTGAGAAAAATCATTAGTTTGAGCTTAAAATCTCAACTAATTAATGTGAAAGTGTCAAAATACATCACTAAAATATAATATAAAATTTTATAGTGACACTTCATGATTTGATATAATTTTTACTTAATATAATATATAACCACGCATTAGACTAATACTGGTTCTGCTGAGAAAAATGTTTAGTTTGAGATCAATATGTAAACCAATTAATGTAAAAATCTTATAATAGTGTCTAAACACACTTCTAAAATTTAATACAAAATTTTATAGCAATATATGATAATTTTATATAATTTCTATTCAATATAGTATGTAGCTCACGCAGCAGACGGATACCGATGCAGCTGTGAAAAATGTTTAGTTTGAGGTTGAAAATTCAAGAAACTAATATTAAATTTCTATGTAAATGTAAAAACATACTACTAATGCCAAATAAAAATCTTATAGTGATCAATTATGGTTTAATATAATTTCCATTCAATAATTTCCATTGAAAAATGCAGCTGAAAAGAGTGTTTAGTTTCAAGTCGAATTGTCAAGTGATTAATGTGAAATTTTTATAGAAGTGTCAAAATATACTCCTAAAATAGTACAAAATTTTAAAGTGAATTGTGATGATTTTATACAATCTCTATTCAATAGAGTACACAACTCACGCACTATACTGTACCGATGGAGTTGAGAAAAATTAGTTTGAAGTTAAAATGTAAAACAATTAATGTGAATTTTTTATGAGTATGTCAAAATATACTCCTAAAATAGAATATAAAATTTTATAGTGATCCATTATGATTTAGAATAATATCGACTCAATTTAGTATACATTTCATGCAAAATATTGACATCGGTGCAGCTGAGAAAATTTTTCAGCTTGAATTCGAAACATCAAGAAATTAGTGTGAAATTATTATGTGTTTTAAAAAATTCTTCTGGAATAGAAATCAAAATTTTATAGTTATCTATTATGATTTAATATAATATCTACTCAATAAATTGCACAACCCACGTACTTGCCAGATATCGGTGCAACTGATAAAAATTTTTAGTTTGAGACCAAAATATCAACCAATTAATGTAGAATTGTTATGAAACTGTGAAAATATACTCTTAAAATAGAATGCAAAATTTTATTATGATTTGTAATAATCTTAAACAATTTCTACTCACTATATTATGCAAAACATACTTTTAAAAATGAATATAAAATTTTATAGTGAATTATAGGGATACACTTTCTACTTAATATAGTATATAACTCACGCATCATACTCACACCGGTGCAACTGAAAGGAATCTATAGATGGAGGTAGAATTGTTAAGTAATTAATGTAGAATGTTTATGATAATATCAAAACATAATCTTAAAGTAGGATAAAAAAAATTTATGATCATCCATGATGATTTGATACCATTTCTACTCAATATAGTACACATCTCACGTATCGGACTCATACTAGAGTAGCTGAGAAAACTTTTTAGCTTAAGATCAAAATGACATACAATAATTTGAAATTTTTATGAGAGTGTTAATTCATACTCCTAAAACTGAATACAAAACTATGTAGTGATCTATGATGATTTGATACAATTTCTACTCAATATAATGTACAACTCACGCACCGAACTAATACCAATATAGCTGAGATAAATTTTTAGTTTAAGGTCAAAATCTCGACCAATTAAAATAAAATTTTTATTAGAGTGTCGAAATATACTCCTAAAATAGAATAACAAATTTAATAGTTATCCATGATAACTTGATACAATATCTACTTAATAAAGTGTAGAGCTCACATACTAGTACAATTAAGAAAAGCCTTTACTTTGAGGCCAAAATGTTGACCAATTAATGTTAATTATTTTAGAGTGAAAATATACTTTTAAAATAAAATTCAAAATTTTATGCTGATTCATGATAATTTAATATAATTTCTACTCAATATAATATATAGCTCACACAACAAATTTAAACCAGTACAACTTAAAAAAAATATTTAGTTTGTGGTGAAAATCTCAACCAATTATTGTAAAATTTTTATGAAAGTGTCAAAATATACTTTATAAATAGAATATAAAATTTTATAGTAATCCATGATTACTTGATACAATTTATACTCAATATAGAACACAACTCATGTATAGGACTCATATCCGTACAATAGAGAAAATCTTTAGTTTGATTTAGAAATGTTATGCAATTAATGAAAAATTTTTATGAGCGTGTTAAAATATGCTCCAAACATAGAATAAAAAATTTAACGGTGATCTATGATGATTTGATTAAATTTCTACTCAAAATAGTACAGAACTCATGCACCAAACTAATCCAATGCAGCTGAAAATTTCATTTGTTTGAGGTAGAAATGTCATTCAATAAATGTAAAATTTTTACAAGAATGTAAATACATAGTTCTAAAGCAAAATACAAAATTTTATGATGGTTTTATACAATTTCTACAGTACACAAATCATGTACTAACTAATATTGGTGCAGCTGAAAATATTTTTTAGTTTGAGGTCAAAATCTCCACCAATTAATGTTAAATTTTTAAGAGACTGTCTAAACATACTCTTAAAATACAATAAAGAATTTTATATGATTCATGATAATTTGATATAATTTCTACAAAATGTTAAACACAGCTCACATAACAGATAGATACTAGTAAGGCTGTAAAAAAAAAAATCAATAGTTTGAGGTCAAAATTTTAGCCAGTTAATATGAAATTTTTGTTAGAGTGTTAGAACATACGTCTAAAAAGAATATAAAATTTTATGGTGATCCACAATGATATACTTTCTACTCAATATAGTACATAACTTACGCATCATATTAATACTGATAGAATTGAAAAAAAAATCTATAGATAGAGATAGAAATGTCAAGCAATTAATGTGAAATATTTAAGATAATATCAAAACATAATTCAAAAATTGGATAAATAATTTTATGATCATCCAAGATGATTTGTTACAATTCTACTAAATATATTAAACATCTCACGCACCAAACTAATACCAGAGTAACTAAGAAAAAGTTTTAGTTTGAGGTCAAAATGTCATACGATTAATTTAAAGTTTTTATGAGAGTATCAATAAATACTCCTAAAAAATAATATAAAGTTATTTGGTGATCCACGATGATTTGATACTATTTCTACTCAATATAATGCATACCTCATGCAGTGGATTAATAATAGTGCAGCTAAATATTTAGTTTGAAATCAAAATCTCAACCAATTAAGTGAAATTTTTATGAGAGTGTCTAAACATACTCCTAAAATAGAATTAATAATTTTATAACTATCCATGATGACATGATACAGTATCTACTTAATGAAGCACACAACTCACGTTCCAACTGATATCAGTGCAGCTGAGAAAAATATTTAGTTTGAGACCAAAATGACAACTAATTAATGTAAAAGTTTTTGAGAGTGAAAACATACTCAAAAAAGGGAATTCAAAATTTTATACTGATCCATGATGATTTTATACAATTTTTACTCAATATAATATACAACTTAAGCACCAAAATTAAACAGTGAAGTTGAGAAAAATATTTAGTTTGAGGTAAAATCTTAACTAATTATTATAAAATTTTTATGAGTGTCGAAACATACTCCTAAACTATAATATAAAATTTTATAGTGATCCATAGTGATCTGGTATAATTTACTCAATATAGTATATAACCCACATAAAACTGATACCCATACAGTAGAGAAAGTTTTTTAGTTTCTAATAGAAATATCATGCAATTAATGTAAAATTTTTATGAGAGTGTCAAAATATACTTATAAAACATAATACCCAATTATACGATGATCCATGATGACTTGATAAAATTTCTAATCAATATAGTACACATCTCACGCATAAAACTAATACCAGTATAGTAGAGAAAAATATTTAGTTTGAGATAGAAATATCACTCAATAAATGTGAAATCTTCAAAAGAATGTTAATACATACTCCTAATGTAGAATACAAAATTTTATGATGATTTATGATGATTTTATACAATTTCTACTCAATAGAGTACACTTCTGATGTACTGGATTGAAGCTGGTACTCCTGAGAAAACTTTTTAGTTTGAGCTCAAAGTCTCAATCATTTAATGTGAAACTTTTATATGAGTATCAAAACATACTCATAAAATAGAATAAAAATTTTTATTGTAATCCAAGATGATTTGATACATTTCTACTCAATATTGAATACTACTCACGTATCTGACTTATACTAGTGAAGCTGAGAAAAATCATTAGGTTGAGGTCAAAATCTTAATCAATTAATAAAGTATTGTATTATTCTCCTAAAATAGAGTACAAAATCTTATAGCGATTTATAGTGATTTGATACACTTTCCACTCAATATAGTCACAGCTTATGTACCCGATTGATACTAGTAAAACTGAGAAAATTTTTTAGTTTGAGAAAGAAATATTAAAGAATTAATATAATTTTTTTGTGAGAATGTTAAAACATAATCCTAAAATAGAATAATAAATTTTATGATGATAAATAATGATTTGATACAATTTTTACTCAATATAGTGCACATCTCATATACTAGATAAATACTAGAGCAGCTGAGAAAAATGTTTAGTTTGAGGACAAAGATTACAATGAAATTTTTATGAGAGTTTCAATATATACTCTTAAATGTAATACAAAATTATGTAGTGATCCGTGATGATTTAATACAATTTCTATTCAATATAGTGCACAGCTCATGCACTAAACTAATATTGGTGCACTTGAGAAAAAAATTTAGTCTGGGTGCAAAATGTCAACCAATCAATTTAAGATTTTTATGAGAATGTCCAAATATAATTTTAAAATTGAATACAAAATTTTGTATTAATCCATGATAATTTATACTTCTACTTATTATAGTACATACCTTACAACCGGACTGATACCAATATAGTTGAAAAATATTTAGTTTGCAGTCAAAAGCCTAATTAATTAATATGAAATTTTTAGTAGAGTTTCAAAACATGCTTCTAAAACAGAATATAAATTATACAGTGATCTATAATGATTGATATACATTATACTCAGTATATTACATAACTCACGCACCATACTGATATTGTTACTGTTGGTTAAATTTTTTGCTAATGAGATCATCTGTCATAAAGAGAGAGATCCATAAATGAAAGAAACATTACTTTCGCAAGTCATACTCTATTTTCTATAAAAAATGAAGCGAGAGTCACCTTCTTTAGGTTTGTGAACCTAATAGCATAATAGACCTCATGAAGTCTCGTTGTCTGGTCTAAGAGCAGCAAACAAAGTCATTTGAACTACGAATCTAAAGTATGAGATTCGTGTTCCAGTTATAGTCAAACAGGTTCATGAATTTAAAGTTTGAAATTTGCGTTCCAATTACAACCAAGCAGATCCGCGAATCTAAAGCTCAATATCTGCGTTCCAGCTTTAGTCAAATAGAGCTATGAATTTAAAGCTCAAGATCAGCGTTCCAGCTACAATCAAATACAACCATCAAATAGAGCTGCGAATTTAAAGATCGAGATTCGCGTCCCTAGTCATAATCAAAGGAGCCGCGAATCTAATTTGGGATTCGCGTTCTGCATTCAGTTACGATGTAGAGGTTTGAAGACGTCGGTTTGAAGAATTTATACAAATTTACTCGATCAAAGGGCGGGAAATTAATACTCAGATCGTGGCGGCCAAAAGTTGAACAGTTACATCAGCTCCAGAGTCTCCAAATCACTATAAAAAGCTCGAACTAAGGCAGAAAAATGGACTGAAGACCGAAAATTGAAAATTGAAGATCAGGAGATCAATATGATACAGAGAGTCCTCTCGCTATTACTATCTAAAGTTCAAAACCCTTGCCAACTAAAAAATTTGTGCGGAGTGTCAATAGAGAGTAGGATCATTCTCCACAGGTACTATAAAACCCAACCTTAAATAAAGAGGAAATTCAATTTTTCTCATCTTTTGTACACGAAAAATCATTTGAAGTTGTAATTTTTTATTTAAAATTCAATAAGAAAATATTTTATAATTTTTATGGTGAAAAGAAGATTGGCAACTCCGCGGGGGACACCAATCATCTCTGATGATAAGATTGTAGCTCAATCTGATAATATTTCAGTTGGCAGCATGGTTGACTCACTCATAATTGAGTTTGATCAGGAGAAATATGGGGAATTCCTTTCTTCTGGCTCCAGAAGGCCTAACTCCTTATGGAAATTCCATAAGGTCTCCAACAACTCGACCTCCAAAGAGGTCTCAAAGACAATAGTCCAATCGAAGGACTCTACAGACCAATCTGGTCCAAAAGGAGACTCATCTCCATTATCAGCACAAGACTCAGGGTCAGCTCCTGCTAAGATCCATAATCTCCATGGGAAAATGGATCAGGATTCCCTTGATAATAAGGGAGAACGACCATTTTTCGCTTACCAGAAAGATGACGCAGAGAATAAGGTTCCTTTCACTCGTACGATAAGAAGGAACCTAAGAAAAAGCAAAGCTCGCACTCTCCGCTGGGCCATGCAGCAACAGAAAAATGTTGAACAACCATCACATGGATCTACCATTCAAGTATGGAGGCCAAAAAGGAGTGCTTCCAGATAGAAAGAAGAATCAAGATGTAGAAGGGTTTACTCGTGTTTCCTATAGGAAACAACGTACACCCACCAAATTTATTTATAATTACAAACGTGGAGCTTACATTTGTGTTCTTATAACCAGACAAGGGCTCCATCCTCATGCCTCGGGAGGAAAATGTGATTTCCATGATCATGTCCCTAAAAATGGGTGCAAACCTCAAATTCGCGTGCCAATGGAAAAACATCGTTCTCAGAAGCGTGCTTTTGAAGAAGAATCCACTCCTAGGACAGAAACTCATTCACCTACAGTTCCAATTAAGGTAGAATTTGCTCCTGGGATCTTTAAAGGAATAGAGACTCCTATCCAAAGATATTTTTCGGAGATAATGCCACCACCAATGATCAAAAAGTTCCAATACAAGAGATCTTAGGGAACTTCTTAATAAAAAAAAGAGAAGAATCCCGAGTATCTCATTGTCATTGTGAACGATTGATCAATACAGTACTATCACATTGTCATTGTGTGGCTGCTCCTGCTAAACAGTCGGTTTTTAATTTTAATCTACTTACAATATCTTCATCTCAACCATCAAAGAGAAGACAACGTAACAAGTAAGAATTCTCTGAACTTGAATTTCCCAAAATGTCATCTAATATGATTAGTTTTGAGAAGAAGAACAAGAAGACAAAGAAAGTTTCTAAAAAAGATTCTTCTAACTCTGAACACTCTTCAGGCTTGAAGAGTGTATTCAGTGATGTGCGAGGTATTTTTCAAAACATTCGACTTAAGAAGGGAATGACAACCCAGTGAATTATAGACAAATAGCTGGAGTCTCTTTTGATGAAGAAAACATAGTTAAATCAGTTATGACTAAATCTCAAATGTCAGATTCATTCCTTGAAGACTCCGCAAGCACATACATGACATAGAATGCTACTCCGGAGGAGTTTATGCAGAGGATTGATGAGCAAGATAGAACCATCCAACAACAGCAAAATACTATCAATGAGATCAAAGACATGCTTCATATTTTGCTGGAATTAGAGAGAACAAAGAGAAAAAATACAGGAGAATCCTCTTAAGGGTTCCACCTCATGACCTAAGAGGTGATAAAGGGAAGAACGTAGAAGGAGAAGATCGCACTCCTACAAATGAGAATGAAAATAATGAAGAGCGCCGCGAAGATGAAGATAACCGCTCTGTGCATTCTCATTACCAAGAAGCAGCCCCAAATCAAGAAGAAAATGCAAACACCACTTGGATGGAGAGTTTTCAGAACCAATTAAATGCTCTTATGCATAAGAATGATTCGCAAGAGTTGGGGGTTGTAAGGCCATATCCAGTGGAATGGAAAAGTATATCGTTTCTGGAGATTTACAAGCCATTGAAGCTCAACTTATTCGATGGTAAAGGGTCGTTAAATCATCACCTTTAATATTTTAAATCTCAATAGGGTATTTAACTGGAAATGACCCTATCATTACACGAGTGTTTGTTAGTATCTTAATAGGACTAGCATTTGAATGGCTCCGGAGATTAGAACTGGGAACCATCAACTCGTGGGATGATATTGAGAAAGCCTTTCTCACAAAGTTTTACGAAGATGATATGGAGGTTTCAATGCCAACACTTTTGGCCACTAACGAGAAAAAAGGAGAATCGGCCAAGACTTTATAAAAAAATTCAGAAATGATTCCCTTAGATGTCCGCATGGGATGTGATGAGTATCATATATTGTATTTTTCCTCCAATACTTTATCTATTTTTGTATATAAATAAATGCTACTTAGGTATTTTTAGTATATTTTTTAGCTAATCTGATTCATACAAGGAGATAGCATGAAATTAGAATCAGATTAGAAAATCAAGTCCAGAAAGGAGTTCAAAGAGAGCAAAGCTACAAGATTAAAATATTGCAGAGACTCAAAGTCAAATACAGTCAGGAAAATCAAATATATAAGACAAGAGACTCATGTGGAAGAAATTTCAACCGATTTATTCAAATTATAGCCACCAAATGGTGGTATTTGCAGCCAAATAGCAACCCATTGTTGGGCCCATGCGCTGAGTTTTTGTCGGTGGTTTCATTGTAATTTTGTAGTGTTTCAGTTCTGTTAGAATTAGGGTTTGATTTCTGAAGCCTATATTTTGGCCATATCTTTGTATTCTAAGTTCTCGTTTTAAATTAATAAAATTAGGATTTTCATGAAGGGTGACGGTCACAATACTGTGCTCCAGTGATAACTCATTGTTTTGAGATATTTACTTGCTTTATAGATAGAGTTGATTGCTTTCTACTTTAGGTTTTATTGCTTTTTAGATAGGGTTAACCATATTCATGAATAAAAATTTGATTTTGCTTATTAAAAATATGAGTAGCTAATTAGTTTAGCTCTAGGATGTAGATGAAGCTAAGATCCACATTGTAATTACTTTCTAATATTTTTCTTCTTAAATAAAATAAATAAAGACATGATTTTTCTATAAAAAGCTTAAAATACAAGAACTCGAAGATTAAGACTTTGATAAGTTATACTTGAATTAGGTTTCTTGATAGCTTATTCTTAGTTAGGGTTTGGAGTTATTGATTTTATCTTTTTCATTGAATTATCAAAAGATTTAGTTTGTTTTTATAAAAAGTAGTATCTTTGATGAGTTATTCTTGCACACCACTTGATAGCTCATGCTTAGGGCATTTTAAATAAATATTAAACTAAAATGATCAAATTTTTATGATAGAAGAAGATAATAGAAGCAAGAACATGGTTGGAAATTAGTGGATTCTAAATTCTAGGCTATTTAGATAGTAACAAATTAAATCTAGAAACTCATAGTTAGTCTGCTAAACTAAGAAAGAGTAAGCAACGCAAAAACACCTTAGATTCCTGTGGGACGACCTATATAGTACTACAACCGACACTGTGTGCTTGCATTTTATCATATCAAGTTTTTGACGCCGTTTCCGGAGATCGACGGTATTTTTCTTGCTTTTTCTAAAGTTTTACGGGTTAACAGTGTGCGTTGAGTGTGCAGGAAATTGAAATTACAGATATATGAAGACAGAAGGGATCAAAAGAACCTCCAGACTAAGCAGTAAAAACTAGAGAGTCAAGCTCTTTGGTTTAGCCACTATTTGGCTGCTAAACCCGCTAATTGGCGGCCTAATAGGTACCCTCTGAATTCGAAGTTTCTTCAGTTCTGTAGTTTGATTCCCTGGTCCTGTAGAAAAATAAAAAAAGTTTGAACAGTAGGAATTAAATTTTTATTTGATCATATCTATTCCACCGTTTTTATCTCCACCACATCCCACTTCTTACATTAGTTTAGGAAATTCATGCATACACTCACGGTCACTGGTTCATGTCACATTGGTCCCGTGATCAATTTGTTCGACTTATGATATCACATTTGTTCATGTGAGACAAGATGGACCAGCCGATCCTGATCCTTTAGGATCGATGTTACCCGTTGTGCACATCACTTCCATCATACATAAAACTTCCACACGCAGCGGGTAATCACTATGAGTTGAAGCCGCAGTACATCAGTATATTTCCTAAATTCTTTGGTTCTGATTCAGAGGATGCATATCTCTTTATCAGTGAATTTCATAAAGTATGCGTGATGATAAAACTGCAACACTTATCGGAGGACGCAAATAAGCTCCGCTTCATCCCCTTTGCACTCAAGGATAATGCTAAGAAGTGGTTGTACAGTATGTCTACTAATTCAATCACTACTTGGGATGAATTCGTTGCAGTATTTCTCAAGAAGTATTATGCCACGTATAAGACGGTAAGGATTAGAAATCAAATCAATCAATTCCGTCAAGTGCCGGAAGAACCGTTTGGAAATACTTGGAACGGTTCAAAGATTTTTTAGCTCAGTGCCCCCACAATGCAATAGAAAAGTGGCGGTTGTGTCAAATCGTGTATAAAGGACTCGATTACACATCCAAAACTCTTCTTGAGTCCATGTGTCAGGAAGAGTTTATGAGAAAGAAAGAAGATGAAGCATGGAAACTTTTTGATGACCTATCATGGAAGACTATGCAGTGGGTAAGTTCCACTAAGAAGCCCAGTGCATCAAATTTTGCGCATAAGGGTGGGATCCAAAGCGTCGACAGCTCTGTAGCTGCCAAAGCTAAGATTGTAGCCCTTATGAGGAGAATTGAGGCATTGGAGACTAGTCGTGCTCCACATGTAGGTCAGGTAAATCAAATATAAGTTCCCACATGCTTTAATTGCGGAACTCCGAATCATGTTATGGAGGAGTGTCCATTATTAATGAATCTCATGGGTCCCACACTTGAACAGGTTAACGCCTTGTATCAACAACCCATGAACAATCTTTACGCTTCTATATACAATCCTGGCTGGAAGAACCATCCAAATCTATCATGGGGTCAAGGGCAATATCAGGGGGCCAAGGGCAATATCAGGGGGCCGATAACCCTAACATGCAGTCTCCAGCCAATGGTCAGTTCCCAAGACCAAATATGGGTGCTATCAACACCCAAATGCATCAAATTATGGGAATAATCTGAATAGACCACCTGCACAAAACCACTCACATCCACAACAGAGATCTAATAATGAACAAAAAAAGTGACTTCAGTCACTTGAGAAGCACGTTGAAAATCATCTCAAGTCTCATTCCAAATTTGACACGCATATGTCCAACCTTGACACGCACATACAAAATCTTATGAAAGTGTCAACTGATTTTATTCAAAACACAGGTCAACAACTACTCGTAAACTCTCAATCTATTAAGAATGTAGAGCAACAGGTTGGACAATTAGCGAGTCAATTGAGTTAATGTTGCCAGGGTACCTTTCCAAGTCAAACCATAACGAAACCTAATTCTAGTTCCTCAAACTTCAATCAGTCGCATGTCCACCAATGCAATGCCTATCATATGCTTAGATCTAATAGGTAAGTGGATAATAATGTAGTCATGCCCCTGATCCCACTCCTACTATCTCGCAGGCTACATCATCTCTTCCACTCTTTTGTCCACAACCATCGCCATCACCTCCATCACCGTCACATACTCATTTGGAAGAACCCGTTCCTGAGCTGAAAGCACCATATCCAAATTAGTTTAGAAAGCCTTCACCGCAAATAGAGAAAATTCTTGAAACATTGAAGCAGGTGAAGGTTAATATTCCACTCATTGACATTATACAACAATTTCCTACTTATACTAAGTTTCTCAAGGATTTGTGTACTAAGAAATGAGTAAGAAACGTTCCTGAGAAAGTTTTTCTTGCTGCAAATATATCACATACCCTCTCTAACTCCTTGCCTATCAAGTACAAAGATCAAGGTTCCCCTACAATCTCATGCACCTTTGAGAACACTACATTTGATAGGGCGTTGCTTGATTTAGGGGCAAGTGTCAACTTACTTCTTTACACTGTTTATCAGTAACTGGGGTTAGGAAAACTTTAACTTGCCAAGGTCACATTACAGCTAGCTGATCATTCGATCAAGGCTGAAAATGTGCTTATTACGGTCGGTGAGTTTATCTTTCCTGTAGACTTCATTATCTTAGAAACTGAGCCGATCTCCAATCCATGGAATCAAATTTCCATTATCTTGAATAGACCATTCCTTGCAACATCAAATGCATTAATTGATTGTAAGAGTGGCCTCATGAAGTTATTGTTTGGGAATATGACTGTGGCATTGAATATACTCAATATGGGTGAGCACACAATGAGCTCCCTCATTGAGGTCAACATGATTCATAGTTTGCACTCTCATTTAACCTCTTGCACTGATGATGAACCCTCATTTGAGCAAATGTTCAAGTATGAGCTCATATTATTAGATGAATTAGCACTTACTGATTCTATGTATGATGATACTTGTGCAAGTGTGCCATTTATTTATGAGCAAACTTTTGAGGATTTGTTTGCAGAGGAGCTCGTATTACTTCGTGAGTTAGAAGAGCCACTACCATATTTACTTGATCCTATAACACTCTTCTCACCTCATGATATTTCTATATGTATACTTGTTACTAATGATGATTGCCATGTTTATAATAAAGAATTTTTTAACCCAATTGTTAATGCTTACATGTGGACAAAGAAAAAAGCGAGGGCGGCATAAACTACAGATAGGTAATTTCGTGACTTGTAGGAGGTTGATGAGATATAATAATTCACCCACTTCATATTTAAAACACATACACTATGAAAGTGGGAAGCGATCGAGAGGTCATAACCATTTTCTATGCATTGATAGGGTGATGATATTGAGATCGTAACTTTTTGACTCTCATTATTTGTATAATAGTTTTCATATTTATTTTACCATACTTGGTTTGTGTATGAGAGCATACACGAGTTTAGGTGTGGGGAGTGGGTTAGGATTTTTTTTTTTTTTTGTGTTTTTCTAAGATTTTACTTTTTTTTTAGAGTTTTTATTTTATTTTTAGATGATTTTTGGGTTTCTTTATTTTATACTTTGGGCAGTTTTTAGAGTAACTAACTAAAAAAAATTTAAAAAACTGAAAAAAAATAAATAAATAAATTAACAACAAATTTATAGATTTTTATTAATAGATCAACCTACTTACAGATAAAGGAATAAATTTAGATTTGAAATTGTATAGGAGAGTAGATTGGACGATACACTTTGAATTTTATGAAAAAGATTAAAATTTGAAAAATAAATACTGCCAACAGTAGTTTTGAGACAAGTATACATCTATTTTTCACTTCACAAAAGTTTATTAGGTTAAGAATAAAGATGATAACGAATGAGTAAGTTTTCTCTCTCTAAACAAAAAAAGTGAGAATAAAATAATGTGGTGAGCCTGGTATTAAGGCAATAGCCTTGAGAGTGATAAAATAATGGGGTGTGCCTGGTATTAAGGCAATAGGCTCAAGAGTAAAAAAAGTGTTTGATCCAAGTAATCGGAAACTTTGCGTCTAAGTAAGCGTGAATATTCGCATGAAAGGTTAAATATTCTAAAAAACAAAAAAGAAAAAGAAAAGAGTATGAACCGAGTAATCGGGTATGTTGCGCCTAAGCAAGCATGAATATTCGCATGTAAAGTGAAATATTCTTAAAAAAAGGAAAAAAAGAAAAAAAGAAAAAAAATGTTATGAGAGAGGAGATGAATCATGAGTTAGAGTTGGAGTCCAAAACCAAAGTAAACTATCACACGTGCAGTAGATGTATAGGAACCAATGGATTATCTATTAGTGTGTATTGAAAGATAGAATTTAAATTTTTGATTAAAATAATAAGTGTATCTGATATGATGCTCGATTTGAAAATTGATAATCTAAATGTGTTCTTGAGCTTGTATATTAGTGAGTTAATTAATGAAAATATTATAAAAAAGATTTTTCTTTCTTTTGTATAAAATTTTTATTTTTCTTAATTTTTGATTATTCTTATTTTCTTTACTTTATTCCATAATCTGTTTTCTTCATGAATTTTGTGGGTATATTCACTGCTAACCCTATCGAGACAACACTCGTCCACTAGAGTAACCTAGGAGTTTAAAAACTTGTTGCACGTGCTAAGTGCAATAATGATTCCTGCGAAAGTGATTTAGAATTTTTTTTTTCTTCTTAGGTTTAGGTTTTGCTCGAGGCTAGCAAAATATAGGTGTGGGGTGTGATGAGTATCATATATTGTATTTTTCTTCCCATACTTTATCTATATTTGTATATAGATAAATATTACTCGGATATTTCTAGTATCTTTTTTAGGTAATCCAATTCATACATGGAGATAGCATGAAATTAGAGTCAGATTAGGAAATCAAGTCCAGAAAAGAATTCAAAGAGAGTAAAGCTACAAGATTAAAATACTACAGAAACTCAAAGTCAAATACAGTCATGAAAATAAAACATATAAGACAAGAGACGCATGTGGAAGAAATTTCAATCGATTTGCTCAAATTATAGCTCCACATGGTAGTATTTGCAGCCAAATAGAGGCCCAATGGTGGGTCCATGCGCTGAGTTTTTGTCGATGGTTTTGGTGTAATTTTGTAGTTTTTTAATTTTGTGCAAAGCCTATATATTGGTCGTATCCTTGTATTCTAAGAAGAATCATGTAAGTTTTGTTCTCGTTTTGAATTAATAAAATTAGATTTTTGCTGAAGGATGCTGGCCACAATACCGTACTTCAGAGGTAAGCCATTGTTTTGAGATCTTTACTTGCTTTCTAGATAGAGTTGATTGTTTTCTAGTTTAGATTTTATTGCATTTTAGATTAGGGTTAACCATATTAATGAATAAAAACTAGATTTTACTTATTAAAAATATGAGTAGCTAATTAATTTAGCTCTAGGATGTAGATGAAGGTAGGATCCACCTTATAATTGCTTTCTAATATTTTTCTTCTTAAATAAAATAAATAAAGACATAATTTTTCTATAAAAAAGATTAAAATACAAGAACTCTAAGATTAAGACTTTGATAGGTTATACTTGAATTAGCTTTCTTGATAGACTATACTTAGTTCAGGTTTGGGGTTGTTAATTTTATCCTTTTCATTGAATTATCTAAAGATTTAGTTTGTTTTTATGAAAAGTAGTATCTTTGATGAGTTATACTTGCACACTACTTGATAGCTCATGCTTAGGACACTTTAAATAAAGATTAAACTAAAAAAAATCAAATTTTTATGATAGAAGAAGATAATAGAAGTAAGAACATGCTTGGAAACTAGTGGATTTTATATCCTAGGCTATTTAGATAGTAACAAATCCAATCTAGAAATTCATAGTTAGTCCGTTAGACTAAAGAAAGAGTAAGGAACGCAAAAATATCTTAGATCCCTGTGGGATGACCTGTATAACGCTATAACCGATACTATGTGCTTGTAGTTTATCACATCAGGATGCCAGAGAAGACCTTGGTAGAGACCTGTCGATATAATCTCTCAACTAAAGTTCTGGCTAGAATGGCAGCTGTAAATCCTAAAGCTAGAAAGATCTTTCGTTGCAAGCTAAAAAAGCTGAAGAGATTATGCAGAGACTCGAAGAAGAAGGAGGAGAAAAACAAAGACAAAATAACAATCATAGATCTCGATCCAAGGGACACAAAGGGAAGGAAATAATGGTGACGGATAAAAAAACCTCCTCCTCAATCCTAGGTTCCTCAAAAGCAATATTCTTTCAAAGATGAGAACACCAAAACCATCTTCAATTTTTGCTCATGACGAAGAATATGCTGAAGCCACCAGAGTCTAAGCCCTGAAGAAGCAGAAAAGCTTAACGATCCTAATTACTATATGTATCATAGGATCATTAATCACCCTACTCAGAATTGTTATATCCTTAAGGGCAAAATTCAAGCTCTAGTAGATGCTAAAGTCATCAAGTTTTAGGAGTACCAGAAGAAGGTAACCGCTAGCATTGTGACTTTTAAATTTGGGAAAGTACCAGATTGGATAGAGTCAACTGTTCGAAATGGAGTGCAACCCATTCCTAAAGGCATGATGAAGATCATGAACTATGATTCTCATCAGCAGTAGAAGAAAGGATTATGTCCTTTCGAAATGGATAAGCGAGAAATATTGTGGGTGCATCCAGATCTTCTTGATGATAAGCAATGGACTTCAAGCTCATATGAGAAGAAGCAAAAAGGAAAGACTTTTACCTCCAACGTTGTCACTATAATCCCAGAAGATGATACAAATGTTCCTACTCTGACTGACTCAGAAGAGAAAGCTAAAGTTCTCTAGCGATTAATGCGGATTAGCCTACCTTTGGAACGTGCTCAGGGAGAAACTACTTGAATAATTATGATTAAGTAGCAGAATCTCAACCACCTCCAGAAAAGAACAAGCAAAAGAAAATCAAATTTGATAAAGCTCTCAAAAATAGAAGTAAAGAGATTCCAGAAGGGTCCAAGAAGCTATTTCAATTCGACATATTGGCGCAATTGGCCAATATTCCTATAAGGATTACTTTGTATGAGCTCCTAAAGCTCTCTAAACCAACCAGAGAAGCTTTAAGAGAAGCTTTGCAAGATTCCATGGTGTTTCTGGTGCAAATAATGGAAACAATTGAAAAAGAAGAAGAGCTCCGTGTAGTATATCATCAGGCTTCTAGAGAAAAGATCTCTTGCATAACTTTCTCTCCTGAAGATATGCATGTTAAAAATAACAAGCATTATCTCCCTTTGTATTACAAAGGATACATAAGGTCATCAGAGATCGACCGCATCTAAGTTGGTCCTAGATCTGCTCTGAGTATAATGTCGTGAAGAGTGTTACGATATCATGGGGTCCCAATGAGCATATTAGCAACAACGAATACTACCATTTTTGGATTTAATGTCAATGGTAGTAGACCGTTGGGCAAAATAAAGTTAAAATGCCAAATTGGCGATTTAAAGATGGAAGTCACATGCTACATGATAGATACTAACACGTCTTATAATCTTCTACTTGGAAAGTCCTGGATCCATATCAATCTCATTGTTCCGTCTACAATTCATCAGTGTATGAAATATGTGGATAAAGATGGGAATGTAAAGACTTTAGAGGTAGAGAAGCAACCATTTAAAGGAGTTGAAAACTATTTTACTGATACGTTGCTATATCAAGACACGTTTGATGCCTCAGAAAAACCTGCTCCAGAGGCGTTTGATAGTGGCAACGAGGCTGATACAGAATCAGGATCCGAAGATTCGGAATCCGATGATGTAAGTTGGAATGGAGAGCCTATTGTAATAAGCCTTGAAAGCCTTGATGTAAATGACACCGCCCATTCTGACTGTGAGTGGATACTAAATGAAGATATAAAATTTGCTTATTCTTCTCGTATTGATTCTGAACCCTCAAGTATTAGTACTGATGTGGTCAATGATCACCTAGATAAATTATACTCTTTGGCTGCTTTTCAAGCACCCATCCGATCATCCTTTTATGAACAAAGTGATGATGATGGAGACGTGAATGAAGCCATTTTTGAAGTCCCTTCTAAGGACAAAATTCAGAAACCTATAATATTTGGAAATACAAATGATAAAAGTAAAGCAAAATATTTAGATTCTGAAGAAGAACAGGAAAGTCCTGAGTTCTTCCATTATGGTGAAAATTCCCATAAGCTAATGAGAAAAATGGAATACAACATAGCCAAGGGCAGGGGGTTGAATTTCGGAAAAGGTAGGAAAGTTATCCTTCAACCTTTTATTCCAAACGGAAAAATATCAAATTACTACCATAAAACTAAAAATATCAAATTACTACCATAAAACTAGCAGGGGGTTGGGAAATATTACCACATTCGAAGATCTTTCAGATGAGAAATCTGAAGAAAGACAACCAAATCATTCATCAGAATCATTCTGCTGGAATTCAGGAGTGTTGGCATCATTTTCCGCAAAGCTTCTATTAACATGGTCTTTGCAGACTAGAAAAATGAAGATACTTATGAAATACTACTAATCAAGGATGATCTTTGGACAAAGTGTCTTAATATAAAGTGGAAAACTCAGTTTGAACAATGGGAACCTCCAACCAAAGATAAAGTCATCTAAATAAATATGGGTAATGAAAGTAATTCTAAGCGTATATTTATAAGCAAAAATTTGTCTTCGGAAGAAAAAGAGATGATATCCCTCGTTCGAGAATATATTGATGTCTTCACTTGGAATTATGAAGACATGCCAAGACTAGACCCAAAAGTCGCAGTTCATAAGTTGAATATCTGGCCAGATGCAAAGCCAGTGAAACAATAACAACGAAAATTCTGTCTAGAAATTATGAAGGCAATCAAGGTAGAAATTAAAAATTTAATCGAATCAGATTTTATTCGCGAAGAACAACATCCTGACAGGGCCACAAGTATAGTTCCTGTAACTAAGAAGAATGGAAAGATCAAGGTCTACATTGATTTCAGAGATTTTAATGAAGCAGGCCTGAAGGATGAATTTCCATTACCTTTTATAGATGTCATGATAGATAACACTTGTAACTATGAACACATGTCATTTATGGATGGATTTTCAGGATACAATCAAATCAAGATGTACCCTGATGATGAAAAAATATACATTCTTCATAATACCACTTGAAGTATACTATTATATAGTCATGCTATTTAGTTTAAGGAATACTGGCTCCACATACCAACATGCTATGAACACGATATGCTAGGAACATCTACGAAAGGCAGTAGAATACTATGTAGATGATCTGGCAATTAAAAGCAAAAACAAGAATGATCATCTTCGTGACTTGAAAACAATGTTTGATCATATGCAGAAACACCAGCTTAAGATGAACCCTACAAAATCTTTTCTGAGAATTTCCAGCGAAAAATTCCTGGGTATTGTAGTTACCTCCCAAAAAATTCATCTCGATCTAGACAAAATCAAGGAATCCATAACATGCCACCTCCTAAGAATCTCAAAGCACTAAGAGGGCTACAAGATAGACTAGCATACATCCGCAGATTTATATCGAATTTATTTGGCAGATGCCAACCTTTCAAAAGATTGATGAAGTAAGGGGTGTGATTTGTTTGGGATGATGCATGCCAAAAGACCTTTGAAGAAATCAAGGAATATTTTACCAAACCGCATATACTTGTAGCTCCAATCTCAGGAATATCTTTCCAATTATATGTGAGGGTTATGGATCATTCATTGGGAGCTTTATTCGTGCAGAAGAATGAATTGGATCATGAACAAGCTATTTATTATCTCAGCAGAATGATGGTTGGGATTGAACATCGATATAACCCAATGGAAAACGAATGTTTAGTTTTAGTGTTCGCTATCCAGAAAATGCGACACTATTTAGTTGGACAAACTATCCATGTTATATCAAGAGTTAACCCCTTTAGGATATTAATGACTAAACCAGGATCATTAAATTCAAGACTATCCAATTGGGCTATTTTGCTATCACAATATGATATGCATTTTATTCCACAAAAATAAATCAAGGGCAGGTTATAACTGATTTCCTGGCCAGACACCTAATTCCAGCATCTTCAAAATTGTATGAAGAAATTCCCGATGAACTAGGCGAAGGAAGTTCAGTTCCAAAAGAGGACATTTCATGAGAAGATGCTGAAGTGAATGATGTTACAAAGGATGTATGACAGCTTTTCTTTGATGGTGCCTCCAGGATGGGACCCAAAAAAAAGATGGTAGCAGGAGTAGGAGTTGTCTTTGTCTCTCCTTACAACCACATCATTCCTCGATCATACTCATTGATAAGTTCATGTTCCAATAATGTTGCTGAATATAATGCCCTAATTATTGGTTTAAAAATAGCCAAACAACTGAGGGTAAAATATTTGGAAGCATATAGAGATTCCCAACTTGTTATAAATCAAGTTAAAGGGGAATCTGAAGTTAAAAACGAAGATCTTTTGCCATATTATCAAGCAATAATAAAGATAGCTGATAGCTTCGATGGTTTCTACATTAGTTATGTAAAGCATCATCAGAATAGTTATTCAGATTCACTGGCTTCCTTAGCTTCCACCTTATCGTTATCCAAAAACGCTAAGAAACGAATTACAATGGGAAGTAACGAATTATTCTATCCAAAGAATGAACTTGAAGCATAACTAAAAATGCAAAAAGCAAGTGAAGTATATGCTCTGGAGTCAAATCTCGAACCAAGAGATTGGCGATTTCCTTATATAGATTATATTCTCTATGGAATATTGCCAGAAGATTCTAAAGAAGCAAGAGCAATTCAAAAAAAAGCTATTCTATTCTATTATAATGCCAAAACTTCAGATATTATAGAGAAAATCCTGTGATGGAATTTTACTTCTTTGAATTTCCAATAAGGAAGCTCAAGAAGCACTCGAAGAGGCTCATAACGGCAACTATAGAGCACATCAACCATGACAAAAATTTTGGGACAGACTCCTAATAATGGGTTATTATTGGCCTAAGATGATGGCAGATGCGGTCATCTATGCTAAGAAATGTAGACCCTTCCAGATATATGCAGACTTCATACATCAAGCTCCGGAATATCTCTACCCAACGGCTATATCATGGCCATTTGAACAATGGGAAATGGACATTATTGGATCAATTTTCCCACCATCAACAAAAGGACATCGATTCATACTAGCTATAGCAGATTACTTCTCAAAGTGGTATGAAGCTATTCCTCTCACCGAAGTAAAATCATCAGATGTAATCAAATTCATTAAACATCATATACTATATAGTTTTGGGGTGCCCAAGAAAATTATTCATGACAACGGACCTCAGTTCGTGAGTAAGTCATTTTCCAGATTTTGCAATAAATATAGAATTGAAAACATGGCTTCTTCTCCATATTATCCTGCAGCCAATTTTTTGACAGAAGCATTCAACAGAATCATTGTAAAGCTTCTCAAAAAATTTGTTTCATTCAATCAAAGAGACTGAGATGAAAAACTTGGAGAATATTTTTGGGCATATCGCACCACTGTCAGAACTCCTAATACTACACCATTTTCTTTGGTGTATGGGTCTGAAGTGGTCTTGCCATTGAAAATCCAAATTTTGTCCTTACAAGTTGCATTAGCAACCAAAATGACACAAGAATAACAATATCAATCGAGACTTCTAGAGTTAGAAGCCTTGGATGACAAGCGGCTGGAAGCTCAACAAAGTATCGAACGTTACCAAGTGCGGATTTCCAAAATCTTTAACAAAAAAGTCAGGCATTGAACTTTCAAAAAGGGTGAGCTAGTTCTCTAAGTAAGGAGACCGATCATAACCAATCAAAAATCCAATGGAAAGTTTTAACCAAAATGGGAAGGGCCCTTTGTCATTGATGCGGTCTACTCTAATGGCGCATATCAGTTGGCAAAATCGAATGGTGACAAAATAATGATGCCAACTAATGGGAAATTTCTAAAGAAATATTATTCTTAATGAAATTTGCGGTACCAGCTGAATTTTATAGCATGGGTAGCTCGACGTAAGCAGCGAATCAAGCCCATTTGTAACTGGGGGTCCACTAAAGAACCTCTAAGACTTGTCTTATCTTTGATAAAGTTTGAATCTCAAACTTTTACAATCTGACGAATCAAAATTTTCTTTCCTCAAAATTTGCTAAGTTAAAAATACCTTTGGAGAATAAAATTTTCCTTTCCTCCAAATTTGCTAAGTTAAAAATATATCTGGCGAATCAAATTTTTCTTTCCTCCAAATTTGCTAAGTTTAAAATACCTCTGGCGAGTCAAATACTGTTATACTATAAGTTACTGAACAACGCGAACTTTAATTTGATCAGAAAAGTTAATAGTCACTTCTATCATGATTCATGAAATTTACTTATTCGCAGCAAAATTCGTTTTTGGGTGATTGAATAATGACTTCATATTACCAAGTTAATAATTACTTCTAAACAATATCTTTATAAGTCAATACTCATCAAATTAACAGTTACCTCTGATGATCAATATCAAAATAATTTATCAAGTTAACAATTATCTCTGATTGAATGACAAAAAAATAATCTTTATTCATTATCAAATCAAAATTACAATGAGTTCCTTGACATTATACAATCAATGAAAATGAGTACAGATCATTGAGTCAAGAGAACATTAAAAATTTTTGTCAATATCTATAGAATGGCTTAAAGACAAAAAGTTTGCTTCTGTAGTCTCTTCCTGCCAATGGTTTAGGACCTCCAAATTGGTTCGCTCAATCATGATCAACGTCACCAGTGACTTGATTAGTTCAAAACTTGATGTACCAAATGCATATCCCTAAGCATATAATGTGAGGGATTGCTGAAATTGAGTGCCCCATACAACCATTTAGCATCCTTATCTTAAAGGATGCTAGGCAGCAAATTAACAATGCCACAAACCCGAAATCTTTTCACTCATGAAAAGTACATGAGTTCTTCTGGTTCTCAAAAGATATTGAAAGCAATTAACACCCAGTCGGGTCTGGGCCATTGTTAAGGAAAATGTCTATGGTTATATCCTGTGATAGATCCAAAATCTTGTTAGGAAATATAAAGAAAATACCTGATTTATGTTCATAGCAAGAAAAACTTACCGTACTTAAGGAAAATGACTACAGTCATAAGGATCTTCCTAATGGAATACTCCTTCTCCAACAAGTTGATGCTCTCTGGGGGCCTTGTAACATACCAGCCCCAATCCATCACCTCAACCAGGGAAGAGGAAGAAGATTAGAATGGCATAATAAGATTAACTCTGGAGAAGAACCTCAAAAAGATAGAAAGATTAGAAGAATTCTCAAGTCACAATGGCTCTCTGTGAGAAGAGTTTAACGCCTTGTATAGAAGATTTCATGATCTAAATCTTCGGTCAAGAGACCTTATAGGCGAAATCTTCGGTTGAGATTTTTGATCCAGATCTTAATAAAATTTATTATTACTGCATGGGCACTTAGATACCATTGCCAAAGGAAATGAGACCTTCAGTTGAGATCTTTGATTGGAGTCCTGTCATTAATGAAGGTATGCAGTGCTTAGATCTTTGCACCAAAAAAGTCAGATTAAATAAATGGAAAGTCGTTCCATATATACACTCACGGATTTTATGCTAAGCTGCATTCATAAAGCCACGTATTTTAAAGAAGGGTCATAGTTAAACTCGTGGATTTCCAAACTTAAAGTCGCGAGCCTGATACAAACTCATGAAGACAAATACAAAGTCGTGTTTTTGAAGCACAAAGTCGTGTCTGATATACAGAAACTGAGACAGGCCAAGATCTACATAGAGTAAAGCTGAAGGAATTATTTCAAATTTTTTATTAACAAAATCAAAAAGTAAAGAAAATATTACATGAGTTCCTTGAATCATAAAAAAAATCATTACAATTCAATGATTCAAGAGAGCCTTTATTTTTTCCTCCGCATCACTAATTTCCTGCTGAATAATCTCATAAGCTTGAACAATAGTTTGTTGGCACAGTTCTTCTTCACTAGTGATTGTACGATTTGCTGAAGCAGCTTCCAATGTTTCCAATTCAGCTTGTGCAGCTAGAAGATCTTTAGTCAAACTGTCAAGCTGCCTAGACAAACTGATGAGATTTTTCATTGTCTCTTCGCGCTCTTTAGTGATGTTACCCAAGAAAGGTTGGGCTCTAGCAATGGTTTCCTAAGTTCTAGCAATGGCATGGTCATGGTCTTTAACAATTGAAGCAACATTCTCTACCTGAAGGACTAGAGATTGATTGTCCGATTGGCTCTTTTCAATATAGGCCTTGCAAGCATCAACTTTTTTCTTAATCTCCTCCTAAAATTTGAGTTGTTCCTCCACCAATTTATGAAAGGTAGCTTCAACTATTGCAGAGTTATCTGTGCTGTGAGATCTTGACAAAGATTTAGCATGATTTTGGAGTTGAGCTATCATGAGTCTGTAAGGAGTGGCTTTCTCTTCTCCACCAATGCTAGTTATACCAGTCAAGTAAATGTTAAGAACATTGCCAACAAACGAAAAAGAATTTCAAGACTTTATTAATGCAGTGGTCCAGAAAATGAAGGAAGGTTTCCACGGTATCTTGTAACAAGTCAATTTCAAGAGCATCAATCTCTGTATGACTTAATGAAGAAGAACTAGCAACAACTGAAGTGGATGTAACATGAACTATGCTTTGATGCATAGAGGCAACAACGCTAGTGTCAAAAGGAGTAATACTTCCAGCAGCTTCAACAGGAGCAACAGTTTCAATCATCTCAACAGAAGCAACAACTGTAGCAATCTTAGTAGCGATAATAGCTTTGTCAGCTTCTACTGAAGGAACTATTACTTCAGAAGTATCAACGGTACAAGCAACGACCTCAGTCACCCCACGGGTTTCTTCAGAGGTAACATTTGCGGCAGTATCAACCAGTGGAATGTTATCTTCTGATAAATACTTTGAAGTTGGAGTGGAAGGAAAAGTTGCTAGAAAATGAAGAAAATAAAATGGTTAAATGATGATGAAAAAAACAATGCAAGAAGATTAAAGTTTAAGAATAAACCTTGAGGTTGAGCACTGGATTCTCCAGGCCCATAAATTTCAGCTCTTTCTTTTCCATCAGAAAGGTATATTTGTCATGGTCTGACAGAGGAGTAGAAGAATGAACATCATTACTATCAACATCATTACCATCACCTTCCCCATCATCAGGATCTCCTAAAGGAGGTACTATCATCAAGGAAGAACCTGATGCGCGGACTTTCCCAACTATTTGCATGTCATTGTTATCAACAGTCTGAGACACTGGACATGCAAGGATCGCAAAATCCTCTTGTGCAGGTGGAGCAGTAGAGGAAGGCTCAAATGCTAATGTAGGGTCACTGGGGAAAACGGACCCTTGACTTTGGCGTTTCTTATAAGAACGACGAATCAGACTCATGCCATCTTCATCTTCCGGTTCTTCTTCAATAGTTTCAAAAGCCAAACTAAGCACCGCTGCACCAGCTTCAACCAGTATGATTTGCAGAATAACAGGCAAATCACTAAGGCGTCTCAATCTCTTTCGCTTATATAGAAGCCTTTTAGGAGGAGAATTTGGTTGAGGAGAAGCTTCTTTTGTCTCAAGAAGAGGAGAAGTTGGAATATTAAGAGAGGCAGACTGATCTGATGGGACCATAGCAATGCTCTCTTCTTCTCTCTGCTTTATTCTTAACTTCAACTCTTCAGAAAAGTATTCTTTCCCAAAGTCCTTCATCCCAGTTACTTTCTTGCTGTCGGCCTCTTTCTTTTGGGCATACCATGCTCTAATGTCCCTTAGACAAGTAAGGCTTGCATTAAAACTTTGGAGCATGGAGTTAGCAACAATATACCATTTGCAGGAGCTGAAACTCATGTATGAATTTGGAGTTTTGAGCAAAAGATCAAACTTGGCTTGTGTATCACCAGAGATGAAATGGAACCAAGCTTCCTCCTTCGAACAAGTTTTCGATAAAGCTCATCTCCTTATTCAGGTTTCCAACATATAGTTGATCATACCCAAACTGTCGAGCAAAACGACTTGGGTAATAAGGCTCTATACAGCAATGGTTCTCTAAGTGGAGAACCAAATATCCTGGGTGAATGTTTATTAGCCACTAGAAGCACCCAGGGGACAAAGTTGTAAATTTGTCAGTGTCAGCGATATCCGTGAATTCATCCTCGTATCCAGCATTTGGAAAGTATGGGAAACACTTGAATAACTCGTAATTCGCATAATAACGAAGTGTTTTGTGGATCGCGGCCATATAGCCTCCCTTCCATTGCGATCTTTCATAATGTTGCACTTTGAGGAAGCTTAAATCTATCTGCGAATCAATTGGGCTCATCAAAAAAGGATAGTGTAGAACCAAACAATTCATCAAATACGTGTAAGGAAGTTCTACACGTGGATTAGGAGTTTTGACAATCAACTCTCCTTTGTTATTCTGCTCCTTCTTGTCATTGTAGAATTTGTCAACAAATTTTCTCAGCCCACTTTAAATCCCACACACCATCGTAGGAAGAAGACTGAGTGGTCGGCCGAATGCTAGCAAAATGGCCGGATACACTACTCTAACAAGTTGAGTCTCCTGCGATGGGATCACGCATTTCTTCAACCAAAGCATTAAGAAACCTGACAATAAAGCAGGATCTGACAGGGATTGAAGAGCTTGATAATGAAAACTTTCGAAGGATGTCCCGGCCTTGAAGACATTTTCATTAGATTCGGCATTATATGCATCTATCCCAAAATTAATGATTCTTCTTTCAACTTCCTGTTCAGAAACTGGAGGAAGACAGGTAAAATTAAAACTATTCTTCAAAAATTTGGGAAGAAGGTATTGCAACCACATCTTTTGCTTCACATTGCGGGTGCCAGACATGTGAGCACAAATGTGGTAGTGGCAAACTAATTCCCAATAAGTGTCATAAATCATGGGATGCTGAGTCTTCAGAGAATGAAGTTATTCTCCTGTGGGGACATATTCTTTATAAGGAATGTCTCCCATAGATAGTCTTGAGACTTCATGCATCTCATGCAGAGCAAATCCCAATTCACCGCAGGGAGTAAAAGCTGTAGAAGTATCATAATTGTACAGTTCCAATAAAGAAAAGAAATAGAATTGGTGGGGAGGGATACATGTTGAACTGCCCTAATAGCACGGTAGAGATTCGCATATTGTAGTTGATCCCTCAAGGTCTTCAAGAAGAAATCAGTCGAAATTGCCCACTCTTCTTTGGAAGAGTAGTGAAGCCATCCAGCAGGACAAAAATCTTGTACTGAAAATTCTCCTTGCACGTCAACGAACTGGTGCAAGAAGGTCTGGGAAATTACAGGTGTTTCCTACAATGGAAGGTCTTGTTTTAATTATCCTGGAAACAATCTACAAAAGTGTTTTCTAGTGAAACGAGGAAAAGCACCTTGTGCACTGAATCTGCCCAGCAAAATACCATCCTGTGGTTTATTTAAATGCCAATTCATTCTTCTGGGAATAGAAAGGGATTGGAGATACAAGAATGGATCTGTTTCTACTCAATATAGTAAACAATTCACATATCGAACTTCTACTCGCGTAGCAGAGAAAATTTTTTAGTTTGAGGTAGAAATATCAAGCAATTAATGTAAAATTTTTATGAGAGGGTAAAATTATACTCCTAAGTTATAATAAAAAAATTTATTATGATCTTTGATGATCTGATAAAATATCTATTCAATATATAATGCTCACATACTGAACTTATACTGTTGTGTCTGAAAAATATAATTAGTTTTAGGTAAACTTCTCAACCAATTAATGTGGAATTTTTATTAGAATGTCAAAATAGACTCTTAAAATCAAGTATAGAAACTTATAGTGATTCATTGTGGTTTGAAATAATTTATACTCAATATAGTACACAGCTAATGTACTGGATTGATAATTGTGTAGCTGAGATAAATCTCAATGAGCTCGAAATGTTAAGCAATTAATTTAGAAGTTTTATAAGAGTGTAAAATCAATAAAATAGAATACATAATTTTGTAGTTATTCATGTTTATTTGATATAAATTCTACTCAATATAGTACATAGCTTACGCAGCGGAATTATATCAGTGCAGTTGAGAAAAAAAATTATTTTAAGGTTGAAATATCAAGAAATTAATGAGAAATTTATATGAAGTGTCAAAATATATGACATACTTCAAAAATAGAATACAAAATTTTATAATGATCCATAATTATTTGATATAATTTTTACTCGATGTAGTGCACAGCTCATGTAGTAGACTATTACTAGGTGCAGTTGAAAAAAATCTTTAGTTTGAGATCGAAATATTAGTAATTCATGTAAAACTTTTATGAGAGTGTCAAGACATAATTCTAAAATAGAATACTTAATCTTATACTTATCCATTATTATTTGATACAATATCTACTCAATATATTTCACAACTTACATACCAGACTGATACCGGTGCACCTAAGAAAAAAATTTAAATTTGAGGCCAAAATGTCAACTAATTAAAGTTATAATTTCATGGAGTGTCAAAAACTATTCTTGAAACAAAATTAAAAATTTTATTGTGAACTATGTTGATTTAATATAATTTCTACTAAATATTGTAGATAGTTTATGCACTGAACCAATAACCGTGAAGCTGAGAAATATTTTTAGTTTGAGCCTAAAATCTCAAGAAACTAATGTCAAATTTTTATGCGAGTGTAAAATGTACTCATAAAGCAAAATAAATTTTCAAAATTTTGTGGTTATATATAAATATTTAATATAATATCTACTCAATATAATGTATAACTCATGTACTGGCCTAGTATTGGTGCAGTTGAGAAAAATATTTAGTTTGAAGCCAAAATGTTAACCAATTAATATGAAATTTTAAGAGAGTCAAGATATATTCCAAAAATGGATTAAAAATTTTACAATGATCCATAATGATTTGATACTAATTATACTTAATATAGTACACAACTAATGTACCAGATCAATACAGGTGCAACTGAGATAAATATTTAGTTTGAAATCAAAATCTCAACCAATTAATATAAAGTTTTATAAGTGTGCCAAAACATACACTTAAAATTGAATACAAATTTTTATACCTAAACCATGATGATTTGATACAATATCTACTTAATATAGTACACAACTTATATATTGGACTAATACTAATACTAGTGCAGCTGTAAAAAATATTTAATTTGGGGTAAAAATGTAAAATTTTTATAATAGAGTTAAAACATACTCCTAAAATAGAATACATAATTTTATACTGATCCATGATGATTTGATACAATCTTTATTCAATATAGTACACAGCTCAGGCATTGGACAAATATCAATGCAGCTGAGGTAAATATCTAATTTGAGGTCAAGATCTAAATCAATGAATGTAAAATTTTTATAAGAGTGTCAAAACATACTCTTGAAAATTGAATACAAATTTTTATAGTAAACCATAATAATTTGATACAATATCTACTCAATATGGTACACAGCTCACGTACTGGACTAATACTAGTGCAGTTTACAGAAATTTTTTATTTAGGGTCAAAATATCAATCAATCAATGTATAATTTTTGTGAGAGTATACAAACATACATCTAAGATAGAATGTAAAATTTTATAGTAATTCCCATTGATTTGACACACTTTCTACTTTATACAGTATACAGCTCATACACCATACTAATATCGGTGCAGCTAAGAAAAATCTTTAATTTGAGATGGAAATGTGAAGTAATTAAAAAGAAACTTTTATAAGAGTATCAAAATAGAATAAAAAAATTTTATGGTTGTCTCTACAATATCTACTCAATATAGTACTCATCTCGTGCTCTAGATTAATACCAATGTAGCTGAGAAACTTTTTTTAGTTCGAAGTTAAAATCACAATCAATTAATGTGAATTTTTTTATTAGGGTGTCAAAATATACTCCTAAAATAGAATACAAAATTTAATATGATTCATGGTTATTTGATATAATTTATACTCAATATAGTACATAGTTCACGCAACAAACTAATACCGGTATAGCTTAGAAAAATATTTAATTTGAGCTCAAAATATCAAGCAATTAATATGAGATTTTCATGAGTATGTCTGAAAATTCTTCTAAAAAAAGAATGCTTAATTTTATAGTGACCCATATTTATTTGATATAATTTATACTCAATATATTACATAGCTCATGCATCGGATTATACTAGTGCAGCTGAGAAAAAACTTTAGCTTGATTTTGAAATATCAAGAAATTAATATGAAATTTCTATAAAATGTTAAAATATACTCTCAAAATTGAATACAAAATATTTTAGTGATCCATTATTGTTTGATATAATTTTTACTTATTATAGTAAACAACTCTATTCCAGACTAATATTGATGAAGTTGAGAAAAATTGATTGTTTGAAATAGAAATAAAACTTTTTTTGAAAGTTTTGAAACATACTTCTAAACTGAATACTAAATTTTATAGTAATCAATAATGACTTCTCACAATATATGCTCAGTATAGTACACAGCTCACGCGCCAAACTGATACTGATGTATCTAAGAAATTTTTTTAGTTTGAGGTCAAACTATCAACCAATTAAATTAATATTCTTATGAGAGTGTCAAAATATACTCCTAAAAATACAAAATTTTATAGTGAATTATTTTGAATTGATTCAATTTATACTCAATATAATACACAACTAATGCACTGAACTAAACTAGTGCAGCAGAGATAAATCCTTTGTTTAAGGAAAAAGTATCAACTAATTCAAGTAAAATTTTTATTTGGGTGTCAAAACATACTAATGAAACTTAATATGAAATTTTGTAGTGATCAATAGTGATTTGATATAATTTCTAATCAGTATAGGATATATCTTGCGTACTGGAGTTATACCAGTGCAGCTGAGAAAGACCTTTAGTTTGAGGCAATAATGTCAACTATTTGCAGTGATAATTTTATGAAAGTATCAAAACAAACTCCTAAAATAAAATGCAAAATTATATTATGATCCATAATTAGTTGGTATAATTTCTACTTAATATAGTAGTTCATGCACTGGAATTATACTGGCACCGCTGAGACAAATCTTTAGTTTATGGTCAAAATCTTAGCCAATTAATATAAAATTTTTATAAGAGTATCAAAACATACTCTTATAACAGAATACAAAAGTTTATAGTAATTCATGATAATTTTTTAATATATATTATATATATATATATATATATATATTAAAAAAAAGAAGTTAGCCTAGTATTGAAGGCAATATAATTCATAAAAAATTATATATAATATATATAACAAATAATAGAAAGTAAGTGTTAAGTGATTGGTTTCGTGTGCCTCAATAAGCGTGAACATTTACATGAACAATAGTTATGAACTTTTATTATAGATATGAGCTAAGTAACTTAACATTTGTGTCTCAGTAAGCATAAATGTTCACATTAAGGGCAAGTGTTTAGAAAAAATAGAAGAATACATATATATATATATATATATATATATATATATATATATATATATATATATATGAAGGATTCTCATAAGTTTGATTGGAGTTTGAAACATGATAAGGCTTATATACATGATCAAAAGAGTGCATAGGGGATAATTGAAAGTACAAGTATATCTATGATACGATATAAATGATTATAATGGATGCATAAATGTATTAAATTATAAGTGATTTAATAAGGTTGATATCTTCATAAATATCTATGTACATATCTCTAGTTGAGATTGATATGGAAAAGAAATTAAAAACAAAAAATATAATAGTATAGTTAATAATAGGATACTAACATTTTTATTTTCTTTATTTTACACTTATCCTTATTTTTCACTTCTATTTATTTTTTGATCTAATATATTTCTTGATGTTTATGGGTAACATCACTAGAAATCCTCACGAGACAACACTCGTCCACTACGGTAATCTGGGAGTTTAACAACTTGTAGCACGCGCTAAGCATAATTGTGATTTTTACGAAAGTGGGTTAGAATTAATTTTCTTTTTAGTTAGTCTTTAGTTTATTTTCTTAATTTGATAATTTTACTAGGGACTAGAAAAACTCAAATGGGAGGGGTGATTACGCTTGAAAAGTGTAATTATTTTGGTTTACTTTATGAATGCATAATCTAATTTTGGTGAATAATACAAAAAAAAATAGTGATAAATTATTTTGTTAATTAAATTCTTAACTTGAGTTTTTTATTTGCTTTAGTATAGGGTTTTATAACTTTTTTGAAGGGTTTTGGATGCAAGGAAACGCATAAGCAAATGATCTACAACAAATTTACGAAAGGGTTGTTGATATTAATTTAGAAGCGACTGTCGATAGCCCCTATAAATTTTAAACTACAAACTTTACCAAAGAAGGGCCGTCGATGCAGTCTTTGAAGTGGCCATCGACAGCCCAAAGAGCAGCCCACGTAGCAACATTAACTTCATAGCCAGATTTTATATTGATATGGCCAGAACTAGAAATATTTGTGGAGAATGAAGTAGTAGAGCTCTGAATTCGCTTTCAAAAGATAACAAGATCAGCTCAATTGCAGTTTAAATGCAAAAGTTTACTTAAGTGCTATGCAGCAGAATAGAAACTTAGGCGATTTTGTACATGTTTTTGGACACGTTTTCTACTCATATTTGGACTCATTTTGTACTTGGTTTTGGACTCTAATGGATAAAATTGCTTAGGATTTTTCTTAAGAGCTTTATAAACTCTATAAATAGGAGAGGATGTGTCTCCCTATGAAAATAATATGCATCTCTTTCTTCTTTTTAATAAAAATTACTCTTTTCCAATGATAATTGGCTAAATTCTTGGTGAAAGATGGATGAGAATTCTCTATTTCTTCCATAATGGTTTGTCAATATTTTTTCTAATTTTTATTTTAGATTCATTTTACTTTATAAGGTTAATTAATTATAATTTTGCATGCATTAAAGTATTCAATCGTTTAGGGCATGATTTGTATTTTCTTCACAAATCTTTTAGAGATTCATATCATGATTCTAGATATAGTTTATTAATTGGATACATGGGACTATAATAATATGATCATGAAATAAAAAGATCTAATTTGTTTTTTGTTACTTATCTAATATCTGATTAATTATAATTTTTGTGTATACTTGAAATAGTTTATCTTTTGGGATATGGTTCGTATTTTCTCTAAATGGGATTCAAATCATGATTCTAAATATAGATTATTAGTTGATATATAGAGTTATGATAATCTAAATATGGATAAAATGTTCAAAAATATAATTTCTAATGTTTAGATAGCCAAAATAGAGAATTAGAGATGAATCTGACACCTTCACCACTTTTCTAACTAATTTTCATAGTTCCAAATAATTGTTATTTTTCTTACTCTTATTCTATAAAATTGTATTTTTAACACCAAACTGTCCCCATAGATTCGACCTCGGACTTACCGAGACATATTACTTGTCGATCTCTTGCACTTAGATTGATGTTAATCATTTTCACAGGGGTCTCTAGTATTTTGCAATCTCACTTTCTCTATTATTCTAGAAAGCTAACAAATTCTACATGATTTTTTTAGTTTACTCTAAAGTGAGCCTAGGATGTCAAATCCACTAGACTAATAACTTAACAATAAATTTCTAACAATTTAACAATCAAGTTTCTTTTGTCTTCCTATCTTTATAATATGTGCAATTAAGATCACATCAAAAAGTTGATCTTTTTAATTTGATTTTTAATTAAATGTCTCTAAACATGATCTATCAAGTGGTATGCTAGCATAAACTATCGAACTTTGTTAAAAACAAATTATATCTAATGATAATTTTTTAAGTAAAAGTAAAGAAATAACTTCAAATCCTAATCTAAACATAGATTATCAAAAAACTAAACATAAGCATAACCTACCAAAGATCTTGGTTCTACAGTTAATCTCTTTAATTTATTTATAGAAAATCCTATCTTTAATTTTCTTCTAGGAAGATATTAAGAAATCTCATGGTAAAATTATTAACTTTATTTCATCTACATCTTAGGACTAATGCAATTAGCTATGCATGATCCTATATAAAAAAATACTATTTTTTCCATGATATGGAATAAAAATCTAATTTTTTTTCTTGAAAGCAAGTAAAATCCTAAATTAGAAAGCAATAAAAATTAATCTAAAAATAAATAAACTACTTTTCCTATGATGAACACGATGAACACCAAATAATAATCTTTGGAGCTCTGGTGTTGTGGTCGTCACTCCTAGAGTTTAATCTACTAATTTTCAATCTTAATTAAGCATTGATAACTCTAATCTACAAGGTTACAGCTAACAGACATGCCTCGGGATTATAAAACCCTAATCCAGTCAAAACAGAAAAATCACAAAATTACAATAAAGGCCTCATAAAATTTCCAGTTATAGCCTCATTACTTTCACCACCAAATAGCGGCATTGACCGCCAAATAGCGGTAGTCAATTTTTGTCAGAGAAGTCCTACTACGTGTATGAGTCAGCAGAAAAAACCCCAATCTCTGTGGGCCCCACTTTGCTGCTAATTAGCAGAAAATATCGCCAAATAGTAGCAGAAGCTGATCTTCTTGCTTGCTAGCTTCTGGAAATTGATCCTCTAGTTATTTTTTATGACTGGATTCAACTGTGACAGCTTCTAGATTTGTGTTTCTGTAGCTTTCTTCACTCATGCTCTTTCTAGATTTAGTTTTGCTGATCTTTTGATTTCATGCCTTATCCTCGTAGTAATAGGCTTTGTCTAAAAACACACTTAAAACACTAGAGTAGCATTATTTATATACAAAAATAGATAAAATGAGGGATATAAATATGAAATATATGGTACTCATCACATCTCCACACCTATTTTTTACTAGTATTTGAGTAAAACCTAAACTAAAAAGAAAAGGGAAAACCCTAGCTTCTTTATCCAGGAAACAAGTTGTTAAACCCTTTAAATCACCCTAGTGGATGAGTTGTACCTCATGAGGGTTTACAGTGAATATACCTGGAAAATTAATGAAGAAGGGAGATTAAGCAATAAAGAAAATAAAAATAAGAACAACTAAAAATCAAGAAAATAAAAAAATTATACAGAAGAAAGAAAACATCTTTTTGGTACTTTCTGCAATAAACTTACTAATCTATAAAATCAAGAACGCATTTAAATTATCACTTTCTTAAATTAATTATCATATCAAATACACTTATCACTTGATCAGAAACTCAAATCCTATCTTTCAATACCATTAATAAATAATTCATTGGCTCTTATACATTTATTTGCATGTGTGATGGTTTATTTCGATTTTGGACTCAAACTCTAACACATGATTCATCTTTTGTTTAAATATTTTATTATTTTTTTGGCTTCTTTTTATTTTGTGTGAATATTTCACCTTTCATACAAATATTCACACTTGATTAGGTGCAAATACCCAATTACTTGGATCATAATCTATTTCATAAAAACACAGTTTGTGTGAATAATCATATTTTCTTAGGCATAAATACCCAACTATTTAGTAATTTTTAAGATATTTATTTATTTATAAAGATTAGTGCCTTAATACCAGTCTCACATATTTATTCTTTTTTTATATTTCTATTTTTTTATATTTATTTAGAGATAAAAGACTACTCAATTATTATTATTTTTATCCCTAACCTAATAAACCATTGTGAAGAAGAAAATAGATGTATAATTAGCTCAAAATTATTGTTAGTGGTATTTAATTTTATAGAATTTAATTTTTTCATAAAATTATAAATATATTATCCAATCTACTTTCTTATCAATTCTAAAACCTAAATTTATCCTTTTATTTGCAATTAGTTCGATTTGTCGCAAAAAATAATTATTTTCAAATTTTTAAATATTTCTTTCTTTCAAAATACCCTAAAAACTACCAAAGTGTAAAATAAAGAAATTCAAAAATCCTAAAAGATAAAAATAAAATAAAAATAAAATAAAAATACTAGAAAGAAAAAAAAAACTCCTAATCATCCCCACACATAAATTCAAGTATGACCTCATACTCAAATCATTGATGTCGTCCCCTCTGTCTTTATCTAGAATCACCGGGTACACGTCATGTACGTGTACTCGAACTCTCACCTTGATCCATTTGTTTTAATCGATACCAAATTTTTCTAAGATTTAGCCAGGCAACATTCATTTGTTTACTAGAGTCCGCTAGCAGGTCTTGTTCAAAGAAGGCATCATCCTTCTCTTCTTGTGTGAGATCGGTGGCATATATATTTTCCTCTACAGTGCTTCTATTTCAATCCTCTGGAACAATAATATGATAAGTCATCGATATGTATTCCATGACTATGTTGACATGAGGGGGTGCATATACATCAGATTCTGTATCAGACATAAATGTGAAATACAATTGCGTAATCAAATATGGTAGAGACAAAGTAGACCTCGACTGCATTTTTGCATCTATGACTGCATCAAGAAGTTGTGTGCATAACAGAAGTTTAGGTTTTGCCTCATTATGCAATCAACTAAATGTGGTGGGGTGTATAGAATGATAATATATTTGTGATCCCAATACATTTTGGTTGATCCAGCGGCATACAATACATATATTTTGATATAGTGTTTTGCTGTTGATTTCTCTATCTCGTGTCATTGTGCAGTTGGAGCCCATCTTTGTAAGATACTCTTCAATCACAAACAAAATTTGATTCCCATTATAGAGGAGTATACTAGATGTGGCAGAGATGGTCCCTACATGCACTGTGATTATTTGACCTCTCCATTTTAGCTTAAATAATTTGCAATCATTCAAATAACTTTGCAAAACCATTGCAAATTCCTCGACGAGGTCCGGGACATAATATGATGTGGGTTGGTATATTAGGCAGTTCCAATCTAATGTTTTTATTGCCAACAAAATACACATAAAAGGCTACAAAAATATCCCTAAAGCACTTTTCAACTACGAACCTAGTCATCAGTCAAGATTCAGATCCTCATTTCAAAAAGAGAGGAAAGAAGTAAGAGTGCATACCATCCCTGAAGTTTCGAGGGGAAGACCTAGTTTTTGCCACTATTTGGCAGTGGATGCTACTAAATGGCGACAAAACGTTAGATTTTTGGCTCGGGCTTCTAGATCTGGGTCGTGGAGAGAAAAGCAAGCCTCTGAACTCCCTGAATCTGAAGATGAATCTTTTGGTGTTTGCGGATCTGAGAGAGAATTTGGATGAGGAGATGGTGAACGTGGGGGGCTGTGAGGGGTATTAAAAGAGATTGAAAAATTCTTTATCGCCCCTACTGCACTTACCATTGTGCTGCAGACCTTAAGTTTTTCATTACCCATGCAGCTTGTTAGAAATTAATTTTATATACAAATTATGCAACAATATCTATTGCATAAATAATATACAAATAATGATAGTCATGAAAAATCATGATCTCAAAGTAGTTACTCTATTAATGCATGGAAAACAGTTAGACCTCTCGATTACTTTACACTTTCATAATATGTGCATTTCAAACGTGAAATGGACAGATTATTGTATCTTATCAATCTCCTCCAAATCACAAAATTACCTTTTTGTTTCTTATGTCGTCCTCGCTCTCTCTGTTTCCTGATGTAAATATTAATTTAGGTTAAATAAATTTTCAATGTAAACCTTCCAATCATTATTAGTATCAAACACACATGAAGGAATATCATGAAATGTGAAGAGTGCACCAAGTGAGTCATGAAATGTTAAGTATAGTGGTCTTTCTAAACAAAGAAGTAATACGAGCTCCTCTGTAAACAAACTCTCAAACTTTTGCTCATTAGCAAATGCAATACTCATACAAGTGTCATCATACATATAGTAGGTGTGTGCCAATTCGTCTACAAACATTAGCTCTTCTTTAAAAATTTGCTCAAATATGGGTTCAATATCAGCACGAGATATAGAATGAGAGTGTATGTTGTTAACCATATTAATCTCAATGAGAGAGCTCGTCATATGCTCATCCATATTGAATATACTCAATGCCACAGTCATAATCCAAATGATAGCTTCAAGAGGCCACTTATATTATCGATTAATGCATTTGAAGTTGCAAGGAATGATTTTCCCAGGATAATGGGAATTTAATTCCATAGATTAGAGATCAGCTTAGTTTCTAAGATAATAAAGTCTATAGAAAAGATAAATTCACCAAGCTTAATGAGTACATCCTCAACCATACTAAATGGTCTTTTGATTGAACGATCAGCTAGTTATAATGTGACCCTAATAAATTAAAGTTTTCCTAACCCCAGTTGCTAGTAAATAGTGTAAGGAAGAAAGTTGATACTAGCTCCTAGATCAAGCAATACCCTATAAAATGTAATGTTCCCAATTGTGCATGAGATTATGGGGAACCTAGATCTTTGTATTTGACAGACAGAGATTTAGAGAGGATTTGAGATATATTTACAGTAAGAAAAACTTTCTCAGGAATGTTGCTCGCTCTTTTTTGTGTACAAATGCTTGAGAAACTTGGTATAAGTGAGAGCATATTGTATGATATCAAGGAGTAGAATATTGACCTTCACTTGTTAAAATATTTTGAGAATCTTTTCTATTTGTGATAAAGGTTTCCTAAATCGATTAGGATATAGTGCTTTTGGCTTAGGAACAAGTTCATCAGGAGTATGTGATGACAATGGAGGTAATAGAAATGGATGTGGAGAAGAGATGATGTAGCCTACAAAATAGTAGGAGTGGGATTAGAGGATATGGCTACATTATTGTCCACTTACTTGCTAGATATGAGCATATAAATTCAATGCATTGGTAAACATGAGATAGAGCAAACTGAGATGAGTCGGAGTTGAGATTCATTATTGATTGGCTCGAAAAGGTACACTCCCCCGCTCACTCAGCTGTATGGCTAACTGTTTAATCTACTGCGCTAGACTCTTTCGATTGAGAATTTCAAGTTGCTAGTCAGTCCTTTTATAAAGTCAGTAAATTTTTTTATTATATTTTATATATTTGTGTCTTGAGAAGATTATCCACACTCCTCTCAAGTACCATTAGTCATCTAACATGATCAATGATAGGCCTCTATTGTGGATAAGAGTTGGCTGCAGGATGTCTATTCTGGTTGTTCCCATGGTTCATGGCGTTTGGGTGTTGATAGATATCCTCATTTGGTCTTGGAAACTAACTAGTGGCTGGAAGCTGCATGTTGGAATTGCGGGCCCCTAATATTGCGCTTGACTCCATGAAAGATTTGGGTGATTCCTCTTTCCAGGATTGTATGTTGTAATGTATGGATTTTTCATGGATCGTTGATGTTAAGTCATTTGCCTGCTCAGGTATCAGACCCATAGGATTCACTAAGAGTGGACACTCATCAATAATATAATTCGGAGTTCCACAATTGAAGCATGTGGAAGTGTGCAATTGATTTACCTGATCTATCTGTGGTGCACTAGGAGTTTCCAATGAGATGCAATCTTAGCTTCAGTAGTTATCGAGCTCCCAGAGCTGTTGATTCCACCCTTATTCGCAGAATTTGATGCATTGGGCTTCTTAGTAGGACTATCCTACTGCATAGTTTTCCATGGTAGGTCTCCTAAGAATTTTTGTGCTTCATCCTCGTTTTTCCTCATAAACTCCCTCTGACATATGAACTCAAGGAGAATTTTGGAAGTGTAATTGATTCCTTAATACATAATTTGACACAACCACGACTTTTCTATTGCATGGTGGAGGACTGTGCTAGCAAGTCCTCGAATTGTTTTAGGTACTTCAGAAGGGTTCTTCTTGCACTTGACATAACTAATTTATAGTATTTCGTATCTTAGCTATTTTGTGCATGGGATAGTACTTCTTAATAAATACTATCACAAATTCATCCCAAGTAGTAACTGAATTAGTATGCATACTATATAACCACTTCTTGGCATTATCTTTGAGGGAAATAGAATGAAGTGGAGCTTTATTGTGTTCTCTTATAAGTGCCGCAATTTGATCATCAAACACTTCCAAAAATTCACTGTAAATAAGTAGACATCCTCAGAATTTGATCCAGTCAATTTAGGAAGTATACTGTTGTACTGCAGTTTTAATTCATAGTGGATACCCATGGCTTGTGGAAGTTTTAGCATGACAGTAGTGGTGTGCAATGGGTAACATCGATTCTAAAGGATCAAAATGGGTTGGTCCATCTTGTTACCCATGATAAAATCTATTCACATCAGTCAACCAAATTGATCACGGGTCCAATGTGACATAAACCAATGAATATGGATGAATGTGTGATTTTTCTAAAACTAATGAAAGAAGTGTCGGATGTGGTATAGTGAGATGAAAAGTAGAACAAATATGATCAACTAAAATATGATGTTCCTACTGCTTTTATTATTTTTTTTTAATTTTTTATAAAACTTGGAATCCAAAACATAGAATAGGTGAAAGAATGGGCCATGGCAGACACTTACCTGCCACCAAATGGTGGCTCTACCTACTATTTGGCTACAAAACCAAGGGGCTTGGCTCCCTAGCTCTGCAATAGCTCTCTGATGCACCACTAGTCCCTTTTAGCTTCCTGTATCTGTCTCTACACACTCAACATGCATTGTTAACTCGCAAGATTCAAGGAAAAATATAAAATATTGTTGATCCCCAGCAACGACGTCATAAACTTGATGTGAATTATCTAACTACAGGTGCACATCATAGTTGTAGTACTTAACAGGTTGTTCTCATAGGGCTCTATAGTATTTTTGAATCTCAGCTTCTCAATTATTCTAGCAAGCTAACTAACAAGTTCTTGATAATTTTTTTAGTTTATTATAAAGGGAGTATAAAATGTCGAATCTATTAGACTAACAACTTAACAATCAATTTCCTTTCCTCTTCCTACCTTTTTAATATGTGCAATTAAGAACATGTCAAAAAATTGATCTTTTCAATTTGACTTTTACTTAAGTGTTACTAAGCATGACCTATCAAGTAGTGTGCGAGTATAAACTATCAAAGATGACTCCTTTTTTATAAACAAATTATATATAGATAATTCTATAAATAAAAGTAAAGAAATAAACTTCAAACCCCCTAATCTAAGCATAAAATATCAAAAGACTAAATTTAAGCATAACATATCAATGATCTTTTATTTACAAGTTAATCTCTTTAATTTATTTATAAAAAATTATATCTTTAGTTCTTTTTCTAGGAAGATGATAAGAAAATCTCATATTAAAATTGTTAACCTAACTTCATCTATATCTTAGGACCAATGTGATTAGCTATGCATGAGCCTCGATAACAAATACTATTTTTATTCATAATATGAAATAAAAATTAAATTTTTCCTAGAAAGCAAGTAAAATCCTAAACTAGAAAGCAATAAAAATTAATTTAAAACAAAATAAACTACTTTACCCATGAGGAACACAATGAATAGTAAAGCACAACCTATGGAGCTCTAGTATTGTGGCCGTCGCTCCTAAGATTTAATCTATTAATTTTATTAATCTCAATCAAGTATTAGTAACCCTAATTTATAATGATACAACCAATAAATTGTCCTTGGGATTACAAAACCATAATATAGTCAAAAACAAAAAATCACAAAATTATAATAAAACCCTCATAAAATTTCCAGTTATAGACTCATTACTTTTATCGCCTAATAGCATCGCTGACTGCTAAATATCGATGGTAAATTTTGGCCAGAGAAATCCTACAATATGTATGAGTCGGCAAAAAAAAACCCCGACCTCTATGGGCCCTACTTCGCCGATAATTGGCGGCAAATGCAGCCAAATAGCGGCAAAAGCTGGTATTCTTGGCTACTGGCTTCTGGAAATTGATCTTCTGGTTATTTTCTTCTTTTTTCCATAACTAAATTCAACTTTGATAGTTTTTAGCTTTGTAATTTTCTATCTTTCTCATGCTCTTTCTGGACCCAATTTTCCTGATCTTCTTCTGATTTCATACAATATCCTTGTAGTAATATGCTTTATCTGAAAAACACATTAAAAACTCTTAAGTATAATTATTTATATACAAAAGATAACATGAGAGATATAAATATGCAATATATGGTGCTCATCAATATTCGACGCACCTTATTAAAGGTTTTCAGTTTCATATAAGCGATAGTTCAATTAGAAAGAAAACTCAAAATAGTGGTGGTGTTATTAGAGGGGATGATTCACCTCATGATAAGAAATATAATAGGGTTTTAGAAGATGTCATCGAGTTATCATTTGTTGGAGGTAATTAGGTCACTTTTTTCAATTGTCATCAGTGGGATGTAGCCCACTTGGGGAGAGTATATAAGGTTGATAATTATGGATATACAACCATGAATACTCATGGGTCTTTGAGCCATTTGTATTAGCATCTCAAGCGGAAAAAGGTTTTTATATTGAAAACCGTGCAAACAAGGATTGGCTTGTTGTGGTTAAAATAAATCCTCATGATCTTTATAATATGCCACTGTAAAACAATAGCTTGGACACTAAAGATGTAGATACTTCAAAAGATGGAGATGCATATTAAGAATAGGAATTTGATCGTGTCTTCGATATCAACTAAGCCATCAAAAATGATAACATCTCAGTAATGCTTACAAGAGATGATGTCGAACCTTAATATCTTAATATTGATATGGAGAAGGACATGAGAAGTTCAAGTGTATAAGATTTTATTACTGATAGTGATGATGATATAGACATGTTACATGATGTAGATGATGATGATATTCATTAGTTTTCATCATACAGTTATTCATCTAATTAATAAATGTTATTCCTTGATTTTATCATTGTCTTTTTATGCAAAATTCACTATTTTGTTTCATTATGTCTATTTTTGGTTTAAATATTTATTTGTGTTGTAATTGTTATAAATTTAAAAAGTAATTTGTATCTTTATATGATTTTCAATTTTGTTATCATAAATTGCTTTGCTAACAAATATTTCCATTGTAACTAAGATACATCCACCAGAGGAAGAGGTGGATATGCAAATAACTATAGGCGAGATAAGGGAAAGGGTCCTTCTAATGAAGCTACATCTCTTTTAATCTGCAGTTGGAGCCACAATCAAGGATACAAAGGTAATTAGAGAATCAACTTCTACTAGTACTACCTGTGGTAGCCAATTTTATCGTACGTTAATTTTAATTTTCTAAAATATTTTTAAAATAATATTTTGTGAAAAAAGATTCTAATTTGATTCATATCTGATAAGATAATTATTTAAATAGATGTTAAATCTAAATAGAAACCAAATTCTTAGATTAGCTTTTATCCAATAATTAGTTACTTAGATTCTTGACTCATATCCAATAGTTAGTTATTTATATTCCTTTAACTAATAGGATTCTATTTTTAATTATTTAATCTCTTTTAACTAAAAAGAAACACAATCCTCTCCTCACTTTTCAAATGCAATGAGGAAAAAATTGACAGAATGTACGTGAGGGAGGGAAAAGGGAAAGGAAGAAAAAGAAAGAAGGAAATTCAACCAGGCTGAGGTGAATTCTTTTAACTCAACTTACATACTATTAATTATATTTATTTCTCTATTTTATGTTTATTTAATTAAGGTTATAAATCTTGCATAGATATTTCTTAGTATCGATACTTTACACATAATTCGTTATTGTGTGCAGCAACTTAATTTTTTTCTTATAAGAGCTAAAAAAAATAGGAGTTCTGATATATGTTTTTACTTTAATTTTTTTTTTATTTTGAATGAAAGGAACATGGTCAATGAACACATGTTGCCATCTCTTGTATTTATAGTATTGAACACATAAAAATTTACATGGTGATTAACTCAAAAAAAATATATTATGTTCATAGTTTGCTTGTAGGGTAATGCAATTTGTACAAGTATTATAGTTCTGCAAAAAAAAAAAATTAGTACCACATCGGCTGGGGATGTTGAATGCAACAGTTAGTAAATGAGACCTTATTTGAGGCTGCTAATGAGTCTTTGGACAAAGCGAATTGGGTTACGTTTGACTCAGGAAAGTCTTCGGGCCTATAATCGTAGAAATGCGGGCTTAGAAATTAGTTGATCTTTTTGTGTTGTTCTCTGCCATTTGGATTATCAATGCATCCACAACATTTCAAAAATGTATGATTAGTATTTTTAGTGACATGATAAATTATCATGAAGTATTAATGGATAATTTCTTTATATTTGGAAATAATTTTGAAAAATATTTAACTAATTTAGGAGCTATACTTGATCAATGCCAACAAAAGAATTTGTTCCTAAATTAGGAAAAATACCATTGATAGTTACGAAGGGTATTGTATTAGGTCATATTATTTCTTCTAAAGGTATAGAAGTAGATAAGGCTAAAATTGAGTTTATTTCCAAAATAACTATATCTAAAATTTTAAAGGATATATGTTCATTCTAAGGACATGTGGTTTTTTATAGAAAGTTTATAAAGAATTTTAATAATATTGATGACCTTTTTCTCACATTCTTTCACACACTCAGAGATGCAGGTATGCCAAATAGCTTTCTGACACACTCAAAGAGATGCTCATCACAGTACTAATAATACAACTTCCGAATTAGTCATTACCATTTGAATTATGTGTGATGCAAGTGATTATGCAATTTGGACAGTATTGGGGCAATGAAGAGACAAAAAACCCTATGCGGTATACTATGCTAACAAGACTCCCAACGATGCACAAACGAATTATACAACAACAAAAAAGGAGTTTCTAAATGTAGTCTTCGCTCTTGATAAATATTGTTCATATATTTTAGGCTCATATGTGGTTATTTTTATAGATCTTTCGGCGCTCAATATCTCTTATAAAAAAAAAATGCAAAACCATGGTTAATCTGATGCATATTTCTTCTCCAAGAGTTGGATCTCGAAATAAGATATAAAAAGAGAGTGGAGAATGTGGTTACAGGTCATCTCTCTCGTCTAATATTTGATAATGATAAACTACCAATTAGAGATTCATTCCCTGATCAACAGCTATTTTCTATCAAAATAGCTCCCGTTACAGTGATATTATTAACTTTCTTGTTGCATGTGAAGTACCAAGCCATTGGCAATGGTATGGGTTTGTATTGATTACCATTTTGGGGACCATCACTCCATTAGGCATTTTCACCATGGATAGTTCCTTGCCAAACTATAGAGAGATCATGCTTGTGATGGCCTTTTTCTTTTCCTTGTTTAGGCAGAGTACATCTGCATCTACCAGAGCTTGGATTTTATCTTTGAGGATAAAGAAATCCTTAAGATGGCTTTTTATTCTATGATAATGGCAGTATTTGGGGTTTTTTGTTCACCCCCAACTCCTTTGGCCTCTTAGGCTTAGGTAGCTCGATCTTGTTGTTATTGACCAACATTTTGAATATGTCAAGCACCTGTTCATCCTTGAACAAGTACATTTGTGCTCCTTGGGACAAAGAGGTGTTCTGTCAAGGCAGTAGATTTTTTAGGTTTAGTGGGTGTCTTCACCACTAACACATTCTTGATTACGAGTGAAAAATATAGTAATTTTAGTTTATTTTTTATTTTATACACTCGTAATCCAATTTTGGTGGTTAATATAAGAAATTGATGATAAATTATTTTTATTGGTTAAACTCTCCCCTTTAATATTTTTCTAGTGTTTTATGGCCTTCTTGCAGGGTTCTATAAGGAAGGAAATCGAAAAATCAAATCACATCTAAAATATCAGCCCAGACTGGTGAATTGATATGCTTAGCTATCAATAGTTGTCTGCTAGCTAGAAACAACCAATGACTGTAACAGAAATCCGAAAGCGGCTATTGATGCAGTTTTTTATACAGACAGCCACAGTGCCTGAAGTATTATTCGAGGATTTCTACTGTAAAGAGAGTTTACTTTTTAATAGAATTCTTGTTAGTTTTTTTGAGAGACTATAAATACCTAATGTAATTCAGAGTTTTATAGAAGAGATATAAGAGATAGTATAGAGAGTATATATATATTATTATTTGGAGAATAGTTTTTTACACTTTCATAGTTATTAAAAAAGAATATTCTTTATTCATATATTGATGACTATGAGTATAAGTGGCTAAATCTCTGTGTTGGTTCAGATGAGATAACAAACTCTAGAAAATTTATTAAAATGTATTTATTTCTTATCATGCTTAATTGTTTCACGTAAAGTTAATATTTTTTGTTTCCTATTATCTTGTTAGGATTTAAATATGTTTTTGAGTCTTTGATAATGTATAGTTTGATAATATACTCATTGCTTAGTTTTTGATAGACCTTAGACTCTTTGAGCACAGTGTATGTGTAGACTTTGAATGTTTATTTTTATTATTCTTATATCATACTTAGATTAATTCAAAACAAATATGATTAACCGAGAGAAATAGTCAAATTATCAAGTTTGCAACTTTATTTGAATACTTTAAAGATATATTTTCTAGATGTAGGAAGACCATGTGATTTATGTAACTGAGATAAATAAGTATAAGCATTTCTACTAATTCTATGGGGATTTCTTACCAGCAATTTTCTTTAGATAATTAATAATCTTTGAATCTTTAGTTTAGTAAATAGACGTCACAAGCAAAACATTTTGTGATTCTTCAGCTTAGTATATAAGCCTTGTCAAGTTTCAAACTATGCTCACTATCATCTTCATAATATACCATTCACGTTAGTGCAATATGTCATGCCACAAGCAAAACATTTTTTGAAATTAGCATGATGTAGATTGCATTTAGAATAGATGAACTATAAATAAATATATCACATTAAATGTTAAATAATAATTAAATGTTAAATAATAATATAATCTGGAAAACTAGTTTATTTGAATAACTGAAGATATTATTAGAAATAACAATAGAAAATTAAATAAGATTTTTTGTTTTTGACATGCATAGTACGCGTGGCTTTCACTACTCTGTACATGTCTATTTTAATTAACCATGATATCTAGTTTAGATCATGTGCACGTAATAACACTATACTCTTTTTCTGTGTCATGTGTTTCTTATCATTCAATCGAACATATAAAGGCGGCTCACATGTTTTAATTAAAATAAACATAGAGCCTCTATACATTCTTTGTTTCGATGTATATATGTTTCAATACATATAAATGATTATCTTTAAAATAAATAATATTAATTTAATTATTTAACCTCAAATTACTAAATTGAAGTTTTCTAATCTTCATTACTCAATATATATACACAAGGTTACAAGACTAGTCCCATTAAAGCCAATGACATGTTAGTTTAAATTTAGGATTTTTCTCCATAAAATATTTTGTTTTCCTTATATTTATTTAACTTTTTATATATTTCTATATGTTTTTCACAGAAAGAATTTCAGCAGAGCGCATTACATTAATAGTCAAAAATGTGAGCCAAGCATAATCTTAAAACAAAATAAATTAATTACACACGATAAAAATTAAATAAATTTCCGAGAAAATAAAATGGAGAAATAGAAATGTTTCTTACATCTACTTGATTCCTTGATTTGATTTTTCGCTCTTTTATTTTAATCTTTTTCCATTTTGTTTCAAAATAATTCCCTAAAAATTCCATACTGCAGACAGTTCTTTTGCGTGAAAATATTGATCAGGTGAGTCAAAGTGTTTTTGGGAGAGAATAAAATGAGAGTGATTTATGGGCTGGGTGGCAATTTCATAAATAATCCAACATTCCTTCACAAGCTTTCATCTATGGGGCCACGCACAATTCCCTACCGATGCATGCATGGGGTGTGCCTTAGAAATGGCTTTAGAAATTGGACGTGTAAAAAGAAATTATAATTAACTTCTAATTTATTTAGCATTTTATTATTACAGCTCCAGTCAATATTGTTCAAATATTAGCAAATTAATCAAGATCGTAGTGTTCAATAAGAGTAGTATTAAAAAATTATTCATATATTTGTTCGATGTCCCAAGTGAAAGATATTGCAAATCGAAATCATTGTCCGATTACAATAATACTAAACTAAGATTTATAATAAAAATAATATAATACACATAAAAGAAAACCAAAAATAATACAAGTAGGAGAAAATTTAGAACTAGATTTAGAAGGCGCGACTTGCCTTCACCGATACCTGGACCATCCTCCAGACCTTTCTCCACATGATGCCGCTAACTGCTTCACTATTTAATTGCCTAAAAGGTGAAAGAAATGGAGAGGGTCACTCTTCAATTTTTCTCTTTTTTTCTTTAGTTTTTTTTTTTTTTTTTTTTTTTCCCTTCTCCATTTGTTTGTTGAACCACGCAGATGAGGGAAAGCTAGTGCTATATATACAGCACCTAAATTTCTTTTAAAATTATTATTTTATTAATTTCTCCCTTCCCCTTTTTTCCCTGCCTTCTCTCTAAAGCCATTTCCTTATTGCCCTTTTATGAGGCAACCGCCTCATTTTGGCGGTTCGATTTACTTAATTTTTTTTTTATCTATCTATATATCCTCTCATGCCTTACTTATTAAGGTGACACATAACCACCCATTATATATCCATTTTGATTTCAACACTTAGCTTGACTCCTCATCGCTACTGCTGAAGGATTAAGAATAAATGTATTTATTTTAATTTAACTAATTTAAATAATTCTTTAACTGTTTACAGTTCCAACGATTTTTTAAATTTATCAAATTAATACAGAACGTAGTGCTTAACAAGAGAAATACTAAAAAAAATTTCATTTATCATTTTGATTTTCGGAATGAGAGAAATAATTTAGAAAAATTTCTATAAGAATAATTTAATATTATAAAATTTTTAAAATTCAAAAAAAAAAATTTAGGCATCCCAAAATTTTTTTTAAAAGTTATAAATATTAGAAAATTAATAACTATAAAGACTGAATGTTATTTGGAGTTACAGTTTATAGTTACGCTTACCGAAAGTCATTTCGGTGTCAAAATTGATCCACGGTAGCCATATTTTGGTATGATCGGACTCAAAAAAAAAGATATGAGTAGCACAAACTTTAGGCTATTACATCCTACCCTCCTAACCAAAAAATTTTATCCTCAAAATTCTAACTTAAGGGACATAACAGTTTATACGGGTATGTATAGATATAGAAATGAATTAAATTAACATACCTAATTGTGAGGAATGGTATGGATATTTCATCTTGATGTCTATTCTCAAGCTCCCAAGAAGTCTCCCTTTGTGAATTTGTAACCCACGAAACAAATAACTAATGGTATCACTTTGTTCTTCAATACTTTCTCCCATCGGTCGATAATTGCTACAGGTCGCTTCATGTATTTTAGGCCCAATCTTAAATTTATATCTGATAGATCTTCAACTCTATTTTTTCACCTAAGCACTTCTTCAACTGTGATATATGAAACACATCATGAATGGTTTCCATTTCTAGTGGTAATGGTAATCCATAGGCAAGATTTCAAATTAATCAATTGAAATTTTATTTGGGACGAAGGAATGCAAATGAAAGACAAAGACAGAGTTTAATCAGGAATAGCTGCTACTGATTTGGGGTTCCACACAATCTAATTAATAGGTGAAATAGGTAAAATATAAGTGATAATTATCTTTTTAAGTCCACTCCTAAGGTCCTAGTACATAGCTGTAATAAATATTAGAAGAGAAATAAATCTTAACTATTACTATGTCAATGTAATAGAATTGCAAATGATAGAGATACATGATCAAAAATGAATTTTTGACTGATTACAAAAATTCAATCACATGAAAAAAGCTTAATGAGCGATTGTAACTTCAGGCGTCAGAGAATAAATCTCTATAATTACTTTGCCAACTTAATAAGACTTGTAATATACAAAATTTTCAAGACACGAACTATATTAAGATAAAATTCAAATGAAAGTACAAATGTCAAATGGGAATGACCAATAAAAGTAACTGAGTAAAACAATCATCTGGAATGATAAAGCCAAACTTGCGTAAGATGATTTCATCATTAATTTCTGGTCCTCTACTTTTCAACCTGCCTAATTCAACAAAATTCTCAACTTTCGAAAATCTTCTTATATCCCTTACATTTACTTTCTCTTAGGTTGCTCATTATCTCTTAATCCATTTGCCTAATTAACCACGCCAATCATGCTTACTCTACCGAGTCTATCAATATTGATATTGCAATTCTTCAATATTTTTTTCTTAATTATTCTTTTTCCTTCAAAAGTGCATACTCAAGGCTACATCTCTTATACTTAGTCTCCCAAGTCTTCTTTCAAAAAAATCCAGGCATGACATTCATTCTCTTTTTTATTCTTAAGGAAAGTAAGGACAAAATTCAAATTTAGTCACTCTTTCATTATGTGTCAACACACATCTCAATCTTTGTCATTAAGTATCACTATAAACTATTATTCCTTCAGAGTTGTATGGGATTACTAATATCGGTGTTGTTATCAATCTCCAATTTATTTCTCCAAATTCTTGGGCCAGACATATTCCACTATTTTTTTAATCAATTTAGTTAAAGGAGATGTGATCTTTGCAAAGTCGTACACAACCTTCAATAATATCCAGTCATAAATTCTGATTTTTCAATATTGATTTTAGCACATGGCAATCCATTATAGTTCATATCTTCTTAGAGTTGGTTGATTGATATATTATCTCTTGAAACTACATGACCCAAGCAGGTAACTCTATTCAACCATAACTCACATTTGTTTAATTTTACATATAACTTTTGCTCTTTGAGTGTATTAAAACTATCTTTCAACGTTCTGCATGCTCTTCTCTATTCTTAGAATAGATCGAGATATCATTAACAAATAACACCACAAACTTATTTAGATACTGTGCAAAAATATAGTTCATCAAATTCATCAATTCCTCTAGTGCATTAGTCACTACAAAAGGTATCACCAAATATTCATAATAGTCATATTTGGTTTTAATTGTAGTTTTCGAAATATCTTCCACTAGGATCCTTACTTGATGGAACCCAAACGAAGATTTGTCTTCTAAAATATAATTGCTACTCCCAGCTGATCAAATAGATTTGTTATTCTCGGCATTGGTTACTTATTCTTGATTGTTACATCATTCCTATAGTGCGCATAATTTTTTACTCCTATCTTTCTTTCCTGTTTAGAATATTGAGCTCTCCAAAATGAAACACTAAGTTGTACAAAACTCAACTTCCATAACTTACCGACTTATATTTTAACTTCATCAATTCTGCAATTTCTATTCAATAAGATGGCTTGTAAACTAGTTCAACTTCAGTGATAATATCAATAATAAATTCTACTAACCTTAATAGCAGTAGTCCAGGTATTGCTTTAGAAATATATCTAAGTTATGATGCTATGGGAATCATTCTTTCTCCTACTTTCATTGTTTCTAAAATTCATTCATTTGGGGACACCTTACATTCTGGTAGTTCTAAAAATTAGGACACCTTACATTCTGGTAGTTCTAAAAATTAACTTCCACAACAAACTCAATTCTAGAAGACCAGGAATCTGAAATATTCCTCTTCTTCTTTTACAATCTATCACCATATAGAAGGTACTCAATCAATCCATGCCTAGGATAACATCGTATCCTCCTCCATTTCTAACTAGTAAGTGGCATAAGATTTCCTACCATTAATTACTAAGTGGCATATTGTCAAAAGATTGGATCGATATTTGTAACAAACTGAATAGAAATCAATAATGGAATTCCAAAAAGATATTTCAAACAAATAGGTTATTGTAGGATAGGTGCGATATTGGATCCGATAGATATTCAAGAACAAAGAATAATTATCGAGAATAAGTAACCGACATGTTCTTATGTTGGAGTAGTCATATAGTTTTCCATCTAAACCTAGGCTCTGAAATCACCCTGTAACGCCGTCATTTTTAAGTTGCTATCTAAAATGGAGGACATTATTTAAAATAATACTAGACAATCCCTTAATGATAGGATCTTAGGATAACCGTATTTACTGCCACAACAGATTAATTAATAACATGTCTGAAACTAGGCTTGCATTTATAACATATGAGATTGATTATATGAAAAGGCACATTGTTCTAGATATGTAGAACAAAAGAATTAAAATATGGAACAATACCCAACAAGAGAAACATGAACAATATATACAGGATTATGAGACTAGATCCACTTCTTACTATTGTTATGTTTGATCAACGAAGTATGGATCTTGATTGGTGCAACCTCTTCTTCTACTTCCTCAAAACATGGTTCATAACCAGGGGATTAAATCTAGAAAGGAACACTGTAAAGAGAGAAAAACATATTACATGAGTATCAATGCATGTGCGCATGCTCATATCAGTGTTGGTTATGAATATATAAAATTAAACATGTAAACAAACATAAATAAGTAAATAAACAAAAAACAAACATGAGAAAATGATTGCTCTATGTATTTTGTTTATATATTATATTAGTCTTAGTTATCGTCCAAGTTATTTGTAAAAATTGTATTAATGAATAAGATAGTGCTTCATTATCGTAACATACCCAGGTTCTAGCCTCAATCACATGGCACTGAACCATACCATACTATTAAGTATTACAATTCATACTCATAGTGTACTACAGTAACGGACATACCATACTGGGTACTAGTCATCAATTGATGATCCAGTATCACCTAGACCGCTGTAGTAAAAAATTCTCAGCCCTCACATTTTATTGATCCTTATACAAAATGCCTCTTATCCATCATATAGTTTCTCGTCATCCTCCAAGTTCATGATACACGGCGCACATGACTTATAAAGATATTGTGACATGATTCGTTCATTCACATATACATGTTCGCAACTATCATTCACTGATATCATTAACAATTTATATCGTTTCATGTACACACAATACTATTATATCACATTCCCTTATCATATCACTATGCTCACTTCATGTTCATCATATACCATTCACGTTAGTGCAATAGGTCATGTCACAAGCAAAAAATATTTTGTAAAATTAGCATGTGTAGATTGCATTTAGAATAGATGAAGTATAAATAAATATATCATGTTAACTATTAAATAATAGTATGATATGGAAAACTAGTTTATTTGTGTAGCTGAAGATATTAGCAATGGTAACAATGGATAATTAAATAAGATTTATTATTTTTTATATACATATTGTACGCATGGCTTTCACTACAGTGTGCATTCCTATTTCAATCAGTCATGATATCATTAATAATTCAGTCTAGATCATACACACATAATAACACTATATTCTATTTATGTATCCTATATTTCTTGTCACTCAATCAATACATAAAGGCAGCTCACATGTATTAACTAAAATAAACACGGAGCCTCTATACGTTCTCTTCTTCAATGTATATATGTTTCAATACATATAAATGCTTATCTTTAAAATAAAATAATATTAATTTTATTATTTAACCACAAAATACTAAATTGAAGTTTTCTAATCCTCTTCGCTTTATATATATATGAGAAAAATGGAAATGAGCTGACAACTCAGGCAAGTTACCTGAGCTGTAGTTCATTTCCACTATCTCCAATAATCTTTTTTAAAAATTTCTTTTGGATTATAATCTCGACCCCCTAGGTTTCATTCATACCCAAATTCTTGGGTTTTAGTTTTGATTTGGTCCTTCATCAAGTTAACACAAAATTAACGGTTTTCAATGAATAAACCATTTTGTATGCACTTGATGAGAGGGTAAATAAACTCCAAAATTTATGAAATTTAATCCGAAAGAAGTTAAGGATGTAGAGATAGTAATTGTGAAAAAAATTTGAAGAAAAATAATTGGATCATTATAATTTTGCCACTAACTCACGTAACTTTTCCTGAGCTGGCGGCTCACCTACAGTAATCCATATATATATATATATATATATATATATATATATATATATATATATATATATATATATATATATATATATATATATATATATATATATATATATATATATATATATATATATAAAATAAAAATAATACAATACATAAGAAAAAAATCCAAGATAATAGGAGAAAATTTAAAACAAGATTTAGAAGGTGCTACTTGTCTTAACTCGTCATTGAGATCTTAGACCATACTCTGAACTCTTCTCCACATGATACCGATAACTACTTCACTCGTTAATTGCCGAAAAGGTGAAAGGAATGGGAAGAGCCACTCTTCAATTTTTCTCCTTTTTTCCATTTTTTTCGGTTTTTTTTTTCTTTTCCTCCCTTTGTTTTTCTGGACCACTTAGGGAGAAGAAGGAAAGGTGGAGCTACATATATAGCACCAACTTTCTTATTTTATTAGTTTCTTCCATCCGCTTCTTACCCTATCTTCTCCCCCCAAGACTTTTTCTTATTGGCCTTTATGAGGCAACCGGCTCATTTGGTGGTGGATTTACTTAAATTTTTTTAATCTATCTATTTATCCTCTCATGCATTGTTTACTTAGGTGACACATAACTACCCATCCCAAATCCATTTTGATTTCAACACCTAGCCTGATTCCTCATTGCCTCAACAGAAGGATTAAGAATAAATGGATTTATTTTAATTTAACTAATTTAAATAATTATTTAACCGTCTACGGTATCTTCTAAATTTATTAAATTAATATAAAACGTAGTGTTCAGCAAAAGAAACACTAAAAAAATTCATTTATCATTTCAATATTCCGAATGAGAGAAATAATTAACTGAAATTGTTATAAAAATAATTTAATATTATGAAATTAGCAAAATTTGAAAAAAAAATTAGACTTTTTGAAAAAATTTCTAAAAATTATAAATAATAGAAAACTAATAAATATAAGGACTGAATGTCATTTGGAATTACGAATTTAAAGTTATATACACCGAAAGTCATTTTGGTGTCCAAATTGACTCACGGTAGCCCCAACTTGGCACAATCGGACTCAAAAAAAGGATACGGGCAGTACGAACTTCGGAATATTATAGATAATCTACCTTAGTTCCACTCTACAATCTCAAGAAAATGGTAAGTTCCCATCTCAACCAGAAGCAGAGTACTTCATCGAAGGTGTTAATGGTATAACTTCTTCAATTAATGATTATATACATGAGTTATCTACTGCATTTAGTTTACAAAGTGGAAAGGTACTTGGTGAGCCTGTTTCAAAAAGAGAATTGAAAAGTGTCAGGGTGATGATTCAACACAATAATCTAAAGACGACAATCCTAAAGAATCCATTTCCAGGACTTACCAGCCACTTGTACCATTTTTCTAATGTTTGAAAACTAAAAATATTAATGTATCTTATGCTAATATTTTAGAAATTTTCAAAAAGTTGCAGGTCAATATTCATTTTGCTAGAAGTAATTAAGCAAGTTTCCTCATATACAGAATTCTTGGAGGATTTGTGTGCACCCAAAAGACGTCATAATGTAAAAAAAAAAAAAAAGCATTTCTCACAGAGTAGTAAATGCTTTATTCTATCCTAAAATGCCTCTTAAATATAAGGATCCTAAATGTCCAGCGATTTCATATATTATAGGTCAATATAATATTGAGAAAGCTTTATTAGATTTGGAAGTTAGTGTAAACCTCTTACTATATTCGATTTATAAGTAACTGGGTATCGGAAAACTTATACCTACACTTTCACACTACAATTGGCTGATATATCAAAAAGATATTGTAATACTCCAAACTTCGAGCTATCAGTATTGCTTTCTTGAGACCAATCGTGCCGAATAAGTCCACCAAATTCAATTTTGGACACTGAAATAACCTTCGGTCAACGTAACTTTAAATCTACAAATCCAAATGAAATTCGGTTTTCGCGATTATTAGTTTTGTAATTTTTGGAGATTTTTCTTACTAGGCTGAAAAATACTTCCAAAATTGCTAATTTAATAATATTAAAATCATCCTTCTAAATTACTTTGAAATTTCGGTTCATTTATTCCATTCATCAAAACATCAAACGAATAATTTTGTAGAGTTCTCCTCGTCGAGCACTACGTCCTGCATAAATTTGGTAGTATTTGGAAAAAAATATTTACCTAGCCGTAAATAATAAAATATTAAATAAATTAAAAATTACTTTATACACACACCATTTCTATAATAGATTTCTAAGGGCACACCCCTCAAAATGATTTTCGGTTGAGCTGTCGACTGGAGGATTGGTGTGGCGGGCTAGGAGATTATGTGGTGAACAGGGGGATGTTAAGTTTTTAAAATTACGAATTTGCGCTCAAATTATTTTCTTCTCTCCCCCGTCCACTCCTTTTCTCCCTCTCTTCTCCTCTTTTTTCCTCTTGGCCAGAAACCAACAGTAGTAAGCGAAAGAAAAAAAAAGAAAAAAAAAGTTTACCACACCCTCCCTCACTCTTTACTCTCTTTCTCACTTTCTCTGGTTGCACCAACAGAACCAAGAAGAAAATTTAAAAATAAAAATAAAAAGAGAAGGAGAAAGAGAAGGGGAAGAAATGTGGTTCGACAAATCGAAGAAGATTAAAGAAAATCCAATGTAAGTAACACACTTCTTTTCTTGATTATTTCTTTATCTCTTCTTGATTATTTCATTTTATTCATATAAATTTTATTTTGATTATATTGATGCAAAATTGCTTAAATGTTAGCCAACTGTTTAAATTAAGTTTGGATTTAGAGTAAAAAAAATTATTTTAATATGAGGATGCTCCTATTTACAATTATGTTCTTTTCAACAAATTTGGCAAATAGGTGAACAAATAAAATAAAATAAAATAAAATAAAAAAGAAAGATGAAGAAGAGGAGGAAGCAGAGAGGGAGAGATAGAGACAGATTTGATGAAGTGGGCCGGGAGTGAAAAAAATAAACAAAATAGAAAAAGAAAAGAAAGTGGTTTGGCCCAGCCCAAAAGAAAATAAAGAAAAAAGAATATAGTAGGCTTAGATTTAACTTGGGCCAAAAAAAGAAAAATAATAAATAATAATAGACTGGGCCGGCCAGCCCAGCCCAGTAAGTAAAATAAAAAAAATTGGCAGTGGGCCTAGGCCTGAGCTGGACAGAAAAGAAAAGGAAAAAAAATTAAAATAAAAATATGAAAAAGTGGAAATTTAGTAGGCTTGGACTTGATGGATTAAATGATTGAAGGATTTAAATTGGACTTGGCTTGGATTAATTGGACATAATTTATAAATTAATAATAGTAATAAATTAGATTTTAATTAAAATAGAAATGTATATTAATATATATGATTGAGCCTAGAAATATAATAAATACATACGTTGGGTTTAATAATAATGCAGTATTATTATATGATTCACTTGATTCCCAAATTGGGTTATTGATTAGCATTGAAAATTGAACCAGATTATTGAAATAATTTTAATGATATGCATTGTGATATAATTGTGTACTAATATATCATGTGTTAATTTATCATACTACAAGTTATGTGCTTTAATATTACAAATCATGTGTTATGATACTACATGTCATGTACAGTCACGAAATACAAGCATGTTATCAGGAATTGAAAAACAATTAAAGAAGGAAAAGAAAAAGTAAACAAATAAATAAAAAAAATTTATGTGCATAATTCATTATGAACACGGGGATGGGAGAAACTATATGATGAATAAGAGAATTGTCGTATAAGAATTGATTGTATTGTTAGGGCTGGGATTTCTTTACTGTAGCGGCCTGGGTGATTACTGGATCACCAATTAATAATTACCCAGAGTGGTATGTCCGTTACTATAATACAGTATGGAAATTGATTGTAGTGCCAAGCAGCATGTCATGGTTTAGCGCTATGAATATTGTAGTCGGGTCCCGGGTATGCATGGGCACTTATACGACAATGGAGAATAACGTTATCTTATCCATTAATACAGTTTCTACAATTAAATTGGACGATGACTGAGACCAATAGAATATATGATTAAATAGATATAGCAGTTATTGTCATGTTTATTTAGTTATTGTCATGTTTATTTATTTATGCATTTATTTATACTTGCTTTCATGTTTAATTTATATGTACACAAACAACACTGACATAAACATGCTCATGCACACTTATATTAATGTACTATGATAGTACACAATTTCTCTTTTTAAATGTGTTACTTGTTGTGTTTAATCCCCTGAGTTTTGAACCTAGATTTGGAACGTGAAGAAGGGGATCCAGCCGCAATTGAAGACCCGTACTTCATTGGACAAATCGAGTGACAATAGGCAAGCGAAGTACCATCTAGAGAACCTTTGTATATTTTGTTTATATTTCCTTTTGTCTGGGAACTGCTTTTCTCTTTGACTCTTTTGTGTTCAAATTTAAAGCAGTGTGCAATTTTATGTAATGAACTTTTTGTATAAATGAAATCTTTTCAGTTTCAGACATGTAATTTATTCATCTGACTGTGGCAGTAGTTACGTTTATTCTAATATCCTGTGACTGTTGGGTTGTCTAGTATAAATAATAAGCAACATTCTCCGTTTTGGGAAGCAGCTGAAAAACGGGAGCGTTACAGGGTGGTATCAGAGTCTAAGTTTAGGTGAAAGACTATGGGACTACTTCCACATAAGAACATGTCTATGACATATTCGTAATAATTGTTTCTTATTCTTTGATACCTATCAGATCTAGTATCGTGCATATCCTATTGCTTTCTATTCGTTTGAGGTATCTATTTTGAATTCTTTTTATTAATTTTTATCTGGTCCGTTGCAGAATAATGTCAATCCGATTTCCTGCGAGTACGAGTGCAAGTCCAATAAATGATACGTCTAATCTTAGGAGCCTAGTGCAAAGAGTAGCACAGACGCAGAAGACCACGATAATGATATTAGAAAGAATATTGCAGTCTAAAGAGCCGGAAAGAACCGGAATGGTGTCAAATTTTTGGAGACTGCAGCCATCAATATTTTCTGGGGCAGAAGGACCACTGAAGGCTGAACAGTGGATTGTAGATATGGAGAATTTTCTAAGGGCTGCAAGAATTCCAAAAGAAAATCGAGTAGAGGTAGTATGTATACAATTGACTGATATAGCTAGAACGTGGTGGCTTGCCGTAGAAGTAAAGCACAAGGAACCCCTATCCTGGGAGAAGTTTGTGGAAGTATTTCTTGCCAGATTCTTCCATGCATCAGCAAGGTAGGAAATGAGGAAGAAATTTCTAACACTACAGCAAGGAGATCGGACTGTAGACGCTTATACTGCAGAGTTCGTGAGGCTCAGTCGATTTGCTCCAAACTTAATAGCTGATGAAGAGGAGCGAGCACATATTTCCAACAAGGATTGAGGTATCATCTAAGGGAGCATCTAGCAGGTCATAACTATAGGAGTTACTCGGAGATGTTTGAAGTAGCGTGTCTCCCGGAGCAAGTAGCCAAGGAAGGGAGGCCGACGACATTTAAAAGGCCATTTAATCAGGGAGCAAGTTCTTCCCAGAGATTTGGAGGCCCTCCGGCAAAGCGACAAGTAGTGGTTAATAAAGGAGGTCGTTTAGTATGCAATTTCTGCAATAAGCCAGGGCATGTTCAGAAGCATTGTAGGAGAGCTTTAAGGCTATGTCTAATATGTGGGTTAGCGGATCATCAAATAACTAATTGTCTGAGAGCACAGTCAAGGCAACAACTAGCAGGCAGAGTTCCTTATCAGCCAGTATTGAGACCAGCTTCTGTGGGACCATAGGATCGGAGGACTGAAGGACCGAACCAGAAGAGATCCTTGGAGACACAACAACAAGCCTATGCCAGAGTCCAAAGAAGCGCAGGACAGAGACAGGGACATGTTAGGCTAATGAATACTAAGGAGTCTCAGACCACTAGGGGAGTCGTGGCAGGTATGATTTTAGTTGGCAATACACCAGCAACTGCTCTATTTGATTTTGGAGCTTCACACTGTTTTATCTCTATCATGTTTGTTTCCTGCAATTCTATTGATTTTGCAATCTTACCTGTGGGGTGGGACATTAAGACTGGAAACGATAATATCATGACTAATAAAGAATGTAAACTATGTCCCTTAATGATTAAGGGAAGAGAATTTTATGCCAACTTGTTAGTTATCAATGGAGGAGGATATGATGTTATCATAGACATGGATTGGTTTAGTTTCCATGCAGTGATAGATTGTAGGAGAAAAAGGGTAATATTACAGATTCCTGGCTGTTTGGAGTTTGAATTTATTGGTGGAAGTCAATCTCTAAAACCAGGTAAATCTAAGGTGTCCCCCAAAAGGAGGAGTTTTGGAGGCTATGGAAGTAGGAGGAGGAATGATCCCAGTAGTATCAGAATTCTTAGATATATTTTCTGTAGAGATACTTGGACTACCGCTAGTAAGGACAGTAGAATTTACTATTGATATTATCTCTGGAGCTGAACCAGTTTGATGGTTACCTTATCAAATGGGAGTTGCAGAACTAGAAAAAGTTAAGAGACAAGTAGGTGAGCTACTGAAGTTGGGTTTTGTGACGCCCAGTGTTTCACCTTGGGGAGATCCAGTGTTATTAGTAAGAAAGAAGGATGGGAGTCAAATACTGTGTGTGGACTATAGGGGTTTGAATGCAGTAACAATTAAAAACAAATATCCATTACCAAGAATAACTGATCTGTTTGATCAATTGGGAGGAGCAAAGAATTTTCGAGGATAAATCTTCGTTCTGGATTCCAACAGGTAAGGGTCCGAACAGAAAATATTCAAAAACTACATTTAGAGCCAGACATGGTCATTATAAATATTTGGTGACACCATTTAGAGTGACTAATGCCCTAGCAGTATTTATGAATCTGATGAACCATGTTTTTGCTCAGTATCTAGATAAATTTGTGGTAGTGTTTATTGATGATATATTAATTTACTCCAAGAATAAAGAAGAGCATGCTGAGTATCTGAGAATACTTTTGTAGACTCTGAAAGAGCAAAAGTTATATGGAAAACTGAGTAAATGTGAGTTTTGGATGGATAAGGTTGCTTTCTTGGGTCACATAGTTTCAGGAATGGTGTATCTGCTGATCCTAAGAAGATAGAAGCTGTAATAGATTGGCCTGTAAAGAAATTAGTGTCGGAGATTTGGAGTTTTCTGGAGTTGGCTGGATATTATAGGCGGTTTGTACAAGACTTTGCAAAAATCGTGTCTCCTCTAATAAATTTACTAGGAAATGAGTAGAATATGTCTGGAAAGAGAAATGTAATAAAACATTTGATGAATTAAAACAAAGACTGACAACAACACCAGTGTTGGCAATTCTAGACAATTCTGGGAGAGTGACGGTCTATAGTCATGCTTCAAAATATGGATTGGGGTGTGTGTTGATACAAATTGGGAGAGTGATTGAGTTTGCGTCAAGGCAGTTGAGACCCATGAGAGAAACTATCCAACTCATGACTTGGAGCTAGCAGCAGTGATTCATGTTTTGAACATTTGGAGATATTATTTACTAGGACAGAGGGTAGAAGTATATAGTGATCATAAAAACTTGAAGTATATTTTCATTCAGAAGGAACTGAATATGAGACAGAGGCGATGGTTGGAGTTGGCAGCAGATTATGATTTAGAAATTAAGTATCACCCACGAAAGATTAATATAGTGTCAAATGCACTGAGTAGGAGGCCTGCAGTGGAGAGATTAACTCAGCAAAAAGAACTTTTAATGGAGATGCAAAGGATATAATTGGAAGTAATTTTAGCAGGAGGGACAGCATAATTTATGGAGATACAGTTATAGTCACCATTGATAGAGCAAATTAAATAAGATCAGGTTGGAGATGAAATTTTTCAGAGATTAAAAAATAAGATAGAAGTAGGCAAGAGACCAGAAATGAAAATGCACTCAAAGAAGACCATTAGGTTCAAGGAAAGATTATGGGTGCCTAAGAGGAAAGTAAGAAATAGAGTTTTATAGGAAGCTCATAGATCAATATATTATATTCATCCCGAAAGCAATAAGATGTATAAGGATATGAAAACGTATTTTTGGTAGCCAGACATGAAGAAAGAGATTGTCAGATATGTATCTAAATGTTCTACTTGCCAGCAAGTGAAGGCTGAGCATCAAAGGACAACTAGATTGTTCCAACCATTAGCAATAATACCGGTGTGGAAGTGGGAACAAATATCGATGGATTTTGTTAAAGGCTTACCTAGGGGCACCAAGGGCAATAATGCAATTTGGATAATTGTGGACCGATTGATTAAATCAGCTCATTTCATTCCATTTAGAGTTGGTCAGTCAACAGAAATATTAGCCAGAAGATTTATGCAAGAAATAGTGAGATTGCATGGAGTCCCAGCTATGATTGCATCAGATCGAGATATAAGGTTCAGATCACAGTATTGGGAGAAATTAATGGATAGTTTGGGGACATATTTGGATCTATCCTCAACTTATCATCCACAAACTGATGGTCAATCAAAACGGCCTATCCAAGTACTTGAGAATATGCTTAGGGCATGCATGTTGGATTTTGGTGGATCTTGGAAAGACTATTTGTATAGGTGGAATTTTCTTATAATAATAGTTATCAGGAGAGTATAAAAATGACACCATTTGAAGATTTGTATGGGCAAAAATGCAGATCTTCATTATGTTGGGACGAGGTTGGAGAACGAAGTATTTTGGGGCCAGAGTTGATTACTCAAGCAACAAAGCAAATGAAGGTTATCAGAGAACACATGAAGGCAGTACAAGACAGACAAAAGAAATGGGCAGATCAACACCGAAAACCACTGGAGTTTGAAGTAGGAGATAAAGTATTTGTTAAGATATCCTCAATAAAGAGTATGATTAGATTTGGCAAGAAAGGAAATCTCAGTCCAAAATACGTCGGACCATTTGAGATCGTGGAGAGGATTAGAAGTCTTGCCTACCGATTATCATTACCACTAAAGATGGAAAATGTTCATGATGTGTTCCATATATCACAACTGAGAAAATGTTTGGGTGAAGAGCACAAAGTAGTGGATCTGTCCGAGGTAAATTTAAAATCAGACCTAAAGTATGAGAAGCATCTCGTAGCAATTATTGGTTGACGGGAGAAGGTCCTTAAGGATAAAGTGATACCGTTGGTTCTTTTTTCCTAAGATACACAATCACCAAGAGATTCAACTTGGGAGTTTAAGAAGGATATCATGATAAAGTACCCATATCTTTTCTCATGATTAGGTATATCAATTGAATTTTATTTTTATATATAAATAGGTACCCGTGAATACAAGCACATATTTTAATTTGGAATTTCGAGGACGAAATTTTTTTGTTAGGTGGATAGGATGTAATACCCCAAACTTTGAGATATCTGTATTACTCTCTTGAAACCAATGGTGCCAAATAAGTCCACCGAATTCAATTTGGACACCGAAATAAATTTTAGCCATTTGTTTATACTGATGCAAAATTGCTTAAATGTTAGCCATTTGTTTAAATTAAGTTTGGATTTAGAGTAAAAAAAAATTAAAGTGAGGATGCTCTTATTTACAATTATGTTCTTTTCAATAAATTTGGCAAATAAGTGAACAAATAAAATAAAATAAAATAAAAAGAAAGACGAAGAAGAGGAAGAAGCAGAGAGGAGAGACAGAGACAGAGAGAGAGATTTGGTGAAGTGGGCCAGGAAGTGAAAAAAATAAACAAAATAGAAAAAGAAAAGAAAGTGGGCCTGGCCCAGCCCAGAAGAAAATAAAGAAAAAAAAAGAATATAGTAGGCTTAGATTTAACTTGGGCTAAAAAAAAAGAAAAACAAAATAAATAATAACAGGCTGGGCCGGTCAGCCCAGCCCAATAAGTAAAATAAAAAATATTTGGTAGTTGGCATGGGCCTAGGCTGGATAGAAAAGAAAAGAAAAAATAAAATTAAAATAAAGATATGAAAAAGTGAGAATTTAGTAGGCTTGGGCTTGATTGATTAAATGATTGAGGATTTGAATTGGACTTGGCTTGGATTAATTGGACATAATTGATAAATTAATAATATTAATAAATAAGATTTTAATTAAAAGAGAAATGTCTATTAATATATATGATTGAGCCTAGAAATATAATAAATGCATACGTTGGGTTTAAAAATAATGCATTACTATTATATGATTCACTTGATTCTCAAATTGGATTATTGATTGGCATTGAGAATTGAACCAGATTATTGAAATAATTTTAATGATATGCATTGTGATATAAATGTGTACTAATATATCATGTGTTAATTTATCATGCTACAAGTCATATGTTTTGATATTACAAATCATGTGTTATGATATTAAATGTCATGTACAGTCATGAAAATGCAAGTATGTTATTATGAATTGAAAAGCAATTAAAGAAGGAAAAGAAAACGTAAACAAATAAATGAAAAAAATAAAATTTTCATATGCATAATATATTATGAAAACGGGGATGAGAGAAACTATATGATGGATAAGAGCGTTGTCATATAAAATTGTATTGTTAAGACCGGAATTTTTTTTTTGCAGCGGCCTAGGTGATTACTAGATCACCAATTGATAATTACCCAGAGTGGTATGTCCGTAACTATAATACAGTACGAAAATTGATTGTAGTGCCTAGCGGCATGTCATGGTTTAGCGCCATGAATATTATGGTCGGGTCCCGTGTATGTACGGGCACTTATACGACAATGGAGAATAGCGCTATCTTATCCATTAATAATTTTTTACAATTAAATTTGACGATGACTAAGACCAATAGAATATAGGATTAAATAGATAGAACAGTTATTGTCATGTTTATTTATTTATGCATTTATTTATGTTTGCTTTCATGTTTAATTTATATGTACACAAACAATTCTAACATAAATATGCTCTTGCACACTTATATTCATGTATTATGATAGTACACTATTTCTCTTTTTAAATGTATTACTTGCTGGGTTTAATCCCCTGGGTTTTGAACCCAGATTTGGAATATTAAGAAGGGGATTCAGCCCCAATTGAAGACTCATACTTCATTGGACAGATTGAGTGACAATATACAAGCGAAGTACCATCTGGAGAACCTTTATATATTTTGTTTATATTTTTTTTTGTTTGGGCACTGATTTTCTCTTTGACTCTTTTGTGTTCATATTTAAAGCAGTGTGTCATTTTATGTAATGAACTTTTTATATAAATGAAATCTTTTCAGTTTCAGACATGTTATTTATTCATCTGATTATGGCAGTAGTTACGGTTATTCCAATATCCTGTGACTGTTGGGCTGTCTAGTGCAAGTAATAAGTAATGTCCTCCGTTTTGGGAAGCAGCTAAAAAACGGGGGCGTTACAGGTATCTTAAAGTCGTTGTGGAAGATATTTTAGTGCAGATTGAAAATTTCTACTTTCTGGTAGACTTCATAGTTATCGATACTACATTTATAAAGAATTCACATTTTCGCATCCGTATTATCCTCAAATATCCATTGAGCTTAATGTGTTTAATGTTTGCAAACAACCAAATATCGACACTGATGAACCATCGGAAATAATTTATAATAAAGAAATTCGTGAAGAAGATATTGTATCATTGTGCATCTATGATCTATTGGAGCTTGCATCGACAATGGATAATGGTTTTCTTGAGTGACTCAATTCCGAAAACACCATTAATATCATAAAATATTTCAATGATGCTCATTGTTTAAATGTCATAGGATGAATTCCTAAACCGAAAGTATATGAAGAGTTATCTCAAAGTACAAAGAAATCAATACCATCTAATATCCAAGCCCCGATACTTGAGCTAAAATCGCTACACGAGGATCTCAAGTATGTATTTTTGGGACATCAGACAACCTTTTCAGTGGTCATCTCAGTGCATCTTGACAAGAATCAGGAAGAGCAACTACTCTCGATATTGCAAAAGTATAAGGGAGCTCTAGAATAGAATAGGTGGGCATTAACTATATGGATCCCTTTATTTGCACACATCATGTCACATTGGAAGATGGAGCTATGCCAATAAGTCAAACATAGCGAAGCCCTAACCCTGCCATGAAGAAAGTGGTTAAAACCGAAGAGTTGAAACTTCTTGACGATGGCATCATCTATCAATTGTTGATAGAAGTGATTAAGTCCAACCCAAATTGTTCCAAAGAAAAGTGTGGTAACAATTGTTAAAAGCAAGGATAGAGAGATGATACCTATAGTTAGTGTATATGCATTGTTTACAGATAATTAAACTAAGTAACATGAAAAGATCACTTACCGTAACAATTTCTTGACAAAGTGCTTGATAGAGTTGTTGGACATGAAATTTATTGATTTCTTGATGGTTATTATGGTTATGCAAAACTGAAATTACTTTAGATGATTAGGAAAAGGCAACTTTTTCCTAGCCCTTTGACACATTCACATTTAGAAAAATGCCATTTGGACTATGTAATGCACTCGCAATATTTCAAAGGTGTATGATTAGTATCTTTAACGACATGATTGAAGACCTTAAGGTATTCATGGATGACTTTTTTGAATTTGGAAATAATTTTGAAAAATTTTTGAATGATTTAGGAGCTGTACTTGACCGATGCCAATAGAATAATTTGCTCCTAAATTATGAAAAGTGCCACTTTATAGTAACAAAGGGTATTATATTTGTAGGAGGAGAAAAATTCAAAATCAAGAACAACAAGACCACACGGAGCAAATAGCCCCGCGCGAGGATAATAGCCTCAGTGAGACTAATAGCCTCGTGTGGGGATGACAACATCACATGTGGGGCTGATTCTAATTTCCAAATTGGATTTCCTTTTGGATTTTTACCACAATTTCGATCCCAATCATATCCAATCACTTTGAATTAGAGATTTCAAATTCAAATACAAGTTTAGAGATTGAATTTAACTAAAATTTCATTTTTATCTCTAAGAAAACCCCTAAAACTACAAATACGGGCCAAGAGGGGAGTTTTGGCAATCTTTTTTGAAAATATCTTTGGAGACCAAGAGTTAATTTTCTATGCGAAGGCACGCCAACCAGCAACAAGAAGCTGCCGGCGAGAAGCCCTCTCCATGAAATCTCCATATTCAAGATCGATTTAAGCATTAGATCGTCAATGGAGTGCGAGGTCGACGCTCCATAACCACGTTTAGAACCTACCCTTTTGTAAAAGAGAGAGAGATGTGTTACAAGTCCTCTCGTTTATTTTCTTTGTTTCTTTTCATTGTAATTTGGACAATTTTTATAGTAATTTCATAATCCATGGCAATAAAAGGAAGCGCGACTTTCGTGAAAAATAAGTTGGCGACCACAGTGGAAGAAGCCTTCTACACCGACAAGAAGATCATGGTCCAACTGATACTAAGAAAATTAATAAGTCTATAGAGATGTTGCTCGTAGAAATTGATCAATAAAATTATGAGAAATACTTATTCTCTACATTGGTAAGTCTAGTCAAAACACGGCTCCATCGCCACTTGGAAACCCTAAGTACGAGTTCAAATGACAAGGGGACTCTTATTGAATAGGAGCTCCTTAGATCTTTGATCTTAGAAAAGAAAGGAGTCCAAGCAATAGATTCGAATGACGAGATGATTCCTGTTGACTAGAAACTTCTCAGATTTTTGAATTCAGAATAGGAAGAAATCCAAATGGTGAATTTGAATAAAAAAGGGACTCCCATTAAGCAGGAGCCCTTTGGATCTTTGAATTCTATAATTTTGGAAATGGAAAAATCTCTTCCCATCATGGTTGCGCAAGACAGCATAGAGAAGCCAAGATCTAGACTGACCAGAACTCAGATCCGGAACCGAAACCATCGAGCACACGATGAATTCTAAAAAAACCAAGTCCAAGATGAATCTAGTCTCAAATGTTTTTTTAGCATAGCCTTACATGAGGCTATTTCAAAATGCCAAGCTAATCAGCTCAGTGTAGCTCTACGTGAGGTTATTTCTAAATACGAAGCTAATCAACCTAGTGTAACTTTGTGCGAGACTATTATAAAATGCCAGACTAATCAGCCCAGCGTAACTCTGTGCAAGGCTATTTCAAAACGCCAGGCTAATCAGCCCAGTGTAACCCTGCACAATGCTATTTCTAAACGCGAGGCTAATAAGCCTAGCATAACTCTATGCAAGGCTATTTCTAAATGTGAAGCTAATCAGCCTAGCGTACAAGGGTTGCAATGCGAGGCTACTCAGCCCCGCACACAAAGAGCAGAACGCAAGACTATTCAGCCCCGTATAAATAGTTCAGAATACAAGACTAAGCCTCAAATCCATCAAGCACCTACATAGACTAGAACAGAACATCGATCAAGGTAGAGATTCCACTCTTTTATGCCCATTGACTTCCATATACACAACAGGGAGTCTTGCAGATGCTGGAACAAAAAGGCAACTCATCAAAAGACCAATTTGCAAGAATTCCTCACTAACAAGAGGAGAATGGCGCAATCTCATCCACTATACCGATGTGAGCAAATTATCTCTGTAGTACTTACCAACTGCCATTGTGGTCTGTCTTGGCCCTTGGTTTTCAGTCGAATAACCGAATCAATGAATAAAACACCTAAAAGAAGGTGTGTTCAAAGACTAAGTGTCACCACCGACAAAGAACTACTTTTCATGACTTCAAATATGGTGAACAAAGGAAAGAAATTACATGGCGATAGGCATTCATCGGTTGTGGAAGCACGTCATTATACGCTACTCTGGTCAGGGATATTAGCTCCATGGAATTAAAAAAACTTGGTTGGAGGTTCAGACAAGGAGAGTGAAGGAGATAGCGATCATTCAGTCATTGCAACACCTTGATCATATGAGTCTTCTAGATTTAAGAAACAATGGTCCATATGATAGGGAGCTTTAGTGAAATGAACCAGTAGCTAGAAGCTCAAGAACACTAGATTTAAGAAAAATAAAAGGGTCTTAACAAACTCCGGACACTGCTCCTAAAGGTAGTTGAAAATAATTAGAAGAATTCAGAAGATAAATCTGGGAAGCATTTTGATGAACCAATGAAGAATGATGGTGGAAATTTGGTAAAAGAAGAGGATTTTGACTTTGTTATAGACCCATATACAGAAAGGATGCAAAAGATGCAGGACTAATTGGAAGCCCTAATACACAAAAAAGACTTATAAGAAGTTGGAATTATTAGGTCATATCCAATGGAGTGGGAATTGGCTCCTTTCTCTGAAAAGTATAAGCGTTTGCAGCTAGAGTCCTTTGATGGAAAAGGCTCTCCCAACCAACACCTATACTACTTCTTATCACAAATAAATCATCTCATGGGGAGTGATCCTATAATGACAAAAATCTTCTCAAGCTCCTTAAGAAGACCTGCATTTATATAGTTTATGCAGTTGCTCCTAGGGGCTATAAATTCATGGTCTGATGTGGAGAAGGAATTTCTATGCTACTTCTTCGAAGATAATACAGAGATCTCAGTTTATACTCTCCTTGCAAACAAACAAAAAAATGATGAGACCATAAAAAAATTTGTAGAATGTTTTTGAGATGTCATTGTGATGTCTGCTTGGCATGTCGCAAGAAACACTAATGAAAACCTACAAACACAATCTCCAAACCAATATACTCATTAAGATGGGTTAAACAAGAGCAGCAAGCAGAGGATGTAATCTGACGTATCAATGAATACAATGTCCAGAGGAGGATATCCATGAACTAGCCACAGTTACAATCATACCGCCCTAAGGAAAAGGAAGCAATGACTACAAGGTCCACTACAAAACAAAAGGCATAGGGTAATCGAGATTCCTCTAGAGTGCAGCGGTCATACGACTTCAAAGATGAATAAGCAGTCACGTTCTTTTACCTACTATATAAAAGGGGATGCTCAAGTTACCCGAAAATCAAAGATCAGAGGAAGCTGGAAAGACAGATAATCCCAAATATTGCCTCTACTATCAGAATATTGGCACCCAATGAAGGATTGTTATATTCTGAAAGATAAAATTCAGGCACTCATTGATGCAAAGGTAATCCAATTGAGACAGAAATAGAAAAATATGTCTACAAATGCAGCGACAATCATCATGGGATTCTTGGAAATTCTACAAGGCATAACTCTAATCCGGGAATACGATAGTGAAGAACTATGGCCCGCATAATTTGAGGCAAAAAGGACTCTTGCTAATTTCTATCAAAAAAGGTGAAATTATGATAGTACACCCAAACTTGCTGAAAGATGAACAATCGACTTCCTAAGTCAATTCAAGAAAAACCAAAAGAACATACTCAATCGACGCTAGCACAGCAGACATTGAACATGCCAAAGTCCTTGCCAAGCATGGACAGCCTGCACTGGCACGCTTACTTCCTGGGTATGCTCTGAATCATAGTTGCAACCGAATCATCCTTGTTCACTAGTAGTCGGATTGGACAGGGGGTGCCGAAGATGTTGACAGTGATAAGCATTTTGCTACTTCTACTACTCTTGCTAGCCATAGGAAATTTTTGTGTGATGACTGAAAATATGATGGTAAAATGAGTGTCATAAATAAAAAAAATACAAAAATAAATTGCATGTATATATAGCAAATTTTGCTGCCCAATGTCACTAAGGCAACGGGAAGAGAAATCAAAAATCTCTCGCGAGCCCTAGCACATTAGGGGCACGTGTATGAAATTAACAGCCCTAAGGCTGAAAAGCTAAGGGAAGAGGGAACGTTTGGTATTTAAGCCTAAACAAAACCCTCAACAACTCATCATGTTGAGGAAAAAAGTATGACTAGTCCAATGCAAAAAGCGATTGGTAAAGGCACACTTAATCCGTTTATAGCTGAAAATTTGCTAAAAATGCTTTAAACCTATCATATTAAGCTCTTATTCCTAACAGCGAGATTTGAACCATCCCACTTATATCACCTCATAAAGACATTTATTGTGAACCTGTCATGTTAAACTCTCACCTCTGTCAGCAAGATTTGAACCATCTCACTTATATCACCTCATAAAGATGCTTGTCGCGAACCTCTTTTGTTAAGCTCTTATCTCTGACAGCGAGATTTGAACTATCTTATCTATATCACCTCATAAAGACATTTGTCGCAAACCAGTCATATTAAGTTCTTACCTCTGATAGTGAGATTTGAATCATCTTACCTACCTCATAAATCATTCCACACACACTTCAATAAGCAATCGTTCTTGTGATCTAATATGATCACTGACTATGTCTGTTATCCAGACAAGTCACCCCACATTCTCAAATCGGCTTTGTATGTCATCCAAGTGATCCTATGATTCCAACCTGATTACCGGCTCTATCTGTTATCCAGGCGAGTTAAGCCTATGATCCTAACCCGATCATCTATTACAACTCTTATTCAGGCGAATCACTCCATAAACACGTCAGCCATGCCTCTATTTATGGTTTCATGATCCTGACCTGATCATTGACTTTATCTATTATCCGGGAAAGTCAACCTATGATCATGACCTGATCATCTATTCTATTTGTTATCCAGGTAATCACCCCATAGGCATATCAGTCATATTTCTATTTATGGTTTTTTTATCCTAATCTAATCATCAACTCTGTCTGTTATCTAGGCCAGTCACCCCAAATCTCAAATCGACTTTGTTGGTTATCCAAGTGAGTCACCCCCAAAACACAAATTGACTCTGTCTGTTATCCAAACGAGTCACTCCTAAATCTCAAATCGATCTGTTTGTTATCCAGACGAGTCACCCAAAATCTTAAATTGGTTCTATCTGTTATCTAGGCGAATCACCCTAGGTCTGTCTGCTTTCTAGGCGAGTTGTTTGCATTATAAACACTTGTTCCATACCCATAATAAGTTACATCTTCCACAACTCTACCTTCTGAAAATCCACAATATTGAATTTCATCCTGCCTATCTGCTTTCCAGACAAGTCATTTCACAAAAAAAACTGGCTATGGAAGACCACAACCTCAGCAAACTACTCCAAACCCCTAGAATATTCACAACCACACCACACAGGAATTTTCAAAGCAAAGCAATATATTGAAACTAATACTCATTTTATTCACAAGACATAAAGGAAAAAGAAAGGAACACAAAGTCTTATTTTTCACCAAAGACAAAAAAGAAAGAAGAGGAGACAAAATAAAGAAAGGTTTCCCAAAGCCCTTAAACTTGCCTCTGCTTCCTTGAGAGTCGTCCGATGAGTTTCCTCTATTGATGCTAACACTTGATGGCGCAACTCATCCTCGATCACCTTATTATGCATACTGATCTCTTATTGAAACTGCCCATGGTGTAGAACAAGTTCGTCTTGACTTCTCAGCATCTCATCTTGCTTTGTTTGGGTGGCATCCAGTATGGCTTGAGCCTTGGCAATGGCCTCGCGAAGCTAACTAACCCCACCTACAAAAAAAGCTTATGTGATTGATATTTGAAGAGCTAAAATCCAAAATATTTCAAAACTCATTAGAAACCAGCATACAAGATTTTGAAAACTTTGGAGGGGATCTTATAGGAGGAGAAAAATCAAAATCAAGAAAAATAAGGCCACACGGGGGAAACAGCCTCGTACATGCGTGTCTAATATGCGAGGCTAATAGCCTCGCGCAGGAATGACAGCCTCACGCACAGGGCTGATTCCAATTTCCAATCTGGTTTTCTTTTTGGACTTTTACTAGAATTCTGATCACAATCATATCCAATCACTCTAAATTAGAGATTTCAGATATAAATACATGTTCAGAGATTGAATTTAACTGGGATTCTGCCCTTATCTCTAAGAAAATCTCTAAAACTATAAGGGCCAAGAGGGGAGTTTTGGAAATCTTTTTTAAAAGATGTTTGGAGACCAAAAGTTGATTTTCTATGTGAAAGCACGCTGACCAGCAGTAAGAAACCACCAACTAGAATCCCTCTCCATCAAATCTCCATATTCAAGACCAGTTCAAGCATCAGATAGTCAACAAAGTACGAGATCGGTACTCTATAGCCATGTTTAAAACCCACCCTTTTGTAAAAGAGAGAAACGTGTTATAAGTCCTCGCGTTCGTTTTCTTTATTTCTTTTCATTGTAATTTGGAGAATTTTTATTGTAATTTCATAATCCATTGCAATGAAAGGAAGCGTGACTTTTGCAGGAAATAGTATTAGGTTATATTATTTTATATAAAGGAATGGTAGTAGATAAGGCTAAAGTTGAGTCAATTTTCAAAATACTGGCAGCTAAAACTTTAAAGGATATATGTTCATTATTAGGACATATAGGATTTTATTGATGGTTTATAAAGAAATTTAGTAATATTACTAGACCTCTTTCTCACTTTCTTGCGCAAGATGTGCAGTTCGAATAGACACAGGTATGTCAAATAGCTTTCGACACACTAAGGAGATGTTCATCACAGTACCAATAATGCAATCTCTGGATTAGTAACCCTTTGAAATTATGTGTGATGCAAGCGATTACATAATTGGGATAGTATTAGAGCAACGAAGAGATAAGAAACCCCATATGGTCTACTACACTAGCAAGACTCTCAACGATACACATACGAATTATATGACAATTATACAACAACAAAAAAGGAGCTTCTAGCTGTAGTATTTACTCTTCATAAATATTGTTCATATATTTTGGGCTCACATGTGGTTGTTTATATAGATCATTCAGCAATCAAATACCTTGTATCGAAAAAAGATGCAAAACTATGGCTAATCGATGGATACTACTGCTCAATGATTTCGATTTTAAATTAGAGATAAAAGGGAGTGAAGAATGTGGTTGTAGACTATCTCTCTCATTTGACATTTAATAATGATCCATTAGGGACTCATTCCCTGATGTTCGGTTATTTTCCATTAGATAGCCCCTGGTACATTGATATTATTAACTTTCTTGTTGTAAGTAAAATGCCAAGCCATTAGAGTGTACAAGATAAGCGACGATTCCTATATGAGGTACGCCTTTTTTCATGATAACCCTTACCTATTTATGCATTATCCAAATCAAATCATTAGGTGTTGTGTGCCTGATGATGAGATCCAGGGTTTAATTGCTTCTTGTTATATAGAAGCTTGTGCGAGTATTTTTTGTCTAAAAGACGGTGGCCAAGATTCTCTAAATGTGGATCTCACTAGCTCACTTTGTTTACAGATACGCACGAGTACTATAAACATTACGAGTCATGTTCCAAATTAGGATTACTAACCCGAAAGAATGATATGCCTCTAACAACTATTCTTACAATTGAAATATTTAATTGTTGGGGCATTAACTTCATGGGACCATTTCCTATTTCTAATAGATATATCCCATAGTACTTGATTATGTATCTAAATGGGTGGAAGCCGTTGCATATAGAAAATGATCAATAAACAGTTATCAAATTTCTCAAGGAACATATATTGTCTAAATTTGGAGTTCCTAAAATTATAATAAGCAATGAGAGTTCTCATTTTTGTAACAAAGACTTTAACAATTTAATAAAAAAAAGTACCATATCACACATAAAATTTCCATACCTTATCATTCATAGTCAACCTGGCAAGAAAAATTAGCCAACGGGAAAATTAAGCAAATTTTAGAGAAAATGGTTAATCCGTCATGCAAAAACTGGATGTTTAGACTCGTTAACACTTTATGGGCTTATTGTATGGCATATAAGATACCCTTAATCATGTCCCTATATAGGATAGTTTATGAAAAGCTTGCCATTTACTTGTGTAGATTGAGTATAAGACGTATTCGACAATTAAAGCGGTTAATATAGACCTCAATTCTGTAAGCCCATTACGAAAATTGCAAATGAATGAATAGGAATAGTTAAGAAGTGATGTGTATGACAATTCAAACATTTTTATGGAAAAAAATGAAAATATGATATGATCGACACATATCACAATGTATTTTTCACCCATCCAATAAAGTGCTTCTGTATAATTCACACCTTTATCTATTTGCAGGAAAATTGCATTCACAATGGACTGGACCATTCGTTAAAATTATGTATCTGCATGGTACAATTGATTTTGAAAACCCTTTGAATGGTCACACATTTAAGGTGAATAGGAAATATCAAAAATACTACTTAGAATTCCCTAAGCACAGGAGGAATCGTATGATTTAGTGGATTCTCCGACATCTCAGTGATATGAGCATAATGAAGATAAATTGTATATTATTATATATTGTGTACTAATGATTTTTGTTTTGTAGTTGATACACTGTGAGTAGCAAACCAAGTAATATCTAAACACTCCTTGATTTTTACTTGTTCTTAAGAAATATCAATTCATTGAGAATATTATATATTTTAAATTGTGGGAATGCTTCTGTAATTAAATTTAGTTTTATTACTCACGATGTTTTCAACAACTTATCAAAATTTTCTAATTCCTTTTAGTTTTTCTTTCAAAATCCTTATTAAAAAAGGCAGTCATTTAAAAAAAAATAATATTTTCTAATCATAGTTTGGTTGATAAATTTAGAATTATGGACTAGCAATTAGTTTGTAGCAATACTATTAGTTTAGATATTAACAAAACTAAAAGCTATGAAAAAAAATTTGGCTTGACAGTTCTCTCAACAGAGAACGACTGTCGAAACTGTCGAGACGGTTGTCGGCAACTATCAACTGTAGGGTAAAAATAATTTTGTCAAAGAGCAGCTGGTGAAATCGCTATGATGCGGCTGTCGAAAATTGTTGACAACCATTCTCAATTATAAATAGTCCTATGTCTTTTCTCAAAAGCCAAACCCTAGCCCCTCTCTTTGACAACAAACCAAAGAAAATTTTGTGCCCTTTCAGTAGTGGAACTCAATCTTGCTCAATTCTTTTCAAAACTCTACAAATCACTTAGCAAGTAAGTATTCTCCTATCTAATTTTTCTTGTGCTATTCTGATAAAAGTATATTTTTGTCTTAAAAATCTAGATCTACAACTTATGTTAATGAATTAGAATAAGAAGAAGATGGAAATTAAGTTCTTAGCAAATTCGGGGTATATATATCAAATTCATGCCTTAAGAAATAAGATAAAGATGATGTTTGATATATTTGGAGGGAAATATATATATATATATATATATATATATATATATATATATATATATATATATATATATATATATATATAATTAAGAAGTTTTGAGAAATAATAATAAAAATCATACATTTACTATTATTTTTTTTGAGATATATTTTGATATTTTTTCAGGATGGGATCGAGAGACGCAACCATTTCAAAAAGGCCAAGAACAGAATTCTCAAGCTCGTCTCCTCCATAGAGTCACAGATCAAAAAGACGGCAAGTAAAAAACTGATGGAGAAGTATAAGGACTTCTAGCTCCGGTCCAAACAAGAAGTTGACTATAGAAAAATAAATGAGAATATTTCATTCAGGATACTGATGCAAGATGCAGGTTTCAAGGAATACACGCTGCCTTGCAATAGATCGCGCGTGAATTTTATGCACATTTGCAGCTAGCAATGGGCGACCGACCTGCATATTCAATGGTCAAGGGTAAGGAGGTAATATTTACAAGAGAAAAAAAAATCTTACGAGCCATCCCCATCCCTTACGTCTTGAAGAAGGACCCTCATTTACCGAAAGAGTCAACAAGATGCCGAGTGGCTCCCAAAGACTTAGAGAGCTTTGCACCAACATCAGTGATCATGGCTTCAATGAAAGTTTTTAGAAAGTTTGCTACTTACGGAAGGAGTTCATTTAGGTGAGTCTTTTTATCAAATATAACATCATACCATCCTCCACAATAACATAATTATATTCGAGAGATGTGGTATTGTTGAACATGATCATGGAACGACACATCTTTGATGTTGCCTCCATCATGCACTCTGTAGTAATCCAATGTATGGGGCAAGCCAATGAATGTATCTAGCATCCAAGAATGGCAAAATAGTTCTGTCGTCTCTTATAATGAAGTTTTGCTTCAGCAACATAATCGATTTATCATCAACTAACAAATTTCCTATTAAATACTGTCATTCATGAAGTTAAGAGGAGCAAGAGTGCCCGATAGGATCAGCAGGGATAATACGAGCAACCAAAAAGAGCTACCCTACTAGTTGATCATTGAAAATAGGATCATGATTGAGGAGGTTCAATAGTTTAGGCGGCCCAACTATCCGAAATTACATTCCAAACTCTACATGAATCGATAACTAACATGACCAATACTTTCAGCGAAAGGCTGCAGGTCATCGAGACATTGCAGTCTCGAGTCAAGCAATGTCAAGAATACAACTTTTGGCTCCTAACCAGGATGTACCGACATATAGCTGGTGAGGATGCTACTATCTATCCTGACGAGGACGAGGTGACACACTAAGGAAACACAAGGTCTTGTCAGTATCAAAGATGCAAGTGAAAAAAGAGAAGATCAACAGTATTGTTGATATCGACTATCTGTGGGAGTGTATTTTCTAGAGAACTGACAAGGCCAAGTGTTTTCTAATCATAACCTCTTATATTATTTTTTAGTGTATTGCTTGCATAGTAATATTATTGATGCACTAAGGATATTGTATAATTTAAGTTGGAGGTGGATAGATACACTTCATTTCACTTTACTGTATCAGATGTATCATAATTAACTAAGAACGCCATTAAAATCATAAAAATTAAAAAATCCAAATTTTTAATTTCTTTGAAGTAAAAAGTAAGATTAGAAGTATTTTCCATAGTGTATTTATGATTGATATCATAATATTGATGTTTATGTAATTTTGATTGTGAAATTAAATTCATCAATAAGATACATAGATACTTAAGATTCAGATTGAGTATGCACTCTAACCACTTATGCGACGAGTCATGAAAATGTTAAAACAAAGAGAACACTTACAAGGTAGGCCTATTTTATGAATATATAAGTGATCTTAATATTAAGGTAAAATTCTTCTAGAAAAAGAAAAAAAAAGAAAAAATGGAAGTGAGCTTAGAATTAAGGCAATGATCTTCTAATATATATGTATATGTGGGTGTGTGTGTGTGAGAAAATGGTTTCTATAAGTTTAATAGTTTAAAACTTAACAAACTCATATACACAAAAACAAGAGTGCATAGAAAAGGAGAAATAATAAATATCTATGTGCATATCTCTAATCGAACTTGATATGGAAAAAAAATGAAAAGCAAAAATAATAAATATATATATAATTTTTCTTTTTCTTTATTTTAAATTTATCTTTATTTTATCTTTATTTTTTATTTTATTTATTTTCTTGAACCCAGCATTTCTTGATGTTTGTGGTAATATCACTGGAGACTCTCATGAGACAACACTCATCCACTAGGATAACCTACAGTTTAATAGCCTATTGCATGTGCTAAGTTTAATCACGATTCCTGCGAAAGTGAGTTAGGATTTATTTTCTTTTTAGTTAGAATTTATTTTATTCTCTTAATTTGATAATTTTTCTAAGGGACTATTAAAACTCAAGTTGGGGTATGATTATGAGTGAAAGTATAGTAATTTTAGTTTATTTTATACACATGTAATCCAATTTTGGTGATTGATACAAGAACTTAATAATATATTGATCCAACTCTCCACTTTAATATTTTTTTAGTGTTTTATGGCCTTTTTATAGGGTTCTATGTAGAAAGAAATCAAATAATTAAAGTATGTCTCAAATATCAATCTAGACTAGTCAATTGACAAGCTTAGTTGTCGATAGCCGTCTGCTGGCTATCGATAGCCAACGACTGTAATAGAAACCCGAGAGCGGCTATTGATGCAGATTTTGATACAGCTTTGGACAATCATGGTGGCTAAAGTATTATCAAAGATTTCTGATGTCAAGAGAGTTTCCTTTTAAATAGAATTCTTATTAGGGTTTTTGAGAGGCGATAAATACCGATATAATTCAAAGTTTTAAAGAAGAGATACAAGAGATAGTATAAAGACTATATATATTTTGATTTTGAGAATAGTTTTCATACTCTTTCATAGTTATTAAAAAAGAATCTCTTTTATTCATATATCGATGGCTCTCATGAGTATGAGTGGCTAAATTTCTGTGTTGGTTCAGATGAGCTAACAAACTCTAGAAAATTTACTGGTATGAGTTTATTCATTTATCCTGATTAATTGCTTCCCATAAAGTTGATATTCTTGATTTTCTATTATCTTGTTAGGATCTAAATATGTTTTTGATTTTTCGATGATATATAGTTTGATAATATATTCGTTGCTTAGTTTTTGATATAGCGTAGACTTTTTAGGCATAGTGTAAACTTAGATTTTGGACGTTTATTTTTATTATTCATATGTTACACTTAGATTAATTCAAAACACATATAGGATTAACTAGTGGAAACAACTAAATTATCAAATTTACAATTTTATTTGATTTCGTACTTCAAGGATTTATTTTCCAGTTGTAGGAAGACCGCGTGATTTTTGCAACTGAGATAAATAGGCATATCCACTAAATTATTCTATAGGAAAGTTAACTTATTTGGCCAACAATTTTCTCTAGATAATTAACAATTTCCTTTGAATGAGGAAGACGTGATGTGGTAGTCTCTACTTGATATTTGCCTTTGTCTTCAGGTCAGCCCACAATTTCATGGACCCCGACTGGCTAAGTTGGGAACAAGTCAAAGGTGATTTCTTTCAAAGATCCGATGAACAACCGGATCATAAGAGCATCATTGCCCATCACATTCCCAATCAGCAAGTGGAAATGATAAATATGATGATTAGTCAAGCCCTTTCCATGGTAACCTTGATATGAATAATCTATTGTAAGTGCACAGTATCAGTTATAGCGCGAACAAGTTATTTTCATGAGGATCTAAAGTGTTTTGCTATCTCACTAATCCTATTATTCTAACTAGTTAACTATGGGGCTCTAAGTTGATTTCGAGTTATTATAATTAGCTTAGGATATGGAATCCACAAGTTCACGACCAAATATTATCTATCTTATTTTCTTTCTTCCATAAAAATTTGATCTTTTAGTTTAATTTCTACTTAAAACAACCTAAGTATGGACTATCAAGTTGTGTGCAAGTATAATCCATCAAAAAAATTATTTTTCATAGAAATAAACCAAATCATTAGATATACTCAACAAAACAAATAAAAACCAACAACTCCAAACCCTAACTAAGTATAAGCTATCAAAATACTTAAATTAAGTATAACCTATAAAAGTCTTAATCTACGAGTTCTTTTATTTTTATTGTTTCATAGAAAAATCATATCTTTTTTATTTTTATTTTAGAAAGAACACAAATTGATTAATGTAAGATTGATCCCTAGTTTCATCTACATCCTACGAGTAAGCTAATTAGTTACTCATACTCCTAATTAAGAAGATCCTATTTTTAATTTTGAAAGCCATAAAAAAATTCTATTTTCCTAAAAAGTAAGAGAAATCTATATTACAAAGCAAATAAATCTATACTAGAAAGGAATGGAATTTGCCCTGGAGCTTGGTTTGGCAGCCATCACCCATTCTGTAAAACCCTAATCTTTATTAATCAAAAGTGCATCTAAAAAACTTCTTAATTTATAAAGATTCATAGGGTATTTATAACCCAAATACAATCCTACTCCAACTCAAACTCAGTACTAAAGATATAGTCCTAATCTAGTATAAACTAATCTCAAGATGTATAATCCTAATTCAATCCATAGGTATTAGAAACCAATGGTTGAAATTATATATCATAAAATACTAATTTCCAGGTCAAAAACCCGAAATTAAGTTCAGCACACCCGTAGCCCGGTGGATCGGATTTTCTATTCTGCAGTGCTTCAGTAAAATGGCCATATCTTTTACATACAAACTCAATTTGAGCTATTCTTGGTGGTGTTTTGAAGATAATTTCGAGCTCTACACTAGTAGTAGTCAGAGGACATGTATGGATGAAACCATAATAGTGATCTTCTTAGAGGTAGGAATCTATAGAGGTAGGAATCTGAGATTTGATCCTACTAGCGTTAGTGTTTGGGATTGCACCACTGGAAGAGCGGTCCCCCCTCGAGGGAAGGGACTGAACAATCCTTCTTGCTATGTGGAAGGTGTTAGTCTTTGACTTGGTGGAGGAAAGAGTTGTTGCAAAGAAATTCATCGTATTTCCCTTGGTCGAATTCAATCACCAAGGTGTCAATATTGGCATCGAAAGCCACATTGCTGGAGTGTGGCACAAATTTCTCAACAAGGGAGGACTGACTCCCAAGTGGTGTCGCTTCTTGCTTTGCTCATTAACGACATCAAAATTAAAGGATTCCATTGAGGAAAATAGAACAAATTTGTATTGATTTGGATAACTGCAATACTCAAGATGTATTTTTATAGAGAATTAAACTCTCTAGAATCTAACAAAGGCTTCAAATAGTCTGGGGAGTGTGACAGTGGAAGTATGATCCGTTTCTGATGACTATTTGACAAAAACTTTGAAGAAGAACTCCCTCTCTTGATCTCTCTAGAACTGAATTCTAATCCCTCTCTTGATGTCTTTCAAGTGATTTTATAATTGAGAGGTTGTAACTTGTCACTTGATCTGTGTAGACCATGATGGAACTGCATCATGACCCGATCAGTTTGAATAACTGTTTGCCAATAAGGATGAATATCTTTACTAGCGGAGTTGATTTTCTCTGTCGGCAAAGATGATGTCTTTGTTGGCAGAGATAAACTTAGTCTTTTTTTATGACTTTGTTTATCTTGTTAGGTTGATTTCTCTCATCGGCATAGATGAGATATCTTCATCGACGGAGATAATTTGGTGGGTCGTGGCAGGACAACATCCACTATATGATCAGTTTAAATTAGTCAATGATGGGACGTTTTTGTTGGTGAAGTTATTTTCCTTCAGTGGTGAAGTTGCTCCCTTTCAATGGTAATACTATTCTTCTTTGTTAGCAAAGTTATTTTCCTTTGTTGACAAAGATAGTTTTGACATAGACTTTTATCTCTGCCAACTCAGCTGATTAATTCATTGGCAACATTTCATTCGCACCTTAACCATCATCTTATAAATTTGATTAACAACATATAGATATAACCGTTATATAGTTTTTCTTCCTTCCTTCTTATGATGGGACTTTAGATATCATGATTGTGATGGAACAGTATTTTTTAGGCAATGGAACTTTGAATATCTTATCATTTTTTTTTTCTTGCAAAGGGACTTCTTGATTTATCCCCCATTTACTACCTTACAATGGATGTCTTTTGCATGGGTCCTTCGAGAATGTCTTTTGTTATTATTGTGAAGGATGCCCATAGTGCGTTGAGGACATTTTATGATTCTCATTATATTCACATGTATATGCACATTTAAACAAACACATCAGCACATTCAACGCGTATATTTTTTGGATGGGACCACATGGAACTTGTATTATATTTTTTTCTCAAGTAGAATCTAGTCAAAACTAGAAATCCATTGTCAAAAAAGATTCCAATGATTCCAACATTCAGCTGAAGGACACAATGTGAGGCAAATCGGGTGATCTTAGGTGGAGTCGGTGTGAGTGTTAATCATCAGCTAAAGTGTGAGTCTCAAATAACACTGGTGGGTCCGAGTGTGTCCTCCAATAATGGGTAGGGTGTAACTGACGGGCAGTTTCAATACTGGAGTACACAAGGTTATTACTTATTCAGTCACATGCAAGAAATATGATAGCTCACTAATAGGATATATATAATATAGGTCTAAATCTATCGGCCACAATATTACAAGTATGATTTAGTAATATCCAAAAACAGGTGTACTGGAACGAAGCAATCTGTACACAAAATATTGCTCATGTAAAGTTAAGCATAATATCATAACAGAGCAATATAAATACTGAGCATATACAAGAGTGACTAAATATTATAGACAGAGTTAGAAAATAGGATACATATACACATCCAAGCCAAAATAATATATACAAAAAAAAGTTGAGGGTCCCACGAAAAACTAGCTACTGACGCTCCTCAAGGGGTGGGTTGTACACTTCAGTTACTATTGTGTCGTCTGGTAAACCTGGGATGTAATAATCCTACGGGTCAGAACCTAAAAAAAAATACAAGCCTAAGCTCGTACTATGCTATAGAAACAATATTAGTGTTGCATGCCAGTAGAAACAATAAGCTATATGCATATAAATCATTAAATACATGACATATATAATATAACATGATCATGCAGATGGGCTATGAAGTGCAACATATGTATAAGAAAATATAAATCATGAAACAAATAGTATATATAGTATAACATAGTCAAGCGAATGGATGCACTTTCTATCATATTAATTTAGAACTGAATGGTGGGGTATACATATATTCTAGGAGTGTAATGTTCATACCCTGTACCACAGCCACAAATACAAGTCCTCACATGAACTGGATGACCACCACTAGGCATACAGGATATCCTATGCGTACCCGTGATTACGGCCTCAAATACCAATCTCAATACGAGTCAAATGACAGCCGCTAAGCAAACTAAGAAATTAGTAATGCCAGTACATGGATTAGTGGATGCATCCCAAACAATATAAAAGACTCTCATAATATGTGTTTCATTCTACCATTCATTTTCCTCATACCTATAATGTAGTATACGCTAAGTATTAATGTCATACATGTAATAAAAATCATATATTAATAGCCATGTGAATAAGAAATGACACACACGGTGATACTAGCAAATACAAGTGTGATACTAGTAGGTACAAGAATTATAGAATATATTCATGTGTGTGAATTATAATTTCCAAATATGAATAACAAATACAAGTAATAAATACATAAATAATATGTGTGCATATATATCATATCTTTAATCAAGTATTTTATGTACAAGTATGGCATATAGGCCTAAACATAAGATATGACAGATCTGAACTCACCATGCACAGATAATATTAAGAGTGATTAAACATGTGTACGCATGCATAATATCATAAGTCAAGTAGGATATGCACAGTCATAACATACATACCTATATTGCTGCAATCTAGCAAATAGTCAAGCTTTTAGGTCTTATTTGAGTAGGGTAAAAATAAAATTAGAGACTGAAACAGTTGTAGAAATCTCAATTATCTTTTAAGTAAATTTAAATGAGCTTAATTGGAGTTCTAAAAAAAGTTATGGTTGTTTTATCATGGACCAGATACTATTGCTATCGAGTTCTAAAACAAAAGTTATGGTCATTTTACTATAGATCCATTATTGCTGAACTATTGACCTAGTACAGGAGCAGTTGGTGACTTGAAGGTTATTTTTGAATAGTGAAATGGCAAAATTAAGATCTTTTGTAGTTGGAGGAATTGTAGGCTAGTAAATCATATTTCTAATAGTACAAGAATGAGATCAATTGGAGTTAAGATGCATAGTTATAATAGTTCTAAGATGAACTGTTGCATATGTTTGGATAGCGATACGGTATATACACATATAACATGCACGGATGATACATGTAATGAAACTCAAGATAAATACAAGTTTGAGCATGCATAATCTTAAAAATAGGTTAATAATACATTCAACATTATATATGAGGAGACTACATCAAGAAATTATAAGTTTAAATGATTTGAAAGTGTATTCGTATTTCTTATTGGATCTAAGTTTGAAAAGAATCGATATTGATGTGATTGCACTATAAAAGTGGAGAAATTTCTCAAGAATCACACTAGAGAAAAAGGGCAGATGTTGGAGAAGGTGTTGAGAAACACTGTAACGAATTCATTCCAAGTAGTGATTGAATCAGTAGGCATACTGTACAACCACTTCTTGGCATTATCCTTAAGTGCAAAAGGGATGAAGCGGAGCTTAATTGCGTCCTCCGATAAGTTTTGCAGTTTAATCATTACGCATACTTCTTGAAATTCACTGATAAAGAGATATGCATCTTCTGAATCAGAACCAGTGAATTTGGGAAGCATACTAATGTACTGCAGTTTTAATTCAAAGTGATTACCCGCTACGTGTGGAAGTTTGATGCATGATGGTAATGTTGTACGCAACGGGTAACATCGATCCTGAAGGATCAGGATCGGCGGGTCCATCTTGTCTCCCTTGAATAAATCTGATTTTACAAGCCGACCAAATTGATCACTGGTCCAATGTGGCATGAACCAGCGACCGTGAGTGTATGCGTGAACTTCCTAAACTAATACAAGAAGTGGGGTGTGGTGGAGAGATAAAACGGTGGAATAGATATGATCAAATAAAAATGTGATTTCTACTGTTCCTAAATTTTTTTTTTTAAATTTTGTTACAAAACCAGGAAACAAAACTACAGAAACAGGGAAAATTTGGGTTCAGAACGTACCTGTTTGGCTGCCAAATAGCGGTTCTAGTCGCTGATTAGCGGCTAAAGTAGATAATTGGATTTCTACTTTTCTTCCACTTGTTCCAGAGACTTTTCCAATCCTTTAAATCTTTCTGTCTCTGCAATGTCTATTTCCTGCACACTCACACACACTGTTAACCCATAAAATGCTAGAAAAAGTAAGAAAAACACCATCGATCCCTGGCAACGGTGCCGAAAACTTGATGTGTTATATTTACTGCAAGCGCACAGTATCGTTGTAGTGCTGTACAGGTCGTCTCACAGGGATCTAAGGTGTTTCTGCGTTTCTTACTTTCTCTACAGTCTAATGGACTAACTAAAGATTCTAGATTGAAGTCGGATTAATCTAAGTAGCCTAGAATCTAGGATCCACTAATTTCCAACCATGTTCTCACTTCTATTATTTTCTTCTATCATAAAAATTCAATCTTTTTAGTTTAGTTTTTACTTAAAGTGCCCTAGGCATGAGCTATCAAGTATTGTGCAAGTATAACTCATCAAAGATGCTACTTCTTATAAAAATAAACTAAATCTTTTCGATAATTCAAAGAAAAGATAAAACCAGCAACCCCAAACCCTAACTAAGCATAGATTATCAAGAATCCTAATTCAAGTATAACCTATCAAAGTTCTAATCTTCGGGTCCTTGTATTTTAATCGTTCATTTGAAAAATCGTATCTTTATTAATTTTATTTAAGAAGAAAAATATTAGAAAATAAATACATGGTGGATCTTAGCTTCATATACATCCTAGAGCTAATCTAATTAGCTACTCATGATTTTTACTGATTTTTACTAAGGAAGATCAAATTTTTATTCATGAAATGATAAACCCTAATTTAGAAAGCGGTAAACCCTAAAATAGAAAGCAATTAAATCTATGCAGAACGCAAGTAAAAATTTTCAAGAACAATGGGTTACCTCTAGACACGGTGTTGTGGCCGTCGACCTTCAGCAAAAACCCCAACTTTATTAATCAGAAAAATCGAATACAAAAATTTCAGAATACCGTCAAAATACAAGGGTCGACCAATATATAGGCCTCAGAAATCAAACCCTATTTCTAGCAGAACCACAAGATCACTCTATTACAAAAAAGCCGTGCGAGAAAAATCAGCTATAGGGGCCCATATTGGGCCGCTATTTAGCAGTAAAACCCGCTAATTAGCATCTCAATTAAGCATAAATTTATTTAAACTTTTTCCGCCATAAAACTCTTGTCTTGCTTGTTTGATATTCCTGACTGTATTGGACTTTGAGTCTCTGTAGCATCATAGTCTCGTAGTCTTGCCTACTTTAGAAACTTTTCGGACTCTGATTTCTGACTCCAACTCTGATTTCATACCATCTCCTTGTACGAATAAAATTCATGAAAAACATACTAACAATACCCGAGTAGCATTATTTATATACAAAAATAGGTAATATGAAGACTATAAATATGCAATATATGGCACTCATCAATACTAAAAAGTATAAGAGAGACACTGGTAGATACAAGAGTTATAGAATATGCTCACATGCATCAAATATCATTTCCAAGTAAGAATAATATGTATAAATAATAACATGCATAAATAAACATGTGTATATGTATATCATAACATGTGTACATGTATATCATATCTTAAATCAAGTATTATATGCACAAACATGGTATGTATAGTTAAACATAAGCTATGATAGATCTGAACTCACCATGTACTGGTAATAACAAGAGTGATTAATCATATATACGCATGCATCATATCATAAGTTAAGCGAGATATGCATGGCAGAACATATATTTCTATGTTGCCGTAATACAGCGGATAGTCAGAATTTCAGGTCCTGTTTGATTAGGATAAAAATAGAATTAGAGATTAAAATTTTGTACAATTGTAAAAAACTCAATTATATTTACAATAAATTTAAATAAGCTTAACAAGAGTTCTAAAACAAAAGTTATAGTTGTTTTACCATGGACCAACTGCAGTTGCTATGGACCTAATATAGCCGAAATTTCTAGATTATTTTTTACCATGATAAAATTAAATTTATAGCCTAAGATCTTAATGAATTCTAGATAATTCAACTTTCTTTTCAACGAATCTTGAATAAACTCAATTTGAATTCTATAATAAAAGTTATAGTTATTTTACCATAGACATATTGCTATTGAACTGTTGACCTAGTATAGCAGTAATTGGTAAATTTGCAGGTTATTTTTAGGTAGGGAAATGGCTAAATTAGGATCTATTGTAGCGGGAGGAATTGTAGTTTAGTTAATCACTTTTCTAACTATATTAAAATATGGTCAATCGAAGTTAAGATGCAAAGTTATAGTAATTCTAAGATAAACTGATGTCAATGTCTGGACAACGTTATGGTACGTACACATAAATATGAATGGTGTGATACATGCAATAAAACTTAAGATAAATGCAAATTTAAGCATATATAATCTTGAAATTAAGTTAATAATACATATAATATCATATATAAGGAGATTATATTAAGAAATTACAAGTTTAAAGAATTTTAGAATATATTATTGTCTCTTATTGAACCCAAATCGTAAAAGAACCGATATTGATTTGATTGCTCCTTAAAAGTGAAGATTTTCCTAAAAATCATACTAGGGAAAAAAACAGATACTGGAGAAGGTGCCTCATATTTATGGTGAAGATTAGAGGTCATTTGAAGAGGTTAAACTAAAGAATAATGCTCAACTAACTATATAGTAGATTTTCAGCTTATTTTTAGGCTTCTTAGGGTCAGTTGATATATCGTCTCCAAAAAATATATGACCTAAGTAAGCAAGTTTATCCAACCAAAACATAGTTGTTCAATTTTTCAATAACTTTTGCTCTCTGAGAATCTGCAAAAGCATCCTCAAGTACTCAACATTCTCTTCTCTGTTAATTGAATAAATCAAGATATCTTTAACAAATATCATCACAAGCTTATCTAGATACTGAGTAAAAATATAGTTCATCAAATTCATAAATACTGCTAGTGCATTAGTCACTCCAAACGAATCACCAAATATTCATATTGACCATATGTGGTTCTAAATGTAGTTTTTGGAATATCTTCTGCTCGAACCCTTACTAAAATATCTTCTGTCCGAATGAAGATCTATCATTAAGAATACATTTATGCCTCCCAACTAATCAAATAGATCGATTATTCTCGATAATGGGTAATTATTTTTGATTATTACTACATTCAAACATTTATAATCTACATACAATTTTTAACTCCCATCCTTTTTTCCTGTAAATAATATTGGAGGTTCCCATGGTAAAAGGCTAGATCTTACAAAACACAACTTCAATAACTCACATACTTATCTCTTGACTTTTCTAATTCTGTAATTCTCAGTCAATAAGGTGGCTTACAAATTAGTTCAGCTCCAGAAATAATATTAATAGTAAATTCTATTATCATTACTTGTGGTAATCCAGGTATCTTTTCAAAAAATACATCTAGGAATTCTAATACTACATGAATTATTCTTTCTCTTACTTTTATAACTTCCAAAACTCATCTCTTTGAAGATATCTTAGATTCTACTCGTTCTAAGGATTGACTTTCACCAATAAATTCAATTCTGGACGATCAGAAATCTAAAATATTAGTCTTTTCTTTCTACAATCTATTAAAGCATGGTAGGTACTCAACCAATGCATACCTAGGATAATATTATATCCACCTCTATTTATAATTAGTAAGTTAGCATAAAATTCTCTACCATTAATCACTATGTTCCACATAATCTACACTCCTTATTAGTCATGGTACTATCGCTTCTAGTCTTAATATCCCACCATGCAGGTAAGATAATGAAATCAACAGAATTGTAGGAAATACATGATTAAGATAAAATCGTGCAAAGCTTCAGAATTAGATAAAATAGTTGCTGGTGTATTGCCAATTAAAATCATACATGTTGCGACTCTTCTAGTAATCTGAACTTTCTCAGTATTCATTAGTGTAATATGTCCATATCTTTATCCTGCTCTCTACTGGGCTCTGGCATAGGTTTGTTGTTGTGTCTTGAAAGGTCTCCTCTAGTCCAGTCCTTGACTCCTCTGGACTAGTAGTCCCATTGCAACTAGTATTGATGCATGCTAGTAAGGACCTCCGGTTGTTGGTTGTTGCCTTGACTGTGCTCTCTGACAACTAATTACTCGATGATTTGCTGATCCGCATGTCAAACATAGTCCCAAAACTCTTCTACACTCCTTCCAAACATGTTTCGGTATATTGTAGAAACAACACACTAGAGGACGTCTTTTGTTAGCCATTACTTACCACTTTGCCGGGAGGCCTCCAAACTTCGGGGAAGAATCTGCTCCTTAATTAAATGGCCTCTTGAATGTTGCTGATCTCTCTTCCTTAGTTATTTGCTCTAGGTGACATGATACTTCGAATATCTTTGAGTAGGTCTTATAGTTATGACCTGCTAGAGGCTCTCCTAGATGATACCTCAATCCTTATTAAAACATATGTGCTTGCTCCTCTTCATCAGCTACCAGGGCTAGGGTAAAATGACTGAGTCTCGCAGACTCAGCAACATATGCATCTACAGTTTGATTTCCATGTTGCAGCTCTAGGAACGTCTTCCTCATTTATCACTCAGTCGATGCATTAAAAAACCTTGCATGTAATGCCTCAACAAATTTCTCCTAAGTTAAAGGTTTCTTGTGCCTTACCTCTTCAGCCAGCCACTATGTTCTAGCTACATCGGTCAATTGAATACACATCACCTCCACCTATTACTCTTTCGAGATTCTTGCTGCTTCAAATGATTATCCATATCCACAATTCTTTGCTTAGCCTTCAATTGTCCTTCCATTTCCAGCTTTTTAGACTGTATCATTCTTTATAGCAATATTGTCGTGGTCTATTGCATATGTGCTACTCTTGAAAGGGTTTCTAAGTTCCGCAGACTCATCTCTCGGACTCACTCTCGCGAAAGATTGGATTGACATCATTCTACGATGGATAGGAATCAATAAAAGAAATTTCAAATATAGACAATTCAAATAAATAGGACCTGACAGAATAGGCATGATACTAGATCAAGTAGATATGAAAAAGATAAAGAATAATTAGCAAGAATGAGTCACAGAAATGTTCTTATATGACAGTAGTCGTATTGTCCTCTACTTAAATCCACGCTTTGATACCACTCTCTAATGCCCCCGTTTTTCAGCTGCTTCCAAAAAGGAGACGCTACTTAAAATTTCAGTGGATTACCCAAAACTCATAGGATCATAGAAAAACCATAACTACTGCCACAATAAATGAATAAATAACATATTTGAAACTGAAGTTAATTATAGAACACAAGGTTGATTACAAAAAGGGGCACATTATTCTAGATATATATAACAAAAAATCAAAAGAAGGAAAAGTGCCCGACAAAATGATGTATACAAGATTATGATAATAGATCCACCTCTTACTATTGTTCCACTTGATCAATGAAGTTTGGATCTTTGACTGATGCAAGGCTCTACTTCCGCTTCCCCAATACCTGGGTTTAGAACTTAGCGGATTAAACCCAGCAAATAATACTTTAAGGAAAGAAACATGTATACTATTATAGTACATGAGTATTAGTGCATGTGGGCATACTCATGTCGGCATTGGTCGTTAACATATAAAATTAATAATGTAAACAAGTATAAATAATTAAATAAACAAACATGATGAATAATTACTCTATGTATTTTAATCATGTATTCTATTTGTCTCAGTTATCATTCAAATTAATTGTAAAAAATGTACAAATGGATAAGATAGCGATATTATCCATTATCGCGTAAGTGCCTGTACATACCGGTTCCCGATCTCAATTGCATGGTGTTGAACCATACCATACCTTAGGTATTATCATTTACATCATGTACTGTATTATAGCAACAAACATATAGTATTGGGTGTTAATTATAACTCAATGATCCAGTATCACGCAGGCTGCTACAGTAAAAGATTCTCTGCCCTAATATTTCATTAATCCTTATATGACATGACTCTTATCCATTATATAGTTTCTTCTCATTCCTGAGTTCATGATACATGATTCACATGACCTATAAAGACATTATGACATGACTCATTCATTTCCATATCTATATCCACTATCAATTCATGACCTATAAAGACATTGAAGGTTGAAAAAAATTTAGAATGAACAAGAATTAGTATACACCAAACACCCAATAAGTCGCACAAGAACATCCCAATGAGAAATGTAGACTTGACCTAGACAACCTATCTCTTTCATCATTATTATTGTTATTATTATTACTATTATTATATTCCATTAAGTTGGAGTAAAAAACTTATATAATCATGTAGAAATATAATAACAAAAGGCTCCTGCATTGTGAACATTGAACTTATTATGCTAGTCCATATTTGTTTTCTACAAATAAATAAATACATAATATGATATTTATTATGTAAAAGATTGATGATAGGGAGATATTGGAGAGAATAAAAGAATATTATTATGCTATGTTTATCAAAGCCATAATAGAGTTAGAAATCATATAGAGTGTTTACTTACTTTGTTTAGATATAGGTTGATTGTAACGACTACTTTTCTATTATTGCATTTAATTCAGTTCTAAAAAAAATAATAATAAAATAAATTAAAATCTGGAAAATAAATAAATAAATAAATAAAGGGGGGGTTTGTTTTCTATTATGATAAGGATATAAAAGTTGTTGAGATCAAAACAAATTCATAGATTATCTTAATCCAAAAATTTATTATTTAAATCTCAACCAAACAAGATTATATATCAACAACAAGATTATATCTCAACCAAACAAGATTATATCTCAACAACAAGATTATATCTTAACCAACAAGATTATATCTCAACAAAAATAAAATAAAGTCCTTTCCTCTTCTCTGGAATGCAGAAAATTTCAGAACGTACGAGAAGGAGAGAGAAAGGAAGTAAGGAAAGGAGAAGGGAGAAAGAAGAGATTCGGCTAAGATGAGTTCTTTTACTCACTCTAACATGCTACATCTATTTTTTTTATACCTTCTGTTTTATTTAATTAAAGGTTTAATCTTGGATAGAAAACCCTTAGCACCAATGTTTTATACACAACGAATTGCAATGTGCAGTAGCTTAGTTTACCTTATAATATTTAAAAATAGGAGTTGTGTTATATATATTTTATACCCAATATTCACCTCAGTTTGACCAAACATGTGATTTTTCTTACTGTAAGGTAGTATTGAGAAGATGCTATCATTATCAATTTCACTGCTTTTCATTTTCCCTTATATGTCTACAGTAATACAAATATGAAATAGGCGTTAATAGTTCAACCAATTAGTTTTGGTCTATATAATCATTTCGTTAACTTCGGCTAACCAATGATAGTGTTGCTTACCAATATATTGGCTTCATAAGATGGACTCTCAGCCTTTTCTCCTTAATTTCCTTGGCTTGGAGTTGGGCATCTATTTAGAGGGTTAGCAAACAGATACATAATGGCTTAATATTTTGATTTAGCTGAATTATAACGTCATTTAGATTCATCGCCTCTCATTTTGGTAAGTTAAGTCACCCATGAAAAATGAAGTGTTGTAGCATGTTGCTACCCAACCATTTCAGTTTGGAAATGTAAATTTTGTCTCTTTTCTTTTTTGTTTCCTCCAACTTACTTTTGCTTCAATTTTTCTCCCCAACCAAACAATGGGAAGTAAATTTCTTCCTTATTTTCTTTTCTTCTCCCTCATTTTATCTGAAACCAACAGGGCCCAAGGGAAATTTGTATCTTCTTTTTCCTCCTCCTCTGCCATATTAACAAATAGCTACATTAGTTACCCACAAAATTACTGCAGGCCATTATTAAAATTTGATGCATAGCAACAACAAAAGCCACAGCAATAGGAAGGAATTTTTTCCATAGCTAGTGGCTGCAGCTAGTTGCTATCTCACCACCCAGTAATCAATTAGAATATGGAGGATAAGGATATTTAGCAAAATCCCTCTATACTTCCTCATCAAATGTTAATGAACCTTTGGGAGTCAGAATTGTAATTTTTAAGTCACGATTATGAACGTGATACACAACCGTGGTCATAGAGAACTTCGGGGGCAAGGCAGAGTAGGTCTTCATGGTGGCTGCAACAGCTGAAAGCCTACTATTCTCCATCTTTTCCATTCCTAATAATTGACTACAGCCCTTTAATACCTCGCAACATCCTAGGCTTAGAGCAATTTAGCATCATAAATCTCAAATACATCACTGTCTGTGAAAGTTTGAAAACTCTTGACGTAAGTAGAGCACTTTCTTTACACAGAACTGTATATATATGTAAACAACAATTTGTATCATGTCAAAATAGAAAAGGAAACCTGTATGACTGTTTAAATTGTCTTGAGCTCCTCGACTGAGAAATGTGGGCTTACTGAGCAAAGTCTTGTGCGTGAATAGAATTTTCCCTATGTTGTAACTCACTTTACTATGTAGTATGGGGTGTGCATTTAGAACTGCTTCTTTTTTCTTCTTCCTTCCTGCTTCTGTTTCTCGTTGTCCTGTCTTAGTTTGGTTGCAATGACAAGGAACTTTAGGAAATTCTAAATGTGCACATATTTTACTAGTGAGCACTATTTCCCCTATGCTGTAAATCACTCTACTATATAGTATGTGGTGTGCATTTAGAAACTCTGCTTCTTCTTCTTCTTTTTTCTGTTTCTGCTGCTGCTGTTTCTCTTTCTCCTTTCTCTGTTGGGTTGTAATGATAAGACAACTTTGGAAAAAAAAAAATTAAATGCGCACATATTTTACTAGTGAACACCATTTTCCCTATGTTGTAAATCACTTTACTATATATTATATGGTGTGCATCTCCTCTCCTCTGACCTTCACAAGAGCTCCTTTATCACCCTCTCTGAACTCTCATCACTTGTGCTATTAACTATTCGTTGGATACAGTGATCATATTGTTATGCTTGTTTGCATGCTTTAATCATGTAGCTTCTCCCAACCTGGCAAGTTCCCAACGACATAGATTGTCTCTAAAGAGGAAATGAACATGAAAGTGTATTGGCATTTCCTGTGAGTTTTGCTGAAATTTTACTGCAACAAAATACAACAAAATTTCAGTAAAATCTTTGCAGTAAAAATTTGCTAGGCCATATTCTTAGTAAGCAGCCATTGCGCCTATTCACAAGCATTTGAACTAAATATACATTTGAAGATAATTACGGATGGTTTAAAATTTTATTTTAGTGACCTACTTCTAAATTGAGTATTTTATGCTCTAACAAAAGAAAGAGGAAAATGAATATTGAAAATAAAATCTGAAAAGATACCGAAAATTATGAGATTGGTGATAGATCATTAATTATTGTATTGTACATTAGTCTTTATTGTTACTATTGTTGCCACAGAATACTGAAATTTAATGATGATCACCAATCCATTAAATTAAACTGAATAACTTATACTGGAATCGTCATACACTGGGATTTGGGAAAAATTTAGGTTCATATGAATTAGATGGCTGGACGTAACTGTGCTACTGTTTCCCCCTTTGGGAGGATCGGGAGAGGCTCCGATCAAAATTACTGATCATTACTGCGCCACTGTTTCCCATTTTGGGAGGATCGGGATAGGCTCCGATCAAAATTACTGTTCCGTTTTTCCGGGGGTAGACGGGGATGCGTTCAGACCAGCTATATTCATATTTTCCTAAATTTTCAAATACCATAATTAAAAAACATCAACTAAAAATAATAATGATAATAACTTCTACCTTTTATTTACATGTCTGTCCATAATATTGAATTATTATTGTTATTTGTTATGTTTACTATTTAATATTAGATCGCTTTACTGACGATCCTGGTTATGTATGACCAGACACAGATATTTATCAAGAAGTAGATCCTTCAGAAATAGAACAAGATGTGGCATATTTTAAGGAACAGGCAGATCTACAGGTGTGATGAAATTTTCAATTAATTACTTTTATTTTAGAAAACTGTAATAAGTGCATATGGTACTTCATTTAGTTTTATGTGAGACAGCTCTTTTATTCATGAAGAATTTAATTGTAGTGACATTTTGTTGATTTTATTTAGAGAAAGTTTGTTATCACTTTGATTTAAAAAAAAGTATCATTTATTTCTGTATGTTATTCAATTTAAATTGCGTTGCAATTGTAATGTTTTGCTTTGAGGCTTGTCGAGTTGTCACTCGACGCCGAACGTTTCAGCTTTCCACACTACGGAAAGTGGGGCGTTACAGGTTGATGAAGTAGTAAGCCACCCTCTCTAGTCTCTTCCTCCAAACTGCTATGCAATTGTGTAAAGATTTTTTTTTTTAAGAGAGTTTATGCGAGTGATAGAAGAGACATGAAGAAGGGATGGGTTCTATATATGTTATCTATTAGTTACACATGATGATGTTAATATTAATCTAGCCTTCTACACTGGATACCTTATTAGTCCCCTGCCACCTTTATGTTGGGAGTGACCCACATGCACTAGCAGTGCATATGGGGTGCCTTTAGAAATTAGGTTTAATATTGAGGTGTGCAGAAAGAAATTTTTAATTTATTTAATATTTTATTGTTTACGACTCCGATAAATGTTTTTCAAATACTACCAAATTAATAGAGGACATAGTGCTTAATGAGAGAAATAGTAGAAAATTATCCGTTTATCGTTTCAATGTCCGAAATGAGAGAAATAAAATTTTGAAGTAATTATTAGAATAATTTAATATTTTGAAATTAACAATATTCGAGAATATTTTTGGGTTTCCTATTTTTTTTTTTTTAAATCATAAATATTAGAAAATAATAAATATGAAAATCGAATGTCATTCGGAGTTACGGATTTAAAATTAGCTCACCAAAAACCATTTTAGTGTCTAAATTGATCCGCGGTAGCCCTAATTTGGCACGATCTAAACTTTGACATATTACATAACAATAATATTCTCAAGCACTTAATTACTTAAATAACATCCTTCATTATTCTCATTGTTTTTGACACGGGAATTTTGCAGTGGAAGGGGAAAAAATCGATAATTGAGAAGGAATAATGAAAACCCTAGATTTTCGTTGGAGAAGATAGAGGCGCAACTATCACCAAGTGGCTTCAAGTAACGGGAAGAAGGAGAACTTGCAAGTGGTATCCAAAATTAGGGTTATGAAGAGTAGGATTGATTAAGGGGAGTAGGGTAAATTCATATATTCTTTTAGTGCCCTTATTCAACCTTTAAGGTCCTTTAGGTTAGAGTCCAAGCTGGCACAGTAGGATTTCATGGTCCTAATGGGGTAAATAACTTATCTACAAAGGAAATAATTCTCAAAAAAGTATTGCAATCTTTCTGAAAAATTACTTTCGACATAACAATGTGGCCGATATTTCTCAAATTTGCTCTAGACAGACCATTGTGGAGCATAAGAAAGGCAAGAAAAATGAAAAAAATAAAAAAATAAAATAAAAATAAAAAATAAAAATAACCGGATTATTCAAATTTGGTATAGATACAATTATAATGATAACATATTTAGATGAACGCATCATAAACAATCCATTAAATAGTTTAATAAGAGATGCTAAATCTAACCTTGCAAATAAAATATTTAGAGTAAATATCATCCTGATTTTTGCATCAGCCTTGATTACAAAAATATAGATAATGTATGCTCTTTATCTATTAGTCTCAAGGGAATAGAACTATTACCTGGTTCTAAAGTATTAGACATACAATGCGAACATTGTATGGCCCTAAGCGATACTTCGACATTTAAATCTCTTACTCCTAACCAATTCCTCAAATTATTTGAAGTTGGTAATGGAAAAATAATCTAACCAAGATTGGTGGATATTAGACATCTAAAATATGATAATGATATGCAAATATTTTTAAAATTCTTGAAACCGAAAATTGCTTTACCAGTAGAGCAGTTTGTAGCATCAGGAAATACTATCTCTACAATAATAATAAATCCTACAGCTTCTTTGTCTATGTTACAACCTAAGGTAACTAGAAGTAGAAGTATAGATTATAGACAAGTAAAAACTCAAAATGAGTTAGAAAATCCTAGATATAGTTTGTCCGAAGACAAACAAAAGGAGGAAGAACTTCCTATTGAAGGAAGAACAAAGCATATATTAGATCTACAACAAAGACATTATATGATACTACCTATTGAATTAGAACATGATTAATACAATAGACCTAAAAAGAAAGTCTCAGCTACATATATATATTCCTTTAACAATTGGACTTCCTATATTTCCTGAGTTTACAGTACATGCTTTACTAGACTCTGGAGCAGAAGCTAGTCTAATTCAAGATACATTTATTCCCCAACAATTTTGTATTCCTTTAGATAAAAAAAGAAATGTTAAATGATTTTATGGGACGACAAGTTCTTGTCACACACAAAACAGAAATACCTGTTATTATACCTGATATACATGGTATTAAAAAATCATATACATTTGAATTTGCATTATTACCAAAAGAATTTGATAATGATTGTTTAATCAGTATGAATAATCTATGTCATTATTCACCGTTTAACAAATATTATTTTGAATTCGATGGAGCCTAAGTATCTCGTGTACCATTTCCAGCTCAATTATTACCACACTTTACACTAGCACAGTGTGTTAAAGTTTATTTAGTTGATAATATATGTGCTCCCATTATTCATACATATAACATATATATTCATAATGAGTTTGAACGTACTGTTTACAACTTGTTAGAACCTTTATATAGTGATAATCTACTAAAACTGTTCGACAAAGCTCCTCGTTTTTGTACATTGGAGTTATTAGAACAATATAAAAATACAAAAATAAGAGTAAATAGTATCATGATTTCTCCAGCAGATAAAGAAGAATTTGCTATACAATTCAGTAATCTATTAAAATTAAATTTGATTAAGAAAAGCTCTAGCCCTTATTCCTCTCCTGCATTTCTGGTGAGAAACCACGCAGAGCAAAAAGAAAGGAAAGAATGGTAATAAATTATAAAAAACTTAATAGTTGTACAAAGTTTGATGTTTATTTTATTTCATCAGCTGAACAACTAATTAAACAAATACAAGGACCTAAATATTATAGTAAATTTGATGCCAAATCTGGTTTTTGGCAAATCAAACTTATTGATAAAAGTTCTATAGAATTAACTGTATTTAGTTGCCCTCAAGGACATTACGAATGGAACGTAATGCCTTTTGGCCTCAAAAATGCACCTCAAATATTTGAAAAATGGATGAATTTTATATTCGGACATCTACAATATGTAGTAGTCTATATACATGATATCCTAGTATTTTCCAATTCAATGGAAGAACATAAAAATATTTACTAACAGCTATAAATCTATTGTTAAACAACAGAATTATACTGAGTCCCAAAAAAATAGAACTGTGTAAAAAGAAAATAGAATTCCTTGGTAAATACATTAAAAATGGCCAAATAGAATTACAAAAACATATCTATACAAAAATCAAAGAATATCTTCTACTTTTATGACTCTTAAAGAGCTTCAGAGTTTTTTAGGAATTCTTAATTATGGTAGAAAGTTTATTCCAAATCTTTCTGAAGAAATAAAAAATCTTCAAGAAAAGTTAGCCATAGAACAAGCCAAATATGAATAAGAAATACGAACAACCAAGGAAATGAAATACTGATAAAATTCCAATATCCTTAACTCAAAAGAAGAAAAAGAGATTGAAAGGATAAAATCTTTGATAAAAGATCAAAGGATATTATATTTTCCTACAGAAGCTGAGTTAGTAACACTTCAGACCGATGCCTCAGATAACTTTTGGGCAGGAGTGTTAATAGCTCAAAAGAAAGAAATCGTGGCTTATACTTCAGGCAAATTTGCTAAAGTACAAATTAAATATTCAACTTATGATAAAAAATTGTTAGCTATCAAATCTTTGCATATATATTTTCTAAATAGAAATTTTGTTATAGAAAAAGATAATAAATCTGTAGCACAATTTCTTAAAAAAATAATAAATAATCCAGAAGAAAATCTTCGACATATTCGTATTGCTATTTACTTGGAAATATTAATTATAATGTTAAATACATTCCAGAATATACTAAATTTGTTGCTGATTTTTTATCCAGGCAATTCAAGCAATGAACGAAGACATAAATAAAAAGATTCAGAGACTTGCTAAGGAGATGAAGAGACAACAGACCCAGCAAGCATGGCAGACTATTTCTGCCAAAAAAGGAAAGAATATAGCTGACACATCAACTATGAAGTCCTCCACAGAGGTAAAATCTTCCTTTACCGAGGAAAAGAAAGGCCCATTGGCTCCTCCTTCCACAGAAGGAAAATTGACTCCCTCCTTTGCTACAGCAGTAAAGAGTTGCCAAGTCCCAACTGGACAAAGAAAAATACCAATAAAACCTTTTGCTACCACAGTAGTAAAAGATTGGTATAATTCTTCATTAAAAATAAAAAATGAAGAGGTATATAATAGGTTCAACGGATGCTTTAGAGTCATTAAGTCTAGTGATCTACGAGCATCAAATTACTGGCTAACACAAGTAGAACAAACCTTTCTTCAACTACAACAACATATACAAGAATTATTGAATCAACAAGCAAAAACAAAAAACTTGCTGAAGAACCTATGCCAATATTCAACAACCACTTGATCAGATGCTCTCAGTAAACGAGAAGAAGAATTCTTCTCAGGGACATCAGAGGATCAGAAGAAGTTAAAGAAAATCTTTGAAAACTTAAATACTGCAGATCTAGTAAGTATTCAAATTTCAGATTTTCTAGAACTTCTTAAACTACACCAAATTCAGAATTAAAGGGTGAAACAGCTTGATGCTGAATTAACAGTCCAAAACATGATCACCCTAAATCAACAAAATTTATTAGAACACAGCCAACTAGTTGCTTTCTTCAGAAACTTGGAAGCTACGGATATTTCTTCTTTTTCGAACAAGAAGAACTGATCCTTAACAAATTCCAGAGGCCAAGACTTATTGCATGTTTCAACGAAATTCCTCGACATCAGAGGCAATTACGGATTACAGCATGAAGTCTATATTAACACCAATCATCCCGAAGAATACACGGGATTTATTTCAGATATATGCAGTGCCAAGGTACAGGAATATGCTGATCGTTTCAGGCAATCTTCATGTTCCGAATCTGGATTACTTGGAAAGAGCAAAACTACATAAGGCTTTATCCTTCAGTCCAATTGTGGGAGCTGCACAGGATGACAGAACAACCAGCTCATACAATGGTGAGATATTCAAAGAAGGATTTTGTCCCAAAGAAAGAAGCTCTATCAGAGGCAAAAGAATTCTTCCAGATAGCAATTAACAAGGCAACCAGGGGTGCACATTCAGTATTAGAAGGCAAAACCATCCTTTTGTTCGATTATCTTTCAACTTTTGAAAATTCAGACGAAAGAATTCAGAAGGTGACAAGATTCCTAGAGTTGGGAAGAATTGGCTCTCAAAAAGACTTCTTGGAAGACCAGATGAGGAAGCCGGAGGAAATGATGACAATGAAATGGATCAAGAGCAGATGGAGAATCTTAATATCAGCGACTGAAGTATGGTGGGACCAGCAGACCACTTCTCCTACCACAATTATAGAAGATGCTCTAATGCAAGCTGTGACGTCAGACCTGAATTATTAAAAACACATTTCTGAGTAGAAAGTGACAGATCACCTAACTACTGGTCGACAAGATAAGGTGGCAAAGTGACAGATCACCTTACTATTGGCCGACAAACTAAAGTGGCCACGCATCCATTTCCACCAAGGGAGATTCCTTCTTATCTCCTTCATACCCAGAGGATGCCTATAAAACAAAGACCTCCCCTTAGGGAAAGATAATCAGAAAAAACTTCTTCGATCTTCTTCTTCCTTCTTTGTACACTTCTTTTAAAATTTTAGTCTTTTGTTAAGCTGCCTACACATATTTCTGAAATTTGCTCTAGACACACTAGTGTGGAGCATATGAAAGGGAAGAAAGATGAAAGGGCGCGGTTGATTTATTTTAGTGGTTGTAAGAAAAGGGGTGAGGATATTAATAGAAAAATATGCTATAACATTAACTTTCTTAAAGGATGTAACACTCTCGTTTTTCAGTTGCTTCCCAAAACGGAGAACGTTACTTATTACTAGACAACCCAACACAGGATCTTGGAATAATTTAAACTACTGCCACAATCAGATGAATAAATAACATGTCTAAAACTGAAATGATTTCATTTATACAAAGTGTTCATTACATAAAATGGCACACTGCTTTAAATATGAATACAAAAGAGTCAAAGAGAAAAGCAGTGCCCAGACAAAAAGAAATATAAACAAAATATACAAAAGTTTTTCACGGGTACTTCGCTTGCCTATTGTCACTCGATCTGTCCAACGAATTACGGGTCTTCAATTTGGGCTGGATCCCCTTCACGTTCCAAATATGTGTTCAAAACCTAGGGGATTAAACCCAGCAAGTAATACATTTAAAAAGAGAAATTGTGTACTATCATAGTATAGGAATATCAGTGTGCATGAGTATGTTTATGTCAGTATTGTTTGTGTGCATATAAATTAACATGAAGACAACATATAAATTAACATGAAGGCAAGCATAAATAAATGCATAAATAAATAAACATGACAATAAGTACTCTATCTATTTAATCATATATTCTATTGGTCTCAGTCATCGTCCAATTTAATTATAGAAACTATATTAATGGATAAGATAGTGCTATTCTCCATTATCGTATAAGTGCCCGTGCATACCCGGGACCCAGCCACAATATTCATGGCAATGAACCATGACATGTCGCTAGGCACTACAATCAATTTCGTACTGTATACAGTAACGGACATAGCACTCTGGGTAAATATCAATTGGTGATCCAGTAATCACCCAGGCCGCTGCAGTAAAAGAATTCCGTCCCTAACAATACAATCAATCCTTATACGATAAAACTCTTATCCATCATATAGTTTCTCTCGTCCCTGTGTTCATAATGAATTATACACATGAAATTTTATAATCCTTCTTTAATTATTATTTTTTTAATTCATGATAGCATGCTTGCATTTTCATGACTGTACATGACATATAATATCATAACACATGATCTGTAATATTAAAACACATGACTTGTAATATCAAAACACATGAAATGTAAATAGGACTTGTAGCATGATAAATTAACACATGATATATTAGTGCATAATTAAATCACAATGCATGCCATTAAAATTATTTTTAATAATCTGGTTTCATTCTCAATCCCAATCAATAACTCATTTTGGGAACCGAGTGTATCATATAATAATAATTTCTACCTATCAATTATTTCCAATTAATCCAAACTAAGCCTAAGTCCAATTCTACCCTTTATTTTATTTTTATTTTTATTTTTTTCTTTCACAAGACTAGGTCGGGCCCACTGTTATTATTGTTTTTTTCTTTCCTGGCCCAAGTCCATCAAGTCCAGTTCTACTATATTATTTTCCTTCTTTTTTTTCTGTAGCCCAGGCCCATGATCTCTCTCTCTCTCTCTTCTTTTTTTTCTGTTATTTTCTTTGGGCCGGGCTAGGCCCAGTTCACCATTTTTTTCTTTTTCTTTTCTTTTTTTTTCCTTTTGGGTTGGGCCAGGCCCAGTCTTTTTATTTTTCATTCTTTTTTTTTCCTTTTTCACTCTCCTCTCGGCCCAGACCCATCCCTCTCTTTTATTTTTTTTTCTTTCTTTCTATTTTTGCATGGGTTGTATACAAAGCTGTTTTTTCATGCAACCGAATTATTTTTGTAAATATATATAAAAAACAAATATCATGATATTATATATATCAAAATTAACACACTAATCTGCTTCAGTTTTTAATATCATTCAATAGATCAAAATATGAACCAAATATTTTTGCAAAATAAATCACTTATACACATATAAATTAAATACAAATTAAATAAAGAAATATACAAATTAGAAAAATGAACGAAAATATACCAGTGTTACTTGCCTCGGCTCTCGATCTCGAATATTTAGTTCGAATCCTCGGTTCGGTTTGATTTTTTTCTCTTCACTTTTTTTTCCCTTCTCTGTCGCTGCTTTTGGCTGAGAGGAGAAGAGAGGAGAAGTGAGGGAGAAAAGGAGTGGAGGGTTAGAGAAGAAAATAATTTGAGGGCAAATTAACTTAATAATATAACCTCCTAACCCACCACAGTAATCTTCCGTTCGACAGCACAACCAAATGGCCTTCCACCCTCTTCATAATCACGACAGCACACCATTTCATTTATTTTAATTAATTAATTAATTAATTTAATAATTTAATAATTTTGATTTCGTGTAACATTCTCCAAATACTACCAAATTTATTTAGGACGTAGTGCTCAACGAGGGAAACACTACAAAATTATCCATTTATTGTTTCGATGTCCGGAATAAATGAATCGAAATTCCGAAAAATTAGAAGGTTAATTTTAATATTATTAAATTAGCAATCTTGGAAGTATTTTTCGGCCTAATAAGAAAAATCTCCAAAAATACTAAATATTATAAAACTAATTATCGCGAAGACCGAATGTCATTTGGGTTAGTAGATTCAAAATTACGTTAACCGAAAGTTATTTCGGTGTCCAAAATTGACTTCAGTGGACTTATTCAGCACGACCGGTCTCAAGAGAATAATACAGATAGCTCAAATTTTGGGATATTACATCCTACCTACCTAATAAAAAATTTCGTCCTCGAAATTTAATTGGTGTATTTGATCATGAGAAAATGTATAGGTATTTTATCCTGATGTTCTTCTCAAGCTCCCAAGCTGAGTTTCTTGGTGATTATATATCCCATAAAATAAGAACTAATAAAGTTATTTTATTCTTCAAGACTTCTTCCATCAGTTAATGATTCTTACATATCGCTTCTTATATTTTAAGCCTGATAGTCTACTTTTGATATATTTACTATTTTGTACTTCTAACTAAGCGCTTTCTCAATTATAATATATAGAATACGTCATGACTTCCATTTTTTTATAGGAATGATAATGGATGGTCAGAATTCCCAATTTATTCTTGAAGTTTTATTTGAATGAAGGAATACGAAAACAAGATAAAATTTAAACAAAAATACCTATCCTTAATTTGGAGTGTCACGCCATCCTGATTAAGTAATGTGTAAGATATATGTGATAAATATTTTCTGTTTGGACATTTGCTTGACAGAATCCCAAATGAAAATCTATCCTCGAGAGTACTCTTCCTCCTCCCAATTGATCAAATAGATTAGTTATCATAAGTAGTGAATATTTATTTTTTATTATTATTACATTTAAACCTTTATAATCCACACACAACTTTTGACTCTCATCCTTCTTTCCTACTAATAATATTAGAGCTCGCTAAGATGGAACACTAGGTCTCATAAAATCCAACTTTAGTAGTTCATCTACTTGTCTCTTAATTTCTTCTAATTATGTAACTCACATTCGATAAGATGGCTTACAAACTGGTTCAGCTCCACGGATAATATCAATAACAAATTCTATTGCTAGTAGTCCAAATATCTCCTCAGGAAATACATCTAAGAATTCCGATACTATCAAGATCATTCCTTCTCCTACTTCCATAGCCTCCAAAACTCCTCCTTTTGGGAACACCTTAGATTTAACTGGTTCTAGAGATTGACTTTCACCAATAAATTCAAACTCCAAACAGTCAGGAATCTGAAATATTACTCTTTTCCTACAATCTATCACTGCATGGAAGCTATACAACCAATCCTTACCTAAGATAACATCATATCCTCCTCTGTTGATAACTAACAAGTTGGCATAAAATTCTCTTATTTTAATCACTAAGAGACATAGCCTACATTCCTTATTAGTCATGATATTACCGTTCCCAGTTTTAATGTTCCAGCCCGCAGTTAAGATTGAAAAATCAATAGAAATGCGGGAAACAAACATGATAGAGATAAAACAGTGTGAAGCTCTAGAATCAAATAGAGCAGTTGCTGGTGTATTACCAACTAAAATCGTACCTGCCACGACTCCCCCAGTGGTCTGAGCCTGCTCAGCATTCATTAGTATAACATGTCCCTGTCTCTGTCCTGCTCCTCTTTGGGCTCTGATATAGGTTTTTTTTTGTGTCTACAAGGATCTCTTCTGGTTTGGTCCTTCAGTTCTCCGATTCTGTGGTCCCACAGCAACTGGTATCAATGCTGGCTGATAAGAAACTCCACCTGCTGGTTGTTACCTTAACTATGCTCTTGGACAGTTAGTTATCTGATGATCTGTTGATCCACATATTAGACATAGCCCCAAATCTCTTCTACACTGCTTCTGAGCTTGCCCCGGCTTATTGCAGAAATTGCATGCTAAAGGACCTTTTTTATTAACCACTGCTTGTCGCTTTGCTGGAGGGCCTCCAAATCTCTTGGAAGAACTTGCTCCCTGATTAAATGACATTTTAAATGTTGTCGGCCTCCCTTCCTTGGCTACTTGCTCCAGGCAACATGCTGCTTCAAACATCTCCGAGTAAGTCCTATAGTTATGACCTGCTAGATGCTCTCTTAGATGACACCTCAATCCTTTTTGGAACATATGTGCCCACTCCTCTTCATCAGCTACCAGGTTTGAAGCGAATCGACTGAGCCTCACGAACTCTGCAGCATAGGCGCCTACAGTCTGATCTCCTTGTTGTAGTGTCAGAAATTTCTTCCTCATTTCCTGCCTTGCTGATGCATGAAAGAATCTGGCAAGAAATGCTTCCACAAACTTCTCTCAGGTTAGGGGTTCCTTGTGCTTTACTTCTTCAGCAAGCCACCATGTTCTAACTATATCAGTCAACGGAATACACACTACCTCTACTCGATTTTCTATTGGAATTCTTGCAGCCCTTAGAAAATTCTCCATATCTACAATCCACTGTTCAGTTTTCAGTGGTCCTTCTATCCCAGAAAATACTGATGGCTGCAGTCTCCGAAAGTCTGACACCATTTCGGTCCTTTCTGACTCTTTAGACTGCAACATTCTTTCTAATATCATTGTCGTGGTCTCCTACATCTGTGCTACTTTTTGTACTAGGCTCCTAAGATCAGATGTATCATCTATCGGACTTGCACTCGTACTTGCAGGAGATCGGGTCGACATTATTTTGCAACGGACCAGATAAGAATCAATAAAAAGAATTCAAGATAGATACCTCAATAGGATAGACACGATACTAGGTCCAATAGATATCTAGGAATAAGAAACAATTATTACGAGTAAGTCACAGACATGTTCTTAAAGTAGTCATATGGTCTTCCACCTAAACTTAGGCTTTGATACTATCCTGTAACGCCCCCGTTTTTCAGCTGCTTCCCAAAACGGAGGACGTTACTTATTACTTGCCAACCCAATAGTCACAGGATCTTGGAATAACCGTAATTACTGCCACAATCAGATGATCAAATAATATATTTGAAATTGAAATAATTTCATTTATACAAAGAGTTCATTACATAAAACGGTACACTGCTTTAAATATGAACACAAAAGAGTTAAAGAGAAAAGCAGTGCTCAGACAAAAAGAAATATAAACAAAATATACAAAAGTTCTCCACGGGTACTTCGCTTGCCTATTGTCACTCGATCTGTCTAACGAAGTATGGGTCTTCAAGTGGGGCTGGATCCCCTTCTTCACGTTCCAAATTTAGGTTCAAAATCCAGGAGATTAAACCCAGCAAGTAATACATTTTAAAAGAAAATTCATGTACTATCACAGTACAAAAATATCAGTGTGCATGAGCATGTTTATGTCAGTGTTGTTTGTGTGCATATAAATTAACATGAAGGCAACATATAAATTAACATGAAGGCAAGTATAAATAAATGCATAAATAAATAAACATGACAATAAGTACTCTATTTATTTAATCATATATTATATTGGTCTCAGTCATTGTCCAATTTAATTATAGAAACTGTATTAATGGATAAGATAGCGCTATTTTCCATTATCGTATAATTGCCCGTGCATACCCGGGACCTGGCTATAATATTCATGGCTCTTAACCATGACATGCCGCTAGACACTGCAATCAATTTCCATATTGTCTACAGTAATGGACATACCATTCTGGGTAAATATCAATTGGTGATCCAGTAATCACCCAGACCGCTGCAGCAAAAGAATCCCGATCCTAATAATGTAATCAATCCTTATACGGCAAGACTTTTATCCATCATATAGTTTCTCCCGTCCCCATGTTCATAATGAATTATGAACATAAAAATTTTATAACCCTTCTTTAATTGTTTTTTTTTCAATTCATGATAACATGCTTGCATTTCCATGACTGTACATGACATGTAGTATCATAACACATGATCTGTAAGATTAAAACACATGACTTGTAATATCAAAGCATATGAAATGTAATATTAAAGCACAAGACTGTAGCATGATAAATTAACATATGATATATTAGTGCACAATTTTATCATAATGCATATCATTAAAATTATTTTTAATAATCTGGTTTCATTTTCAATTCCAATTAATAACCCAATTTAGGAACCGAGTGTATCATGTAATAATAATTTCTACTTATCAATTATTCCCAATTAATCCAAACTAAGTCCAAGCCCAATTCTTCCCTCTATTTTATTTTTATTTTATTTTATTTTTCTTTTACAAGACTGGGCCGGACCTACTGTTATTATTATTATTTTTTCTTTCCTGGCCCAAGTCCATCAAGCCTAGTTCTAATATATTATTTTCCTTTTTTCTACAGCCCAGGCCCATGATCTCTCTCTCTCTCTCTCTTTCTTTTTTTCCGTTATTTTCTTTGGGCCGGGCTAGGCCTTGTTCACCATTTTTTCTTTTCTTTTTCTTTTTTTTCCTTCTGTTTTTTTTTCTTCTTTCTTTTTTTTCTTTATTTCCTTTTTCACTCTCCTCTCGGCCCAAACCCATCCCTCTCTTTTATTTTTATTTTTTTCTTTCTTTTTATTTTTGCATGGGTTGCATGCAAAGCTATTTTTGCATGCAACCGAATTATTTTTGCAAATATATATAAAAGAAACAAATATCATAATATTTATATATATCAAAATTAACACACTAATCTGCTTCAGTTTTCAATATCATTAAATAGATCAAAATATGAACCAAACATTTTTACAAAATAAATCACGTATACACATATAAATTAAATACAAATTAAATAAAGAAATATACAAATTAGAAAAATAAACAAAAATATAGCAGTATTACTTGCCTCGGCTCGATCTCGAATATTTGGTTCGAATTATTGGTTCGATTTGATTTTTTTTTCTCTTCACTTTTTTTTTTCTTCTCTGCTGCTGTTTTTGGCCGAGAGGAGAAGTGAGGGAGAAAAGGAGTGGAGGATTAGAGAAGAAAATAATTTGAGGGCAAATTCATAATTTTAATAACTTAATAATATCCCCCTGTTCACCCACGTAGGCAAATTCATAATTTTAATAACTTAATAATATCCCCCTGTTCACCCACGTAACCTCCTAACCTGCCACACTAATCTTCCGTTCAACAGCACAAATAAATGGCCTTCCACCCTCTTCATAATCACGACAGCACACCGTTTCATTTATTTTAATTAATTAATTTATTTATTTAATAATTTAATAATTTTGATTTAGTGTAACATTCTCCAAATACTACCAAATTTATGTGGGACGTAGTACTCGACGAGGGGAACACTACAAAATTATCCATTTGTTGTTTTGATATCCGGAATAAATGAACCGAAATTCCGAAGTAATTAGAAGAATAATTTTTATATTATTAAATAGAAATTTTGGAAGTATTTTTCGCCTTCCTAAGAAAAATCTCCAAAAATCCTAAATATTACAAAACTAATAATCGCGAAGACCGAATGTCATTTGGATTTGTGGATTTAAAGTTACGTTAACCGAAAGTTATTTCGGTGTCCGAAATTGACTTCGATAGACTTATTCATCACGACTGATCTCAAGAGAGTAATACAGATAACTCGAATTTTGGGATATTACAAAGTAGCTGAGTTAGAGTGACTGAAGTGGAGTAATTATAGCTGTTGGAGACTAATATAAACAATCAAAGATTTAAAGGATCGATATTAAAATATCGATTTAAGGAATGAACAATTTAAGAAAAGCCGTCCAAAATAATGGGAGTTTGATTCCCATCCTTCTATTCAAAGGGTATGATTAGAAATTTATGATGTTGATTAGAAATTTATGATTATTATCCTTCAATTCGAAGAACGCGCACGAGCCAGGCCACATGGCGATGGCCGGAAGGGAACCCGGCCTTTCGCCACATCCCGAAGACTCGTGAGGTCATCACAACACTGCGAGGGAGAATGAAAATGAACTTGAAGAATTAATAAACGTTAACCAAGTTTTTATATTTAGTCCGGTATGCTTTTAAAGAAAATGGGTTCTCTTAGAAATTCTAGAAATAACATAGGGTTTCCAAAAACAGCATCACAACTTAGGACAGTCGCCCGTCTTGTATCTAGGCCCAAGTGCTGAATGGGAAATTCTAAATGCACACCATATTTTACTAGTGAGCACCATTTTCCACTATGTTGTAAATCACTTTACTATATAGTATGTGGTGCTCACTAGTAAAATGAGGTGCGCATTTAGACTTTCCCGTGCTGAATTCTCACCAAATAGTGTAATTAAGAGAGAGAGAGAGAGAGAGAAATGTTCCGCCGCCTCCTCTCAGCCTACAGCCACCAGCAGCGCCGCCTCATCCACCAGAAGCAGCAGCAGCAGCAATCGACGCAAAACGACGCCTATTTTGCGATAATCAACCACATATCCCACATCGTCCGCAGCGACTACTATCTTGAGCGCACCCTGAACCGGCTGAAGCCCAGCCTCCCCTTCCCCATCTCCCCCTCCCTCGTCCTCCGAATACTAAACTCCTGCTCCTCCCACCCCCACGCCGCCCTCCGCTTCTTCTCGTGGGCCCGCACCCACAACCCCTCCTACTCCCCTACCTCCCACGAGTTCCACTCCCTCCTCCTCACCCTCGCCCGCCACAACCTCTTCTCCTCCATGTGGTCCCTCGCCCACGACATGCGCTCCCTCTCCCTCCCCTTCCTCCCCTCCACCTTCTCCTCCATCATCCGCTCCTACGGCGACGCCTCCCTCCCCGACCTCGCCGTCGACGTCTTCAACCGCATCCCCCGCTTCGGCTGCCCCCAATCCACCGACTCCTACAACGCCCTTCTCTCTGCCCTCTGCTCCGCCCGCAACTTCCACGGCGCCTATGCCCTCGTCCGCCGCATGGCCCGCAAGGCCGTCCCCCTCGACCGCGAAACCTATACCATCCTCGTCAACGCCTGGTGCGCCGCCGGCAAGCTCAAAGAGGCACAGGATTTTCTGGATGAGATGAGCAGGAAGGGGTTCAGCCCACCCGTCCGCAGCCGGGATCTGTTGATAGATGGGCTCGTCAGCGCCGGATACCTTGAGGCCGCCAAGGGGATGGTGCGGCGGATGACCAAGGAAGGCTTCTTGCCTGATGTCTCCACGTTTAACTCGTTGCTGGAGGCTTTGTGTAGGTCGGAGGAGATTGATTTCTGCGTTGAGCTGCTTAGGAAGGCTGGGGAGCTGGGGCTTTGGCCGGATGTATCCACTTATAAGGTGATGATTCCGGCCCTGTCCAGGGCTGGGAAGATCGAAGAGGCGTTTCGGCTGCTGTATTGTGCCATGGAGGATGGGCACCGGCCGTTCCCGAGCTTGTATGCTGCGATTATTAAGGCGCTCTGTAAGGCGGGGAGGTTTGGGGATGCTTTTAGTTTCTTTGGAGATATGAAGGCGAAGGGGCACCCACCAAATAGGCCTGTGTATACCATGCTAGTGAAGATTTGTGTGAGGGGAGGGCGGTTTGTGGAGGCTGCAAACTATTTGGTGGAAATGACAGAGTTGGGGATGGTGCCTAGGGGGCAAAGCTTCGATATGGTGGTGGACGGGTTGAAGCATTGTGGGAAGCATGATCTTGCCAAGAGGATGGAACAGATGGAGGTTTCGCTGAGGAGGGATTATTAAGCGGTTTGCTGAATACTGTTTGCGAAGGAATTGCTATATGGCATTTTGTTATGGATAAGCCGAGGTAATTGCTACATGGAATTCATTAGTAGCTCTATATCTTGTTTTCTACATTTCTTACGTCTTTTTTTGGGGTAATCCAGTTGAGATTGCAATATAAACTGGAGATAGAAATGAGATCTAGCCTCTCACTCATTTGATTAGTGTTCTTGTCATCACACAATCCAACCGAACATATTGATTTTGTGCATTGTTCACTGTCTAATTGTATTCTTGATGCTTAATTTGCATCCCTGCTTAATTTGCATCCCTATGTGGAGTATGGTGAATTTGACGATAGACCCTTACTCCTATTTTTTTAAAATCCAAAATAGTGTTCATTGGCGCATCCATGACTGTCAAAATCATAGAAAAACTCTGTGCCAGTAGCTGTAGCCTTATGATGTCAATATCACCAAATAATTGCACAACTAACATCTATCCATGTTCTGCAATTTGCCTATTGTTCAAGTATACACATATGCTAATATGAGATAAATAGAAACACAGAAGCCTTGACAATGTATGATTATAAATTCTTGATTTCTTTCTAACACATGTAAAAGGCATCAGAGGATATTTATAACATTTTGGTAAAAGGAACAAGATATTAAGTCTGGTAGAATTATGCTTCAGTCGCTTGTCACCTCTTTACAGTAGTACTTCATATCTCATTTTATTCGTAGATAGCACTAAGAAGCCAATTTTTTTCAACCGCTAAACTAGGTAATTAAGCTGCCTTGATGTGGTTCTACTCACTTTGATACATTCAGTTCGATCATAGAATTATTAGATAATTCATGGTATCTAGGATTCTGTTTGACCGATAGTTGTTTACTTAAAGATGGTCTAAGGGAATCATTGATATATTTATCTGCATAACCTGACAGTGCCTTCTTGATGTAAACTCTTGAATACAAGAATAGTGATTTAGAATGGTTGTGATCAATGTTTAAAATAGCGATAACGGTAACGTAACGTTTTGCCTTTGTTAGATTATGTCGCATATAGCGTAACGCATAACGTAGGTTACGCAATTTACTATTTATTTAATAAAAATAAATATAAAACTATATAAAATAATCTTTATAAATTAAAAAATAAATTAAAAAAATTCTAAAAAGAATATATAACCATTTTGTAATACATAATCTATTATAAATTTTTATTAAATTTTACAATAATTTTCATATTTATCTTCATAAATTATATTAAGTCCGCAATCGTAATTCCAGTCATCACCTAAATAAAAAAAACATGATTACAATTTATCATTATTGTAATTTATATTTTCAAATGTTCAATTTATCTTATTTGTAATTATTGATTTCAATTCAGTTAAAAATTCAATAGAATCAACCGTATAGGAACTACAACAAGCGAATAAGAAAATAATCGCTAATTAGCAAGTTAGTAATTCTATAAGCAATCAAACAAACCAAATCAAGTAACATAATTTCAGTAATTCACTAATAATCAAAATAATAAGCAATAAAAATATAGATATTACTAAAAAAAAATAGTAAATAACGTAACATAACATAATTTAACGTAACATTACGTAATATAACGTAAAATAACATAACAAACGTATTGTTACAGTGTATTGAGTTATTTTCAGTTGTTACGTAGCGCTGGAGTTCTGTTAGGTTTTGTAATGCAATATAACGGGTTTCATAACGTGTTATTTTCAACATTGGTTGTGATTGCTGACCTTAGTGGTAGAATGGGAGATTGAAGAGAAGATAAAGCAGGTAGGAGAAAATAACGAGTCCTTTGCCTTGACTTTTCTTAATTCTTCACATTTTTTCTTAATTAGTTTTTGCCTTAATACAGGTCAATAGGGCATAACAAATTTGATAGAGTCTCAGACTCTTAGGCTGTGTTTGGATTGAGGGAAAGTGAAGGAAAGAAATGAAATAGAAAGAGAAAGAGAGAAGGAAAGAAAATTATATGGAAATTGGTTTCTCTTTGATGCTTGGTTAGAAAGAATATGGAGAAGAAAATCTCAAGGAAACTTTAGAAGAAAGCAATTTTTTTTGTTTGGTTGTTCAATAGAAAATTAAGAGGAAAATGTAATTCTAATTAAATTATATAAAGTTTTAATATTAATTCACAAATTATTGAAATAATTTATAAATTTTAAATAATTAAGAAGCAGCAGCATGAAAATTTCTGATACCAAAAGTAAAAAAAATTCCTTATTAATGCTATTCACAGTAAGAAAATACTGGATAATATTAGCAGCATAGAAAAATTACCTTCTATGTACCTAATCAATATTTTTTGTAATTAATCTGTCAAAAGACTGAATAGAAAAGGAAAGAAATTAATCTGTCAAAGAAAAGATATGACTATAGATATGCCAGCAATTTACTTGTAATGCATAATAATTAATCTGCCAAAAATACTAGACATAAATTAATGGCCAGTAATGCACAATAATTTTCTTTAATAGCAACACGAAAATTTCTAATTTTTAAATAAGTCATAGTATCAGCTGCAATAGTAGCATGGCATCAGTAGTATGTCAGCAATAGTAGCATGGCATCAGCAACAACAATATATCAGCAACATCAACACAGTATCAACAACATATCAACAATAACAACAACAGTGTATCAACAGCACAATTCATGCACATATTCCAATTACGTTTAAACATGGACCAAATCAATAAAATAGTTGTTTTAGAAACATGCACATCTTCACAGACATCCAAAGATGTTAATTAGTTTGTACAAAAAGATTTGTTTAAGTAGACACCCAAAATATTTTGACCTCAATACATGTTAATCCAACATTCATATCAGGTTACCAAAATCTAAACATAGGCAGAAGTTTCTGATACTAAAATCCAAACGCTAATATATTTAGCTCTTATAACTCATTTTCGAAGTCCTTAAGTTTGTGTTGATTGAGCTGAGGCTTCATAAATTTGGCAAAATATAGTCATTAAGGAGGACATAATTCATCGCATCAATCATTACTTAAGAAATATTTTGATCCAACTCCAACTCTTTATGGCCATTTTATTATCTGTACCCGCAAAATAAACACAATGAGTATGATTGATACTAATTCTGTTGAAGTAAATACAATGAGGTTAATCAAGAAGAGATACTACACATAAATGATATTCTTCATGCTAGACAACTTCTAGGTACAAATATAGCAACTTGGTTATTTTGATTGTAGATTCATGAGTAGATTCATGATTAAAAATGACTAACTAAAAGTATGATGTGCAAAGAATATTACCTCCCATGCTTCAATTCCAACCATCTTTTCCTTAGATTGATGGGCAAACCAATGAAAATCCTTCTCCGAACCGCATCCTGACAGATAATCATATGTAAAAGTTGTGAATCTTCATCCAACCCTTCAACCTTTGAAATCTCTTCAAATATTTCTTTTTCTGTATACACACGATGTGCACAACTCATGATTGCAGAGGCAATTGAGTCCATTCTAGTTTTCAGCATATGAAAGTCTTCGCTTATGTTGTGATTTGAAACTTCATGCTTTTTTATGTCACTTTAGATGAGCATGCCTTAGAAACTTTTTCTTGGTGATCTAAAGGTGTCACGGATTCTACATCATCTTCTTGACCGATCTCCTTATTACTCTCTTGCTCAGTATTAATGGAATCTGATACTTCTTTCCCAATGAATGTCCTCCCTCGAACCTTCTCCAAACCAATGAAAGTCCTCTGAACCGCATCTTGACAAAGATAGTCATATGCTAAAAGTTGCGAATCTTCATCCAACTCTTCAACTTTTGAGAAACCTCTTCAAATATTTCTTCTTCCGTAGACACACAAGGTATGCAACTCACGATTGTGAAGGCAATTGAGTCCATTCCAGTTTTTAGCATATGAAAGTCTTCACTTATGTTGTGATTTGAAACTCTATGCTTTTTTTATATGCCACTTTAGATGAGCATGCCTTGGGAACTTGTTCTTGGTGACCTAAAGGTGCCACGGATTCTACATTATCTTCTTGACCAATTTTCTTCTCACTTTCTCTCGGTGTTGATGAAATCTGATACTTCTTTCTCTTTTTCTAAGCGAATGCATATTTCTTTTACGGTTTTAGCACCAAGGACTATAGCTCTATCCTTGCTATAAATTAATTGTAAGTTCTTGAAACTTGGCACGGCTTTGTGTCGACATTATGCAGCCCTTGCATGTGACTATTGTATACAAATAATAAATAAGATAAAAATTAAGTGCTTGACAAAATACAACATCCGACCATTTTCTTAACTTAGTACAGATAGATATATATGTTGAAATCTTAAATTCCCAAATAATAAGGTAAGTGTAGTGTTAAAACTGTGTATGAACATATCTACATGGAAGGGGAGAACTCGGCATATGAAAATTATCATGATAACTAAGAACTTACCTGGGAAAATTTTATTTAAAGGTGGTGTATTTTTGAACTATTGAAACATATCAAAATTAATGTCCAGTACAACAAGATATTAAGTTTAAATCAATACATTTTTTGGACATTATTTCCAGCCCTCAACAATTGAAATCAATGACTTGATCATGTAGAGGAAGTGAGTGGGAAATATTACTTCCCAAATATCAATACAACACAATGTACCACAAGCAATGTGCGACAGCATTGCAAGGATGGCATTGTTTATTGTGTGGCATCATGCAGCTTTCTTTGTTGAGTTTCACTTTTATTGGCTAAAATTACCAAAATCAACTATAAAACTATAAACTCAAATTTCTTTCCCCAAAGCAAGTAAAAGATGATTATTCTTCTTTCTGACTATTGCTGATATCAGTATTAACTTATTATTTATTAAAAAGTTAAAATATTGTTTGTGACTTATGCTTAGCCCATTACACAATAGGGTGTATTACTCATGAACATAATCTACCAGGTTTTGTATCTTTTAGAAATTTTACCAAACATGTTTATTTTGAAGACATGAACAATATAATCTACCAGGTTTCTCTTTCAGAAAAGTACGTATGCTAGTCTTTCTAAATATACATTTTGTTTTTAAGACATGAACAGTATATAACTACAGATCTAATGGAGAATATATTTTATTGCATTAGAGTAAACAAATTGTAGTATGCACAAAATATTTAATTTATCACCTCAAGCAAGACATAACACATATGGTATTATTAAAGATAATTGACATAAGCAAATAGAGACTGCAAAAGAACCTTGAAGATTGTTAGCACATATCAATCTTGATACACAACAAGAATTAACAAATATTTAAGATCACTTTATCAAAACAATACCGAGTTTATACTTGGAAAAAAGATTGCAGAATTTTTTACATTGATGTTAAATTAGTCCAGTAGGAAATAAAATTTCTGTTTAAAGCATGCGTCAATGAACAACCATAATCTGAACTTAGAGATAGGATAACATACCACTAGACTTTCCAAACTTTTGGTTCTGCATCCATCCTCCTAGTGACTTTATTAAATGCAAAACCGCTGCTAAAATTCCGCATATCTTGAAATGCTCCCAAATCCTTTTTAATTGTCTTTATACAATTTTTTAAATGAGCTACACTAACTCTAATTCCACACTTCACAAACAACTCATCACATGCAGCTTTATAAGCAACATTTGGGAAACTCCTATCTGGTTTTAGTTGTTGCATCTGCTCAATTAATGCTTCAGTTAAACAATTATCCATTTCAGTTGTCCATACTATGTTCTTCAAACTTGACTGAGTTTCTAATTGTGTATCCATCTCAGCACCCTGCAACAATATTCACAGGAATTAAATAAATTGTCCATCTTATATATCCTAGCAGCAAAAGTTATAAGAACTAGCTAGACCGAGCAAATAAAGGGCAATAAGTAAATTGTTAAAACTGTAATAATTTTTTTAAGAGTGCAAATAAAAATAACAAAAACATGACTTCATTATTTAACATAAAGTAATAAAAAACATGACTTCATTATTTAACATAATGTAATAAAAAACATGATTTCATTATTTAACATAAAGTAATCAAAAGATAAGATCTTAATTGAAATCATTCCTTGATTAAAATATTTACAAGCTAAGCAATCTATTTGAACTTTATAGTTATTTCTAGAATTCCAATAAAAGAAAAGTAGAACTCTACAAGTCGGTAATTTCTCCACATGTGATCGGCTATTCCTTGTCTTAGAATTTCTTCTCGTCTAAACTCTTCGTTATCACTTAAAATAGGAGTTTCTTCCCCATTATCTCTCATTCGATACTGAATTTTTTTATTAACTTTTGCAATAAGTTCTTCATCTGAATCAACACCCATTAGTTAATTATGAAGGATACTACAAGCATACATGATGTCCTTTTGTGTTTTTATTAGATAGTGTGGCTTTGTTCCACTTTCTAAAATTGGAAACCATTTCTTCAACACTCCAAAAGCGTGCTCAATTGCATTTCGCAATGAGGAGTAGCAATGGTTGAATACCTCACGACTATTTTCAGGTTGCCGAGTTGAATATTCCTTAAGGTGATAATGTGTACTCTGATATGGAGTAAGAAATCCTGGCCTTAGCATAAACCTTGCATCAACGAGATAATGTTTTCCTAAAACAAACAAAGATAGGATAATTAGTATAACATCTATAGATTTAAGGTGTTTAAGTGTTAATGAACTTGTTACATATATGTGGTTGTCACCTTGAGGAACAAATAGCTTGTCTTGTCTTGTCAAGGCATTGTTTAGCATTCGAGAGTCAGAAACCGATCCTTCCCCGACCAACCAAGATATAGATAAACTTGAAGTTAAAAGCGCATGTCGCTAACACATTTTGAGTAGAAAAATCTTTCCGTCCTCGATATCTCGTATTTTTTTTTGCAACTTTCACACGAAAATGAGACCTATCGATTGCACCAACACAATGCTATAACAAAATCACAAAGTTTTATTAGCATTTGGCAACTTCTACAATTAGTATATAGCATTGTAGCATTTGTTTTAGAATTTTACCTTAAAATAAGGCATAAATCTTGGATTGTTCTGTATTTTCGATGGAACTTCAGAGCTAGCAGGTTACTTTAAAAATTGATCTACAATTGATATTACAACTTTCAAAATCTTGTGAAAGTGGTGATTGTCTCACCGGAATGTCTAAAGTAGAATTTGACCGATTTATTCTTCCAATTATAGAAAACAATTTGAAGGAACTTTGCTAGTTGTTCCTCCATAGAACGCCTAGTATCATGAAAACGTGAAGTTTTTAGAAGCAATTGACACAATCTAGCAAAAGCGTCAACCTCCATACGCAATTGTTCACGACAATCACTCACTTTGTCTTGTGAGTCTTTCTATGAGTAAATTTCTATCTTCATCACGTTGTGCCAAAATAGATCTATCTATATATTGAACTTCATATAATGTTGCCTTAGCAACTATATACGAGGTGTAAACAACCATACTTCCAACTGCACATTTTATCTTCATCATTTTCATTTGCCACCTATCTTCCTCTTTTATCTTCAAATTAAGATAAAATATTATAATTCAAGAAATTATTATTTGCCAAGAAAAATCAAATTTCTACAAAATTGCATCTTAGGAAGAATTGCTACTGATACAACATTGACGATACCAAAAAACTTGTCTGCTAAAATAATTTGATGAAGCTATGCTATTTTAGTTGAATGTAGGACATCAATGAGATGTAGCTCCCATCGATGAAAAAATGCGAGAAAATCGCTTGTGATGGTTTGGTCATGTGCAACGTAGGCTACAAATACACCAGTTCAACGAGGGAAGTTTATCAATATAGGACAAGTTAAAAGAATGAAGGGAAGACCGAAGAAAATATGTATGGAGGTGATACGAAAAGATTTGAATTATAGAGGGTTTAATGAGGAGATATTACTTGATAGACATAAATAGAGAAGAACTATCAAAGTGATCGATCTAGTGTGATTATCTTTTTTTGGTTCATGTAGCCTACCCCAATACTTGGGATAAAAGGCTTAGCTGTTGTATGCTATTTTAGTTGAAGCATTATTGTCTGGGAATTGCAATTTCCAAACTATATGTTGAGGTGATCATGTTGTAAACTCTTACAAACTAACTCTTGGGAGCCAAATGACGTTCCTTTCAATTATGACAATTTGTTTTGGAATTATGGTCAGAATTCATATGCTTCTTTGGCTTGTCTACCCATCTTCCAGTTATGCAACAGACTAAATATAATCATCAAACTGCCAAAAACGTTTGGTGTGCAAGCCACAACATCAGCCACTTGAGTGATGCACCATTATCTCTTTATGACATTATATCATTGCTTAACACAACATAATTATTCCCAGTGCTTTTTGAATAGATCATCATGATATTTAAATTGAAATCAGGATAATGTTAAATTTCTAGGCTTCAATGAGATTTCTGGCATCTTTATCTTTTTTAGCCAATTGTATGTATTAAGATATTTTAGCAACTCATGGCCGATCCCGATTTTTGAGATGCAGAGTGGAACAGACTTACTGCTTCCTCAATGCACTTTTTCGTTAAAAATATTAAACAAAAATTTGAAAATTACTCAATTTTGGTATTGTAGATCCAAAAAAACTTATAAAAAACTTACATCCATCGCTAAGTCAAATGATCTCTTTGTTCCGGTCATCATATCAAAATCTTCTTCCTCAACAAGTGGGTGCTTACAAAAAAGAGATGGGTCAATAATTGTTGAAAAAAATTTACAAATGAATAAAATAGAAAAAATGTACATATATCAAAAGAAATTTGTTGAACTCTAGCAATAGTCGTCAAAATCAAAGAAGCTTGATGGGAGGATGAAGATCGACGAGGGAGAAGAAGAGAGATGATGGCAAGGTGGTGACCAACGAGGGAGAAGAAGAGAGATGATGACAAGGTGAAGAGCCCAAATCTATATGGTGTCGAATTGACTATAAGACCGATTTTTGCTCTCTCATGAACTGCATGTGGACCGTCCTAGTTTCATTCTAAGTGTCTTTTACTAGATTTGGGTAATCTGAAAGCCCAGATTCTTGTTTGCTGTGAATAGGCGTTTGTAGGGACTATCAAGAAGTGGTTTTAGGCATCGTAGGCTACTCAACCCAACTTTGCTGAATCGAGCAGGGAAAGGGTTACATTGCAGTTCGGAACCATAGCACCAGAGGATCTACAAGCATACAACACCACTACACAGTAGACTGAGGAAGATATGGACACATAAGTTGAGGCAGAAGTAGAAGTTAATATAACCGAAAATGGCCACAGTAGAGGAGTCTCTGTACAAAGACTACTAAAGCAATCCAACAGTCGGCCTACTAGGAGAGGAGTCTGGGAAGTTTGACTATTATATTCTCTATGTGACACCAAAAGTGAAAAAACTAGTCCCAAAATCAAAACTTAGTCAAGAGAAACCACTAGAAGTGAAAATTGTACTGATAGGATGGGACGATCCTGTCCCATCTACAAATAGATGGAACGATCTTGCATCTCCAGGTTCGACAAAAACATCAGCTTCTGATAACTTCCACAACATTCTATAAGTCCAATCATAAAAATATTTTATGTAAATATATTCTACTCATCCTTAAAAAAAAAAACCATGCCTCTCTTGACATCCGCTATCCAAGATTTCTGACAACAAAGACATCAATAGTGGAGATTCCCGATATCAATAGTGAAGATTCCTGACGACGACAAGGCATCAACAGTGGAGATTCCTAATATCAATAGTGAAGATTTCTGACGACGATAAGACATGAATAGTGAAGATTCTTGATAAGATTTTCTATAGGAAGGTTCTCACAAGACTTCACATGGAAGAAAGCTCGGCTATAAATGGGACTCTCGAAGAGGAGCATGGGCATCGGCGATCCACAATAACATAAGGCCATATGCACCTAATCCAATTCTGCATCATCCTCTCATGATGCAAGTCGAAAGTATATATTCCAGAAAAGAGTATGACTCGATAATCGAACTGATTAATTGTTGGAAAGAACTATATAAGGATTCCAATAGCAATATTCAAGAGAGAGAACATCTAGTGAATAGAATACAAGAGACGTACCTTCAGAATGAATGTTACACCATTTTGAGTTTAACCCTGAAATATACAACTTAGAAAGTGAGGATGAAGATCTAGAGAATGAAAGTATATCACGAATTCAGACAACGAGGACTGTGAAATGACTATACATGATGAATATGAAATTGAATCTGAGAGAAATATCGAACCTTACAATGAGCTAATACATGTCGGAGAAGATAGCAAAACTCCAATAGACTTAAGCAATTTACAAATGGAAAAAAAATATGAGAATTGATGATTTAATAAAAAGGAGTGTCTCAGAGAGGGACTTATCTGGATCTGTCTAATGTACACTTTAAGGATAAACAAAAGGTCATAAACGATTGGGCACAATCTTTAGCAGTCGTAATCACTAATCACGAGGGAACATGGGACAAAAAAAGTTTGTCAATTACATTACTGGAACCTTACAAGGAGATATATTACAATGGATGGCACAATAGATAAATTCGGAAGAAAAAGTAAACGAAAAGAGTGGGTTGAAAACAACAGATTCACTGGGTTTGAAGATATCCTTACTGACTTCATAAAAATTATAAAAGAAAATTTATGTGGATTCATAGATGATAAAGTCCAAGAGGAAGAAATCCTTTATGCATTATCCAAAATAGAATTATGTGAAATATGTGAGTTTGAAGAATATTGCAAAACTTTTTCAAAATATTTTTACAAATTAGAGTACGATAAGGCACAAAACTGGCTTGATCCATTTTTTCACAAGCTCCCAAGTCTATGGGATACTAAAATATGGAACGGATACAGGGCACCGTATCCACTATACACATAAAATAATAAAAGATGACTGTCTAATATAAAATCTTATAAAAAAATAAAGAACACTATCAGTAACTCTCTTAAATGAAGGAAATACTGTAAGAAAATAGTTGGCGATAAATGAAAAATAGGAAGCGAAAAAAAGCCAAAACCAATATCTAGAAAAACTTTTCGATGGAGGTCATGGAGGAAAAATAGAGGATTTATCAGAAATAATAAGTATATTAGGAAGCGAGACGAGTCCTTTACACAAAAAGATAAGAAGGGGTGCAGGTGTTTTGTGTGTGACGAAGGACACTATGCCACAGACTGCCCTAGGAGAGGAAAGAATACCTAGAAAATGATAAAAATATATGGAAAAATAAGATTTAGAAGTCTATTTTGGGGAAGAAATCTCGCCTTCAGATGTAGTATTGTATGAGCTCGATGTCAAGAGCGATTCAAATTCTGAATTGGTCTTTATGATGAATGAGGAATCAGGACCTTTTACACCCCCAATATCAAAATTGGACAATATAACGTTAGGAGATGTGGTTGGAAGGGAAGCAGTTTTTAGCTCAGAAGACAACGAGAGATTGAAGAAACATCAACAAATAAAAAAGACAGAAATATATAAGGTCTCATGATTCAATTTCTTTTCTGGAAGGATAATTAAAATTTTCAATGGAAACACAACTGCAAATCTGTCAGCTAGAGGGCGGGTAGATATTCCCATTTTTAGCTGAGAAAATGTACGAAGGTGGAAAAAGAAATACCCGGAAATTTGATATATCCATGATGGTTAAATCCAAATTAAAATTAATGCACTGTTTAGAGCCAGCATAGATATCTCTATAATAACACTTGTCATGAATAATCGATACACAAACTGTCAACAATCCCTGATGGGTGGTTTCCTATCCAATCTGGTAAACTAGACCGTATGGTTCAATATTCGATCCAACTACTCAATTCCTATAACAGACCCAAACATAATAGATACAGTACGACTAAAAATTAAAACTCAAGGAATGAATATGAAAACTAATTCACATGATCTAACTAATTCACATGATCTGGCCATAGAATATACAATGATACATGAATTGATCCAAACCACAGAGGCTAGAACAGTCTCAAACCAAAGAGAGATAATTGAAATATTTGAATCAAAACCATTTGTAGAAGAGATGAACATAAAAGATCTCACGGTACCTTGACAATGGTTCTTTGAAGATTTAATACAAACTGAAAAACCAAAACACTTCTGATGAGTAGAAATATAGAGTTCCGGAAAATAGCCTATATATTAAAAATAATTCAGAATAACCCCTATTAACAAGAAGCAATAGTGAAAAGAAAACTAGGAAAATAAAAGAGTCAGTGTTATCACGACTATCAGGAGAAGTTCTAGGCCCAAACCCAAAGAAAAAGGAAAACGACCAGAAACTTAATACACTCCTCATGCCGGGTCAACTGCTTGACAAGAGGCTATTGAGACCGATCAAAAATGTGAAATAATAAATATAATATATATTCTTTAATAACTATTTTCATAGGGCAACATGGAGAATGGAAAAAGATAGCTCTGTCAGAATAAACAGAAAGAGCAAATGTTTGAGAAGGCTAGACAGGCACTTTCGAAGAAAGTATCCTGAGTATCAAGACAATGATACTTGATCACAAGGAGACAATCAACAAAATTCACAACTTCCTATAAAGTTTGTTCCTGTATATATCTTTCAAAAAAAAGATGATGCCTCTGTCCATGATAGTTTAATCCAAATTAAAATTAATTCACTGTTTAGAGCCAACATAGTTATCTCTATAATAACACTTGTCATAAATAATCGATTCACAAACTGTCAACAATCCCTGATGGGTGGTTTCCTATCTAATCTGGTAAACCAGACCGTATGGTTCAATATTCGACCCAACTACTCAATTCCTATAACAGACCCAAACATAATAGATACAGTACGACTAAAAATTAAAACTCAAGGAATGAATATGAAAACTAATTCACATGATCTGACCATAGAATATACAATGATACATGAATTGACCCAAACCACAGAGGCTAGAACAGTCTCAAACCAAAGAGAGATAATCGAAATATTTGAACCAAAATCATTTGTAGATGAGATGAACATAAAGGATCTCACGGTACCTAGACAATGGTTCTTTGAAGATTTAATACAAACTGAAAAACCAAAACAGTTCGGATGGGTAGAAATACAGAGTTCCGGAAAATAGCCTATATATTAAAAATAATTCAGAATAACCCCTATTAACAAGAAGCAATAGTGAAAAGAAAACTAGAAAAATAAAAGAGTCAGTATCACGACTATCAGGAGAAGATCTAGGCCCAAATCCAAAGAAAAAGGAAAACGACCATATACTTAATACACTCCTCATGCCTAGGTCAACTGCTTGACAAGAGGCTATTGAGACCGATCAAAAATGTGAAATAATAAATATAATATATATTCTTTAATAACTATTTTCATAGGGCAACATGGAGAATGGAAAAAGATAGCTCTGTCAGAATAAACAAAAAGAGAACAAAATTTTGAGAAGGCTAGACAGGCACTTTCGAAGAAAGTGTCATGAGTATCAAGACAATGATACTTGATCATAAGGAGACAATCAACAAAATTCACAACTTCCTATAAAGTTTGTTCCTGTATGTCTTTCAAAAAAAAAAAAGATGATGCCTCTGTCCAAGATTCCCGACAGCAGTAGTGAGATTCCTGACGGCAACGATGAGATTCCCGATAACATTAGTAAGATTTCTGACAGCAATAGTAAGATTCCCTGCATGATTAAAGTAAAAAGAGCATCATATGTAAGATTCTTGCAAGACATCACTCGGAAGAAATCCAAAGCTTCACAAGGAAGGAATCCAAAGCTTCACAAGGAATGCAAAGCTTTACCAGAAAAGAACCCTTCTATAAATAGGAACTCCCCAAGGCATGAAAAATCCATCAACTAATCGGCAAATTCATCGGCGATCCACAATAACATAAGGCCATTTGCACTTCATCCAATTCTGCATCATCCTCTCTTTCCCTCTCATCCTCTCCCATCTGTTTTACTTGTTTTATACTAGCCGATCAAACCATCCTCCACTTATAAAAAGCTATCACTTATATATATAATTAGTGTGTTCGAGTGTGCTTGCTTTTCACATCAGTGTGTGACAGTAGTAGTAGTGTTTCTCTTTTTAGTATATCTCCTGTTTTGGGTAGATACATTTCTGGTGCATTTTCAGCGAGTTGTTTTATTTGTTTTAAAATCTTTTTATCTTAGTCTATCCAAATAAATTCTTGGTTTTTATTCAGTTTTTTCAGTAAGGGTATTTCAGATCCAGAAGGATCGCAGAGATCGCAGATTGAGATGGAGACCAACGAGGGAAAAGAAAAGAACGACGAGGGGGAGATGGAGTCGAGGGGGGAAATTGAGTCGGGTCCGAGGGGGGAAATGGAGTCGAAGCAGGACGAGGAGAGAAGAAACTAGCGATAAGGGATCCCCAACTATTTTTTTCTCCCTTTTTTATTTTTCTCTCAACTTTTCTTTTCTTTCATTTTCTCTGGGGTTTGAAGAAGAAATGGAGAAAGAAAAAAAATCGGATATATTTTCTCTCATTTTCTTTCCCTTTTATTTTCTCTCCAATTTTCCTTCTAACCAAACAATGGAAAGTCACTTTCCCCTTTCTTTTCTTTTCTTTTCCTTCCTTTTCCCTCAATCCAAACATAACCTTAAGACTCAATAACTTCCTCTAGCTAATTAACTTATCACTATTATATGTCCATAACTCACATTAAGTATCATTGAAAAAATGAATATAAAACCACAAACTATTTGATAAAAGGGGTATTTTTTTTAATTGCTCCAAACCAAAACCTGAATAGTTTTAATCCTCATAGGTTTGTTTCTTAACTATATATCCCAATTTGTTTCTACTCCTTGTGTTTATATCACTGTATTCGAAAAGTATATACCAACCGTATTATATAATCTCTCCCTAAATTTTACCTAAAGTGTCATGTCATGCAATCAATTTTCTAAAGGGTTTGTATAGCGCTCCCAACTCGACATTTAGATAGGAGAGATTACAAGTGGTATCAGAGCCAGGTTTTAGCCGGAAGTGTATGGAAACGAAGTGTCACATAGAACTAAGTGATCTGTTGAATAAAATGTCATACAAATATGGTGGGACCCATCACGTAAATCTATGGAATCCACCTCTTGAATGCATGGGGCCACTTTTAGTATCCCACACAAATATAGTTTGGAATGATTTCTATAAATCGATAAAGTAATCGTAACTAATCTTTTTAGGGGAGGAATGCATGGTTAATTATTAATTATTTTAATTTTTGTTATTCTACTAGAAACATAACATCTTCCTACAAGAATTTGTTGCTGGCATTCCACTACCCGGTTTCTGACAGGGAGCGTGCTACCGTTTGGGGCTTGAAAATACTTGGGGATTCTGTTAAGAAATTGGGGGAGATCCAAGCTGTAATAGGTTAAACTTTCATAGCCCTGTTTTAGCAAAGATATGTTATTTTGATTAGCTATGAAACAGAAGGGTGGTTTCTTTCTGCATATTTGGATATTCCTTACGTACGTTAAACTTGTTATCATTTTTTGGAATAACTCTTTTCAAGCTTCAACCAGTGCTGCGTGGTTTATTTGTTGATTTTAAGCTATGTTATTTGTTTATGATACATACATTGTGATAAATGTACAGTAATATTGTAAACAAATACATACATTGTGATAAATGTACTTCCAGAAGCACTGGGGATCTCGTATGTTTCATGAGCTTCACTCATTGGACTATTTAATGTTATCCCATAATAGATGAATCTGTTGACATCAGCACATGGGCTTTAATTTTTGGGTAATAAATACAATGTAATATGGATGGATTGGTTGAAAATGCTATGATATTGTAGATGGATTATTTAAAACTATTGTAGGCTTGAATTTAAATTTTATCTGCCTTAAAGAGGAAGTAGACTAACAATTTATTGGAGAACTAGTTGATGTTGTTAAACTTGCCAAGGAGGTGTTAAAATTTTTTGCTCGTGCAGTACTTTGTAAACATTTCTTGTTCTTTCAAGCGTGCATTTAGTTGCAAGTCATCCAACTTCTACTTGAAGGCTGAAGAGTCCTCATTTCATGATATTTTTGTGATTTTCGTTGCCTTAAGCTGAAATCCACTTGAATATAGAATGGAACTGTCTTGTACAAATGGAATAATCAAGATTATTATATAATGAGTATTACCTTCTTATGTTTATATAAGATATAATCTTTACAACACGGAGTTTTTCAATGTTCTTCATTTTTCAGTTATTGATTTGAGATTATTATTTTGTGTTCCATGACCCTTCCCTGCATATTTAGTCAATTATGCAGAATGAAAGCATGCCTCTCTTCAATGAATCCATGTTCTTGAAATGCCAAGCACATTGACATGGGGGATCCCTGAAAGAGACCGGGTCCATAGAGTGATATCTATCTGTGCTAAGAGGCAGCAAGAGACCGAGGCTGGCAGAATTATGCTTCAACCCCTTGTCGCCTCATTACAGTGGTACCCATGTCTCATCTTATTTGTACAATGACTCCATGTCCTTGATATGCGAAGGATATGGATATTAGAGAACCCCGAAGGTAGGAAGAGAGCGGGTCCATAGAGGGATATCTATCACGCTGTGCCAAGAGGAAGCAAGAGATTTAGGCTGTGGTAGAATTATGCCTCGGCTCCTTGACCCCTCTTTGCAGTAGTTCCTATGTCTCATTTTATCAGTAGATAGCACTTGGAGCCCATTTATTCCAACTACTGAACCAGGTAACTGAGCTGCCTTGGTACGGTTCTACTCACTCTCATGCGGTCAACTAGATTCATAGGATTACTTAGATAATTCATGATATCTAAGATTGTGATTGACCTGGAGCTGTTTATAAAGGATGGCCAAGGGGAATTCCTTAATGTATTTATCCGCATGACCTGACTCTGCCATTGTGATGTAACCTTAGGGTCTCTCGAGTACAGGAATAATGAAAATTAGAATGGTTGTGATTGCTGGCCTGTGGGGTATATGATCAACAACAACAATAATAATAACAGATTTGCAAATACAAATGGGATGGAAGTTACAAGTTTATTTACAACATGATCGAACAACCCAACCGTTATGCATTGCATTTCCTTTTTATATGGGATAGTTCGAGATTAAATCTGGAGTAGTTTAACTTTTGCCTAAATTCTATGGGATGGATTCAGAGAGTCTATCTTTGAACCTTTAAGAATTTAAAGAAATTTGCTCTACCATTAATCTTCAAAACATTACTGTAGAGCAACTTAAATTTAAACTCTTTTCATTCTCTCTAAAAAATAAAGCAAAGACATGGCTACGTTCTTTACGTCCCAACTAAATAGGAAAATGTGATGAGATGCAAAGAGAATTCTTGAAGAAATTCTTTCCTTCATATCAACAAATTATATATGAAAACAAATTCTAAACTTTCGACAGAAAGAAAATGAGCCATTATTCGAGTGCTGAGATAGATTTAAAGATTTGTTTCAATCATGCCCACATCACGGTTTTGAAATATGGAGGACTATAAGTGCCTTCTATTAAGGGTTAAACAATATAACCAAACAATTCGTAGAGACTATATGGAATGGTGAATTCTTAAATAAGGATGCTGAGACAGCATGAGACTATCTTGATACACTTGCCGAAAATTCACAAGATGGAAAAACTTAGGATACTTCAGATAGACACCAACTAAAAGAGAAACCTAGAATAGAGGTAGACTTCTTAAATTGGTAGAAACCAAAAAAATCCAGCTACACGATTGATTACCATCACTACCAAAGTTGAATATTTTCTTACAAAGTAAACATAAATAGTTAAGGCAATAGAAATTTCAGAAGTTTGTGATATTTGTGAATTGCAAGGACACGTGACTCGTGAATGTCCAACACTTTCTGCTTTTAAAGAAGTATTATATGAACAAGCTAATGCTTTTAACATTGCTTCTCAAACATTAAATAATTGTTCGCCATAAAAATTGCAAGATAACTTCTTTATTAAATTTCTCAATAAAAGATTATAATTTCAAACGGTTTTCCGTTTACAGAATATGAGAAAAATTGAATTCTCTCTTTGTTTAAGACTGGGTTTTATAGTACCTGTAGAGGACGATCCTGCTCTCCGTTGACACTCCGTACAAAATTTTTAGTTGGCAAGGGTTTTGAACTTTAGACAGCAATAGCGAGAGGGCTCTCTGTATCATACTGATCTCCTCTTTTCAATTTCCGATCTTCGGTCTATTTTTCTGCCTTAGTTTGAGCTTTTTATAGTGATTTGGAGACTCTTAAGCTATTGTAATCGTCCAACTGTTGGTCTCCACGATCTGAGTATTAATTTCCCGCCTTTTAATATGGTAAATTTATATTAAATCTCCAAAATTTATAACCGGTGTCTTCAATCCTTTAGATCATAACTGAAATGTAGAACGCGAATTTTGAGATTAAAATTCGTAGCTCTATTTGGTGGCTCTATTTGATTGCAGCTAGAACGCGGATCTTGAGCTTTAAATTCGTAGCTCTATTTGGCTGAAGCTGGAACGCGGATCTTGAGTTTTAGATTCGCGGATCTGCTTAGTTGTAACTGGAACGCGAATTTCAAACTTTAAATTCGTGGACCTATTTGACTATAACTGGAACGTGAATCTCACACTTTAGATTCGCAATTCAAATGACTTTGTTTGCTGCTTTTAGATCAGATAATGAGACTTTATGAGGTCTATCCTACTATTAGGTTCACAAACCTAAGGAAGATGACTCTTGCTTCATTTTCTATAGAAAATAGAGCATGACTTGCGAAAATAGTCTTTCTTTCATTCAGTGTTCTAAATATCGGCCGGTATATCGGTATACTGGCCGATATCTTGTTTTTTACAAAGAAACGAGACGATATAGGAGTTTTTTTTATCGCATATCGTTTTTTATCGGTATGGGCCGATATATCGGCCGATATCAGGTATGTGAAAAACCGACCGGTATGACTAATTATCGATTTTTTGTTAACGAGTTATGATTGCGGTTGAAATCCATTAACCCGTTAGACCCGACCCGATAGGAAAAATATAAAATCCGATGGCTCCCCTGTTCGCAAACAAAAAAACCCTATATCCCTAATCTCCTCCGTAGCCTTCCTTTCCATCGTCGCTGTCGCCGCCGAGGGCAGTTAGGGGTTTGGAATTTTTGATTGAATTTGAGTCTTTTGAGAGTTTTGGGATGGATTGGAATTTTGGGGTTGGTGGAATTTTTGTATGCGGATAGTGGTAAGATCGGATTTTGATTGAGGGCTTTTGTTTCTAGGATCGGATTTGATGTGGGTTTTGAATTGATTTTGATCTCATTGGAGATTTGTTTTTTATTCTGATTTTAGGGTTCGTCGAGTGATTTTGAAGTGTAGATTTGGGAAGTATCAAAATTGGATTCTCACTGGGGATTTTCTACTTAAGGCTTGATCTTTTTTTAGGATAATTTCGATGAAAGTTTGGATTTTGAGTTGCTGATTTTGTTTTGGGTGTGATGGTTCTGATTAAATTTTTAATTGGATTGATTTTTATGGTGCCTTCAAAAAAATTGTTGTTGGAGCTATTGACACGATTGCTTATTTCGCTAATTGAGGCTAATATGTGAAAATTAAGCTCAAAATTTTATGATTATATGTCGCTTTGGGCATATTAGAATGTTCTAAACGGTATCTACAAATTCATAAGTTGAATGTAAATAAACCAATGTAAGTACTATAAACTTGTTTTATGTGTTTTATTATGTTCTATATAGCCAATTATATGATTATCTATAACTGGTATGACACTGATATGACACTCTGGTATTTAGGGTCATATCGCGATATTTCGCTCGATATCCGGTATGTAATTTGGCTGACCGGTATGTGACTGATATCCGATATTTAGAACACTGCTTTTATTATGCATCTCTCTCTTAATGACAGATGATCTCATTAGCAGGAAATTTCGCCAACAAAATTCCCTCCAAAGTTTTCAAAACTCTATGGTTTTGGAGGTGTTTTGGAATACTTTGGATAATTTGGCAGAAACATCATCTTTGTAGATCTTATATTTTTAAAAGAAGCAGGACTCTGAGTTAGAATCTCGGACTTCTGCATCTTTGAAAAAGGATAAAATTCTGTATTAGAGCTGCGGATTTCACGCTTTTAAGGAGAGTACGACTCTGTATTAGAATCGCAAACGTCAAAAAAAAGTACGACTTTGTATTAGAATCGAGCACGACTCTGTATTAGAATCGTGGGCTTCACTTTTTGCGGAGAATCCGGAAAATTATCATTTTTTTAGGCGTAAAGATTGAGACGTTCTCTGAGTCTCATTAAATTAAAAGATACTCATGAGATTCGGGCTAGAGATCACGTCTATTCAAAAATCTTGTCTATTAATTCATCTGCTATAAAATCCCCCCTCATCAGGTAAAGTATTTTTTAAACTTTTTTTCTGAGAGATTTAAACTCTTAGGCTTCTCTATGAGGTTTTCAAGACTTTTCATCTTCAAACTTCTTTGGCCTTCTATTTTCTTCAAATCAGAAATTTCTTGATCTTAATCTGAAGAAGATGACGAGAAAAGATTCGTCTTCTAGTGCTTCTGCGAGTGGTTCTCAAAACCCTCAAGTAACTTCTAGCTCTATTGTGGATTGGAAGTAATTTTCTTGCCTCATGCTAGAAAACATCTTTTTCTTCATAACTTTGTTTTGATTAATTTTTCTTTACATGTAGTCGATTATGCCTTAAACCCTTGGCCAAAAGACCACTACTTGGGCTACTCAGGCGGGTATGATAGGAAGAAAGAGTTCAGGTTCGATCAAGTTTTTCTAGCTTATGCAGTATCTAGTGGCCAAGAGAGAAAAAGCATAGTTTTGAACCCTACTCGCCCTACATTACGAGAACTGATGACCACCGCGCCCTTTGAAGGAAAAGATAGGACTTTATTAAACAAGGCTGCTTTCATGTTTGACAATCATCTCTCAATCCCTATTGATTGCGTAGATGATGGAGATTATAAATGGCTCCGTCAAGTTAACGGTCGTAACTTGTTTCTTTCTGACATAGTGAGATCTTACCTATTCTTGTATCTTCAATCCCTTTCCATTCTTAGAAAAATTGATTGACATTTAAATAAGCCACAGAATGGCGTTTTGCTGGGTGCATTCAGTGCACAAGGTGATTTTTCCCATTCCACTAGAAAACAATTTTGTGGGTTGTTTCCAGGATCCTTTAAGCAAGACATCCCGTTGGGCAAAACATCTGTAGTTGCCTAGACCTTCTTGCATTAATTCGTTGACGTGCAAGGAGAATTTCCAGTTCATGATTTTCGTCCTGCCGGATGGGTTTACTGCTCTTCTAAAAGAGAGTGGGCAATTCTGACTTGTTTCTTCTTGAGGACTTTCAGAGATTAGCTTTAGCACACGAACCTCTACCGTGCTATTAGGGCGATTCAACATGATATTCCCCCTAGTTGATTCCACTTCTTTTCTTTATTAGAACTGTACAATCCCGATACTTGTACAGTTTTTACTCCCCATGATGTGCTTGGGTTTGCCCTGCATGAGATGTATGAAGTCTCATGACTACCTATGGGGGACATTTCATATGAGGAGTATGTCCCCACAAAAGAAGAGCTTCATTCGCTGAAGACTCAGCATCCCTTGATTTATAACACTTATTGGGAATTACTTTAACACTATCACATTTGTGCTCACATGTCTAGCACTCGCAATGTGAAGCAAAAGAAGTGGCTGCAATACCTTCTTCCCAAATTTTTGAAGAATAGTTTTAATTTCACCCATCTTCCTCCAGTTTTCGAACAGAAGGTCGAAAGAAGAATCATTAATTTCGGGACAGATGCATATGTCGTTGAATATGATGAGGATGTCTTCAAGGCCAGGACATCTTTCGAAAGTTTTCATTATCAAGCTCGTCAACCTCTGTTAGATCCTGCTTTATTGGCAGGTTTCTTGATGTTGTGATTGAAGAAATGCGTGATCCCGTTGCAGGAGACTTACCTGTTAGAGTAGTGTATCCGGCCGTTTTGCTAGCATTCGGTCTACCACTCAGTTTTCTTCCTGCGATGGTGTGTGGGATTCAAAGTGGGCTGAGAAAATTGGTTAACAAATTCTGCAATGTAAGGAGTAGAATGATAAAGGAGAGTTAATTATCAAAACTCCTAATCTACATGTAGAACTCCTCTACACATATTTGATGGCTTGGTTGGTTCTATACTGTCCTTCCTTGATGAGCCCAATTGATTCGCAGATTGATTTAAGCTCCCCCAAAGTGCAACATTCTGAAAGATCGCAGTGGAAGGGAGGTTATATGGTCGCGATCCGCAAAACACTTCGTTATTACGCGAATTATGAGTTATTCAAGTGTTTTCCATACTTTCCAAATGCTAGATACGGGGATGAATTCGCGGATATTGCTGGCACTGACAAGTTTACAACTTTGTCCCCTAGGTGATTCTAGTGGCTAATAAATATTTGCCCAGGACATTTGTTTCTCCGCTTAGGGAACCATTACTGCATAGAGCCTTATTACCCAAGTCGTTTTGCTCGACAGTTTGGGTATGATCAACTATATGTTGGGAACTCGAATAAGGAGATAAGGTTTATCAGAAACTTATTCGAAGGAGCTAGATCTTGGTTCCATTTTATTTCTAGTGGTACACAAGCCAAATTTGATCTCCCGCTCAAGACTCCAAACTCATATATGAGTTTCAGCTTTTTCAAATGGTATATTGCTGCTAACTCCATGCCTCAGAATTTTAATGCAAAGCTCACTTGTCTAAGAGACATTAGAGCATGGTATGCTCAGTAGAAGGAGGCTGGCAGTAAGAAAGTAGTAGGGATGGAGGACTTTGGGGAAGAATACCTTTCTGAAGAGTTGGAGTTAAGAGTAAAACAGAAATAAGAAGAGAGCACTGCTACGGTCCCATCGGGTCAGTCTACTTCTCTTGATATTCCAACTTCTCCACTTCATGAAACGAAAGAGATTTCTCCTCAGCCAAAATCTCCTCCTAAGAAGATTTTGTATAAGCGGAAGAGATTGAGATGCCTTAGTGATTAGGCTATTATTTCGCAAACCATATTGGCTGTAGCCAGTGCAGTGGTGCTTAGTTCGGCTTTTGAAACTATTGAAGAAGAACCAAAAGATGAAGATGACATGAGTCTGATTCGTCGTTCTTCTAAGAAACGCCGAAGTCAAGGGTCTGTTTTCCCCGATGACCCTACCTTAGCAATTGAGCCTTCCTCCACTGCCCCACCTACACAAGAGGATTTTGCGATCCTTTCATGTCCAGTGTCTTAGACTGTTGATGACGATGACGTGCAAATAATTGGGGAATCCGCGCATCAGGTTGTTCCTTGATGATAGTACCTCCTTCAGGAGATCCTGATGATGGGGGTGATGATGGTGATGATGTTCATTCTTCTACTCCTCTATCAGACCATCGCAAATATACTTTTCTAATGGAAGAAGAACGAGCTGAGATATATAGGCCTGGATAGTTCAGTACTCAACCTCAATGTTTATTCTTAAACTTTAATCAACCTACAACCTTTCTTTTTAACTTTAACTGCTTTATTTTTTTTTCTTAGCAACTCTTCCTTCCACTCCAACTTTAGAGTATACATCCGCAGATAACGTTCCGCTAATTGATACTGCTGCGAACGACGCCGTTGAAGAAGCCTGTGAGGTGACTGAGGTCTTTGCTTCTGCCGTTGATACTTCTGAAGTAGTGGTTCCTCCAGTAGAAGTTGCCGAAGCTGTTATCGCTATTGAGGTTGCTACAGTTGCTGCTTCTGTTGAGATAATTGAAACTGCTGCTCCTGTTAAAGCTATCGGAAGTATTGCTTCTTTTGACACTAGCGCTGTTGCCTCTACACATCAAAGCATAGTGCAGGTTACATCCACTTCAGCTGTTGTTGGTTCTTCTTCATCAAGTCATACAGAGATTGATGCTCTTGAAATTGGCTTGTTGCAAGATACCGTGAAAACCTTCCTTCATTTTCTGGACTGCTGTATTAATAAAGTCTTAAAAAGGGGTCTCTTTTTCTTCTCTGTACAATGTTCTTAACATTTACTTGACTGGTATAGCTAACATTGGTGGAGAAGAGAAAGCTACTCCTTATAGACTCATGATAGTCCAACTCCAAAATTATGCTGAATCTTTGTCAAGATCTCGCAGTACAGGTAAGTCTTCAATAGTTGAAGTTAACTTCCAGAAATTGATAGAGGAACAACTCAAATTTCAATAGAAGATTAAGGAAAAAGTTGATCCTTGCAAGGCCTGTATTGAAACGAGCCAATTGGACAGTCAATCTCTAGTCCTTTAGGTAGAGAATGTTGCTTCAATTGTTAAGTGCTACGAACGGGCCATTGCTAGAACTTAAGAATCTATTACTAGAGCTCAAGCTTTCTTGGTTAACATCACTAAAGAGCGCAAAGAGACAATGAAGAATCTCATCAATTTGTCTAGACAGCGTGATAATGCAACTAAAGATCTTCTGGCTGCACAAGCTGAATTAGAAAGAATGGAAGCTGCTTCAGCAAATAGTACAATCGCCAGTGAAGAACTGTGCCGACAAGTTGCTGTTCAAGTTTATGAGATCATTCAGCAGGAAATTAGTGATACGAAGGAAAAGATAAAGGCTCTTTTGAATGACTGAATTGTAATGATGTTTTTTTTTATGATTCCAGGAACTCATGTAATCTTTTCATTACTTTCTGATCTTAAATGAAAATTTTATGTAACGACACTTTTCTATTATTGCATTTAGTTTAGTTCTAAAAAAAAATAATAAAATAAATTAAAGTAAATTAAAATCTGGAAAATAAATAAATAAATAAAGGGGGTTTGTTTTCTATTATGATAAGGATATAAAAGTGGTTGAGATCAAAACAAATTCATAGATTATTTTTATCCAAAAATTTATTATTTAAAGCTCAACCAAACAAGAATATATCTAAATAACAAGATTATATCTCAACAACAAGATTATATCTCAACCAAATAAGATTATATCTCAATAACAATATTATAACTCAACCAACAAGATTATATATCAACAAAAATAAAATAAGGTTCTTTCCTCTTCTCTGGAACGTAGAAAATTTCAGAACGTACGGGAAGGAGAGAGAAAGAAAGTAAGGAAAGGAAAAGGGAGAGAAGAAGAGATTTGGCTAAGGTGAGTCTTTTACTTACTTAACATGCTACATTTATTTTTATACTTTCTATTTTATTTAATTAAAGATTTAATCCTGGATAGAAAATCTTTAGCACCAATGTTTTATACACAACGAATTGTAGTGTGCAGTAGCATATTTTCCCTTATAATATTTAAAAATAGGAGTTGTGTTACATATATGTTATACCCAATAGATGTTTAAATTTCTGAACAAAATAAATATTTTTTTTTATCATCCATGCCAATGATTCCTTGGCTGTTGATAAATGTGCACGGTAGCCTTTCGGAAATGTTGCAATTATTTTTGAAGCTCAAGAAATTTGCAGAGCGAACATTTTGATTTTTCCTTATCCCAGTTCAAGTTTATTGGCAGAGTGTTTGTCTTGTTTTTGCCGAAAGATATTTATTATGGTTCAGAAATTTTATTTTTTTAGATATAAATGCTGACTAGAATGATGAGTATTTGAAACATATTTACTTGAAGAACTCTATATATGTATGTATATAAAACAACTATACATATTCTGCATGTGCTGCTGCTGCTGCTTCTTCTTCTTCTTCTTCTTCTTCTTTCTCTGCTTTTGCATTTGCTGCTGCTTCTTCTTCTTCTCCTTCTTCTTCTTCTTTTTTTCTGCTTCTGCGTCTGCTTCTTCTTCTTCTTCTTCTCCTTCTTCTTTTTCTGCTGCTGCATCTGCTGCTTCTTCTTCTTCTCCTTCTTCTTCTTCTTTTTTTCTGCTTCTGCATCTGCTGCTTCTTCTTCTTCTTCTTCTTCTTTTTCTGTTTCTTCTTCTTCTTCTTCTTTTTCTGCTCCTGCTCCTGTTTCTTCTTCTTTTCCTGCTTCTGCTACTTCTTCTTCTTCTGTTTCTTTTCCTGCTTCATCTTCTTCTTCTTCTTTTCCTACTTCTGCTTCTTCTTCTTTTTCTACTTATGCTTCTGCTTCTGTTTCTTTTCCTGCTTCTGCTTCTTCTTCTTTTCCTGCTTCTGCTTCTTCTTCTTTACCTGCTTCTGCTTTTTCTTCTTCTTTTCCTGCTTCTTCTTCTGCTCCTTTTCCTGCTTCTTCTTCTTCTTCTTCTTCTTTTTCTGCTCCTGCTTCTACTTCTTCTTTTCCTGCTTCTTCTTCTTCTTCTTCTTCTTTTTCTGCTCCTGCTTCTGCTTCTTCTTCTTTTCCTGCTTATGCTACTTCTTCTTCTTCTGCTTCTTTTCCTGCTTATGCTACTTCTTCTTCTTCTTCTGCTTCTTTTCCTGCTTCATCTTCTTCTTCTTTTCGTCCTTCTGCTTCTTCTTCTTTTTCTACTTTTGCTTCAGCTTCAGCTTCTTTTCCTGCTTCTGCTTCTGCTTCTGCTTCTTCTTCTTTTTCTGCTTCTGCTTCTTCTTCTTCACCTGCTTCTGCTTCTTCTTCTTCACCTGCTTCTGCTTCTTCTTCTTCTTTTCCTGCTTCTTCTTCTTCTTCTTTTCCTGCTTCTTCTTCTTCTTCTTCTTCTTCTGCTTCTTCTTTTTTTCTTGCTCCTGCTTCTGCTTCTTCTTCTTTTTCTGCTTCTTCTTCTTCTTTTCCTGCTTCTTTTCCTGCTTCTTTTTCTGCTTCTTTTCCTGCTTCTTCTTCTTCTTCTTCTTCTTCTTCTCCTGCTCCTGCTTCTTCTTCGTCTTCTTCTTCTTCTTCTTTTTCTGCTCCTGCTTCTGCTTCTTCTTCTTTTCCTGCTTCTGCTACTTCTTCTTCTTCTTCTTCTTCTTCTTCTACTACTTCTTCTTCTTTTTCTGCTTCTGCTTCTCTTTCTCCTTTCTCTGTTTGGTTGCAGGAAATTTTAGTAAATTCTAAATGTGCACATATTTCGCTAGTGCGCACCTTTTCTCCTATGTTGTAAATCACTTTACTATATAGTATGTGGGCGCATGTAGAACTACCTGCAACTTGCAGGAAACTTTTAGTAAATTCTAAATGCGCACATATTTCACTAGTGAGCACCTTTCCCCCTATGTTGTAAATCACCTTACTATATAGTATATGGTGCGCATGTAGAATTACCTACAACTTGCAGGATAACTTTGGAAAATTCTAAATGCGCACATATGTTACCAGTGAGCACCATTGTCCCTATGCTGTAAATCACTCTACTATATAGTATGTGGTGTGCATTTAGAATTTCTGCTTCTTCTTCTTCTTTTTTCTGTTTGGGGAAAATTCTAATGGCGCATGCCAACGTACTCTTAGGCGCACATTTGAAACTTTGCTAAGTGAACCCCTTTTGAAATGGAATAATCTCTTCCAGCTATTTAAGACTCAGGTCTCTCTTTGACTGAAACCTTATGCCCGAACTAGGCCCTATTCTTAGTAAGCAACCGCTGCACCTATTCAAAAGCATTTGAATTAATTCTACATTTGAAAATGATTACGGATGATTTTAAAATTTTATTTTAGTGACCTACTTCTAAATTGAATATTTGATGCTCTAACAAAATAAAGAGGAAAATGAATATTGAAAATAAAATTTGAAAATATACCAAAAATTTTGGGATTGGTGATAGATCATTAACTATTGCATTGTACATTATTCTTTACTATTACTATTATTGCCACAGAATACTGAAATTTAATGATGATCACCAATCCATTAAACTTAATTGAATAATTTACACTGAAATCGTCATACATTAGGATTTGGAAAAAATTTAGGTTCATATGAATTAGATAGCTGGACGTAACTGTGCCACTGTTTGCTATTTTGGGAGGATCAGGATAGGCTCCGATCATCACTGCGCCACTGTTTTCCATTTTTGGAGGATCGGGATAGGCTCCGATCAAAACGACTGTTCCGTTTTTCCGGTGGTAGACGGGGATGCGTTCAGACCAGCTATATTCATATTTTCCTGAATTTTCAAATACATAATTAAAAGACATCAACTAAAAATAATAATGATAATAACTTCTACCTTTGATTTGCATGTCTGTCCATAATATTGAATTATTATTGTTATTTGTTATGTTTACTATTTAATATTAGATCACTTTACTGACGATCCTGGTTATGCATGACCAGATAAAGATATTTATCAAGAAGTAGATCCTCCAGAAACAGAACAAGATGTAGCATACTTTAAGGAACAGGCAGATCTACAGGAGTAATGAAATTTCAGTTAATTACTTTCATTTTAGAAAACTGTAATAAGTGCATATGACACTTCATTTAGTTTTATGTGAGACAGCTCTTTTATTCAGAAATAATTTATTTGTAGTGACATATTGCTGAATTTATTTAGAAGAAGTTTGTTGTCACTTTGATTTAAAATAAAAATTATCATTTATTTCTGTATGTTATTCATATTAAATTGCGTTGCAACTATAATGTTTTGTTTTGAGGCTTGTCTAGTTGTCATTCGACACCGAACGTTTTAGCTTTCCACACTACAGACAGTGGGGCGTTATAGGTGGTATCAGAGCCCAGGCTTCTTTAAGTCTGTTCAAGTGATTTGAACAAACTTGAATATCATTACAGTCGGCAAATAAATAAATAAATATAATAATTTAATTTCGCTAAACTATTTAAGGTTCAATACGACTATATATCTATATATACATAAATACGATTTTTCTAAATATATCTATTTACGTTTATTTAAGTAATACTTACATTATCCCGTTTCCTCAGAAAGATGGCTCGTCAGACTAATAAGAATGGAGCAAATTCTGGCTCAATCTCGAACACCACTGAAGCCAATGAAATGTTAGGACTGCTTAGTAAGATGGTTGACGCGCAACAACAACAGGCCGAAGCTTTTCGAGCAGAAGTGATAGCGGCGTTGGATCGTGTGGCAGAACCGAGGGACCAACGTCCTGGAGGGATATCTGATTTCAGACACCTTCATCCATCTACCTTCTTAGGAACAGTAGGAGCCTTGGAAGTTGAACAATGGCTCATGCAAATGGAAGACTTATTAAGAGCTGCTAGGATTTCAGATGCTGACAAAGTGAGTGTCGTCAAAATTTAATTGACGAATATAGCAAGGACTTGGTGGCAATCAGAGGAGAACAGACTATCCCAACCAATCTCATGGGATGCTTTCACAACTAGTTTCCTTACAAGGTTCTTTCCTAGAGCAGCCAGGAGGAAAATGGAGCACCAATTTATTAACTGGAGGCAGGCAGGAATGACAGTAGAAGAGTATGCATCAGAGTTTGTTTGTCTGAGTCGATTTGCGCCATACATGGTATCAGATGAGGCAGATCGTGCTCATTGCTTCCAACAGGGATTGAGAATAGATATCTAGAAGTATTTAGTAACCTCCAGAATGGAGACCTATGCTAAAGTTATTGATGCAACTCGAGATATAGAGCAAGTGATAAATAAGGAAAGGAGGGTTCAGTCTTCTGCACCCAAGAGGTCGGCCAGTCAAATGTTGGAAGGAACTTCATCTAGGAATACTGAGAAGCATCTGGTCATTTCTTCGCAACAGAGGGTTACTTGCACACATTGCCAAAAGCTAGGACACACTATCAAGGAGTGTCGGTACGCTAACAACTTATGTCTAGCATGTGGATCAAGTGAACATAAGATCGGGGATTGTCCACGAAGGAGGAACATGGGGCCAACGCCTCGCCTTCCAGTATTTCAACAACAAAAGCAGTCACAAAAGGATCAGAATGGCAATCAGAATAGGCGACCACTTCCACCTCAGAATAGAGTTTATGAGCAGGCTAAGAAGAATAAGGCAGTGGACATGGGACGCGGACAGGCATATAACCTAACCGCAGATCAAGCAGAGAAGTCAGATGACGTGGTAGCAGGTATGATACTAGTCAATCATATACCCACATCAGTTTTATTTGACTCAGGAGCATCACATTGCTTTATTTCTTCTAAATTTGTGACACTACATGCCATATCTTTTGAGAACCTGAACACTAGATGGAAGATAAGTACGGGTAACGGGGGGATTGTTTCTACTCAAATGTGTAGATTGTGTCCTGTAGTAATTTGTAGAAGGGAATTTTATGCTAATTTCCAATTATTGACACTCACAGATTTGACGTGATATTGGGAATGGATTGGTTAAGTACCTTTCATACAATTATTGACTGCCGAGGAGAAGCGTTGTCTTCAGGATACCGAATCACGCAAAGTTTGAATTCATTGACGGCAATAACACCAAAGAACCTGCAGAATTTAGAGCTCGCCTACGAAGGGAGTAGTAGTCCAAATGGATGCCATACCCGCTGATATCCCAGTGGTGTCAGAATTTTTGGACATCTTCGAGGATTTCTCAGGATTACCACCAGACAGGGCAGTTGAGTTCGCTATTGAGCTTCTTCCTGGCACTACACTGATCTCTCTAGCACCATATCAAATGGGTCCAGCAGAGCTAAAAGAAGTGAAGATACAATTAGACGAGTTGTAAGCCAAATGTTTCATTAGACCAAATACTTCCCCTTGGGGTGCACCAGTACTTTTGACTGAGAAGAAAGATGGAGGTAAAAAAATTATGTATTGATTATAGGGGATTAAATAGGGTCACTACCAAAAATCGATACCCACTACCGAGAATTGATGATTTGTTCGATCAGCTTAGTGATGCTAGGGTATTTTCCAAGTTGAACCTTAAGTCTAGGTATCACCAAGTAAAAGTGTAGGAGTCGGATAAAACAACGTTCCGAATTCGATATGGGCACTTTGAATTCTTAGCGATGTCATTCGGAGTGACGAATGCACCTGCAATTTTTATAAATGGATTTTTCTTCCATATTTGGATGAATTCGTTGTGGTGTTCATAGATGTCATATTAGTGTATTTAAGGACCGAAGAGGATCACACTAAGCATTTAAAGATAGTTTTGGAGACACTAAGGAAGACATTCAAGAGCGTTTTCCACACTTATTTGAGTAAAGGTAAAATCCTCTACATCATTTGAGTTTAAAGAAATTTCGAGAATGAAATTTTTTCTTAAGGGGGGTAGAATGTAACGACCACTTTTCTATTAATGCATTTAATTCAGTTCTAAAAAAATAAAAAAAATAAATTAAAATCAGGAAAATAAATAAATAAATAAATAAAGGGGGTTTGTTTTCTATTATGATAAGGATATAAAAGTGGTTGAGATCAAAACAAATTCATAGATTATCTTTATCCAAAAATTTATTATTTAAATCTCAACCAAACAAGATTATATCTCAACAACAAGATTATATCTCAACCAAACAAGATTATATCTCAACAACAAGATTATATCTCAACCAAACAAGATTATATGTCAACAACAATATTATATCTCAACCAACAAGATTATAAATCAACAAAAATAAAATAAGGTCCTTTCCTCTTCTCTAGAACGCAGAAAATTTCAGAACGTACGGGAAGGAGAGAAAGGAAGTAAAGGAAAAGGGAGAAAAGAAGAGATTCGGCTAAGGTGAGTCTTTTACTCACTTAACATGCTACATTTATTTTTATACTTTCTATTTTATTTAATTAAAGGTTTAATCCTGGATAGAAAATCTTTAGCACCAATGTTTTATACACAACGAATTGTAGTGTGCAGTAGCATAATTTCCCTTATAATATTTAAAAATAGGAGTTGTGTTACATATATTTTATACCCAATAGATGTTTAAATTTCTGAACAAAATAAATATTTTTTTTATCATCCATGCCAATGATTCCTTGGCTGTTGATAAATGTGCACGGTAGCCTTTCGGAAATGTTGCAATTATTTTTGAAGCTCAAGAAATTTGCAGAGCGAACATTTTGATTTTTTCTTGTCCCAGTTCAAGTTTATTGGCAGAGTGTTTGTCTTGTTTCTGTCGAAGGATATTTATTATGGTTCAGAAATTTTATTTTTTTTTAGATATAAATGCTTACTAGAATGATGAGTATTTGAAACATATTTTTTTGAAGAATTCTATATATGTATGTATATAAAACAACTATACATATTCTTCTTCTTCTTTTCCTGCTTCTGCTTCTTCTTCTTTTCCTGCTTCTGCTTCTTCTTCTTCTTTTCCTGCTTCTTCTTCTGCTTCTTTTCGTGCTTCGTTTTCTTCTTCTTCTTTTCCTGCTCCTGCTTCTTCTTCTTCTTTTTCTGCTCCTGCTTCTACTTCTTCTTTTCCTGCTTCTGCTACTTCTTCTTCTGCTTCTGCTTTTTCTTCTTTTTCTGCTTCTGCTTCTCTTTCTCCTTTCTCTGTTTGGTTGCAGGAAATTTTAGTAAATTCTAAATGCTCACATATTTCGCTAGTGTGCACCTTTTCTCCTATGTTGTAAATCACTTTATTATATAGTATGTGGGCGCATTTAGAACTACCTGCAACTTGCAGGAAACTTTTAGTAAATTCTAAATGCGCACATATTTCACTAGTGATCACCTTTTCCCCTATGTTGTAAATCACCTTACTATATAGTATATGGTGCGCATGTAGAACTACCTACAACTTGCAGGATAACTTTGGGAAATTCTAAATGTGCACATATGTTACCAGTGAGCACCATTGCCCCTATGCTGTAAATCACTCTACTATATAGTATGTGGTGTGCATTTAGAATTTCAACTTCTTCTTCTTCTTCTTCTTTTTCTATTTGGGGAAAATTCTAATGGCGCATGCCAATGTACTCTTAGGCGCACATTTGAAACTTTGCTAAGTGAACCCCTTTTGAAATGGAATAATCTCTTCTAGCTATTTAAGACTCAGATCTCTCTTTGACTGAAACCTTATGCCCAAACTAGGCCCTATTCTTAGTAAGCAACTGCTGCACCTATTCAAAAGCATTTGAATTAATTCTACATTTGAAAATGATTACGGATGATTTTAAAATTTTATTTTAGTGACCTACTTCTAAATTGAATATTTCATGCTCTAACAAAAGAAAGAGGAAAATGAATATTGAAAATAAAATCTGAAAAGATACCGAAAATTTTGGGATTGGTGATAGATCATTAATTATTGCATTGTACATTATTCTTTACTGTTACTATTATTGCCACAGAATACTGAAATTTAATGATGATCACCAATCCATTAAACTAAATTGAATAACTTACACTGAAATCGTCATACATTGGGATTTGGGAAAAATTTAGGTTCATATGAATTAGATAGCTGGACGTAATTGTGCCACTGTTTCCCATTTTGGGAGGATCAGAATAGGTTCCGATCATCACTGCACCACTGTTTCCCATTTTGGGAGGATCAGGATAGGCTCCGATCAAAACTACTATTCCGTTTTCCTGAGGGTAGACAGGGATGCGTTCAGACCAGCTATATTCATATTTCCTGAATTTTTAAATACCATAATTAAAAGACATCAACTAAAAATAATAATGATAATAACTTCTACCTTTTATTTGCATGTCTGTCCATAATATTGAATTATTATTGTTATTTGTTATGTTTACTATTTAATATTAAATCACTTTACTGACGATCCTGGTTATGCATGACCAGATACAGATATTTATTAAGAAGTAGATCTTTCAGAAATATAACAAGATGTGACATACTTTAAGGAACAGGCAGATCTACAGGAGTGATGAAATTTTCAGTTAATTATTTTTATTTTAGAAAACTGTAATAAGTGCATATGGCACTTCATTTAGTTTTATGTGAGACAGCTCTTTTATTCAGAAATAATTTATTTGTAGTGACATATTGCTGAATTTATTTAGAGGAAGTTTGTTATCACTTTGATTTAAAAAGAAATTATCATTTATTTCTGTATGTTATTCATATTAAATTGCGTTGCAATTGTAATATTTTGTTTTGAGGCTTGTCGAGTTGTCATTCGACGCCGAACGTTTAGCTTTCCACACTACAGAAAGTGAGGCGTTACATTTTAAAATAATTCCTTCGGCTTTACTCTGTGTAGATCTTGGTATGTTTTAGTCTCTGTGTATCAGACATAACTTTGTGCTTCAAACATACGACTTTGTACTTGTCTTTATGAATTTGCATCAGGCACGCAACTTTACATTTGGAAGTCCGCGAGTTTGCATAGGACCCTTCTTTAGAATCAGTGGCTTTATGAATGCAGTTTCATATAAAATCTGTGAGTATATATATGGAATGACTTTCCATTCATTTAATCTGGCCTTTTTGGTGCAAGGATCTAAGTGCTGCATACCTTCATTAATGACAGGATTCCAATCAAAGATCTCAACCGAAAATTTCATTGGCACTGGTATCTAAGCGCCCCAAGAATAAATTTTATCAAGATCTGGTCAAAGATTTCAACCGAAAATTTCGCATATAAGGTTTCTTAACCAAAGATTTAGATCATCAAATCTTCTATATAAGACATTGAACTCTTCTCACAGAGAGCCATTCTGACTTGAGAATTTTTCTAATCTCTCTATCTTTTTGAAGTTCTTCTCCAGTGTTAATCTTATTATGCTATTATATTCTTCTTTCTCTTCCCTGGTTGAGATGATGGATTGGGGCTGGCATATTATAAGGCCCCCAGAAAGCATCAACTTGTTGGAGAAGGAGTATTCCATTGGGAAGATCCTTATGACCGTAATCATTTTTCTTAACTGCGGTAAGTTTTTCTTATTATGAACATAAATAAGGTTTTTTCTTTATGTTTCCTAACAAGATTTTGGATCTATCACAGGATATAACAATAATTACTTTCCTTAACAATGGCCTAGACCTGACTGGTTCATAATTGCTTCTAATACCTTCGGAGAACCAGTCGATCTCATGTACTTTTCATGAGAGAAAAGATTTCGGGTCTGTGGTATTGTTTATTTCCTGCCTAGCATCTTTTAAGGTAAGGATGCTAAATGGTTGTGGGCGGCACTCAATTTCAGTAATCCCTCACGTTGTACGCTTGGGGATATTCATTTGGTGTACCTAGTTTTGAACTAATTAAGTTACTAGTGATGTTGATTGTGACTGAGCAAACCAACTTGGAGGTCCTAAACCGTTGGGAGGAGGCTACAAAAGCAAGGTTTTTGCCTTTAAGCCATCCTATAGATATTGACGAAAATTTTTAATGTTCTCTTGACTCAATGAATTTTACTCATTTTCATTGACTGTATGATATCAAGGAACTCTTTGTAATTTTGATTTTATAATGAATAAAAATTATTTTATATTATCATTCAATCAGAGGTAATTGTTAACTTGATAAATGATTTTGATGTTGATCATCAGAGTTAACTGTTAACTTGATGATTATTGACTTCTGAAGATATTTTTAAGAGGTAATTATTAATTTAGCAATATGAAGTCATTATTTAATTGCCCAAAAATGAATTTTTCTGCGAATAAATAAATTTCTTGAGTCGGGATAGAAGTAACTACTAACTTTCCTAATCAAGTTAAAGTTTGCACTGTTCAGTGACTTATAGTATAACAACATTTGACTTGCCAGAGATATTTTTAATTTAGCAAATTTGGAGGAAAGAAAAATTTAATTCGCTAGAGGTATTTTTTAACTTTGCAAATTTGGAGGAAAGGAAAATTTGATTCGCCAGAGGTATTTTTAACTTAGTAAATTTGGAGGAAAGAAAAATTTGATTCACCAGAGGTATTTTTAACTTAGCAAATTTGGAGGAAAGGAAAATTTGATTCTCCAGAGGTATTTTTAAACTTAGCAAATTTGGAGGAAAGAAAAATTTGATTCGCGATATTATGAAAGTTTGTAATTCAAACTCTTTGATCTAGAATCATGAACTTTCATTAATGAACCCCCAGTTATAAATGGGTTTGATTTGCTACTTACGTCGAGCTACCCGTACTATAAAATTCAGTTGGTGCTCTACAACTTTCATGAAGAATAATATTTTTTTAGAAATTTCCCATTAATTGGCATCATTATTTTGTCAGCATTCGATTTTGCCAACCGATATGTGCCATTAGAGTAGACAACATCAATGACAAAGAGCCATTCCCATTTTGGCTAGAATTTTCCTTTAGATTTTTGATTAGTTATGATTGGTCTCCTTAATTAGAGAACCAGCTCACCCTTTTTGAAAGTTCTCTGCCTAACTTTTCTGTTAAAGGTTTTAGAAATCTGTGCCTAGTAAAGTTCAATGTTTTGTTGAGCTTCTAACAGCTTATCATCCAAACCTTCTAACTCCAGAAGTCTCTATTGATGTCGTTCTTCTTGTGTTATTTTGGTTGCTAATGCAACTCATAATGATGGAATTTGGATTTCTAATGGCAAGACCGCTTCAGACTTATACACCAGAGAAAATGGTGTAGCTTTAGTAGGAGTTCTGACAATAGTGCGATATGCCCAAAGACATTCTCCAAGCTTTTCATCCCAGTCTCTTTGATTGGATAAAATAAATTTCTTGAGGAGCTTTACAATGGTTTTATTGAAAGTTTCTACCAAACTATTGGCTGCAGGATAATATGGAGAAGAAGCCATGCTTTCAATTATATATTTATTGCAAAATTTGGAAAATGATTGACTTACGAACTAAGGTCCGTTGTCATGAATAATTTTCCTGGGCACCCCGAACCGATATAGTACATAATGCTTAATGAATTTGATTACATCTGATGACTTTACTTTGGTGAGCGGAATAACTTCAGTCCACTTTGAGAAGTAATCCGTTATAACTAGTATGAACCGATGTCCTCTTGTTGATGGTGGAAAAATTGATCCAATAATGTCCATATCCCATTGTTCAAATGGCCATGATGTAGCCGTCGGGTGGAGATATTTCAGAGCTTGGTGTATGAAGTCTACATGTATCTGGCAAGCTCTACATTTCTTAGCATAGATAACTGCATCTGTCATCACATCTTGAGCCAATAATAACCCATTCTTCAGATTCTGTCCCAAAGTTTTGGTCCTGGTTGATGTGCTCCGCTGATGTCGTTATGAGCTTCTTCGAGTACTTCTTGAGCTTCTTTATTGGAAAGACAACAAAGTAAAATTTCATCATACGATTTTATATATAATGTCTGAAGTTCGGCATTATAATATAATCAAATAGTTTTTCTTAGAGCTGGTATTGCTTCTTTAGGATCTTCTGGCAATATTCCATAAAGAACATAATTTATGCAAGGAAATCACCAATCTCTTGGTTCGAGAGTTGTCTCAAGGGCATATACTTCACTTGCTTTTTTGCTTTTTTAATTCTGTTTCAAGCTCATTCTTCAGATAGAACAATTCTTTACTTCCCATTGTAATTCGTTTCTTAGCATTTTTGGATAATGCTAAGGTGACAGCTAAGAAAGCCAGCGAATCTGCATAACTATTCTGATGGCGCTTTACATAACTAATATAGAAACCATCAAAGCTATCAGTTATCTTTATTATTGCTTAATAATATGGCAAATAATTTTCGTTTTTAACTTCATATTCCCTTTTAACTTGATTTATAACAAGTTGGGAATCTCCATATGCTTTCAAATATTTTACCCTCAGCTGTTTGACATTTTTAAACTAATCATTAGGGCATTATATTTAGTAACATTATTGGAACATGGACTTATTAATGAGTATGCTCAAGGAATGATATGGTTATAAGGAAAGACAAAGACAACTCATACTCCTGCTACCATCGTTCCTTTGGGTCCCATCCTGGAGGCATCATCGAAGAAAAACTGCCATACATTCTCTGTAACAACATTCACTTTAGCATCTTCTCGTGAAATGTCCTATTTCGGAACTGAACTTCCTTCGCCTATTTCATCATGAATTTCTTCATACAGTTTTGAAGATGCTGGAATTGGGTGTTCGGCCAGAAAATCAGCTATAGCCTAACACTTAATTGATTTTTGTGGAATAAAATGCATATCATATTGTAATAGCAAAATAGCCCAATTGGATAGTCTTGAATTTAATGACCCTAGTTTAGTCATAAATATCCTTTAGGGGTTAACTCTTGATATAACATGGACAGTTTGTCCAACTAAATAATGTCGCATTTTCTGAATAGCGAACATTAAAACTAAACATTCCTTTTCCACCGAGTTGTATCGATGTTTAGCCCCAACCATCATTCTGCTGAGGTAATAAATAGCTTGCTCATGACCCAATTCATTCTTCTGCATCTATAAAGCTCCCAATTAATGATCCATAGCTCTCACATATTACAGGAAAGAAGGTATTCCTGAAATTGGAGCTATAAGTATAGGCGGTTTGGTGAGATATTCCTTGATTTCTTCAAAAGCCTTTTGGCATGCGTCATCCCAAACAAATGACACCCCTTTCTTCATCAATTTTGTGAAAAGTTGGCATCTGCCAGATAAGTTTGATATAAATCTGCGGATGTACGCCAGTCTACCTTGTAGCCCTCTTAATTATTTGAGATTCTTAGGAGGTGGCATGTTTTGGATTGCCTTGATTTTGTCTAGATCAAGATGAATTTCTTGGGAAGTAACTACAAAATCCAGGAATTTTCCGCTGGAAACCAGCAGAAAAGATATAGTAGGGTTCATCTTAAACTGGTGTTTCCGCATTTCCTTCTTGATTTGTTGTTGCTTCTTAGTAATGAGAATGCATGGAGAAGTTATCTTCGTCTTTGCAACGCTCTTCATTATTTTTATTCTCATTTGTAGGAGGATTGCAATCTTCTACTTCTACATTCTTCCCTTTGTCACCTTTTAGGTCAAGTGGTGGAACCTTTGAAGAGGATTCTCCTGTATTTTTCCTTTTCGTTCTCTCCAATTCTAGCAAAATATGAAGCATGTCTCTGATTTCATTGATAGTGTTTTGCTGTTGTTGGATAGTTCTATCTTGCTCATCATAAAATCCTCCAGAATAGCATTCTGTGCCATGTACACAGATGTGGAGTCTTCATGAAATAAATCTGACGTCTGAGATTCTGCCATGACTGATTTAACTGTCTTCTTTATCAGAAAAGACTCTAGCCATTTGTCTGTAATTCACTGGGGTTGTCATTCCGTTCTTAAGTCGAGTGTTTTGAAAAACACCTCGCACATCGCTGAATACACTCTTCAAGCCTGAAGAGTGTTCAGAGTCGGAATAATCTTTTCTAGAGACTTTCTTTGTCTTCTCCTTCTTCTTCTTCTTTTTCTTTTCAAAACTTATCATATTAGATGACATTTCGAGATATTTAGGTTCAGAAAATTTCTGCTTGTTACGTCGTCTTCTCTTTAATGGTTGAGACGAAAATATTGTAAGTTGATTAAAAACTGACTGTTTAGCAGGAATAGTCACACAATGATAGTGTGATAGTACTGCATTGATCAATCGTTTACAATGACAATGAGATACTCCGGATTTTTCTATTTTTTATTAAAAAGTTCCCTAAGTTCTGTTGTATTGGAACTCTTTTGATCATTGGTGGTGGCATTATCTACAAAAAAAATATCTTTGGAATAGGAGTCTCTATTCCTTTAAAGATCTCAGAAGCAAATTTCACCTTAACTGGAATAGTAGGTGAATGAGTTTCTGCTTTGGGAGTGGACTTTTCTTCAGAAGCATGCTTCTGAAAACTACGCTTTTCCGTTGCTATGCAAATTTGAGGTTCGCACCCATTTTTAAGAACGTGATCATGGAAATCACGTTTTTCTCCAGAGGCATGAGGATGGGCCCACGTCAGGTTATAGGAACGCTAATGTAAGCTCCGTGTTTGTAATTATAAATAAATTTGGTGGGTGTACGCTGTTTCCTATAGGAAACATGAGTAAACCCTTCTACATCTTGATTCTTCTTTCTATCTGGAACCATTTCTTTGCTTTTGGCCTCCATACTTGAATGGTAGGTCCTTGCGATGGTGGTTCAATAGTTTTCTGTTGCTGCATGGACCTGCGGAGAGCGCGAGTCTTTCTTCTTCTTAGGTTCCTCCTCATCGTACAAGTAAGAGGAACCTTATTCTCTGTGTCCTCTTTCTAGCAAGCAGAAAATGGTCGTTTTTCCTTATTATCATGGGGATCCTGATCCATTCTCCCATGGAGATCATGGTCTTAGCAGGAGCTGACCCTAAGTCTTGTGCTAATGATGGAGATGAGTCTCCTTTTGGACTGGATTGGTCTATAGAGTCCTTTGATTGGACTGCTGTCTTTGAGACCTCTTTGGAGGTTAAGTTGTTGGAGACATTACGATATTTTCGTAAGGAGTTTGGGCTTCTGGAGTCAGAGGAAAGAAATTTCTCATATTTCTCCTGATTGAACTCAATTATGAGTGAGTCGATCATGCTGCAACTAGAATATTGTCGGATTGAGTTACAACCATATCACTAGAGATTCTGGGTTTGATTTCCAGCAGAGTTGCCTATTTTCTGTTCGCCAGAGAAGTTGCAAGATGACTTCTTTATTGGATTTCTCAATAAAGATTATAACTTCAAACGGTTTTCCGTTTATAGAAAATGAGGAAGTTGAATTCCTGCTTTATTTAAGGTTAGGTCTATAGTAGCTGTGGAGAATGATTCTGCTCTCCGTTGACACTCTGCACAAAATTTTTAGTTGGCAAGGGTTTTGAACTTTAGACAACAATAGCGAGAGGACTCTCTGTATCGTATTGATCTCCTCTTTTCAATTTCCAGTCTTCGGTCCATTTTTCTGCCTTAGTTTGAGCTTTTAATAGCGATTTGGAGACTCTTGAGCTATAGTAATCGTTCGACTGTTGGTCTTCACAATATGAGTATTAATTTTCCGTGTTTTGATTTGGTAAATTTGTATTAAATCTCCAAAATTTATAACCGCTATTTTCAATCCTCTAGATCATAACTGAAATGCAGAACACGAATCCTGAGCTTAAAATTCGCCGCTCTATTTGGTGGCTCTATTTGATTGTAGCTAGAATGCGTATCTTGAGCTTTAAATTCACAGCTCTACTTGGCTGAAGCTGGAACGCAGATCTTGAGCTTTAGATTCGCAGATCTGCTTGGTTATAACTAGAATGCGAATTTCAAACTTTTAATTTGCGGACATGTTTGACTGTAACTGGAACGCGAATCTCACACTTTAGATTCGCAGTTCAAATGATTTTGTTTGCTGCTCTTAAACCATATGATGAGATTTTATGAGGTCTATCCTGCTATTAGGTTCATAAACCTAAGGAAGATGACTCTTGCTTCATTTTCTATAGAAAATAGAACATAACTCGCGAAAGTAGTCTTTCTTTTATTTATAGATCTCTCTCTTCATGACAGATGATCTCATTAGTAGGAGACTTCCCCAACAATAACATATATTCACATACATATAATTCTAGTTGGAGGAATCACCCAAATCCTAAACAATTCAATGATCAAAACAAGCCACATACTAATTCACCTCAGTAATACGTCCAACCTACTAGTCAACCTTCAGTGTACTAACCATCACCGAAGAGAAATTTTGAGGTTAATTTCTTGCAGTTGCAATAAAGAATGGATTAGATGATCCAAACACAACAATAGTTTATTCAGTCGCAGCAAACGATCAATAGTCAGAATGCGATGGCCTTCAATGATATTCGCTCACATAAGCCACCTCAATTCCACATTGCAAACAAAAGAAAAAGGCAAGCTTCCATTTCAATCGGAAGCTAGTTTTTCAAGTAAAATCGAAGGTTTAAATGTTATTACTTCTTTCATTAATAATGATATACTGAATATAACTGCTGTAATAAATTTGAGAAGTGGCAAAGTATTTGGTGAGCCCGTTTGGAAAGAAAATACTAAGAAAAGGGCAATGATTTCGTGTAACAATCCAAAGACGATAATTCTAAAGATTAAAATATAAGAAAATTAATACATTTTATGCTGATATTTTAGAAAATTTTAGATAGATACAGATCAATATAGCTCTGCTAGAAGCAATTAAGCAAGTCCCGTTATATGCAAAATTCTTGAATGACTTGTGCACCATGAAAAGACATCTCAACATCTAGAAGAAAGCATTTCTCACGTAACAGGTAAGTGCATTACTTCTTTCTAAAATGTCTGTATAAAGATGTTGGATGTCCAACTATTTCTTGTGTGATAGGGCAACAATGTATAGAGAAAGTTTTGCTAGATTTGAGGGCTAAAGTAAAGATTTACCATTTTCGGTTTATAAGTGCCTAGGTCTAGGAGAACTTAAATCTACATCCGTCACACTACAACTAGTTGACAAGTTAGAAAGGCTTCCTAAGGGTATTGTGAAAGATGTTCTAGAGCAAATCGAAAACTTTTATTTCCCTGTGTACTTTATAATTATCAATACTACACCTGTAAAAAATTCACATTTTCAAATTCTAGTTATCCTCGGACGTCCATTTTTAGCTATGGTTTAATGCAGCCATAAATTACAGCAATGGTGTGGTGAAATTTTTATTTAGAAATATAACTCTGGAACTTAATGTTTTTAATATTCCCAAAAAACCAGACATAGATAATAATGAATTGCAAAACATTAATTACATTGAACAATCCGTGATGAAGAAGATATCGTATCATTGTGCATATATGATTCTTTGGAGGTGGTATTAATAATGAACGATGACTTCCTTGGAAATCTCAAATCTGAACATATTAATGAAATTATGAAATATCTAACTGATGCTCAATATTCGAATATCACAGGATGAATTCCTATAAAGGAAGTGTATGAAGAGTTACCTCAAATCACGAAAAAATTGATACTATCCAACATCCTAGCACCAGTACATGAGCTAAAACTGCTACTTGGACCTAAGAAATTTTTTTCGGTGGTCATCTCAGCACATCTTGATAAGAATAAGGAACAACTATTTTTGATATTGCGAAAGAATAAAGGAGCTCTTGGATGGAATATGGAGGACATCAAAAGTATGGACCCCATTATTTGCACACACAATATTATTTTGGAGATGCTCATTACCGCACCAATAATTTAACCTCTAGATTGGACACTTCCATTTGAAATCATGTGCAATGCAAGAGATTATAAAATTGGAGTTATACTAGGGCAATAAAGAGATAAAAAGCCCTACGTGGTCTACTATACTAATAAGACTCTCAATGATACTCAGACAAATTATACCACTATAGAAAAGGAGCTTCTAGATGTAGTTTTTGCCCTTTATAAATTTCATTCATATAATTCGGGCTTACATGTAGTTATTTTTATAGATCTTTCATCACTCAAATATCTTTTGTCCAAGAAAGATGCAAAGGCACAGTTGATTCAATGGATATTATTACTCCAAGAAATTGATCTTGAAATCAAAGACAAAAATGGAGTAGAGAACGTGGTTGCAGTCCACCTATCTAGACTAACTTTTGAAAATAATAGGTTACCAATTAGGGACTCGCTTCCTAATGAGTAGCTATTTTCTATCACAATAATTACTTGTATGCTATTATTATCAATTTTCATGTTGCAGGAGAAATGCCGAATCATACGAGTTCACAAGATAAATGAAAATTCTTATACGAGGTATGCTATTTATTTTTTTGATGATCCTTATTTAAATATTGCTAAGATCAAATCATTAGGCATTGCGTGTCCGATTATGAGATTCAAAGCATCATTGCTTTCTATAATACAGAAACATTTGGGGGTCACTTTTCGTCTAAAAAGACGGGTAGCCAAATTACTCCAATGTGCTTTTTATTGGCTTACCATGTTTAGAGACGCATATGAATTTTGTAAAACAAGAGAGTCTTGTAAGAAACTAGGAGTGTTAACTAGAAAGAATGATATGCCTATAACTCCCATACTTACAATTGAGATATTTGATTGTTGGGGCATTAACTTTATGAGATTGTTCCCTATTTTTAATGGATATGCTTATATCCTTGTATTAGTCGATTATATCTCTAAATGGGTAGAAGCTACAACATGTAGAAATAATATTCAACAAACCATTACTAAATTTTTAAAGGAACACATATTATCCATATTTGGAGTTCTTAAATCAATAATAAGGGATGGGGGCTCACATTTATATAATAAAACCTTTGAAAATTTAATGAAGAAATATCACATCATGCACAAGATTTCTACACTTTAGAAAACAATTAAAGGACAAATTGAGCTACCTAATACGGAAATCAAGCAATTACTTGAGAAAACGGTTAATCTTTCTCGCAAAAATTGATCGTTTTAACTGACTGATACTTTATGGGCTTACTGTACAACATACAATATATCTGTAGGCATGTCTCCATATAAATTAGTCTATGGAAAAATTTTTCATTTGCCTATAGAGATAGAGAATAAAGCATATTGGGCAATTGAATCAGTAAATTTTGCTCTCAATTCCGCTGGCCCATTAAGAAAGTTACAAATAAATGAGTTGGAAGAGATAAAATGTGATGCACACGACAATTCACATCTTTCGAAGGAGAAAATGAAAATATGGCACGATCTTCGTATCACACACAGTGTTTTTCATCCTTCTGACAAAGTGCTTCTATATGATTCATGCCTTAATATATTTTTGAGAAAATTGCGTTCACGATGGACATGACCATTCATAATGTAAACTGTATATCCACAAAGTATAATTGATATTGAAAATTCAAAAAATGGTCATACGTTCAAAGTAAATGGGAAATAATTGAAGCACTAGTTGGAATTTCCAAAGCACTCAGAGAAATCTCACGATCTAGTGGATCCTTTGACCTCTCATTGATACGCGCTAAACGAAGACACTATGTATATTATTGAATATTATATACTAACAATTTTATTTTGTAGATTGTTACATCATGAGTGCTAGACAGAGGTAATTTCTAAGCTCTCTTCTCTTATATTTCTATTTGTTCTTGATTAATTAAATGGATATATCGATTCATTGAGAAAAATGTGCATTTTAAGTAGGGGTGACTTATTAAGATAACTTAGTTTTGATGCTTACGATGATTTCAACGATTTTCCAAATTTCTTTTTCTTTCTTTTTTTCCTTTTCTTCAAAAAATTTTAAAAACAAACAGAAAAAAATCTTAATTGATATTAACTTTAGAGTTAGAAACTAACTTTTAGTTAAAAATTAATTTTAGAGCTAGGAACTAATATTTAGATATAAAGAATAATCTTAGTTAAGGGACTAACAATAACTAACTAAAAAGAAAAAATACAACAAAAATATATGGCTTGACACAGTTCTCAATAGAGAACTGTTACCGAAGCGGCTGTTGAATTCACTGTCAGCCGCGGCTCTTGTAAAGACAAAATTTTACCTGGCGGAGAGCGGCTGTCAAAACCGCTGTCAAAATGGCTGTCGATAGTAATCGACAGAGAGACACATCTATAAATAGATTATTGAGTTTTTTTTTCTCCTCAATCCAAATTCTAACTTCTTTCAACAACACCCCACACCCAAAATTCCTCCTTTCGATAGCCAAAACTCTTTTGGCAGAATTTTGTTCAAATTTTTATTAATCTTCAAGCAAGTAAGTTCTCTCTTGTTTAATTTTTATGTAGTTTGTTCTCTCTAAAAAGTAGATTTTTGTCTTAAAACCTACATTTAAAATTTGTATAGATGTATTTGAGTGAATCAAAATTAGATCCTTACTTTGTAGTAGATTTGGTAGAGTTTAGCAACGATATGGGCATTTTTTTACGATTTGTAGGGATTAATTGTCATCATATGCTTAAAACAAAAGTAGAAGTAAAAATCTCAACTTTATAGCTTCATATTTCATGGATTGCTTGTATAATTTTCATATATCAAATTTATGCCACAGTTGCTACATTAAAGTCTAGTTTGATAATTTTTGAATGATGATTTGGAAAATAGGTCATTATGTGATTAATAAAAAATCTCAAAGTGGAAAAAGGGGAGGAAAAAGAAGGAAAAAAGGAGAATTGAATAAATAAAAGAAAAAGAAAAAAAAAATAATGGAATAATATGAAAGAAATTCATGCATAATTTTGTAAGAAAAAAATGAAAAAGCATGATAATAGTTTTCTTAAGTTGTTGTCTTCTGGTTAATTTTTGCAGGATGGGACCAAGGAAACAGATAGTTTCGAAAAGGCCAAGAATGGAATCCTCTAGCCTGTCTTCTCCATAATGAACCAGAGTTGCACAGACAAATAAGAAAATTTTGAAGAAGTATAAGGATTTCAAGCTTTGGCCTGAACGAGCAGTCCACTATTCGAAGATACATGAAAATTTGGTCTTTAGAGTGCAAATGTAGGCTGCAAAATTATAAGCATATACAGGAAATACACACGCAACGACATGCAATGAAATAGTGTGTGAGTTTTATGCTAATTTGCAACCCACGATAAGGGATCAACATGCATATCAGTAGTAAGGGGCAGAGAAGTACCATTCAGTAGGCAAGAAATCTTAACAGCGATTCCTATACCTGATGTGCTTGAGGAGTACCCATCCTTTGCAGAAAGAGAGAATAATATACAAAGCAGCTCCCGCCGGTTCAAAGAGCTTTGTGATAAGCTCAGCGATGTTTCTTTCAATGAAAGCTTCTTCAAAGTGGGTTACGTTAGAAGGGAGTATGTTTTGGTAAGCCTTCAAATTAAATATAACATCCTACTGTCCTCAGCAACAACATAACTATTTTTGTGGGGTGTACTAATGTTAAACATGATTTTGGAGAAGTGTACATTCGATGTTACATCTATCATGTGCTTTGTGATAGTTCAATGGATGGGTCAGGCCCATGAGTGTATCTTACATTCGAGAATGGCAAAACCTCACCTAGTGTTGCCATATCTGAATGCGGGAATTTACATGAATAATGGAGTCAATCCATAACGAGATGAGACATTTGAATCTCCCATGAAAACATTTACGGATACCTCCATGCGAAGAAGTATGAGTGTCCGACACGCCCAGCAGGAACAACAGGTGCAACAAGAGCAATAACAAACTGCTGTCGCACCTATCGATCACGCAGAACAAGATCATGAACGTATCAAATAAGGACAAGAACAAGGATATTAATGTGATAAATTTACTGCAAGTGCACAGCGTCGATTGTAACGCTTTACAGGTCGTTCCCACAGAGATCTAGAGTGTTTTGCGTTCTTACTAATCATTTTGTTCTAATGGACTTATTAATGATTCTAAGTTGATTTCGAGTTATTCTAATTAGCTTAGGATATAAAATCTACTAGTTTACAATGAAATATTACTTCTATTATTTTCATCCTATTATAAAAACTGATTTTTTAGTTTTAATCTTTTAATTAATGTATTCTAAGTATGAGTTATCAAGTGGCGTGCAAGCATAACCCATCAAAGATACTTATTTTCATAAAAATAAACTAAATCATTAGATAATTCTATAAAGAAGACGAAAATCAACAACTCCAAATCCTAACTAAGTATAGGCTATCAAGAAACTTAACTTAAATATAACATATCAAGGTACTAATCTACGAGTTGTTTTATTTTAATCTTTTCATTGAAAACTTATATTTTTATTATTTCATTTTAGGAAGAAAATAATAAAAAGCAATTTACATGGCTGATTCCTAGTTTCTTCTATATTCTCGAGCTAAACTAAGTTAGCTACTCATGCTACTAATTAAAAATCCTATTTTCTCTATGAAAGTGATTAAAGATCTAAACTAGAAAGCAATTAAATCTATCTAAAAAGCAAATTAAATATTTTGCTCACTAGAAAGTACTTGAAAACAATGGAGTTACTTCTAGAGTTTGGTAGATGGCCATCACCCTTTTCCGTAAAACCCTAATCATTATTGATAATTAAAAAATAAAATTGCATAAAAAACCTTAGGTTACAAGGATATGGCTAATATATAGGTTTCGGAGAACCAAACCCTATTTTGAGTACAACTGAATAACTAAAAAATTACATCGAAGATCTCGAAAAAATTTCATCCAATGTGGGCCCCATAGTGCTACTAAATAGCGGCAATTGCCGCTATTTGGCAGCAAAGAATTGCATTTTGGGCTTCAACTCTCTTCTGTATGAAATTCTGGTCTTGATTCTTTGATTTGGATGACTTTAATTGACTTTGGCTCTCTGTAGATTCATGTCCTTATACCTTTATTCACTTTTAACTTTTTTCTAGACTTGGTTTCCTAATTCGTCATGAGTTTATACTATCTCCTTATAGGAATAGGTTTTATCTGAAAAACAAACTAAAAATACCCAAGTTGTTTTATTTATATATAAAAATAGATAATATGGAGGTAATTAATATGCAATATATGACACTCATCACACCCTTACACCTATCTTTTGCTAATTTTCAAGCAAAATCTAGACCTAAGAAAAAAGAAAAAATCTTAACTCACTTTTTCAGGAATCGCAATTGCACTTAGCATGTATAACAAGCCATTAAACCCCTAAGTTACCCTAGTAGACGTGTTGTGTCTCTTGAGGGTTTGCAGTGAATATACCTACAAAATTCGTGAATAAGATATATTAAAGAATAAAGAAAAGAAAAATAAGGATAATTAAAAATCAAGAAAAATATAAAATTATACAAAAGAAAGAAAAATCTTTTTTGTTGATATTTTCTACAATTAATCTCACTAATATACAAACTCAAAAACACATTTAAATTATCATTTTTCAAGTCAAGCATCATATCAAATATACCTATTATTTTAATTAAAAATTCAAATTCTATCTTCCAGTACTACTAATAGATAATTCATTGGCTCCTATACATCTACATGCAAGTGTGATAGTCTACTTCAGTTTTGGAATTGAACTCTAGCTCATGATTCATCTTTCCTCTCTCTAAACAATTTTTTCTATTTCTTTTTTTTGTGAGTATTTCACATTTTATACGAAAATTCACACTTGCTCAGACACAAATACCTAATTACTCGGATCATACTCTGAATATTTTACCTTTCAAGTAAATATTCACATAGGCTTAGGTGGCAATACCCGATTACTTGGATCATACTATGTTTTTTCTTTATTTCTAAATAATCATTGCCTTAAATACCAGGCTCACCTTTTCTTTTTAAAGCATCATTACTTTAAATACCAGGCTCACATTTTCTTTTTAAATGATCATTGCCTTAAATACCAGGCTCACTTTTTTATTCTTTTTTTTGTTTAGAGAGAGAAGACTTCAATTATTATAATCTTTGTCCTTAACCTAATAAACTATTGTGAAGTGAGAAATAAATGTATACTTATCTCAAAATTACTATTTGTTGTATTTATTTTTTTGATTTTAATCTTTTTCATAAAATTATAAGTGTATTATCCAATCGACTCTCCTATCAAATTTCAATTCTAAATTTATTCTTTTATTTATAATTAAGTTGATTTATTGAAAATATTTTTTTTTACTTTTTTTAATTTTAGTTTTTTAACCCCTTCTTTTTAGAATTTTTTTCTTTTTTGATACCCTAAAAAATGCCCAAATTGTAAAAAAAAAACTAAAAATCTAAAAAATAAAATAAAAACTGTAAAAAAAGCTAAAGGTCCTAGAAAAACACAAAATTCTTCTAATCCATTCTCCCATACCTAAACTTATGTATGCCTTCATGCACGAACCAAGGGTGAAAAAATAAATATGAAAACTTTTTTATAAATATTTTATAAATAATAAGAGTCATGAAAAGTTACGATCTCAATATCGTCATCCTATTAATGCATAAAAGGTGGTTATGACCTCTCGATTGCTTCTCACTTTCATAGTGTGTGCATTTTAAGTGTAAAGTGGGTGCATTGTTGTATCTCATTATTCTCCTATAAGTTACAAAATTACTTTTTTGCTTCTTATGCCACCTCGCTTTTTCTTTGTCCATATGTAAGCATTAATAATTGGGTTGAAAATTTTTTTGTTATAAACTTACCAATCATCGTTAGTAATAAGCACACATATAGGAATATTGTGAGGTGTGAAGAGTGAAATATGATTAAGTGAACCAATTTTGAAGTGTGGTGGCCCTTCTAACTTGTAAGTAATGCAGGCTCCTCTACAAATAAATCCTCAAAGGTTTGCTCATAAATGAATGTCATACTTGCACAAGTATCACCATACGTAAAATTAGTATATGCCAATTCATTTAATAGTATGTGCTCATCTTCGAAAATTTGCTCAAATGAGGGTTCATTATTAGTGCAAGTGGTAGAATGAGAGTGCAAATTGTGAACCATATTTACCTCTATAAGGGAGCTCGATATGTGCTCATCCGTATTGAATATGTTCAATGCCATAGTCATATTCCCAAATGATAGTTTCATGAGGCCACTTATGCAATCAATTAATGCATTTAAAGTTGCACGGAATGGTCTACCTAAGATAACGAGAATTTAATTCTGTGAATTAGAAATTGGCTCAATTTCTAAGATAATAAAGTCTATAGAAAAGATGAACTTACCAACCTTAATAAATACATCTTCAACCACACCAAGTGGTCTCTTGATCGAATAATCAGCTAGCTGTAATGTGACCTTGGTAAGTTGATATACCCCAGCTGTAATGTGATCGAATAATCCACTTTTCCTAACCCCAGTTGCTGATAAACAGTGTAAGAAAGTAAGTTAACACTTACTCCTAGATCAAGTAATGCCCTGTCAAATGTAGTATTTCCAATGGTGCATAGGATTATGGGAGAACCTAGATCTTTATATTTGACAGGTAAGAAATTAAAGAGTATTTGCGATATATTTGCAGCAAGAAAAACTTTCTCAGGAATGTTTCTTGCTCATTTAAGTAAACAAATTCTTGAGGAACTTGGCATAAGTAGGAACCTATTGTATAATATCAAAGAGTGGAATGCTATTCTTTACCTATTAAAATATTTCAAGAATCTTCTCTACTTGCAGTGAAGGCTTCCTAACCGATTGGGATATGGTGCTTTCGGTTTAGGAACAGGTTCTTCCAAATGAGCATGTAATGGTAATAGAGGTGATGGAGATGGATGTGGAGAAAGAGATGAAAAAGATGGTGTAGCCTGCGGAATAGTAGAAGTGAGATCATGGGGTTTGGCTACATTATTGTCCACTTGCTTGTCAAATCTGAGCATGTAAATGACATTGCATTAGTGAACATGGGGTAAAATAGACTTAGATGAGTTAGAGTTGTGGTTCATTATTTGATGGAACGGAAAGGTACCCGGCTCCCGCTCACTCAACTATGTGGCTAACTGTCCAACCTGCAGCTCTATATTCTTAATCGACTGAGAACTTGTAAGAAGTTATTGGTCGGTTCATTGTATAAAATCAATAGACACTTTCATTAAATTTTGCATTAGTGTGTCTAAATTGGATATTGTCTTGAAAAGGTTCTCCATATTCCTTTCAAGTGCCATTAATTGTTTATGAAAATTATTGTTAGACCGCGCTGTGAATATGATTGATTAAGTGCAGGTGGCCTATTCTGGTTGTTCTCTTGATTCGCAGAATTTGGGTGTTGATATACACCCACGTTAGGTCTTGGGAACTGACCATTGGGTAGGCTATATGTTAGGATTGGGTGCTCTCTGATATTGCCCTTGACTCAATGAGAGATTTGGGTAGTTACTCCAATCCAGATTATATATAGGAGTGTAAGGATTGTTCATAGGTCATTGATATAAGGCATTAGCCTGCTCAATTGTTGGACCCATGAGATTCATTAATAATGGATGCTACTCTATAAAATGATTCGGAGTTCCATAGCTAAAACATGTGGGAATTTGAATTTGATTGACTTGACCCACTGGTAGAGCGCTAGGAGTCTCCAATGCCTCAATTCTCCTTATAAGCACTATAATCTTAGTTTCAGCAGTTATAGAGCTGTCAATGCTATGGATCTCACATTTATGTGTAGAAATTGATGCATTGAGTTTTTCAGCAGGACTCTCTAACTACATAATTTTCCATGATAGGTCCTCAAGGAAGTCCTATGTTTCATCCTCATTCTTTCTCATAAACTCCCCTGACACGTGGACTCAAGAAAAACTTTGGATGTGTAATCGAGTCATTCGTACATGATTTGACACAACTGCCACTTTTCTATTACATGGTGGGGGCACTGAGCTAGCAAATCTTTGAACCGTTTAATTTGATTTCGAATTAAACTCACGACACTTGATGAAATTGTTTAATTTGATTTCGAATTTTTGCTGTCTTATGGAATAAAACTTCTTGAGGAAAACTATAACGAATTCATCCCAAGTAGTTATTGAATCAGTAGACATACTATTCAATCACTTCTTGGTGTTATCTTTGAGAGCGAATGGAATGAAACTGAGCTTAATTGCATCCTCTAACAAGTATTGTAATTTAATCATCATGCACACTTTCTGAAATTCACTGATAAAGATATGCATTCTCATAATCAGAACTAGTGAATTTAGAAAATATGCTGATATACTGCGGTTATAGTTCATAGTAATTACCCACTGCATGTGGAAGTTTGATACATGACGGTAATGATGTGCACAATGGATAACATTGATACTGAAGGATCAGGATCGGTTGGCCCATCTTGTCTCTCATGAACAAATCTAATATCACAAGTCGACCAAATTGATCATGGTTCCAATGTGTCAGGAACCAATCGCCGTGAGTGGATGTGTGAATTTCCTAAACTAATACAAGAAGTGAGGTGAGATAAAACGGTGGAAGAAATATGATCAAAGAGAAATGTAATGTCCTATAGTTTCTAATTTTTAATTTTTTATTGTTTTACAGAACCAGAGACCCAAAACACAGAATTAGAGAGAAATAGGGGAGAGACTCACTAAATTTGTCGCTAAATGGCAGTAACTGCCGCTATTTAGTGGCAAAACCAGGGAGTTTAGCTCTGTGGTTTTTGAGTTTACTTCTGAGCCTTCTCTCGTCCTTTTTTTCTTCCTATATATGAACTTTTAAGTCTCTGTGCACTCAACACACATTGTTAACCCGTAAAATATTAGAAAAAGTAAGAAAACACCATCAATTCTGGCAACAATGCCAAAAACTTGATGTGATAAATTTACTGTAATCGCATAGTGTTGGTTGTAGCGCTTTATAGGTCATTCCCACAAGGATCTAGAGTGTTTTACGTTTTTACTAATCCTATTATTTTAATAGACTAAGGGTTCTAAGTTGATTTTGAGTTATTCTAATTAGTTTAGGATATAAAATTCACTATTTCACAATCAAATATTACTTCTATTATCTTCTTTCAATCATAAAAACTGATATTTTAGTTTTAATCTTTTAATTAAAGTATTTTAAGCATGAGCTATCAAGTAGTATGCAAGTATGACTTATTAAAGAAACTACTTTTCATAAAAATAGACTAAATCATTAGATAATTCTATGATGAAGATGAAAATCAACAACTCCAAATCCTAAGTATAAGCTATAAAGAAACTTAACTCAAGTATAACCTATCAAAGTATTAATATACGAGTTATTGTATTTTAATCTTTTCATTGAAAAATCATATATTTATTATTTTATTTTAGGAAGAAAACAATAAAAAGCAATTACATGGTTAATTTCTAGTTTCCTCTACATCCTAAAGCTAAATTAAGTTAGCTACTCATGTTACTAATTAAAAATCATATTTTTCTATGAAAGCGATTAAAGATCTAAGCTAGAAAGCAATTAAATCTATCTAAAAAGTAAATTAAATATTTCTACTCACTATAAAATATATAAAAATAATGGAGCCACCTCTAGAGTTTGGTATGGTGGCGTCAGTCTTTCGGCAAAACTCTAATCTTTATTGATAATCAAGAGTGCAAAATTGCGTAACAAGGATACGGCTAATATGTAGCCTCAACCAAACTCTACTTTGAGTACAACTAAATTACTACAAAATTATATCGAAGATCTGGTAAAATTTTTATCCAATATGGGCCCCATGTGCCTTTAAATAGAGGCAATTGCCACTATCTGGCGGCAAAGAATTGCGGTTTGGGCTTCAACTCTCTTTTGCATGAAGTTCTAGTCTGGTTTCTTTGAGTTGGATGACTGTAATTGACTTTGCCTCTCTGTAGATTCATGTTCTTGTACCGTTATTCACTTTTAGATCTTTTCTGGACTTGGTTTCCTAATCCTTCTCTGATTTTATGTTATCTCCTTGTAGGAATAGGCTTTCCTGAAAAACACACTAAAAATACTCTAGTAACATTATTTACATACAAAAATAGATAATATGGAGGATATAAATATGCAATATATGACACTCATAAGATATGTAGCAGATGCGGCAGGCCAACTAGATGAAGTAACGCTCAATCATAAAGATGATGGAAGCCTTCACTACAAGAATGAGCATTCTTGAAGAATAACAAACCCAAACCGAGCATCGTCAATAACGTCAATATCGGCTTATCACCAAAGTATTCAAACGAATGGCTGGTGAGGATGCTTATGTTTCTCCCGATAAAGAGGATAGGATGTGTTAGGTAACAATAGGTTTTGTTGATTACAAAGACACAAATAACAAAAAGGCATTAGAGGCGTACTTGATATCGAATACCTGATGGTGAATTTTCTCGAGAACCGATAAAGCCAGGTGTATTCTAATCTTAACCTCTTTAGTTATTTTTTAGTGTATTACTTTCATGATTCTTTTTTGATGCACTGAGAATATTACATAATTTAAGTTGGGAGTGGGATAGGTACATTATACTTTACTGTATTATAACAAATTAAAAAATTTAAAAAATTCTCATTTCTTTGAAGTAAAAAAATGAAAACTGTATATTTATGAGATTGATATCTTAATAGTCTTACTTATATAATAATAGTTCTTATGTAACCTTATTGAGAATTTTAAATTCGATAATAAGATATATGGATACTTAAGATTAGAATCGAGTATGCACTCTACACACTTACACAATAAATTATGCATAGTTTATAATAAAGAGAAAACTGAGAAGGAAAGCCTAATATATATGTAAAAAAATAAATATAAATATAAAAGAAAAATAAAGAAGTGAGCCTAGTATTAAAACAATATAATTCGGGAAAAAATATATAGTATATATAATAAATAAGTGATAGTAAGTGTTAAGTAGTTAGGTTTGTGTGGCTCGGTAAGCATACGTATTCACATGAACAATACTTATGGACTTATATTATAGTCATGAGCTAAGTAACTAGGCATTAATGCCTTAGTAAGCATGATTGTTCACATGCAAAGTAAGTGTCTATGGAAAAAAGAAGAAGAAAAAAAATACTTATATATAAAAAGGATTCCTGTAAATTTGATTGGAGCTTGAGACTTGACAAGGCTTATTCACACACTTACAAGAGTGCATTGGAGAGGATAATTGAAATTAAAAGTATTCGATTATAAGTAATTTATTGAGATTGATATTTTCATGAATATCTATATATGTATCTCAAATTTAACTTGATATGGAATAGAAATGAAAAGCAATATATATATATATATATATATATATATATATATATATATATATATATATATAATATTATAGATAGTTAATAGGATACTTATATTTTTCATTTTCTTTATTTTATACCTACCCTTATTTTTTTTTTAATTTCTTTTTCAATCTCAAACATTTCTTAATGTTTGTTGGTAATATCACTGGAAATCCTTAGAAGACAACACTCGTCCACTAGGGTAACCTAGGGGTTTAAAAGCTTATTGCACGTGCTAAGTACAATCGTGATTTCTACAAAAGTGAGTTAAGATTTATTTTTTTAATTAAATTTTTAGTTTATTTTGTTTAGTCTAAGGATTTGCTAGGGATTAGCAAAACTCAAGTTGGGGGTGTGATTACATTTGAAAATTGTAATTATTTTAGTTTATTTTGTGCAAACATAATCCAATTTATTGATGAATATAAGAAATTAACGAAAAATTATTTATATTAATTAAATTCCTCACTATGATGTTTTTATAGTGTTTTTGAATTTTTTTGTATGGTTTTATATGTAAGGAAATCGAAGTATCTAAGCATATCTTAAATATCAACTTAGAATTATACACAACTAGGATTGGCTATCGACAACCACCTACTTACTACCGACAACAAACTACTGAGAAGCTTTCCTGAGAGCAGCTGTCAATGGGTCTGTTGAAGGGAGTGGCCACAATCTATTTTCTAGGATATTTTTTTAGAAGAATTTAGAGTTCCCTTGTAAATAAAATTCCTAATAGGGTTTAGTAAGAGTTATAAATTGCCATGTATTTCAGATTTGATATGAGATAACAGGAGAAGAGAGACTTTATTAGAGAGTTTTGGATTCAAAGTTTAATTTAGTACTCATTCATAAAATTCAATGAAAGAATTTCTTTTCCTCTTTATTCATTGTTATGATGAGTATGAGTGGCAAAATTCTTGAATTGATAAGATAGAATAACAAACTATAGGAGATTTTCTGGTATGTATTCTTATATACTTATGGATTTTAATTGTTTTATGTGGAACTGGTATTTTTGATTTTTTGCTATCTTTGAGAGGATTTAGATATGACTATAAATGTTTGATACTTTATAGTTTGACGATATATTCGTTACGTAGTTTTTTTTATATATTTTCTGCTATCTTATATGTTTAGACTTTGAACATTTTTTATTCTTTGCTATTTTTGAGATGATTTAGATATGATTTTGAGTTTTTGATACTTTATATTTTGATGATATATTCGTTGCTTAGTTCTTGATAATATTCTTTGCTATCTTATTGCTTAGACTTTGAACATTTATTTTTATTATTCATATTACATTCTTAGATAAACTCAAAATTTACAAAGGATTAACAAGGAAAAATTAGTCAAATTATCAAATTCACAACTTTATATATTTTGTGCTTAATTGAATTATTTTCTTGCTGTAGAAAGACTATGTGATCTATGCAAGTGAGTTAAAAAGGCATGAATATATCCAATAAATTATCCTATCAGGAGTTATATCCATCTGACCAACAATTTCAACTTAAGTAAAATTTCATCTTTAACTTTAGTTTATCAAATAAAAATGCAATCTTTTTAGTTCCGTAATTTATTCTAGTGTCGTATAATTAACAAACGGTTCTTGAGAGAATGATCTTGGATTACTATCCTATCCTTGTACTATCTGTTGATCTCTTGCATTTGCGAGATCATAGTTAGTAGCAGTTTTAGCTCAAGTATCAGTACTTGGATATCAGATGGTATCAATTTCTTTGTAATTTGAGGTAACTCATCATACACTTTATTTGTTGGGATCCATCCTTTAATATTCGAACATTGAGCATCAGTTAAATGTTTTATAATTTTAGTGATGTGTTCGGATTTGAAATAATCAAGGAGATCATCATTTATTGTTAATGCCATCTTCAAAGGATCAAACATATACAATGATATGATATCTCCTTCCTCACGAAATTATTAAATGTAATTAATATCTTGCAATTCACCATTATCTATAATTGGTTGTTCGCAAACATTAAAAATATTAACTTCAAGGGCCATATTTTCGAATGAAAATTTCACCACATCATTCATGCAATTTATTATCACATTAGCCAAAGCAAAATGAATGTCTAGGGATAACTGGAGTATGAAGATGTGAATTCTTTACATTGTAGTATTGATAACTATAAAATTCACAGGAAAATAGAAGTTCTTGATCTGCACTAGAACATTTTTTACAATACCCTTAGGAATCTTTTCTGACCTATTGCTAACTGTAGTGTCACCAATGTAGGTTATGTTCTCCTAGACCTAGGTGTTTGTAAACCGAAAATGGTAAAAAATTTATACTACCCCCTAAATCTAGCAAATCTTTATTATGTTAGCCTATCACACAAGAAATAGTAGGGCATCCAAGATTTTTGTATTTAAGAGGCATTTCATAATAAAATGATGCACTTACCTGCTCTGTGAGAAATACTTTCTTCTTTATACTGTGACTTCTTTTGATGGTGTACAAATCCTTCAGCATATGAGGGGACTTGTTTAATTGCTTCCACTAAAGGTATATTGATTTGTACCTATTTGAAAATCTTCAATATATCAGCATAAGACGTATTAATATTTTTACAAGTCAGTCTTTGAGGAAACGCTATATGTGCTTTATAATCTGTGGAAGTGGGTTCTTTAGAATTATTATCTTTAGATCGTTACGATGAATCATTTACCTATTTCTCCTCGGTAATCCCTTTTGAAATGGACTTATCAATCATTTTACCACTTCTAAAATTTATTGCAGCAATTATCTCAGGTATATCATTATTAATGGAAGAATTAATAGCATTTATACCTTCGATTTTACTTGAAGTACTAGCCTTCGGTTGAGATAGTTGCTACCTTTATCCTTCATTTGCAACATGGAATTGAGGTGGCTTATTTATGAGCAGATATTGCTGAAAACTGTCGCATTCTAACTATTGATCATTTGTTGTAAATGAATAAACTGTTATTGCACTTAGATCATCTGATCCATTCACTATTGTATTTGCAAGAAATTATCCTCAAAATTTCTCTTCAGTGATGGTTAGTACAACGAAGGTTGGTTAGTAGGTTGGACGCATTAATGAGATTGATTAGTGGGTGGCTAGATTTGATGATTAAATTATTGTTGAAGGTTATGTTTCCATTGAAGATTTGGATGATTAAATTTTGAAATTTCTTGGTAATTGAAATTAATCGTGTAGCTATATTTTTGATTTCCCCAGTTTAAGAAGTCCGCCTCTATTAGAGATTTTTCTTTTAGTTAGTGTCTATCTGAAGTATCCTTAGTTTTCTAGACTTGTGAATTTTCAGCAAGTGAATCAAGATAGTCCCATGCTTTATCAGAATCTTCATTTTAGAATTCACCATTTCACATAGTTTCTACAAATTATTAGGTTGTAGTGTTTAACCGTTGATAGAAGGTACTTATAGTCCTCCATATCTCGAAACCATGATATGGACATGAGAGTAGGAAATCTTTAAATCTATCCCAATACTTGAACAATGGTTCATTTGCTTTCTATCAAAAGTTGAGAATTTGCTTTTGCATATAATTTGTTTGATGTAAATGAAAGAATTTCTTTAAGAATTCTCTTTGCATCTCATTCCATTTTCTTATTGAATTAGGACATAACAATATAGACATATCTTTGCTTTATCCTTTAGGGAGAATAGAAAAATCTTAAACATAAGTTGTTCTGCAGTAATATTTTGAAGATTAATAGTAAAGCAAATTTCTTCGAATTCTCGAAGGTGCAAATATGGGCTATCTGAATCTATCTTATAGAATTTAGGTAAAAATTGAACTACTCTAGATTTAATCTAGAAGTGTCCCATATACAAATGAAATGCAATGCATGGAGATTTGGTTGGCCTGTCAGGTTGTAAATAATCTCGTAAAGTCGTCCCATTGCCTCCATGATAGGTATGGTTATCATTTGTATTTTCATCTCCAAATTCGTTATTATTATTATTATTATTATTATTATTATTCATGTTGCTATTATTACTATTATTATTATTATTATTATTATTATTATTATTATTATTATTAGTATTCATGTCGTGAAGTGTTTGTTGGATTAGAAGTGTATGTGGATCGAAATATGATCAAATAAGTCTACGATTTGAAGTTTTCCAACTGGTCATGCACAATAGTATGATTCCCGATAGTGGTGCCAAAAGCTTAACTATAATCTAAATCGCACACTTCCAAGTGTAAAAAATTGATAAGTAGTAAAAGGATAGTAATCAAAGATTGTTCTCTCAAGGATCATTTTATAATTGCATGACACTAAGAATAAATTACGAAACTAATAATAAAATGAAGATCAAATTTTTTATTAACTAAAAATTAAAACTAAATTAAAAAGAATATAAATTTACTTTAATTAAAATTGTTCATCAAATTACAGAACTAATAAGAAAATGAAGATCGAATTTTTATTAACTAAAAACTAAAACTAAATTAACAAGAATATAAATGTAATTTAATTAAAATTGTTCATAAGATGGATATAACTCCTCTATAGGATAATTTATTGATATATTTATATTTTTGTATTTCAGCTGTATAGAACATATGGTCTTCCTACAGCATGAAAATAAATCAATAAAATAAAAAATATATAATGTTGCAAACGTGATACTTTGAATAACTCTTATAGTTAATCCTATGTGAATTTTGAGTTTATCTAAGTATGTAGAATGAATAACAAAAATAAACATTCAAAGTCTAAGTATAAACCGTGCCTAAAGAGTCTACGACATATCCAAAACTATGCAACGAATATATTGTCAAACAATAAAATATTAAAAACTCAAAATCATATCTTAATCCCTTCATAGATAATTTAGAGTCAAAGATATCAATTTCACATAAATCAATTAAAATAAATAAGTATTGAAAAATACATGACAGCAAATCATCTAAGTTGTTATTCCATCTGAACAAACTCAAGAATTTAGACACTCATACTCATCATATCCAGGAATAAAGGCAAAAAGAATTCTTTTATTGTTTTTTTTTAACGAGTATAAAAATTAAATCTTGAACTTAAAAACTCTCTTCTAAATATCCATCTATATCTTTCAAAATTTGACTTACATGGCAAATTATAGCCTTATAAAACCCTAATAGAGATTTTATTTACAAGGAAACTCTAAATTCTCTCGAAAATCCTCAAGAAATTTAAACTATGGTTGCTTCCTTCGACAAGTCCTTCAATAGCAACCTTTGCGTTCACCTTACAGTCGACCACTGTCGACAACTATCTGATGGCTGTCGACAGCCAGTCCTATAGATTAATAGATCTAAATTGATATTTTAAATATATTTTGATACTTTGATTTTCTTGAATCTAAAACTCTGCAAAAACACTAGAAAGCATTAAAAAAATATCATAGTGAGGAATTTGAGTAATAAAAATAATTTTCCATCAATTTTTTGCATTAATAAACAAAATTGAATTATGCTTACATAAAATAAACTAAAATTTTCCAAGCATAATCATAAGTGCTCCCTTAATCCTTCTGTAATCGGAGTATTAATCCCATGATACGAGGAGTGAGGAGCTACAATAGATTCGTCCAAAATTTAATGGAGCATTACAACTGACTCTGTGTACGAAGCGCAAATCTGAGTGCACAAAGCAAGTGCAGTGCACTTAGCCTTGCGAGTGCACACAGGGCTCTCATGTAGTCCTAGGTGCGTGCACTAGGGCATGCATGTAGCCCTAGGTGAGCGTGCCCTAGGGCGCATATTCAATCCTAGGTGCAAGCTGCCCTGGTCGTGCACACCCCAGGGCATACTGTCTCGAGACCCATGCACCATGTTGCGCATGGTCAGGCTTGTGTGGCATGGTCGTGTAGCCATGGGTGTGTGCAACCCTAAGTGCATGCATGATTCTTGGTGCATTCTAAGTGTGCACAACGTTTGGCACGCGGATGTCCACGATGCTAGCCTGTACTCTCCGCGGCATGTGTGGGGCACCCAATGATGGGTGCAGGTCTTTGCCACTCACCCGCTTGAGTGCATGCTCGGTGATGGGTGCACTAATTTGTTGCGCGTGCTTGTTTGGGCTCACCTGTATAGTTAGTTTAGGCTCTACGCTACTTCTTTTTGAGTTGGGCTATTGTCATCATCTACATAACCTCCAAAGTTTTTAAAATTTCAAACAAGTTGTAGATAATTTTGAAATATTTTGGATTCTCCCTTCTCTTTTTTCTAGAAAAAATATTAGGTACTGACACTCCAAAAAATCTCTTTAAAATTTGAAAAGCATTTGGATAATTGCTCCAGCTTGTATCTAGATTTGAATTCCAAAATTAGATTTGGATTTGAATATCTACTCCAACTAACATTTGGATTTGGTTAGCTGTATTCTATTTGGATTGGATGAGGATCTGAATAGATATCCAAAATTAGATTTGTATTTGAATATCTACTCCAACTAATTTGGATTTAGTTAGTTGTATCCTACTTGAATTTGAATTCCTATCTCTAATTGCAATTTGGATTGACTATTTATTATAAATAGCAAGAGAAAGCTAGATCCAATTCAAGATTATTACTTCCTTTTCTCTTTGTTTCTTCAACCATCGCGCTATGAAAATCTCATAGAAATTATCTCCTCTCTCTTCTCTGTATTTTTGCTGAAGAGATAAACAATCCAATGGCGTCCAAAAACAATGATTGTTCACAGAGACCACCATCCCACAAGCTTCCGATTTTGCTAGTCGACACGCCGACATTACTGCTAGTGTTGATCCCTTTTCTCGGAGCTTCCAGAAGGAGCCTCTAATTTCAGGTAAGAAAAATATGTAATTACTTTCGCGCTCTAAAATGGCTATTAAATGACACTAACGGTTAGGTCTTCATTATCACTTCTGCAATATATTACGAAATAAAATTCGTTTAAGAAAAAATCAATTTTGTGCCTATGCTTTGACGCAAATTTAATCTCCCATTGCATATGAACAGATTGGTAAAAAGCCAGGAAAATTGTGCGCGGGGGTACCCGCACATTCTACATGCTGGGCATATAGGTGCACTTGTGCGCTTGCGTGCGGGTAACCTGTGAGTGAGGTACCCGCATGCTATGTATGGAGGCGCATGCAGGGGCACCTGCGCACCTCATGTGCTAGGTGCGGATAGGGCATCTTGCACGGCTCGGGAACTGGCTTGCATAGGGAAGTCCCACTTGTCTCATGTGTTGGGTCGTGGGGGCATCTTGTGCACTTTGCTTGCTGGGCCTGAGCGAGGATTTCTTGTGCATTTCATGCATTGTCTGTAGTTCTATCCAGTGCTTTTCACTCTGGGCATGGGCAACCCTACACCTCGCATTGGCGCAAGTCAGACCTGTGCCTTATGCTCGCACGGGTCGGCTTCATATCCCAACATAGCGTTGGATCCTGTCTCCAATTCCTGAATTTTTGAATTTGCATCGTTTGTTTTGTTAAAATATGTACTTATCAAATCTTGGCTAACCTCTTACTTTGATTTGTGTAGTTCACTACCAGACAAATTTTCTCACGAAGAAATACTATTTCAAGTTTTGAGGTGGCCCAGATAATTAGATCCACTTCAGATTTACTAGCCACATCCCCAAGATAGATGAGAGGTGGAGGCAAAAAATTATCACCAGCAACTACTTTTACGGCTCGGGAAATGATCATAGACGCCATCTTTGAAGGCTCCAATAGGCAGGTACTGGAGAAATCATCATTCCTTTTCGTAGATGTCATCACTGAATCCAATGATATTTTATTCGACATGTGTAAGTAGTTGAATAAGATAGGGGATCGATACATGTATGTTCCAGACTCAGAGTGCAGCTTCCCCTTTCCATTTCTACAACAGATTTTATATCTAATGTCTTGGCCCATTACTTGACGCCATAATGGTGTTCCAATCGAAAAGTTTGGTAGCCATGGCCCCTTTTTGGATGGTACGACAAAGAGTTCTATTGGTTTATTGCTTGGCAGAGTGAACAAAGACCTCCCTGTAGGTGAAATCTTTAGCGCACCGACATGTTTGTCATTCTGTTTATGGAGGCTATAGGTTAATTTCCAACCTATCATTTCCGAGCACTCGGATGAGTCCATTCAACCCAACGAGCATGGGGGTTCTGAATGATCCAATTCATATTGGGAACTTTCGAAGGGCATTTGAAGAGTCTCAATCTTTATCATGCAGTGAGAAATGTACAATATTGTCTCCCACATAGCTCGTTCCATTTCTTCTATATTTTAGAGATATATCATGCAGAGACCAATACTTTCTTTACACCTATTGGAGAACTAGGGTTCGCAATATATGAAATGCACGAAATTTCAGCGCTGTTAATGGGCGAAATCTCCCTACAAAGAATACGCTCTTGGTGCAACAGAGATTAAGTGTCTCAAAGTTACCGAGCCCCAAGGGTAGTCCACCTTGGGAGTTAATGTCCCATTATCATATTTGTGCTGATATTTCTAGGCTACGAGGTCCAAGAGTGCATCATAAAGCCTAGGCTAAATATCTTTTCTAACACTTAGATGATAATAATCGGGATGTTCAAAAATAGACAGCTTGTGACATGGATACAAAAATAGACAGTTTGTGACATGGATACATTAATAGAAGAATTAATGCCTATTTCGCTGCCACATATACAACAAAATATGATGAAGATGGCTTCAAGGCTCGAACCATCTTTGAGAGCTTAAATTATAGGGCAGCTACCCCTATTTTGGATGGTGCTATCCTGGCCAGGTTTTTCATGCTATGCCTGAAGCGTTGTGTCGTGCCTGCTCTGCCTCATGAAGCTATTGCCATCGAAACTATATATCTAGCAATTTTATTGGTACATGGTCAATCTTTATGTCTACTACCCACCATGGTTAACAACCTCCAATGTGGATTGTGTAAATGGTCACTCAATTTCTTGATGTTCAAATAGGTGAAAGTTAAAAATGGGATCATCACATTTAAAATGCCTAATCTGCGAATTAAGCTGCCATACACATACCAAATGACTCGGTATGTATTGCATTGTTTGGAATTAATGACCTCCCCTTTGAGATTTGTCGATCGTGCTACTCCACCATATGTGCAATGCTTTGAGAACAACACTTGGAATGGAAATTACATAGCCACAATTCGACGAATTGTTGGAAGCCACCAAAACTACCAGATTTTTTATTGAAGCACCTCCCTCACTTCCCTGGAGGGAATGACAGTTTCACAACTCTATTATCAGATTGTTTTTGGTGGCTCATCAATATTCATCTGGGCCATATAATCTTCCGTTAGAGTTGTGTTTGTTTTTATAGAGCCATACACGCCCAGCCGTTTCACACGCTAGTTTGGGTATGACCAACTATATGTTAGCAATTCAAATTCTTATCTCCACCATGATGGAAATCTTTTTGAAGTTGCGGGGGGTTGGTATCATTTTGTAGCAAGGTGTATAAAGATCATATTGGGTCGAACACTATCTCTACACATCAATGGGGTTCTGCAGTTGGTATCACCTTCTGACACTATTCCCAGAGTTATCGGGTTCCTTCTTGAGAAATATCAAAGTATTTTATAAGTCTTCTAATAATGGCCATATATAGGGTTGGATGAGTTCTGATTCATAGACACTTCCTCTGATTCTGAGAAAGATGAAGGAAACATATTAGATGATAATACTATCTAGCCCCACATTCTTGAATCACACCTAGCTCGAAACATTCAATGTCTAAGATGGCCAGTCTTTCATAGAGGAAATGGAAGAAACTTTAGCCTTCTGCTACCATCTCAGTGTTTGAAAAACCTATGATTAAGCCAGGGCCACTCATGTTGACAGTGACCTTCCAATTATCCCTGCAAGCCACTACACCAAATACAACATTCCCTGTGGCCCGACCTAATAACGTAGTTGGGGTGCTTAGTTTTGAAGCTTCCTCTACACTTTGAGTACTCATAGCTAACGACTCAACTCCACAAATCATTAATATCGAGGGAGTAAAAGTGACTGCTGAAGCTATAAGAGTTGTAGGGGTGATCGAGACTATTACTAAGGATGCCACAAGTGATGACTTTCTTCCTCCTTCATGTGGAGCTGTGCTGCCTAGTCCAACCACTAGACTAGCCTCTTCGGGTAAGATTTTTTTCTTTAAAGATTAATTTGACTCTCTTTTTTTTATTGATCGTTAATTTTAATTTACTTGCATTTCAAATGGTGGAGTTTCAGAGACTCATGTCTCCCCAATAGCCAAACTAGATTCCTTGGAGCCAGTAGATTACTCTAGTGTAAGTGGTGCAATTTGTGACCTTGGTAGTACGATACCGAGGAAGAATTTGATTATGATTATTTTCCTCGACCAGACACGGATAAAATTTCCCACTTGTGCTAAGAGGATTTGGAGGTGGAGTAACCCAAAGGAGCTGGTTCTATCCCCACAACTGCAGACAATGCTACTCTTCCTACAAGTATTTTGCATATTTTTACCAAAATTATCATATTCTAAAAACCTTTATTATATTTGATTAGTTTATTCATAATAGTGGGAGGTGATATTGATGCATCCTTGGTATTCTTTTTCGAAACTTCAGCAGAGTCTGCAGGTGCAGAGGGTCATTCTTTGCCAACATTTATGATTCTGGCACTCTTTGTCTTACTAGCGCCAACACTCTCGCACCGATAGTGCTGTTAACAACATCAGCGATCTTGGAAACAAAAATGATAGCTACTTCATCAATGAATATCAATAGTATCGCACCCCTGTCATTATTCTAGCAGTTGTAGTGCAGTAGCGCTTATTAGTCCTCCATATATGTCCATGACTCCCCTGGTATCAATAGGGGGTAGTGTTGGTTTTCCTATATCTCAAGAACCTGTACATCCTTTCCTAGTAGTTTCTACAAGTTTGATATGGAATCTGGCCCTTGATCTTAGTGAGAGACTCATTGGCCATTGTATTAGAGACTTCCTTGAAATCCTTCATGAATGCATTGAGGCGATCATCAATGGAGATGATTTTCTAAAAAGTGTCCATCCTTTATTTGTAAATTACTTAGACAATATTACCAGGATAGGAGGGCCGCAGAGAGTAGGTCCATATAGAGCTCGATGAGATGAGCTAGAGGCTCGATTGGCATTGCTCAACAATTTACATCAGGCCGGTCTTGCAGCTATGATGAACGAAGAGGTAGCTCACTTACGAGCCCAAAGGATGGCTCTCTAGGCCGAATTGTGACATGTAGAGTACTGGGCCCAGCGGATTGCAGAACTACCAGCTTCTTTGGAGAAGATAACCTAAGATTTAGTCGAGACTGAGCATGATGCTGAATCTCACCATACTACAATATTTCACACTTGACAGACTATTGCTGAAGCTCAAGCTAGGATCATTGATTCTGAGCTTAATGTGACGGCCCAATGTGTGTGTCCCCATAATGGGCACAGTGTCAATAGTGGGCACTCTCAATACTGGAGTGCATGAGACTATTTTTTTAATACAATCACAGATAAGTGATATGGAAGCACGTAAATATAAGATATATCCCACAGGTCTGAATCTATTTACCAATAACATCATAGAAATAAATATAGCAATATCCAAAAATAAATATATGGAAATAATAAGTAATATCTACATTAAAAAGCTACTCATATAGAGTCAAGTACTGTATCAGAACAGAGTAACATAAGAATATATATACAAGAGTGTATGAATACCATGGACATAAGTAAAAAGCAGGATACATATGTATATACAAACTAAAATATTAAATACAGAAAAGAGATGAAGATCCTATAAGAAACTAGCTACTGGCACTTGACCTACTCCAAGAAATGTGGATCCTCGAAGAGTTGGTCCTCCTCCTCGGGTACTACTGTCTCGGCTTACAAACTTGGAGTGTGATAATTTCATAAGTCAGACAAAAACAAGAATATAAATTCAACTTCATGCCACGCTATAGGAACCATATTAATATGGCATGTCAGCTTCGAAAATCAAACTCTAATTCTAACAGAACTGAAAAAAATACAAAATTACAATGAAACCATCGAAGAAAAATCAGCTCGTGGGCCCACTTCTTTGCCGGTATTTTGCGGCTAATGCCGCCAATTGGCGGCAATAATATGGCCAATGGTTCTGGATTTTGTCCTGCACGAGTCTCTTGTCTTGTGCACTTTATTCCCTGACTGTATTTTACAGACTCTCTACAGTATTTTAATCTTATAGTTTTGCTCTCTTTAAACTCTTTTATAGGATTTGTTTCCTTATCCAGCTCTGATTTCATGCCATCTCCTTTTATGAATCAGATTAGCTGAAAAAAATACTAAAAATACTCGAGTAGCATTTATTTATATACAAAAATAGATAAAATATGGGAGAAAAAAATACAATATATGATACCTATCAGGCTCTCACTCCCATTATCTTCTTTTCATTCCTGGGGCAGGATTTCTCGTATGTGAGCATTGCCTTCCTTCCCCTCGTTTTGTTGCTGAAAGATAAGCTGACATTGTGCTCTCATGCAATTCCTTTCTTTCTCCGGTTCCTATCTTTATTTTAATATTTCTTCATTTTTTTTTCTATGGATAGCCTTTATTAGCTTCTCAGAATGCATACAGTACTCTCTAATTATATATAGTTTGCCACTCTTTTATTCGCTTGGATCTCCAAGATTTCTTCGAGATGTCATATTGCATCGATTGTGACGATTTCTTTGTATAGGGTCTACTCGTCGATGGGTTCTCTTTTCGGACTCCATACCGTCTCATCCTTTTTTCCTTTTTCTAGGTTATGTCGAAGCAGCTGGGATCATGGGGGCACTGGTGCCAGTAGGCAATGGAATCCCTATAGGTGCATAACTACAGCCAGATGGAATCCCTCTCCCCTTTGATCAAAGGTGACAAGTCATGCTTTTGAGCAGAAGGACAGGGACTGTTCTTTTGGTTGTACTAGTAGCTCTCTACGTCTTCACTTCTAGTTGAAGTAGCATCTCTATGTTTTATTCGACCAGAAAGGATCCTAGTCTATCAAGTAAGTCATGAAAGATATGTCCACTATCTTGAGATAATCACTTAACATTTCCAAGGAGAAAGAATCTCGTGATCAAGTCCATATTCAGATATCTCATCATATGCATCAAAGTCTCAATTGCATTTCCAAATCCTATGGGCTATGATTGATTGAGTAATGTGCACCATTGGATTACTAGACTATGATTGAGTAACAAATAACGAGATTATATAGACATATATATACATATATAATGCTAATTTATCTTTGTAATGCAGAAAATGGTAGTCAGTCAAGATTGATCTTTCCAACGACTAGTCAGCCATCAGCCTCATGGCCAATCAATTGCTAGTGCATTTGTTGTTATTTACTGACCATAATCGGAGAAATAACAAATGGATTTCTCGTATCAATGCCATGGTTTTCATAAGCATGATGGAGCCTGGCTTGGAACTCACTGACCATGGGAATTGCATCCATGGGCCTTCATATCAAATTGATGATATAATAGTAAGAAATTCAAATGCAATAATGGTTTTTTTTTCTAATCAACAACTACTACCTTGCCGATATCAGAAATTGAATGAAATACAAATGGGCCCTCCTCATGAGAAAATGTCATTTGGAAAAAAGAATAAGAGGGACTTTAGAGCTATTCTCATTTCAAAGCAAAAGATCACCATCGCAGAGACATTCTTACACACTATTGTAGTTCATTGCGGTTAGTTTAAGTGCATCTCTCTCAATAGAGGATGGACAAGCATAATCAATCTCTCTCTTTTTTCAGCATGGATGCCATAAATGGGCCCTAGAAAGTTTTGGAATTAGACTTAATCTTCAATGCGCTTCCAAATACATTTGCCAATATGAGACATGACATATGTCAGTCAGTCAGGTCTAAAATCCACTTTTCAGTCTCATTGCTTTTATAGTGAGTCGATATAATATGACGAAGTCAATTATGGAATTGAGATTTAAGGCTAGCCCTATCTTTTCTTTAGAAAAATGCAATCAATCCAAATTTCATGTGATGAGAATGTCTTACCAGAGATAGAAAGAAATGGCTTCTCTACTTTAGCATTTTGGGCTCTCCGACTCTTTGAAGATCCAGGTAGGCAATGATGAGTCATGGGGAGGAAGGCAAGGGGAAAAAGGATGTTTGCTTTGGTACCTCTTAATCATTTTGAATCTCGCTTTCATTGACCATCAAAGTTTGAGATCAGGATTTTTCTTTGAAGCAAGAGATCACAAAAAAGACGGGTGATCAGTCCTCTTTCAATCCTTCATCTTTGTCATGAATTTCCACCACAGGGGGTTGTCAGTCTTCATCGTCCACAATCCTCAAGACAACAGTCAGTCTAGCTGTCACTCCTGTCCAATTTCCTATTCTATTAACGGGTTGGAGTAGTAGGCAAATTTCATTTCTTTTGTTGCATGCGGACCCGCTTATGAGACTAAAAAAATTGAAGCTAAATGACAATCTGAACTACTTGCTTATAGAATCCTTAAGGAACTGTGGACTTTTGCACCTTTTAGTTGGGATTGAGTCATCTGATAGTTCTTTCTCCTCGACAAAGTGTTCCAGAAAGAGTGAAACTTCAATTCCATGGGATAAGAATAAAGAGAGTGACTTTTTCTTTTGAGCTTAGCACTCTCTTAAGCTGACATGAAAACTCGCCGACATGGTTCACCCCTCAAGGATATAGGGACCACCATGCTTGTCCACTTTTGTCGATAAACGACTCGATAATTTTTTGTTCCTTGCCGCGGAGACTAAGACATATCCAAAAGATCTATTACTAAGAGGAGATTGGGATCATCCTTTGATTACCGGATGATGGGAATAACAATGCATAAATTTTGAAATGAGCATGAAATTTCAATAAATGAATTATCTCATTATTCTTCCTTTCTGGGTCTTTTTGTTGCATTCACTTGCAACAAGAAACAATTACTAGTATTTGGTGCAGCACCTGCATTTTGATGCATTCTTCTTCCTTTCCTTGCTCTTTTGTTCTGTTATATTCCTAATAACTTATCCAATTACAATGTATTAACCGCTAATGCACCCTTCATTTATCAAATCTCGAGGACATGGTCAAGACATGAGGCAGTATTTTATCATGGCGTTGGATCCCAAGTTTTTATGGATTCCTTTTTGGTTACTGGGGTCGACCCCAAACCTATAATGTCTTAAAATGAACAGGCTGTAGAGAAACTTTTTTTTTTCTCGTTTGTCTCAAACTTTGTAAAGAACTCCATTCTATCTCTCCAACAAAAAAGCAGAGCTATGCCCTAGTTGTACTCTCCCTTTATTCCATGAACTCTTGTTGATCCTAAACTTCATTCATAAAGGAACTAGAATTTTGATGGGCCAACCCTTTTTCATGCACCGCTTTACCTTGGAAGGAAAAAGAACTTTGTTCATCGGGGCACTAGATGCTCCCGTGTTCGCGAAAAGGAAAAAGGATAGAGCTATTGTTGCATCTAGTATGAGATGAAAAGAGAGATCTCCATCTATTCATTATAAATTGATAGACGAAACTCTTGGCATTGCTTTGTTTTTCTCTCCTTTCCAATCAGCGAGTTTCGATTCTTTCGTTCAAAATTTCTTCATTCGTACCGAATCGCTTGCAGAATCAAATCCTATTCCACAAGATCCTATAGCAGCTATACATCCTCCTTGCATTTATGCCAGAGTCGTCGCCAGTGATATGGACTTTGGCTTATAGATCAAAAATGATGAATGGGATTGAGGCACTCCTTCATTGCCAATGTGGAAGTATGCTACTAAAAATAATGGAACGTTGCTTCGGTCTGTTGGATGCATCAGATCCCAACATATTGGAAGCTCGCTCTTTACCCCATCATTCATATATTTTGTTGGTGGCATGCCTGCTATATTGTTGCATAGCAATAGAAACATGCTCATGTAACATGCTCATCATGAATTAGGTTAGGTGGCTGGTGGTTTCGGGATCTCGTAGAAAATGCATTTTTTATGCCTCGGGTCTTCGACACAGCTCGTATTCATTCAGTAATTCGACCTCTTCTTCATTCTTGAACCTTGCTTCTAAATATTTTGACTCTTCCATGTTGTGTCTCAAGAATCTCTTTAATATGGTCCAGATAGCTAGCTCTCATTCATAGTTCTGCTATAAATGATAAATGAGGAAGATTTTATAGCGGTTCTTTCTTCTAATTGTAGGCAGGAATATGAATCTTTTCTACCAGATGAAATAGCAGGGATCGGTCCATATAACCTATAAAAAAGAGATGATTGTGGCACGAAGAGCTCTTGTGCACCTACGTCACTTGGCTCGCACGCAGCCCCGCCCCTTCCTGTTATGGAAGAATTTAGCCTATTGCTAGGCTGGTTATTTAGAGCCAGAAATTGACTGCTAGATTTCCTCCCATCCACATAACTTCAAAAGTCACTATAGCATAGTTGAATGTAGAGTAGTCCGCTACGGAAGTCTTTGATCAGATATTATTTAGAATTTCAAAAGATGGTCAACGGTAGCTTGCCTCCTATGCCACTGCACTAGATGCGCATGTAGTTGTAGTTGTGGTCCTACCGGTAGCAAAAAGTGTAGCATAGCCGACTAATGCCGGTTTCAGCCATAAGCAAGTAGTCTAGGAAATAGCAAGGGCAATTCGCAAGGAAGCCGTAGCTGCCGTCCCGTGTTAAGTTAGCGGTGCGTTTGCGTGTTAGCCATTCACAGTAGTCCAAGCGTCCTAATCAGTTCAATCAGGGAAGAGTCCCATTCTTTGGATTGCCCAGCCACATGGGAGTTGTAAGGCAGGAAAGGGTATGGCTTAATTTCTGCAAGTTGCTTTTGGCTGTAAGCAAGCAGTTGGCAAGCCACATGATAGCAAGCACCATTATCAAGTGACGTCAGTCTCCCAAAGAAAGAGATGTAGCTTGGATAGCTGTGGTCTTTACTTTTTCAACGTTCTTTGATTCCATTCATTTTTGTTGGCATGTCATTGGTTTGAAAGCTGACACAACCCTTCCTTAATTGGCAGTTTCGAGGTGACGAGTTGATTATAAAGCTGCTTTCCCTAAAGTTGTCTGCTCATTCTTGACAAATCCGATAGGTTCTTCATAATCTGGAGTAAAAGGATTCGAGCCTTTGCATACCGGTACCAAAAACCGATGCCTTACCACTTGGCTATACTCCATACAGTCGGTCCCTGGGGAGTGGAGGTAGGGAGAAGTAGGCTCGAAGAGAAAAATGAGCCGTGCAAGGACTCAGAGATATAGCAAATAAGCAGCAACAGTTCCCCCTTTAGGATTGACTACAACAAGCTCAGAACTTAGAGAGAAACAAATGGTAAGCTCTCTACTCTATTTGCTTGCAATGCCTTGCCTATTAAAGTCAACATAGGCAAATATCATAGCCTCCTCTTGCCCATCGTTATACAACATGCCAACAAAGAACCTGGGTTCTGTTGTGCTATGTCTTTCAAGGCGACTATTTCATGCAGTTTTATCCATTTCTTATCTGATTTATCCGATAGCATATCTATATGAGTAGTGGGATGGATGGTAAATCATTTGCATACAGTCTTTTTTGGCGGGAAGTAGACAGAGCTTCGGGAAGTAGCATGTGCCAGCACACTAGTGGAATGACTGGCAGCAACAAGAGCATCATAGTTGACATGGTTGGAGCTACAGTCCCAATATCCATCTTTACTCTTCCTGTAATTGCTCCTTCCCACTCCTGACTCTGTTTCTGCCTATGATGTGGGTAGGGAGAATGATCAGAATCTGCATTGCAGTTCAGGAGCATTACACCAGAATATTTGCAGGCGTGCAACATCTCTACACAGCAGATCAGGGAAGAAATAGATGCAGAAGTTGAGACAGAAGTGGAAGTCGACATCGCCGAGGAAGCCAATAGTAGGGAAATCTCTATACAATAACTAGTAAAACAATTGTACGAAGAAGGCAATTTGATAGTTGATCTACTTGGGAAAGAGTTTGGAAAGTTTGACTATTATATTCTCTATGGGACACCAAAAGTGAAAAAATTGGTCCTAAAGTTAAGACTTGGTTCAAAAGAACCACCAAATGTAAAAATTGTGCCAACAGGGTTGGGCGATCCTACATGTCCAGAGTTAGCAAAAACCTTCGTCTCCGATAATTTTCACTACTTCCTATAAAGTCTGGTCCTATAAAGAAAAGGTGATGCAAATAATGGCTTGACTACAAAGAAGCCAGTTCAAGTTCCAACTGGGCCAGTTACAAGAGCACAAGGAAAGAAGTTCAAAGATATACTTAATGGGCTAATTCAAGAGGTTTGGGCTCAAGCAAATTCGTTGAGGCCCATTGAGGATGGTTCACGAGTTCAAGAAAGATGCATCAATATGATTCAACTAGTAGAAGAGTTTGGTCAAAATTGATTGTTTCCTTTTGTTTTATTTCTAGAACTTTTCTTGTATTGATCAGCAAATTAAGGGATTGATTATTTCCTTTTGTTTTGTTTCTATTTCTTGAACTTTCCTTGTATTTTTTAGCCTATAAAAAGGCGTCTAATGGAATAGAAGGGAGACAAATTACAGATAATTTGTGAGTTTATTCTCTTTGGTTCTTTGAAGGACTATTCAAACTTATCGGAATTCTTCCGTGGCGTTCATCATCGACTTATCAAACAGCTTTCTACTACTGTTTGTGGCGTCTTCCTTATACCAAGGTTCTTGCTTCGCATTAAACAACGGGTTGAGGTCAATTATACCGAGGTTCTTGTTTTTGTTGAAGCAACGGGTCGTGGTCTCCCATCCAAACCTGATCTAGAACGTTCTTGGATTTTCTCCTTTTCTTCTACTCTCGTTATTCTTGATGGGGTTCGCATCATTTGGTATCAAAACCAAGGATTTCTCATCTCAGGTTTGCCTATCTCATTTAAATTTAGTTTTGTTTTTTTTATCCAGCCAAATTTTTTTCTTCTACCCCATTTGAAATCTTATTCTGTTATTAACGAAAGAAAGAATCTGAAAAAAAAAGATCCGAAAAAAAAGATCCGAAAAAAAAGATCCAAAAAAAAAGAAGGTCAAAAAAAGAAAAGGGAGTAAAAGATTCTCTTTCGTTTGTTTCTAATACCAAAAATCTCCTCACCCCAAAGACCAAAATTTTTTTTTTTGAAATTTTGTTGAATTGTGCTTTGAAAATCTAATCACGCATATCCCTTGTTTTCTTACCTTTTGAACCTGAATTCCCTTGGTAAGTTCTTGGTGAATTGTTGCTGGAATTTTGAATATTGTTCGAATAGTTTCAAAAGAACTGAAAGAGGATTATCGAGTGGAAAAAGGCAAGAGTGGTGAGCATATTAGAGGGTAAAAACCGATTATACTGAGTGAAACACGAGTGGAATAGAGTGAATCATTCTTTGAGTGAAAACACGTGAGGGAGTGTGTGAGGTCCTTTCCTTTTTTTTGTTGTTTTCTAACTTTTATTTGCAGCAATCATGTCTCACAATAGTGAAAAGAGCACCGAAGGTGCTACAGGGATGGCTGACCCAAAGTTGCTCATGGTAGCCATGATGAGTGAGATGAGGCGTGTGATGAGATTAGAATTGGAGCTGGTACATGAGTGGATTGATTAGATGGGGAATACACGTTTGGAGCAGCCACAAAGCACTCATAAGGTGCATATGAGGGAAAGAGTTCAACATCGGGGAGTGAGAGATGAAGATGGAGAGTATTATGGGGCTGGTTTTGATGAAGAAGAAGATTGGGGTTCAGTTATTGGTAATAGGATATATGGAGGGCGGTTTAGAGAAGATAGGAATATGGAAGATAACAACTTGGGTAGTATTAAGATGAAGATTCTAGCGTTTAAAGGAAGAAACGACCCCGAGACTTATCTTGAGTGGGAGAAAAAAGTGGAGTTAGTTTTCGATTGCCACAACTACTCTAAGATGAAGAAGGTAAAACTTGCTGCCATTGAGTTTTCTGACTATGCTATTGTGTGGTGGGATCAATTAGTATTGAACAGGCGGCGAAATAGGAAATGACCGGTTGAGACATGGGAAGAGATGAAAATAGTGATGAGGAGGTAACTGGAGTGAGAAGGATTATCATCAAGAGATGGAAATTGCTATGATCCGGGCTAATATCGAAGAAGACCGAGAGGCTACTATGGCTAGGTTCTTGAATGGCTTGAATCAAGAAATTCATGACAGGGTGGAGATGCAACATTATGTGGAATTAGAGGATATGGTTCACATGGCCATCAAGGTGGAGCAACAACTCAAGAGGAGAGGTGGTACACGTGCATCCCATAATTCGGATTTTTCCCCATGGAAACCGAGTCATGTGTAGAAGAGGAGAAACCACTGCAAAACCTAAATTCGAGCCAAAACAAGAGACAACCAACCATGGCACTCAATGTAAATCTGACCCTTCCACTTCTCGAAATCGTGACATTGAGTGTTTTAAATGTAAAGGCAGGGGTCACATAGCAAGTCAATGCCCGAACAAAAGAGTCATGGTAATAAGGGGTAATGGAGAGATCGAAACCGATGACGAGTCCGATACCGATGCCACCATTGGAGGACGTAGATGAAGAAGAATATGCAGTTAAAGGTGAATTGTTAGTGTCAAGAAGACTTCTAAGTTTGCAAGCAAAAGAAATTGAAGAAGTACAGTGGGAGAACATCTTTCATACTAGGTGCTACGTCAAAGACAAGGTATGTAGTCTGATTGTTGATGGAGGAAGTTGTACTAATGTTGCAAGCACAACCTTGGTAGAGAAATTAGGACTACCCACACTGAAATATTCTAGGCCGTACAAGTTACAATGGCTAAATGATAGTAGCGAGGTAAAGGTAAATAAGCAGGTTTTGGTTTCATTCATCATCAAAAAATATGAAGATGAAATTTTGTGTGATGTAGTTCCGATACAAACAGGACATTTGCTATTAGGCCGACCGTGGCAATTCGATCGGAAAGTTAAATATGATGGCTTCACCAATAAATACTCGTTCGTGCTCAACCAAAAACGCATCACTCTTGTGCCAATGACACCAAAACAAGTTTATGAAGATCAAATGAGGTTGCAAAAAGAGAGTGATAAATAAAAGAGAGTGATCAAAAGAAAGAGAGTGAGCAAAAGAAAAAGAGTGAAAATCAGAGAGTGGCCGAGCAAAATGAGAGAGAAAAAGAAAATCAAAATTCAGCCATTGAGAGAAAATCAGAGAGAAAACAAAAGAATTTCTATGCAAAAGTGAGTGAGATTAAGCGAGCAATGTTTTCAAATCAGCCGATGATTGTACTTTTGTACAAAGAGGCATTTTTAAATACTAACGAACTTGATCCTGCTTTGCCCAGTTCTGTTGTTTCTCTTTTGCAGGAATTTGAGAATGTCTTTCCTGAGGAAACACCACATGGATTACCACCAATTCGAGCGATTGAACATCAAATTGATTTTGTTCCCGGTGCGACAATTCCAAACCGACCAACCTATAGGAGCAATCCCGAGGAGAAAAAGGAGCTTCAACGACAGTTAAGTAAGTTGTTGATAAGGGGTATGTGAGGCAGAGCATGAGTCCATGCGCCGTTCCGGTTTTACTTGTACCTAAGAAGGATGGGACATGGAGAATGTGCGTTGATTGTCGAGCCATCAACAACATCAGGGTAAAGTATCGTCATCCTACTCCTCGCTTAGATGATATGTTAGATGAGTTACATGGTTCTTGTGTATTCTCTAAGATTGATTTAAAAAGTGGTTATCATCAGATTAGAATGAAAGAAGGAGATGAATGGAAAACTGTCTTTAAAACAAAATATGATTTGTATGAATGGTTAGTTATGCCTTTTGGGTTGACTAATGCACCAAGCACTTTTATGAGACTTATGAATCATGTTTTGCGAGCATTTATAGGCAGCTTTGTTGTTGTCTATTTTGATGATATACTCATTTATAGCAAAAACTTGGCTAATCATGTCGTACATTTGAAATTAGTTTTTGATGTGCTTAGGAAAGAAAAGTTATTTGCTAACCTGAAAAAGTGTACTTTTTGCACCGATAAGCTTGTATTTCTAGGATTTGTTGTTAGTGCACAGGGTATACAGGTTGATGAAGAGAAGGTACGTGCAATCCGAGAGTGGCCGAGTCCCACAAGTGTAAGCAATGTTCGTAGTTTTCATGGACTTGCTAGTTTTTACAGGCTGTTTGTGAAGGACTTTAGTAGCATAGCCGCACCACTTACCGAAGTGATCAAGAAGAACGTCAGATTTAAATGGGGACAAGAACAAGAGAAGGTATTTCAGCTAATCAAAGAGACGCTAACCAACGCCCCCTTATTGTCTTTACCTAACTTTTCTAAAATGTTTGAGATTGAATGTGATGCTTCAGGTATTGGCATAGGCGCAGTTCTTATGCAGGTGGGACGAGCAATTGCTTACTTCAGCGAGAAATTAAGCGGGGCAACCTTAAATTACCCGACTTTTGACAAGGAGTTGTATGCATTGGTTCGAGCTTTGGAAACATGGCAACACTACCTATAGCTTAAAGAGTTCGTGATTCACACTGATCATGAGTCCTTGAAACACTTGAAGGGCCAACACAAGCTAAATAAAAGGCATGCTCGTTGGGTAGAGTTCATTGAGACATATCCATTTGTTATCAGGTATAAGCAAGGTAAGGAGAATGTGGTCGCCGATGTACTTTCTCGTAGGTATGCATTACTCTCTACACTTGATGCAAAATTGCTTGGTTTTGAACACAATAAAAGTTTATACATTGATGACCATGAATTTTGTGAAGAGTATCGGGTTTGTGAGAAAAACGCTTGTGGTAAGTTCTTTAGACATGATGGGTTCTTATTTCGAGAAAATAAATTATGTGTGCCTAGTTGTTCTTTGAGGGATTTGTTAGTACAGGAATCCCATGGAGGGGGATTAATGGGACATTTTGGGGTTGGTAAGACCTTAGTTATTTTGCAGGAACACTTCTATTGGCCACACATGAAACGAGATATTGAGCGAATTTGTGGTAGATGTGTCACATGTAGGCAAGCTAAATCCAGAGTGCAGCCCAACAGTTTGTATACTCCTTTACCCAGTCCTAGTGAGCCTTGGATTGATATTTCATTGGACTTTGTGTTAGGATTACCTAGGACTAAAGTGGAAGAGATTCGATTTTTGTGGTTGTGGATAGATTTTCTAAGATGGCACACTTTATTCCATGTCACAAAATGGATGATACTTCGCATGTTGCTGATTTGTTCTTTAGGGAGATTGTGAGATTGCATGGCATGCCTAGAACCATTATTTCGGATAGAGATGCTAAATTCTTGAGCTACTTTTGGAAGATTTTATGGTGTAAGCTAGGTACCAAGGTTTTGTTTTCTACTACTTGTTACTCACAAATTGATGGTCAAACCGAAGTAGTAAATAGGACTTTTCTACTTTATTGAGGGCAATAATTAAAAAAAACATCAAAATATGGGAAGAGTGTTTCCACATGTTGAGTTTGCTTATAATAGATCTACTCATTCTGCTACTAAATTCTCACCGTTTGAAATTATTTATGGGTTTAATCCTTTGACTCCATTGGATTTATCTCCATTACCTGTTTATGAGCGTGTTAATTTTGATGGAAAGAAAAAGCCTTATTTTGTTAAGCAGATACATGAGAAGGCAATGCTCAATATTGAGAGAAGAACGGAGCAGTATGTAAAACAAGCCAACAAGGGGCGTCACAAGCTTGTTTTTGAACCCGGAGATTGGGTGTGGTTGCATATGAGAACAGAGAGATTTCCGATGCAAAGACATTCCAAACTACTTCCAAGAGGGGATGGTCCTTTCCAAGTTTTAGAGCGCATCAATGACAACGCTTACAAACTAGATTTGCCCGGTGAGTACAATATTAGTGCTACTTTCTATGTTACTGATTTGAGTCATTTTGATATAGGTGATGATTTGAGGGCAAATCCTTTTCAAGAGGAGGGGAATGATGCAAATAATGGCTTGACTATAAAGGAGCCAGTTCAAGTTCCAACTGGGCCGATTACAAGAGCACAAGGAAAGAAGTTCAAAGATGCACTTAATGGGCTGGTTCAAGAGCTTTGGGCTCAAGCAAATTCGTGGAGGTCCATTGAGGATGGTTCACGAGTTCAACAAAGATGCATCAATCTGATTCAACTAGTAGAAGAATCTGGTAAAAATTGATTGTTTCCTTTTGTTTTATTTCTAAAACTTTCCTTGCATTGATCAGCAAATTAAGGGGCTGATTGTTTATTTTTGTTTTGTTTCTATTTCTTAAATTTTCCTTGTATTGATCATCCAAATTAAGGGGCTGATTGTTTCCTTTTATTTTATCTCTATTTCTTGAACTTTCCTTGTAGGAAACTTTTCTTGTATTTTTTTAGCTTATAAAAAGGTGTCTAATGGAATAGAAGGGAGACAGTTTACAGATAATTGGTGAGTTTATTCTCTTTGGTTCTTTGAAGGACTATTCGAACTTATCGAAATTCTTCCGTAGCGTTCATCATCGACTTATCAAACGACTCTCCACTATTGTTTGTCGCATCTTCCTAATACCAAAGTTCTTACTTCGCATTAAACAACGGGTTGAGGTCAATTATACCGAGATTCTTGTTTTTGTTGAAGCAACGGGTCGAGGTCTCCCATCCAAACATGATCGAGAACGTTCTTGGATTTTCTCCTTTTCTTCTACGGGTCTCGTTATTCTTGACGGGGTTCGAATCAAAAGGAGCGATGCCTCTGTTGACATCCACAGTTCAAGATCTCCAACAACTTTAAGAATCTTGACAGCAATAGTAATATTTTCTGCATGATGAAAGTAAAAGAGCGCCAACAGTAGGATTCTTACAGTTAGTGAAGTTTCACGAGGACGGAATCTAAAGGTTCAGCTAGCCGCCTATAAATAAGGACTCCCAAGGATATGGAAGGGCATCAGAAAATTCAACGGCTCCTCATACTCTGTGTGCTCCACTCCAACATCCTCACCATCCTTCTCATCCTCTCCCTAGCATTTTTCTAGTCTTGTGCCAGCCAATCAAATCTACTCCACTTGTAAAAACCACACTAAAGTTTACTCTTCCATATATTTTATTATTTTCTGAGCATTTTTTCCTCTTCGAGGAAAGTCTCTGGCAAAATATCCTTCCTCGTCATGCATAAAGCACCTGCACTCTTTCTTATCTCTTTGGGTAGAGGACTCATCACATTTCTTAATATATTTATTATTCTTGATAAATCATCTATCTTTCTCCATGGATTCCATCGGAAATTAAACTAGACACTAACTTTGGTTTCTTTTCTTGTGTTTCTTTTCCTATCTTCTAGCTTTCACCAATTATTTTTTCATAACACTTTCATCCTTTAAGGGAGTTACTAATTCAGTTTTCATTTTTTTTTATAAGATTTTATATTAAGGCAGTCATTCTATATTATTTTAAATGCGTAATGGATTTTCTCAATTCATTTTAGATAATCTGAATATTCGTTTTGTGTCTTAGTAATTATGGGCTTGGGAGCTTGTGAAAAAATGGATCAAGTCAATTTTGTATCTTATCGTACTCTAACTTGTAAAAGTATTTCGAAAATATTTTGCAGTATTCTTCAAACTCATATATTTCACATAACAGAATTTTTGACAAAGGCATAAAGAATTTCTTCCTTTTAGGCTTTGTCATCTATGAATCCACATAAATTTTCTTTTATGATTTTTATGAAATCGGTAAGGATATCATCAAATCCAGTGAATTTGGCATCTTCAATCCATTTTCTTCGTTTATTTTTTTTCTTTCTTCCCAATTTATCCACTGTTTCTTTCATTGCAATATAGTGCCCATGATGTAATTAATGAATTTTTCCTTGTCTCAAGTTCCTTGTAGTAGCATCCCCTCTAGAATCAGAGCGTCCTCTTTGATATCAGAACCCACCCGTTTCTTATTGGGCAGGAGGGATTTGTAGTCAATATGTCTTCAGTGTAATGTCTACTATTTCGATATGTACTGTATAATTTGAATTATTATAAATTAGATTGTGCTTAATTTGGTGTGTTAGATAAACCTTTTGTGTATTTTATTTTATGTGATTTTATTACAAAATATTCATAAAAAATCACCAAAAAACATAAAAATTCCCCAAAATTCGGAAAAAATCCTTTAAAGTTGGAAATTTGAAAACAATATTTAAAATTAAAGAAAATTTCATTAAAATTACTATAGCAAATTTAAAAAATCATTTAAAATTAAGAAAAAATAAGAAAGATTAGTAGAAAATTAAAAAAAACAACCATGAAAAAATTGGAAAAATTAGGGGAAATATGGAAAATCAGAAAAAAATAAAAAAAATGGGAATAATTCAGAAAAGCTCTTTTTCATACCTTTTAGTTCTTATAATGTATCAAATTGACTATAAGAACGACTTTCCTCTCTTAAAATTTGTATTGATATTATTCTAATTTCAGTCTAAGTGTCTCTTACGAAATTTGAGTAAGCTAAAAAATTAGATTTTTGTGTGTGGCATTTGTTGCTGCGGATAGGCATTTGTGGGCTGACGTGATAAATTACTGCAAGCGCATAGTGTCAGTGTAGCACTGTACATGTCGTCCCATAGAGATCTAAGGTATTTTGCGTTTCTTACTATTTCTTTAGTTCTAGCGGATTAACTAAGAATTTTTAAATTGAGAGAAAATTGGTTCTATATTCTAGAGATTAGCCTAAAATTTCGAATCCATTAGAATAATAGCCTAACAAAAAATTATCTCTTTCTTCCTATCTTTTTAATTATGCACGGTTAAATAACATATTAAAAAGGTGATCTTTTTAATTTGATTTTAATCAAGTGCTTCTAAGTATGACCTATCAAATGATGTGCAAGTATAAACCATCAACGATAACACCTTTCTTAAAAATAAATCATATCCAGTAGAAAATCTCATAAACAAAAGAAAAGAAATAAACTTCAAACCCTAATCTAAGCATAAGCTATCAAGAAACCTAATCCATGTATTACCTATCAAAGAAATCAGATTTACAAGTTTATTCAAGTCAATTTATTTATAGGAAAATCTTGTTAATGATTCTAGAAATAAACAAAGAATATGAATTCCAAATCTCATCTAAGCATAGATTACCAAAATATTAATTAAGCATAATCTATCAAAGAATTATAATTTACAAACTCTATCCTTTATTTATTTATAGAAAAATCACAACTTTATTTCTTTTTAGGAAGAAGATGAGATAAATCCATATTAAATCTATTAAACTAACTTCATCTACATCCTAGGGCTAAAGAAAATTAGCTACACATGATTCTAGAAAGCAATTAAATCTTTTTATTTATGAAAGCTAATAAATCTAATCTAGTAAGCAATAAAAGCTAAACTAGAAAGCAATTAACTCTATCTAGAAAGTAAATAAATAACCAAAAGCAATGACCTACCTCTGGAGCATGGTATTGTAGTCGTCACCCCTTTAGAAAAACCCAAATTTTATTGATTTAAAACGAGTACAAAACTTCAGGATTCTCCTTTGAATACAAGGATACGGCCAATATATAGGCCTCGGAAATCAAACCCTAATTCTAGCAGAACTACAAGACCAATAAATTACAAAGAAGCCATGCGAGAAAACTCGGCTATTGTTGCCCACTTTGGACTGCGAACTAGCGGTAATCACCGCTAATTAGCGGTAAAAATATTTGATAAATTCATGAAAGTTTTTCCACGTGCAACTCTTCTCTTTTGAATTTACTTTTCATGACTGTATTCGATTTGAGTCTCTACAACATTATAGTCTCGTAATCTTGCCCACTTTACAAACTTTTCGGACTTTGATTTCCGACTCTAACTCTGATTTCATGCCATCTCCTTGCGTGAATAAAATTCCTGAAAAACACACTAACAATACCCGAGTAGCATTATTTATATACAAAAATAGGTAATATGAAGGCTATAAATATGCAATATATGGCACTCATCACACCCCCACACTTATCTTTTGCTAGTTCTCGAGCAAAACCTAAACCTAAAAGAAAAATAAAAATCCTAACTCACTTTCGTAGAAATCGCGATTACACTTGGCACATGCAACAAGCTTTTAAATCCCTAGATTACCCTAGTAGACGAGTGTTGTCTCATTAGGGTTTGCAATGAATATACTCACAAAATTCATGAAAAAAATAGATTAAGAAATAAAGAAAATAAAAAAAAAGGATAACCAAAAATCAAGAAAAATAAAAAATTTGTATGAAAGAAAGAAAAATCTTTTTTTATAATATTTTCATCAATTAATCTCACTAATATACAAACTCAAGAACGCATTTAGATTATCAATTTCCAAATCGAGCGTCATATCAGATACACTTATCTTTTTAATCGAAAATTTAAATTCTATCTTTCAATACACACTGACAGATAATCCATTGGCTTCTATACATCTACGTGCATGTGTGATAGTCTACTTTGGTTTTGAACTCCAACTCTAACTCATGATTCATCTCCTCTCTCTCATAACAATTTTTTTCTTTTTTTCCTTTTTTTTCTTTTTTTTAATAATATTTCACCTTTCATGCGAATATTCACGCTTGCTTAGGCGCAACATACCCGATTACTCGGCTCATACTCTTTTTTTCTTCTTTTTAGAATATTTTACCTTTCATGAGAATATTTACACTTACTTAGGCACAAAGTACCCGATTACTTGGATCATACTCTTTTTTCACTCTTGAGTCTATTGCCTTAATACCAGACACACCCCATTATTTTATCACTCTTGAGGCTATTGCCTTAATACCAGGCTCAACCCATTATTTTATTCTCACTTTTTTTTTGTTTAGAGAGAGAAAACTTACTCAATCGTTATCATCTTTATCCTTAACCTATTAAACTATTGTGAAGTAAAAAAATAGATTTATACTTGCCTCAAAACTATTGTTAGTGGTATTTATTTTTCAGATTTTAATATTTTTCATAAAATTCAAAGTGTATCATCCAATCTACTCTCCTATCCAATTTCAAATCTAAATTTGTTCCTTCATCTATAATTAGGTTGATCTATTAACAAAAATACATAATTTTTTTTCCTTTTTTTTAGTTAGTTACCCTAAAAACTACCTAAAGTGTAAAATAAAGAAACCCAAAATTCTAAAAATAAAATAAAGATTCTAAAAAAACTAAAAAACCTAGAAAACACAAAAAAATATCCTAACCCACTCCTCCACACCTAAACTCATATATGCCCTCATACACAAACCAAGGGTGGTAAAATAAATAAGAAAACTATTATACAAATATTATACACTTAGTAGAAAATTCAAACGGTTACGACCTCTTGATCGCTTTCGACTCTCATAATGTGTCCTTTTACGTTTTGATATGGATGAACTTAGTTTTTTTGTCAATTTTGCATTTAATCTCTCCATTTTATTTTTGATTTTTCTCAATTTATTTCTACCCTTTATTTTTTTATTCAATAATAAAATTTTGAAGTTGGAAAGCGTACCTTTACCATCGTTCATATTCCATCCACGAGCATCTTTCATATTAGTAAGTATTTTAGTTTTATCAACTTGTGAAATAACATACTCATTTTGGTGTTGTGGAATCATGAGCTCGATTTTGGAGGGCTCTTTCAAATAATCAGGTACCATGACCTCTTCTTTTTTAGGTTCTTTCCATTCTTCTAATATTTTGGGCTCGTCATGCAAATTTTCTTCAAATCTGCATCAAAATTCTCAAAATAAAATGCCATACTAGTGGACTTATCATTATCTAAGTTATTATGAAGGGATAAAAATTCTTCTTCACAAATTTCTTCACAATTTCCATTAAAAGAATCAAATGATAATGTATCACTAGCAAGCTCACCATGAGGTAAATCATCAAGCAAAATATTTTCTTTATCGCTAATTTCATCATTATTATTGTCACAATAGTCTAAAATAGGTTGATCACAATGTTGAATTATAGATTCATCATGCACACAATTATTTAACTCATTTTGAATCATATCTACTTCAAAAGATGACTGAAGTGGTTGCTCGTTAGAGTTAGATATGTTCAAACTATTAGATGATTGATCTCCAAAAAGTTTAGTTTGAGAAATTGCTTTAAGAAGATCTTCCATACAAGATTCAATTTGAAATGATGATTTTTGAGATGATGATTTTAGCAAAACTTCTATATCTTCCTCTATTCTACATCTTCGTTCCTCAGACTCATGATCGCAATTTTTCTTATTTTTCTCAAATGATTGCATCTCGAGATCATGAGTAAAATTTGAAGAATTATATGATGGATCCATGTACATATTTGATGACAGATATGAAGTGGTTGGAGGTAGATTCTCATGACATGCATATCTCGCTTCTAATCTTTTAAATTTTTCATCTAATATGTTCAATTGAATATCTTGTTTATGATTGAATTTAGAACATGAAGAAGAATAGCCCATAAAAAAAGAATCAAATTGAGAACTCTCTTGTATAGCTCTTGATTATATGCAAAATTAGAATTATTCATCTATTCATAATTGTAATTTTGTGTATAATAAGCGCTCGTAGGTTCATTATATGTATTGTGAATTTGATTATGATCTAATCCTAGTGAACTTCCTATTTATGGACACTGATAATAATTATGATATGGATCACGACAATTATAGCAACCAGTTTGCTTTTGAAACATTTTTTTAAATTTTTTTTTCTTGAAAAAAAAGTGGAGAGGGAGAGAGATGGAAAAGAAAAAAAGATTGATTGTTTTTTTTTGAATTTTTTTTGCAGAACTAGGGAACTAAATTACAAAACAGGAAGAAATTTGGGTTCAGAATTACCTTTATTTGCCGTTAATTGGAGGTTTTGGCCGCTAAATAGTGGCTAAACTAGAGAGTTTGAGTCTCTGGCTTCTGCTGCTTAGTCCAGAGGCTCTTTTGATCCTTTTTTGTCTTCCTGTATCTGCAATTTCTATTTTTTTGCACACTCAACACACACTGTTAACCCGTAAAACTTTAGAAAAAGCAAGAAAAATTCCGTCGATCTCCGGCAATGGCGCCAAAAACTTGATGTGATAAATTACTGCAAGCGCACAGTGTCAGAGTAGCACTGTACATGTCGTCCCACAAGGATCTATGGTGTTTTGCATTTTTTGCTATTTCTTTACTTCTAGTGGATTAACTAAGAGTTTTTAAATTGAGAGAAGATTGGTTCTAAGTTCTAAAGATTAGTCTAGAATTTCGAATCCATTAGAATAATAGCCTAACAATGAATTATCTCTTTCTTCATATCTTTTTAGTTATGCACGGTTAAGTAACATATTAAAAATGTGATCTTTTTAATTTGATTTTAATCAAATGCCCCTAAGTATATGACCTATCAAGTGATGTGCAAGTATAGACAATCAAAGATAACACCTTTCTTAAAAATAAATTATATCCAGTAGAAAATCTCATAAACAAAAGAAAAAAATAAACTTCAAACCCTAATCTAAGCATAGGTTATCAAGAAACCTAATCCAAGTATAACCTATCAAAGAAATCAGATTTACAAGTTTATTAAAGTCAATTTATTTATAGGAAAATCCTTTTAATGATTCTAGAAATAAACAAAGAATATAAATTCCTAATCTCATCTAAGCATAGATTATCAAAATATTTATTCAGCATAATCTATCAAAGAATTATGATTTACAAACTCTATCCTTTATTTATTTATAGAAAAATCACAACTTTATTTCTTTTTAGGAAGAAGATGAGATAAATCCATATTAAATCTATTAAACTAACTTCATCTACATCTTATGGCTAAAGAAAATTAGCTACACATGATTCTAGAAAGCAATTAAATCTATTTTTATTTATGAAAGCAAATAAATCTTATCTAGAAAGTAATAAAAGCTAAACTAGAAAGCAATTAACTCTATCTAGAAAGCAAATAAAGAACTAAAAGTAATGGCTTACCTCTGGAGCACGGTATTGCGGTCGTCACCCCTTAAGCAAATCCCTAATTTTATTGATTTAAAACGAGTACAAATCTTCCTGAAAAACACACTAACAATACCCGAGTAGTATTATTTATATACAAAAATAGGTAGTATGAAGGCTATAAATATGCAATATATGACACTCATCACACTCCCACACCTATCTTTTCCTAGTCCCCGAGCAAAACCTAAACCTAAAAAGAAAAATAAAAATCCTAACACACTTTCGCAGGAATCGCGATTGCACTTAGCACGTGCAACAAGCCTTTAAATCTCTAGGTTACCCTAGTGGACGAGTGTTGTCTCGTGAGGGGTTTGCAGTGAATATACCACAAAATTCAAGAAAAAAATAGATTAAGAAATAAAAAAAATAAAAATAAGGATAACCAAAAATCAAGAAAAATAAAAATTTTGTACGAAAAAAAGAAAAATCTTTTTTTTATAATATTTTTATCAATTAATCTCACCAATATACAAACTTAAGAACGCATTTAGATTATCAATTTCCAAATCGAGCGTCATATTAGATACACTTATCTTTTTAATCGAAAATTTAAATCCTATCTTTCAATACACACTGACAGATAATCCATTAGCTCCAATACATCTACGTGCACGTGTGATAGTCTACTTTGGTTTTGGACTCCAACTCTAACTCATGATTCATCTCCACTCTCTCATAACAATTTTTTTCTTTTTTTCTTTTTTTTTTCTTTTTTAAAGAATATTTCACCTTTCATGTGAATATTTACACTTACTTAGGCGCAATATACCCGATTACTCGGCTCATACTCTTTTTTTCTTCTTTTTAGCATATTTCACCTTTCATGAGAATATTCATGCTTACTTAGGCGCAAAATAGCCGATTACTTGGATCATACTCTTTTTTCACTCTTGAGTCTATTGTCTTAATACCATGCGCACCCCATTATTTTATCACTCTTGAGGCTATTGCCTTAATACCAGGCTCACCCCATTATTTTATTCTTATTTTTTTTCTTTTTATTAGAGAGAGAAGACTTACTCAATTGTTATCATTTTTGTCCTTAACCTAATAAATTATTGTGAAGTGAAAAATAGATGTATACTTGGCTCAAAACTATTGTTAGCGGTATTTATTTTTCAGATTTTAATATTTTTCATAAAATTCAAAGTGATCGTCCAATCTACTCTCCTATCCAATTTCAAATCTAAATTTGTTCCTTCATGAGTAATTAGGTTGATCTATTAATAAAAATACATAATTTTTTTCCTTTTTTTTTTAGTTAGTTACCGTAAAAACTACCTATAGTGTAAAATAAAGAAACCAAAAAATCTAAAAATAAAATAAATATTCTAAAAAAAACTAAAAATCCTAGAAAAACACAAAAAATATCCTAACCCACTCCCCCACACCTAAACTCGTATATGCCCTCATACACAAACCAAGGGTGGTAAAATAAATAAGAAAACTATTACACAAATATTATATACTTATTAGAAACTTCAAACGGTTACGACCTCTTGATCGTTTTCCACTCTCATAATGTGTCCTTTTACGTTTTGATATGGATGAACTTAGTTTTTTTGCCAGTTTTGCATTTAATCTCTCCATTTTATTTTTGATTTTTCTCAATTTATTTCTACCTTTCTTTTTTATTCAATAATAAAATTTTGAAGTTGGAAAGCGTAACTTTACCATCGTTCATATTCCATCCACGAGCATCTTTCATATTAGTAAGTATTTTAGTTTTATCAACTTGTGAAATAACATACTCACATTGGTGTTGTGGAGTCATGAGCTTGATTTTGGAGGGCTCTTCCAAATAATCTGGTACCATAATCTCTTCTTTTTGAGGTTCTTTCCACTCTTCTAATATTTTGGGCTCGTCATGCAAATTTTCTTCAAACCTGTCATCAAAATTCTCAAAAGAAATCGCCATACTAGTGGATTTATCATTAGTCAAGTTATTATAACGGGATAAAAATTCTTCTTCATAAATTTCTTTACAATTTCCATCAAAAGAATCAAATGATAATGTATCACTAGCAAGCTCACCATGAGGAAAATCATTAAGCAAAATATTTTCTTTATCGCTAATTTCTTTATAATTATTGTCACAATGGCCTAAAATATGTTGATCACAATGTTGAATTATATACTCATCATGCACAAAATTATTTAACTCATTTTGAATCATATCTACTTCCAAACATGACTGAAGTGGCCGCTCGTTGTCGTAAGATATGTTCAAACTATTAGATGGTTGATCTCCAAAAAGTTTAGTTTGAGAAATTGCTTTAAGAAGATCTTCCATAAAAGATTCAATTGGATGAATGATTTTTGAGATGATGATTTTAGCAAATCTTCCATATCTTCCTCTATTCTACGTCTTCGTTCCTCAGACTGATCATGATCGTAATTTTTCTTATTTTTCTCAAATGATTGCATCTCGAGATCATGAGTGAAATTTGAAAAATGATATGATGGATCTATATACATATTTGATGAGAGATATAATGTTGTTGGAGGTGGATTCTCATGACATGCATATCTCGCTTCAAATCTTTTTACTCTTTCACCGAACATGTTCAATTGAATATCTTGTTCATGATTAAATGTAGAACATGAAGATGAATAGTCCATAAAGAAAGAATCAGATGGAGAACTCTCTTGGTATGGCTCTTGATTATATGCAAAATTAGAATTATTCATCTATTAATAATTGTAATTTTGTGTATAAGAAGCGCTCGTAGGTTCATTATATGTGTTGTGAATTTGAATATGATCTAATCCTAGTGAACTTCCTATCCATTGACATTGATAATATTTATGATATTGATCACGACAATTATAGCAACCAGTTTGCTTTTGAAACATTTTTTTTAATTTTTTTTTTTTTGAAAAAAGGTGGAGAGGGAGAGAGATGGAAAAGAAAAAAAGATTGATTGTTTTTTTTTTGAATTTTTTTTGCAGAACTAGGGAACTAAATTACAAAACAGGAAGAAATTTGGGTTCAGAATTACCTTTATTGGCCGTTAATTGGAGGTTTTGGCCGCTAAATAGTGGCTAAACTAGAGAGTTTGAGTCTCTGACTTCTGTTGCTTAGTCCAAAGGCTCTTTTGGTCCTTTTTGTCTTCCTGTATCTGCAATTTCTATTTCCTGCACACTCAATACACACTGTTAACCCATAAAACTTTAGAAAAAGCAAGAAAAATACCGTCGATCTCCGGCAATGGTGCCAAAAACTTGATGTGATAAATTACTGCAAGCGCACAGTGTCAGAGTAGCACTGTACAGGTCGTCCCACAAGGATCTATGGTGTTTTGTGTTTCTTACTATTTCTTTACTTCTAGTGGATTAACTAAGAGTTTTTAAATTGAGAGAGGATTGGTTCTAAGTTCTAGAGATTAGTTTAGAATTTCGAATCCATTAGAATAATAGCCTAACAATGAATTATCTCTTTCTTCCTATCTTTTTATTTATGCACGGTTAAGTAACATATTAAAAAGGTGATCTTTTTAATTTGATTTTAATCAAATGTCCCTAAGTATATGACCTATCAAGTGATGTGCAAGAATAGACAATCAAAGATAACACCTTTCTTAAAAATAAATCATATCCAGCAGAAAATCTCATAAACAAAAGAAAAAAATAAACTTCAAACCCTAATCTAAGCATAGGTTATCAAGAAACCTAATCCAAGTATAACCTATCAAAGAAATCGAATTTAAAAGTTTATTCAAGTCAATTTATTTATAGAAAAATCCTTTTAAAGATTCTAGAAATAAACAAAGAATATAAATTCCAAATCTCATCTAAGCATAGATTATCAAAATATTTATTCAGCATAATCTATCAAAGAATTATGATTTACAAACTCTATCCTTTATTTATTTATAGAAAAATCACAACTTTATTTCTTTTTAGGAAGAAGATGAGATAAATCCATATTAAATCTATTAAACTAACTTCATCTATATCTTATGGCTAAAGAAAATTAGCTATACATGATTCTAGAAAGCAATTAAATCTATTTTTATTTATGAAAGCAAATAAATCTTATCTAGAAAGTAATAAAAGCTAAACTAGAAAGCAATTAACTCTATCTAGAAAGCAAATAAAGAACTAAAAGTAATGGCTTACCTCTGGAGCACGGTATTGCGGTCGTCACCTCTTAAGCAAATCTCTAATTTTATTGATTTAAAACGAGTACAAATCTTCCTGAAAAACACACTAACAATACCCGAGTAGTATTATTTATATACAAAAATAGGTAATATGAAGGCTATAAATATGCAATATATGACACTCATCACACTCCCACACCTATCTTTTGCTAGTCCCCGAGCAAAACCTAAACCTAAAAAGAAAAATAAAAATCCTAACACACTTTCGCAGAAATCACGATTGCACTTAGCACGTGCAACAAGCCTTTAAATCCCTAAGTTACCCTAATGGACGAGTGTTGTCTCGTGAGGGTTTGCAGTGAATATACCCACAAATGTCAAGAAAAAAAATAGATTAATAAATAAATAAAATAAAAATAAGGATAACCAAAAATCAAGAAAAATAAAAATTTTGTACGAAAAAAAGAAAAAACTTTTTTTATAATATTTTTATCAATTAATCTCACCAATATACAAACTTAAGAACGCATTTAGATTATCAATTTCCAAATCGAGTGTCATATTAGATACACTTATCTTTTTAATCGAAATATTAAATCCTATATTTCAATACACACTGACAGATAATCCATTAGCTCCAATACATCTACGTGCATGTGTGATAGTCTACTTTAGTTTTGGACTCCAACTCTAACTCATGATTCATCTCCACTCTCTCATAACAATTTTTTTCTTTTTTTCTTTTTTTTTTCGTTTTTTAAGAATATTTCACCTTTCATGTGAATATTTACACTTACTTAGGCGCAATATACCCGATTACTCGGCTCATACTCTTTTTTTTCTTCTTTTTAGAATATTTTACCTTTCATGAGAATATTCACGCTTACTTAGGCGCAAAATAGCCGATTACTTAGATCATACTCTTTTTTCACTCTTGAGTCTATTGTCTTAATACTAGGCGCACCCCATTATTTTATCACTCTTGAGGCTATTTCCTTAATACCAGGCTCACCCCATTTTTTATTCTCATTTTTTTTCTCTTTTTTAGAGAGAGAAGACTTACTCAATTGTTATCATCTTTGTCCTTAACCTAATAAACTATTGTGAATTGAAAAATAGATGTATACTTGGCTCAAAACTATTGTTAGCGGTATTTATTTTTCAAATTTTAATATTTTTCATAAAATTCAAAGTGTATCGTCCAATCTATTCTCCTATCCAATTTCAAATCTAAATTTGTTCCTTCATCTGTAATTAGGTTGATCTATTAATAAAAATACATAAATTTTTTCCTTTTTTTTTTTAGTTAGTTACCCTAAAAACTACCTATAGTGTAAATAAAAAAACCAAAAATCTAAAAATAAAATAAATATTCTAAAAAAAACTAAAAATCCTAGAAAAACACAAAAAATATCCTAACCCACACTCCCACACCTAAACTCGTATATGCCCTCATACACAAACCAAGGGTGGTAAAATAAATAAGAAAACTATTACACAAATATTATATACTTATAAGAAAATTCAAACGGTTACGACCTCTTGCTCGCTTTCCACTCTCATAATGTGTCCTTTTACGTTTTGATATGGATGAAATTAGTTTTTTTGTCAGTTTTGCATTTAATCTCTCCATTTTATTTTTGATTTTTCTCAATTTATTTCTACCTTTCTTTTTTATTCAATAATAAAATTTTGAAGTTGGAAAGCGTAACTTTACCATCGTTCATATTCCATCCACGAACATCTTTCATATTATTAAGTATTTTAGTTTTATCAACTTGTGAAATAACATACTCACATTGGTGTTGTGGAATCATGAGCTCGATTTTGGAGGGCTCTTCCAAATAATCTGGTACCATAATCTCTTCTTTTTGAGGTTCTTTCCACTCTTCTAATATTTTGGGCTCGTCATGCAAATTTTCTTCAAACCTGTCATCAAAATTCTCAAAAGAAATTGCCATACTAGTGGACTTATCATTAGTCAAGTTATTATAAAGGGATAAAAATTCTTCTTCACAAATTTCTTTACAATTTCCATCAAAAGAATCAAATGATAATGTATCACTAGCAAGCTCACCATGAGGAAAATCATTAAGCAAAATATTTTCTTTATCGCTAATTTCTTCATAATTATTGTCACAATTGTCTAAAATAGATTGATCACAATGTTGAATTATAGACTCATCATGCACAAAATTATTTAACTCATTTTTAATCATATCTACTTCCAAAGATGACTGAAGTGGCCGCTCGTTGTCGTAAGATATGTTCAAACTATTAGATGGTTGATCTCCAAAAAGTTTAGTTTGAGAAATTGCTTTAAAAAGATCTTCCATAAAAGATTCAATTGGATGAATGATTTTTGAGATGATGATTTTAGCAAATCTTCCATATCTTCCTCTATTCTACGTCTTCGTTCCTCAGACTGATCATGATCGTAATTTTTCTTATTTTTCTCAAATGATTGCATCTCGAGATCATGAGTGAAATTTGAAAAATAATATGATGGATCTATATACATATTTGATGAGAGATATAATGTGGTTGGAGGTAGATTCTCATGACATGCATATCTCGCTTCAAATCTTTTTACTCTTTCACCTAATATGTTCAATTGAATATCTTGTTCATGATTGAATGTAGAACATGAAGATGAATAGCCCATAAAGAAAGAATCAGATGGAGAACTCTATTGGTATGGCTCTTGATTATATGCAAAATTAGAATTATTCATCTATTCATAATTGTAATTTTGTGTATAAGAAGCGCTCGTAGCTTCATTATATGTGTTGTGAATTTGAATATGATCTAATCCTAGTGAACTTCCTATCCATTGACACTGATAATAATTATGATATTGATCACGACAATGATAGCAATCAGTTTGATTTTGAAACATTTTTTTTATTTTTTTTTTGAAAAAAGGTGGAGAGGGAGAGAGATGGAAAAGGAAAAAAAGATTGATTGTTTTTTTTTGAATTTTTTTTTTACAGAACTAGTGAACTAAATCACAGAACAGGAAAAAATTTGGGTTCAGAATTACCTTTACCTGCTGCTAATTGGCGGTTTTGGCCGCTAAATAGTGGCTAAACCAGAAGTTTGACTCTCTGGTTTCTGCTGCTTAGTCCATAAGCTCTTTTGATTCTTTTTGTCTTCCTGTATCTGCAATTTCTATTTCCTGCACATTCAACACACACTGTTAACCCGTAAAACTTTAGAAAAAGCAAGAAAAATACTGTCGATCCCGGGCACCGGCGCTAAAAACTTGATGTGATAAATTACTGTAAGCGCACAGTGTCGGTGTAGCGTTGTGCATGTCGTCCCACAGGGATCTAACGTGTTTTGCGTTTCTTACTATTTCTTTAGTTCAGTGGATTAACTAACAATTTTTAAATTGAGAGAAAATTGATTGTAAGTTCTAGAGATTAGTCTAGGATTTCGAATCCATTAGAATAATAGCCTAACAATGAATTATCTCTTTTTTTCTATCTTTTTAATTATGCACGGTTAAGTAACATATTAAAAAGGTGATTTTTTAATTTAATTTTAATCAAGTGCCCATAAGTATGACCTATCAAGTGATGTGCAAGTATAGACCATAAAAAATAACACTTTTCTTAAAAATAAATCATATCCAGTAGAAAATCTCATAAACAAAAGAAAAGAAATAAACTTCAAACCCTAATCTAAGTATAGGCTATCAAGAAACCTAATCCAAGTATGACCTATCAAAGAAATTAGATTTACAAGTTTATTCAAGTCAATTTATTTATAGGAAAATCTTGTTAATGATTCTAGAAATAAACAAAGAATATGATTCCAAATCTCATCTAAGCATAGATTATCAAAATATTAATTAAGCATAATCTATCAAAGAATTATGATTTACAAACTCTATCCTTTATTTATTTATAGAAAAATCACAACTTTCTTTTTAGGAAGAAGATGATAAATCCATATTAAATCTATTAAACTAACTTCATCTACATCCTAGGGCTAAAGAAAATTAGCTACACATGATTCTAGAAAGCAATTAAATAAATCTAATCTAAAAAGTAATAAAACCTAAACGAGAAAGCAACTAACTCTATCTAGAAAGCAAATAAAGAACTAAAAACAATGGTTTATTTCTGGAACACGGTATTGTGGCCGTCACCTCTTAAGCAAAACCCTAATTTTATTGATTTAAAACGAGTACAAAACTTCAGACTTCTCCTTAGAATACAAGGATACGGCCAATTTATAGGCTTCGGAAATCAAACCCTAATTCTAGCAGAACTACAAGACCACTAAATTACAACGAAGCCGTGAGAGAAAACTCGGCTATTGGAGCCCACTTTGGGTCGCTAACTAGCAGTAGTTACCGCTAATTAGCGGTACAAATAATTGATAAATTCGTGAAATTTTTTCCACGTGCAACTCTTGTCTTGTACATTTAATTTTCCTGACTGTATTAGACTTTGAGTCTCTGCAGCATCGTAGTCTCATAGTCTTACCCACTTTAGAAAATTTTCGGACTTTGATTTCTGACTCTAACTCTGATTTCATACCATCTCCTTGTGTGAATAAAATTCCTGAAAAACACACTAACAATACCCGAGTAGCATTATTTATATAAAAAAATAGGTAATATAAAGGCTATAAATATGCAATATATGACACTCATCATACCCCCACACCTATCTTTTGCTAGTCCCCATGCAAAACCTAAACCTAAAAAGAAAAATAAAAATCCTAACTCACTTTCGCAGGAATCGCAATTGCACTTAGCACATGCAACAAGCCTTTAAACCCCTAGGTTACCCTAGTGGACGAGTGTTGTCTCGTGAGGGTTTGCAGTGAATATACCCACAAAATTTATGAAAAAAATAGATTAAGAAATAAATAAAATAAAAATAAGGATAACCAAAAATCAAGAAAAATTAAAATTTTGTACGAAAGAAAGAAAAATCTTTTTTTATAATATTTTAATCAATTAATCTTACTAATATACAAACTCAAGAATGCATATAGATTATCAATTTCCAAAACGAGCGTTGTATCAGATACACTTATCTTTTTAATCGAAAATTGAAATTCTATCTTTCAATACACACTAACAGATAATCCATTGGTTCCTATACATCTACGTGCACGTGTGATAGTCTACTTTGGTTTTAGACTCTAACTCTAACTCATTATTCATCTCCTCTCTCACAATTTTTTTCTTTTTTTCCTTTTTTTTCTTTTTTTAAGAATATTTCACCTTTCATGCGAATATTCATGCTTGCTTAAGCGCGACATACCCGATTTCTCGGCTCATACTCTTTTTTTTCCTTTTTTTTAGAATATTTCACCTTTCAGGCGAATATTCACGCTTACTTAGGCGCAAAGTACCCGATTACTTAGATCATACTCTTTTTTCACTCTTGAGTCTATTGCCTTAATACCAGGCGCACCCCATTATTTTATCACTTTTGAGCCTATTGCCTTAATACCAGGCTCACCCCATTATTTTATTCTCACTTTTTTCTTTTTTTTTTTGTTTAGAGAGAGAAGACTTACTCAATCGTTATCATCTTTATTCTTAACCTAATAAACTATTGTGAAGTGAAAAATAGATCTATATTTGCCTCAAAACTATTGTTAGCGGTATTTATTTTTCAAATTTTAATATGTTTCATAAAATTCAAAGTGTATCATCCAATCTACTCTCCTATCCAATTTTAAATCTAAATTTGTTCCTTCATCTGTAATTAGGTTGATCTATTAATAAAACTACATAAATGTTTTCCTTTTTTTAGTTAGTTACCCTAAAAACTACCTAAAGTGTAAAATAAAAAAATCCAAAAGTCTAAAAATAAAATAAAGATTCTAAAAAAACTAAAAATCCTAGAAAAACACAAAAAAATATCTAACCCACTCCCCCACACCTAAACTCGTACATGCCCTCATACACAAACCAAGAGTGGTAAAATAAATAAGAAAACTATTATACAAATATTATATACTTATTAGAAAATTCAAACGGTTACGACCTCTTGATCGCTTTCCACTCTCATAATGTGTCCTTTTACGTTTTGATATGGATGAACTTAGTTTTTTTGTCAGTTTTGCATTTAATCTCTCAATTTTATTTTTGATTTTTCTCAATTTATTTCTACCATTTCTTTTTTATTCAATAATAAAATTTTGAAGTTGGAAAGCGTAACTTTACCATCGTTCATATTCCATCCACGAGTATCTTTCATATTAGTAAGTATTTTAGTTTTATCAACTTGTGAAATAATATACTCACTTTGGTGTTGTGGAATCATGAGCTCCATTTTGGAGGGCTCTTTCAAATAATTAGGTACCATGACCTCTTCTTTTTGAGCTACTTTCCATTCTTCTAATATTTTGGGCTCGTCATGCAAATTTTCTTCAAACCTGTCATCAATATTCTCATAAGAAAATGTCATACTAGTGGACTTATCATTAGTCAAGTTATTATGAAGGGATAAAAATTCTTCTTCACAAATTTCTTCACAATTTCCATCAAAAGAATCAAATGATAATGTATCACTACTAAGCTCACCATGAGGTAAATTATCAAGCAAAATATTTTCTTTATCGCTAATTTCTTCATAATTATTGTTACAATTGTCTAAAATAGGTTGATCACAATATTGAATTATAGACTCATCATACACAAAATTATTTAACTCATTTTGAATCATATCTACTTCAAAACATGACTGAAGTGGTTGCTCGTTGTCGTAAGATATGTTCAAACTATTAGATGGTTGATCTCCAAAAAGTTTAGTTTGAGAAATTGCTTTAAGAAAATCTTCCATACAAGATTAAATTTGAAAGGATGATTTTTGAGATGATGATTTTAGCAAATCTTCCATATCTTCCTCTATTCTACGTCTTCGTTCCTCAGACTGATCATGATCGTAATTTTTCTTATTTTTCTCAAATGATTGCATCTCGATATCATGAGTGAAATTTGAAGAATGATGTGATAGATCCATGTACATATTTGATGACACATATGAAGTGGTTGGAGATAGATTCTCATGACATGCATATCTCGCTTCTAATCTTTTTAATGTTTCATCTAACATGTTCAATTGAATATCCTGTTCATGATTGAATGTAGAGCATGAACATGAATAGCCCATAAAGAAAGGATCAGATGGAGAACTCTCTTGGTATGGCTCTTAATTATATGCAAAATTAGAATTATTCATCCATTCATAATTGTAATTTTGTGTATAAGAAGCACTCGTAGGTTCATTATATGTGTTGTGAATTTTATTATGATCTAATCCTAATGAACTTCCTATCCATGGACACTGATAATAAATATGATATGGATCACGACAATGATAGCAACCAGTTTGATTTTGAAACATTTTTTTTAATTTTTTTTAAAAGGTGGAGAGGGAGAGAGATGGAAAAGGAAAAAAAAGATTGATTGTTTTTTTTTTGAATTTTTTTTACAGAACCAGGGAACTAAATCACAGAACAGGAAGAAATTTGGGTTCAAAATTACCTTTACTTGCCGCTAATTGGTGGTTTTGGCCACTAAATAGTGGCTAGACCAGAGAGTTTGACTCTCTGGTTTCTGCTGCTTAGTTCAGAGGCTCTTTTGATTCTTTTAGTCTTCATGTATTTGCAATTTCTATTTCCTGCACACTCAACACACACTGTTAACCCGTAAAACTTTAGAAAAAGCAAGAAAAACACCGTCGATCCCCGGCAACGGCGCCAAAAACTTGATGTGATTAATTACTGCAAGCGCACATTGTTGGTGTAGTGCTGTACAGGTCGTCCCACAGGGATCTAAGGTGTTTTGCGTTTCTTACTATTTCTTTAGTTCTCGTGAATTAACTAAGAGTTTTTAAATTGAGAGAAGATTGGTTCTCAGTTCTAGAGATTAGCCTAGGATTTCGAATCCATTAGAATAATAGCCTAACAATGAATTATCTCTTTCTTCCTATCTTTTTAATTATGCACGGTTAAGTAACATATTAAAAAGGTGATCTTTTTAATTTGATTTTAATCAAGTGCCCCTAAGTGTGACCTATCAAGTATTGTGCAAGTATAGACCATCAAAAATAACACCTTTCTTAAAAATAAATCATATCCAGTAGAAAATCTCATAAACAAAAAAAAAAAAAGAAATAAACTTCAAACCCTAATCTAAGTATAGGCTATCAAGAAACCTAATCCAAGTATAACCTATCAAAAAAATCAGATTTACAAGTTTATTCAAGTCAATTTATTCATAGAAAAATCTTGTTAATGATTCTAGAAATAAACTAAGCATATGAATTCCAAATCTCATCTAAGCATAGATTATCAAAATATTAATTAAGCATAATCTATCAAAGAATTATGATTTACAAACTCTATCCTTTATTTATTTATAGAAAAATCACAACTTTATTTCTTTTTAGGAAGAAGATGAGAAAAATCCATATTAAATCTATTAAACTAGCTTCATCTACATCCTAGGGCTAAAGAAAATTAGCTACACATGATTCTAGAAAGCAATTAAATCTATTTTTATTTATGAAAGCAAATAAATCTAATCTAGAAAGCAATAAAACATAAACTAGAAAGCAATTAACTCTATCTAGAAAGCAAATAAAGACCTAAAAGCTATGGCTTACCTCTGGAGCACGGTATTATGGCCGTCACCCCTTAAACAAAACCCTAATTTTATTGATTTAAAACGAGTACAAAATTTCAGGATTCTCCTTAGAATAGAAGAATACGGCCAATATATAGGTTTCGGAAATCAAACTCTAATTCTAGCAGAATTAGAAGACCACTAAATTACAACGAAGCTGTGAGAGAAAACTTGGCTATTGGAGCCCACTTTGGGCCGCTAACTAGCGGTAGTTACCGCTATTGGCGGTAAAAATATTTGATAAATTCGTGAAATTTTTTCCGCGTGCAACTATTGTCTTGTATATCTAATTTTCCTGACTGTATTCGACTTTGAGTCTCTGCAGCATCGTAGTCTCGTAGTCTTGCCCACTTTAGAAACTTTTCAAACTTTGATTTCCGACTCTAACTATGATTTCATGCCATCTCCTTGTGTGAGTAAAATTCCTGAAAAACACACTAACAATACCCGAGTAGCATTATTTATATACAAAAATAGGTAATATGAAGGCTATAAATATGCAATATATGATACTCATCATGGGCCCCTAAGCATTAGGCATCAAAGGTTACTCAGAGGTTACTATGCGTTGACATCTTAGATGGTTACTGATATACAATGCATATTTGAGAATTCAAGAAAAGACTCTAGTCATTTGGAATATTTTTTAGGAGCAGTGGAAAATAAATTGATGAATATCTCAAGTTTTCTTAATACTCTTATTGATCATATAGTTTTTAGATTCGACAAATTATATGGCCACAGAAATATACTATGGAACATAACAAACAATTGATTACTATATTTTTTGAGTTCGAAAAAAATGTAGACATCGAGCGAGTCGATAGAAAATTAAATCAATTAAAACTAATAAGAGAAATAATCGAGAGGCTAGTCCTCTAGGATTTAGGGACTAGTGCAAAACAGAAGAAACCAAATCACCATATTAATATAATGCAAGTCACAAAACCTACTGATAGGGCTTATTTTACAAGAGTACAACTCGATAATTGAACAATTTAACTACTGGAAAAAACTATATATGGTTCCAAAGTGTACTATATAAGAGAAACCATCTAGTGAATAGAATATAAGAAACGTACTTTTAGAATAAAGGATTGTTATACCATTTTAAATTTTATTCTGAAATATATAACTTTGAAAATGAGAAAAATGAGGAGGACTATTTTGAGACTGAGAGTATCACAAATTAAGAGAGTGAGGATTGTGGGATGACTATACATTATGAATACGGGACTGGATCTGAAGAAAATATTGAATCTGTCAATGAGTTAATACAGGTCGGTGAAGATAGCAAGACTTCACTAGTCTAAAATTACTCACAAATGGGAAAGAACCTAACGATATATGATCTAATAAAACAAAGTGTATCTCAACAAGGAACTTATATGGATCTATCTAACATACACTTTAAAGGCAAGTTAAAAACCATAGACGATTCGGCATAGTCTTTAGCAATCGTAATGAAAAATCACGAAGAAACATGGAACAAGGAAGGATTCATTAATTACATCCTGAACACTTTACAAAGAGATGTATTGCAATGGATGAATCTGTGGATAAATTTGGAAGAAGGAAAAAATAAACGAAGAGAACAGATTGAAGATGCCAAATTCACTGGGTTTGACAATATCATTACCGATTTTATAAACATCATAAAAGAAAATTTATGTGAATTCATAAATGACAAAGCCTAAGAGAAAGAAATCTTTTACGCCATGTCTAAAATTAAGTTATGCGAAATATGTGCGTTTGAAGAGTGCTGCAAAATATTTTCAAAATACTTTTATAAGTTAGAGTATAATAAGGTACAAAATCGGCTTGATCCATTTTTCACAAGCTCCAAAACCCATGGGATACTAAGACATGAAACAGATTTCCAGATTATCTAAAACAAATTGAGAAAAAGGATAATTTAAGGTAGCGTATCCATTATGCACTTAAAATAATACGGGATGGCTGCCTTAATGTAAAATCTTATAAAAAATGAAAAATTCAATTAGTAACTCCCTTTAAAGAAGAAAATGTTGTAAAAAAATAATTGATGAAACACAAGAAAAGAAACTAAACCTAGTGCATAGAAAAACTTTCTGATGGAAGACATGGAGGAAGAACAGAGGATTTATTAAAAATAATAAATATATTAGGAAATGTGATGAGTCCTCTATCCAAAGAGAAAAGAAAAGGTTTAGGTGCTTAGTGTGTGACGAGGAAGGTCATTTTGCCAGAGATTGTCCTAGAAGAGGAAAAAATGCTAAAAAATAATAAAATATATGGAAGAGTAAGATTTAGAGGTCCGTCTTGGAGATGGAGTCTCCCCTTATGATGTAGTACTTTACGAGCCCAATATTGAGAGTGATTCAGATTCCGAAATGAACTTTATGACGATCGACGAGTCATGCCCTACCACACTGTCGACATCAAAACTAAACAGTATAACATTAGGAGTTATGGTCAGCAAAGAAGCAGTCTTCAACCTAGAAGATATCGAAAATATGAAGAAACAACAACAAATTAAAAAGATAGAGATATATAAAGTCTCATGATTCAATTTTTTTCAGAAGAATAATTGAGAATTTCAATGGAAACACAACTGGTAATCTGTCAACTGGAGGGTAGAAGATATCCCCATGTTCAGCTGAGAAAAGGTACGAAGATGGAAAAAGAAGTATCAAAAAATTTGACATATCCATGTTAGCTTATTCCAAATTAAAATCAATGCATTAGTTGGAGCTGGCATAGATATCCCTATAATAACACTTGTCATTGATAACCGATTTACCTACTACCACCAAGCCCTTATATGTAGTTTCCAATCTAATTTGGTAAACCAGAATGTATGGTTCAAAATTTGACCCAATACCCAATTGTTTTATTTCTATAATGGATCCAAACATAATAGATATAGTACGACTAAAAATTAAAATATGAAGTCTAATTCGCATGATGTGACTATAGAATATATAACGATACATGAATAACCCTAACTATAGAGGCTAGAATAGTCTGAATCAAAGGGAGATATTGAGATATTTGAGCCAAAATAATTTGCAGAAGAAATAAAGCCGAGACTGATGAATATGAAAAATCTAATGATACCTAGACAATAGTTTCTTGAAGATCCAATACAGGCTAAAGAACCATAGTACTTTAGTGGAGTAGAAACACAGAGTTTCGAAAACAGCCTATATATCAAAAATAATTCAAAGCAGCCATTGTTAACAAGAAACAATAGCATAAGGGAACCTAAGGAAATAAGAGAACTAGTCCTAGCCCGACTGCTGAGAGAAGATCATAGTACAAGCCGAAAGAAAAATAAAAACAAATAAAAACTTAATATACCACTCGTACTTGAGACAACTGCTTGATAAGAAGCTATCGATTAAATATATATATATATATATATATATATATATATATATATATATATATATATATATATATATGTGTGTGTGTGTGTGTGTGTGTGTGTGTGTATATATATTCCTAGAGAAGAAAAAAATATTCAATTGAATTATCAGCCAGATAATTTAATGGCATATTAAATTACTAGCCATATAATTTAATAACTATTTTTACAAGTCAACATAGAGAAAGGAAAAGAAAGAGTTTAAACAGAAAAGAAAAAAAGAGAGCAAATTTTTGAAAAGTCTAGATAGGCGCTTCCCGAAATTTTTTTCCTCAGTATCTACTTAATAATACTCAATCACAGAGAGACAATCAGTAAAATCCTATCAAAAAACAAAGAAGATGTCATCATAACCCGTAACAGCTGTACAAAACTTTTCAAGTTTATAAAAGAAGATTTGTGGGATATTCAAGAAGTTAAATAGGGGCGTATAAGACAACTATGCTTCAGGTTACAAGAAGAGCAAGAGTGACATAAACTTCCAGCAATGATAAGGCTTCTCACTCACAAACTAGCTACAAGTATAAATTATAATTATTTATTTATTTTTCAAACATTCAGAACTCTCGGGCAGAGAGAAGAATTGATGTTTTTCCAGCCATATCAAATTTGGTTATTCGGCTATCTTGAGTGTTGTCAGATATTCAATGCCAAATATGACGACAAAAAAATCAATTACATCTGTTACTAGTGCAACAATTTTATCGACTTAGTCAACAAGGCCCGAAATTTTCTCAAAAATATTGATAGCTGCTCTATTACAACAGACAGGAGAAGGATATTTTCCACAAATGATTATCATGCAAAATTTAGTATCTGGAAGGATCGAGACAACAATACAATCAAGCTACTAAGGAATATAATTTTCAATCAGACTAATCTGGATCAGAGCTTGGCCACATATGTATAATTAGTGTGTGATAGTAGTAGTAGTGTGAGAGTGTACTTGTATTTTCCTTTTTTTAGTCTATTTACTCCTGGTATCAAAGCCCGGCCAGTTCCTTTTTTGGCGGTAGAGATCTGCAGTCTATACAAAATTTCTCCAGTACTGTTTTGGTATGTATTGTATGCTTTGAATTATTATAAAGTAGTCTGTATTTGCTTTGGTATGTTAGATAATTTTTATGTATATTTAGTGATAATTTTATACTTGATAGTTTGTATTTACTTTGGTGTTGGTGTGTTAGATCAGTATGTATATGGTGATAAATTAACTATAAGACGGATTATTGCTCTTTCATAACTTATATTGGTATATCATAGTTTTATTCTAAGTGTCCTTTACTAGATTTGAGTAATCTTAAAGCGTAGATTCCTAAGTGATCTTTTGTTGCTGCGGGTAGGCGTTTATAGGCACTGTAGGTGATTTTAGGCACTGTAGGTGACTCAGAGGTAGCTATCCACCAATATCTTAGATGGCTACCGATGACATTTATTGGGAATGTGATATCTATAAAACGTATTATAGTTTAGGTGACACCATGTATTATGATGATATAATAAACGCCCCAAAGTATTCCAAATAAAAATCTTATGAAACAGATTTTAATTTATCTAGTACTATGTATTGGGATGATAGAACATATAAACTAAAGTATTAAAAAAATGATTTGATAAGGTAGTTCGCTTAATTGAATATTGGAAACAATAGAGGAAAAATCCTGACTTAACTGCAAAAAGAGATAAAAGATAATACACCTGAAAAGATCTATAAAAAATTTAAAGGTTTACTAAGTCATTTTGGATATAAGTTGAACCAAGAAGATATCTAACCAAGTGCCATAAAAAAAGTAACTGAGGAGGATAAAAAGGCGAATAAAGAAAATGATAGTAATCTCCGTGTAGAAAAGGAAAATGGAAGTAGCAACTTATCACCAATTAGTGATCAAGAAAATAATAACGAGACAATTGAAGAGGATAATAGTAATCTAAGTGGTCCCTCACAAACTGAAAATCTAATAAGGAATAGTTACCAAGAAGGTAAATATGAGGTAGAGAGAATAAATATAGAATTCATCTTAAGTTCTAAAGAATCTTTTGACAAAGGAGAAGAGTATACGATAGGATACGATGAAATAATTTTTGTTCCAGATCAAGTAAAAGAAATAAAGGAGGTAGTAGGAAAGTTAGATCACATTGATAGTTTAGAAACCAGTTCAAAACAAAACATACCAAGTCAACAAATTGATATGATGCAAGTTTAGAAAACATACTCCAAAAAGAATATGACTTGATAGTTGAACTGATTAATTGTTGGAAAGAACTATAAAAAGATCCAAAATTCACTATTCAGGAGAAAATCCATCTAGTAAATAGGATATAAGAGATGTACGTCCAGTATAAAGATTTGTTATACCATTTCGAGTTTGACCCTGAGATATACAACTTGGATAAAGATATAAAAAATGAGAGCATCATGAATTCAAGAAATAAAGACTGTGAGGAGACTACACATGATGAGTATAAGACAGAATCTGAAGAAAATAATAAAGCTGATAATGAACTGATATATATCAGGAAAGATAGTGATGCAAATAATGACTTAACTACAAAGGACCCAGTTCAAGTTCCAACTGGCCCGGTTACAAAGCACAAGGCAAGAAGTTCAAAGATGCATTTAATGGGCTGATTCAAGAAGTTTAGGCTCAAGCAAATTCGTGGAGGCCCATTGAGGATGGTTCACGAGTTCAACAAAGATGCATCAATATGATTCAACTAGTAGAATCTGGTCAAAATTGATTGTTTCCTTTTATTTTATTTCTAGAACTTTCCTTGTATTGATCAGCAAATTAAGGGGCTGATTGTTTCCTTTTGTTTTATTTCTATTTCTTAAACTTTCCTTGTATTGATCAGCCAAATGAAGGGGCTGATTGTTTTCTTTTGTTTTGTTTCTATTTCTTGAACTTTCCTTGTAGGAAAATTTTCTTGTATTTTTTTAACCTATAAAAAGGCTTCTAGTGGAATAGAAGGGATACAGTTTACAGATAATTGGTGAGTTTATTCTCTTTGGTTCTTTGAAGGACTATTCGAATTTATCGAAATTCTTCCGTGGCGTTCATCATCGACTTATCAAACAGCTTTCCACTACCGTTTGTGGTGTTTTTTTTATACCAAGGTTCTTACTTCGCATTAAATAACGGGTTGAGGTCAATTATACCGAGATTCTTATTTTTGGTTAAACAACGGGTCGAGGTCGCCCATCCAAACCTGATCGAGGACGTTCTTGGATTCTCCTTTTCTCCTACGGGTCTCGTTATTCTTGACGGGGTTCGCATCATTTGGTATCAGAGCCAGTTTTCTCATCTCAGGTTTGCCTATCCCATTTAAATTTAGTTTCCTTTTCTTATCAGCCGAATTTCTTTCTTCTACCCAATTCGAAATCTTGTTCTGTTATTAACGAAAGAAAGAATCTGAAAAAAAAAATCTAAAAAAAAAGATCCGAAAAAAAGATCCGAAACAAAATGATCCGAAAGAAAAAGGTCAAAAAAAAAAGGGAGTAAAAGATTCACTTTCGTTTGTTTCCAATAAGCTCGAAAATCTCCTCACCCCAAAGACCAAAAAAAATTTTTTTTGGAAATTTTGCTGAATTGTACTTTGAAAATCTAATCACTCATATCCCTTATTTTCTTACCTTTTGAACCTGAATTTCCTAGGTGAGTTCTTGGTGAATTGTTATTGGAATTTTGAATATTATTTGAATAGTTTCAAAAGAACTGAAAGAAGATTATCGAGTGGAAAAAGGCAAGAGTGGTGAGCATATTAGAGGGTAAAAGCTGATTATACTGAGTGAAACACGAGTGGAATAGAGTGAATTATTTTTTGAGTGAAAACACGTGAGGGAGTGTGTGAGGACCTTTCCTTTTTTTGTTGTTTTCTAACTTTGATTTGCAGCAATCATGTCTCACAACAGTGAAAAGAGCATCACCGAAGGTGCTACAGGGATGGCTGACCCAAAGTTTCTCATGGAAGCCATGATGAGTGAGATGAGGCGTGTGATGAGGTTAGAATTAGAGCAGATATATGAGCGGATTGATCGTATAGAGAATACACGTTTGGAGCGGCCACAAAACACTCATAAGGTGCATAGAACGGAAAGAGGTCAACATCGGGGAGTGAGAGATGAAGATGGAGAGTATTATGGGGCTGGTTTTGATGAAGAAGAAGATCGGGGTTCAGTTGTTGGTAATAGGAGATATGGAGGGCGGTTTAGAAAAGATAGGAATCGGGAAGATAACAACTTGGGTAGTATTAAGATGAAGATTCCAGCGTTTCAAGGAAGAAACGACCCCGAGGCTTATCTTGAGTGGGAGAAAAATGTGGAGTTAGTGTTCGATTGCCACAACTACTCTGAGATGAAGAAGGTAAAACTTGCTGCCATTGAGTTTTCTGACTATACTATTGTGTGGTGGGATCAATTAGAATTGAACAGGCGGCGAAATAGGGAACGACCGGTTGAGACGTGGAAAGAGATAAAAATAGTGATGAGGAAGCGGTTTGTGCCCAGCCATTATCACCGGGAGTTGTACAATAAATTGTAAACGCTCCGACAAGGTAACCGGAGTGTGGAGAATTATCATTAAGATATGAAAATTGCTATGATCCGGGTTAATATCAAAGAAGACCAAGAGGCTACTTTGGCTAGATTCTTGAATGGCTTGAATCAAGAAATTCATGACAGGGTGGAGATGCAGCATTATGTGGAATTAGAGGATATGGTGCACATGGCCATCAAGGTAGAGCAATAACTCAAGAGGAGAGGTGGTACATGTGCATCCCATAATTTGGGTTTTTCCCCATGAAAACCGAGTCATGTGAAGAAAGAGGAGGAACCAGGTGCAAAATCTAAATTCGAGCCAAAACAAGAGACAACCAATCATGGCACTTAAGGTAAATCTGACCCTTCCACTTCTCGAAATCGTGACATTAAGTGTTTTAAATGTCATGGCAAGGGTCACATAGCAAGTCAATGCCCGAATAAAAGAGTCATGGTAATAAGGGGTAATGGAGAGATCAAAACCGATGACGAGTCTGATACCGACTCTATGCCACTATTGGAGGATGTAGATGAAGAAGAATATGCAGTTCAAGGTGAATTGTTGATGTCAAGAAGACTTCTAAGCATGCAAGCAAAAGAAATTGAAGAAATGCAGCGGGAGAATATCTTTCATACTAGGTGCTACGTCAAAGACAAGATATATAGTATGATTGTTGATGGAGGAAGTTGTACTAATGTTGCAAGCACAACTTTGGTCGAGAAATTAGGACTGCTCACACTGAAACATTCTAGACCGTACAAGTTATAATGGTTGAATGATAGTGGCGAGGTAAAGGTAAATAAGCAGGTTTTGGTTTCATTCCGCATCGGAAAATATGAAGATGAAGTTTTGTGTGATGTAGTTCCGATGCAAGTTGGACATTTGCTATTAGGCCGACCGTGGCAATTCGATCGGAAAGTTAAACATGATGGCTTCACCAACAAATACTCGTTCGTGCTCAACCAAAAACCCATCACTGTTGTGCCAATGACACCGAAACAATTTTATGAAGATCAAGTGAGGTTGCAAAAAGAGAGTGATAAAAAAAAAGAGAGTGATCAAAAGAAAGAGAGTGAGCAAAATGAGAGAGAAAAAGAAAATCAAAATTCAGTTATTGAGAGAAAATCAGAGAGAAAACAAAAGAATTTCTATACAAAAGTGAGTGAGATTAAGCGAGCAATGTTTTCAAATCAGCCGATGATTGTACTTTTGTATAAAGAGGCATTTTTAAATACTAACGAACTTAATCCTGCTTTGGCCGGTTCTGTTGTTTCTCTTTTGCAGGAATTTGAGGATGTCTTTCCCGAGGAAACACCACATGGATTACCACCAATTCGAGGGATTGAACATCAAATTGATTTTGTTCCCGGTGCGACAATTCCAAACCGACCAGCCTATAGGAGCAATCCCGAGGAGACAAAGGAGTTTTAATGGCTGGTAAGTAAGTTGTTAGAGAAGGGGTATGTGAGGGAGAGCATGAGTCCGTGCGCCATTTCGGTTTTACTTGTACCTAAGAAGGATGGGACGTGGAGAATGTGCGTTGATTGCCGAGCCATCAACAACATAACGGTAAAGTATCGTCATCCTATTCCTCGCTTAGATGACATGTTAGATGAGTTGCATGGTTCTTGTGTGTTCTCTAAGATTGATTTAAAAAGTGATTATCATCATATTAGAATGAAAGAAGGAGATGAATGGAAAACTGCCTTTAAAACAAATTATGATTTGTATGAATGGTTAGTTATGCCTTTTGGGTTGACTAATGCACCAAGCACTTTTATGAGACTTATAAATCATGTTTCGCGAGCATTTATAGGGAGGTTTGTTGTTGTCTATTTTGATGATATACTCATTTATAGCAAAAACTTGGCTGATCATGCCGTACATTTGAAATTAGCTTTAGATGTGCTTAGGAAAGAAAAGTTATTTGCTAACCTGAAAAAGTGTACTTTTTGCACCGATAAGCTTGTATTTCTGGGATTTGTTGTTAGTACACAGGGTATACAGGTTGATGAAGAGAAGGTACATGCAATCCGAGAGTGGCTGAGTCTCACAAGTGTAAGCAATGTTCGTAGTTTTTATGGACTTGCTAGTTTTTACCGACGGTTTGTGAAGGACTTTGTAGCATAGCCGCACCACTTACCGAAGTGATCAAGAAGAACGTCGGATTTAGATGGGGAGAAGAACAAGAGAAGGCGTTTCAGCTAATCAAAGAGACGCTAACCAACGCCCCCTTATTGTCTTTACCTAACTTTTCTAAAACGTTTGAGATTGAATGTGATGCTTCAGGTATTGACATAGGCACAGTTCTTATGCAGGAGGGACGACCAATTTCTTACTTCAGCGAAAAATTAAGCGGGGCAAGCTTAAATTACCCGACTTATGACAAGGAGTTATATGCATTGGTTCTAGCTTTGGAAACATGGCAGCACTACCTATGGCGTAAAGAGTTCGTAATTCACACTGATCATGAGTCCTTGAAACACTTGAAGGGCCAACACAAGCTAAATAAAAGGCATGCTCTTTGGGTAGAGTTCATTGAGACATTTCCATATGTCATCAGTTATAAGCAAGGTAAGGAGAATGTTGTCGCCGATGCACTTTCTCGTAGGTATGCATTACTCTCTACACTTGATGCAAAATTGCTTGGTTTTGAACACATTAAAAATTTATACATTGATGACCATGAATTTTGTGAAGAGTATTGGGTTTGTGAGAAAAATGCTTGTGGTGAGTTCTTTAGACATGATGGGTTCTTATTTCGAGAAAATAAATTATCTGTGCCTAACTGTTCTTTGAGGGATTTGTTAGTACAGGAATTCCATGGAGGGGGATTAATGGGACATTTTGGGGTTGCTAAAACCTTAGCTATTTTGCAGGAACACTTCTATTGGCCACACATGAAACGAGATATTGAGCGAATTTGTGGTAGATGTGTGACATGTAGGCAAGCTAAATCCAGAGTGCAGCCCAACAGTTTGTATACTCCTTTGCCCATTCCTAGTGAGCCTTGGATTGATATTTCAATGGATTTTGTATTAGGATTACCTGGGACTAAACGTGGAAGAGATTCGATTTTTGTGGTTGTGGATAGATTTTCTAAGATGGCACACTTTATTCCATGTCACAAAATGGATGATGCTTCTCATGTTACTGATTTGTTCTTTAGGGAGATTGTGAGATTGCATGGCATGCGTAGAACCATTGTTTCGGATAGAGATGCTAAGTTCTTGAGCTACTTTTGTAAGACTTTATGGTGCAAGCTAGGTACCAAGGTTTTGTTTTCTACTACTTGTCACCCACAAACTGATGGTCAAATCGAAATAATAAAAAGGATTTTGTCTACTTTATTGAGGGCAATAATTAAAAAGAATATCAAAATATGGGAAGAGTGTTTTCACATGTTGAGTTTGCTTATAATAGATCTATTCATTCTGCTACTAAATTCTCACCGTTTAAAATTGTTTATGGGTTTAATCCTTTGACTCCATTGGATTTATCTCCATTACCTGTTTCTGAGCGTGTTAATTTTGCTGGAAAGAAAAAGGCTGATTTTGTTAAGCAGATACATGAGAAGGCAAGGCTCAATATTGAGAGAAGAACGGAGCAGTATGCAAAATAAGTCAACAAGGGGGGTCACAAGCTTGTTTTTGAACCCGGAGATTGGGTGTGGTTACATATGAGAACAGAGAGATTTCCGGCGCAAAGACATTCCAAACTACTTCCAAGAGGGGATGGTCCTTTCCAAGTTCTAGAGCGCATCAATGACAACGCTTACAAGCTAGATTTGCCCGGTAAGTATAATATTAGTGCTACTTTCAATGTTACTGATTTGAGTCATTTTGATGTAGGTGATGATTTGAGGGCAAATCCTTTTCAAGAGGAGGGGAATGATGCAAATAATGCCTTGACTACAAAGGAGCCGGTTCAAGATCCAATTGGGCCGGTTACAAGAGCACAAGGAAAGAAGTTCGAAAATGCACTTAATGGACTGATTCAAGAAGTTTGGGCTCAAGCAAATTCGTGGAGGCCCATTGAGGATGGTTCACGAGTTCAACAAAGATGCATCAATATGATTCAACTAGTAGAAGAATCTGGTCAAAATTGATTGTTTCGTTTTGTTTTATTTCTAAAACTTTTCTTGTACTGATCAGCAAATTAAGGGTTTGATTGTTTCGTTTTGTTTTGTTTCTATTTCTTAAACTTTCCTTGTATGGATCAGCCAAATTAAGGGGCTGATTGTTTCCATTTGTTTTGTTTCAATTTCTTAAACTTTCCTTGTAGGAAAATTTTCTTGTATTTTTTTAACCTATAAAAGGCGTCTAATGGAATAGAAGGGATAAACTTTACAGATAATTAGTGAGTTTACTCTCTTTGGTTCTTTGAAGGACTATTCGAACTTATCGGAATTCTTCCGTGGCGTTCATCATCGACTTATCAAACGACTTTCCACCACCGTTTGTGGCGTCTTTTTTATACCAAGATTCTTGCTTCACATTAAATAACGGGTTGAGCTTAATTATACCGAGGTTCTTGTTTTTGTTGAAGCAATGGGTCGAGGTCTCCCATGCAAACTTGATCGAGGACGTTTTTGGATTCTCCTTTTCTCCTACGGGTCTAGTTTTTGTTGACGGGGTTCGCATCAGATAGTAAATCCTCAAATAACTCAAGTGATTTACAGATAAAAGGAAATATGAGATTTAATGATTTAAAGAGTGTGCCACAAGGTGGAACTCATCTGGATTTATCTAATATACACTTTAAGTATAGACAAAAACCATAAACAACTGGGCACAGACTCCAACAATAATAGTCAAAATTCACAAGGAAACATGGAAAAAAGAAAGGTTTGTAAATTACATTTCAAGAACCCTTAAAGAATATGTACTACAATGAAAAGACTCAGAAGAAGGGAAGGGAAAACAAAAAGAGTGGATTGAAGATAACAAGTTCGCTGGGTTTGAAAATGTCCTTATAAAAGAAAATTTAAGTGGATTCATAAATAACGAAGCCCATGGGGAAGAAATACTTCATGCGTTATTCAAAATAGAATTATGTGAAGTATGTGAGTTTGTGGAATTTTACAAAATATTTATAGAATATTTTTACAAACTAGATAAGATACAAAACTGGCTTGATCCATTTCTTCACAAGCTCTCAAGTTCATGGGATACTAAAACACAAAACAGATACCCAGATTACCCAAAACGAATCAAGAATCTAGGACACCATATTCACTATGACCTTAATATAGAATCTTATAAGAAAATAAAAAACACAATCAATAACTCTCCTAAAAAGAGGAAATACTATAATAGCGAAAAATGGAAAAAAGGAAAGAAAAGAACAAAGCCATTTGAAGAAAAATAAAGGATAAGAGGCAACAGTAGAGCCTGCTAGAACTGCTGAATTGTGGAAGAAATTTTCTAAAGAAATTGACTAAGCAAGGAATACCACTATTGAAAAAACTAGATGAAAATTGAGGTTTCATCTGGACGAACGAAGATGAAAGAATTTTAAAACAACAAGCTGAAAATACTATAAAAGTTTATCTACCTAAACCAGTGTCTAGAAGACTTTCTCGATGGAGGACATGGAGAAAGAAAAGAGCATTTATCAAGAATAATAAATATATCCGGAAACATAATGTGTCCTCGACACAAATGGGTAAAGGGGAATGCAAGTGTTTTGTGTGTGACAAAGAAGGACACTTCGCTAGAAATGGAAAAGAGGCTCAGAAAATGATAAAGCAAAATTTAGAAGCCTGCTTGGGAAAAGAAATCTCCCCTCCTGATATATTACTATGCGGACTTGATGTCAAGAGCAATTCAGAGTTTGAGATAATCCCTATAATGAACAACGAGTCAGATATTATCACTCTCCTAATGCCAGGATTAGACAACATAACGTTAGAAAATGCATTTGGGAGAAAAGCAATCTTTAGCCTCGGAGACATCAAAAAACAAATAAAAATAGTAGTAAATTCTTAATGAAGGAAAATGCTAATGATATGTCAATCAAGTTTTAGAAGATGAGAAACATGGTGAGTAAGGAAAAAACTATTGCAAATAGTATCCCTATTCCTGTAGCATTTGTTGTATACATAGGATACCAACCAGGTATCTACACAATACGGGATAAATGTTATAAACAGGTATTCGATGAATCATGCAGCAGACATTACTACTCCTGTGAGGATGCTATATCGCTTCAGAATCCATGCATGACAGAAGAAATAAAACCAATAAACCATGAAATTCCGGAGCTAAAGGGGGCCTGGGAATCACACCAAAGAATAAATCCAAAGGTTAGAAATCATCACGCTTTTCAGCAGCATATAAAGCAAGGATCAAAAAAGAAATTGCTCATCCTCGCTGAATAAAGCAAGAATCCAGGATTTTAGTCCAGGATCCAGCAAAAGAAGATTTGCTAGTGTGCAACACCTCCAGAGATGAGATGGTCACATAAGTAGAAGTCGACAAGAATATCAATCTTCGTAGCATTAGGAACACTATGCCCATGATCCAACAACAACATAAAAGAGTGTTCAAATGTAAGACGTGCAGCAAATAATTCGCTTCGTTCCAAGTGCTTGGTGGCCACTCGACAAGCCACAAGCGATCATGACCAGAAAAGCTAAATGATATGGAAAGGAAGCCTAAAGTGCACAAGTGTTCCATCTGTGGAGTCGAGTTTATGAACAGGAAGGCACTTGGGGGCACATGAGGATGCATAGGATTAGAGATAGTCAAGAAAGTCCTAGTAGCAAGAGTGGTTTTGTGTCTGCACCTGAGCTTGGGACCCTCTAGTTATGCCAACAAGGTAAAATGACCGTGCATCTCCAGGTTTGGCAAAAATTTCAGTCTCTGATAATTTTCATAACTTTCTGTAAGTATATGTCGGCGAAAAATTCTAGAAAACAAAGCAGATCTACAAATTTAGGGTTGAAAATCCGCAACTCAGCAGATCTGTGAACCTAAAGATCGAGGTTTACAGCCCAGTGACGAAAGAACAGGTTCGCGAATCTAAAACTGAGATTCGCGATACTATCCATAACTTCCGGGTAGGGGTTTAATACAAAGTCACCCGACTCGAATAAGAGAATTGCCACCTCAAATCGTGGAGCTAACTGCCAAACGAATGCAGCGACATTACTTCGATCGTGGGAGCAACCACCTAACGAATATGACGGTACTTCTCGAGTAGTGGGAGCTAACGATCGAGCAAATGAGGCGGGATGTTACCCTAGAACCCCTATAAAAGGCGGGGGAACGAAAGAGAAAGTATCGATCATCTTCTTCTAAAAATTACCCCTTGTGATCAAAGAGTCCAGAGCCTCTCTTTTTCAGCCAACTGAGAGAGATTGTACGGAGTGTCAACGGAGAGCAGAATCATCCTCCACAGCTACATCAGAACCTAGCTTTAAACAAAGAGGAAATCTATTTTCCTCATCTTCTGTAAATGGGAAACCGTTGGATTTTAATCCTTTATGGAAAAAACTTCAATAGAAAATTATTTATAATTTTATGGCGAACAAAAGATTGGCGAACAAAAGATTGGCGACTCCGCTGGGGACTACCATCACCTCCGGTGATCTAGTGGTAGCTCAATCCGACAACATTCCAGTTCGCAATCTTGTCAACTCGCTCACCATTCAGGTTTACCAGGAAAGGTACGAAGAATTCCTTTCTTCAGGCTCCAAGAGCCCTACTTCCCTACGAGGATGCCGTAAAGTCTCCAAGGGGTCAATCTCCAAGAAGGATTTAAGGGCAATAACTCAGCTGAAGGAGTCAATGGAGCAAATTGGTCTGAAATCCTCTTCTTCAACATTTGACCCTAATCCAGTTTCGGCTAAGACTCCTGATCTCTCAAGCAAGGTGGACCAAGGCCCCCACTTCAACAAGGAGAAGCGATCACTATCTACCCCGCAAGGCTATGATGCAGAGAAGGTAGTTTCCCCCACTCGTACAATGAGAAGAAATCTAAGAAGAAGTAAAGCTCGTGCCCTTCGTAGGACCACACAGCAGAAAGAAACAGCCAACTCATCATCGCAAAGGCCTACTGTACAAGTATGGAGGCCAAAATGCAAAGTTGAGAAGATCGAGACGCGAAAGGATTTACTCGCGTTTCTTACAGAAAATGGAGCAAATCCACCAAAGTTAGCAATGACTACAGATGCGAAGCATACATCCGCGTCCCTCGTGTTCCAGGGAGGAAGCATGATCACATGATTGAAGAAGCTCGCGAAGCTCGCGAACCTCAAGTTCGCAGAAGACGTGCGCCTATCTTTAAGGTTAAGAATACCTCACTCGCTATTCCAGCAAGAGTGAGACTCGCTCCAAGAGCCCTCGACGAAAGAGGGATGCCGTTCCCGAAGCTATCTTTCACAAGTGACACCGCTACAAGAAATTCCAAGGCAAGAGATCTTAGGGAACTTCTAAACAGAAAAATGAAAGAATCCCACGCATCTCATTACCATTGCGAATGACTGATCAATGCAGTACAACCTCACTGATATTGTTCAGCCCATACTAGATCGTCGGTGTTCCATCGATTATCAGCTCCATTAACTTCTTCATCCCAACCGACGAAGAGGAGGCGACGAAACAAGCTGGAGTTTTCTGAGCCAGAATACCCCGAAGTATCATCTAATATGATAAATATCAGGGAAAAGAAGAAGAAGAAGGCGAAGAAAGTTTTCGAAGGAGACGTTTCCAACTCGGAGCTCTCTTCGGGTTCGAAAGATCTACTCAATGAAGGGCGAGGAGTTTTTCAAAACACTCGACTCAAAAATGGAGTGTCAGTCCCCATGAAATATAGACAAATGGCGGGAATCTCTTCCGATGAAGAAGATATGATCAAGTCTGTTATGGCTGAGTCGCAAACATCTGATTCGCTCCTAGAAGACTTTGCCTCTACATATATAACTCAAAACAACATCTCAGAAGAGTTCATGCAGAGAATGGATGAACAAGACAAGCATATCCAGCAACAATGCTATCAGCGAACTTAAAGACATGCTACATGTTCTGATGGAACTAGAGAAGACTAGGTTGAAGGATACATCTTTGCACTCAAAGACTGACAAGGGAAAGAAGACAGAAGAAGAAGGTCATACTCTTCATAATAATAAAAAATAATCAGAACATCATGAGGATGACGGCGACCGCTCTACGCATCAGAAAGGAAACACAAATGCTGTCTGGATGGAAAGCTTCCAAAATCAACTGAACGCTCTCATGCATAAGAGCGATCTACAAGAGCTAGGTGTGGTAAGGTGATATCCCATGGAATGGAAAAGTGTGCCGTTCCCGGAAAGCTATAAACCATTGAAGCTCAAATCTTTTGATGGTAAAGGATCGCCAAACCAACACCTCTACTATTTTAAATTACAGATTGAACATTTAGTCAGAAATGACCCAATTATTACGCGGGTATTTGTTAGTACCTTAATTGGACTAGCTTTTGAATGGTTCCAGAGACTAGAACCGAGAACCATCAATTCATGGAGTGACATGGAAAAGCCTTTCTGACCAGGTTCTATGAAGATGATATGGAGGTGTCAATGTTGACGCTTCTAGCTACTAAACAAAAAGAGAGAGTCAGCCCGGGACTTCATCAAAAGGTTCCGGAATGATTTTCTCATATGCCCGCATGGGATGCCAGAAAAGTCCTTGGTAGAAACCTGTCGACAAAATTTGTCAACTAAGGTACTGGCCATGATGGTAGCAGTAAAATCCTTGACTTGGAAAGACCTTGCCCTACAAGCTGAGAAGGCTGAGGAGATTGCATAAAGGCTCGAAGAAGATCGAGGCGAGGAAAAACAGAAGCAAAATGGCGATAACAACCATAAGTCCCAATCCCGAGGATATAAGGGGAAAGAGACACTGGTGACGGATGCCCCGCAACCCGTAAAATCTTCTCAGAAGCTCCCTCCTAAGACACGTATGCCTCAAAAGCAATACTCCTTCAAGGATGAGCATATGAAAACTATCTTCAACCTCCTCATGAATAAGAAGATGCTAAAACTGTTAGAGTCTAAATGCCCAGAAGAAGTAGGGAGAGTTAATGATCCTAATTACTGTATCTACCATATGATTATTAACCACCCTACCCAAAACTGTTACATCCTTAAGGATAAGATTCAAGCCTTAGTGGATACCAACATCATCAAGCTCCAAGAGCACCAGAAGAAGGTGACCGCGAACATGGCAACTGTCAGGTTCAGTGTGCTGTCAGGTTCAGTAAAGCACACGACTGGATAGAGTCAACAATTCAAGATGGAGTGCAACCCATTCCTAGATGCACGATGCAGGTCGTAAATTTTGATCTGCATCAATAGTAGAAGAAAGGACTGTCCCCCTTTGAAATTGATAAAGGGGAGATACTGTGGATGCATCCAGATCTCCTAAATGATGAACAATGGACTTCCAGTTCATCTGGAGGGAGGCGAAAAGGGTAGATCTTTACCTCCAATGTCGTCTCCGTAACTCTCAAAGACGACGAAGCCATTCCTGCTCTGACCGATTCGGAAGAAGAAATCGGAGACTCTTTGGTGGTTAACGCAGACTCTCCTCCCTCGGGGACCTATTTAGGAAAAAATTACTTGAAGGACTACGGCCAGGCAACGGATTCCCGACCGCCTCCAGAGAAAGTCAAACAGAAAGAGCTCAAGTTCGATAAAATTCTGAGGAAGAAAGGTAAAGAGCCTACCGAGGATTTACGGAAGTCATTTTAGTTCGACATCCTGACGCAGTTGGCCAATATTCCTGCAAGGATAACTTTGTACGAGCTCTTGAAGCTCTCCAAACCTACTAGAGAAGTTTTAAGAGAAGCTCTGCAAGATTTGGAGTTATTCCGAGCACAGATACCAGAAATGATTGAGAAGGAGAAATCTCCTTGCATGACATGTCACCGGGTCTCTAGTAAGAACGTCCCTTGCATCACTTTCTCTCCGGAAGACATGCAACTTAGGAGCAATAAGCATCACCGCCCCTTGTATTATAAGGGATATATAGGGTTTGCAGAGATTGAGTGCATTCAAGTTGATCTAGGCTTAGCCTTAAGCATCATGCCACGGAGGATGCTACGATACCTTGGAGTTCTAATGAATAGATTAGCAGCGACTTATAGTACTATCTTCGGATTCAATGCTAACGGTAGTAGACCGTTGGGTAAGATAAAGCTTAAGTGCCAAATTGGCGACCTGAAGTTAGAAGCCACGTGCTACGTGATAGATGCGGACACATCATACAATCAGTTATTGGGAAGATCTTGGATCCATAGCAATCTCATTGTGCCCTCCACATTACATCAATGCATGAAGTATGTGGACAAAGATGGGAACGTAAGAACGTTGGTCACAGAGAAGCAACCCTTTAAAAGAGTTGAAAACTACTTACTGATGCAATGTTGTATCAAGATGCGTTCGGTGTTTCAGATCAGCCTTTTCCAGATGACTCTTACAGCGGCAAGGAAGCTGATATAGAATCAGGATCCGAAGATGTAATGTGGGACGGTGAGCCCATTGTGATAAGTCTCGAAGGCCTTGATGTAAATAACACCGTTCACTCTGATAGTGAATGGGTGATAAATGAGAATTTATGGTTTGCTTACTCTTATGGTGTTGATTCTGAGCCCTCAAGCACTAGCACAGATACATTGAGCGACTGTGTGAATGAGATACGTTCTCTGACTTCCTTCCAAGCATCTATCTGATCATCCTTGCACGAATTAAGTAATGACGTTGAAAGTGCTAACAAGGTCATTTTTGAGGTTCCTCCTAAGGACGGAACCCAAAAGGCCATAGTGTTCGCAAGGGCAAGTCACAAGAGGAAAAAGAAATGCTTAGATTATGAGGAAGAACAGGGAAGTCCTGAGTTCTTCTATTACGGTGAAAACTCTCATAGATTAGTAAAGAAAATGGGATATAATCTGGCCGAAGGCAAGGGGTTGAACTTCGAAAAAGGAAGAAGGACAATCCTTCAACCCTTTGTCCGAGAAGGGAAAATGCCAGACTATTACCAGAAAACCGGCAGGGGTTTAGGATACGTCACCACTCTCGAGGGTTCCTCAAGTGAAAGAACCGAAGAAAGATAGTTCGATCATTCGTCAAAATCGTCCTGTTAGGATTCAGATGTCAGTATAGGCATGATTTTCCATGAAATATCTGCGAACATGGCTTCTGCAATCCAAGAAGGCAAAGACTTAGAGGAAGTCTCGCCGATAAAAGACGACCCCTGGGCCAAGCATCTTAATGTGATGTGGGAGATCCAGTTTGAACAGTTCGAGCCTCCAACCGAAGATGAGATGATTCAAATAAATATGAGGGATGAAAGGAATCTTAAACCTATATTTATAAGTGAGAACTTGTCCTTGGAAGAAAGGGGGGATTTGATGTCCCTCATTCGCAAATACATTGATATTTTCGCTTGGAGTTTTGAGGAGATGCCAAGATTAGACCCAAGTGTAGCAGTTCATAAATTGAACATCCGGCTAGATGCTAAGCCAATAAAACAACAGCAACGAAGATTCTGCCCAGAGATCATGGAAGCTATTGATGCTGAAATCAAGAAGTTGATTGAGTCAAGCTTTATTCGAGAGGAACAGCATCCTGATTGGGTCGCGAATATAGTTCCCGTAACCAAGAAACGGAAAGATCTGAATTCGCATAGACTTTAGGGATTTGAATGAGGCCTACCCTAATGACAAATTCTAGTTACCCATCATAGATGTTATGATAGACAATACTTGCGGGCATGAGCATATGACGTTCATGGATGGGTTCTCGGGGTATAATCAAATAAAGATGTACCCTGATGATGAGAAGCATATGTCCTTTAGAACACTACTCGGCGTGTACTGCTATACAGTCATGCCCTTCGGCCTGAAGAACACAGGTACTATGTATCAACGCACCATGAACGTAATATTCCAAGAGCATCTCTGAAAGACAGTGGAATGTTATGTAGATGACCTAGCAATTAAAAGCATAAATAAAGACGACCACTTGAAGGATCTAAAGACGGTGTTTGACCTCATGAGGAAACACTAGCTCAAGATGAATCCAACTAAGTCTTTCCTGGGGGTTTCCAGTGGAAAAGTCCTCAGCTTTGTTGTAACGTCAAAATGAAATTTATCTTGATCCAGATAAGGTCAAGGCTATCCAAGATATGCCACCTCCTCATAACCTCAAAGAGTTAAGGGGACTGCAAGGTAGGCTGGCATACATTCGCAGGTTTATATCAAATTTATCTGGTAAATGTCAAGTCTTCACCAGATTAATGAGGAAAGGAGTGTCATTTGTTTGGGATGACGCATACCAAAAGGCTTTTGAAGAAGTCAAACAATATCTTATGAAGCCACCAGTGCTTGTAGCCCCAATCTCGGGAATATCTTTCCTGCTATACGTCAGGGCTATGGACTATTCCTTGGGAGCCTTGTTAGCATAGAAGAACGAGTCAAGTCACGAACAAGCTATTTATTATCTTAGCAGACTGATGATCGGGGTAGAACATCGGTATAATCCAGTGGAAAAGGAATGTTTAGTTTTAGTGTTCGCAATACAGAAAATATGATACTATTTACTTGGACAAACCATCCACATTGTATCGAGAGTTAACCCCTTGAGAATACTAATGACTAAACCCAGATCGTTAAATTCAAGACTTCCACTTGGGCTATTTTGCTATCACAATATGATATGCGCTTTGTCCCGCAGAAGTCTGTTAAAGGGCATGCCATGGCCGACTTTCTAGCCGAACATCCAATCCCGGTATCCTCAAAGTTATACGAACAAATCCTGGGAGAGTTAGAAGAATGGAACCCAATTCCAGAAAAAGACGACTCGTGAAAATCTTCCGAGTCAAATATAGTCTCGAAAGGTGTATGGCAATTTTTCTTCGATGGTGCCTCTCGAATGGGATCAGAGGGAAAGATGATAGTGGGGGTAGGAGTTGTTTTCGTCTCCCCTCACAACCACATCATTCCTCGAGCTTACTCATTAACAAGCTCGTGCTCTAACAATGTCGCGGAGTATAACGCCTTCCTAATCGGCTTAAAAATAGCTAAACAACTGGGGGTCAAATATTTGGAGGCATATGGGGACTATCAACTTATTGTAAATCAAGTAAAAGGGGAGTACGAGGTCAAATATGAAGACCTCTTGCCGTATTATCGCACGGTGATCAGGTCGTCGATGGTTTCGATGGTTTCTATATCAGCCACGTAAAGCACCACCGAAATAGTTATTCAGATTCACTAACTTCCCTAGCTGCTATATTAGCTTTGCCCAAGCATGCTAGAAGACAAATTATAGTAGGGAGCAAAGAGGTATTTTGTCCAAAGGACGAACTCAAAGATGAAATGCAGGAACCACAGGAAGACGAAGCTGACGTTTTCGAATCAAGCCTAGAACCGAGGTATTGGCATTTTCCTTATATAAACTATGTCCTTTACGATTTATTATCTGAAGATCAAAAAGAAGCCAGGGCAATTCAGAGAAGAACTGTCTGGTTCTACTACAATGCAGAGCTCCAGACATTGTACAGGAAATCTTATGATGGAATTTTACTTCGCTGCCTCTCAAACTGCGAAGCTCAAAAAGTACTCGAAGAAGTTCATGCTGGCATCTATGGAGCATACCAGCCGGGTCAAAACTCTAGGATAGTGATGTGATAAATTACTGCAAACGCACAGTGTCAGTTGTAGCGCTATACAGGTCGTCCCCACAGAGATCTAAAGTGTTTTTCGATTCTTACTAATTCTATAGTCTAACGGATTAATAAAGAATTTTAGGTTGAACTTTGGTTGTTCTAATTAGCCTAGGATCTAGAATTTACTAGTTTCCAACAATATTCTTACTTCTATTATCTTCTTCTCTCATAAAAATTTGATCATTTTAGTTTAATCTTTATTTAAAGTGCCCTAAGTATGAGCTATCAAGTGGTGTGCAAACATAACTTATCAAAAATACTACTTTTCATAAAAACAAACTAAATCTTTAGATAATTCAATGAAAAAGATAAAATCAACAACCCCAAACCCTAACTAAGCATAGGTTATCAAGAAACCTAATTCAAGTATAACCTATCAAAGTCTTAATTTTCGAGTTCTTATATTTTAAAATTTTTATAGAATCATGTCTTTATTATTTTTATTTAAGAAGAAAATATTAGAGAGCAATACATGATGGATTATAACTTCATCGACATCCTAGAGCTAGACTAATTAGCTACTCATGATTCTAGAAAGCAATTAAATCTAATCTACAAAGCAAATAAATCTATACTAGAAAGCAATTAAATCTATCTAAAAAGTAAATAAAGATTAGAAAACAATGGCTTACCTCTGGAGCACGGTATTGTGGCCACCACCCCTTCAGCAAAACCCTAATTTTATTAATGAAAGACGAGTACAAACTAAATCCAAATCTACATTAACTACTGCATAAAATCCTAGAATACAAGGATACAGCCAATATATAGGTTTCGGAAATCTAAATCCAATTATAATACAATTATGAAACTATAAGATTATACCAAAGCCGCGGGAGAAAATTCCACGTGTCAGTCCACCATGACTGCCAAATGGCAGCTAAAACCGCTAATTAGCGATTAAAGTAAGCCAAAATATTATGAACAAGTTTCCTCATGAACTTCTTATCTTGTATGTTTAATTTTTTTGACTGTATTTGACTTTGAGTCTCTGCAGCATCGTAGTCTCATAGTTTTGCTCACTTTAGAAACTTTTCGGAATCTGATTTTCGACTCCAACTCTGATTTCATGCCATCTCCTTGTACGAATAAAATTCCTGAAAAGCACACTAACAATACCCGAGTAGCATTATTTATATACAAAAATAGGTAATATGAAGGTTATAAATATGCAATATATGGCGCTCATCACAACTCCACACTTATCTTTTGCTATTCCTCGAGCAAAACCTAAACCTAAAAAGAAAAATAAAAAAACCTAACTCACTTTCGCAGGAATCGCGATTGCACTTAGCAAGTGCAACAAACCTTTAAGCCCCTAGGTTGCCCTAGTGGACGAGTTGTGTCTCGTGATGGTTTGCAGTGAATATACCCACAAAATTCAAGAAGGAAATAGATTAAGGAATAAAAAAAAGAAAAATAAGGATAACCAAAAATCAAGAAAAATTGAAATTTTATACAAAGGAAAGAAAAATCTTTTTTTATGATATTTTCATCAATTAATCTCACTAATATACAAACTCAAGAATGCATTTAGATTATCAATTTTAAAATCGAGCTTCATATCAGATACACTTATCATTTTAATCAAAAATTTAAATCCTATCTTTCAGTACCCACTAACAGATAATTTATTGGCTCCTATACAACTACGTGCACGTGTGATAGTTTATTTCGGCCTTGGACTCAAACTCTAACTCATGATTCATCTCCTCTCTCATAACAAATTTTTTTCTTTTTTTTCTTTTTTTAAAGAATATTTCACCTTCCATGCGAATATTCACGCTTGCTTAGGCGCAACATACCCGATTACTCGGTTCATACTCTTTTCTTTTTCTTTTTTTTAGAATATTTCATCTTTCATGTGAATATTTACGCTTACTTAGGTGCAAAGTACCCGATTACACAGATCATACTCTTTTTTTTCACTCTTGAGGCTATTGCCTTAATACCAGGCGCACCACATTATTTTATCACTCTCGAGTCTATTGCCTTAATACCAAACTCACCCCATTATTTTATTCTCACTTTTTTCTTTTTTCTATTTTTTTCTTTTTTTTGTTTAGAGAGAGAAAACTTACTTAATCGTTATCATCTTTGCCCTTAACCTAATAAACTATTGTGAAGTGAAAAATAGATGTATACTTGCCTCAAAACTACTGTTAGCAATATTTATTTTTTGGATTTTGATCTTTTTCATAAAATTCAAAGTGTATCATCCAATCTACTCTCCTATCCAATTTTAAATCTAAATTTATTCCTTTATCTGTAATTAGGTTGATCTATTGATGAAAATATATAAATTATTTTTTCAATTTTTTTCAGTTTTTTTTAATTATTTTTTTTCCAGTTAGTTACCCTAAAACCTACCCAAAGTGTAAAATAAAGAAACCCAAAAAACTAAAAAAAATCCTAAAAATAAAAAAAAAATCTTAAAAAAATCCTAAGAAATAAAAATCTCCTAATATACTCCCCCACACCTAAACTTGTGTATGCCCTCATACACAAACCAAGGGTGATAAATAAAAAAAGAAAACTGTTATACAAATATTATACACTAATTATAAAATTCAAACGGCTACGACCTCTTGATCGCTTTCCACTCTCATAATGTGTCCTTTTACGTTTTGATATAGATGAATTTAGCCTTTTTGTCAGTTTTGCATTTAATCTCTCCATCTTATTTTTTATTTTTCATAATTTATTTCTACTCTTCTTTCTTTTACTCAATAGTAAAATTTTGAGGTTGGAAAGCGTACCTTTACCATCGTTCATATTCTATCCACGAGCATCTTTCATATTAATAAGTATTTTTGTTTTATCAACTTGTGTAATAACATACTCACTCTAGTGTTGTGGAATCATGAGCTCGATTTTGGAGGGCTCTTTCAAATCTTCGGGTACCATAACCTCTTCTTTTTGAGATTCTTTCCATTCTTCTAATGTTCTGGGCTCGTCATGTAAATATTCTTCAAATCTGTCATCAAAATTCTCAAAAGAAAATGCCATACTAGTGAACTTATAGTTAGTCAAATTATTATGAAGGGATAAAAATTCTTCTTCACAAATTTCTTCACAATTTTTATCAAAAAAATCAAATGATAATGTGTCACTAGCATGCTCACCATGAGGTAAATCATCAAGCAAAATATTTTTTTTATCACTGATTTCTTTATAATTATTGTCACAATGGTCTAAAATAGGTTGATCACAATATTGAATTATAGACTCATCATGCACAAAATTATTTAATTCATTTTAAATCATATATACTTCAGAAGATGACTGGAGTGATTGCTCGTTGGAGTCAGATATGTTCAAACTATTAGATGATTGATCCACAAAAACTTTAGCTTGAGAAATCACTTTAAAAAGATCTTCCATACAAGATTCAATTTGAGAGGATGATTTTTGAGATGATGATTTTAGCAAAGTCTCAATATCTTTCTCTATTCTACGTCTTCATTCCTCAGACTCATGATCATAATTTTCCTTATTTTTTTCAAATAATTGCAGCTCGAGATCATAAGTGAAGTTTGAAGAATGATATGATAGATCCATGTACATATTTGATGACTGATATGAAGTAGTTGGAGATAGATTCTCATGACATGCGTACCTCACTTCTAATCTTTTTAATTTTTCATCTAACATGTTCAATTGAATATCTTGCTCATGATTAAATGTAGAACATAAAGATGAATAGCCCACAAAGAAAGGATCAGATGGAGGACTCTCTTGGTATGACTCTTGATTATATGCAAAATTAGAATTATTCATCCATTCATAATTGTAATTTTGTGTATAAGAAGCGCTCGTAGGTTCATTATATGTGTTGTGAATTTGATTATGTCCTAATCCTAGTGAACTTCCTATCATGGACACTGATAATAATTATGATATGGATCACGGCAATGATAGGAACCAGTTTGATTTTGAAACATTTTTTTTTTTGAAAGGGTGGAGAGGGAGAGAGATGGAAAATAAATAAAAAGATTAAATTGGTTTTGTATTTTTTTACTGAACCAGAGACACGAAATACAGATATCAGAAAAATTTTGTGGCATTTCGTACCTTAACTACTGCCAAATAACGGTATACGCCGCTCATTAGCGGTATACGCCGAATAGTGAATTTAGTTCTTTGCTTTCTGTTGTACACTCAACACGCTTATTTCGTCCTGTTAATTTTCCTGTATCTGTATGTACTAGTCCCTGCACACTCAACACACACTGTTAATCCCGTAAAACGTTAGAAAAAGCAAGAAAAGCACCGTCGATCCCCGGCAACGGCGCCAAAAACTTGATGTGATAAATTACTTCAAGCGCACAGTATCAGTTGTAGCGCTATACAGGTCGTCCCATAGAGATCTAAGGTGTTTTGCGATTCTTACTAATCTATAATCTAACGGATTAACAAAGAATTTTAGGTTGAAATTTGGTTGTTCCAATTAACCTAGGATCTAGAATCCACTAGTTTCCAACCATATTCTTACTTCTATTATCTTCTTCTCTCATACAAATTTGATCTTTTTAGTTTAATCTTTATTTAAAGTGCCCTAAGCATTAGCTATCAAGTGGTGTGCAAGCATAACTCATTAAAGATGCTACTTTTCATAAAAACAAACTAAATCTTTAGATAATTCAATGAAAAGATAAAATCAACAACCCCAAACCCTAACTAAGTATAAACTATCAAGAAATCTAGTTCAAGTATAACCTATCAAAGTCTTAATTTTTCGAGTTCTTATATTTTAAACTTTTTATAGAAGAATCATGTCTTTATTATTTTTATTTAAGAAGAAAATATTAGAGAGCAATTACATGATGGATTATAGCTTCATCTACATCCTAGAGCTAAACTAATTAGCTACCCATGATTCTAGAAAGCTATTAAATCTAATCTAGAAAGCAAATAAATCTATACTAGAAAGCAATTAAATCTATCTAAAAAGCAAATAAAGATTAGAAAACATTGGCTTACCTCTGGAATACGGTATTGTGGCCGCCACCCCTTCACCAAAACCTTTATTTTATCAATGAAAGACCAGTACAAACTAAATCCTAATCTACATTAACTACTACATAAAACCCTAGAATACAAGGATACAGTCAATATATAGGCTTCGGAAATCTAAACCCAATTATAATACAATTATGAAACTATAAGATTATATCAAAGCCGCGGGAGAAAATTCCACATGTCAGTCCACCATTTGACCGCCAAATGGCGGCTAAAACCGCTAATTATCGGTTCAAGTAAGCCAAAATATTATGAACAAGTTTCCTCATGAACTTCTTGTCTTGTATATTTAATTTCCTTGACTGTATTTGACTTTGAGTCTCTGCAGTATCGTAGTCTCGTAGTTTTGCTCGCTTTAGAAACTTTTCAGACTCTGATTTTTGACTCCAACTCTGATTTCATGTCATCTCCTTGTACGAATAAAATTCCTGAAAAACACACTAATAATACCCGAGTAGCATTATTTATATACAAAAATAGTTTATATGAAGGCTATAAATATGCAATATATAGCACTCATCAGATAGAATCCGAAGGATGGGTTATTACTGACCTAGGATGATGACAGAAGCGGTTGACTATGCCAAGAAGTGTAGGGCCTGCCAAATACATGCAGACTTTATACATCAAGCTCCTGAGTATCTCAACCCAACAGCTACATCGTGGCCATTTGAGCAATGGGATATGGATATTGTTGGACCAATTTCCCTGCCATCATCAAGAGGACACCGGTTCAATTTAGCTATAACGGATTACTTTTCGAAATGGACTGAGGCCATTTCCCTCACCGGAGTAAAGTCATCAGATGTTATCAAATTCATAAAACACCATGTGCTTTATCACTTCAGAATGCCCAAAAGAATCATCCATGACAACGGGCCTCAGTTCGTGAGCCAAGTATTTTCTAGATTTTGCAACAAGTACAGGATCGAAGATGTAGCTTCATCACCATATTACCCTACAGCTAATGGTCTAGCAGAAGCTTTCAATAAGACCATTGTAAAACTTCTCAAAAAGTTCGTATCGTCCAATCAGAGGGACTGGGATGAGAAGCTCGGAGAATGTCTGTGGGCATTTCGCACCACAGTCCGAACCCCCACTAATGCCACGCCCTTTTCCTTGGTATACAGGTCAGAAGCGGTCTTTCCTTTGGAAATTCAAATTCTATCGTTGCGAGTCGCATTAATGACTAGGATGACGCAAGAAGAAAGACATCAGCAAAGGCTCCAATAATTAGAAACCTTGGATAATAAGCGCTTGGAAGCTCAACAGAGTATTGAACTATATCAGGCGCGGATCTCCAGAACCTTTAACAAAAAGGCCAAACGAAGAACTTTCAAGAAGAGTGATCAGGTCCTATCAGTCAGAAGACCGATCATAACTAACAAAAAGCCTAGGAAAAAGTTCCAGCCGAAGTGGGAGAGTCCTTTTGTCATTGATACCGTCTATTCCAACAGTGCATTTCGGTTGGCAAAACGGAATGGTGATAAGATCATGATGCCAATCAATGGCAAATTTCTGAAGAAATATTACTCTTAGTAAAATTGTAGAACTCCGGTCGTAACGCGATCTGGGTCGTTTAATGCAAAGGATGAACAAAAGCTTGTCTGTAATCAGAGGTTCATTAATAAAGATTCGTGGTTCCGGACTAAAAATCTTTAAGTTGAGAATCAAATTTTCTTTCTTTCAAATCTGCCAAGTTAAAACTACCTCTGGTGAATCAAATTTTACTTCTTTCAAATTGGCCAAGTTAAAAATACCTCAGGAGTGTCAAATTCCTTCTTTCAGATTTGCCAAGTTAAAAATACCTATTGCGAATCAAATTTTCCTTCTTTCAAATCTGCCAAGTTAAAAATACCTCTGGCGAATCAAATTTCCTTCTTTCAAATCTACCAAGTTAAAAATATCTCTGGCGAATCAAATTTCCTTCTTTCAAATTTGCCAAGTTAAAAAATATCTCTGGCGAATCAAATTTTCCTTCTTTCATATTTGCCAAGTTAAAAATACCTCTAGCGAATCAAATTTCTTTCTTTCAGATCTGCCAAGTTAAAAATACCTCTGGTGAATCAAACTTCCTTCTTTCAAATCTTCAAATCTGCCAAGTTAAAAATACCTCTGGTGAATCAAATTTCCTTCTTTCAAATTTTCCAAGTTAAAAGTACCTCTGGCGAATCAAATTTCCTTCTTTCAAATCTTCAAATATGCCAAGTTAAAATACCTCTGGCGAATCAAATTTCTTTCTTTCAAATTTGCCAAGTTAAAAATAACTCTGGCGAATCAAATTTTCCTTCTTTCAAATCTGCCAAGTTAAGAATACCTTTGGTGAATCAAACTTGTCAACAAGAAGTTCTTTCATTCACAGTAATTTTGGATACTTGAAAATTTTTGATTGATTTTAAGATTATCAAGTTAACAGTTTCCTCTGGTAATCAACATCAGAATCATCCATCAGACACTCTTAGTTATGTAAAATAAAAAAGAGAACTTCTTTATTCATTATCAGATCAAGATTACAGAGAATTCTCTAGTGTTATACAGTCAACAAGAGTGAATACAAATCACTGACGTAAAAAAAAAAGATTTGTAGCCTCTTCTTCAAAGAATGGCTTAAAGGCAGTAGTTTGTTCCTGCAAACTCTTCTTCTGAAATGACAAACTTGCTTCTATAGTCGTCTCTTTTAGCATGGCTCGGATCAAAAAGTTTGTTCCTGCAAACTCTTCTTCTGGAATGACAAACTTGCTTCTGTAGCCGTCCCTTTCAGCATGGCTCGGATTAGAAAGTTTGCTCCCGAAACCTCCACTTCCAATTTGCTCTTGTAGTCTCTTTTGCAAGGATGGCTTAAGGGTACAATCTTGTTTGTTCTTTCCAACCACAATCAGGGACCTCCTGATTGGTTCTCCTAGTGATGATGCCAATGACTTGATTAGTTCAAAACTGGGCATACCACATGTGCGCACCCATACGTACAACATGAGGGGTTGCGCAAATTCAAGGTCCTGATCATTAACACCCCAACCTTGTGGGATGTTAGGAAAGAAGAAAAATAATACCACAGACTCGAAATCTTTTCTCTCATGAAAAATGCGTGAGACCTTCCAAGACCCTAGAGGTGTTGGAAGCAATTACGAGCCCATCAGGTCTGGGTCTTTGTTAAGGAGAATGACTACGGTTATCTCCTGCAACCAAGTCAAATCCCTGTTAAAAAGGAAGAAAGAAGAAAGAAGATGATATTAATCAGAAGAAAAAGTTTACCTTAATTAAGGAAAATAACTACGGTCAGAAGAATTTTTTCGGTGGAACACCTGCTGGATTGAGACAGTCTGGAGGTCTTGTAACATACCAACTCTTATCCATCACTTCGGTTGGAGAAAAAGAAAATATGGATGCACAAATAAATTGACTACAAAAGAAAGGAAGAGAAGAGAGTCGAGAAGAAATTTTCTCAAGGCTGAATGATCTTCCATTGAAGGAATCATGCGTCTTATATAGACAGTCTAGTAACTTTGATCTTCGGTTTGGAAAAGATAAAGCCCAAATCATCGGTTAAGATTTTTAGTTCAGATCTTAATGGAATTTATTACTGTTGCATGAGATGTTTAGATATCGCAGTCCGGAAATCTCGTCATTAATAAAGACAGGCAATGCTTGGGATTCCATGCCCGACGGCTTTATCCCAAGGCTCGTAAAAGTCTTTACAAATTTCGAGGAATTTTGGGTCATCCCGTGAAGTTTCTAGGCACAATATCGCGAACTTAAATTCGCAATCCTTGGGAGCCAAGATCATGAATTTAGTATGAAACCGCGGACCTCTGGATGAAAAAATCGCAAATCTGACAAAGGTTCATAAAAGTCGCATGACAGATACATGGATACTAGAATTTAATGAAGACTCTCATATCTCAGATACAAGATGGCGGGTTTATAAAATGACAGGTTTATTGCAAGTCTTCGAAGACAAATGCTAAAGTCACGCCGTAGAAATACAAAAGTGAATTCAAGACTTTCTACATAACCAAGGAGTCAACCATGCACAACAAATGTCAGGAGAACTATTACAAAAGAAGGAACAGCAGAGAATCAAAAAAATATATATATGTACAAGCTTCTACAGTTCAATGATTCAAGAGAGCTTTAATTTTCTCCTCAGCATCATCAATACCTTGCTGAAGGACCTCATAAGCTTGGACGGTAGTTTGACGACGTAATTCCTCATCACTGGCAACGACATTCTGCGCTGCAGTAGCCTCCAGCATATCCAATTCAGTTTGTATTGCCTAGAGATCTCTAGTTGTATTGTCCCGCTGGCGCGATAAGTTGGTGAGATTCCTCATTGACTCATCACGTTCGTTGGTGATCTTGGCCAAGAAAGCCTGAGCTTTGGCGATAGACTCTTGGGTCCTGACAATAGCTTAGTCATGGTCCTTAACAATTGAAGCAGCGGCCTCCACTTAAAGAACTAGAGACTCACGATCTGATTGACCCTTTTTTAAGGAGGCTTTGCAAGCATTTGTCTTCTCCTGTGTCTCCTTCTGGAACCTAAGTTGTTCCTCATTCAGCCTCTGGAAAATGACTTCCACTGCCTCAGTTTTGTCATTACTTCTGACTTTCGATAGGAATTCGGCATGTTTTTGAAGCTGAATTATCATAAGCCTGAAAGGAGCAACTTTCTCTTCTCCACTAATGCTGACAATACCAGTTAAGTAAATATTGAGAACATTGGCTAGTGAAGCAAAAGAAGCCCCCTTCAGTACCTTGTCAATGCAACGATCAAAGAAGTGGAGGAAAGTTTCCACCGTATCATTCAATAAATCAACTTCAAAGATATCAACCTCTGCATGAGAGGGATCAACACTGGCTGGGGCAGAGACGGTTTGATCCGTACTCTACCACACAGAGACAACAATGCCAACATCAGAAGGAACGGGACCTCGGGAGACTTCAGCAGAACTGCCAACTACAACACCTTGAGCCAAAATATCAGACGGAGCAGCTATGGCCGAGACCATGGGCACAGTAGTCTTGGGAATCATTACCCCCGTAGTATCAACAGCGAAAGTGGTAACTTCAGTCACCTCATAAGTATCAGCTTCCGCAATGGTGTCATCTGGCAGAATTACCTTCGCACCCATGCACTCTAGATCCAGAGTCAGAACTGGAAAGGAGAAAGTTGATAGTTGAATGTCACAGTATTATTCAATGATAACAGAATACTTAAAAAAATGCTAACCTGAAGGTTGAACGCTAGATTCTCTAGGTCCGTTCACCTCAGGATCAAACACTTCAGGCCCATGTACCTCGTTCCGAACGTCCTCGCTCAAATAGACCTACTTACCATGGTCTGATGGAGGGGTAGAAGAGTGAAGATTGCCACTACTGACATCGTCGTCATCGCCCCATTCATCTTGATCTTCTGAAGGAGGTGTTACTTTGGGGGGACCTGATGCACAAATCTCCCAATGATTTGCACTTCATCATCTGCAGTAACTTATGAGTAGGAACTGCAGTACCCTCTTGTATGGCTGAAGAAGTACCGACTTCAACAGTGACCTAGTGTGTGAGAGTCGCAGGATCCTCTTGAGTAGCAGGAGTAGGATCACTGCAAAAAATAGGTTCTTGACTCCGATGCCTATTAAGGGAGCAGAGAGTTAAAGATGAGTCGCCTTCATCCTCCTCAGGTTCCTCTGCGAGGGTCTCGGAGACCAAACTGGGTGTCGCAGTACCGGCTCCAGATGGGGTGTCCAGCGAATCAACATCCTGCGGATTAATAGGCAAGTCATTGAAACGCCTTAGTCTCTTCCGCTTATGCGAAGGCTTTTTGGGAGGAGACTGCAGTTGAGGAGAAGTCTTCTTCAATGTTGGGATAGGAGAAGCATCAAGGGAGGCAGATTGAGTTGATAAAACCAGTACATTATTGTCCTCCTCCCCTTGTTGAGTCACCAGTTCCGACTCATCAAAGGCAAGCCCCGAAATCTTCCATCTCTGCTACTTTTGTGCTACTAGCCTTCTTCTTCTGAGCATACTAAGCTCTGATCTCCCTCAGGCAGGTATGATTTACACTGAAGTTCTGGGGAGCGAAATTAGCATCCACGAACAACTTACAAAAACTAAAACTCATATCCGAGTTCGGGGTCTTAAGTGGAAGATCAAATCTAGCCAGAGTCCCACCTGCGACGAAGTAAAACCAAACTCGGGCTCCTTCAAAGGCATTCCCAACAAAGCTCATTTCCCTATTGGGATTATCAACATAGAGCTGATCATACCCGAACTGTCGAGCGAAATGGCTCGAGTAGTAAGACTCTATATAGCAATGGTTCCCCAAACGAATAACCAAATATCCTGGACAGATGTTTATCAACCACCAGAAAATACCCCAGAGACAGAGTAGTGAATTTATCAGTACCAGCCATGTCTGCGAATTTTTCCCGTACCCAGCATTGGGAAAGTATGGAAAATATCTGAATAATTCAAAACTCGCGAAGTGATGGAGGGTCTTGCGGATGGCAGCCATATAGCCCCCTCTCCATTGCGACCTCTCATAGTGCTGCACTTTGGGAGCACTTAAGTCTTTCTGCAAATCAGCAGAACTCATCAAAGTGGGGCAATATAGAACCAACCAAGCCATCAATTAAGTATAAGGGAGCTCTACACGCGGATTAGGTATCTTAATGACTGGATCTCCTTTCTTCCTCTGCTCCTTCTTCACATTGAAGAATTTGTCAGATAATCTCCTCAGTCCGCTTTGGATGCTGCACTTCATCGCGGGCAACAGACTGAGTCGCCTACCAAATGCTAGTAGGACGGCTGGGTATACGGTCCTAATGGGTATGTTTTCATGCGAAGGAATAACACACTTCTTCAAGCATACCATCAATAGCCTGCCAAGAAGGCAGGATTAGATAAAGGCTGGATGGCCTGATAGTGAAAACATTCAAAGGACGTTCCAGCCTTGAAAACGTCCTCATCAGATTTGGCAACGTAAGTGTCTCTCCCGAAACTTGCGATTCTTCTCTCAACCTCCTTTTCAGAAACTGGAGGAAGGCGAGTAAAATTAGGATTACTCTTGGAAAATTTGGGCAGAAGATATTGCAGCCACTTCTTTGGCTTCAAACTGCAGGTGCCGGATGTATGGGTGCAAAATGGTAGCGGCGGAGCAACTCCCAGTAAGTATTATAGACCGAAGGGTCCTGGGTATTTAGCAAATGGAGCTCTTCCCTAGTAGGGACGTACTCTTCATATGGAATATCTCCCATGGCCAAACCCGGAATTTCATACATCTCGTGAAGGGCAAAACCCAATTCGCCGCGAGGGCAAAAGATTGTACAAGTATTAGGATTGTGCAGTTCCAGTAAAGCAAAAAAATAGAATCTACTAGCAGGAATACCGTGCTGAACGGCCCTAATAGCACGATGTAGCCCCACATAATGCCACTGATCTGTGAAAGTTTTCTGGAAGAAGTAAGTCAAGACTGCCCACTCTCCTTTTGAAGAGCAGTGAACCCATCCAAGGGAACGAAAATCCTGAATAGGAAACTCCGCTTGTGCATTGGCGAATCGATGCAAGAAAGTCCATGCGATTATGGGAATTTCGTCTCTGGGGAGGTCACGTTTAAGTAGTCCCAGAAGCAATCCACGAAAGTATTTCCCAGTGGTACAGGGAAAAACACCTTGAAAGTTGAATCCTCCCAGTAAGATGCCGTCCTGCGGCCTATTTATGTGCCAGTCCATTAGTCTGGGCACAAAAAGGGATTGGAGGAATAAGAACAGGTAATACCTCTCCATATTGGGGAGAAACAAGTAGCGACCTTCAACTTGGCAAAACCACTTGTAATCTCCATCTTCCAAACTGCTATCGGGTATCGAAACATGATCCCCAAACAAAAAGGTGGGTTTGTGTAGCAAGGATCGATCATCTCCTTCAAAAGGCGCATTAGTCATCAGTTCTCCCAATGTTGAGCGAGAAGGATGGAGAATTTTATTTTCTCTCTCTTGGCTATCTGATGCTGTACAATGTGGAAAGACGTAGCCAAATCTGAACTCTTTCTTCCCATCATAGCCATCTGAGTATCTGAAGTAATGATCCTTAGGCCAAGGATTTAAAGCATAATCAACTGCAAAAAGAGACATTTAGATTCAAGACAAGAAAAAAAAAATCTAAGAAAGGGATTGCCTTTCGAGAGTTATTATTATTACCTCCAATCAAGGGTTCCTGCCGAACCACTATTGAACTAGAGGTTGCTTAAGGGTGTTGATGACCATTGACAGCAGCATCGGAGGAAGAAAGTTTCTTCGGCATCTTTTGAGATTTGAGCAAATCCTTCATGCAGAGAATTGGGAACTAAAGCAGGTTGAAGACGAGAAGTCTAAGAAACTCTAAAGAAAAACTTGGATTTCAAATTTCTTGAGGTGAGAATAGCCTCTCTCATGAAATCGAGATTATATAGCAGATGATTTGACAGCCGAGATCTCTGGATAGACATGATCTCTAGCCCGAATCTCGTGAGTACCTTTTCATTTAAGCAGCTCAGAGAACGTTTCAATTCCTATGTAGTAAAAAGCAAACGCCTTCCGGCTTTTCCGTAACCAAAAAGTGAAAGTTTTCGCCCCTAATACAGAGTCGCGTTCCTTCCGAAATGACAGTTTGCTACCATAACACAGAGTCGTTTTCTTTTCAAAAAAGTGAAAGTTCGCACCCGCAATACAGAGTCGTTTCCTTCCAAAATGACAGTTTGCGACCCTAACACAAAGTCATTTTCTTCTCCAAAAAGTGAAAGTTCGCGCCCCAAATACAGAGTCGCCTTCCTTCCGAAATGATAGTTTGCGACCTTAACACAGAGTCATTTTCTTCTCCAAAATGAAAGTTCGCGACCCTAACATAGAGTCATATGTTTCAAAAGCAGAAAATTGTGGCCCCTAATATAGAGTCACATTTTCCTTCAAAAGCAGAAAATTGTGCCGCTAATACAAAGTCACATTTTCCTTCAAAAGCAAAAAATTGTGACGCTAATACTGAGTCAAATTTTCCTTCAAATACAGCAAATCCATGGCGCTAATACAGAGTCGTGTTCCTTTCAAAATGGGAGTTCGAAACATTGAGACAGAATCAAACTCTCAGAAATATGAAGATTCTATTACAGAATGATATATCCAAAGTATTCCAAAACTTCTCGAAAATCATGAGAGTTTTGAAAACTTTGCAATGGGTTTTATAGGCAAAAAATTCTGGAAAACAATGCAGATCCGCGAATTTAGGGTTGGAAATCCACAACTCAGCAGATCCGTGAATCTAAAGATCGAGGTTCACGACCCAGTGATGATAGAATAGGTTCACAGATCTAAAACTGTGATTCGCGGTACTACCCATAGCTTCTAGATAGGGGTTTAATACAAAGTCACCCGACCCGAATAAGATAGTTGCCACCTCAGATCGTGGAGCTAACTGCCAAACGAATGCAGCGGCATTACTTCGATCGTGGGAGCAACCACCTAACGAATACGACGTCACTTCTCGAGTAGTGGAAGCTAACGGTCGAGCAAATGAGGCGGGACATTATCCTAGAACACCTATAAAAGGTTGGGGAACGAAAGAGAAAGCATCGATTGTCTTCTTCTAAAAATTACCACTTGTGATCAAAGAGTCCAGAGCCTCTCTTTTTCAGCCAACTGAGAGAGATTGTACGGAGTGTCAACAGAGAGCAAGATCGTTCTCCACAGCTACATCAGAACCCAGTTTTAAACAAAGAGGAAATCTATTTTCCTCATTTTTTGTAAACGGAAAACCGTTGGATTGTAATTTTTTATTGAAAAAATTTCAATAGAGAATCATTTACAATTTTATGGCAAACAGAATACTCATATAAATTTCTCATGTAAATATAGCTTATTCAAAAAAAAACTGTGAAGTCCAAGGCTGCTAAAGAAATGGGAAGAGGAATAGTTTGTCATTTAAGCCCAAACGAAATCCTTGACAACTCATCATGCTGAAAGAAATAGCATGGCTAGCCCAACTCTAATGGTAGTTGGTAAAGTCAGATCAAATTCGTTGATAGCTGAAGGTTTGCTAAAAATCTCGTAATAGCTCATCATGCTGAGAGAAATAGCATGACTAGTCTAACTAAAAAGGTAGTTGGTAAAGACAAAACAAATCCGTTGATAGCTGGTGGTTTGCTAAAAATCCTGTGACAGCTGATATCCGCATTCCAAGACATCAACAGTAAAGAGTCCCGATGAAGTCTTCAGTCACATCCAAGGGCAGTAAGATTCTCCAAAAAAGGAAAAGCCTAACAAAACTATTAAAGCCTGCAAAAGAAGTGCAGACAAAAGTAGTTTGATATGACAAAAGCAGCCTGATATGACAAAACCAGCCTCACAAGACAAAAGTGGAAAAGCAGCTTCATAATTAAAAGACGAGCCCCACACAGAAAATAATTAAAGAGCGTGTTCATGATTAAAGAAGCAGGCCCAGTCCAAATGGAATCCAATGAGTCCAAAGCTTCGGCAAGAAGAAATAAGAGACTTAGGCAGGAATGAATCTCTCCTATAAATAGCAGCCTTCTAGCAGAACCAAGGGCAGATTTAGAGGAGAAGGTTAAAATTACAGATTAAGGTTAAGATTAGAGAAAATCTCCGACACCATTCTCCATCACCATCATCTCCCATCGCCATTATCCTCCATCAATATCATCCACCTTCCTTCTCACCCTTTCCACTGTCTTTCTGGTCTTGTGCCACATAATCCGAAAACCTGTATAATTCCACCACATATGTATAATTAGTGTGTGATAGTAGTAGTAGTGTGAGAGTGTGCTTGCAGTTTCTTTTTTAGTGTGTTTACCCTGCCAAGGGGAAAACACACTAAGCAGGAAAATACAAACACATTCTCACACTACTACTCATGTCACAGACTAATTAAATATATGTGATGGAATTATACAGGTGGTTGGATTGGGTGGCACAAGACCTAAAAGACGGTGGAAAGGGTGAGAAGGAAGGTGGATGACGTTGATGGAGGATGATGGCGATGGGAGATGATGGTGATGGAGGATGATGGCGATCGGAGATGATGGTGATGGAGAATGGTGTCGAAGATTTTCTCAAATCTCAACCTAAAACTGAAATCTTAACCTGCTCCACTAAATCTGCCCTTGGTTTTGCTGGAAGGCTGCTATTTATAGGAGAGATTCCTTCCTATCTAAGTCTCTTATTTCTTCTTGTCGAAGCTTTGGACTCCTTGGATTCCATTTGGGTGGGGCCCACTTATTTAATCATAAAGATTCTCCTTAATTATTTTCTCTATGGGGCCCGCCTTTTAATTATGAAGTTGCTTTTCCACTTTTGTCTTGTTAGACTATTTCTGTCATATCCGGCTGCTTTTGTCTGTACTTCGTTTTCAGGCTTTATCAATCTTGTTAGGATTTTCCTTTTTTGGGGAATCTTGTCACCCTTGGATGTAAGGGAGATTTCGTCGGGACTCCTTACTGTTGATGTCTTGGACTGCAGATGTTAGTTGTCACCGGATTTTTTGAAAACTCTCAACTATCAACGAATTTGATCTACCTTTACCAACTATCATTTGAGTTGGATTATCCATACTATTTCCCTCAGTATGATGAGTTGTCACGGAATTTTTAGCAAACCCCCAGCTATCAACGGATTTTGATATGCTTTTATCAACTACCGTTTGAGTTGGGCTAGCCATGCTATTTCTCTCAGCATGATGAGTTGTCAAGAATTTCGTTTGGGCTTAAATGCCAAATTATTACTCTTCCCATTTCTTTAGTAGCTTTGGGCTTCACAGAATAAGCTATATTTACATGAGAAATTTATATGAGTATACTTACAGAAAGTTGTGAAAATTATTAGAGACTGAAATTTTTGCCAAACCAGGTGATGCAAGGTCATTTTACCTTGTTGGCCGATGAGTATCATATATTGTATTTTTTCTCCCATACTTCATCTATTTTTTTATATAAATAAATGCTACTCGGATATTTTTAGTGTCTTTTACAGGTAATCCGAATTATATAAGGAGATGACATGAAATCAGAGTTGGATTAGGAAATCAAAAGCCGTAAAGTTTCTAAAGTGGGCGAGACTACAAGATCAAATTACTGCAGGAAGTAAATGTCAAATACAGTCAAGAAAGTAATATGTAAAAGACAAGACAAACCTGTAGAAGAAATGTTAGGCCAATTGGCCACTGTTTAGCCGCGAATTGGCAGTTTCTACCGTTAAATAGCGGCCGAACAGTAGCCGTTCCAGAGAAATTTCAGTCGTGGGCTTAATTGTAAATTTGTAGTCTCTTTGGTTATGCTAGAAATAGGGTTTGGTTTCCGAGACCTATATATTGGCGATCCTTGTATTTTGACGAGATTCTGGAATTTTTGTACTTGCTTTTCTGATTAATAAAGTTAGGGTTTTTGCTGAAGGTTGACGGCCACAACACCGTGTCCAGAGGTAAACCATTGTTCTTGAGATTTTTAATTGCTTTTTAGATAAATTTAATCGCTTTATAGTTTAGTTTTTACTGCTTTTTAGATTAGGGTTCATCATTTCATGAATAAAAATTTGATCTTCCTTAGAAAAAATATGAGTAGCTAATTAGATTAGCCCTAGGATGTAGATGAAGTTAAGATCCACCATATAATTATTTTCTAATATTTTTCTTCTTAAATAAAATTAATAAAGACATGATTTTTCATTAAAAAGATTAAAATACAAGGACTCAAAGATTAGGACTTTGATAGATTATACTTGAATTAGACTTCTTGATAATCTATACTTAGTTAGGGTTTGGGGTCGCTAGTTTTATCTTTTTCTTTGAATTATCTAAAAGATTTAGTTTATTTTTATGAGAAGTCGCATCTTTGATGAGTTATACTTGCTCAACACTTGATAACTCATGCTTAGGGTACTTTAAATAAAAATTAAACTAAAAAGATCGAATTTTTATAATAGAAGAAAATAATAGAAGTAAGAACATGGTTGGAAATTAGTGGATTCTAGATCCTAGGCTACTTAGATTAATCCGACTTCAACCTAGAACCTTCGGTTAGTCCGTTAAACTAAGGAGAAAGTAAGAATCACAAAAGCATCTTAGATCCCTGTGGGACGACATGTACAGCGCTACACCGATACTGTGCGCTTGCAGTAAAAATATCATATCAAGTTTTTGGCACCGTTGCCGGGGATCAACGGTGTTTTTCTTACTTTTTCTAGCATTTTACGGGTTAACAGTGTGTGTGAGTGTGCAGGAAATAGACATTGCAGAGACAGGAAGATTTAAAGGATTGGAAGAGCCTCTTGAACAAGTGGAAGAAAAGCACAAGTCAAAATAGCAACTTTATCCGCTATTCAGTGGCTAGGACCGCTATTTGGAGGCCAAACAGGTACGTTCTGAACCCAAATTTTCTCTGTTTCTGTAGTTTTGTTTCCTAGTTGTGTAAAAAAATTAAAAAAAAATAAAAAAATTAGGAACAATAGAAATCACTTTTTTATTTGATCATATATATTCCACCGTTTTATCTCTCCACCACACTCCACTTCTTGCATTAGTTTAGGAAGTTCACGCATACACTCATGGTCGTTGGTTCATGCCACATTGGACCCGTGATCAATTTGGTCGACTTGCAAGATTAGATTTGTTCATAGGAGACAAGATGGACCATCCGATCCCGATCCTTCAGGATCGATGTTACCCGTTGCGTACATCATTACCATCATGCATCAAACTTCCACACGTAGCGGGTAATCACTATGAATTGAAACCGCAGTACATTACTATGCTTCCTAAATTCACTGGTTTTGATTCAGAAGATGCATATCTCTTTATCAGTGAATTTCAAGAAGTATGCGTAATGATTAAACTGCAAAATTTATCGGAGGACGCAATTAAGCTCCACTTCATCCCTTTTGCACTTGAGGATAATGCCAAGAAGTGGTTGTACAGTATGCCTACTGATTCAATCACTACTTGGAATGAATTCGTTACAGTGTTTCTCAAGAAGTATTATCCTACGCACAAGACGGCAAGAATTAGAAATCAAATTAATCAATTCCGTCAAGTGCGAGGAGAACCCTTCTGGAAATACTTAGAATGGTTTAAGGATTTATTAGCTCAGTGCCCCCACCATGTAATAGAAAAGTGGCGGTTGTGTCAAATCATATACGAAGGACTTGATTACACATCCAAAACTCTTCTGGAGTCCATGTGTCAAGGGGAGTTTATGAGGAAAAACGAGGATGAAGCATGGGACTTTCTTGAGGACTTATCATGGAAGACTATGCAGTGGGAGAGTTCCAATGAGAAGCCTAGTATATCAACTTCTGCTCATAAGAGTGGGATCCATAGCGTCGACAGTTCTATAGCTGCTGAAGCAAAGATCGCAGCCCTTATGAGAAGAATTGAGGCACTGGAGACTCCTAGTGCTCTATCAATGGGTCAAGTGAATCAAATCCAAAGTCCCACATGCTTTAATTGCGGAACTCCCAGTCACATTATGGAGGAGTGTCTATTGTTAGTAAATCCTATGGGTCCCACACTTGAGCAAGCAAACGCCATGTATCAAAGACCCGTCAATAATCCATACGCTCTGACATACAATCCTAGCTGGAGGAGCCATCCAAATCTCTCATGGGGTCAAGGGCAATATCAGGGAGCTCCGAACTCTAACATGCAACCTCCAGCTACTGGTCAGTTCCCAAGACCAAATATGGATGCTTATCAACACCCAAATGCTTCAAACCATGGGAACAGCCAGATAGACCACCTGCACAAAATCACTCATATCCACAACAGGGGTCTAATAATGATCAAGAAAAGCGACTTCAATCACTTGAGAAGAATGTTGAAAATCTTCTCAAGTCTCAGTCCAACCTTGACACATACATGCAGAATCTTATGAAAGTGTCAACTGATTTTATTCAAAGAACAGATCAGTACCTGCTCGTGAACTCTCAATCTATTAAGAATGTAGAGCAGCAGGTTGGATAACTAGCAAATCAAATGAGTGAACATGGCAAGGGCACTTTTCCAAATCAACCCATAACAAATCCTAATGCCAGTTCCTCAAATTTGAATCAGTCGCATGTCAACCAAATTAATGCCATTCACACACTTCTATCTGGCAAACTGGTTGACAATCACGTAGCCATGCCACCTGATTCCACTCCTATTGCACGGCAAGCTACACTCCCTGATATCACGATTCCATCACTACCTCATGATTTATCATCAGCATCATCCCACGATCTACCCACTGGCACGACAGAAGAATCTGATCCTTCTAATTCTGATCCTCCAATTGACCATACTTATAAGCCAAAGGCTCCCAATCCAAATCGATTGAAGAAAAATTCTCCTCAGGTGGAGCACATTCTTGAGTTATTCAAGCAAGTTAAGGTCAATGTTCCTCTTCTTGATGCAATCCAACAAGTGCCTGCTTATGCAAAATTCTTAAAGGATTTATGTACAAAGAAGAGAACAACCAATGTTCCAAAGAAAGTCTTCCTAGCTGCTAGCATATCTAGCATTCTCTCTCAGTCAGCACCCGTAAAGTATAAAGACCCTGGAAGTCCTACTGTCTCCTGCACTATAGGGACTACAGTGGTTGAAAGGGCTTTACTAGATCTAGGAGCAAGTGTCAACTTGCTTCCTTATTCAGTATACCAGCAGTTAGAACTGGGAGAGTTGAGACATACAAGGATTACGTTACAACTAGCTGATAGATCTGTGAAGACACCTATGGGAGAGATTGAGGATGTCTTGATTAAGATTGGGGAGTTTATCTTCCCAGTTGATTTCATAGTCCTCGAGACTCAACCTGTGGTGAATCCACACCATTGTATCCCAATTATTTTGGGACGTCCATTCTTGGCTACTTCGAATGCTGTTATTAATTGCTGGAATGGATCGATGAGACTTTCTTTTGGAAATATGACACTTGACTTGAATATATTCAATCTAGGGCGCCAACCAAGTGATCCACATGACGAGCCCCTAGAAGTGAATATGATCCAAGGGTTGTCCAGTGAACACCAAGAGGAGAAATTCTTTGATGAGCTGAATGGTTTAGTTGATGAGAGTGTATTCTTGGAGACGCTCGATGAATCATCTAACTATGTGTCTTCCACTCAATGGAAACTTCCACCTGAGCCATTGATGACTGAACCACGAGCTCAGTTACGACCATCTATTGACTGTCCACCTGAGCTTGAGATGAAGACCCTTCCGAGTCATCTCAAGTACGCTTTTTTGGGTGAACACGACACACTACCAGTCATTATCTCTGCAGAATTGACTGACGCTCAGGAGGAAACACTCATATCAGTGTTGAAAGCACATAGGGAAGCCATAGGCTAGAGTATGGCCGATATTAAGGGGATAAGTCCTTCTATAGTGCAGCATAGAATTTATTTACTAGACAATGCATGACCTACAAGAGATCCTCAGCGTAGGTTGAATCCGGTAATGAAAGAAGCTGTGAGGAAGGATATTCTTAAGTGTCTTGACAATTGGATTATCTATCCTATCTCTGATAGCGCATGAGTAAGCCCAGTTCAAGTAGTGCCTAAGAAATCCGGAATCACTGTAGTCAAGAACGATGCAAATGAACTTATCCCGATGCGTTTGCAGACGGGATGGCGAGTCTGCATTGATTATAGGAAGCTTAATGCTGCAACTAGAAAGGACCATTTTCCCTTACCATTCATTGATCAGATGTTGGAACGGTTGGCCGGACATGAGTTCTATTATTTTCTAGACGGATACTCTGGCTACAACCAAATTCCAATCGCTCCGGAGGATCAAGAAAAGACCACGTTCACATGTCCATTCGGCACCTTTGCATACAGACGCATGCCCTTTGGGTTATGCAATGCACCTGCCACGTTCCAAAGGTGCATGGTAAGTATTTTCTCTGACATGGTTGAACAATTTCCTGAGATTTTCATGGATGATTTTTCTATCTTCGGAGATTCATTCCAAAAGTGTCTAGATCATTTAGAGTTAGTTCTCACGCGTTGAAATGAGAAGCATTTGACACTCAATTGGGAAAAATGCCATTTTATGGTCAAAAATGGCATAGTGCTAGGGCATGTCACCTCGAAGAATGGTATCGAGGTTGACAAAGCCAAGGTAGACCTCATCAATAATCTGTCATCTCTGCGATTAGTGAAAGATATACGATCCTTCCTTGGTCATGCTAGTTTTTATAGAAAATTTATCAAAGATTTTAGCAAAATTGCTAGGCCTTTGACACATCTACTAGCCAAGGAAGTACCATTCAATTTCACACCTGATTGTCTAAGAGCATTTGAGCAGCTCAAGAAGGCGCTGACCACCACTCCTATTATTCATGCGCTAGACTGGAGCTTACCCTTCAAGCTCATGTGTGATGCATCCGATTATACTATCGATGTTGTCCTTGGTCAACGTATTAATAAGAAGCCACATGTGATTTACTATGCAAGTAGGACACTCAATGACGCCCAGTTGAATTACTCTACCACAGAGAAAGAGCTTCTGGTAGTCGTCTTTGCACTTGAGAAATTTCGTTCCTACTTGATTGGGTCATGAATTATAGTATACACTGATCATGCTGCTTTGAAATACTTGATAACCAAGAAAGATGCAAAAGCAAGGCTTATTCAATGGATCCTCTTGCTACAAGAGTTTGATCTTGAGATATTAGACAAGAAAGGTGCTGATAATTCAGTAGCTTATCACTTGTCTCGTCTGCCCAACGCTCCAACTAATTCGTGCCCCATAAACGAATCATTTCCTGACGAGCAACTGTTTGCATTGATGCACGAACCATGGTTTGCTGACATTGTGAACTATCTTGTGACTAAGGAGATTCCATCCCATTGGTCCAAGCAAGATCGATATAGATTCTTATCCTAAGTAAAATTCTTTTACTGGGATGAACTATATCTGTTCAAATTTTGTCCAGACCAGATCATACGTCGATGCATACCTAACGATGAGATACAAAGTGTCCTCTCTTTTTGTCATGATCTAGCTTGTGGAAGACACTTTGGTCCCAGGAAAATGGCTGAAAAGGTATTGCAGAGTGGTTTCTATTGGCCAACTCTTTTCAAAGACGCCGTGGAATATTGCAAAGCATGCACACGATGCCAATTCGTAGGCAAATTTTCACGGCGCAATATGATGCCTCTGCAACCCATCCTTGAGGTCGAAATCTTTGATGTATGGGGTATAGATTTTATGGGACCGTTACCCAACTCGTTTGGAAACCAATACATATTAGTCACTGTCTATTATGTTTCCAAATGGGTAGAGGCAATAGCCGCAAAATCGAATGACAACAAAGTCGTTGTCAAGTTCTTGAAAGAGAATATCTTTTCGCGATTTGGCGTTCCTCGAGCTATTATTAGTGATAACGGTACCCATTTTACCAACCGATCATTTGAGGCGCTTATGCGGAAATATTCTATTACCCACAAATTAGCTACACAGTATCATCCGCAAACTAGTGGGCAAGTGAAAGTTTCCAATCGTTAAATCAAACTGATATTGGAGAAGACAGTAAAGCACAATAGAAAAGATTGGTCTTGTAAACTAGCAGATGCATTATGGGCCTACCGTACCACTTATAAGACTAATCTAGGCATGTCTCCATATCGTTTGATATTTGGAAAAACGTGTCATTTACCGGTGGAGCTTGAGCATAAGGCTTTATGGGCAATCAATATTCTAAATTTTGAGCTCGAAAAAGCTGGCGAGCAGCGGAGTTTACAAATTAATGAACTTGATGAGATTAGACGGGATGCGTATGAGAGTGCTAAGATTTATAAAGAGAAAACTAAAGTGTTTCATAACAAAGCGATCATTCGCAAGTCATTTACACCTGGACAAAAATTTCTCTTATATAATTTGAGGTTACATTTATTCCCAGGAAAATTGAGGTCAAGATGGAGTGGACTGTACATAGTACGGACAGTGCACCATTACGGTGCAATTGATCTCGAGAATCCTAAAAATGGTAATTTATTCAAAGTAAATGGCCACCAATTAAAACCATTTTTAGAACCTTGAGTGAGCGATAATGTAGAGGTCGTGACACTTCACGATCCAATCTATGCATAAAGGCATGTAGTCATGTGTATAATAGCATGTAAATTATGTTACTAACATGATGCAGGGTTTTAAAGCAAAATTAGGGAAAGATGAGGAGCTGACTGTAATTTTCCATCCCTATATAAACCCAAGCAGCCCTCATCTTCCCCAAATCCATTCTTCCAAAACCCTAGCTGTCTCCCTCCCTTCCCCATTTCCTCCTTTGGTTTTTGCTTCTCTCTTTGCAGGACGGTGTAGGATCTTCAATTTTTTCTCCGACCAGTGGTGCTCCAAAGATCCACCTCACACGAATAGAGACTCTCCCCGAAGCTCTTGGCCAAATTTGCAGACCGAGCCGCTAAATAGCGGCTTCCACCGCCGTTCAGCGGCCTTTTCCTGGATTTTGCCTTGAAACTTCAGGGTAGGTACTTTTCTTCTCTTCTCTATTTACTGGTTTGATCAGATTTCAAATTTGTAATTACAGTACGATATAATGGGTAGATTTGCTTGTGAGAAGTTTTTCGGAGAAATTTTTGCGGCATTTAGTGTTTATTTTGCCGCTGCGATCGAAACTCAGGGTTGGAATTACCTCATATATTCACCTAATGCATTCTACATCCCAGAGTTGGTGAAGGAATTTTATGCGAGTTTTGCGAACCGACATTTCGGACGATCGCAAAACCATAAAGCTCCATTGGCGCAGCCAATTATATGAAATGCACGCAGTGGCCATCTCGGCTTCTACAGGTATCCTCCTTCACACCGGGAATCACACTCCCGGCAGAATTGAGGATTATGTTACACAGATGGGCCCAAACTGCAAAATAACACGTGATAAAGGGATCAGTAGCAAGACACTCTATAACAATATTCACAAAACTTGCTGCTGGGTCAACACTAATGTTATGGGCATTATACATATGTCATCTTTTTACACGCCCACACTTTATGTTGTTGATTACGTTATGTGTCAAGATACTCACTTCTGTATGTGCACACAGTTACTCGATACTATTATTGATGCTAAGATGCGGTCGAGGACTAGTTTGCCTCTGCCGTGTTTAATCACACAGTTGTGTCGCAAGTTTATATCTAGTGCCGAATTTGACGCATACACACCCTCACGCGTGTTTATTGCTACCGAACATATTTCAGTGATATATCATGCTGCTGTTTCAGAAGATTGGAACAGACATGCTGATGACGAGAATATATATCCACTGATTTGACACAAGAGAAGGAAGATGATGCCTTCTTTGACCAAGACTTGCCAGCTGATCCCACTGAGCAAATCAATGTTGTCTGGCAAGGTCTTGGAAAAATTTAGCACCGGTTGAAACAGATTGATAGGAGTGAGTCTTCTACAGCACGAGCACGTTCTGCACCCAGTGAGTCTAGTAGAAGGCAAAGAGGACGGCACCAATAATTTGTGTATGAGGGCATACACAAGTTTAGGTGTGGGGGAGTGTATTAGGAGATTTTTATTTTTTTAGGATTTTTAGGATTTTATTTGTATTTTTATTTTTAGATTTTTGGATTTCTTTATTTTACACTTTGGGTAGTTTTTAGGGTGACCAACAAAAAAATAAAAATGATTAAAAAAATGAAAAAAAATTGTTTTCTTCAATAGATCAAATTAATTACAGATAAAGGAACAAATTTAGATTTGAAATTGGATATGAGAGTAGATTAGACGATACACTTTAAATTTTATGAAAAAAAGATTAAAATCCAAAAAATAAATATCGCTAAAAATAGTTTTGAGGCAAGCATACATCTATCTTTCACTTCACAATAGTTTATTAGGTTAAGGATAAAGATGATAACGAATGAGTAAGTCTTCTCTCTCTAAAAAAAAAGTGAGAATAAAATAATGGGGTGCGCCTGGTATTAAGACAAAGCCTCAAGAGTGAAAAAAGAGTATGATCCAAGTAATCGGGTATTTTGTGCCTAAGTAAGCGTGAATATTGGTCGATCCTTGTATTTCCGAGGCCTATATATTTGGTTTTAATTTGGCCTTATATATTGGCCTTGATATTTGGTTTCCGAGGCCTATATATTGGCCGATCCTTGTATTTTGACGAGATTCTGGAATTTTTGTACTCGCTTTTTTCTGATTAATAAAGTTAGGGTTTTTGCTGAAGGTTGACGGTCACAACCCCGTGTCCAGAGGTAAACCATTGTTCTTGAGATTTTTAATTGCTTTTTAGATAAATTTAATCGCTTTCTAGTTTAGTTTTTACTGCTTTTTAGATTAGGGTTCATCGTTTCATAAAAATTTGATCTTCCTTAGAAAAAATATGAGTAGCTAATTAGATTAGCTTTAGGATGTAGATGAAGCTAAGATCCACCATGTAATTATTTTCTAATATTTTTCTTCTTAAATAAAATTAATAAAGACATGATTTTTCATTAAAAAGATTAAAATATAAGGACTCGAAGATTAGGACTTTGATAGATTATACTTGAATTAGGCTTCTTGATAATCTGTGCTTAGTTAGGGTTTGGGGTCACTGGTTTTCTCTTTTTCTTTGAATTATCTAAAAGATTTAGTTTATTTTTATGAGAAGTCGCATCTTTGATGAGTTATACTTGCACAACACTTGATAACTTATGCTTAGGGTACTTTAAATAAAAATTAAACTAAAAAGATCGACTTTTTATGATAGAAGAAAATAATAGAAGTAAGAACATGGTTAGAAATTAGTGGATTCTAGATCCTAGGTACTTAGATTAATCCAACTTCAACCTAGAACCTTTGGTTAGTCTGTTAAAGTGAGGAGAAAGTAAGAATCACAAAAGAACCTTAGATCCCTGTGGGACGACCTGTACAACGCTACACCGACACTGTGCACTTGCAGTAAAAATATCATATCATTGGCATAACTAGAGGGTCCCAAGCTCAGGTCCAGAAACAAACCAATCTTGCTACTAGGACTTTCTTGACTATCTATAGTCCCATGTGTCCTCGTGTTCCCCACAAGTGCCGTCTCATTCATAAACGCGACTCCACAGATGGAACATTTGTACACTTTAGGCTTCCTTTCCATATCATGTAGCTTTTCTGGCCACGATCGCCTGTGGCTTGTCTAGTGGCCACTGAACGCTTGGAACGAAACGAATTGTTTGTTGCATGTCTTACATTTGAACACTCGTTTATGTTGTTGTTGATCATGGGCATAGTGTTCTTAATGCTACGAAGATCAATATTCTTGTCGACTTCTATTTCTGTGACCATCTCATATCTAGAGATGTTGCACACCTGCAAATCTTCTTTTACAAAGATCCTGAACTGCAATTCTCGATTCTTTCTTGGTTCAGCGAGGATGAGCAGTTTCTTTTTTTTATCCTTGCCTTATATGCTACTGAAAAGCGCGATGATTTCCAAGCTTTGGATTTATTCTTTCGTGTGATTCACGGGCTCCCTTTAGCTCTAGAATTTCTTGGCTTATTACTTTTGTTTCTTCTGTCCTGTAGGGATTCTGAAGCAATATAGCATCCTCATGGGAGTAGTAATGTTTGCTGCATGATTCATCGCATACCTATTTATAACATTTATCTCGAATTGTGTAGATACCTGGTTGGTATGCTACGTATACAACAAATACTGCTGGAATAGGAACACTATTTGCTATAACTTTTTCCTTACCATATTTCTCATCTTCAAAAACTTGATTGATATATCACTAGCATTTTCCTTCGTTAAAAATTTATTATTATTTTTTATTTGTTTTTTTAATGTTTTCTGGGCTAAAGGCTGCTTTTCTCCCAACTACATTTCCTAACGCTATATTGTCTAATCCTAGTGTTAGGAGTGTGATAATTTTTGACTCGTTGTTCATTATAGGGATTATCTCAAACTCCGAGTTGGTCTTGACATCAATTCCGCATAGCACTAATCTGGAGGGGAGATTTCTTTTCCTAGGCAGACTTCTAAATTTTGCTTTATCATTTTCTGAGCCTCTTTTCCATTTTCGGTGAAGTATCCTTCTTTGTCACATACAAAACACTTGCATTCCCCTTTACCCATTTGTGTAGAGGACACATCATGCTTTCGGATATATTTGTTATTCTTGATAAATCCCATTTTCTTTCTCCATGTCCTCCATCGAGAAAGTTTTCTAGACAGTGGTTTAGGTAGATAAACTTTTAGAGTATTTTCAGCTTGCTGTTTTAAAATTCTTTTATCTTCATTTATCCAGATGAAACCTTGATTTTTATCTAGTTTTTTCAATTATGGTATTCCTTGCTTAGTCAATTTCTTTAGAAAATTTCTCCCACAATTCAGCAATTCTAGCAGGCTGTACTGTTGCCTCTTATCCTTTATTTTTCTTCAAATAGTTTTGGTCTTTTCTTTCTTCCTTTTTTCCATTTCTCGCTATTACAATATTTCCTCTTTTTAGGAGAATTACTGATTGTGTTTTTTATTTTCTTATAGGATTCTATATTAAGGTCATAGTGAATATGGTGTCCTAGATTCTCAATTCATTTTAGGCAATCTAGGTATCTGTTTTGTGTTTTAGTATCCCATGGACTTGAGAGCTTGTGAAGAAATGGATCAAGCTAGTTTTGTGTCTTATCTAATTTGTAAAAATATTTTGCAAAATTCCTCAAACTCACATACTTCGCATAATTCTATTTTGAATAACACATGAAGTATTTCTTCCTCTTGTGCTTTGTTATTTATGAATCCACATAAATTTTCTTTTATAAGGACATTTTCAAACCTAGCGAACTTGTTATCTTCAACCCACTCGTTTTGTTTTCCCTTACCTTCTTCCGAGTCTATCCATTGTAATACATCTTCTTGAAGGGTTCTTGAAATGTGATTTACAAACCTTTCTTTTTTCCATATTTCCTCATGAATTGTGTTTATTACTGCTGGAGTCTATGCCCAATTGTTTATGGTTTTTTGTCTATACTTAAAGTGCATATTAGACAGATCCAGATGAGTTCCACATTGTGGCATACTCTTTGAATCATTAAACCTCATATCTCCTTTTATTCATAAATCACTCGAGTCATTTGATGATTTACTACCTTTCCTGACATATATCAGTTCATTATAAAATTTGCTATTTTTTTCAGATTATGTTTTGTACTCATCATGTGTAGTCTCCTTACAGTTTTTATTCCCTGAATTCGTGATGCTCTCATTTTTTAGATCTTTATCCAAGTTGTATATTCCAGGGTCAAACTCAAAATGGTGTAATAAATTTTTATACTAGAGGTACATCTCTTGTATCATATTTACTAGATGTTTTTTCTCCTGATTAGTACATTTCGGATCTTTATATAGTTCTTTCTAACAATTAGTTAGTTCAATTATCAAGTCATATTCTTATTTGGAGTATGTTTTCTCAACTTGCATCATATCAATTTGTTGATTTGGTATCTTTTGTTTTGAACTGGTTTCTAAACTGTCAATATGATTTAACTTTCCTACTACCTCCTTTATTTTTTTTTTATTTGATCTGGAACAAAAATTATTTCATCGTATCCTATCATACACTCTTCTTCTTTGTAAAAAGATTCTTCAGAACTTAAGATGAATTCTTTATTTATTCTCTCTACCTCATATTTACCTCCTTGGTAATTATTCCTCATTAGATTTTTAGTTTGTGAGGGACCACTTAAGTTATTATTATCCTCTTCAATTGCCTCATTATTATTTTCTTGGTCGCTGACTTGTGATAGGTTGCTACTTCCATTTTCCTCTTCTACAGAGAGATTTATCATTTTCTTTATTCGCCTTTTTATCCTCTTCAGTTACTTTATTTATGGCACTAGGTTCGATCTCTTCTTGGTTCAACTTATATCCAAAATGACTTAGTAAACCTTTAATTTTTTTATAGATCTTTTCAGGTGTATTGTCTTTTATCTCTTTTGCAGTTATGTCAGGGTTTACTCTATTGTTTCCAATATTCTATTGAGCGAACTATCTCATCAAATCATTTTTTAGAATACTTTGGTTTATATGTACTATCATAACAAGGCATAGTACTAGATAAATTAAAATCTGTTTCATAAGATTTTTGTTTGGAATACTTTGGGACGTAAATTATATCACCATGATACATTGTGTCATCTAAACTATAATACGTTTCATAGATCTCACATTCCTAGTAAAGGTCATCGGTAGCCATCTAAGATGTCGGTGGATAGCTAGTTCTGAGTCACCAACGGTGCCTAAAATCATCTCCTGAGGATCACCCTACAAATGCTACCTGCAGAAACAAAGGGATCACTTAGGAATCTGGGCTTTAAAATTATTCAAATGTAGCGAAGGACACTTATAATGAAACTATGATATACCAATATAAGTTATGAGAGAGCAATAATCCATCTTATAGTTAATTTGTTACCATATACACGCTGATCTAACACACCAATACCAAAGTAAATACAAACTATCAAGTATAAAATTATCACTAAATATACATAAAACTTATTTAACAAACCCAAGCAAATACAGACTACTTTATAATAATTCAAAGCATGCAATACATGCCGAAACAGTACTGGAGAAATTTTGAACAGATTGCAGATCCCTATCGTCCAAAAAGAAACTGGCCAGGCTCTGATACTAGGGACCACTTAGGTTATTATTATTCTCTTCATTTGGAATATATGAGTTCAAATGGAAAGCAGAATATTTGAAAACAGGAATCACGCACGAAGGGCGATATAAAAAAGTGCCTCTATTGACATCCACAGTCCAAGGTTCTCAATAGCAACAGTAAGATTCCTGATAGCAACAGTAAAATTTCTGACAGTAGCAGTAAGATTCCCGGTATGATTAAAGTAATGGTACATCAACACTAAGATTTCCTATAAGATTAAAGTAAAATTGTGCTAACAGTAAGATTTCTTGTATGATTAAAGTAAAAGAGTGCCAATAGTAGAATTCTTACAGCTAGCGAGGTTTTACTATAAAGGAATTCAAAGTTTCAGCTGGAAGGAACTCGTTTATAGATAAGGACTCCCAAGAGCATGGAAGGGCATCGACAAATTTAACGGCACGTCATCATACTTTGTGTGCTCCACTTTAACTTCCTCACAATCCTTGTCATCCTCATCCTAGCATTTTTCCAGTCTTGCCCATTGTGGTCTTGGTATCAGAGCATCCCCTCTGGTATCAGAGCTCGACCATTCTTTATTGGGCAAGAAGGATTTGCAGTCTGTATGCTATTTCGGTATATACTGTATGGTTTGAATTATTAAAAAATAAGTTGCGCTTGGTTTGGTGTTTTAGATAAGATTTCTGTGTACTTTATTTTATGTGATTTTATTCCCAAAAAATTCCTAAAAGATCACAAACAATTATAAAAATTCCGAAATATTTCGGGAAAATCCTCAAAAATTGAAAGAGTCACTATAGTGTTACTATAGCAATTCGTTCGTAGGCCTTTTGGGCTGTGGGGTGTATGTATCTATGCCTTTCTTTACGACGAAGAGCCTCAAAGAGTGGAAAGAAAACCACTGATCAACAATTGTCATTACATATGTCGATTCGATTCAATAAGGACTTCACCTTATCGGAATAAGATAATGAAATTGACTATTATAGGCAGAAAGGTAGCCCTTCAGGTGATCCGGTTTGATTGAATATGTCGATTCATCACCCGTATGAAGGAAGCTTACGTATAAAACGTCGTCTATAGGCAATACGGCAAGCAGTAAATAATGTTTTCGAAGGTCATTAAAATTAGAAAAAAAATCTGAAATATAGCTAGAAAAATATAAAACTAGAAAAAAAATTAGAAAAAATTAGGAAAAATCAGAAAAAAGGAAAAAAAATAGGAATAATTAGGAAAAGCTATTTACCATATATTTTAGTTCGTATATGGTGTCAAATTGACTATAAAGTCAACTTCAGCCCCTTATAATTTGCATTGGCATTATTCTAATTTAATTCTAAGTGTCCCTTATTAGATTTGAGAAGTTAAAAGTCTAGATTTCTGTGTGTGCTCTTTGTTGCTTCGGATAGGCATTTGTCGGCCCCTCAGGAGGTTGTTTTAGGTACCAAAGATTACTCAAAACTAGCTGCCCACCGACATCTTAGATGTCTACTAGTAGTCTTTGTGGTTATGAGATATGCAGAACATGTTATAATCTATATGACTGTACGCCATGAAAATTTGTAAAATCTTTTGATGATAGCTTTTCAATAAAAAGATTACAATTATAATGGTTTTCTTTTTACAAAAGATGAGAAAAGTGATTTTTCTTTGTTTAAAATCGGGTTCTGTAATAGCCGTGGAGGACAATCTTGTTCTCCGTTGACGCTCCAAACAAATTCTTTAATTGGCCAAATATAAAGCTCTCAGAGAACTCTGAATTCTAATACAAGTGCTCGAATGGAGATGATCAACTGAGTAATCAAGTTGGTGGTTTTCGTCACCACCTGATTAATCTCTTTTTTAGCCTAGACTTTAGCTATTTATAGAGGTTTGGAGACCTTCAAATTTGGATAATGATCCGATTAATGGGCTCCTTGATTGAGGATTAATTTTCTATATTCTAATCTTGGATTTGTATTAAATCTTCAGAATTTATAATCGATATTTTTAATCATCTGGATTTGTAACTGAAATATAAATCTCAACCTTTAGATCCACGTTTTGACTTCTGCTAGTTTGCGTGGATGCTCAGACCTGTATTTGAGTGTCATTGAATATGATTTTTGCTCTTTGAGGCTTTAAAGTGAAATTGCGACCCTCCGAATCAAGCCCATATGTTGGTTACACTTTGCTCTAATTATGATTGCAGAAAAGTCAGACGTAGATCTCTCTAATAAATGATCTGCATTTTATCTTCCAATAACATATCTAGCTCAATTAGACCCACATTTGGATATAAATGAGGATAGTTTTTATCCTTGAAAACATTGAGATAAAAACGTGAACCTTTGGAGTTCATGTTAATTATATTTATCTCTAGTCGTGAGCTCAAAAGATATCTGAAATCGCGGATCTCTCTTTGTGACATATGATCCGCTTCTTACTTTCTTAGCTGGACTCATTTTTTTTGTTGAAATAAGGTTATTTTTGCATTTATAAGCCTTTGTGAACCATGACGTGATCTTGCATTTGAGTCGAAGTTAGATCCATGTCTTAATGCAACTCAGAGTCCATATGGATTATCTTTTCTAATTTTAGGCAAAACGCGACCCTATGGGGTCCATCTTTGTCAGCCCAATTCGCAGGTCTATCTGGATGAAGATCAGTGTTATGCTAACTTGAGAAATAAAATGCAACTCTATGAGGTTTGCATTTTAGTCTTTCTTGGTTCTAACACGTGGATATCCTTATGACAGATAATTCATGTGTTAGCCAATTTTTGGCTAACATTATGAGTCCTATTTTTTTGCTTGTTCTAAAAATTTTGCCAACAAATCCCTTCCAAAGTTTTCAAAATCCCAAAACTTTGAGGTGTTTTGAAATACTTTGGATATTTTCATAATTAAAACCATGACCCTGTAGTTAAAAACATGGGTATGCACTTGAGAAGAAAAATGCAACCCTGCGTTAAAATGCATATCTACGCTTTATGCAACGTATCTAGAGCATCGCTGCTTTCTCTGCCTTTCAGGTGCAGAGATAAAAGCGTCACATGCGCTCATTAATGAGAAAATCTTAATAAGATTTGGGCTAACGTTCTTGGCCGTTAAATCCTCTGGCCGTAGTCTCTTCTAATACAGAGATCGAAGCATCTTATGCACCGATTAATGATGAACTCTTCACGAGATTTGGGTTGAAAATCTTAACCGAAGATCTTGCTCATCAAATCTTTTTGGTCGAAGATCTCGGCTGTCAAGTTTTCTATATAAGAAGTCAAGTCTCTTTCAAAAGTCATTTCTTAGTTTTCCTTGCCTCCAGGCCTCTTCAAACTCTTTCAAGTTTCTTCTTCTTTAACTTTAGGCTCTTCTGATAGATAATAGCGAAGAAATTTCTATCCTTTAATCAATCTGCTGATAGATTTTAAGATTCTTAGTCTATTCCTAGATTTCCTCTGGCCATAGTTCAGGAAATACCAGCGACTTGTGGTAAGTTAGAGAATTTATGTATTGTTTGGCTTTTGTTGTTTTGTCATCATGGACGCAAGTTTGTACTTTGCATTTTTGATTTGCCCACTCTTTTTTTATTCTTTTCTTTATTGGTGTAGTGAGCTGGGGTTAGCTTTTAACAAGACATCCAAATAGTACGTCTCTTACAAATGTTGGCAAATCTATGATTAGTTTGCTGCCAAGTTCTTTAAAGAAGGAATATCTTATTGGAAAAATCTCCATAACCGTAATCATCTTCCATAACTATGTTAATTTTCTTTATTGAAACTCTATTAACCTCTGTGGATTTCTTCTCACTTATGTTCCTTTGACAAAGCTTTGGATCTGCTGAAGAATATTACTCTCTGAAATTTTTAAAACAATGCTTATACCCTTCTGGTTCTCAACTTTTTCCAATATTTTTGGATAACCAAAAAGTCTCATTTATTTTACATGAGATAAAAGATTACAGGTCTTGTTATCTTCTCATCTTTCATCCTCCTTCATAAATAAGGTAAGGATGATAAATGGTTGTAGGTAGGTTTGTAACTTCCAAAGTACCCTTTATAGTTCTCAATTTTTGTGGATCCACACATTGTGCATTGGGAACATGTATTTGGTACACCTAGTTTTAAACTAATCAAGTCACTAGCGACGTTGATATTAACATAGTTGAACACGCAGAATTGGCATTTCTTAACCATAAACGAGGAGTTGTAGAAGTAAGTTCCAAACTTATGAAGTCATCCAATTAGAAACAAGGGATATTGAAGAAAAGATCAAGGTTTTCTTGACTCAGTAGTTTATAATAATTTTTATTTACTCTATAATGTCAAGGAATGCATGTAATGAATTATGATAATGAATGAAAATTTTGAGAATGAAAATTTTTTGTTGTTATTCATTTAGATGTAACTGTTATTTGATGAATGAAAAACTTTTCTTGAACATGATAGAAGTAATTATTAACATTCTTGAACAAATTGTAACTATAGCTGCTCAGTGAATGTAGTATAAGAGTTTTTGAATTGTTAGAGGTAATTCTTAATTTAGCAAATTATGACAGAAATAAAATTTTGCTGGAGGCAAATTTTGGAGGAAAGAAATTTTATTTGCTAGATGTAATTTTTAACTTGGCAAAATTTAGTTGAAATAAGATTTTATTTACTAGAGGTAATTTTTAGCTCGGCAAAATTTGGTGGGAAGAAATTTTATTTGCCAGAGGTAATTTTAACTTAGTAGATTTCGGTGGAAAGGAATTTTATTTGCTAGAGGTAATTTTAGCTTAGCAAATTTCAATGGAAAAAAATTATGTTTGCTAGAGAAAATTTTTAATTTAGCAAATTTCGATGGAAAGAAATTTTGTTTGCTAGAGGTAATTTTTAACTTAGCAAATTTCGATGGAAAGAAAATGTTTGCCAAAGGTAATTTTTAACTTAGAAAATTTCGGTGGAATGAAATTTTGTTTGCGAGAGGTAATTTTTAACTTAGCAAATTTAAGTGGAAACTAATTTTATGTTCCAGGGATAATTTTTAACTTAGCAAATTTCAAAGGAAAGAAATTTTGTTTGCTTGAGGTAATTTTAATTTTGAACTAGAAAATTTCGGTGGAAAGAAATTTTGTTTGCCAGAGATAATTTTTAATTTGACAAATTTTGAAGGAATAAAATTTTATTTGTAAGAGATAATTTTTAACTTGATAAATTTTGAAAGAATTTTTGAATCTGCCAGAGTTAAGAGCATAAGTTAATTGATTCATAGGATTTTTAGCAAACTGCAAGGTATAAACAGATTTAATTAACCTTTACCAATCGTCATTTGTGTTGGGCTAGCCATACTATTCCCCTTAACATGATGAGTTGTTGAGAATTTCATTTAAGCTTAAATGTCAAACTTTCATATTCTCTTAGCCTAAACAAATTAGAGCAGTTCATGCTTTTTATCCCCAGCATGGTTGGGTTGATATGAAACTTGCTCTCTTCCCATTTTCTTGACGGCATTGGGTAATTTATGCTTTTACCCCAGCACGATGGGTTGGTGAGGATTTCATTTGAGTTTTATTTGCCAAACTTTTCCTCTGTCCATAGTCATAGAGACGTAGGATTAATTTCTATTTTGCACCCTTAGTTGGTTGGGGAGTTGCCTGTTAGTAGCAAGTTAGCATATATTCATGCTCTGTTGGGGAAATTGATGAAATAACACGCTACAACATATTGACCGCACTATCATAAAATTAAGTCCTCTGGAAAGAACTTGTCTTATCGAGTTCCAGTAGAGCTAGTTAAAAATGGGCTTTTCTCCTTGTAGATGAGCTCCATTTTAATGGTGGACAAATTGTTTCTGTTTTGGAGATAATAGCGTCAAGAATTAGACACATTCATTAATCTCTTTATAGCCTTCACATATTGACCGCTCCATTTTATTGGTGGACAAATTGTTTCTCCTTGTAGTTTGAGCGGGCCGATGATCAAGTCATAGTGTTGAATTTTCATTTTGTTGAGGAAAAATTCAAATATGTGTATCAAATGTCTTGATACTTTTGCATCCTTTTCCCATAGTATCAGTCTGAGATACATCGAATAGTTCAAACCAAGAAGCTACCACATTCCTTGTTGCATTCTTTGGAAAGAGTACTACAAGAATTTTCTCTATGAAACCTTCTTATTACTATCTCTTCGGGTGGCAGTGGAGGATTTGCTGATTCTGTTGAAGATGCAGTTGAGGATAACTGAAGAGGACATGTATCTTAAACCACTCAATCTTTGACATGATTGCTTCTTACTATTACATAATCTATTTATATGCAATCTATTTTGGATTCTTTTTGGTACCCATCGAAATCTTCTTGCATCATTTTTCGGAGACTAGATAATAGTTCAACCTTCTATAATGGATTTCTTGAATATTACATTAGGAGTAATATTGCTTTAGAAACTTTCCGCTGATTGGCATCATTATTTTGTCTCCATTTGATTTCGCCAATCGATAGTGCCATTTGAATATGTAGCGTCAATAACAAAAGGTCCCTCCCATTTTGACACGAACTTTCCTTTATATTTTTTATTAGTTATGATCAGTCTTCTTACTGAAAGAACCAGATCATCTTTCTTAAAAGCTCTCTGCTTAACATTTTTATTAGAGGTTTGGAGATTCATGCCTAATAAATCTCAATGTTCTATTGAGCTTCAAAGCATTTGTCATTGGGAGCTTCCAATTCTAGAAATTTTTGTTGATGCTTCTCTTCTTGCATCATTTTGATTGATAGAACAACTCGTAATGATGGAATTTAGATCTCCAAAGGAAGTATTGCTTCGGATCCGTACACCAAAGAAAAAGGTGTATGTTCGAGGGTGTCCTGATAATAGTTCAATATACACAAAGACATTCTCCAAGGCTTTTATCCCAATCACGTTAGTTGAATGAAATGAATTTCTAAAGGAGCTTCACAATAGTTTTGTTGAAGGCTTCTACTAAATCATTGGTTGTACGGTAGTATGGAGATGATGCCACACTTTCGATCCTATATTTGTTGCAAAATTTGGACAATGACTGACTCACGAAATGAGGACCATTATCATGAAATCATGAACAATTCTCCTAGGCATCCCAAAGCGATATATGATATGATGTTTGATGAAATTGATCACATCTGATGTCTTCACTTAAATTAGGGGAATAGTTTCAATCCACTTTGAAAAGTAATCAGTTATAACTAATATGAACTGGTGGCCCCTTGTTGATAGTGGTGAAATTGACCCAATAATGTCCATTCCCCACTGTTCAAATGGCCAAGATGTAGCTATTGGATGAAGATATTCTGGTACCTAATGTATGAAATCTGCATATATTTGACATAATCTGCATTTTTTGGCGTATGTAACCACATATGTCATCATCTTAGGCCAATAATATCCCATTTTTTGGAGTTGATCCCAGTGTTTTGGCCCTACTTGATGTGCTCCGCAAATGCCGCTATGAGCTTCTTCAAGTGCTTCCTGGGCTTCTTTATTAGAAAGGCAGCGAAGCAAGATCCCATCATAGGATTTCCTATATAATGTCCAAATCTTGGCATTATAATAAAATCGAATAGCTTTTCTTTGGATTGCTGTTGCTTCATAGGGGTCTTCTGGCAATATTCCATAAAGGACATAGTCTGTATAAGGAAATTGCTAATCCCTTGATTTGAGATTAGTCTCAAGAGCATGTACTTCATGTGCTTCTTGTTTCTTATCCGAACATAACTCCACTATGAGCTCATTTTCTGGGCCGAACAATTCCTTACTTCCCACTATTATACATTTTCTAGAATCCTTGGGCAATTCCAAGTGGCAGCTAACGAAGTTAGTGATTCTACATAACTATTCTAATAGTGCGGCACATGACTAATGTAAAAACTGTTAAAACTATCAGCCATTTTCATGACTGCTTGGTAGTAAGGTAAGATATTCATTCTTAACTTCGTATTCTCTCTTAACCTGATTGATAATAAGCTAAGAGTCACCATATGCTTCTAAATATTTCACCCCTAACTGTTTGGCTATTTTCAGGCCAATCATCAGGGCATTGTATTCAACGATATTGTTGGAGCATGACTCTATTAATGAATATGCTCAAGAGATAATATGGTTGTGAGGAGAGATAAAGACAAACCCTACTCCTACTACCATCTTTAGTTTCCATTCTAGAAGCATCATGAAAGAAAAGTTGCCAAACTTCTTTTGTAGTGGCGTTTACTTCAGCAGTTTCTTGTGGAGTATCATCTCCTAGAGTTATGTTTCCTTCAGCTATTTTATCAGTAATGTCCTCATACAGTTTTGAAGAAGCTGGAATCGGATGCTCCGCTAGGAAATTAGTTATAGTCTGACCTTTAATTGACTTTCGTAGAATAAAATTCATGTCGTATTGTGATATCAAAATAGTCCAATTTGATAATCACAATTTTAATGACCCTGGTTTGATCATCAATATTCTTAATAGATTAACTCTCGATATAACATGGATTGTCTGCCCCACTAGGTAGTGTCGCATTTCTATATTGCAAACACCAAAGGTAGGCATTCATTTTCCACTGCGTTATATCGATATTCAACTCCAATCATCATCCTACTTAAATAGTATATAGCTTGCTATTGTCCAAATTCATTCCTTTAGGTTAATAATGCTCCCAAAGAATGTTTCCTGGCTCTCACGTATAATAGGAAAGGTACTCATGTTGTTGGAGCTATAATGATGGACGGCTTCATGCGATATCTTTTAATCTCTTCAAAATCTTTTTGACAAACATCATTCCAGATAAACGACACTCCTTATTTCATCAACAGTGTAAAAAGTTGACATCTCCTAGATAAGTTTATTATGAACCTGCAAATGCATGCCAGCCTTCCCTGCAGTCCTCTCAATTCTTTGAGATTTCTAGGTGGTGGCATATCTTGAATTGTTTTGACCTTATCTGGATCAAGATGAATCCCTTGGGAAGTGACTACGAAGCCAAGGAATTTTCCATTGTAAACTCCTAGAAAAGATTTGGTTGGGTTCATTTTAAGCTGGCGCTTTCGCATGAGGTCAAACACTACTCTCAGATCATGAATATGATTGTCTTTACTTTTGCTCTTGATTGCCGAGTCATTTACGTAACTTTCCGCCGTCTTCTAGAGCTGCTCTTGAAATATAGTGCTCATGGTGAGTTGATATATGGCGCCGGCATTCTTCAAATCGAAGGGCATAACTATATAACAGTACAACCCCCTGTTGTGTTTGAAAAGATGTATGCTTCTCATTATTAGGGTAAATCTTAATTTGATTGTACCATGAAAATCTATCAAAGAACCACATCCGTTCATAGCCGCAAGTATTGTTGATCATGACATCTGTTATCGGAAATGGAAATTCATCTTTTGGGCATGCTTCATTCTAGTATTTGAAGTCGATGCAGATCCTGATTTTTCCATTCTTTTTAGTCACAGAGACTACGTTTGTGACCCACTCAGGATGTTGTTCTTTGTAGATGAAGTCTGATTCAATAAACTTCTTGATTTCAAATTCAACGGCTTCTATTATTTTGGGGCGGAACCTTCGTTGTTGTTATTTGACAGGTTTCACATCTGGCCGGATATTCAACTTGTGCATCGCCACTTTTGGGTCTAATCCTAGCATATCTTCATAATTCTAGGTAAAAACATCAATGTATTCTCGAATAAGATAAATCATTCCTTCTTTTTCCTCGGAAGATAGATTTTTACTTATAAATATGGGTTTATGATTAGTTTCGTCGTCCATATTTATTTGGATCACTTTATCTTTAGTTGGAGGTTCATGTCATTCGAATTGAAGTTCTCACTACATATTGAGATGCTTTACTCAGGAATCATCCTTGATTGCAGTAGCTTTTCATCATCTTCTTCTTTCTATTCTGCAAAGACCATGTTGATAGAGACTTCTCAAAAAATGGCTCTAACACTTACATCTAAATCCCAAAATAACGATTCAGATGAATGAGTTTGTTGAAGCTCTTCAGAATTTGTTTCTGAAAGATTTTCAAGAGTGGTAATATATCCCAACCCCCTACCAGTCTTATCATAATAATCTAGCCCTTTTTCCTTTTTGGAACAAAAAGTTGAAGCATAGCTCTTCTTCCTTTTTCAAATTTTGACCCCCTGCCTTCGGCTAAGATTATATCCCTTTTTCATCATTTTGTAGGAATTTTTGTCGTAATAGAAGAACTTGGGATTTTCTTGTTCTTCTTCAGAATTTAAACATTTTTCTTTATTATTGTTTGCTTTTCCAAATAATATATGCCTTTGACCTTTATATTTGGGAGGAACTTCAAGAATTGCTTCACTTATATCTCCATCATCATTACTTTGTATATAAAAAGATGATCGGATGGGTGGTTGGAATGATGCTAAGGAGTATATTTTATTTAGTTGATTACTGACCGCATCAGTACTAGTACTTGAGTGATCATAATCAGCACCCAACGAATAAGCAAACTCTATATCTTTATTAATTACCCACTTACCATCAGAATTGGCAGTGTCATTTACATCTAGGTCTTTAAGGCATATTACAATTGGTTCTAACTCCTAATTTTCGTCATTGGATCTCGAATCTTCGGATTCTGATTCAGTATCGGCCTCATTGCCACTATCTAATTCCTCTGGGGTAGGTTATTTAGTTACTTCAAATGTGTCTTGATATAGCTGCGCATTTGTAAAGTAGTTTTCAACCCCTTTAAAGGGTTACTTTTTTGCCACTAAGGTTATTACATTCCCTTCTTTTTCCACACACATCATACACTAGTGAAGTGTAGAAGGGACAATGAGATTAAAGTGAATCCGTGGCCTCCCTAGTAATAGGCTGTAAAACATGTCGGTATCTATCACATAGCATATAATTTCCGTCTTTAGATTACCACTCTAGCACTTTAGTTTCACCTTACCCAAGGGTTTACTATCATTAAGTGTTGAACCCGAAAATGGTTATATTTGTTAATGCCAGTTTACTGATTGGGACTCTTAAATACCGTAATACTTTACTTGGCATTACGCTTACAGCGGTTTCAAGGTCGACTTGAATTCAGTCAATCTCATTTGTCGCTATGTAGACAGTTGTTATTCTTCACGCATATCTTCTGGAGAGAAAGTTATACATGGCATCTTCTTGGAAGTCTGATGGCATGTTGCATAAACTTCTCTTTTTTCTATTATTTCTGGAATTACTTCAGAATCTTGCAAAGTTTCTCTCAAGGCTTCTCTGATTTTCTCGGAAAGACTCAGGAGCTCCTATAAACTGATTCATGCAAGAATGTTGGCCAAGTGTGCCAACACATTGAATTGGTAAGGCTTCTTGGAACTTTCTGCCTTCTCTTTTGCTTTATTTTTAAGATTTTCGTCAAGCCTAAGCTCTTTCTACTAGTTCTCTGGAGGCTGAGGTTCAACCACTTAGCCATAATTTTTCAAGGAGTCTTTTCTTGAATGAGTCCCAGAAGGTTTCTGCTGTTCTTCATTGACTACCAATAAAACTTTGAGTTCCTGTTCTAAGTCTGAAAGAGGATGAAATTTAGCGTTATCTTCAGGAACCACAGTGACAGTATTGGAAGTGCACACTTTTCCTTTTGACTTCTTCTTAGATGAACTCGAAGTCCACTGTTAACCTTCAAGGAGGTCTGGATGCACCCATATTATCTTCCCTCAAGATGTTTCAAAAGGAGATAATCCTTTCTTTTGTTAATGATGAGGATCATAATTTATGATCCTCATTGTGCCTTTAGGAATTGGTTGAAATCCATCTTGAATGTTTGATTCTATCCAGTCTGGAGCCTTTCCAAATTTGAAAGTCACCATGTTTGCTATCACCTTCTTCTGATCTGCTTGCAACTTAATGACATTGGCATCTACTAGAGCTTAGATCTTATCCTTCATGATGTAACAATTCTTAGTAGGATGATTAATGATCCTATGATACATGTAGTAATTATGATCATTAACTTTTCCTACTTTTTAGGTCACTTTGACTCTGGCAACTTCAACATATTCTTGGTCATGAACATGTTGAAAATGGTGGTGGTGTGCTCATCTATGAAAAAATATTATTTCTGAGAAATCCGTGATTGAGGAGGAGTTCTTGGAGGAGGCTTAGTTGGGCTTGGAACATCTACTGCCATCATCTCTTACCATTTGGGTCTAGACGACTAAGGTGTTCCAGGATTATTTCTTCTTTGTCTCCCTCCTTCTTCAAGCTCAAGCCTCTGTCTAATTTCTTTATCTTCTTCAGTTTGCAGTGAGAGATCTTTTCAAGTGGAGGACTGTATAGCCCCACTAAAGTCTTTCTGGGCATCCCATGCAGACACCTCAAAAAATCATTTCCGAATCTCTTATGAAGTCTCGAGCTGACTCTCCATTTTTTGCTTTGTGGCAAGAAGTGCTGGTATTGATATCTCCATGTCATCTTCATAAAACCTTATCAAGAAATTCTTTTCTATGTCGTTCCATGAGTTGATGGTTTCCGGTTCTAATCTCTGGAACCATTCAAATGTTAGACCCATGAGGGTACTAACAAAAAATCTGTGATGATTTGGTCATTTTTAGTCAAATGGCCTGTTTGTGATTTGAAGTAGTAAAGATGTTGATTTGGTGAATCTTTACCATCGAAGGATTTGAATTTCAAAGGCTTGTAATTTTTGGGGAATGTATATTCTCCCATTTCATTGGATATGGCCTTACGACCCCTAGCTCTTGCAAGTTATTCCTACGCTTAAGAGTGTTGAGCTGATTCTAGAAGCTCTCTACCAAGGTGGCATTTGGATTACCTTCATATTCTGAATTCTCAAATTGATGATGAGAATGTTCAGAAAGATTATCTTCTTCCTCGTGATGATCCTCGTTGTCAGTATCAGTATTTTCGGGAGAAGTATGAGGTTCATCTTCTTTTCCCTTCCCTTGGTCTTTCTTCAGGTTGTGGGAACCTTTAGAAGAAGATTCCCCTTTGTCCTTCTTTCTCTCGTCGATTAGGAGTTGGAGCATGTTCCTGATCTCATTTATAATACGCTGCAGTTGTTGGATGACCTTATCTTGTTCACCTATCCGCTTCATGAACTCTTCTAGGGTTCTCTACGTCATATGCATAGAGGCAGACTCCTTAAGGAACGAGTACAAAGTCTGCAATTCAGCTACAACAGAGTTTTCTGTTTCCTCTTCAGAGGAGGAGGCTCTAGCCATCTTCCTGTAGTCCAATGGCATTGTGACTCCTTTATTGATTCGGGTGTTTTGAAAAACGCCCCGCATCATATTGAACACACTCTTCAAGCTAGAGGAATGCTTAGAGACTGATGAGTCTGTTCGAGGGATATTCTTCGTTCTCCTCTTCTTTTTCTCCTTGAAGTTTATCATATTGGATAACAGTTTGGGGTATTCTGGTTCAGAGAACTTTTGCTTGATAACACGTCTTCTCTCTGAAGGTTGAACTGGGGATGACGCAAGTCTGTTGAAGACAGAAAACTTTGTAGGAGTTACAACGTAATGACGATAAGAGAGTACTGCGTTGATCAACTGTTCACAACTATAGTGAGATTTCTGGGATTTCTCAATTTTCTTGTTGAGAAATTCTCTAAGGTCCCCCAAATTGGAGCTCATTATCTTGTTGGTAGGGGCAACTTCCCTCCAAATAGCATCTTTGGGATGAGATTTTTCCTACTCCCTTGAAAAATACTGGAGCAAACTTTGGTCATAGTGGCTAGAGGATGAACTTCTGACGAAGCTGAAATTGAAGATCCTTGAGCTTCAGAGGCTAATTCTTTTTTAGAAGCATAGGATTGAGGGTCATACTTTTCTGTTGAAACATGGATTTGAGATCCGCATCTGGCTTTAGAAATACGAGTCTGCAGCCCGTATTTTGCTTTAGGAACGCGACTTTGAGGTCCGCATTTTGTTCCAAGAATGCGAGTGTGGGACCCACATTTTGTCTGTGAAATGCGGATGTAGATCCACATTGGTAATCAAAGATGTAATTGGTGTGCGATTGGCGTTTCTTGTAGCAAATACGGATAAATCTATCTGCATCTTGGTCTAGCTTCTTGTTGGGGACCACAACTTCGCTCTTTGGTCGCTATACGCGAATTGGAGCTTCGCGTGGTTGTTCCACGACAATTGGTTTTTCTTCCATAGCTTTGTACGTAGTGCAAGCCTTGCTTCATCTTAGATTCTTTCTCATGACATCATCTCCTTGAAGATCAGATAATGGTCATTTTCCTTTGTTATTGCAGAGATCCTAACCCATTCTCTTAGAATCAATAAGGGTCTTGATCGGGGCAGACCTGGAGCCTTATGCTAATGAAGCAGACAGCTCTCCTTCGAGACTGGACTGCTCTAGGGAGTCCTTGGTAGGACCATCATCTTGGGAGCCTCATTAGAGGCAATATTGTTTGAGATCTTGTGGCATTTTAGCAAGGATCTTAGGCTCATGGAGCTAGAGAAGAGAATTTCCTCATATTTCTCCTAGTCGAACTCGATGACGAGTGACTCAACCACAGTGCCAACCGGAACTTTGTCAAATTGGGCAAAAGCCTTATCATCGGAGATGATAGGTGTCTCCAGTAGAGTCTCCAATCTTCTGTACGAAAATCTTTTATTGATAACTTTTCAAAAAAAAGATTACAATTATAATGGTTTTCGATTTACATAAGATGAGAAAAGTGATTTCTCTTTGTTTAAAGCCAACTTCTATCGTAGCCATGGAGGACAGCTCTGTTCTCCATTGACACTCCAAACAAATTCTTCAATTGGCCAACTATAAAACTCTCGGAGAACTCTGAATTCTAACACAAGTGCTCAAATGGAGAGGATAAACTAAGTAATTAAGTTGCTGGTTTTCGTGACCAACTGATTAACCCCTTTTTTAGCCTAGTCTTTGGCAATTTATAGAGATTTGGAGACCTTTGAATTGATGAAATGGTCCAATTAATGGCCTCCTTGATTGAAAATTAATTTTATGTCTTTTAATCCACTGGATTTGAATTAAATATTCAGGATTTGTAACCGACATTTTCAATCCTCTAGATTTGTAACGAAACGCGGATCTCAGCCTTTGGATCCGTATTTTAGCTACTAGTAGTTCACATGGCATGCTCAGACCCGCATTTGAGTGTCATTAAAGATGATTTTTGCTCCATTAGGCTTTAAAGTGAAATCACGACCCTCCAAGTTAGGCCCATGTGTTGGCTGCACTTGGTCCAATTATGAGTTTAGAAAAATCAAACGTGGATCTCTCTATGGATCTTGAGATTAGTTTGTGTTGGATTATGATTATATCTTTTGTATTGAGTTTGAGTACAAGTAGGATTGTGTTTGAGTTATAAATATCTCATAATCCTTGTAAATTGGGAGGGCTTTTTAGATGTAATTTTAGATATACTTTTGATTAATAAAAATTAGGGTTTTGCCGAAGGGGTGACGAGTGCCATACCGAGCTCTAGAGTTAATTACATTATCTTCATTGGTTTTTAGTATAGATTTATTTGCTTGCTAGTAGAGATTTCTCTTGCTTTCTAGGAAATAAAGTTTTTTTTATGGCTTTCATTAATAAAATAGGATTTTGATAATTAGGAGTAAAATTAGCTTAGTCTTAGGATGTAGATGTGATGAGTGCCATATATTGCATATTTATAGCCTTCATATTGCCTATTTTTGTATATAAATAATGCTACTCGGGTATTTTTAGTGTATTTTTCAGGTAATCCGGTTCATACAAGGAGATGCATGAAATCAGAGTCGAAGTAGGAATCAAAATCTGAAAAGTTTCTAAAGTGGGCAAGACTACGAGACTACGATGCTGCAGAGAGTGAAAGTGTAATATAGTCATCAAAATAAACTCAAAAGGAGAAAATACTCGAAGGGAAAAAAATTCAGAAATTAACTATCTATTTTTACTACTAATTAGCCGCCCAAAGTGGGCCCCACTCTCCGGTTTTTCTCCCATGGCTTCGATGTAATCTTATACTTTCACAATTATATTATAATTGGGTTTGATTTTCTGAAGCCTATATATTGACTGTATTCTTGTATTCAAAAGAGAATCCTGTAAGTTTTGTACTCGTTTTAAATTAATAAAATTAGGGTTCTGCTAAAAGAGTGGCGGCTACAACATCGTGCTTCAGAGGTAAGCCGTTGTTTTGAGGATTTTATTTGCTTTCTAGATAGAATTATTCGCTTTCTAGTTTAGGTTTTACTGCTTTCTAGATTAGGGTTAACCATATTCTTGAATAAAAATTTGATTTTGCTTATTAAAAATGTGAGTAGCTAATTAGTTTAGCTCTAGGATGTAGATGAAGTTAGGATCCACCATAGAATTGCTTTCTATAATTTTTCTTCTTAAATAAAATAAATAAAGACATGATTTTTCTATAAAAAGATTAAAATACAAGAACTCGAAGATTAAGAGTTTGATAGGTTATACTTGATTACATTTCTTGATATCCTATGCTTAGTTAGGATTTGGGGTTGTTGATTTTATCTTTTTCATTGAATTATCTAACGATTTAGTTTATTTTTACGAAAAAAGTATCTTTGATGGGTTATACTTGCACACCACTTGATAGCTCATGCTTAGGGCACTTTAAATATAGAGTAAACTAAAAGATCACCTTTTTATGAAAGAAGAAGATAATAGAAGTAAGAACATGGTTAAAAACTAGTGGATTCTAAATCCTAGGCTAATTAGAATAAATCTCATCCTCAACTTAGAATCTTTGGTTAGTCCGATAGAACTATAGAAAAAGTAAGAATCGCAAAACACCTGAGATCTCTATGGATGTCCTGTACAGCGCTACAACCGACACTGTGCGCTTGCAATTAAATATCACAACAAGTTTTTGAAACTAGGGATCAACATTATATTAATCTATATGTGCTCTTTCTAAAATAAAAATGAAAAAGGTAAGATTTTTCTATGAACAATAAAAGTACAAGAATTCGTAGATTAAAATTTTGATGGATTATACTTAATTTAAGTATTTTGATATCCTATATTTAGTAAGGATTTAGAGTTGTTGGCTTTTATTTGTTTTGTTAAATTAATTTAATAATTTGGTTTATTTCTATGAAAAGTATTTTCTTTGATAGATTATGTTTGCCCGTAACTTAATAGTCCATATTTAGGATGTTTTAAGTAGAAATTAAACTAAAAGATCAGATTTTTTATGGAAGAAAGACGATGAAATAGATAATAATTGGTTGTAAACTAGTGGATTCTATATCCTAGGCTAATTAGAATTGCAAATCACCAACTTAGACTCATAGTTAGCTATTAGAATAATAGGATTAGCGAGATAGCAAAACACTTTAGATCTTCGTGGGAATGACCTGTTTGCGCTACAACTGACACTGTGTGTTTGCAGTAGATTTATCACATTAGTATCCAACTACAAAACATATCCTTTCAAAAATTAATGAATTTTCCGAAGAGATAAAGGATAAGAGGCAACTGCAGAATTTACAAGGATAGTTGAATTATGGAAGAAATTTTCTACAAGAATTGACTAAGAAAGAAATACCCCTACTGAAAAATTGAATAAAAATTAGGAAATCATTTGAACAAACGAAGATAAAAAGATTCTAAACCAAATAAAACAACCCACTGAAAATGCACTAGAAGGTTATCCACTTAAACTAGGGATTAAATTATTTCTAGACACCGATGCATCTGATGAATATTGTGGATGTGCATTAAAAGTAATCCCAAAAAAAAATTTGGGAGGAAGATGACCCACCCTTATCTCAGAATGGGATTAGGCTTAGAAAAAGAAATATATCACAAAAGATACTACAACATTAGATATTTTATAGATACAACTCTAGAAAATTTAAACCAAACGAATTAAAATAGATTATATTTGAAAAGGAATTATACACTATAATGCTAACCTTACAAAAATTTTAAATATTTCTTGCACCCAAGTTTTTTTATTATTAAAACAAATAATAAACTTGTAAGAGATTTTCTTGTAAAAACAAAAAAGGCCACTAGTAAATGAATGCAAGGGTGTAATGAAATTGCTCAATATTCTTTTGAGATAGAATATGTCAATGGAAAAGGTAGTTTCATTGCAGAATATTTAAGCCGACCTACCAAATAAAATAATAATAATAATAATTCCTAGACAAGGAAAATGTTATTAGTCAAGTAATTTATTAATCATTTTTATAGATGAGAATTATGGTAGATAAGTGGAAGGCTATAGTAAATAGTGTCCATATTCCAGTAGCATTTGTTGTATTCGTGGGAATCAGCCAAGAATCTACACACAATGGGTATGACCAAATATTCAATTTTAATGAGTCATACTGTAAACGTTACCAGTCCTTTGAGGATGCTATCTTGGCATAGGAAATGTCATGCTAGAGCCCCTACATAGCAAAAGAAATTTGCGACCTTGCTCATTAGATGATTGAACCAAAAATAACGAGTTTTTCTAACTTAGAATTCCCATTACCATTTTACTCCGAGCTAAATGGAGCCTAGAGGGCACATAAAAAAATAAATCTAGGAATTGAAAATCATTGCACATTTTGGAAGTATATGGGGGACTTAGTAGACCTTATAATGGAGAAAGATTCAAAATTCAAATCATCAAATGAGGTTTTCTTAGATTTTATAACACTTAATGAAGACACCTTACGGTAGTATACCCTAAATAATATGAACTCTCAAAAAGCATGGGCGAATTTCTAGAAAAGAAGCTATCCATCTTTGTTGAATCAAGCAACGCAAGGGAGAATGACTAGTATCTGGCATTGTAGTTCGGGACCATAGCAGCAGAAGATTTGTAGGTGTGCAACATCTCTATGCAGCATAACTGAGAAGAAATGGACACAAAAATTAAAACAGAAGTGGAAGTCGACGTCAAGGAGGTCAACGATAGGGAATCTTTATACAAAAACTATAAAAAGTGAAAAATTGGTCCCAAACTTGGCTCAGAAGAACCACTAGAAGCAAAAATTGTGCCAACAGGGTGGGGCGGTTCTACATCTCCAGACTCAGTAAAAATTTCAGTCTCTGATTATTTTCACAACTGCTTATAAAGTCTGCTTCTGTAAAGAAAAAAGGGGACCATACCTCTGTTGGCATCCATGGTTCAAGATCTCTGATAATAATAGTAAGATTCCGGACCACAACAGTAAGGTTTTTAATAGCAATAGTAAGATTACCTACATGATTAAAGTAAAAGAGCACCAATAGTTGGATTCTTACAACTGGTGATGTTTCACCAAGAAGGAATCCAAATTTTTAGCTGGAAAGAACCTGTCTATAAATAAGGACTTTTAAGGCATGGAAGGGCATTGGCAAATTCAATGGCACCTTCTCGTACTCTTTGTGCTCCACTCCAGCTTCCTCACCGTCCTTCTTATCCTACCCTAGCATTTTTATAATCTTGTACTAGTCAATCAAACCAACTCTACTTGTAAAAACTATCCTCCACTTATATGTATAATTAGTATGCTTGCTTTCTATATCATCGTGATTGTAGTAGCGTCCCCTCTGGTATCGAAGCATCCCCTCTGGTATCAGAGCATCTCCTCAGGTATTAGAGCATCCCCTGGCTCAGTTCCAATACCGAGTTTGATTTCCACAGATCTTTTACAATCAACAATGATGGTACGCCAGTAACAGATCTTGTTCCAAATCTCATACTGTCCCATAGTCTGGTATGACAGTTAGCTGTCAGTTGTTCAAGATTCCTTTTTATCTCTATTTTCTGATCTTGATATTCAATGTGGAGTATCGAACGTTGACTACTTTCAATGTCAAGAGGTGGGCTACCCCCGATGTCACTAACATCACTAACTATCATCACGTCGACAGACTTTCCCTCCCTATGTCACTTCCCTATCCCATCACATGACATTCACGAAGGAGAGACCTCTCCTTTGCTGTCTGGAGGATGCTTGCTAGATCTCTTGGGATGAAGAAGAGGTAGGGCGTGGTGAAAGACCTGGAGGTCATTATGGATTTTTGGATCTTCTAGTGAATGAACTCAAGTTCCTATAGTAAGAATAGACATCGAGGGGTGAAAGCTTTGCACTTTGCCATTCTCAGGTAGGCTAGTTCTCATCAAATCAGTTCTAACTCACTGCCGGCATTACATGCATCCGTCATTCATGGATTTCAAAGAGACAAGTTAATGATTTAGAGAAGATCATTTGCTCCTCTCTGTGGGGAAGGGGAGCGATATCAGGGCATTCCTACTAATTGCTTGGGAAAATTTTTCTTTTGGTCTTGATCGAAAAATGGGGCCGTCGCGTCTACGAATGTTAAGGGAATTCCGGCAAGCTATGCCGGCGAAGCAGTTCATTGAAGAAATTCTAGCAGGAAGAATCACTATGGACCATGGTGGTTAGATGGAAAGAAAATCTCCAGGAGCCAGAAGGTCATCGTCGAAATAGGAGCACTGCCTCTATTCTTTTTTTTTTGGAAGGGGATGTGCTTGCCAGCTGATCTTATTTTGGATGGTCTGAGATATCAGCTGGGTAATGGGGAAGATGTGACAGGCTCTGGTGGACCCGTGGCGGGTTGGTGATAAGGCCAACATAATTGGATCGAAATTTAGTGGATAAAACTGTAAACGTTGAGCTCCTTAATAGACTAGAGTAGTAGGTGGAGTGAGGTTCAGGACACACAAAGACAGAGAAGGGTCTCGAAAAGTCCCATTAGGAGAATGCTCCATAGTCGAATGTGAACAAGGAATAAGCAGTCGTCTAGCTGTAGTTGCCATTGAAGGAGTAAGCACACAGGAAGGCTTGTTGGTGAGTGGAATGCTCGATAGTAAGTGAGGAGGAGAGTTCAATTTGTCAATGAAGTACCTTAATGTAGGCTTGCTTCGCATAGGCTACACAAGATGAGAATTGTTGACTGCTAGATTGCTTTCTGTTGGTTTCACTGATTTAAGATTTCACATGGGCAATTGACTATTTAAAAGAGGAGACGCACGCCATCAGGGTACGTAGCACAATAAGGAATTTTCTCTATTCTATCACCGATTCTGGAGTAAGAGTTAGTTTAGTATGGTTAAGCTGGGACACCGATAAATGACTTAGTCTTTTGTTTCATCAGCTGTGATTTCCCATGTTCAAAGAAGATATGCTCTTGTTCAACGTCGTCCTTTTTGTAGATCTTTGCCTTTGTTGTTGATTCGGGAAATGAAGAAAAATTCCCTTCCGTGAAGATGCTCACTCAACTTTCCCTGGTTCTGGTTTACCTGTCGAAGGTGGTATGGCATTGGTGTATATGTAAAGAAAAAGAAGAAGATTATGGCTCCTTTTAAGAAGAAATCTCTATAGAGGAATCGAATCTCCTATCTCAGTCCTGGGGTGGATTGCTTTTCATATCCTATTTTTTTACCAGAAGATTCAGATTACTAGTAATGTATCGTCAACATATGGCATCTCTAGGCTAGAATTTTTAGCTTGGCATTCTTCAATGGGAGTCTATCATCACTGCCTACAGGTGAAAGGGGGAGTACATCTAGAATCCCGCAGCAATGGTAAAGGAGGAAACAACAAATCCTTCTCATGAATGCAGTGATAATCCCATCGGTTCCTTTACGGGGTATCTTTCAAATGAGAATAGTCCGTCACTTTACTTTGATATTTAGTAACGAGCAATAGACTGATTGAGGAGCCTGTAGCATAGGAAAAAGGTACTTTTTCTCAATTAGAATGTTACCCGTCATGGTGATTTTTCTCTTCCATTTTGGTAATCGACGAACCATGCTAGGAATACGTAACTCTGCACTTGTAAGGCCTTCACAAGACCAATGTAGAGGAAAGATCTTTGAACTTGTTCGAGATAATCGGGGAAGAAAAGTTGTTCGATATGCATTTTAATAGCTATGTTTTGTAGGAGATGAATGATAGTTCACATTTTTACGAGTGAAAAAGGGGCATAGCGAAAATAAAATTTCTTTTGACTATTTTGAGAAGGGAAGAGGAGTGGCACGAATGGTATAAAAAGAAGGCATGCATTAGTTCGACGAGCTCAGCAGTCCAGTATTCTCGAAGGAACGCTTCTGCTTTTGTTGAAGCTGTGAAAATGAAAAAGGAGACCTTCAATTGCAAGTTTTCAGGCGAAATCCTTGTCACTATGTAAAACTAGTACTCTCCTCTCATTGATCGATGGCAATTACTTTTCTTTGCTAGTGAATAGATTTTTGGCTTGACCATTTCCCTTTTCGGAAAATGGACACTGTTAGGGGTGATCTCTCTCAAGATGGACATCTGTCATTTCGATCGGCTCCGGGTAACTTCCTTTACGAAGGAGAGTGACACCCCAATGATTGAGTTGTTGATGGAATGAATGGAATAATGGGTTGCTTTCTGAAATGAAATAGGTCCAGATCATCAAAATAGATTTAGGAGCAGCTATTGAATTTGTTGATGGCGGTATGATAACGCCAATCGAAAGGGAAAGGCGATGACTATCAGTTCTTTTCATTGTTATCTCAGAGTTTTGTCTTTCTGAAAGAGTCAGATCACTTCCGTCGGAAGGGAGTAAAAACAACCTTTACTTATTCTTCTACCACTCCTGATTTCCCTTCTCCCCCGGGAGATGAGTCAGACTTGGGCTATGTCGAGCATAAAAAGGGGCGCGATTCCCCATCGAGAGCACTTTCATCCAAATCTCTCTCTTTTTAATACAATACATAATTCATCATTACAATCTCTCCAATCTTTTTTCCATTGGCCAGGCTCCTCGAACCCTACTTTCAGAGCTTTCCCTTTCTCTAGGTAGACTGATTCTAGATACATGGAAGACCGACACTTAGAAACTGGAATACCTAGTAATTCCATCTCTCGCTGTTTGATAGGACTTGGAGAAAGCATGCCATGAATGAGTCATGCTCTTGGCTTACTGAACTATAGGGGTTTCCATCCATCTACAAATTAAAATAGGTGTGAACTCTGACCTTCCCCTCTAGCCAATGTCACTCACAGGAAGCAATGGCAATAAAATTCGATACAAAGCCCTAAAACCGCATCGTCACCATGGGACTTCTGACTTACCCGGAAAGTTTGAAAAGTCCCATCAGTTCATTCAGTCATACTATCAGCGAAGGGAGGGCATAGGACTACCAGATAGGCAGAATACAAGAGGGGCAGTGCTATGGATAGGTAAAGCAGCTCTAAATATTTATGCAGAAAAGCACTCACTCGAACGAGGTATCAGCAGTTTAAAGCGGTTGCACAAGCCTCGATAACCAAGGAAGGCACTGAGAATCAGTTAAAGATTTGATGCTCTACAACATCAGTCGACGAAAGAATCGGCTCTGCTTTATCCTTCTGGGACAAGGGATTCAGTTTATCCTAAACCAACGGATCTCATTTCTATCGAATCATCAAGAGCACCTCTTTATCTCGAACCACCAGGAATCGAATATTGAATAATCATTCAATTCTCTGCCCTTTCGAATGAAAAAATTCATATCTGACTTATAGGATCAATTTACAACTCTAATTTTTTGAGCCCCACCCTCCGCCCATGGTTGTGCTTTCGTTCCAATTGGTCTTATGTGTGCTGCCTAGTCTACTTGTCATGCTTAGATGAAGGCAATGAGCAAAAAGGCTTTTCTTTCATCAAGCCTAGCCTTAAAAAGGTCCGTTTCAGTGTCTTATGAGAAGCAGATTATGTCCTAGGCTGATTCTCTATTGAATCGGGTCTATCTCGTGCTTCCATCACTACAACCTCCAACCACTTATATGGAAAACCCATATTGGAATTCCAAGCTTGGCTTACATGACTGATGATTTGGCTTGAGAACTCTCCTTAACCAAATTTGGCTATCACAGTATGCAATGCTTCATATGTCTGTCTTTGGCTCGTTTTTTCCTTTTCCTAAAGCAATTTGGCAGGATCAACGGCGTCGAATTGAAACTCTTCATATCTCTACTATGGACCTTCTCCTCTCAGAACACAACCCAAGCAAACGAGAATGAGTAACCATTTGATGCCGAGTAGGTGGTAATTTCCCCTCAAAGAAAAGGACATTGGCATTTTCAAAAGAGTCTTCTTTAGAGGTGGATTTGGGTAGACGCTGAGGCTTCGGGTGCAACAGATTCGCAAGGATAAAGTTTAGTTACATCGGTATATCTTCTTTCGTTGAGAGAGAGGGGATGCTCCTTTGATTCGAAAGAAAGGGGCCTTTCAGGTGACTTTCTTCATCACAAATTTCCCGCTCTCCGGTAAGCCAGCTTGCGAATAAATGGATTGATGACGTCGAACTAATTTGCTTTTGTCGAAGGCTTCACATGGAAGAGTGCAGAAATAAAGGTTTTAGCCACTAGGACAGTTCACATTAGGAAATCTATATCTATTCAGAATTGGAAGCTCCATCCACTTTTTTGATTGCTTGTCTATCTAGAGAAGAATGCTTTCGACAAGGCTAGCTGATAGCCGTCATCTTAGCTACTAATTCGATTCGATTTTGAAATAGATCTTTTTGAGCGACGCTTTCATGCTATCACTCAGGGAGTTTCTTCTTTGGAAGTGCAATGGTACAGACATCTACATTGGCTTCTTTCAATCATTGGCATTAGCTTTCTTTACAGCTTCTTCCTTTAACAATTGGTCCAATCCATTTGGTAGTTCCGTTGCTGGGCCTAACAGTCATTTACTGCTTTATGGACTGCTCAATCAATTGACATATGGAATCCCACATAAGCATGTCCAAAAAGTTGCTATAAAGCCATTTCCCTTGAATATTGAGGCTCTTGCGTAAGGAGGGATGATCCCCAGTAATTTTATTTATATCTGACATTCATTTGTTTAATGTAATGCATACCAAGAAGATGAGATCAAGACAATCCATTTAAGATAGGACCAAGCACCAGTACTTCGATCTATCAAAAGGTTCCACCTCTCCTTAGCTGACTCGTGTTTGCTAACTAAAATAAAGCACTCCCTCCCATGGTCAGTGAGAAAAGTCAGATCAGGTTGAATTGACTTCATTGGCACACAACGTTCTATGGATTGATGACTTCTTGTTGTGGTACTGAGCCCGACAGACTGAGCATGGTGCTCCTACCTTTTCCTTCATTTCCACGTGATCTACTATGAAAGAAACAACTACTCTGCTAGGATTGACGTGTTAAATATGGTATTAAAAAGAGAGCTGACGTCACAGTCAATCAGATATCTCAAAATGGAAAATATCTCAGTTTCGAAGATGCCCATCGATCAACCAAAAGATGAAAGACGGACTCCATTCTTTTAGGCATCAAGGTATTCGTTAGCCCATTCATTTTCTTCCATCTTTGTGCCATTCACTTGTCGCTTCATCTAATACTACTGATTTCAACTGGTTCGGTCTAGAAGGTGTCAATAAGCATGGATTCACTCTAAGTTTTATACATCCTTCATGAAACAATAGATACCATACTCTGGTTTTATACAGGAAAGAAAAGGTGTTCCTAGAAGGATATCTTGCTCTTTTCTATTCTATCGACTAGAGTCGAATCAGGTCAACATAGCCATAGAGAAAGGGTTTCCATAGATAGTAAAGGAAAGTCTCCCATAGGCAGAAGGGGGAGTGTCAGAACCACTCCACTAGCTAAATAGGGCATTGGTAGAGCCTATATACCGCATTTGTTTAGGGTGAGTGAGATTGTAGCCAATCCACTTCCCTTATTTTATTCTAATCAATTGAGTAGTCAAGAGTATGCCCAAATAGGGTGACGAAAATCTTAATGTTTCATAGGCGCAATCATTCCATCAATTGGGGAATAGGGGCTACCACTCGAATTTAATCGATGTTGTTCTGGATATGTCACATGGGAGGCACTTTTGATTCCCTCTTTTGGAGAAAAAAGACATGGTAGTCAGGGAACCAGGCACATAGATTCCTAGACATCCATCGTTAAGCCAATAATTAGAATAATGGAATGAGAATATGGGGAAGCCAGCCACTCCACCATGTTGAAACAACGAAATATAGAAAACTATCTTAGTAGTACAGCTAAGAATTACACAATAGGAGAGGAAATCAGCATGTACCTCAGTCCCTCCCGATGCTACCTAGTAACACAATGTAGTCGGATCCTGAAAAGAGGATGAATTAGGCTTAGCCTGAAATGACCAAGCTAAACAAAGAGGACCCTCTCCCAACGTCTGCTCTCTAGTATCATAAACTTGCTCTCTATAGCTACGAAGGAAGGAGGTTAACAGAGAAGCACCTAGACTAAGAGAGAGAAAGATACTTTCCTAACTTAGAAAGGCCCTAGACCAAGCATTAGTAAATTGTGGCACTTTACAAATGATGGGGGCAATGAGAGCAGAGAGAGAAAGACCCATGCAGTAGTGTATAGCACTTTGACAAAAAAACTACCATCCAAAACAATTATGACGCTCCCTGACCAACACCTAAACCCATTGTCTCAAAGCCCGTGGGGATCTGGGATGCTACCTACTTTCACGTATACTCGAGCTGGGCTAGACTCTTTTTCGAACTCGTTCGTAGGCGGGTCTCACATCCTTAAACAACCACCACTTATGAATTATTTTTTAGCCTATTGACATTGGAGATCATAACGTTTTGGATCAAACTGAGAGATACTATTTTTTTTATTGTATTGAATAGCGCATATACTCAGGCTGATATGATCCATCATGCTGATATCTATGGTCATCTCTAGTCGGTAAAGCACTCCCCTGCCAATCCATCTCGACGCCGGCTCTAGTTGTTGCTCTATATAGGGCGTCATGGTTCTTCTTTCCATGCCGGGACAACTAAAATTATCTTTTCAGAATGAAATTAGTGGTCTCTTGAAAAGGACCCCTTTGATGCATGCTTCAACCGAATGCCTTTTCTTACCTCAATCAATAACATTTAGGAAGAAAGGCGGAATTCTGCCCTATGGGGTTGTATCCAACGAAGAATGCTAAACGTTGAGGGAGGAAGAAATGGGAAGAATAACATTGGCTTACAATGAATGACAATGTAAGCTGCATTCAAAAATGAAAGCCCAATGAAGGGATCAGCCCCAGTGTGTCTTCGTGCGTGGAAGGAAAGTACTCAGCCACCCAAAATTCATCGCATTGGAAACCATCATTTTGAGACTTTCATGCAGTGTGGGTTCATTCGCTAGTATAAACAGATGAAGAAGGTGAGGGAAGGACGAAAAGATGTATGCATATAATAGATGTAGCTGCGACCTCAGAGAAATTTCATCCATCAGGAGGAAACAAACTAAAACCAACATGTGACAATGTCCCTAATGCACTTGTTGATCATCCCACTCTGAAAGCCTGACCCACATCGTACACAACCCCTCACTATGGCGACACTTTGGATACACAGTATCGAGTTAATATTTTCACTCCGAAAGCTAGAATTTCATACAAAACTTGCAAATTCTGGCTAGGGGAAGGCAACGATCCTAGGCAATGCCACTATTCAAAAGCCACAATGCACCGATGGTGGTATGGCGATGTGAGGATCCATTTGAACCGGACTTTTACACCATGCTAGGCAATAACAGGAGCAAGTATAAAAGAAAACTAGCATGCAAACTTGAGGAGAGGTGGCTGGAGTAGCCAAATTATTGCGAATGGAAGGTTGATGGTCGAAAAAAGAATCTCGGATATGAACACGGATAGGGAGATCGAGCCACAGTTTACGTCACAAAATGTGCAAACAGGAATATGGGCTCTTGCACAATGCAAGTCCCAAGACTTATCATTGTCACTTTAAATAGAAAGGCAAGAGTTGCACATGAAAGTCCCGAATCAAGATACACTTGTCTCACTCCAATAAAATAATACCTAGTTTTCAGTTTATTAAAAATATCCTACAAACGAGAATAAGAAATCGAATTTGACGTGATGAGAATTTACTATAGATAGATGGGTCAGGCTGATAGCATGTAAAAGCACTTCCAGATGTACCCAATATGAAAAATGGTCAATTACCACATAGCATAAAAGGAAGCGCATTGGTGGTGACATTGGAGATTCTGGTTTAGTAAATTTCAGAATAAATCAAGGATATAAAATAGATTTCAGTCATCTTTCCATATTCTACATCTTTTTCAGAGTTGAATGATTCCACTTCCTCGAAATAAGCCCTTGGTGATTGAGAGTTGATGGGTTGACGAAAAGATTTCAAATAGTATCCTGTAACCTATATACTTTTCCCGCGAAGAGATAGGATTTACAACTTTTCTCGATGAAGTGTAGCGAGGGTTGAATCATCGGATAAAGCAAGTAGTTATTGAATGCCAAGTTGGAATGATTCCTTCTTCCATTCCGAAAAGAGGTGAAAGTGATCGGTAGCCCTATTCCTATAGCTTTATAGCTGACGTCTTTTGACGTGACGAAGATTAGGTTTTTTAGTACCGTAACCTTACCCAGTGATGGTATAAAATTAATCAGTCAATAAGGGAAAAAAAAGAGATCGAGTTCACTTCTTCCTTCCTTCCCTATGTACCAGACCTCGCCCCCTTTCCGGAACCCCATTACCTATATCTATCCACCTATGCTTTAGGGGAGAGGAGCTTTCAATGTTCTAGGTTAAGAGCAAATCTCCTTTTTCCAAGACAGATGACTCCTCATTTCTTCTGTACTAGTAGTATTCCATCCATACTGCCTTTGTTTTGGTGTACTACCATTGCTTCTTTGCCTTCCTTTGTTTACTGCCTTTTGCTTTGGTACTTCATCATTATTCCAACCACCCGTCTAGCACCTATGGTCAGAATAAAAGAAAAGTTCTCATCAATGGGCCAAGTTGAATCTTCACTTCCACATCTAGCTAGCAAAAGAAGATGCAAGGTCTGGGAAGTGTTTATAAGAAATTAGAGAAGCAGAACCTCTGATGCTCAGACATCTCAAACTCTAAAACTAACTTTCGAAACCATCCTGCTCCTCCGGTGCTGAAAGCTGAACTACCTGACCAAAGGAGATAGACAGGAAGGAAAGACGATCATGCAAATGCCGAATAAAGCACTCATAGGAGCAACATCTAAATGGACATATACTCACTCAGTACATATGTAGCCATGAATTAGAATTTATTTAAAAGGATGAGATGTGGGCATAGAAACAATAAAAGAAAAAGACCAAACCAGCAAGATGGAGGTCTACACAATGGTCATCTTAGAGTTCCACATCATACTATTTTGAAACAATTTTCATATCAAGGGAGAAGGCCCCAGTTATATAAGATTCAATTCAATCGGAAAAACGACCTTCGGCTACTACAACGATCTTTATAAACCAAAGAAGTTGAGCCTACTTTATGCAATTCTGTACTGATGCAAGCAAGGCCAATTACACAAGCGAAGAAGGCATCGACTGCAGCTTCCAATCTAATGACAAGCAAAAGATAAAGAAGGAACTTACCAATAGCGAAAGTAGATCCTGCTGAATCCCTTATTGCATCCCTGAATGCCATTATTTCTTTTTCACTGAGAAGATACATACAAGGGGATTCGTGACTGAACAAAAAAAGTATTCGTGCTCTCCCAAATTCTTATGGAATTCACTCCTACGCCTCCGGATCCTATCTTGCTCACTAGAATGTGGACTCAAGGAATCGAACACACCTAGCTAGCACCGATGTGTTAAATCTACTGCAAGCGTACAGTATCGGTTGTCACGCTTTAAAGGTCGTCCCACAGGGATCAAGGTGTTTTGCTATCTTACTAATCCTATTATTCTAATGAGCCAACTAAGGGTTCTAAATTGTTGCCAAGTTATTCTAATTAGCCTATGATATAAAATGCACTAGTTGACAACCAAATATTATCTATTTATTTTCTTTTTTCCATAAAAATAAGATCTTTTAGTTTAATTCCTACTTGAAACATTCTAATCATGGACTATCAAGTAGCGTGCAAGTATAATCCATCAAAGATATTACTTTTGAATAGAAATAAACTAAATTATTATATTAATTCAATAAAACGAATAAAAAACAACAACTTCAAACCATAACTAAGTATAGGCTATCAAAATACTTAAATTAAGCATAACCTATCAAAGTTCTAATCTACGAGTTCTTGTATTTTTATAATTTCATAGAAAAATTATATCTTTTTTATTTTTATTTTAGAGAGAATACAAATAGAATAATATAAGGTTGATCCCTAGTTTCATCAACATCTAACAACAAGGCTAATTAGCTACTCATACTCCTAATTAAAAAGATCCTATTTTTAGTTATGAAAGCAATTAAAAATCCTATTTTTCCTATAAAGTAATTAAAGCTCTGCACTAGAAAGCAATTAAATCAATCTAAAAAGCAAAGAAAAGCAATATAATTATCTCTGGAGCTCGGTATGGTGGCCGTCACTCCTTTGGCAAAATCCTAATATTTATTAATTAAAAGAGTATATCTAAAATTACATCTAAAAAGCTTTTCCCTAATTACAAGGATACATGGGGTATTTATAACCCAAACACAATCCTGCTCCTACTCAAACTCAATGCAAAAGATATAATTCTCATCCAACACAAACTAATCTCAAGATATATAATATTAATCCAATCCATAGGTATTAGAAACCAATGGTTGACATTAAATTGCATAAAATACTAATTTTTGGGTCAAAAACCTGAAAATAAGTTCAACAGACCCATAGCTTGCTGGATCTGATTTTTCACGCTGCAGTGCTTCAGTAAAATGACCATATGTTTTGCATCCAAACTCGGATTGATCTGTTCTTAGACTTGTTTCAAAGATAATTCCGAGATCTACAAATGTCTCCCACACAAATCTTTCCAGTTTAAGCTTTATCTTAGCTGAATATGCTCTTGAAGTTGCTATTGCTGCACTTGAGTTTTTGTCTTCTCCAAAATTAACTTTTTTTACTCATATTCTTAACAAATTTGCTTAAATTTCTTCTCTTCCTTACAAATTCTTTGTTACCTATCAAAACACACTAAATATACCTAAGTAGTAATTTTTTATATACAAAAATAGATAAATATGGAAGAAAATATCCAAAATAAGATACTAATCATACCTACACGCCTATCTTTTGCTAGTTCTCGAGCAAAATTTAGACCTAAAAAGAAAAATCCTAACTCACTTTCGCCGAAATCGTGACTGCACTTAGCACGTGCAACAAGCCTTTAAACCCCTACATTACTCTATTGGACGAGCTATGTCTCGTGAGGGTTTGTAGGGAATATACCTTCAAAATTCGTGAAGAAAATAGATTAAGAAATAAAGTAAAGAAAAATAAAGATAACCGAAAATTAAGAAATATAAAAAATTTATATAAAAGAAAGAAAAATCCTTTGTTAGTGATATTTAAGAAAAATCCTTGGTTAGTGATATTTTCTTCAATTAATCTCAATAATATACAAACTCAAGAACGCATTTAGATTATCAATTTTCAAGTCAAGTATTATATCAAATATACTTATCATTTTAATCAAAAATTTAAATCTTATTTTTCAATACCCTCTAATAGATAATTCATTTGCTCCTATACATCTACGTGTAAGTGTGATAGTTAAATTCAGTGTTGGATTCAAACTCTAACTCATGATTCATCTCTTCTCTCATAACAAATTTTTTTTTCTCTTTTTTTATGTGAATATTTAATATTTAATGTGAATATTCATGCTCTCTTAGGCACAAAGTATCTGATTACTTAGATCATGCTCTTTTTTTTCATTTATATGGCTATTGCCTTAATACCAGGCTCACCCTTAATTTTTTAATTTCTAAAGCTATTATCTTAAATACCAGGCTCACTTTTTTTTGTTTTTTTTAGGATTATTACCTTAAATACCAGACTCATCCCTTGTTTTTCTTATTTAGATAGAGAAGACTACTCAATCGTTATCATCTTTGTCGTTAGCCTAACAAACTATTGTGAAGTAAAAAATAGATGTATACTTACCTCAAAATTACTATTAGCGGTATTTATTTTTCAGATATTAATCTTTTTCATAAAATTATTAGTGTATTATCGAATCTACTCTCCTATCAAATTTCAAACTAAATTTATTCTATTATTTGCAATTAGGTTGATTTATTGAAGAAAATATTTTTGTATTTTCTTTACTTTTTTTAGATTTTTTTACTTTTTATATATATATTTTTAATTTTTTTACTTTCTTTTTTTAGATTTTCTTTTAGCTACCCTAAAAAAAACTACCCAAAGTGTAAATTAAAGAAACCTACAAAAAAATTGTAGAAAAAACTAAAAATTCTAGAAAAACATAAAAATCTCCTAACCCACTCTCCCACACCTAAATTTATATATGCCCTCATACACGAAGCAAGGGTGGTAAAATAAATATGAAAACTATTATATAAATATTATACACTTATTAGAAAATTCAGATCGGTTACGACCTCTTAATCGCTTCCCACTCTCATAGTATGTCCATTTAGTTTTGATATGGATGAATTTAATATTTTTGTCAATTTTGCATATAATCTCTCCATCTTTTTTTTGGTTTTTCTTAATATATTCCTACTCTTCTTTCTTTTATTCAATGGTAAAATTTTAAAGTTAGAAATATATTTATCGTCCATATTCGACTCACGAGTATCTTTCATGATAGTAAGTATTTTGGTTTTATCAATATGTGAAATAACATACTCAATTTGGTGTTGTGGAATCATGAGCTCAATTTTAGATGGCTCTTTCAAATTATTAGGTACTATTAGCTCTTCCTTCTGTAGTTCCTTCTATTCTTCTAATATTCTGGGTTCATTATGCAAATATTCTTTAAAACTGTCATCAAAATTCTCAAAAGAAAATTCCATACTTATAATTAGTCAAGTCATTATGAAGAGATAAAAATTCTTCTTCACAAATTTCTTCGCAATTTTCATCAAAGGAATCAAATGATAATATGTCACTAGTAAGTTCATCATGAAACAAATCACCAAGCAATTTTTCTCTTTTTCACCAGTTTCTTCATAATTATTTTCATAGTGGTCTAAAGTATGTTGATCATAGTATTGAAGTATAAATTCATCATTCACAAAATTATTTAACTTATTTTGAATCATATCAAATTCAAAAGATGACTGAATTCGTTGCTTGTTGGAATTAGATATATTCAAACAATTAGATGGTTGATTTTCAAAAAGTTTAGTATGAGAAATTATTTTGAGAAAATCATCCATATAAGATGTAGTTTGAGAGGATGTTTTAAAAAAGTTTTTATATCTTCCTCTATTGTACGTGCTCACTCCTCAGTCTCATGATTATAAGTTTCCTTGTTATCTTCGAATGATTTCATCTAAAGGTCATAAGTGAAATTTGAAGGTAGATATGATGGATCTGTATACATATTTGATTATAGATATGATGTGGTTGTAGGTAAATTCTCATAACATGTATACCTCACTTCTGATCTTTTTAATCTTTCATCTAACATGTTCAATTGAATATCTTATTTATGATTGAATTTAGAACATGAAGATAAATAGTCTATAAAGAAAGGATCATATAGAGGATGCTCTTGATTATATGCAAAATTAGAATGATTTATCAATTCAAAATTATAATTTTGTTTATAGGAAGCACTCGTAGGATTATAATATGTGGTGTGAATTTGATCATGACCTAGTCCTAACGAATTTTCTACCCATAGATACGGATGATAATTATAATATGGATCATGACAATAATGGTAAGTTGATTTTGAAACATATTTTTTTGAATTTTTTTTTCATAAAAGGTAGAGAGGGAAAGAGTTGGAAAAGAAAAAAGAAAAAAATTGAAACTTTTTTTTTATAGTTTTTTACAGAACCAAAGACCCAAAACACAAAAATAGAGAAAAAATTGGGGGAGAATTTCACCTGAATTGCTGTCAAATGGCGGCAATTGCCACTATTTGGCGACAAAATCAGGGAGCTTGGCTCCCTTCTTTTATGTAGTGTACTCCTGAGACTTGTCTCTTCGCTTTCTACTTATTGTATATCTGAACTTTCATGTCTCTGCACACTCAACACACACTGTTAACTCGTAAAACTTTAGAAAAAGCACGAAAACACCATCGATCCCTGGCAACGGCACCAAAAATTTGATGTGTTAAATCTACAACAAACATATAGTGTCGGTTGTAGCGCTTTATAGGTCATTCACACAGGGTTCTAAGGTGTTTTGCTATCTTACTAATACTATTATTCTAACGAGCTAACTAAGGGTTCTAAATTGATGTCATATTATTCTAATTAGCCTAGGATGTGGAATCCACTAGTTGACAACCAAATATTATCTATTTATTTTCTTTCTTCCATAAAAATGTGATTTTTTAGTTTAATTCTGACATAAAACATCCTAAGCATGGACTATCAATTAGCGTGCAAGTATAATCCATCAAAGAAATTACTTTTGAATAGAAATAAACTAAATCATTAGATTAATTCAACAAAATGAATAAAAACTAATAACTCCAAACCCTAAGTATAGGCTATCAAAATACTTAAATTAAGCATAACGTATCAAAATTCTAATCTACAAGTTCTTATATTTTTATTATTTCATTAGAAAAATCCTACCTTTTTTATTTTTATTTTAGAGAGAACACAAATAGAATAATTTAAGATTGAATCCTAATTTTATCTACATCCTAAGACTAAGCTAATTCGCAACTCATACTCCTAATTAACAAGATCCTATTTTTATTTGTGAAAGCAATTAAAAATCCTATTTTTCCTAAAAAGCAATTAAAGATCTATACTAGAAAGCAATTAAATCTATCTAAAAAGCAAAGAAAAACAATGGAATTACCTCTGGAGCTCGGTATGGCGACCGTCACCCCTTTGGTAAACCCTAATATTTATTAATTAAAAAGAGTACATCTAAAATTACATCTAAATGACTCATTTCTAATTACAAGGATTCATTGGGTATTTATAATCCAAACACAATTCTGCTCCTACTCAAACTCAATACAAAAGATGTAATCCTCATCCAAAGCAAACTAATCTCAAGATATATAATATTAATCTAATCCATAGGTATTGGAAACCAATGGTTGAGATTAAATGGTATAAAATACTAATTTTTGGGTCCAAAATCCAAAATTAAGTTCAGCAAAGTTGTAGCTGGATAAAAATTTTCACTCTACAGCTGTTAGTAAAATGGCCATAACTTTTGCATCTGAACTCAAATTGATATGTTCTTAGGCTCGTTTCAAAGTTAATTCCAAGATCTACAAATTTCTTCACACAAATCTTCCCAGTTTAAGCTTTATCTTGGCCGAATATGCTCATGAATTTGCTATTGCTGCACTTGAGTTTTTGACTTCACCAAAATTGACATTCTTTTCTCGTATTCTTCACAAATTTGCTTTATTTTCTTCTCTTCCTTTCAAATATTTTGTTATCTATAAAAACATACTAAATATACCAGAGTAGAAATTATTTATTTACAAAAATATATAAAATATGGGAGAAAATATGCAAAATATGATATTAATCACACCTAGCTTTAACCCCAACACCTATTGTTGTCAGTTCAATCCATAAATGCAATACCATCCCCAACTGAGACCAAAATAGAGCTTGACAAAGCAGAAAGTATCATGGTATGTTGTCCTTTCCTTAACGAGCCAAGTCTTTCAATAATTGGTATAACATTCTGAATCCACTCTCTGTCTATACTTTTTTCCATTATATCTCTGAGAATAGACAAAAGGAAAAGATGGTACTCTGATCTATGGATTTTAACGAGTGAGCTCCCCCAACTTGTGACCCCGATGGGAGAAGTTCCCCTATATTTTTCTGAGAGATAGAAAAAGCAAACTCGATATCAGTCCATAAAATTTCTGGCCAAAGTAAATCTAGCTCATGCGCTGCTATCTCAGAATCCATATAAAAGAGGTCAAGTAAATGATGATGCAAGGAATGAAGTGGGAAAGAAATAGAAAAGAAAATTGCAAAAATGGTAGGTGACGAAGAAATCTAAAAAGAATTCCATACATCGAACAAAGAAATTGAGAGAGTTGACGGATAAATCCGCTCAGAGAAGGAATTCTCTTTCCCAAACCTATTGCTATTCCCATGTGGAGTACAGAGAAGGAAAGGGCTCATACTATATTTTTGGTGGTGCATGAATTGTCAGGCTTTTATCTAGAACTTCAACATTATTGGTTGGCTTATCTAGACGAAGAACTTTCTTTAAAATAGTATTGTCTTCCAGTAATAGTTCCGAGAGATTGACTATTTTCTATTCTACGAGGGGGATGACCTGTAGCTATTATTGCCGAAAAATATCAGTGCTAACCTAGAGACGAGAGGGGATAACCTGGACACTAAAGAGATGGGACACATTGACGCCCTCTAGAGAAAGCTCTAGCCCAAACCCCTACTATAGAGCAGATTAAAGTTTAGTAGGCCCACACAGATGCAGTACTTGGTGAAGTCGAAGGGACTGTCAGATAACGAAACCAGCTTGGAGCCAAACTTCTCTTTACTACCCTTTGCTGACGACGATCAAAGAATACCGAGCCAAAAAGTCAACTATGGGGGAGTGTGGGAAGGCCATTTTGTCCAGCGTTTTTCGCATGGCCATGACCCTTCCCCATTGGCTAGTATCTATTAGTCTTTTGGCATCTTTTAAATCAAAAGTGTATTTTGGTCTACTTTCAGTGGCCTTTTAGTAAATAACTGGTATGATTATGCAAGCGGGTGTGATGTTTCTTCCTATCAGAGTGTTAAAGGCGTCAGTGTACTCTTTATAGGGAAGGTAGTTGCCTAATCAAGTGGGCTGACACAGAACCCATTCATCACTCACCTTGCTCCACCGACCCCTTTTTACTTATTTACATGTTATGCCATCCTGCTTTGACATGAGCTTTACTTCCATTGTTGTGTGTGTTCTACTGTCTTTCCTTGCTTTCTAATAGTATCGATCTGCCATTCCAGGCTGACTCGCTGAGCTGTAGAAATGGGCAAGTGCATAAACGTACTTTGGATAGTTACCGAAAGATCTCAGGAGAAGCAACAAGTTGAGCAATTCCTAATGGCTGTCACGAGATGAATTTGAGCCTCCAGAGGACCTATAAACTATCACTCACCACCTTCTACTACTTCAGATGTAGTCAGTGAGTTGATAGCTAAGTAGACTCGATCCTCAATCTCCTATGTTCCACTCGACACAGATATAGTCTGTCATTGCTCTTAGTCCATAGTTTCAGTCTCCTTCTATGCCCTCGTTTTGGACTGAATTCTTGCACAGTATATGTCATTCCGAGTTGACATGTTTTTGATGCCTCATCCTGTTCTTCGATCAACAATCCATATTTATCTTTCTTTCCTATATTGCTTCATCTAGTCTTCCTTTTACACTTTCTTAGGAAACCGTAGTGATAAACGCAGGCACTTGTTGTGTGGACAGTCGGTAGGATCATCTAGATCTAATATGGATTGATGACTCAAAATTAAGATTAATTACTCGTATCAGATGATCTGTTTGAGTCCAATACCTTTAAACCATTCACTGGTGCCCCTATCGGAATCGACGAAAATGTCCCTATAAATCCTATAACTGAATTGCACCATTATGTGTCCTGTATGGTTCTAACCATGTCAGTTTGAAACTTTCCAGGCTCCCAGACAAAATATTGTTACTAGCAGCCTTTTCCAATTGGTTTCTAACATAACTGCCTATCATACCAAGCTTGACATTGTTACTATTGCATAGATAGTTGTGATCTTCCCCAATATGGATCAATTTGTGTAAATGATAGCTTTCTATGTTTTCCAATCAATGCGCTACTGCCAATCATAGACTGGTGATTGGGGAATTATAGTTTCAGTTCCATATAGCATTTTGAATGGAGTGTTTCCAGTCATAGTTTTTTAGGTTGTTTGTGTATATGCCCAATTGTAGGTCACCTGAGTGACCAATCCTCACCATTGGTTTCACAGCACTGAGTAAGCATACTAAGAGAGAGCATCGTTGGTTGTAAAGGCATGTCCATTCGCTCTAGGTTATATTGGCTCGGCTTCCTTTGAGCTATGATGATATAGATCTCTCATGGAGTCAAAGTTCTATACAAACGAGTGGTCATGCTATAATGCTCCATCTAAATAGATACTTTGATTGCTTTATTTTATATAATGAGATGGTTTGACTTTAATGTCATAATCATACATTTTTTATGTATTTGATGTTTCATCACTCGACCCCTCAAACTCTTTTGACTAAAACTTGTCCCTCGAATGTTGCTCGCCACATTTCTAACTTCGAGCTTCGGCCAAGTAGTGATCCAAAACCCTAGTGTTCTCAGCGGCATAATGGAAGTTCAAGTTTGTAATGAAGTCAGTTTCAGAAAAAAGAGTTTGGTATGTAGGCTCTTTGGGAAAATCCCTCCATGATCGTTTATCCCACACACCCCTAACCTCTAGAGAGCCAGAAGCAATTGGAACATAAATTTGAACCTTTGTCAGGAGAGCAAGTGGAATCTTGTATTTGGAATAAATGGAAACCAAGGCACAGTGTCAAGAAGAAAGGGGAGTATACGCGATAACAAGAAAATCATAGAAGAGGAAGAGATGAAAGAAAAATACTCGGATATGTTCGTTTTGTCTATGTGGGTGGAACATAGCATATTTATATTGGCTGGTGACAGAAAGAGGTTGAAGAAAGCATAGAAAAATCCCTGGGTTGCCCTAGCACTGAATGAAATACGTGCAAATAGGGAGCTGAATGCAGGTAAGTCAATCATGGGTGCAGCATTTTAACTTCTATCCTCTAAGTCAATAGGTAAAGCGTTTCATCTGGAACTAAGTGAGAGTGGACGATTTCTGCATCTTTCTAGCTGTTTTTGAAGAACTGCAAGAAGCACCTGAAGCGAATCATAAAAAATACCTTTCTATTGTCTAGGAGTCATGCTGATTTAGAAGATCATATGTCCTCATTCACAAGAAGGCACAACATCCCATTTTGATACATGACGTATGCCCAACAAATGAAAGTTTCCACGATTGTCGAGAAATTTTGTTTGACTATTCAATTCCATAGGTAAGACTAGCCAGGAAGGCAGTACCAAAGAAGGATCATTTGGCATAGGCAGCAAGACCCACCCTGGGCTGGTGGTTGGCTCAGAGTACCCATAGTTGATTGTCAAAGATTCGTTTTGTACTACTAATTCATCATGCTTCGGCAATATGACCACTAGACTTGCTCGGCACCGCCCTTTTTGATGATACACCTGTCTCTTATCCATTGAGAGTTGTATACTCAAATCTTCCTAGTTGTCACAGAAAAAGAGGAAGACAAAAATTTTCCCCAACTCCGACGTACATAAAAAATCAATTAATGGGCAAATTCTTCGCACTTTTAAATTTTACTATAATTCCTCTTAAAAAAGAAATCAAACAGAAGAGGAAATAATCACATATCACCTTTTTTTAACAAATGAAACTTCTTGTAGGGCTCATGTCTAGTGTACTGTTTGGAGTGTTTAAGCTGAATGTACCACTCTCCTTAGTCTCTTTGCTTCATTATGTGAGGCCGCATCTTCAATCATGATTACATTGATGAAGAACTTCTTCGGCTGGAACTTTGAGACTCTTATTATTTCAGCGTGAGTCTGGATAATCGTATTTGACTTTAGGCACTCAGGTTTCCAAGTGCTCTTGCCTTGGTGCTTTCTTGTTTAATTGTCTCGGTCTTGGAATCTTCTTCTTCACTATCAAAAGGGCCATCCATGGACATTTGAGGATCGGTGCAGTATGCTTCGATGTCCTACCGAAGGGTTTCCAATCAGCGAACTCTCTACCATGCACACTTGTCTATTCTTAGATGGTTTACGTACGTCAAGGCATTGATGAAGGGTGGACGGTATAGTACAGCTGTCATGGATCCATGACCTCCCCAAGAGAAGACTCTATTCCTCAATGACATAACAAGTGACCTGTGTCTTGAGTTTTTCAACCTAAAACTTCAGGCAAATTTTCCCGACGAGCCTTTTGTGCTTTAGCATTGTACCCTTGACTCTGAGTCCTCGGTGTGGATTTCCAGAGCAGGTGCCTAGTGGGCAAGGGTGCGAAGTGACATAACTTCCATTACCGACCCTGAATTGGCCTGGATTCGTTGCACTTTCACATCTGCAATGTACCCTGAGACGGTAGAGAGTTTGATTGTGCTTCATGTCTCCTGATGAGCTTATTGTCTTGAGTGAAGGTAATGTTTGCGATCACCGCTTTCTGCATGGCGGTACACTTCTAGCACTTCAAAATTTCTTCAACCTCCACTTGATTGATATGGAGAGCATATCTCTTGGCTTTCGTGAGTGCTTTTTTCTTTGCCATCCTTCTCTCTGGTGATAGATATCAAAGGTCATACATTGTTATGCAAGCTAGTACGTTTGTCAATTGTGTAACCTGATCGTAATAATAATCCAAGGCTCTTCTGATGCTAGGCAGGACTTTCTTATTTATAAGGGTTGCGGATTTGCAGGTTTGGAGCGAGTTGTGTCATAGTTTTGATGGAATTTTTGACCAGACTGGATACCCTAACCAACTATATGTACATCGGGGCTTGGTGGGTTGCCCCAAGTGTTGGAATCTGATCCCGATGACTCAGGAACTTCAGACATTTGGAATATTTTACAAGTCTTATTCTGCTTGTACGAGCATGCAAGGCCCTCATCCCCAATTATATGACTGACAAAAGGCTTATTTACTTAAATTTTGAACTCGTCAAGGATGACATTTAACTTTATATGAGCCAAAAGCATTGAGACAGTTTACCCCGAGGTGCTGGTGACCTGTATCATCGGGTCTGACAGACAATAAGACCTTCGATCACTCTTAGCTTACCGAATAGTCAAGAATGGCTTGACCCTGGCATGAACTTTCTTACTTTTTTTAATTTATGATATTTGGTTGAAGTGTAATGTTGACCAAGACAGAAAGAAAAGGGACACCTCTTCTGTCGTCTTCCCCTGTATCCCTTATGAGAACTCAGTACAGTTGAATCAATCTATTTTCAAGCTATCACACTGACATCTTACCAGAATCTGATTGGCCGAATACAAATGTGATAGCTTAAAATCTTCCCCTAGAATTGATTCAGCCTTCCTCAAGTATGGAACATGCTACTAGGGGGCATGACCATTAGAATTTCTTCTTTTTGCGACGGATAATGTGGATTTGACTATTGGATGTCAATGCAGGCATATCTAGTTTAGAAATGACATTCAAAGAAGGGAATGAAGGTGGGGCAGCAAAAAAAGCAAGAGAGCCATTTTTCGGAAAGGAGAGTTCGGCACCATCAAGTCTCATGACCTGGGTTTTTTCCACCCCGAGCCCACCTGAGCTCCTTTTGGGTTCCTTGCGGTTTACTGTGTCTGCAGAGGCATCCACAGAGGCAATTATTATACTATATTCTAAGGATTATCACAAGTCTTGCATCAATAATCAGTTAGCCATTCTAATGTTGGGTTATGATCGCTGGTCTATATGATGTGATATTTACTGCAAGTGCACAATATCGGTGTAGCGCTGTACAAGTCGTCCCATAGAGATTTAAGGTGTTTTTGCGTTCCTTACTCTTTCCTTAGTTTAACGGACTAACCAAAGATTCTAGTTTGAAGTTGAGTTAATCTAAATAGCCTAGGATCTAGAATCCACTAATTTCAACCATGTTCTTACTTGTATTATCTTCTTCTATCATAAAAATTTGATCTTTTTAGTTTAATTTTTATTTAAAGTACCCTAAACATGAGCTATCAAGTTGTGTGCAAGTATAACTCATCAAAGATACTACTTTTTATAAAAACAAACTAAATTCTTAGATAATTCCCTGAAAAAGATAAAATCAACAACCCCAAACCCTAACTAAGTATAAGCTATCAAGAAACCTAATTCAAGTATATAACCTATCAAAGTCTTAATCTTCGAGTTCTTGTATTTTAATCTTTTTATAGAAAACTTATGTCTATATTTATTTTATTTAAGAAAAAATATTAGAAAGCAATTACATAGTGGATCCTAGCTTCATCTACATTCTAAAGCTAAACTAATTAGCTACTCATATTTTTAATAAGCAAAATCAAGTTTTTTATTCATAAATACGATTAACCATAATCTAGAAAGCAATAAAACCTAAACTAGAAAGAAATTAACTCTATCTAGAAAGCAAATAAAGAATAAAAAACAATGGCTTACCTCTGGAGCACGGTGTTGTGGCTGCTACCCTTTCAGCAAAACCCTAATTTTATTAAATTAAAAATGAGTACAAAACTTCAGGATTCTTTTTTAGAATACAAGGATACGGTCAATATAAAGGCTTCGGAAATCAAACCCTAATTCTAGCAGAACTAAAAAACTTAAAAATTACGACAAAGCTATGGGAGAAAACGCAGAGTGTGGGCCCACCTTTAGGCCGCTAAATGGCGGGATATACTACCAACTGGCGGCTCATTGATGCCAATAATTTATGAAAATGTTTCCACGTGCAACACTTGTCATGTACATTTAATATTCCTAACTGTATTCGACTTTGAGTCTCTATAGCATTGTAGTCTCGTAGTTTTGCTCACTTTGGAAATTTTTCGGACTTTGATTTCCTACTCCAACTTTGATTTCATACCATCTCCTTGTACGAATCGGATTATCTGAAAAAGGCACTAAAAATGCCCGAGTAGCATTTATTTATATACAAAAATAGATAAAGTATGGGAAAAAAATACAATATATGATACTTATCACACCCCCACACCTATCTTTTGCTAGTCCTCGAGCAAAATCTAAAGCAAAAAATAAAAATAAAAATCCTAACTCACTCTCGCAGGAATCGCGATTGCACTTAGCACGTGCAACAAGCCTTTAAACCACTAGATTACCCTAGTGGACGAGTGTTGTCTCATGAGGGTTTACAGTGAATATACCCACAAAAATCATTAAGAAAATAGATTAAGGAATAAAGAAAAGAAAAATAAGAATAACCAAAAATAAAAAAAATAAAAAAATTTATACAAAAGAAAGAAAAATCTTTTTTTAATAATATTTTCATCACTTAATCTCACTAATATACAAACTCAAGAACGCATTTAGATTATCAATTTTCAAATCAAGCATCATATCAGATACACTTATCATTTTAATCAAAAATTTAAATCCTATCTTTCAATACCCACTAACAGATAATCCATTGGCTCCTATATATCTACGTGTACGTGTGATAGTCTACTTCGGCTTTGGATTCCAACTCAAACTCATGATTCATCTCCTCTCTCATAACATTTTTTTTCTTTTTTTCTTTTTTTTAAATAATATTTCACCTTTCATGCGAATATTCATGCTTGCTTTGGCACAACGTACCCGATTACTCGGTTCATACTCTTTTCTTTTTTTTCTTTTTTTTAGAATATTTCACATTTCATGCGAATATTCACGCTTACTTAGGCGCAAAGTACCTGATTAGTTGGATCATATTCTTTTTTCACTCTTCAGTAGCCTTAATACAAGACGCACCCCATTATTTTATCACTCTCGAGACTATTGCCTTAATACTAGGCTCACCCCATTATTTTATGCTCACTTTTTTTTCTTTTTTCTTTTTTTAGAGAGAGAATATTTACTCAATCGTTATCATCTTTGTCCTTAACCTAATAATTATTATAAAGTGAAAAAATAGATATATACTTATCTCAAAACTATTGTTAGCGGTATTTATTTTTCAGATTTTAATCTTTTTCATAAAATTCAAAGTGTACCATCCAATCTACTATCCTATCCAATTTCAAATCTAAATTTGCTCATTTATCTATAATTAGGTTGATCTACTGATGAAAATGCATAAATTTATTTTTAAATTTTTTTTCAATGTTTTTAGTTTTTTTTAATTTTTTAAAAGTTTTTTTTAAAATTAGTTACCTAAAAACTACCCAAAGTGCAAAATAAAAAAATCCAAAAATCTAAAAAACAAAATCCTAAAAATAAAAATAAAATCCTAAAAATCCTAAAAAATAAAAATCTCCTAAAAACTACTCCCCCACACGTAAACTTGTCTATGCCCTTATACACAAACCAAGTATGGTAAAATAAATATGAAAACTATTATACAAATACTATACAAATAATGAGAGTCATAAAAGTTACGATCTCAATATTCTCACCCTATTAATGCATGGAAAGCGGTTACGACCTCTCGATCACTTCCCACTTTCATAGTGTTTGCATTTTAAACATGAAGTGGGTGCATTATTATATCTCATCATCCTCCTACGACTCACGAGATTACCTGTCTGCTTCTTATGCCGTTCTCGCTTTTTCTTTGTCCACACGTAAGCATTAACAATTAGGTTAAAGAATTTTTTATTATAAACCTACCAATCATCGTTAGTAACAAGCATATATGTAGAAATATCATGAGGTGAGAAGAGTGCTATATGATCAAGTGAATGTGGTGGTGGCTCTTCTAACTCACGAAGTAATGCGAGCTCCTCTACAATCAAATCCTCAAAAGTTTGCTCATAAATTAATGGCACATTTGTACAAATATCATCATACATAGAATCAGTATGTGCTAATTCATCTAATAATATGAGCTTATCTTTGAACAATTACTCAAATGAGGGTTTATCATCAATGCAAGAGGTCGAATGAGAGTGCAAATTGTGAATCATATTGAGCTCAATGACAGAGCTCGTTGCGTGCTCATCCATATTAAATATATTCAATGCCACAGTCATATTCCCAAACGATAACTTCATGAGGCCACTTCTACAATCAATTAATGCATTTGATATTGTAAAAAATGGTCTACCCAAGATAACGGGAATTTGATTCCGTGGATTGGAGATCAGCTCAGTTTCTAAGACAATGAAGTTTATAGGAAAGATAAACTCGCCGACCTTAATGAGCACATCTTCAACCATACCAGGTGGTCATTTGATCGAACGATCAGCTAGCTATAATGTGACCTTGGTAGGTTGAAATTTTCTTAACCCCAGTTGCTGATAAACAGTGTAAGGAAGCAAGTTGACACTTGCCACTAAATCAAGCAACGCCCTATCAAATATAGTGTTCCCAATGGTGCATGAGATTATAGGAAAACCTGGATCTTTGTACTTGATAGGCAAGGAGTTAGAGAGAATATGTGATATATTTGCAGCAAGAAAAACTTTCTCAGGAACGTTTCTAGTTTGTTTCTTAGTATACAAATCCTTGAGGAACTTAGTATAAGTAGGAACCTGTTGTACAATGTCAAGGAGTGGAATATTAACCTTCACCTGCTGAAATATTTCGAGAATTTTCTCTACTTGCGGTGAAGGCTTCCTAAGCCGATTGGGATATGGTGCTTTCGGCTTAGGAATAGTTTCTTCCAAATGAGTAGGTGACGGTGATGGAGGTGATGGAGATGGTTGTGGAGAAAGGGGTGGAAGAGATGAAGTAGCATGCGAGATAGTAGGAGTGGGATCAGGGGGCATGGCTATATTATTGTCTACTTGCTTGCCAGATCTAAGCGTGTGAATGGCATTGCATTGGTGAACATGTGAGTGATTGGAGTTTGAGGAACTGGCATTAGGGTTCATTATGGGTTGACTTGGAAAGGTACCCTGGTCACGTTCACTCATTTGACTTGCGAATTGTCCAACCTATTGCTCTATATTCTTTATAAATTGAGAGTTCATGAGCAGTTACTAACATGTACTTTGAATAAAATCAGCTAATACTTTCATAAGATTTTCCATGTGTGTGTTAAGGTTGGACATATGCATGTCAAACTTGGAATGAGACTTGAGAAGATTTTCAACGTGTTTCTCAAGTGACTGAAGTCGCTTTTTTTGTTCATTATTAGACCCCTGCTGTAAATATGAGTGGTTTTGTACAGGTGGTTTATTCTGATTGTTCCCATGATTTGAAGCATTTGGGTGTTGATAAGCACCCACATTTGGTCTTGGGAACTGACTATTGGCTGGAGGTTGCATGTCAGGGTTAGGGCCCCTCTGATATTGCCCTTGACTCCATGATAGATTTGGATGGTTTCTCCAATCAGGATTGTATGTAGGAGCGTAAGGATCGTTCATGGGTTGTAGATACAAGGCATTAGCCTATTCAAGGGTGGAACCCATGGAATTCATTAATAATGGACACTCCTGCATAACATGATTCGGAGTTTCACAATTAAAGCATGAGGGACTTTGGATTTGATTTACCTGACCCACCGGTGGAGCACTAGGAGTCTCCAATGCCTCAATTCTTCTCATAAGGGCTGCAATCTTAGTTTCGACAGCTATAGAGCTGTCGATGCTATGGATCCCACCCTTATGCGCAGAAGTTGATGCATTGGGTTTCTCAGTGGGACTCTCCCACTGCATAGTCTTCAATGATAGGTTCTCAGGAAAGTCCCATGTTTCATCCTCATTCTTTCTCATGAACTCCCCCTGACACATGGACTCAAGAAGAGTTTTGGATGTGTAATCGAGTCCTTCGTACACGATTTGACACAACTTCCACTTTTCTATTGCATGATGGTGGCACTGAGCTAATAGGTCCTTAAACCGTTCTAAATATTTCCAGAAGGGTTCTCCTGGCACTTGACGGAATTGATTATTTCCTGAAATTCACTGATAAAGAGATAAGTATCCTCTGAATCAGAACCAGTGAGTTTATGAAATATACTGATGTACTGCAGGTTCAACTCATAGTGATTACCTGCTGCGTGTGGAAGTTTTATGCATGATGGAAGTGATGTGCGTAACGGGTAACATCAATCCTGAAGGATCGGGATCGGTTGGTTCATCTTGGCTCTCATGAACAAATATGATCTCACAAGTCAACAAAATTGATCATGGGTCCAATGTGACATGAACTAGTGACCGTGAGTGTATGTGTGAATTTCCTCAACTAATGTAAGAAGTGGGATGCAGTGGAGAGATAAAACAGTGGAATAGATATGATCAAATAAAAATATGATTCCTACTGTTTCTAATATTATTTTTTTATTTTTTACAGAATCAGGGACACAAAATACAGATATTTGGAAAGTTTTGTGGAGTTTTGTACCTAAAGGGCCGCCAAATGGCGGTTTATGTCGTTGATTGGCGGCCAAAGTAGGGAGTCTTGGACTCTACTTGCTTCAGTGAACTCCCAATGCTTATTTAGTCCTGTTTAATTTCTTGTATCTGCACTTTCTTATCCCTGCACACTCAACTCACACTTTTAATCCCGTAAAATGTCAGAAAAAGCAAGAAAAACACCGTTGATTCCCGGCAACGGCGCCAAAAATTTGATGTGATATTTACTATAAGCGCATAGTATCGGTGTAACGCTGTACAGGTCGTCCCACAGATATCTAAACTGTTTTTGCGTTCCTTACTCTTTCCTTAGTTTAACGGACTAACGAAAGATTCTAGTTTGAAGTTGAGTTAATCTAAATAGCCTAGGATCTAGAATCCACTAATTTCTAACCATGTTCTTATTTCTATTATCTTCTTCTATCATAAAAATTTGATCTTTTTAGTTTAATTTTTATTTAAAGTGCCCTAAACATGAGCTATCAAGTTGTGTGCAAGCATAACTCATCAAAAATACTGCTTTTCATAAAAACAAACTAAATCCTTAGATAATTTCATGAATAAGATAAAATCAACAACCCCAAACCCTAACTAAGCATAGGCTATCAAGAAACCTAATTCAAGTATAACCTATCAAAGTCTTAATCTTCGAGTTCTTATATTTTAAATTTTTTTATAGAAAAATCATGTCTATATTTATTTTATTTAAGAAGAAAAATATTAGAAAGCAATTACATGGTGAATCCTAACTTCATCTATATCCTAGAGCTAAACTAATTAGCTACTCATATTTTTAATAAGCAAAATCAAGTTTTTATTCATGAATATGATTAACCCTAATCTAAAAAGCAATAAAACCTAAAGTAGAAAGCAATTAACTCTATCTAAAAAGCAAATAGAGAATAAAAAATAATTGCTTACCTCTAGAGCATGGTGTTGTGGCCGCCACCCCTTCAGCAAAACCCTAATTTTATTAAATTAAAAACGAGTACAAAACTTCAGGATTCTTTTTAGAATATAAAGATACGGCCAATATAAAGGCTTCGGAAATCAAACCCTAATTCTAGCCGAACTAAAAAACTTAAAAATTACGACGAAGCCATGGGAGAAAACTCAGCGTGTGGGCCCACTTTTAGGCCTCTAAAAGCGGGAAAAACCACCAACTGGCGGCTCATTGATGCCAATAATTTATGAAAATGTTTCCACGTGCAACACTTGTCTTGTATATTTAATATTCCTAACTGTATTTGACTTTTAGTCTCTGTAGCATTGTAGTCTCGTAGTTTTGCTCACTTTGAAAATTTTTCGGACTTTGATTTCCTACTCCAACTTTGATTTTATATCATCTCCTTATACGAATCAGATTACCTGAAAAGACACTAAAAATACCCGAGTAGCATTTATTTATATACAAAAATAGATAAAGTATGGGAGAAAAAAATACAATATATGATACTTATCACTATACAACTAGCGCCCACCTCCCCATGTCGAACGACTTTTCGTGAGAAGTTTCAAAGATAGGGGAATATAAAAAAATATGGATAAATGAAGGAATGAATACGTATATTGACTACTCCGGACACTCTGGTGCACGAGCATTGGTGGGGGATTGTTAGAAAGTCCATGACAGTTGGTTGGATTTCTAAAGAAGATTCAACTGCTATTGGTGTTTACTCTGGAAGTTTATCTAAAGAGATTAGCATTGCGATATACCTATTTAGCAAGTGAGGTGGGTATTGAGATTTAGGCATCAGGCGAGGTGTACAATTTACAAGAAACACATGGAAAAGAAAGAGTTCATTGGCATTTATTGGGAGTTGAATGGGTGTTCAACGGGCCTTCCATCAGAGTTCGAAGAACAGAGCTCTCCAGAAAATCCTAAAGAATCTTTCTAGACGGTTCCCCACTGGAGGCTACCTTTGATTGACTAGGTTTACAATTTGTCGATGTTACCTTTCCTACCCTTGCTCTAGCCACAACTTTTGGCTTTCAATATTGATCTCCAACTGTATTTGTCTTTTGTAAGCTCTCCTTCTAGTGGATCATCAATCTTTCTCCATGGTATCAATCACTTTGTAAACTAAAGGACATCAAGGATATGCATATGGGTTTTGAGGATCTTCAATTAGGTATTCAACAAGCACCGAAAAACGGGCTATATTTATGACTAGAAGGTATAGATGTCGGATCGATATATAATTGTATATATTGAATATGATCTGATAAAGTTAGGACTGCGACTAGATCATTGACTGGGTCAATAACTGCTACTTCAACGGGCTATCAATCTGGAACTGGAATTGGTAGCTTTGTTTATGGATAAATGAAATCCACTGGCTCTTAAACCTTCATTGGCTCTGCTTCCTGGGATGTATAGATAATCCAGGCAGACCCATCATGCTATTGTATTTCATGGAAATGTACCCCTGTTGACAATAAGAGTAGCTCCGTCCATGCGTGAGATATAAAATATACTAAATCTGCTCCTAGCACTAACCCCAACCTGCATCTTCTATTCCATTGCTAGTACCCCATAAATTGAGACTGCTATTGTAGTGACCGAATGGGCGTCAAAGCTAGCAAGCAAAATGATGGCAAAGGGCCTTTTTTTCATTTTTTTTTTAAATTCATTCTTTAATAAGTGACAGAAGATTTCTTCTCCATGCCCCCAATGTTGATCAGTTGGTATTTATGCATTTTCAACTTTCCTCGCATACGATTCTAATAGTTGAGTTCTTCTACACCTCATTGCGATACTTTTAGCCTTCCAAAATATCCTTCTTTTATTTCGCCTGTTGTTTAAGGAAGTTAGTCCTCCCTCGGGATCTAGTTTGTTCAATTCCATAATAATTAGTAGGTTCCTTCCACTATACTTCTAGCTCAGAAGCTTGCCCTTCGGTCCATTTCACAGTCTTGGCTAGTGGATTCACCCTGAGCATTGTCATGACTCATCAATGTGCTTGCGCTGAAAATGTTTTTAGTTGGCTAAAAAGTTGTCCTCTTTAAATGGTAAAGGTGGGTTTCTCCTGGATTCTTTTGTTGTAGTGAATGAATGTTGTAAGGTTTTAAAAGTATATCAAAAATGTCAGGAAAAGCCTGACGTTCGAAGTCATCTTTGGTCTTTTCAAAAAGATGCGGACTCCTTTCATATTTTTTTGAAATTTACTCATGTCAGACGAGGATAAAGGAAAGGGCTAGGTAGGTCTATTTTCAAGATTGATTCCTATTATTGGTTGGCATTGTCTGAGGAGTGAATACTTTCATTTCCTCTCATCCTCTTCGATGTTAGTTTTCAAGCAATAGCATCAAAAGAGCCAGTGAAATCTTTCATCATTTTAAATAACGTAGTCTTTCTTACCTTTCATGATGTGCTATTGTAGGACCTATTTTAGAGTTCCATTCTAGTTGTGAGTCTTTTGATGGCAAGCTAATCGTAATCCTTTTACATCTGCAGGCAACTTTCTTTCCTAAGAAAAGCCCAAAAAAATTTCATCCATCACAAGCCTTATGGGCAAAAGTGCCTGGCTATTACCCTTCCGGAATGTTGACCTTATTTTCTTTATGCTAGTCCTAGTCTCCTACTAAGTCAAGCTAGTATCCTACACTTGTCAGGAAAGCAATAGCTAGAGCTCGATCAAAGGAAGAGGCATGTCGTGGCAAGCACGCAAGGAAAGCCACGAGTCAGCATTTGACAGTCGAAGCAAGCGATGGGCAATCCTGCAAGACAATGAGAAAAGCCAGTTCGATGTAGGTAAGGGAAAGCTAGTTAGCTTCCTATGAGCAAGCTCTACCAACAAGCCTATGATTACGATAGTGAAGTGATGGGCAGAAAGGGGGCGTATACATCACCATCAATTGGGATGTCAGATGCTTTTATATGTTTGCTATGCTTTCTTAAGCACTCGACAATCGTATGAATGGAAGGGAAGGAGAAAGCTTTCACTCATACGTAATCCTACCCAAGCACTTACTAGATTGACTGCAATATCGATGCTTCCAAAGGCAAGCCATCCATTGTGCATTTCCTATCGCTTTTCTCGAGTGAACTGCTATTTTCTTGCAAGCAATCTAGTGATGAAGTCTATATCAATCAGTACTTCTTTCATCAGGAATGAGGGTTGCGCAATCTTTTACATCTAGTTCTACTAGTTGCCTATTCATAAGTAGTGCTGACGATAATCCCCTTCATTTGGAGTGTTTTTTTAAGCCCATACTGTTGGAGTCATCTAGTCAAAATCTACAATAGAAAAACCTTGCATTCAATCTAGTTTGAGTATGCATTGGAGTGGAGTCTCTAACCAGGCCAATTAAACCCTTCTAGCACCTTCCATCTATCAGCGATCTAATTTGGGTGGTAGTTCCAACCGAGGGAGGAGGTGAATACGAGCCCTCCAAAGAGCCATCACTTTAGATGCTAGTGAGTTGGAAAGCAGTTCTTTTGATAGCCCTTCACTTCCTAACGAGTGTACTTAAAGTGACAGGACCAAACCAAATTGGATGATGGGTGGGTGGCTCGACACGGATTATCTATCTAATTTTTTGGGACTATTTCATACACTAGACATAGCTGCAACTGGGGTTTTAGTTGTAGTTCCCTTCTAACCAGTTCTAGACATTGGCCATCCAGTTAGAGTAGATAGCCCCAGGAGAAGTAAGATGTCCCTCACCAAGTAGAATTTGAGTTGTCTCCTGCTGTGCCCTATCGGACCATCGGATTGGAGGAGTATTTCAATTTAAAGCAGGAATTTGAAAACCAGCTAGTTTCATTGGTATGTGCTTCCATACAATCCTCAAAATCAGTCCTTCTAACTACAAACCATTGGTAGTTACCGGTGGCCCATACGAGGCTTTTAGGCAAGCTTCTCTTTTAGCTAGTTTCCTTCCAGAAAGTAGTTCTCTTACACAAAGCCCGGAAAGTCAGTCTTCGTCTTTCATCAAAGCTAGTTTCCGTCATGCTTCCATTCGATATCCATATCCATCCAAATTTTTGTAGTCATTTCCATATGAGTTTCGAAGAATGCTTTTCTTTATAGTACTGACATTCTCTCCATATAGTTGAAGTGGTAAGTTTATCCAGTTACAGTATGAATTGCCCTCTATCCCGTGGGACTTCTGTTACATCCCGTGAGACTATCCTTCCAGTGATTGAGCCTTCCCTTCCCTGTAATTGACGTTGCACCAAGTAAGCTGACGGGCAAGGGTAGATGGGAAGGTATTTTGTTTACCACCTAGTGAATTTCTTTCTGTCCTTGGTAGGGCTCTATCGAGCAGCTGGATATCTTTACATGGGGTTTGAGTTGTTGGCACCTTCATTCATTGGAAGTTGCCTGCCAGCCCGACCAGTTGGCCATACCATAGTGTGAGTTCCAAAAACTCTAGTATCTCCGGACATCTGCAGTCATTTCCAAGCCAAGGCAAAGATCATCAAGCTTGGGCAGGCTAGGATTGTTCTCTTATTTGAGTTGCTTTTGATGGCAAACAAGGAAAAAGGAAAGACATCTGTAAAGGGCTAGAGCAGGCCAGGGTGAAGGCCCTAATATGATATTTCCATTTTCCATGTTAAGTTTCTCATTTGAAAGTGCTTCGGAGAGAATATCTATAGGTCTATCATCTTCTCTGGAGAGCCGCCAAGTTCTAATAATAGTATGGTAGAACAGAGATCTTTCCTTGGTCATTTCGAGATATCTTGGAATATCACAGGAATATCTTTCCATTTAATAACAAGCTAATGAGTGTAATATCTAGACGAAGGGCAGAGTAAGTTTCATACCAACCATACGAGGCATAACTATGATGACCATCGGCTGACGAGGCCTAACATGCCTACTTTCCCTATCCGAGAGTTCTATCATGTCGGAAGGTCTAAACCAGCTAAACAGTCCAAATGAAGTAGTTTCATATGCATTTCGGGTCCTATTTTGATAGCCATAAGCCCATCGAGTTCTAATGCCAGTTCCCAACAATCCATTCTGAGGAGTGACAGTTATGGGAATAGCAGTCTTTTTATTTATTTCAATAGACCCAGTATCTATATATGACGTTCAATATAAAGATTCAAAATATTCCCAGTTCCCTCTCAAGAAGGCTAGTTCTCTTTTCAGGTAGGCTAGAATTCTTCGTTGCTTTTGGAGCTTCTGGGAGCCTGGCCTTTTCTTAGCCGGCTAGTCACTCCGTTTCTATAGTAAGCTAGTTACATAGGTGTATGGTCCAACCGAGTTAGTCCACCCTCCCTCACCCCCAAGTAGTTCTTTTTTAGATGAAGATAAGCAAGCAAGCCAGGGAAGTATTCGTCGGATGTGGGTTATGTCCTCCAGCACTAAAGAAAGCCCCAAACCCTGCCTATAGGAGATTCCTTTGGACAGTGCTTGTTGGAGTACCCATTATAGTTTGAGGGCTAGGAGAATCCCTTTAAGTAATCCTGCGAGTTTGTGGCTAGTGACACCATTAGAAGAGAAGGAAGCACTATTTCAAATGAAGGGCCAAGCCAGTGATAAAACTCGTTTAAGGAAAGACCTACTTCCATTCTATTCAACTGAGGAACTAAGATCTCAAGGCAAAAATAAAGAATAAAGGAAGGGATATAGACACCTGTTTTCTTGAGGATCTTTAGAAAGTGATCAAGCCAATATAATTTTCCTACACTTGTCAGGAAATCCGGTAAGTTTGTAAGTTATAGGCAAGCAGTAATTCTCCTTAGTAATTGCAATTTTCATTTCATCAATTGGGAGTGGTATTGGATGGTTTAGTCCAGTTTCTGGCCTTTTGATTGGGGATTAAACACTCTGATGTGCTATCCTAATCTTCTACAGGCCTGTTCCTGTGCCTGCAAGCGAGGTAATGATATGGTTGCTGATCAGTTATAAGGGATCTACCTATAGTTTGTAGCATTCCATACCATACTCTTGCTCCGGATATGAGCCATAAGAGTTCTCCTAGGCATACGGAGGCATAAGGGAAGAAGTATACTGTTAATAAAATATAGGACGGAACATAATATACTCGACGAAAGATACTAAATCCCCCCAGTATCACCAAGCATGACAAGTGGCAAGTTAATCCTACCTTAAAGTATTATCATTTAGAAAGTATTTGTCAATTAATGCTTTTTCGAAGATTGTCGCAGGCTAATTCCTTTCGATTACAGTGACATTCCAGACCAGACCAGTACTGACGATAAGCTCATCGTAAATGCAGTTAACGAGGTAAGTCTATCCAATTACTTTCAAGAGCCTTACTAGGCCAAAAAAAAGCCATCGACAAGCGCATCCCTTTTCTTTTTTCTTTCTCTGGTGGGGATAGTCAAATAAAATTGAATCGAAGAGGTAAGAGGTCAATGGCAAATGCTATGCCCCCTCCCTCCTGTAATAAAACTGTCAGAGATGTATCAATAGTTATCTTTTTTTTGACGATAGTGTGAAAGCTAGTGCCAGGAGCATGTCCCTATAAAGCAAGTGTAATCTTTAGTTCTAGTGCTTCGCTCTCATATTCTTAATGCCTTTGAGCCAGTTTGCAAGCATGACCAGGCACGGAGGAATACTAAAAAGCAGCAGCAGTCTTTCATTTCAATTCAGCAGGACGGGTCTAAAACCATTTTATTTTAAGCTAGCTCCATCAATGAATCAAGTGGTAACAAAAATGCTAGGGAAATGGCAAAGAGAAAACGGCTCATCATTGTTTCAGTCCTCTGCTTACTGACGGGTCAAAAAATTCTAAGTGTTTTTCATTTCTATGCGATTGAATGAAGTATGCTTCCTTCTCCTAATCAATTTTTTTTTCTGGTGTCTAGTACTGATTGCTCTATATAAATTATATATATAATACATTTACCTATTTCTTTTCTTACAGCCTTTAATCCACTTTTCAGTGAAGAGAAGATATTCCTTACAGTTTGAAGGTAATCCCTGCAGCTATTGAGAATGTTGATGGTCTATATATAAGGTGGATACGGGCCTACCTAAGCACTTGTGGGAGGGATTTTTTTAAAAATTCCTATTCCTTTTGTGAAGGCTTTCTCCCATCCCCACCAGGTTGATGAAAGCGATTTAGCTTGAAAGAGGAAGTGTAACCATAACCTCTTTTGAAGGCAAAGCAAGTAAAGCCAATGACGTTATGACTTTCCTTTTTTTAAGATCCCTTGGATGCGGCTAATTTGTCTAGATGCTGTCATGAAAGAGCAAAGCTGGCATGAAGGCTAATTGAAGTAGTTGAATTGAAGTCCTTTCTTATTGATGGCATATTACCTCCTATCTCCACATCTTCCATTCGAGAATATCTTATTTCTAGTGGTATATCAAACCCCCGAGTCTGTGGAAACAAGTGAGGCTAGTGAAGAGGGGTATCCAGTTACAATCACAGTTTTAGTTGCTTTTCTCTTCCCTGTATGTTGACTGATGGGCCTAAGGAATATGTTTAATACCATGTATACCTGAACGCCATAGGAGACTACAAGTAATAATATGTTATAGATATGACGGTGTCTACCAGTACTAGGCCAAGCATATTTTCTGTAGTGTAAAAGTCTTTCGCATATGAATCTTACGGTTACCCCAGGGATTGTTGGGAGCCCTCGTAATCGTCTCTGACTCGCTAACCAGTAGCAAAGTCCTATTAGGAGAGAGAGGTATTTCTCCCTGTCCTATAAGTGCTCTTGTGACGGGTGCAAGCGAATGAGCAAATGAGCTTTTTTTTAGACAATTCCATCCCCTCTAGTGTGCCCCTTCCTTGACATGATTCAATCCCACCAGAATCCTTAGCGTCTATCTATGACATAAGGATATTTAGTTTCAGTAAGAGATAATCTATATAGTAAGGGGGGAAGACCAGTATAATCTTGTCCTTCTGCTAAGCCTTTGTATGGCGATCCATTGTATATGAGTTAGAGGGAGGAAGTGTTATAAATGTGTTAAGCAAGTGAAAAAGCCAATTAGATTTCGAAGTGAGATTTGATTTTGACAAAGTTTTTGAAAGTGCTAGTTTCCATTCAGAGTTAGTAGTTGCTTATGCCTAACATCTCTACCTCTTGAAAGTACAGTCGACGAGTCCCTGTCCCCTCTCGAGTGAGCAGAAAGGGTAAATCCAACTGGCGATGGTGAGGTAAAGATATTTGCTTTCATTTCAATACCTTTAGTCCTAGTCAACGAAAAATGGACATCTATAGCCATGACTCTTCCTTGCATTCCTATTTAAGAGAAAAAGTATGCTCATGTTCTTTGTGAAAGGCAGGCCACTTTCTGACTAGTCTAGGGGTTACAGCTAGTGCACAGAGAGAATCTCTTTTGCTGGTCATTTGTCATGTCAAATGTTTATAATCATAACTCCTTTCCCTTCGAGCGCAACCAGCTAAGGATCTCCCGATGTATCATTTGAAAGTGGTCGCTCTCTTGGTATTGTCTCTGCTAATCTTAGTAGGCCCTCTCTTTTTCATATGAGCCTCGTCAAAGTAAAGGATAGAACTAAGGCAAGAAAGTGGGTTGGCTCTGATGGTTTTAGGGTTCTAGGGCAACTAGGGAACCTATTGAATTTGAAACTTAGAAGGAGCATAGTGTACATCTTTACTTCAAATGCCTCTCTTCGATGTTGAAGCCTCTACGACCTATTATTGAGCCATCCCTTTCACAGGGCAAACCATTCCCTTTGAAAGGCTAAACGCCCCTATCACTATTAAGCACTATTATGAGAAAGGGGACAAAAGTCAAAGCGATTGTGTCCTTTCTTTTCTTCATGCTATGAAGTTTTTGAACTGCTCCCAATTATCTGACTAGTGAGGCCCCTTCTATAGAGTGAAATTCGAATGTCGATAAGTCATTCCGTCGTAGTTCTCTTACATCTGGGCCGTCTAATCATAATAACTCTTTCCGATGGCTATAGCTAAGAGATACTTTATGAAAAGTTTTTTCTATGTCTACTTATTTCCTTACCTAGTATTCTGAGGGTCTATCTAATAGGATATCTGGATGGGATGGGATACCTGATGCCATATCTATAAGCATTCTAAAAGTAATAAGAAAGATAATTCTAGTGAATGCTTATCCTTTCTCCTTTCCATCCACATATGTACTTTCTGGGTGTTCCCAAATGGCAGCCTTAACTCCCGCCCACATTGTCTTTCAATAGCCTTAACTGCCGCTGCAGCATATTGCGAAACTAAAGAAATGGCTTGATTTCCTTCTCCAGTCCTGGGGTCGTTCCCTAAATAGACGGGGACCGAAGAAGCTAACATCGCTTACTTTCTAGGGTCTTTGCTTTCCCTAAATATCCTGGAGGGGTATCTAGTAGCCACATTCATCGACTTTACTCCCACTATGGTGTTTTAAAGAAATCCACTACAGATGGCCACTAGCGTATCCTATCGGCCTCAAGAAATGGTGATAGTGACCCATACATAAGCTTCTTAATACATTTCTTCCTATACGGTCTTTCGTTTCAATCTAGAGGTAAGAGCAGTTATGTTATTGCTTGATTGACTTAATTCCTGGTGTTTTATTGCATGAAACAAGGAGGAAAGAAGAAGCGTTGACTCGACCGATTTAGGAAAAGAAAGTCATCATTCCAGCTTTAAGCAAAAGACGTTTCATTTTTTATAGAAAATAAAGACTGATTCTCTCCTTGGAAAGGGGAAAGCAGAGGAGAGAAGAACCTATACTTGATGGGCTCAAACGAAAGTCTTAACAACTGGTAACCTGGAGCATTTGGGGAACTCATTCTTTTGCTTGCATCCTACGAAGGCATCACCGATCGTCTAAGCTCCTACCTTTGTATGCTTAGAGATCAACAAAAGCTCTCCGTCTGTCTACAATCGGCTCAAAGGCAATCAATCTTGTCCTAATAGATCCTCTTTTTAATGTGAAGTTGAGAAAAACTCACTTTTGTATAAGGAAATGGCAGGCTACAAAACTAGTAAACGGTTAAGTGCCAACTCCTGATATGGTATAAATATTTTATTTTTCATCTTCCATTCACTTCTCACTTGACTAATCACCAGCTTGGAATCCCCTATGATATTTGAGATGCCATGCATCAAGCTGATGAAAGCTTCATACTCGGTCACATTCTTTGTGGTAAGAAATGCCAACTGAGTTGATTTGGGTATTATCACACCTTTTAGTGATAACAACCCCGATTCCATTTCCTTCCTCATTGAGTGTAACATAAAATTTGTCCTGAAGGGAGTTCCATACTCTATTTTCGCATAGAAAATTTCAAAATCTAGAAACTTGGGATTTATAGGCTCTTCCAATGGAAAGGGGAGATGCACATGATGATCTGCAATGCCTTGCGCCTTTCATTGCTTTCTGGGTGACATAGGTTATGTCAAACTCCAAAAATAGTATCAGCTAATGAGCTACTCTCCTAGATACGATAGGTTTCTTGAACATGTATGGGGTCCATTCGTGTCAGCTATCTGACAAAATGGTCTAGGAAATAGTGTCTGAATTTTAGCAATGCCCATAACAATGCTAAACAAGTAAACTCCATTTGAGTTCTATTTTCTTTCGTATTCAACCAATGACTTGCTGAGAGAGTAGATTTTCCTCTCTTTCTTTCCTGTATCGTTGTACTGGGCCAAAACTAAAAAACATCTCTAATAGATTTGTCTATTGCAGAGAGATAGAGTAGAACTGGTCGACTTGGTATTGGCGAGACCAATACAAGAAGATTGAGCAAGTACTTCCTTTTTTGAGTTAAGGAAGAAGTCAGTGAGAAAGGGCCTAAATCAATCAGTCGTAGGTCAATCCATCTAGGAAGATCTCAATGATTTATATCCTGATTGGTTCTGGTGCACGCTTGCTTTCCAACATGAACTTCTTTTGAGCCCTCAACATGGCAAATGAAGTCAATCTTCGTCGGCTGGTACGGACTATCTCAGTGCTTGCTTTCTTAGGGTCCAAATGGCATCCATGTAGTGCATCATTTTCACTCACTCTCTTGTCGAAAGAGATGTCAAACTGGTCCTCAGAGCCCCTCTCTTTTGATGACTGATCAACACTTGTTACGAGCTACCCCATAAAGAAAGCACAAACCTATGTCGGATCTCCTGGTCACCGAAACACAGACTCAGGGTTTTCTTTTTTGACCTCATTAACCCCTTTTTGTAGGTTGCGATCAACAAGATTGGTTGGGTGGCTAGAAGCTAACTGATCAGCTCAAAAGAGGAACGCAACGAATGATCAGGAAGGGCTGGACATCTCTTTGTTAACCATAGACCCTACTTCTCTTCCCGAGCTCATGGACTCTATTTGTAGAAGGTACTGAGAAATTGACTAGACGGAAGAATCAACGGCTAAGTTCCCAAAGGGAAGAATGTGGATAGATGGAACCATAGCTCCGCTCTCCCTACTAGGAGCAGGCTACATTTGACCCCTAGATCATGAAGGTGGTGTCGCCTATGCCGGACTGGAATCCCCATCTCAATTGAAAACCAACAAGTGTTGATCAATCAATGGCTAGTTGAGCTCGAAGCTCCTGCTTCTGAAGTTGCTTTCTGATCCCCCTCTTTGACTATCCAGACTATGGGCTCTTCTTTCTTCTTATCTGTCAGCAACGACTCTCTCTTCTTTCTTTGGTCATCTATCTGCGAATTTGTTGGGATGGCTCTTTCTCTTTTCTGTCTCAATCGATCCATGAGTACTCTCTGCTTACTTGTTTACAAGGAAAATAGACGATTGTGGAAAGTGATCGTCTCCATTCATTGGTATGTGTGAATCCCATTCATTGATCAATCTGCTCCTGCCTCGCCAACATGCTTAATTAGTAAGACGACAAGCCTTTTGATTTTAAATATGACTTCTTTTGCCCTCTTAGCTCTCTCCTTCCTTTACGGAGTGAGGGACTTAGTCTCTATACCTTCCATTTGTTTATTCCGTAAGAATATGCCAGTTCTGTCATTGATAGGTCCTCTTGTCCTGTTACAATGTCTTGATAAGAGGGCGTAGCAAGCACCTAGAGTTCGTAGTCTCTCTGTGTGAACATTGAACTAGAAAGACCTTCTTCATTTATCACTCAACTAGTCTGAAATCTATCTACTGAATGAAGGAGGGGAGTGATTGAGGTTATCTAAAAGCACTAGAGTCTGATTCTCTACTGACAGTCGGATGAAGGTTGAGAATAGTCTATTGACTTCTGGGTGATATGAGATGAAAAGCAAAATGATTATCATACTGAACTAGTCAAGTCGACAAGGGGATGACTCATGAAAAGTGAGGGATTGTCCCCGTCAACTAGGGGTGATTGGGTCGAGTCTCCGCTTTCTTTCTATAAATGACCACTGTTGAACAAGAGAAAGGAGGTTGAGTGCAGCTGTAAGATGATATTGATCCAGTAGTTAGGGAGTAAAAAAAAGCTTTGAATTGGAAGCTAGATTTGCACTCCATCCATCCTTCAATAGAATGTGTGGGAGGCGACTATTTTCCATTCCCATGCTTCTCAATCTAATCCAATGACAAATGAGAGATGGGAGGATCTTCTTCGTTTGGTCATCATATTGAATTTGCTTTTTGTACCTTCCATCCTCAACACTGCTTGATCTTCTCCTGTCTCATCATATAAACTCTTTGCCAGAATGAGTCAAACTCAAATAGAGCTATTACCATGAAAATTGAGAAAGCAGTTCTCAAACTGACATAAACAGTTCTTGATCTGCCAACTCTACATCTTGCTGAGTAATAGGTCCATCCTAGTAAAATATGCGAGACAACTGTTTCACTCAAAGAATGAACAAAGGCAGAATAAAAGAGCGAAATTCATTGCTCAAGCTTGATTCGATTTGATTCGATTCTATTTGATATGCTCTACTTCATTTTTCAGGGAATAAAACTTATCTTGTTGTCAACATAGCTAGAACGACACTATATAATTGACATTGAATCCCTTTTTCTTAACTGAAAATACCAGAACTATAAGGATGGCATTTCATTGTGTGGAAAGCATGGAGGGGAAATAGTTTTACTCTTGCTACAAAACTTACACTTCGACATCTTTATGCGGAAGAGCTGATCACATTGTCCCCTTCGAGTTGGCTACTTGGCAGCAGTCCTTATCGTCAGCATCACATAGTGTCCTAGCTACAAATGGTAGTCATTCTGCATACCGCTTTGCAAAGGGTTGTCAAAAGAGGAAGTGAATCGCAATAGTTTATTCCTTTCACGAACTGAAAATCCCGATCTCTAACTACTACTATTTGGTTTGGTGTGCTTTCCCGAGATGAGATCTCTATTCGTCTTCGTGTCCATCTCTATGTAGTTTATTCTGGTCCCAGTTCGATTAGACTATAACTTACACTAAATCTTATTCTAATGAACATTTAAGCATGACGCCAAGCCATGGCATGCATACCCCTATTTAAATGCTCCCCTAGTTACTTGTCGCCAAACAACTTGGCTCCATGGTGTTAGTCTTTTCGAAACTTCTCTCTCTAACACTATTTCTGAAAAGCATAGTCTTACCAACTAAATCTGAGCAATAACCCCACCATCAATGCTTCCATAAAAGATTTTGTAAAGTTCTCTGTATGCCTGAAAATTGAGAACTTCCTTCCATTGCGAATTTAATTTTGAAATTAAAGCAATAATAGAAAATTACAAAAGTAGATCGAGTTAAAAGAATAGGGAAAGATTAATTTCAATTCCCCTTTTTCATTTGTGGGATTTTGGTGGCAGTGGAGCCTTGCTTTAGCTCTCCATTGATGGCCTGAATGGGAACTCCTCTTTGCCAAGCTCCTAGGAAGAAGACGATCGCTCATGAAACTTCTCAGGACTCCTTCTCTTATTTGGACTCTAAATTCCCTCTATGTTCTTTTCTTCCTTTTTTATAGATTAAGGGAATGTAACCATTCCCTCAAAATCTCTCTGCTTCAAAGATCGTGGCAAATATCACATAAAACCCCACGACCAGGTGCGCGAGCGCCCTAGGCGCGTGCTCATGACTAACGCGGGCATGCCTGGGTGCATGCACATGGGTGCCCCAGCACGCGTGCCTGGGCACGTGCGGTATGGGTTCCCCTGTGCGTGCATGCCTGGGCGTGCGCAGGTGCGCATGGGGGTCCCCTTGCTTATGCGTCTTTCTCCTCCTTTTTTTCTTTTGTTTTCATTTTCTTTTCTTTTTTTTCTTCTTTTCTTTACTTTTTCTTTTATTTTTTTCTTGTTTCTACATAACCCCCCTCCAAAGTTTTCAAAATTTTGTCATTCATTTATAATAAATTTCGAAACATTTTGGACTCTTTTTATTTTGGCTCTATAGTCTTCATTGTGTAGTGCGATTTTCATGGTGTACTGTGAAGCATCTTCTAAAATTGCTATCTTCCAGCTATTTTTCTGTTGGAGGTATACTGTTGAACCTCTTTGAAGTATTAAAGATTGTTTCTATTGATTTTTTTCTTGATACTGGCCATTGTACTTGTGTTATCCAGCTGACTTCAATTTGTAGTTTTATTTTCAGAAAGGCTATTTTTCGTAGTCTGAAACATTTTTTATGTATGTTCAGAAGTTAAGAGCATGACAGATAAAGTGATGAATTTGATAGATAGAGGTAATTGTTGACGTTCCTTATGGATGATGACTCAAACTATTCAAAGGTTAGAGTTAAGTCCTAACTGTTCAGTGACGTCTAGTATGACAGATTAGGAGATATAGATGAGAGGCAGAGGTATGATGTTAACGTGCTCTATAAATGATAAGCAGAGGTATAATGTTAATGTTCTTATTAGATGATAAGCAGAGGTATAATGTTAATGTGTTTTATAGATAATAAGTAGATGTATAATGTTAGCATCCTCTATAGATGATAAGTAGAGGTATGATGTTAACATACTACATAGGATGATAAGGAGATGTATGATGTTAAAATGCTCATTCGATGATAAGCAGAGGTATGATGTTAACGTGCTCATTAGATGATAAGCAAAGATATGATATTAACATGCTCTATATGATCTAACTGTTCAATGACATCTACTATGACTCATTAAGAAAAGACAAAGGTATCATTAAACATGTCTTATAGTTCATTCTAATCAGAGGTTCAGAAATTTGATAGTAATGAACCGATTAAATAGAAATAGGGTTTAACTTGTCTAATATACACATTCAATGACATCTAATATAACAGGATTTGAGCAAAGATAGAGGTATCATTAAACATGTCTCAAAGATTGACCTATTCAGCGAATCTGGTTATAATAGGAATGAGCTGACTAAACAGAGGTGACTATTAACGTGTTTAGTCTTGGAATTTGACTATTGGATGTAACTGTTAACTTGAAAAGGAGACAATTTTCGTTAAAGGTAATTTTTAACTTAATGGTGTCAAAAACAAATTCATCAGAACTTGTACTATTGGACTTGATGAAGTGTGAGTTTATATTTTCTGTCAGAGGTGAAAGGTTAACATGACAAGAATTTAATTGGATTTGATCTCATAAAAAAATTGATATGATTTTGTCTTCTAATGTGAGAGGTATGATTTTAACATTACAACTTTTTTTAGGATCACTGGATCTGCTGGGAGAAAAGTGACAAGAAAAGTTTTGTTGTCAGAGGTAAAATCTTAATTTGACAGGAAATCAATCTCATTAGGATTTTTAGCAAACCCCAAGGTATTAACGGTTTTGATTAGCCTTAACCAATCATCATTTACATTGGGCTAGCCATACTATTTCCCTCAACATAATGAGGTCGCAAGGATTTTGTTTGGACTTACATGCCAAACTTTTCCTTTTCTCTTTATTTTAGCAGATTTGGGTGGTGATGTATCCTTATAATCGAATGAGGACACTAATATAACATATTTGCCATGGAATTTTTAGCAAATCTCCAACTATCAACATATTTGATTTACCTTTACCAACAACTGTTTGAGTTGGATTAGCCATGTTATTCTCCTCAGTATGGTAAGTTGTTGAGGATCTCGTTTGGGCTTACATGCCAAACTTTTCCTCTTCCCTTTGCCTTAGCAGCTTAGGGCAATTTATACTTTTATCCCCAACAGTTCATGCTTTTATGCTTAGCTTGATGAGGTTAATGAGGACTTCGTTTGGGCTTATCTATCAAACTGTTCCTCTATCCTTAGTTATAGAGATGTATAACTCATTTTCATTTGGTACCCCCAGTTGGGGCATGGAGCTGCATGTTAGTGTTAAGCTAGCATATCTTCATTTGTTATGTTGAAAAAGAGGTCAGATGATTTTATTCCTTTAAGAATAATATTTCTTCAGAAATTTTTCATTGATTGGCATCATCATCCGATCACCATACTGATTGATCAACCGATATGCTCCATTTGAGTATATCGACTCTACTATAAATGGGTCTTCCCACTTTGGCTGAAATTTGCCCTCAGTTTTTATGCGTCAGGATCACTGGTCATTTGACTGCTAAAACTAAGTCACCCACTTGAAAGTTTGTTCTTTCACTTTATTATTGAAAGCTCAGGATAATCGCACTTGATACAGCTCTATTTGTTGTGGAGCTTTTAAGCACTATTCATCCAATACTTCTAATTCCTGAAATCGTTGGCTATGTTTTTCTTCGATGGTCATTCTTGTGGCTAATGCCACCCAAAGAGAAGGAATTTGAATTTCCAAAGGTAGCATGACCTTACAACTATACACCAAAGATAATGGTGTGGCTTTTATCGGTGTTTTTACTATTGTCGAATAAGCTTATAGACAAACTCCTAATTTCACATCCCAATCACATTGTCTTGTGATAATAATTTTTTGCAAAACCTTCACAATGGTTTTGTTTAATGCTTCTACTTGGCCATTAACGGCTACATTATATGGGAATGAGAAAACATTCTGTATTCTAAATTTTTCACAGAATTTGATGTAGGCCTTCCTAGTGAATTGAGGCCATTGTTACTGATGATCCATCTAGGAACATCAAAGCAATAGATGACGTGATATTTGATAAAGTTGACCACATCATTCATTCTCACTTCTCTTAAAGGGGCATTTTCTGCTCATTTTGAAAAGTAATCTATTATAGCTAGCATGAACCAATGTCCATGAGAAAATGGTGGAGTGATGGGGCAAATAATATCCATTCCCCATATTTCAAATGGCCAAGTAATCGCAGTTAGATGTAGGTACTATGCAGCCTAATGTATGTAGTTTGTATGCACCTGACAAGCATGCCACTTCATTGCATGTGCCATGGCCTCTGACATCATCATTGGCTAATAAAATCATATTCTTTTTACCTGGTCTCCTAATTTAGGTTCCGACTGGTGAGCAACAAAACTCAGTCATGTGCTTCTTTGAGTACCTCTTGTGCTTCTTATTGAGATAAGCACCAAAGTAAAACCCCACCTAGTATTTTTCGATACAAGGTGCCAAGCTCAAGATTATAATGGAACTTTTTGCCTCTTTCTTAATTTTGGTAGCTTTTTTGGGATCTTCCGGTAATATCCTATAGAGCGCAAGGTCGACGAAGTCAATCACCATTCTCTAGGTTCGAAGTTCATCCCAAATGTATGGACTTCATTCGCCTCAAGTATCTCTTCAAGGCAAAGAAGCTCGCGACTTTCAATCTTAACGCTTTTGCTAGATTTACAAGCAAGTGGCAATGTGGCGCGAGGGAAGCCAAGACATCAGTATATATATTTTCCTATCATGGCACATAGTCTATGTTTAACCCCTTGAATGAGTTGGCAATTTTGATTATTGCCTAATAGTAAGGTAAGAGATGTTTATACTTGACATTGTATTCTCCTCTTACTTAGTTTACTATGAATTTATGAGTCCTCATAGGCTTCTAAACATTGAATTCCCTATTATCAGGCGATTCATAGTCCTGCTAATAATGCATTGTACTTAGACACATTGTTAGAACAGGGCTGAATCAGTGAGTACCCTCGAAAAATTACATGATTCTGCAGGGATATTAAAACTATCCCCACTCCGACAGATATTCTTTAAGGCATTCCGTCAAAGAATAACAGCCAAACTGGTTTCTTGGAGATCATGTTGACTTCTGCCATTTTATCTGGAATATCCATGTAAAGTTTAGAGAATTCCAAGGTGTCATATTCTGCTAGAAAATCAGCGATGGCTTGTCCCTTGATAATCATGTGGTATAAATAGCATATCATTCTGTGATAAAAAGGATTGACCAATTGGCTAACCTACAATTGAATGATTCAACTTTAGTCATAAATACTCTTAGGGGATTTACCTAAGAGATTACATGGATTGTTTGCCCCACTAAATAGTATCGCATCTTCTGAACTGTGATACCAGCCAAACTGTAAGCCCCCATTTTTCAGCTGCTTCCTAAAATGGAAGACGCTACTTAAGAGTTACACTAGACAACTCAACAGTCAAAAGATCTTAAAATAACCATAACTACTGCCACAATCAGATGAATAAACAACATGTTTGAAACTGAAAAGATTTTTTTATACGAATAGTAGTTATATAAGATGGCACACTACTCTGAATATGAACACAAAAGAGAAAGGCAGTGTCCAGACAAAAGAATGAAAATAAATATAAACAAAGGGTCACAAAAAAGTACATTGTTGCTTTATTGTCGCTTGGTCTGATCAATGAAGTATGGGTCTTCAGTTAGGGCTGATTCTCCTTATTCACCTTCTAAACCTGAGTTCATAGCTCATGGGATTAAACTCAACAAGTAACACCAAGAAAAAGATATATGTACTATCATAGTACTAAAGATAAATTATATGTGAATAAATCATATTGGTATTAAACGTGATAAGTGAATAATAAAAAAAATATGATAACAAGACTATATATGTCACTTGCAAATAGTAGGTAAATATCATGTAAAAATGACAAGTCTAGGTCATTTTCTTGTTAGCATTTGAAACTAGATAATGGATAAGATGGTGCACAATTTTTCATATTGTACAAGTGCCCGTGCATATCCGAGACCCAGGCTCAATACTCTTGCTATTGAACCATGACATGCCACTATGCATAACAATTCAATCCCCGTACTGTATTACAGTAATGGACATACCACTTTGGATATCAATTATCAATTAGTGATCAAGTAATCACCCAGGCTGCTGCAGTAAAAAAATCTCAGCCTTAATCAAAAAGTTGGCCAACAATACTCTTGTACAATACGATTCTTATCTATCATGTAGCTTTTCCAATCATGTCAATAATACATGATATACATGAACCAATGGAAATATGTGGATTGTCAAGTTAGACTGTGTACATGCCCTTCTCAAAAAGCAGAGATTCAGGAATCAAGATTTAGAACCAAGTACACACATATCACGAGGATAGTTTATTTTCATATGATCAAAATATATGAATTTTGTCATCATGTTCACATGAGTCGCCATGCTCATCACATATCAAGTATTCAAATAATTCATTCAAAGATATCATGTATTAGATTCAAGTATTTATACCATAAATTACGTGCCATGATCACATAAATTATATTATTCATGCATGTATGATATAACTACTAATAATTGTACTTATAACTAATCACTTAATAAAAATTTTAATTCTTCACATAATAATATCATCTAGATGCATATTGCCCAGTCATGTTTGTGCCATGTAATGTTTATATACTAATTTTTACTTACGTAATATTAAATAGTATTGATGAATAAAATAGTCTACACTGCCCTTTTATTATGGGTTTTTTGCATGGGTCCTTGTTTCATGAAAATTTCACCAAGGAGTGTTAATATTAAGTATAAAACTAGATAATGGACATAATTTGCAGATAAAACTATATTGTAATTCTAAAAAGGATGTAATATTAGTATGTATCACAGGTTTATCTACAATCTCATACAATCCAATTTATATATAGATTCTTTTAGGGAATCTATATATAATAAATTTTGGTGACGTGTGATAAATAGTTGACTATAAAAAATATAAAAAGAATGATAATCAGACATGCTTCCATATCAAAGAAAAATGACATTATCTAGTTTTATTAATCAAGATTACAAATAAGCATTACCAGTGTATTATGGATATCTACACTGAACTCGGTAATGGATATTTACAATAGTATTTATATAAAACTATATTATGGGCAATATGTATCATAGACGAATCCATAAAAAAAAAAACTACAGGATCAGGTATACATTTTTTTTGATAATAAATATTTTTATACATCAAAAATTAAACCATAGTGATTGATAATAAATATTTTTATTAAATATATAGAAATATTACATAATAAAATGTATATAAATACAATTATCTACTTAAATTTATTTCATCTTCCATTTTTAGAATTTGAATATCAAATTGCCCAATAATACGGTTTAGTTTTCAACATCAATCAATAGTCTAAATTGTAAGTTCGGCATACTCACAAAATAATAGCCCAAAATGTGATGCAAAATATTTATAAAATAAATTACATATACAAAATATAGATTAAATAAATCTTCTAAAGAATGAACAAATAATGAAAGTATTACTTGCAATGAATTCTTTGAAATTTTTCGATTTCGTGAATTTTCTTCTCTCTTTTCCTTCCTTTCTCTTTTTTTCTTTTGCTTTTCTCGTGACTGGAAGTACTAAGATGGAATAGAATGGGCTCCTGTGAAATTTTTTGAGAGAGTAAAATTTATATTTATCCAAGGGCATTTTGGTAATTTCATCCAATCCTCCATGCATCCCATGCAAGGTACGTATCCACCAAGTGCCACACTCAGCCTTGTCTCGATAGCACATGACCGACTCATTGTTGGGATGTGCCCTAAGAAATTTAATTAATTTTTGAGGTATGTGGAATGAAATTCTTAATTTATTTAATTTTTTTTTTTACGGCTCTGTAAATATTTTACAAATGTTACCAATTTGATGCATGGTATAGTGCTCAATAAGAGAATTACTAAAAAATTATTTGTTTGTCATTTTGGTGTCCGAAATAAATAAATCAAAATTTTGAAGTAATTAGAAAGATAATTTAATAATGTTAAATTAGTAAATTTCGTAATATTTTTTGGGTTTGCTAAAAAAATTTAAAAAATCCTAAATATTATAAAACTAATAATCCAAAGACCGAATGTCATTTAGAGTTGTAGATTTAAAGTTACGTCCTCCGAAATTTATTTCGATATCCAAATTTGATTTTGGTAGTCTTATTCGATATAATCGGACTCAAAAGATGGATACATATAGCTCAAAATTTAGGATATTACACAAACACTCTCTCTCTACCGAAGTGTACCGATGTTCGGCACCTACCATAGTTCTACTAAGGTAATAAATGCTTGCTCGTGGCCAAATTCATTGGTTTGGACCAACAGAGTACCAACTGAATGGTCTATTGCCCGAACATATTCAAGGATGATTTTCCTAACAAAGAGACTGCCAGCACCAAAGGTTTTGTGAGTACTTTTTGAGGTCCTCGAAAGCTTGTTGACAAGTTTCGTCCCAAACAAATGACACCCCTTTCTTCGTTAGCTTGTAGAAGGGTGGACATCACCCTGAAAGATTAACGTTAATTCTCCAAATGTATGTGAGCCACCCTCGTAATCCTTGAAGTTCTTTGAGATTACTTAGTGGCTGCATCTCTTGAATCGCTTTTACCTTTTCTGGATCTAAATGGATACCATTGGATGCAATTATGTATCCAAGAAATTTACCACCCTAGACACCAAGAAAAGACTTAGTCAGATTTATCTTTAATTAGTGTTTTCTCATAATGTCAAGCACTATTTTCAGATCTCAGAGATGATCATCTTTATTGCGACTCTTGATGGCAAGGTCGTCCATGTAGTGCTTTACCATTTTACGGAGATGCTCGTGATGAATTATGCTCATAACACGTTGATATGTTGCACCTACATTCTTTAAATTAAATGACATAACCATATAGCAGTACACGCCTAATGGTGTTCTAAAAATTGTGTGCTTCTCGTCTGCAGGGTACATTTTGTTTTGATTGTATCCAAAGAATCCGTCCATGAAAGACATCTTTTCGAATCCGCAGATGTTGTTAATCAAGACATATGTTATCAAAAGCAGAAATTCGTTTTTAGGACATGCCACATTGAGATCTTAAAAATTAATGCAATTCAAAATTTTCAATTCTTCTTGGGAACAAGAACAATGTTCGCTACCCAATCAGGATGTTTTTTTTTCTCGAATGAAGCTATACTTTATAAGTTTCATAACTTAACCCTCGATCGATTCAATTAACTCTAGATGGAATCTTCTATGCTATTGCTTCACTAGTTTTGCAATTGGTGTAGAAGGATTAAAAAAATAATAATAAAATAAAATAAATAAATAAAAATAAAATTTAAAAAAGAAAGAATGAAAGGGGGAGGGCCTCGTGGATGAAAGGGGGAGGGCCTCACATCCACGAGGCTAGGAGCCTTGCGGGGGCAAGGCTAAAACCCAGACGAAACAACAAAAAAGAAAAGAAAAAGAAAACGAAAAAAAAGGGGTGAGGGCCTCGCACGCTCGCAAGCACGAGAACAAAACCAACAAAGAAAGCACGAGAAGGAAAAAAAATAGTAAGGAACCTCGCACTCCCGTGAGGCTCCCAGCCTCGCAGTCGCACGAGGCTCAGGAGGCTAGGAAAAGAGGCCAAAGCCCAAAGGAGGAAAAATAAATAAATAAATAAAATTTAGGAGCCTCGCGCTCGCAGGAGGCTTCGGAGGCCAAACCGAGCAGGCCAAGACAATAAAAAAAAAGAAGAAAAAAATCTATCTCTCTCTCTCTCTTTCTCTCTCTCTCTTTCTCTCCACAATAAATTGGGCCCGCTCCCGACTATTTTGATAATTCTGCAAATTCTAACTTGTACCAAATCCTAATCAGATTCTAATTTTTTTGGGTGCAGAATTCTAATTAATTCTATTTAAGTTTGATAATTCTACAAATTCTTTTTTGAGTTTAATTGATTTTTAGGTGCAGAAATAAGATCCATTTCAATGAATCTGGAGCAAATCAAATAAAAAAAATTCAAATATCTTATTAAGATTACATCAAGGTCTTATTTCTATCTACAAGGAAACTCCATTAACTACGTGGAGCCTATAAATACCCCTCAAGAGAACTCAAAAGGGACCTTTCAGCAATTCAAGTTATGTGCGAGAGTTTTGAAGTCTTGGGACCAGCAGAGAAAAAACCTTTAGCCAGATCTCTCTCGCACGCAAGAGCTTGAGCTTCCTCAAAGAACAGAAGAGAAGAAGAACGAGCTCGCCTCCAAATCATAGACGTTAGATCGTCAATGAGAAAAGGACCGATCCTCATAGCTGTCTCGATCCAACGATCTTCTAATTAAAAGAGAGTAACGTGTTCTATAAGTCCTCTCTGTCTGTTTTTATCTTCTTTTTATTGTAATCAAAAAAGAGAAATTTTTATAATCTGTAATTTTTCTCAATTTAATGGCAATGGGAAGATCCACTATTTTTGTCGAAAACATACTGGCAACCACAGTGAGAGAAATCTCCTATATTGAAGAGTAGATTGTGGTCCAATCCAATATCAATAGAATTGGAGAAACGAAAGAGAAGTTAGTGGTCGAGGTCGAGGTTGGCTCAAGATGTTCAAAATCACAAAAACATGACCTGATGTTCTAGATGACAAAGAGGCATTGATTCATCAACAGCCACTTAGATTTTCAAACTCTGATCCATCAGAGCAAACTGTTTCCCTTTCAATATTCAGGGAGTTCGCTGCGTATGACGGCAAAGGAGAACATATCGCGGCGCAAAGACGCTCCTGAATTTACAACCAGAATCGGAGAGCACGTCATAATGTACTCGAAGCCCGTTTTGCATGCCACGCACAAAATCAGCCTAACATGAAGTAAGAAGGAAGCCATGCCTAACGCCAGCCTAGAAGTCTCCAGCCTAACAGGTCTCAGCATAGCAGTTATCAACCTAGTGAACCTCAGCCTAGCGAATCTCAGCCCAGCGGCCCTCAGCCTAGCGGTCATCAACCTAGCGAACCTCAGCCTAGAATTCCCCAGCCTAACGGGCCTCAACCTAGCAGTCCTCAGCCTAGTGATCCTTAGCCTAGCGATCCCCAGAGCCTAATGGGCCTCAGCCTAGCGGTTCAGCCTAGTAGCCCGCAGCCTAGCGGTCCTCAACCTAGCAGTCCGCAGCCTAGCGGTTTGCAGCTTAGCGGAAGTCATCTTAGGAAATCTCAGTCTCGCCAGCTTAGCGCATATCAGTTTGGTATGAACAAGACCAGACGCCAGCCAAGCACAAGTAAACTTGAAAGCCGAACTAAGTCTAAGCCAGCACACGAGGCTAGTTTAACTAAGCCAGCATGCAAGGCTAGATCAGCATACCAGGCTCATCCAGCATGCGAGGATTGTCCAGTATGAGAGACTAGCGTTAAGCTTCAACCTTGCATAAGAATAGAAGAATGTCAGGCTACCCAGCAATGTCATGCAAGATATATTAAAACTAATGTTGGACATAGAACTAGTTTGGGGGTTGACAGGTATAACTTTCCTGTCTTCATTGAACCGCATGTCATGACAAATAGACATCACTCAAGAAGCGAGCCCCGTCCCCAAAAGGTGGTCATATTAGCACCACAAGAAGAGAATCCAGATTTACGGAGGTATCTCTCGAATAAAAGAAGGTTGACACGACCCCCATTAGTCTTGCTATTGTAAGGAGTTAATCGCGACAGTTTTGACTCACTGTCGCTGTCACGCTCCAAGACCATCTACATTTAATCTGTTATAAGCACGAAATCTAATATTCTAGAAAGAAGACAACTGCACAAATAAAACTCTGACTCAGATCAAGACATGTCCGCTTTCATGTCGAATATGGCGGATAAGGGAAAGAAACTAGTCGTCAAAGAGTATGCCTCTGATACAAAAGTAGAGGAAATCTATCATCATACACGCCTTAAGTCAGGTGTGATAGCTCTCCACAATTACAAAAGATTGGCTGGGGTTGTAACATGAAATATGAAGTGTTCAGTGATCATTTGGCCATCGCAATGCCGCGATCGCATGCTTCCTCTTGGTTCGGCAGGAGGACGGTCCACATGGTCGAGCGGGTGGCTGAGATGAGTCAAAAAATTGAGACGCAAAAATGCCTCATCCAAGAGCAACAAAGGAGCATCAAAGACCTCAAAGCAATAATTGCAAAGGTCTTAGAGAACACTCAAACGAGCACATAAGGCGGAGCAGAGGGTTCTTCCCCTTCTGATAAGGCCAAGAAGGATGAGACCGAATCCAACCGAGATACCGGGGGAAAAGGCAATGAGGAGGAATATTTCGTTGATTATCACACCAAAAAATTGGAGAAGCTTCAAAATCAAATAGAAGTTTTGATGCATCAGAAAGGATTGCAAGAAACGGGGATTACGAGACCCTACCGGTTAGAGTGGGACTCCGCACTATTTCTAGCAAAATATAAGCCTCTCAAACTAGAATCATATGTTGAGAAGGGATCTCCGAACTAACATCTGTACTATTTTCCTTCGCAGATCGGCCATCTCATGGGCAACGACCTAGTGATGATGAAGATTTTCGCAAGTGCCCTGTGAGGGCCTGCATTCACTTGGTTTATGCGGCTGCCCCCGAAACCATCAATGTCTAGTCTGACGTGGAAAGGGAGTTACTAACCTACTTTTTTGAACATGATACCGAAGTATCCATCCACTCTTTTCTGGCAAATAAACAAAGAGAGTGTTGAGACGATTGAAGCTTTGTTGAGCATTTTTGCAAAATGTCAATGCGATGCTCGCTTGGCATGTTGCAAGAAACATTAGTAAAGACTTGCAAAGATAATCTTCAGACTAGGATATTGGTCAAAATGGAAATAGTAGAGTCCAAAATCTGGAAGAATCTAGTTAAACAAAGGCAGCAAGCAGAGGACATAATCCAACGTATCAATGAATACAATGCCCAAAAGAGGATGACCATGAATCAGCTGCGACCACAAACATCCCATCCTATGGAAAAGGAGGCAATGACCACCAGACCTGCGGCCAACAAAAAACCACAGAATAATCGAGATTCTTCTAAATCACAATGAACATATGATTTTAAAGATGAACAAGCAATCACATTCTTCCACCAACTAAATAAAAGGGGATGCTTAGGTTACTCGAAAATCAGAAGCCAAAGGAAGCTGGAAGAACAAATGATCCCAAGTATTATCTCTTCCATCAAAATATTGGACATCCAACCAAGAATTGTTATGGTCTAAAAGATAAAATTTAGGTACTCATCGATGCAAATATGATCAAGCTGAGACCTGAATAGAAGAAGATATCCGCATAAATAACGATAGCAAAATGACCGCAAAAAAATAGAAAAAAAATAATAAATAAAAAAGTAAAAAAAGAGAAAAAAAAGAAGAAGACAAAGCAAAAAAAATGAATTTTTGTTGCCCAAATAAACCAAGGCAATGGGAAGAGACTAAAACTCTCGCTAACCCTATCATACTAGGAATAAGAGTATGAAGTCAAACATCCCAAAGAAAGAATGCAAGGTTATGCCTGCGCACAACGTGAGGCTAAGCCAGCAAAAAATCATCTAGAGTATATAACTAACTTAACACCAAGCCAGCATAAAGTCATCTAGACGCAAGACTAACTCAAGACTGAACCAGCATGCATGGTTATACTTGTGCGCGAGGCTAAGCCAACGTATAGAACTCATCTAGAGTACAAAAGTGAACAGAAATACGAAGCAAGATTCAGCCCTGCATAGTCTATTGTAATGAAGAAAGTAATTTATTATCACATGACGACATTCATGGACAGCCAAACATGTCCCATGCAAAAGGTGGGACCCACGTCCCACCAAACAAGTATATTTATGAAGCTAGCATAAAGAACACGAGGCTAATACCCACAAACAATGCAAGTCTATGTAAAACAAAGCCAACAAAAATGCAAAAGCTCCAAAATAAGAGGCTAATTTGCAACCCCGCATAAAATAGTTGAAATGTTTAGATAACATATATGCGAGGCTATCTGGCAAACCGCGTGACTTACATTACTTGAAGAGATGAAAGATAAAAGACAAAGTTGCAGCCAAGCATAAAACTCTCAACATACATAGATAAATTAGCGTGCGATAGACACAGCGCGCGAAGCAGATCCAAAACGTGAAGAAGTCCAAAATGCGAAGCTAACTATCAGCCTTACATAAAACTTCAAAAAAAGAAGAAGACGTTCAATTGAATTACAATGACCATTCAAAAGCCCACACATGGGATGGAACCCACACCAATAAACCTTGTATGCAATGCAAAGCAACCTCTACATATAATGCGATGTCAAGTCAAAGTAAAGTCATGTAAACGTGATGCTATGCTCATGGCCAAAATATGAAGCTAACTCTCAGCCCCGCATAAACTTCAAGAAGAGGAAGGCCAAGCTCTATGTCAGAGACTTAAGGCCCCAAACCAACTAGCAGCATTGCATAATATCTGATGAAGAAGAAGCTCATCATAACCAATCAAATGAGGCCCAAACAGGGGTGGGACCCGCATCCAGTCAACCTCGCCGTTAAGCCCTCATAAAGAAATTAAGATGCAAGGCTAAGCTCATATAAAATAACTCAAGCGCAATGCTATGTCTGCGTGGAGCACAAAGTTATGCTCGCAACTAAATGTGAATCTAAGTCAGTGTGCAAGTCTAATTCAGCACATGAATCTAACTCACTGTGCGAGACTAAACCAGCACAAAAAGCCAACCCCGCGTACAGCATAAATTTGTATTAGCCCAGTTACGAGGCTATGCCAACTTAAAATGCGAGGCTAACCCCGCGTATATAGGGTTGAACTTGCATTCTGAATGCACAACAACAAATCGAGTTGTCTCAAGCGCACATCTTGAGAGCGTTTAACAAGAAAGTTAAATGAAGAACTTTCAAAGAAGAAGACTTGGTCTTAACTGTTAAAAGACCGATGATCATGACCCATAAGACTAATGGAAAATTTAAACCCTAGTGGGAAGGATCTTTTGTTACAGAAACTGTTTACTTAAATGGAGCCTATCGCCTGATCAATCAATTCGGCGATACGATGATGATGCCTATCAATGGCAAGTTCTTGAAGAAATACTACATCTAGCAACCTTGAAAAGAAAGAAAGAGAAGGCTAACAAGTCAATTGCCTAATGCTACCAAAAGCAACGAGAAAAAAAATCAAAAATATCTTGCCAACCCCATTTTACTGGGCGTAGAAATAACCCCATAGCCACTAAGGTAAAGGGGAGAGGGAATATTTGGCATTTAAGTCCAAACAAAATTCTTGACAACTCATCATGTTGAGGGGAATAGCACGGCTATCCCAACGTAAACGGTGATTGGTAAAGGCACCTCAAATCCATTGATAACTGGGGGTTTGCTAAAAATCCCATAACAAACTTTTCCACAATAAACCCATAGCCACTAAGACAAAGGGAAGAAGGAATGTTTGGTATCTAAGCCCAAACAAAACCTTCGACAACTCATCATGCTGAGGGAAATAGCGTGCCAAGCTCAATGCAAACAGCTATTGGTAAAGACATTCCAAATCTGTTAATAGTTGGGGGTTTACTAAACATCCCGTTTACTTGTCACATTAAGTTCTTACCTCTGACAGTGAGATTCAAATCATCTCGTCTCAAAAGAACAATCAAATCTGTCATGTTAAGCTCTTAACTCTGATAGCAAGATTCAAATCATCTCAGCTCAATACATCCAAATCTGTTATGTTAAGATCTTACTTCTGACAGCAAGAATCAAATCATCTCATCTAAAAAAAAAAATTGAACCTACATATTAAGATCTTACCTCTGACAGCAAGATTTAAACAATCATATAAATAATACACCCTATGATCCCAACACGATCACCGGCTCTATTTGTCAACCAAGTGAGTCGCCGGCTTTGTTTGTCAGCCAGGCGAGTTACTCCATAAAATAAATCCAATCACCCGGTATGTTTAACAAAACACCTCTGCAGAAACCCCTTGGTACATTTTCTGAACACCTCTGCTAAGACCCCATGGGTATGTTTTCTGAATACCTGTGCCCATGGTTTTCTGACCCTAAAACAGTCACCTCAGTACATTTTCTGAACACCTCTGCTGAGACTCTATCAGTATGTTTAACAGTACACCTCTGTCGAAACCCCGGGTAGGTTTTTTGAGCACCTCTACCAAGATCCTATAGGTACGTTTTTAGAACACCTCTGCTCATGGTTTTTCGACCCTAACACAGTCACCTTAGTATATTTTCTGAACACCTCTGCTGAGACCCAATCGGTATGTTTAACAGTACACGTTTGTTGAAATCCCTTGATATATTTTCTGAACACCTCTACTAAGACCTCATGGGTATGTTTTTTGAACACTTCTTCTCATGGTTTTTTGACCCTAACCCGGTCACCTCGGTACATTTTTTGAACACCTCTGCCGAGACTGTATGAGTATATTTTCTGAACACCTCTGCCCATGGTTCTTCGACCCTCACCCAGTAACACCCCAACAATCTATTGAATAGATACACATTATGATAAAAATGAATGTGTGGACAGCCCAGCACCCTCAAGGCAAGGGGCAAGAGGAAGCTAAAATCCTAAACCAGTCTTATCATACTGAGAGTAGAAACAATCCGATGCCGAAAAGGCAAGTGGGAGAGGTACCCCGTTAAACATACCACGCAACCTTGATATGCTTAATAGTACACCTCTGTCCATGGCCCTTTGATCTTAATTCAATCATTCCAACTTTACTTGTCAACCAAACAAGTCACCCTTTCATCCCAATTCTATTATTCCAGCTCTGTCTGCTAGCCAGACGAGTCACCCCCTTGGTATGAAAACAATCACCGGCTTTATCTATTACCCAAATGAGTCACATCACAAATCAAAACACTAACTTGTTAAGCTATCTCCACACCCTTAGCAACTTCCATCTCCCGGAACTCATCCACCAAACTTGAATAAGAATCCGAAGTATTTAAAAAATTCTAGAAGAAAGAAAATTTTGAAGACTTTGGAGTGAGTCTTGTAAAAAGATAAAAAAACAATAAAAAATAAAATAAAATAATAAAAATAATATTTAAAAAAGAAAGGGGGGGGACCTCATGTCCGCAAGGCTGGGAGCCTCACAGACGCGATGTCAAAATCTAGATGAAAATAAAAAAAATAAAAGAAAAAGGAAAATAAAAAAAAGGATGAGGGCCTTGCGGGCTAAGCCAAAACCAGTAGAGAAAGCATGAGAAGGAAAAAAAAATGTTAAGGAGCCTCACGCTCCCGCGAGGCTCCTAGCCTCGCGGTCGCACGAGACTCAAGAGGCTACAAAAAGCCGCCAAAGGAGAAAAAATATATAAAATTTAGGAGCCTCGCGCTCTCGTGAGGTGACCGTGAGGCTCAGGAGGCCAAACCGAACGTGCCAAGACCATAAAAAAAGAAGAAGAAAAAAATCTCTCTCTCTCTCTCTCCACAATAAATTGGGCCCCGCTCCAGTCTATTTTGATAATTCCCCAAATTCTAATCAAGTTATAAATTTTTTTTGGTGTAGGATTCTAATTAATTCTATTTGAGATTGATAATTCTACAAATTCTAATTTGAGTTTAATTAATTTTTTGGTGCAGAAACAGGACCTGATTCAATGAATCTGGAGTAAATCAAATCAAAAGAAAATTATAATATCTTATCAAGATTACATCAAGATCTTATTTCTATCTACAAGGAAACTCCCTCAACTATGTGGAGCCTAAAAATACCCATCAAGAGAACTCAAAAGGGACATTTTGGCAATACAAGTTATGCGCGATAGCCTTGAAGCCTTGAGACTGACAGAGAAAAAAAACCTTTAGCCAGATCTCTCGCATGCAAGAGCTTGAGATTCCTCGAAAAATAGAAGATAAGATGAATGAGCTCGCCTCCAAATCATCGATGTCAGATCATCAACGAGGAAAAGATGGATCCTCATAGCTGCCTCGATCTCACGATCTTCTGATTGAAAGAGAGCGACGTGCTTTATAAGTTCTCTTTGTCTATTTTTATTATCTTTTCATTGTAATTGAAAAAGAGAAATTTTCATAATCTGTAATTTTTCTTGATTCAATGGCTAAAGAAAGATCCACTATTTTTTGCCAAAAACATGTAGTTTAATATTAAGCCGATGCATAGAAACTTTAGGTTCTAAGCCCGACATGTCTTCATTGTTCCAAACAAAGACGTCAATATATTCTCGAACGAGAGTTATAAGGTCTACTCTTTCATCAGGAGACAAACTCTTGCTTATGAATATGGGCTTAGGATTGGGTTCATCACCCATGTTTACTTGAACCACCTTGCCCTCGGTAGGTGGTTTGCGTTGTTCGAAGCGCATGTTTCATTTGGTATCGAGATGCTTAACTAACACTTCATCTTGGAGAAGAGTCAATTCATAAACTTCATCTGGAGTCAGACTGGCAAGCGTCATGTTTATGGCCACCTCCTTTGATAATACCCCTAGACTGATATATGAGTCTTAATCGGAGTTTTTTGCATCTTGATAGATCATGTCTTCTATATTTGAAGGATCGAGTGTTGTGACATATCCCAACCCCCTGCCAGTTTTGTGATAATAATCTGACTATTTTCCTTCAAACATGAATGCGGAAAGTAAACTTTGACGTCCTCTACTAAAATTTAATCTGGGTCTATGGATGAAGTCATATCACATTTTCTCTATTATTCGGAATGATTTTGGTCCATAATGATAGAATTGAGGGGCTTCCTATGCTTCATTTTCACCATTATCGGATGAGGCCACATGTGGTCGAACCCTTCTGAAAAGAATAGGTTTTTGATCGACACGGTGGGCAAGCACATTGAACACCGTCCCATTAGCATTTTTGATAATTGATTGTGGCATCATTGATGATCTAATTGGTAAGTGCATAGTTGCTAAAGTCTCAAAGTCTAAGAGGCTATTTGTATCAGTACTTGTAGCAGAGAATACATAATCAGTAGCAACACAGACAAGTAAGCAAATTTTAGATTTTCACAATTTACCACTTGCCTGTATCACTGGCAGTGTCATTAACATCTAGGCCCTTAAGGCTTATTATAAGAGATCTATGCTCTTCTTTGGCGATAAATGCCTCAGGCTCAGTGTCAACTTACCACTATCATATTGATCATGTAGTGGTGGATCAAGCTCAGCACTCTCAGCATATAAGAGGGCTTCTCTGAAGTAATTTTTAACCCCTCTTAAATGGTTGCTTCTTAGCAATTAGAATGCGCACTTCTCCATCTTCATCCACATAATTCATGCCTTGGTGCAGAGTGGATAGGACAACCATGTTGGCATGAATCCATGGTTGCCCTAGAAGGAGGTTGTACAAAGTGTCTGCATCGATCACATAGCAAGTCACTTTGCTCATGAGATCGCCAATTGGGCATCTCAACCTGATATTTCTTAAAGGAAGGGCTACCATTGGCGTTGAAGCCAAAAATGATAGTATTGGTTGAAGTCAGTCTGTAGGGAGGGAACCTGAAGAACTGGATGAGTCTTCGCGACATAATGCTTAAGTAGACCCTAGATCAATCTGAATCCGACCCATTTCAGTCGAGCTAAAATAATAGTACAGAGGCCTATTATGCTTGATATTCTTCAACTGCATATCCTCTAGAGTGAAAATAATGTAAGGGGCATGCATCGACACTAAGTTGCAATGCGAGAAGGCCTCCTCAACCTCTTCTAGAAGATGAGCTAGGAAACCTTTTGAGTCAGCTAAAACTTCCCTTAAAATGTCTCTTGTAGACTTGGATAAGTGCAGTAACTCGTATAGAGTTATTCTCACTGGTATATTTGCCCGATGCGCTAGAACATCAAATTGAAAAGAAGAGCTTTGCCCTTCAGGAGCATCCTTTTGCAGAGCCCGATTGTACCTGTGCTCCTCTTGCTTTCCTTTGTTAGAAGTCTACTTTGTTATTTTCTCATTGGCCTCCTTTGTTGACTTAGATGGGCCAACTTTTGTATTTGCCTGGTCCTTTAGATATTGTCTTTTAGATATTGTACCTGAAAGAGGTGCAGCTTTATGTTCTACTGCTAGAGTAGTCGTCTTTGTTTCAGAATCTATTAACAGAGATGCATCATCTGTGTCCTTCTCAATTATTGTTGAGACAACATTGCATGTGTGTTGCCTTCTCTTCGCTTTGGGTTTTTTTTTGGACACCACTATTATCGATTTTTCATCTTTGAGAAGATTTGGATGCACCCAAAGGACCTTTTACTTTTCAGTTGTAAAAGGGGCTAGCCCTTTCCTCTGATGGATATGGAGGTCTAAATTAACCACCCTGCGCTCACCTTTTGGAATAGGCGTGAGCCCAAGTGGAACATCTAGACCACCCATATTCAAGGTAGTCGCATTAGCTTTTCTTTTGCTTAACCTTGAGCTAAATTACTCCAGCATCAATCAATGACTGAATCCTGTCCTTCATAATAAAACAATTTTTAGTAGGGTGACCTACGATCTATTGATATAAGTGGTAGTTCAGATCATTAGTCTTCCCAACTTTTTTAGGCCTCTTGCTCTCCAGTAACTTGATCATGCTGTGCTTGATGAGAAAATTAAACATAGTAGCAGTATGTTCATCTTTAAGTGAATACTGCCTCTGAGGTCTAGATGTCCTCGCAGGGTTACTCTTAGTTGGCGCTTCTTTCAGCTTCGGTGTGGTTTCCACAACCATTATATCTTTCTCTTTGGAACGGAAAGATTGGGGTGAAAATTTATTTGAATTTGAAGATGACGAGAACACAATAGCAGAGTGTCAATCTTCCTCATCATCAGATTCTCCGGTTTGTAGTCCAATGGTGTGGCGACTCCTTTTCTAACTCGAGTGCATTGGTACACACCACCTGACTCAACGAATACTTCTTTTAATCCTAGAGTGAATTTTGCATATGAAGAGTAACTCTCTGCAACCTGTTTGCCCTTGCTAACCATATTGGATGACGTAGCGAGCAAATCAATTGTGGAGTATATCATTCTTACATTTCGTCTTCTTTTTGACTAAGTAATTCGATTAAAACAGACAACTTTGTCACATGGTTACAAGTTGATAGTATAGTCGAAATCAGTCATTCACATTGACACTAAGGAGTGGGTTGGATGGCGCTCCTTTTCTAAGTCAGATATTCCCTTAAATCTTGAGAATTATTTTCATGCATATTTACAACTTGACATTTTTTGCATCACAAATTCTATTCATAATACTGGTTAGTCTGCATTACTTCATAATTAAGTAATATTTCGGTATTATAGTAGTTTCCACTCTTTTATAAGCTCTTCTTGAGTGTGCGTTGGCCTGTGTAGATGCACGAGCCCCTCATGTCTCTGAATTGTGCTTTGAAAGACGTTGATAAGGAGCACATTGATTGCGCATCCACTACTGCTGCGTTCGACGAGCACACGAGGACGCATCTTAAAATCAGTGTTAAGGAGATATTTATTTCATAATCAACACAAGGAAAACCAATTGGAAGTGCATCCTGGATGCGTTCATCATCTGAAGAAGATCTTGAAAATTCACATTTATAACAGGAATTAGAAGAAGAGTACTTCTAAGAATATGAAGAAGCTTGCAACAGGGTGCACGGAAGGGGGTGCTCAAGGGATAACATGTGTTTGAGAGAGAGCGAAGGCGCGCCCTATGCGCTCCCTGTGCGCATGCCTGAGGGCACGCGGGGGAGCGCAAGCGTGTGTAGGCACGCATGCATGCTAAAATCGTGCACAGGTGCATGCGACGTGCTCCTGCCGGTGCACGCGAGCCCGCACGGTAGCCCCCTCTGTGCGCTCGCCTGCATGCATGCATGGGAGCACATGCTCCTATGCTGGTCTGCAGGCAAGCACAGGGGCGCACACTGTAGGTTCTCTATACAGAGTGTTTCAAAATGTAATTTGTTAATTAATGCCTCTTTTTTAATGTTGAAGCATACCCATTGGGCCTTGCATCTTCTCCGGCTGTCCTGGTTTCTTTTTTGCAACCGCATTAAAGTTGAGCTTGGCTTGGGGATATGTGATGAAGCCATATCCTTGTTTAGAGTTGATAACACCTTATTTTTATTAATAACAGACGATGAGGTCTTGTTTTTTGTTATGTACGATGATGCCTCATTTTTTTTTACAGGCAATAACGCCTTGTCAGTCTTAGTGGGCGATGATCCTCACTTTTTTGGCAATCACCCAGCGATGACGCCAAGGTTTTGAGTCAGAGGAGCTTGAAGAAACATGCTCTTCATACCTTTTTTGGTTGACTTCAACGACCAAAGTCTCAATGACTGACTGATGGTTTTTTTTGTCGGACTACATCACCATTTTCTCTGTTGTGAACAGAGAGGCTCCCACTGTGGTTGCTAATTTTTGTATGCCTAAAAATTAAGAACTTCATTCCATTGCAAATTTAATTTTGGAATTACAACAATAAAAACAATACAACAGTAGATCGAGTTACAAGAATAGGAAAAGATTAATTTCAATTCCTATTTTTAATTTGTGGGATTCTAATAGTGGTGGAGCCCTACATTTGCACTCCATTGATGGTCCAAACGGAAACTCCTTTTTGCCAAGCTCTTGGGAAGAAGACGATGGCTCTTGAGACTTCTCTAGACTTCTTCTCTTTTATGGACTCTGAATTCCCTATGTGTTCTTTTCTTCTTTTTTTATTGATTGAGGGAATGTAACCATTCCCTCAAAATCTCTTCACCTCAATGATCATGGAAAATATCATGTAACACCCCAGTCCGAGCGTGCACTCAGGATTGCACGCATGGACGTCCCTGGGTGCACGCTCAGGGCTGTGCGCGGGTGCCCTGTGCACGCGGGAATGCCTAGGCGTGCATGGGTTCCCCCACGCATGTGCCTGGCCGCGTGCGCGGGCCTCCCTAGGCATGCATCTTTCTCCTCCTTTTTTTCCTTTTGTTTTCTTTTTCTTTTCTTTTTTTTTCTTGTGTCTACATTCTCCCAGGAAGATAGAATCTAGTTTGTACCCATGGGAGAACATAAAGCGCACATCACATCAAGAGCTAGGACATCAATGTTTGACCTCGTCCAAAGAATAGAAGAGGATCCTCATCTAGTTGGAGATTTCCTCTTTCATTACGACATCGATGATCACTAGACCATCAAAGTCAAAGTGCTTGGAAAGGCAAAAATAGGGTATTCAGACGAGAACCATGGAAGGGGAACATGTTGAGAGATTGGGTAGTCTCCATGATCTGGTATTCGTAGACTTATTTTCTTGATGGGGGGTTGATTCTCTTGGGATATTCATCATCTTCCAATGACTATTGGTATCTTTGCTCCATCAAGAAGGATCCCAGTGAAGGAAAGCAACGGGCTCGACATGGAGAGGGCTATCTACATTCAATCAACTGTATCGACTCCCATTTCTCTAGCTCTCAATTCGAGAAATGAAAGGAATGCCGCATGAGGCCTATACCTCTATGCGTTCTCCGCTTTGGTCTATCGCTGGGTGATATACCGAATCGATGCATGCCCCACCCTAATATTGTTGTACTCTACTGCACTTTCAACATGATGCATCCGTTGTGTCGCATGATCTTTTCCAAGCAATTCGACATTTCCATGACTTACTCCGACCCTGTTGACCTGAGACCCATAGGACGGGACCGAGGCTGAGTCGGAAAAAGCACCACTGTGAACATGAGTAACATAAATAGAGACAATAGTGCCCGAAGATGATGATCTATCTCAGTCAGATGTCTCTGATCTATGATCTTTCATAAACTAGTGATTCCATAACTCAGATGCTGCTCTCTGCAGTACAAATGGTAAAAGAAATCGACTACAGTGCCTTATTTTGACTTGATGATCGAGTCAATGGCTCATGAACCACATCTTCCCAGAGAAATAAGATTACAAAGACCTTCATTGAGAGAGGATCTCTGTTCTTCACTTGAAGAACTCAGATGTAGTGCCCTTAGCTTTTTTGTCTCTCATTATCTCCTAGAAAATGCATATAAAAAAATTAGAATCTAAATCAAATACCCCAAAAAATTGAGGAACGTTGAGGGGAGTGGAGGCTGGCTTTCCAGTGGAGCTGACGTTTTTGTCTCAGAGCAGTGGGCAACACTTTTCTGAAGAAACTTTGATGATTGATCCTCAGGGTCATCGAGAACATGGCTGCCTTCCTGTGCTGAATTGGAACCATCAGAATTTGACATATATCCACTATTACCTAGAGACATCCCGTTCCATGATGGTGTACTAGATTTGTTGATGAACAACTAGTTCCAGCAACATGGCTTTCATCACCTCAACATTTTCAATAATCTTTCTATGAGAAAGATTGTTCGATAAAAGTCAAACAAACAGTGAAGTGAGTAAGTGAACGTTACAAATCCCTTTTTCACGCAGATTGTCACTAAAAATACCAAATGATATCTGACGTCTTGTCCTCACTCTTCCCAAACACAGAGGAATCCCTCCATTGTGTGTCGAGGTAGTGAAGTGAAGAGAGTCGAGGCTCCTCTGTCCATCGTCTATTCAATGTTTGCACCCATTCCTCTCTGGTTTCGTTGGCTCCTATGCCTAACCGTCAACTATTCCCCTAGTTTATAGGTTGCCTTGCCCTCACCCTCTCCCAAACACCGAGCTCAAGGATACGCTGGTGGAGATCGTGCTAAGTATAATCAAATGAAGACCAGCAACGATTGTCGCACTCAACAGTGTCTATCAAAAAAGTCAGAGATCAGCTCGAGAAAGTAGCGCCCCGAATGCCTTCACCTTATTGAGATTTATGGGCATAGGCTTGTCACCGACAGGATACTATATCCTGCATTCAACTAAAGATTCAGCATTCGAAAGCATAATCAGGAGCCCGTCGAATGTGATGTAAGCTAATAGCTGATTTGACGACTGAAACTCAAACAAGAAGGACAGTTACATGAAGGAACCGTAAACCAGCACTTCAAATGCAAGCACAACTTCAGATAGTTGGGGACTTCTTTTGAAACTAGTACTGATGTAAGGGACTGCCTACAGTGTCTTGACATTTGAGATATGTTCACTTTAGTGAGGATAGAAGGGGTTTGTCATATGCTTTCATTGCTTGAAACTTCTGGTTGACGGAAGGATATCCCGAAGTAATCTCAATAGAGGTTTTAGGAACTAGTGCACAAAGAGCTTTATGAAAGCTGGTAACCGTAGAATAGGTAGAGGAAGGGAATTGCCGACATTGATGTAACAATGACTGGAGCAGTTTCTTTATACGGGACTAAAGTGAAGGATAGGACAGGAGCTTCTTCTACTTTGGGATCATTTGTTTGACCAACAGGGAAAGGAAAGATAGTAAACAGGCAAAAGTAGGAGATTCTAGGAATGCTTCTTTCGGGATGTCTTATGTGTTCTATTTCTAGATCAGATTAAGGGAATAGGTCAAGGACTAGGAAGCCTAATGAATAATTGTCAAAACTGGAAAAGAGATCGTTACTAGCTTTCTTCCACTGCTCATACTAGAAATGTTGTCATTAGTTGGTTACCAAAGTGAATCTAGGAACTATAGTCAGGCATTCGGTTGGCATTCGGCTGGCTAATACTAGATAGAGTGAGTGACATCCAGAATAGGAAAGGGCATCCCTCTACTCCCTTCTGGACAGGAGGGAAGCATCCGCTAGCTGCTGGCTAGAAAACAGAGTGATTCTCAAGTGATCGATCCCTTACATCTGAGTTTCCCACCCATCTCAATTCGGTGAGTGATCCAGGGGGGCCTTTCTCTTTTAATGCTTTTAGTCTATCATTCTTCCACCATTCCGAGATTTGAAAAAAATTGATGAGCCAATGCGCTTTCACCCGAGGAGGAAGCTGGTCTACGTAGGTTACTTCATCCAATCATGGGTCTCATTCTACTTATTATCGAGGAAAGACTTTCGTCAATGATTGCTCGGTCTCGCTCTCGGTCACTAGTTCTTTCAATGAAGTTACATCCTTTAGTAGACCGATGGGGAATGGCTTGGCCTAGGCTTGGTATTCACTCAATCTAATCTGGCTTCAAACGTCAAAATCAAGTATCTGTTGACTTATTCAACTGATTTCTAAAACTCCTGGTGCCGAAACTGTTGAAAGGGCTGAACCAGTGATGCTTCCTCTCCTGCTGGGGATCACCACTTCTTTCCTCTTCCTCTTCTACTTGGTAGAGACAAGAACCTCTTCCTTTCGTACGTATTCCCGACTTCACAGATTCCATCTCCTATCCCAAAGGAGGTCCTCTTTTGCATGATTTGGCATATTCGATTATACATGATGTAGGTAGTACAAGATCGTTGGGTATTGTTACATCTAACGATGCTTGTCGCGTCAATATGGTTTCTCTCCGCTTTTATGTCTTTGATACTGACAACCCTCTAGGGTCATAGGTCGCATTGGGTTGGATACGAAGCCTTTCTCTGGAAGCTGATGAGTGCCATATATTATATATTTATAGCTTCCATATTATCTATTTTTGTTTATAAATAATACTACTCAGGTATTTTTAGTATGTTTTTAGGTGAAACAAATTCCTGATAAGGAGATGGCATAAATTTAGAACTAAATAAGGAAACCAAGTCCAGAAAAAAAACTAAAAGTGAGCAAAGCTATAGCATCATGAAGCTGTAGAGACGCAAAGTTTATTACAGTAATTCAAATAAAAGGACAAGGACTAGAGAGTCATGGAGAAGAAAATTGGGGCCAAGTTTACACACTTTTGCCGCAATTTGGCGGCATTTGCTGCCATTTGGCGGTTGCATGGGGCCCACTCTGGATGAAATTTTTATGTGGTGTTCAATGTAATTTTTTAGTTACTCACATGTACTCAGAAAAGGGTTTGGTTCTCCAAGGCCTATATATTGGTCATATCTTTGTAACCTAGAGTTTTTATCATGTTATTTTGTACTCTTGATTAATTAATAAAATTAGGGTTTTGCCAAAGGGATGACGGCTGCCATACCGTGCTTCAAAGGTTTTTCATTGTTCATAAGTGCATTCAAGTAAGTATAAATATTTTAATTAATTTTTAAATAAATTTAATTGCTTTCTAGTATAGATTTATCTGCTTTGTAGCATAGATTTTTCTTGCTTTGAATTAAAATAGAATTTTTTTATGGCTTTCACAAATAAAAAGAGGATCCTGTTAACTAGGAGTATGGTAGCTAATTAGCTTAGTCCTAGGATGTAGATGAAATAAGAGATCAACCTTATATTATTCTATTTGTGTTCTTTCTAAAATAAAAATAAGAAAGATATAATTTTTTTATGAAACAATAAAAATACAAGAACTCGTAGATTAAAACTTTGATAGATTATACTTAATTTAAGTATTTTGATAGCATATGCTTAGTTAAAGTTTGGAGTTGTTGGTTTTTATTTATTTTGTTAAATTAATCTAATGATTTAGTTTATTCCTATTCAAAAGTAATTTCTTTGATGGATTATACTTGCACGCCACTTGATAGTTCATACTTAGGATGCTTTAAGTAGGAATTAAACTAAAAGTTCAGATTTTTTATGGAAGAAAGAAAATAAAATAGATAATATTTGGCAGTGAACTAGTGGATTCCACATCCTAGATTAATTAGAATAACTTGAAATCAATCTAGACTTATAGTTAACTTTAGAATAATAGGAATAGTAAGAATGCAAAAACACTCTAGATCCCTGTAGGAACGACCTATAAAGCACTGCAACCGACACTGTACATTTGCAGTAAAATTATCACATCAAGTTTTTGGCACAGTTATCGGGGATCGACGGTATTTTTCTTACTTTTCTAACATTTTACGAGTTAATATGGTGTGTTGAGTGTGTAGAGACCAGAAAGTGCAAATACAGGAAGTCAAAAGGGATCAAAAAAGCTTTAAAGTTGCATAGCAGAAACCAGAGAGCCAATCTCTCTGGTTCTACCATGAATTGGCAGCAAGAACCACCAAATAGCGGCAGATCAGGTGAGTCCTGACCCAAATCTCTCTCCAGTTATGTGTTTTAGTCTCAGGCATTTTAAAGAAAATTTAAAAAAAAATAAAAACAATAGAAAGAGTAGGAAATCACATTTTTCTTTGATCATATCTTTTCCACCGTTTTATCTTCACCACTCACCACTTCTTGCATTAGTTTAGGAAACCACGCATCCACTCACGCTCACTGGTTCATGCCACATTGAACCTGTGATCAATTTGGTTGACTAGTGGGATCAGATTTGTTCATGGGAGACAAGATGGACCAACCGATCCCGATCCTTCAAGATCAATGTTACCCATTGCACAGATCACTACCGTCATGCATCAAACTTCCATACACAGAGGGTAATCATTATGAACTAAAACTGCAGTACATCAGTATACTTTCTAAATTTACCAGATCTGATTCTGAAGATGCATATCTCTTTATCAATAAATTTCAGGAAGTGTGCGTGATGATTAAACTGCAACACATGTTGGAGGATGCAATTAAGCATCGCTTCATTCCATTCACTCTCAAAGATAACGCCAAGAAGTGGTTGTACAGTATGCCTACTTAATCAATCACTACTTAAATGAATTCGTTACAGGTTTTTTTAAGAAGTATTATCCCACGCATAAGACGGTAAAAATTCGAAATCAAATTAACCAATTCTGTCAAGTGCCGGGAGAATCCTTCTGGAAATTCTTGGAATGGTTCAAAGATTTGTTAGCTCAGTGCCCTCACCATACAATAGAAAAGTGGCAGTTATGTTAAATCATATATAAAGGATTCGATTACACATCCAAAACTCTTCTTGAGTCCATGTTGTCAGAGCAAGTTTATGAGAAAGAATGAGGATGAAACGTGGGACTTCCTTGAGGACCTATCGTGGAAAACTATGCAATGGCAGAATTCCACTAAGAAACCCAATGCATCAACTTCTGTGCATAAAGGTGGGATCCACAGCGTCAATAGCTTTATAAGAAGAATTGAGATATTGGAGACTCCTAGCACTCCACCGGTGGGTAAAGTAAATCAAATTTAAGTTCCGGCATTTTTAATTGCGAAACACCAAATCATGTCATGGAGGAGTGCCCATTATTAATAAATCTCATGGGTCCAACACTTAGCAGGCTAATGCCTTATATCAATGACCTATGAATAATTCTTACACTCCTACATATAATTCAGGTTTGAGGAATCATCCAAATCTCTCATGGCGTCAAGGGCAATATTAGGAAGCCCCCAACCCTAACATACAACCTCCACTTAATGGTCAGTTCCCGAGACCTAAAGTGGGTGTATATCAACACCCAAATACTACGAATCAAGGGAACAATCAGAATAGACCACCTGTGCAAAATCAATCATATCCACAGCAGGGGTCTAATAATGATTATGATAGATGGCTAGCGATACTTGAAAGGAATATGAAGAACATTTTTAAGACGACATCCAATTTAGATACACAAAACCAAAATTTAATTAAAGTGTCTACTGACTTTATACAATGGACCGACTAATATCTTCTTGCAAGTTCTTAGTCGATCAAGAATATAGAGCAGTAGATTGGTGATTAGTATCATATTTTGCATTTTTCATCCCATATTTTATCTATTTTTGTATATAAATAATTTTTACTCGGGTATATTTAGTGTGTTTTTAAAGATAATAAAGGATTCTCAAGGAAGAGAAAAAGAAGATGCAAATTTTTCAAGAATATGAGCATAGAAAGTCAATTTTGGTAAAGATAGAAACTCAAGTGCAGCAGTAGCAACTTCAAGAGTATTTTCGACTAAGATAAAGTTTAAACTAGAAAACTTTATGTTGGAGAAATTTGTAGAGCTCAGAATTATCTTCGAAACTTGTCCAAGAACAGATCAATTTGAATTTTTATTCAAATTTTTTGACTATTTTACTAAAACACTACAGAATGGAAATTCCGATCCAGTAGGTTACAGGTCTGCTAAACTTAATTTTGGGTTTTGGACCCAAAAATTAGTATTTTATGCCATCTAATCTCAACCATTGATTTCTATATAGCATAAAATACTAATTTTTGATTGGATTAAGATTATATATCTTGAGATATATGAATTATCTCAAGATGGCATAAAATACTAATTATTGATTGGATTAAGATTATATATCTTGAGATTAATTTGTGTTAGATTAGGATTATATCTTTTGTATTGTGTTTGAGTAGGAGCAGGATTGTATTTGGGTTATAAATACCCCATTAATACTTGTAATTAGGGAGAGATTTTTAGATGTAATTTTAATTAATAAATATTAGAGTTTTTCCGAAGGGGTGACGACCGCCATACCGAGCTCCAAAGGTAATTCCATTGCTCTTCATTACTTTTTAGATAGATTTAATCACTTTCTAGTTTAGATCTTTAATTGCTTTGTAGAAAAAATAGGATTTTTAATCGCTTTCATAAATAAAAATAGTATTTTGTTAATTAGAACCATGAGTAGCTAAATTAGTTTAGTTTTAGGATATAGATAAAATTAGGAATCAACCATGTAATTGTTTATTATTGTTTTCTTTCTAAAATAAAATAATAAAGACATGTTTTTTTTATGAAAAGATTAAAATACAATAATTCATAGATTAATACATTGATAGGTTATACTTGAGTTAAATTTCTTGATAGCCTATACTTAGTTAGGGTTTGGGGTTGTTGATTTTCATCTTTTTTATAGAATTATCTAATAATTTAGTTTGTTTTGATACAAAGTAGTATCTTTGATAAATTATACTTGCATACCACTAGATAGCTCATACTTAAAACACTTTAATTAAAAGATTAAAACTAAAAGATCAGTTTTTATGATAGAAAGAAAATAATAAAAGTAATACTTGGTTGTGAACTAGTGGATTATATATCTTGAGCTAATTAAAATAACTCTCATTCATCTTAGAACCCATAGTTAATCCGCTAGGACTAAAGAACTAGTGAGTATGCAAAACCACTTTAGATTTTCATGGAAATGACATGTTAGCACTACAATTGATATTATGCGCTTGCAATAGATTTATCACATCAAGTTTTTGGCACCGTTGCCGGAGATCGACGGTGTTTTCTTCCTTTTCCTAATGTTTTACAGGTGAACAGTATGTGTTGAGTATGATGAGACCTAAAAGTTTATATACAAGAAGCAAAAAGAGAAGAGAGAAGTCTCATGAGTACACTGTAAAAAGAAGGGAGCCAAGCTCCCTGATTTTGCTGCCAAAGAGCGGCAATTGCCGCCATTTGGCTGCAATTCAGGTGAAATTCTCCCCCAATTTTTCTTTAATTCTGTGTTTTGGGTCTCTAATTCTGTAAAAAAAAAAAAATAAATTAGAAAAATGTTTCAATTTTTTCTTTTTTCTTTTCCATCTCTTTCCCTCTCCACCTTTTTCAAAAAAATCCAAAAAAAATATATTTCAAAATCAAATTGGTTGTCATAATTGTCATAATCCATATTATAATTATTATCAATGTTCATGGATAGGAAGCTCACTAGGACTAGGTCATGATCAAATTCACACCACATATCATGAACCTACGAGTGCTTCCTATAAACAAAATTACAATTGTGAATGGATGAAACATTTTAATTTTACATATAATCAAGAGCATCCTCCATCTAATCCTTTCTTTATAGACTATTCATCTTCATATTCTACATTCAATTATAAACAAGATATTTAATTGAACATGTTAGATGAAAAATTAAAAAGATTAGAAGCGAGGTATGCATTTCATGAGAATTTACCTACAACCACTTCATATCTATCATCAAATATATATACAGATCTATCATAACTACCTTCAAATTTTACTCATGACCTTGAGATGAAATCATTTGAAAATAACAAGAAAGCTTATAATCATAAGACTGAGCGAGCATGTACAATAGAGGAACGTATAGAAGTTTTGCTGAAATTATCCTTTCAAACTACATCTTATATGAAAGATTTTCTCAAAATGATTTCTCATACTAAACTTTTAGAAATCAACCATCTAATTGTTTGAACATATTTAATTCCAACAAGCAACAACTTTAGTAATATTTTTTTGTTGATATGATTCAAAATGTGTTAAATAATTTTGTGCATGATCAGTCTATACTTCAACACTATGATCAACCTACTTTAAACCATTGTAAAAAAAGATTATATAGAAACTGATGATAAAAAGAAAATTTTGCTTAGTAATTTGCCTCATGATGAGCTTACTAGTGACATATTATCATTTGATTCTTTTGATGAAAATTATGAAAAAATTGTAAAGAAGATCACTATAGAATTTGTGACATACGGGTCTGCTGAACTTAATTTTGGGTTTTGGACCCGAAAATTAGTATTTTATGCCATCTAATCCCAACCATTAGTTTCTAATACTTATGGATTGGATTAAGATTATACATCTTGAGATTAGTTTGTGTTGGATTATAATTATATCTTTTGTATTGAGTTTGAATAGGAGCAAAATTGTATTTGGGTTATAAATACCCCATTAATCCTTGTAATTAGGGAGAGATTTTTAGATATAATTTTAGATGTATTTTTAATTAATAAATATTAGAGTTTTTCCGAAGGGGTGACGGCCGCCATACTGAGCTCCAGAGACAATTCCATTGCTCTTCATTACTTTTTAGATAGATTTAATCACTTTCTAGTTTAGATCTTTAATTGCTTTCTAGAAAAAATAGGATTTTCAATCGCTGTAATTGCTTATTATTATTTTCTTTCTAAAATAAAATACTAAAGACATGATTTTTTTTAAAAGATTAAAATACATCAATTTGTAGATTATTTGATAAGTTATACTTGAGTTAAATTTCTTGATAGCCTATTCTTAGTTAAGGTTTGGAGTTGTTGATTTTCATCTTTTTCATAGAATTATCTAATGATTTAGTTTGTTTTTATGCAAAGTAGTATCTTTGATAAGTTATACTTGCATACCATTTGATAGCTCATGCTTAGAACACTTTAATTAAAAAATTAAAAGTAAAAGATCATTTTTTATGATAGAAAGAAAATAATATAAGTAATACTTAGTTGTGAATTAGTGGATTCTACATCCTAAACTAATTAGAATAACTTTCATTCATCGTAGAACCCGCAGTTAATCTGTTAGGACTAAAGAATTAGTGAGAGCACAAAAATGCCTTACATTCTCGTAGAAACGACCTGTTAGTACTACAACTAACACTATGTGCTTGTAGTGGATTTATCACATCAGTTTGACAGTTAGCTATACAACTGAGTGAGCGGGGGTCGGATATCTTTCCGAACCAACCAATAATGAACCCTAACTCTAACTCATCTCAGTCCGTTTCATTTCATGTTCACCAATTCAATGTCATTCACACATTCATATCTAGCAAGCAAGTGGGCAATAATATAGCCATGCCCCTGATCTCACTCCTACTATTCCGTAGGATACACCATCTTTTCAATCTCTTTCTCCACGTCCATCTCCATCACCTCCATTACCATCACATGCTCATTCGGAAGAACCTTTTTCTAAGCCAAAAACACCATATCCCTATCGGCTTAGGAAGCCTTCACCGCAAGTAGAGAAAATTCTTGAAACATTTCAGCATGTGAAGGTTAATATTCCACTCCTTGATATTGTACAATAAATTCCTATTTTTGTCAAATTTCTCAAGGATTTGTGTACCAAGAAACGAGCAAGAAATATTTCTGAGAAAGTTTTTCTTACTACAAATATATCCTCTCTAACTCCTTGCTTATCAATTACAAAGATCCAGGTTCCCCTATAATCGCATTCACCATTGGGAACACTACATTTGATAGGGCATTACTTGATCTAGGGGTAAGTGTCAATTTGCTTCCTTACACTGTTTATCAGCAACTGGGGTTAGGAAAACTTCAACCTACCAATGTCACATTATCAGTACCTGATCGTTCGAACAAAAGACCACTTGGTATGGTTGAAGATGTGCTCATTAAGATTGGCGAGTTCATCTTTCATGTAGACTTCATTGTCTTAGAAACTGAGTCGAATCATTATCTTGGGCAGACCATTCCTTGCAACAGCAAATGCATTAATTGATTGCATGAGTGGTCTTATGAAACCATCATTTGGGAATATAATTATGGCATTGAACATATTCAATATGAATGAGCACACAACGAGCTCTTTCATGGAGGTAAATATGATTCACAGTTTGCACTCTTATTCTACCTCCTGTGTTAATGATGAAAGCTCATTTGAGTAAATTTTAAAAGATGAGCTCATGTTATTAGACGAATTGGCATATACTAACTCTACGTATGATGATACTTGTGCAAGTGTGCCAATTATTTGTGAGCAAACCTTTGAGGATTTGTTTATAGAGGAGCTTGCATTATTTCGTGAGTTAGAAGAGGCACCACACTTCACAGTTGGTTCACTTGATCATGTTGCACCATTCACACCGCAAGATATTTATATATGTGTACTTGTTACTAACGATGATTGACAGGTTTATAATAAAAAATTCTTTAACCAAATTACTAATACTTACATGTGGACAAAGAAAAAGCGAGGATGGCATAAGAAGTAAAAAGGTAATTTTGTGACTTTTAGGAGGATGATGAGACACAACAATATATCTACTTCACATTTAAAATGCACACACTATGAAAGTGGGAAGCTATCAAGAGATTGTAATTGCTTTCCATGCGCTAATAGGGTGACGATATTTAGATTGTAACTTTTATGACTCTCATTATTTGTATAATATTTGTACAATAGTTTTCATATTTATGTTACCACCCTTGGCTCATGTATGATGTCATACATGAATTTACGTGTTTGAGAGTGGGTTAGGAGATTTTTCATATTTTTCTAGGATTTTTACTTTTTTCTAGGATTTTATTTTATTTTTGGATTTTTTTTTGGATTTCTTTATTTTACGCTTTGGATACTTTTTAGGGTAAAAAAATTTGAAAATAAAATCTAAAAAAAGTAAAATATACAAAAATATTTTCTTCAATAAACCAACGTAGTTACAAATAAAAGAATAAATTTAGATTTAAAGTTTGATAGAAGAGTAGATTAGATAATACACTTAGAATTTTATAAAAAAATAAAAATTCAAAAAATAAATACCATTAATATTAATTTTAAGGTGAGCATATATCTATTTTTCACTTTACAATATTTATTAGGTTAACGACAAAGATGATAACAATTAAGTAGTCTTCTCTCTCTAGATAAGAAAAAAAAAAAGAATGAGCCTGGTATTAAGGCAATAATCCTTTAAAGAAAAGAAAATAAAAGAAAATGAGTCTGATATGAAGGCAATAATTCTAAAAAAAAAGAAGATGAGTCTGGTATTAAGGCAATAATCCTTATAGAAATATATAAGAGTATGATCTGAGTAATCGGGTATTCGCGCCTAAGCAAGCGTGAATCTTCGCATGAAAGGTGAAATATTCCAAAAAATGAAAATGAATATTTGGTGAGAAGAGATAAATCATGAGTTAGAGTTTGAATCCAAAGCAGAAGTAGACTATCACATGTGCACGTAGATGTATAGGAGCCAATGAATTATCTATTAGTGGGTATTGATAGATAGGTTTTAAATTTTTCATTAAAATGATGGATGTATTTGATATGATACTTGACTTGAAAACTGATAATCTAAATATGTTCTTGAGTTTGTTTATTAGTGAGATTAATTAAAGAAAATATCAAAAAAAATTCTTTCTTTTGTATAAAACTTTTTATTTTTCTTGATTTTTTTGTTATCCTTATTTTTCTTTTCCTATTTCCGTAATCTAACTTCTTCATGAGTTTTTTGGTTATATTCACTGCAAACCCTCATAAGACACTACTCGTCCACTAGGGTAATCTAGGAGTTTAACGGTTTGTTGCACATGCTAAGCGTAATTGCAATTCCTTCGAAAGTGAGTTAGGATTTTTTTTAGGTCTTGATTTTGCTCGAGAACTAGACAAAAATAGGTGTGGGGTGTGATGAGTGCCACATATTGCATATTTATAACCTCCATTTTATCTATTTTTATATATAAATAATGCTAGTTGGGAATTTTTAGTGTATTTTCAAGTGAAACCTATTCCTACAAGGAATGGGCATAAACTCAGAGGCGGATTAGGAAACGAAATTCAGAAAAGAGCTAAAAGTGAGCAAAACTATATGATCATAAAGCTGTAGAGACCCAAAGTTCATGACAGTCATTCAGATCAAAGGCAAAGGACTAAAGACTCATGCAGAAGAAAATTGGGGCCAAGCTTTCACACTTTTATCGCTATTTGGTGGCATTGGCAGCCATTTGGCGGCTGCATGGAGCCCACTCTGAAGAAATTTTTACAGGGTCTTCGATGTAATTTGTAATCACTCACTTATACTCAAATTAGAGTTTGGTTCTCTGAGCCCTATATATTGGCCATATCCTTGTAACCTAGAGTTTTTATCAAGTTATTTTGTACTCTTGATTAATTAATAAAATAAAGGTTTAGCCAAAAGGGTAATGGCCGTCATACCGTGTTGCAGAGGTTTTTCCATTGTTCAGAAGTGCATTCTAGTAAGTATAAATATTTTAATTACTTTTTAGATAGATTTAATTATTTTCTAGTATAGATTGATCTGCTTTGTAGTATAGATTTTTCTTGCTGTGAATTAAAATAGAATTTTTTATGGCTTTCACAAATAAAAATAGGATCTTATTAAGTAGAAGTATGAGTAGCTAATTTGCTTAGTTCTAAGATGTAGATGAAACTACGAATCAATCTTATAATATTCTATTTTTTTTTCTTTTCTAAAATAAAAATAAAAAAAGATATAATTTTTCTATAAAACAATAAAAATACAAGAGCTCGTAAATTAAGACTTTGATAGGTTATACTTAATTTAAGTATTTTAATAGCCTATACTTAGTTAGGGGTTGGAGTTGTTGGTTTTATTTGTTTTGTTGAATTATCTAATGATTTCGTTTGTTCCTATTCAAAAGTAATTTTTTTGATGAATTATACTTGCATGCCACTTGATAGTCCATACTTAGAATATTTTAAGTAGGAAGTAAACAAAAAGATCAAATTTTTATGGAAGAAAGAAAATAAAATAGATAATATTTGGTTGTGAACTAGCATATTGCATATTTTAGACTAATTAGAATAACTCAAAATCAATCTAGACCCATAGTTAACTGGTTAGAATAATAGGAATAGTAAGAACACAAAAATGCTCTACATCTCTGTGGGAACGGCCTGTAGAGGCTACAACTGACATTGTACGCTTGCAGTAAAATTATCACATCAGAAACCTTCGACAAAAAGCTACAGCTATCCTGTAGACAGATCCCATATCCATCGTTTACTTACAGTTTGATTCTTTCGATAATAGAATTGGTATCAACTGACATGAAGAAAACGAAAGAAGATTGTCGAAGGCTATGACGACCGAAACCTAAAACCAATGGACTTCTTTTCTAATAGAAGCAAGCGAGAAAATAGATATGATAGAGGGGTTTTTCTCAATCTGTAACCAATTGATTACTGGATAGAAAGCTATGAAGGCAAAAAGAAAAGCATTGACCAAGAATAAAGAATGACGATCCCGAATGAAAGGAATCATAAATAAACTCGACTAATATAGTATGACGAATCTGAGGCAGTTTACTCTCCCGACTCAGGCCCAACATTGGCTTCAGCTCAAAGCAAAGAAAGATCCATCCCTCGGGCAGGGCAATCCTTTAGAAATAGTCCGAGGTCAGATAATCCCATTCAAGCTCAAACCATCGGAGCAAGTGATCTCGTCTCACCTTTTTTCATCATTTCGGGCAAGCAACTAATGAGTATCATATATTATATTTTTCCTCCTATATTTTATCTATTTTTGTATATAAATAAATGCTACTCGGGTATTTTTAGTATCTTTTTCAGGTAATCCGATTCATACAAAGAGACGGCATGAAATCAGAGTTGGAGTAGGAAATTAAAGTCCGAAAAATATTTAAAGTGGGCTAGACTACTAGACCACGATGTTGCAGAGAGTAAAAGTGCAATATAGTCATCAAAATAAACTCTAAAGGAGAAAATACTCGACGGGAAGAAAATTCAGAATTTAATTCAATATTTTAGCCGTTAAATAGCGATAATTACAGCTAAATGGCGGCCCAATGTGGGCCTCACTATTTGATTTTTCTCCCATGGCTTCATTGTATTTTTTTAGTTTTTCAGTTCTGCTAGAATTAGGGTTTGATTTCCGAAGCCTATATATTGGCCGTATCCTTGTATTCTATGGAGAACTTGTAAGTTTTGTACTCGTTTTAAATTAATAAAATTAGGATTTTACTGAAGGAGTGGCGGCCACAACACCGTGCTCCAGAGGTAAGCCATTATTTTTAGATCTTTACTTACTTTCTAGATAGAGTAAATTGCTTTCTAGTTTAGGTTTTACTATTTTCTAGATTAGGGTTAATCATATTCATGAATAAAAACTTGATTTTGCTTATTAAAAATTTGAGTAGCTAATTTGTTTAGCTCTATGATGTAGATGAAGGTAGAATCTACTATGTAATTGCTTTCTAATATTTTTCTTCTTAAATAAAATAAATAAAGACATAATTTTTCTATAAAAAGATTAAAATACAAGAACTCGAATATTAAGACTTTGATAGGTTATACTTAAATTAGGTTTCTTGATAGCCTATACTTATTTAGGATTTCGGGTTGTTGATTTTATCTTTTTCATTGAATTATCTAAAAATTTAATTTGCTTTTATGAAAAGTAGTATCTTTGATGAGTTATACTTGCACACCACTTGATAGCTCATGCTTAGGGCACTTTAAATAAAAATTAAACTAAAAAGATCAAATTTTTATGATAGATGATGATAATAGAAGTAACAACATGGTTGGATATTAGTAGATTCTAGATTCTAGGTTATTTAGATAGTAACAAATCCAATCTAGAAACTCACAGTTAATCCGTTGACTAAGGAAAGAGTAAGGAACGCAAAAATACCTTAGATCCCTATGGGACGACCTGTATAGTGCTACAGCGACACTGTGCACTTATAGTAATGCAATGCCATTCACACGCTTAGATCCTCAAACTCCAATCTCTTCCACCCCTTTCTCCACGACCATCTCCATCACCTCCATCATCATCACATGATCATTTGGAAAAACATGTTCCTAAACCGAAAGCACCATATCCCAATCGGCTTAGGAAGCCTTCACCGCAAGTAGAAATGATTCTTGAGACATTTCAGCAAGTGAAGGTTAATATTCCACTCATTGATATTATACAATAACTTCCTACTCATGCTAAGTTCCTCAAGGATTTGTGTACTAAGAAACGAGCAAGAAATATTCCTGAGAAAATTTTTCTTGCTGCAAATATATCGCAATTTCTCTCTAACTCCTTGCCTATCAAGTACAAAGATCCAGGTTCCCTTACAGTATCAGCAACTGGGGTTAGGAAAACTTTAACCTACCAAGGTTACATTAAAGTTAGCTAATCGTTCAATCAAGAAACCACTTGGTATGGTAGAAGATGTGCTCACTAGGATCGGCGAGTTTATCTTTCCTGTAAACTTCATTGTCTTAGAAACTAAACCGATCTCCAATCCACAGAATCAAATTTTTGTTATCTTGGGTAGACCATTCCTTACAACATCAAATGCATTACTTGATTGCAGGAGTGGCCTCATGAAGTTATCATTTGGGACTATGACTATGGCATTGAACATATTTAATATGGATGAGCATGCAACAAGCTCTCTTATTGAGATCAACATGATTCATAATTTACACTCTCATTCAACCTCTTGCACTGATGATGAACCCTCATTTGAGCAATTGTTCAAAGATGAGCTCATATTATTAGATGAATTAGCACATAATGATTCTATGTTTGATGATACTTGTGCAAGTGTACCATTGAATTATGAGCAAATTTTTGAGGATTTGTTTGCTAAGGAGCTCGCATTACTTCGTAAGTTAGAATATCCACCACCACATTCACGTGCTCCTATAGCACTCTTCTCACCTCACAATATTTCTACATGTATACTTGTTACTAACGATGATTGGCAGGTTTATAATGAAGAATTTTTTAACCCAATTATTAATGCTTATATGTAGATTAAAAAAAAGTAAGGACGGCATAAGAAGAAGGCTGGTAATTTCGTGACTTGTAGGAGGTTGATGAAATATAATAATGCACCCACTTCATATTTAAAACGCACACACTATCTGAGTGGGAAGCGATCGAGAGGTCGTAACTGCTTTCTATGCATTGATAGGGTGATGATATTGAGATCGTAACTTTTACGACTCTCATTATTTGTATAGTATTTGTATAATAACTTTCATATTTATTTTACCACACTTGGTTTGTGTATGAGGGCATACACAAGTTTAGGTGTGGGGGAGTGGGTTAGGATATTTTTTTGTGTTTTTCTAAGATTTTAGTTTTTTTTAGAGTTTTTATTTTATTTTTAGATGATTTTTGGGTTTTTTTATTTTACAGTTTTGGTAGTTTTTTTTATTTTTAGATGATTTTTGGATTTGTTTATTTTACACTTTGGGTACTTTTCTTAGGGTAACTAACTGAAAAAAAATTAAAAAAACTAAAAAATTGAAAAAATAAAAAAATTATCTTTTCATCAATAGATCAAACCAATTACAGATAAAGGAACAAATTTAGATTTGAAATTGAATAGGAGGGTAGATTAGATGATACACTTTGAATTTTATGAAAAAAATTAAAATCCAAAAAATAAATACCGCTAACAGTAGTTTTGAGATAAGTATACATCTATTTTTCACTTTACAATAGTTTATTAGGTTAAGGACAAAAATGATAACGATTGAGTAAGTCTTCTCTCTCTAAACAAAAAAAGTGAGAATAAAATAATGGGGTGAGTCTGGTATTAAGGCAATAGTGTGATAAAATAATGGAGTGCACCTGGTATTAAGGCAATAGCCTCAAGAGTAAAAAAAGAGTATGAACCAAGTAATCGGGTACTTTGCGCCTACGTAAGCATGAATATTCGCATGAAAAGTGAAATATTCTAAAAAAAGAAAAAGAAAAGAGTATGAACCGAGTAATCGGGTACTTTGCGCCTAAGTAAGCGAGAATATTCGCATGAAAGGTGAAATATTCTTAAAAAAAGAAAAAAAAGAAAAAAATTTGTTATGAAAGAGGAGATGAATAATGTGTTAGAGTTGGAGTCCAAGGCCGAAATAGACTATCACACGTGCACGTAGATATATAGGTGCCAATGGATTATCTGTTAGTAGGTATTGAAAGATAGGATTTAAATTTTTGATTAAAATATTAAGTGTATCTGATATGACACTCAATTTGAAAATTAATAATCTAAATGCATTTTTGAGTTTGTATATTAGTGAGATTAATTGATGAAAATATCATTAAAAAAGATTTTTCTTTTTTTTGGATAAAATTTTTATTTTTCTTAATTTTTTGTTATCCTTATTTTTCTTTTCTTTATTCCTTAGTCTATTTTCTTCATGAATTTTGTGGGTATATTCACTGCAAACCCTTACGAGACAACACTCGTCCATTAGGGTAACCTAGGGGTTTAAAGGCTTATTGTGTATACTAAGTGCAATCGCGATTCCTGCGAAAGTGAGTTAGGATTTTTCTTTTTCTTTTTGAGATTAGGTTTTGCTCGAGAACTAGCAAAAGATAGATGTGGGGGTATGATGAGTATCATATATTTTATTTTTCCTCCCATATTTTATCTATTTTTGTATGTAAATGAATGCTATTCGGGTATTTTTAGTGTCTTTTTCAGGTAATCCGATTCATACAAAGAGACGGCATGAAATCAGAGATAGAGTAAAAAATCAAAATCCGAAAAGTTTCTAAAGTGTGCAAGATTACGAGACCACGATGCTACGAGAGTCAAAGTGTAATACAGTCATCAAAATAAACCCTAAAGGAGAAAATACTCGAGGGGAAGAAAATTAGGAATTTAATTCAATATTTAAGCCGCTAGTTCGCGGTAATTGCAGCTAAATGGCAGCCCAATGTGGGCCCCACTATTCAAGTTTTCTCCCATGGCTTCATTGTAATTTTTTAGTTTTTCAGTTCTGCTAGAATTAGGGTTTGATTTTCAAAGCCTATATATTGGCAGTATCCTTGTATTCTGGGTAGAACCTGTAAGTTTTGTACTCGTTTTAAATTAATAAAATTAGGATTTTGCTAAACGAGTGGCGACCACAATACCGTGCTTCAGAGTTAAGCTATTATTTTGAGATCTTTACTTGCTTTCGAGATAGAGTTAATCACTTTCTAGTCTAGGTTTTACTGTTTTCTAGATTAGGGTTAATCATATTCATGAATAAAAACTTAATTTTGCTTATTAAAAATATGAGTAGCTAATTAGTTTAGCTCTAGGATGTAGATGAAGTTAGGATCCACTATGTAATTACTTTTTAATATTTTTCTTCTTAAATAAAATCAATTAAGACATGATTTTTCTATGAAAAGATTAAAATACAAGAACTCGAAGATTAAGATTTTGATAGGTTATACTTGAATTAAATTTCTTGATAGCCTATGCTTTGTTAGGATTTGGAGTTATTGATTTTATCTTTTTCATTGAATTATGTAAAGATTTAGTTTGTTTTTATGAAAAGTAGTATCTTTGATGAAGTTATACTTGCACACCACTTGATAGCTCATACTTAGCGCATTTTAAATAAAAATTAAACTAAAAAGATAAAATTTTATGATAGATGAAGATAATAGAAGTAAGAACATGGTTGGATATTAGTGGATTCTAGATCCTAGGCATTTAGATAGTAACAAATCCAATCTAGAAACTCATAGTTAGTCTGTTGACCAAGAAAAGAGTAAGGAACGCAAAAACAGCTTAGATCCCTATGAGACGATCTGTATAACGCTACGCCGACACTGTGTGCTTGCAGTAAATATCACATCAGCAACCAATGATGAACCTTTCCATATTTATATAGAAAGTCTGGCAGCTAATGTGTAATGAATTAAGTTTTCTATCGGGCAGAGAGAGCAGATGTCACTACGACAACAATAAAAGAAAATGTTGCTAAATTGTCATCAAATCATCGAAATTGGCTACTTATCTATCACACTCACCGAGCTAGTTCAAAGTAGGTTGAGAAAGAGTCTCATCCAGCTAGTCATTCGAAAGGAAGAATGTCAACATAGTGATATGAGCAAAGCAACTAAACAAAATGGTACCATTGGAGATGAAGCGCGAGAGCGAGATCCAATGATCCTCTTTACAATCTTTTTCTTATGGAATTGTACGATTCATTCTCGACACCATTGCGAACAAGTAATTGACAGAATGACCGAACAAAATCCCTTAAGGCAGGCATCCATCCTTCAATTTGATCAAAGGCATCTGAGCTGAAGTAATTCAATCCCTCAAAAAGAGAAGAGCGTCAAGCAGCCCCAATTTAGAATATAGAGGGCTCCATAGAGCAGGAGAATGTTCGGGTCCGTCTACCTGTGATTCCTCATTTTGTTCCTAAAACATGAGGTGAGCAGCTGATTCTACTCATTGGAGAGACTCAACATAATGCTTCCAGAGAAGATGATGTGATAATTTTACTGAAAGCACACAGTGTCAGTTATAGCACAAATAGGTCATTTCCATAAAGATCTAAAGTGTTTTGCGTTCTTTCTAATCCTATTATTCTAACGGACTAACTAAGGGTTCTAAGTTATTGTTCTTATAATTCTAATTAGTCTAGAATATAGAATCTATTAGTTCACAACCAAGTATTACTTCTATTATTTTCTTCCTATCATAAAAATTAATCTTTTAGTTTTAATCTTTAGTTAAAGTGCTCTAAGCATGAGCTATCAAGTGGTGCTCAAGTATAACTCATCAAAGATACTATTTTGCATAACGACAAACTAAATTATTAGATAATTCTATGAAAAAGATGAAAATCAACAACCCCAAAACCTAACTAAGCATAGCTATCAAGAAACTTATCTCAAGTATAACCTATCAAAGTATTAATTCACGAGTTGTTGTATTTTAATTTTTTTCATAGAAAAATTATATCTTTATTATTTTATTTTAGAAAGAAAATGATAATAAACAATTACATGGTTCATCCCTAGTTTCATCTACATCCTAGGTCCAAACTAATTAGCTACTCAGAATCCTAATTAACAAGATCATATTTTTATTCATAAAAAAAATCTAATATATTAAGCAAGATTAATTTAAGCTAGAAAGAAATTAAGGATTTACACTAGAAAGCGATTAAATCTATCTAAAAAGTAATGAAAAGCAATGGAATTACCTCTAGAGCTCGGTATGGTAACCGCCACCCCTTCGGTAAAACCCTAATATTTATTAATCAAAAGTAAATCTAAAATTACATTTAAAAAACTCTAATTTACAAAGATACGGCCAATATATAGGACTTGGAGAACCAAACCCTAATCTAAGTATTAGTGAGTAACTACAAAATTACATCGAAAACCCCGTAAAAAAATAATGGTATATGGGCCCCATAGTGCCACTATTTGGCGGCAATTGCTGTTAAATGGCAGCAAAATTTTGAGTTATGAGCTTCAACTTTCTTCTACATGATATACTGGTTCTTTCCTTCTGATATAAATGACTGTATTGGACTTTGCTCTTCTGCAACTTCATGCTCTTGTAACTTGGCTAACTTTTAGGTTTTTTCTGAATATAGTTTCCTAATCTAACTCTGAGTTTATGCCATCTCCTTATAGGAATAGGCTGACCTGAAAGCACACTAAAAATACCCCAGCGGCATTATTTAAATACAAAAATAGACAATATGGAGGCTATAAATATGCAATATATGACACTCATCATACCCTCACACCTATTTTTTTCTAGTTCTTGAGCAAAATCTAAACCTAAAAGAAAAAGAAAAAATCCTAACTCACTTTCGCAGGAATCGCGATTGCACTTAGCATGTACAACAAGCCGTTAAACTCCTAGATTACTCTAGTAGACGAGTTGTGTCTCGTGAGGGTTTGCAGTGAATATACCCACAAAATTCATAAAAAAATAGATTAAGTAATAAAGAAAAGAAAAATAAGGATAACCGAAAATCAAGAAAAATAAAAATTTGATACAAAAGAAAGAAAAAAATTTATGATATTTTCTTCAATTAATCTCACTAATATGCAATCTCAAGAACGCATTTAGATTATTAATTTTTAAGTCAAGCATCATATCAAATACACTTATCATTTTAATAAAAAATTTAAATACTATCTTTTAATACACACTAATAGATAATTCATTGGCTCATATATATCAGCGTGCATGTGTGATAGTCTACTTTGGTTTTGAACTCTAACTCTAACTCATGATTCATCTCCTCTCCAAATAATTTTTTTGTGAATATTTCATCTTTAATGTGAATATTCACGCTTACTTAGGCACAAGTACCCAATTACTTGGATCATACTCTTCTTTTTTTTCATTTCTAAAGGATTATTGCCTTAAATACCAAGCTCACCTTCTTTTTTTTTCTATTTTTAGGATTATTGCCTTAAATACCAGGCTCATCCCTTTTTTTATTCTTTTTTCCTTGTTTAAAAAGAGGAGACTATTTAATCATTATCATCTTTTTTCTAAACCTAATAAATTATTGTGAAGTGAAAAATAGTTGTATACTTACCTCAAAATTACTATTAGTAGTATTTATTTTTTGGATTTTTAGTTTTTCATAAAATTCTAAGTGTATTATACAATCTACTCTCCAACAAATTTCAAATCTAAATTTATTCTTTTATTGGTAATTTAGTTGACTTATTAAAGAAAATTTTTTTGTATTTTTTTACTTTTTTTCAGATTTTTTACTATTTTTAGATTTTTTTTCAAAAATTTTTTACCCTAAAAACTATCCAAAGTGAAAAAAATAAAGAAATTCAAAAATCTAAAATTAAAATAAAAATTTAAAAAAAACTAAAAATCCGAGAAAAATACGAAAAAAATACTCTAATCCATTCCCCTACACCTAAACTCGTAAATGCCCTCATACACGAACCAAGAATGGTAAAATAAATATAAAAACTTTTGTACAAATATTATACAAATAATAAGAGTAATAAAAAATTACGATCTCAATATCGTCACCCTATCAACGCATGGAAAGTGGTTACAACCTCTCGATCGCTTTCCACTTTCATAGTGTGTGCATTTCAAACGTAAAGTAGGTTCATTAAGGGGTCTCATCAATCTCCAAGTGGTCGTAAAAAATCTTTTCTGCCTCTTATGGCGTTTTCGATTTTTCTATTTTCACATGCAAATTTTGGTTAGACTAAACAAATCTTCAATGCACATATTATAATCATTATAAATATTAAATAAGCATGTTAAATTATCATGAGATGTGAAGTGCACACCATGATCAAGTGAATCATGAACTATAAAATGTTATGGCTCTTCTAACTCACGAAGTAATTCGAGCTCCTCCATGAATAAATCCTCAAAACTTTGTTTATTGTTAAGTGGCACGCTCGCAACATGTCATCATACATAAAGTTTGTGTGGGCCAACTCATCTAATAACATGATTCTTTGAAAAGTTGCTCAAATATTGGTTCAACATCAGCACATGAGATAGATTCAGTATATATGTTGTGAACCATGCTTACCATAATAGGCGAGCTCGTTATCGCCTTGTTCATGATAGAATCTAATCTCATAAGTCGATCAAATTAATTATGGGCCCACGTTGGCATATACCAACAGAGATGAGTATATGCGTGTGCTTCCTAAACAAATACAAGAAGTGGGGTGTGGTGAGATGAAACAATGGAAGAAATATAATTAAAGAAAAAAATGTGATGTGCTACAATTCTTATTTTATTTTATTTTGTTGTATTTATTTACAGAAGCAGAGACCAAAATACGGAACAAGAGAGAAAAAGTGGGAGAGACTCACAAAATATGCCGCTATTTAATGGCAAGACCAGGGAGTTTAGCTCCCTAGTTTTTGTGCGTTACTTTTGATTCTTCTCTCGTTTCTTTTTGCTTCCTATATCAGAACTTCTAGGTCCATGCACACTCAAAACACACTGTTAACCCATAAAACGTTAGAAAAAGTAAGAAAACACCATCGATACTCGGCAACGACACCAAAAATTTGATGATGTGATAATTACACTGTAAGCACACAGTGTTAGTTGTAGCACAAACAGGTCGTTCCCACGAGAATCTAAGGTGCTTTGCGTTCTTTCTAATTCTATTATTCTAACAGAATAACTAAGGGTTCTAAGTTATTATTTTTGTTATTCTAATTAGTCTAGAATATAAAATCTACCAGTTCACAGCCAAGTATTACTTCTATTATCTTCTTCCTATCATAAATATTGATCTTTTAGTTTTAATCTTTAGTTAAAGTGCTCAAACATGAGCTATCAAGTGGTGTGCAAGTATAACTCATTAAAAATACTACTTTGCATAAAAACAAACTAAATATTAGACATTTCTATGAAATAGATGAAAATCAACAACCTCAAATTCTAACTAAGCATAGGTTATCAAGAAACTTAACTCAAATATAACCTATCAAGGTATTAATTTATGAATAATGTATTTTAATCTTTTCATAGAAAAATCATATCTTTATAATTTTATTTTAGAAAGAAAATAATAATAAGCAATTATATAGTTGATCCTTAGTTTCATCTACATCCTAGGTCTAAACTAATTAGCTACTCATACTCCTAATTAACAAAATTCTTTTTTTATTCATGAAAATAAAAAAATCTATTCTATTAAACAAGATTAATCTAAGGTAGAAAGCAATTAAAGATTTACATTAGAAAGCGATTAAATCTATCTAAAAAGTAATGAAAAGCAACAGAATTATCTTTGGAGCTCGGTATGGTAGCTGTCATCCCTTCAGCAAAATCCTAATATTTATTAATCAAAAGTAAATCTAAAATTGCTTTTAAAAAACTCTAGTTTACAAGGATACGGCCAATATATATGACTCGGAAAACCAAACCCTAATCTAAGTATAAGTGAGTAACTACAAAATTAAGACCTCGTAAAAAAACTATGATATACGGGCACCATAGTGACGCTATTTGGTGGTAATTGCCGCTAAATGGTAGCAAAATTTTAAGCTCTGGGCTTCAACTTTCTTGTACATGATATTCTGATCCTTTCCTTTTGATATAAATGACTATATTACTTAAGTCTTCTGCAGCATCATGATCTTGTAACTTGGCCTCTTTTAGTTCTTTTTTGGACTTAGTTTTCTAATCCGGCTCTGAGTTTAGACCATCTCCTTGTCGGAATATGTTGACCTAAAAAGCACACTAAAAATTCCCGTGTAATATTATTTAAATACAAAAATAGATAATATGGAGACTATAAATATGCAATATATGACACTCATCACATCCCCACACCTATCTTTTGTTAGTTCTCGAGCAAAATCAAGACCTAAAAAGAAAAAGAAAAAAAATCCTAACTCACTTTCCCAGGAATCGCAATTGCACTTAGCATGTCCAACAAGCCGTTAAACCTCTAGGTTTCCCTAATAGACGAGTTGTGTCTTGTGAGGGTTTGCAGTAAATATACCCACAAAATTTATGAAAAAATAGATTAAGGAATAAAAAAAAGAAAAATAAGGATAACTAAAAATCAAGAAAAATAAAAATTTAATAGAAAAGAAACAAAAAACTTTTTTTTGATGATTTTTTCTTCAATTAATCTCACTAATATACAGACTCAAGAACGTATTTAGATTATTAATTTTCAAGTCAAATGTCATATCAAATACACTTATCATTTTAATCAAAAAATTAAATCTATCTTTCAATACCCACTAATAAATAATTTATTAGCTCTTATACATCTACGTGTATGTGTGATAGTTTACTTTGGTTATGAACTCAAACTCTAACTCATGGTTCATCTCTTCTCTTTAAATAATTTTTTTTTCTTTTTTTGTGAATATTTCACGTTTCATGCGAATATTCACGTTTGCTTAGACTCAAAATACCCGATTCCTTTGATCATACTCTTTTTTTTCATTTCTAAAGCATTATTGCCTTAAATACCAGGCTCACCTTCTTTTTTTTCATTTTTTTCCGAATTATTGCCTTAAATACTAGGCTCATCCCCTTTTTATTATTTTTTTCTTATTTAAATAGGGAAGAATATTTAATCATTATAATCTTTGTCCTTAACCTAATAAACTATTGTGAAGTGTAAAACATATGTATACTTATCTCAAAATTACTATTAGCGGTATTTATTCTTTGGTTTTTTATTTTTTCATAAAACTTTAAGTGTATTATCCAATCTTATCTCCTATCAAATTTTAATTCTAAATTTATTCTTTTATTTGTATTTAGGCTAATTTATTAAAGAAAATATTTTTTGTATTTTTTTTACTTTTTTAAATTTTTTTCAAATTTTTTTAACCTAAAAACAATCTAAAGTGTCAAATAAAGAAATTCAAAAATCTAAAGGTAAAATAAAAATTCTAAAAAAAACTAAAAATCCTAGAAAATACGAAGAAAATACCCTAACCCACTCCCCCACACCAAAAATCGTGTATGCCCTCATACACGAACCAAGAGTGGTAAAATAAATATAAAAACTTTTGTACAAATATTATACAAATGATAAGAGTCATGAAAAATTACGATCTCAATATCGTTACCCTATCAACACATGAAAAGCGGTTATAACGTCTCGATCGCTTCCCACTTTCATAGTATGTGCGTTTCAAACGTGAAGTAGGTTCATTAAGGGGTCTCATCAATCTCCTAACAGTCGTAAAAATTCTTTTCTGCTTCTTATGGTGTTTTCGTTTTCTTTTTTTCCATATGCAAATTTTGATTAAACTAGATAAATCTTCAATGCACATATCATAATCATCACAAACATTAAATAGGAATGTTGAATTATCATGAGATGTGAAGTACGCACCATGATCAAGTGATTCACGAACTATAAAATGTGATGACTCTTCTAACTCATGAAGCAACTCGAGCTCCTCCATGAATAAATCATCAAAACATTGATCATTGTTAAGTGACACACTCGCAAACATGGCATCATACATAAAGTCTGTGTGGTCCAACTCATCTAATAACATGATCTCCTCTTTGAAAAGTTGCTCAAATGTTGGTTCAACATCAACACATGAGATAGATTCAGTATATATATTGTGAACCATGCTTACCTTAATAGGCGAACTCGTTATCGCCTTGCTCATGATAGAATCTAATCTCATAAGTCGACCAAATTAATTACGGGCCCCCGTGGGCATATACCAACAGAGATGAGTATATGCGTGTGTTTCCTAAACTAATGCAAGAAATGGGGTGTGGTGAGATAAAACAGTGGAAGAAATATGATTAAAAAAAATATGATGTGCTACAGTTTCTAATTTCTTTTGTATTTTTTTACAGAATCAGAGACCAAAACACGGAACAAGAGAGAAAAGTGGGAGAGACTCACAAAATATGCGGTTAAATGGCGGTGCCGCTATTTAGCAGCAAGACTAGGGAGTTTAGCTCTCTGGCTTTTGCGGTGTACTTTTGATTCTTCTTTCGTTTCTTTTTTCTTCCTATATCTGAACTTCTAGGTCCATGCACACTCGACTCATACTATTAACCCGTAAAATGTTAGAAAAGAAAGAAAACACCATTAATCCTCGGTAATGGCACCAAAACACTTGATGTGATAATTTTACTACAAGCGTACAGTGTCAGTTGTAGCGCAAACAGGTTATTCCCATGAGAATCTAAGGTATTTTGCGTTCTTGCTAATCCTATTATTCTAACGGACTAACTAATAATTCTTAGTTATTGTTTTTATAATTTTAATTAGCCTAAGAAATAAAATCTACTAGTTCACAACCAAGTATTACTTCTATTATCTTCTTTCTATCATAAAAATTGATTTTTTTTTTTAGTTTTAATCTTTATTTAAAGTTCTATAAGCATGAGCTATCAAGTGGTGTACAAGTATAACTCATCAAAAATACTACTTTGCATAAAAACAAAATTAATCATTAGATAAGTCTATGAAAAAGATGAAAATCAACAATCCTAAACCCTAACTTAGCATAGACAATCAAGAAACTTAACTCAAGTATAACCTATCAAATTATTAATTTATGAGTTGTTATATTTTAATCTTTTCAACGAAAAATTATATATTTATTATTTTATTTTAGAAAGAAAATGATAATAAGCAGTTACATGGTTGATCCCTAGTTTTATCTACATCCTAGGTCTAAACTAATTAGCTACTCATACTGTTAATTAACAAGATTCTATTTTTATTCATGAAAGCAAAACAATTAATCTATTAAGCAAGATTAATCTAAGCTATAAAGCAATTAAAGATCTACACTAAAAAGTGATTAAATCTATCTAAAAAGTAATGAAAAGTAATAGAATTAGCTTTGGAGCTCGGTATGGCAACCGTCACCCCTTTGACAAAACCCTAATATTTATTAATCAAAAGTACATCTAAAATTACATCTAAAAACTCTAGTTTACAAGGATATGGCCAATATATAGGCCTCGCAGAATCAAATTCTAATCTGAGTATAAGTGAGTAACTACAAAATTATGTCGAATACCCTATAAAAAAATCATGATATATGGCCCCATAGTGACGCTATATGGTGGTAATTGCCGCTAAATGGCTGCAAAATTTTGAGTTTTGGGCTTCAACTTTCTTCTACATGATGTTCGGATCCTTTCCTTTCGATATAAATGATTGTGTTGGACTTAGGTTTTTTGCAGTGTCATGATCTTGTAAGTTGGCTCACTTTTAGCTCTTTTCTGGACTTGGTTTTCTAATCTGGCTCTGAATTTATACTATCTCCTTGTAGTAATAGGTTGACTTGAAAAGCACACTAATAATACCCGAGTAGTATTATTTAAATACAAAAATAGATAATATGGAGACTATAAATATGCAATATATAACACTGATCAGAAGACAACTTTTTAACCAGAAACAAGTAAAAAAAATCAAAAAAAGACCTACTGTGAATCTATGTTATAATTATAGTTCTCTTCCAATGGATAGAGTGATTCTCAATTCAAGTTTCATCTATTGGATTTGCTTATCTTTCTTCGATGCAAGCCATCCGGCAACGGGTCGAAAGAAGTGCCTCCCCTCCAGTATGTTTAAAGCTCCTACTAGACCTCTTATCCTTCCACTCTCTTTTTTCTCATGTATGAAGGAAGAGGCTATAGCCTTACCTATACATTGGTTTTCTCCCTGACCAACCTTCGACAGATATTCTCATGATCTTGTGACTTTGGTTGCCCCTAACTGCTTGTTCCCATTGGTTCTGCCAGCCTCATCTTGACGGTCATCCTTTTTTTTCTTTATAAGCCATCATTGACATTGGAGAGCAAAATGCATTTACTGTGATTATGGTATTTCAGCAAGCGATGGAGCACTTGTTCGGAGTAGCACTGGGGTGGACAATCGGTCTTCTTACTAATAGTCCCAATTATCAATTCTCAACAAGATTAGGCCCCATGTAAATATTTTATTTGATTATGGAATGGAAGTCTCATTCAGTTCCAGGTGAGAGGTGAGAAGTTGCCAGAAAAGAAGGACCGGACCCATTGTAGCATGGTAAACGTCTTGTCTATGGTCTTACTACAAAGAGCAGACCTGGTCATTGAACAGGTTCAACTAGTTTGCTTCCTAAACCAAAGGCGTTGCACATCTTCTTCAATTCAATTTCATTCAATGAAACTGTAACGCGTGCGAAGAACTATTCCAACTAATGGTGAAACTATCAGCAAAGTCTTATTTGTTAATGACAACCTGAGCTGACTAAGGGAACAGATATATCGATGTGAAGTTGGATCTCTATAACTTAGCAAAGTCAGGGGCTCTTTCTTCTATTCATGCCCTGATGCTTGCCCCTTATTTACTAATTACAGTGGCTTTTATAGGAGAAGTACCAGAAGCGGGAGATGTGATAATTTAACTGCAAGCGCACAGTGTCGGTTCTAGTGCTGTATAGATCATCTCACAGAGATCTCAGGTGTTTTGCGATTCTTACTATTTATTTAGTTCTAGTGGATTAACTAAGAGTTTCTAAATTGAGGGAAGATTGGTTCTAAGTTCTAAAGATTAGCATAGAATTTCGAATCCATTAGAATAATAGCCTAACAATAAATTATCTCTTTTTTCCTATCTTTTTAATTATGCACGATTAAGTAACATATTAAAAAGGTGATCTTTTAATTTGATTTTAATCAAGTACCCTAAGTATGACATATCAAGTGATGTGCAAGTATAGACCATCAAAGATAACACTTTTCTCAAAAATAAATCATATCAAGTAGAAAATCTCATAGGCAATAGAAAAAAAAAAATAAACTTCAAACCCTAGTCTAAGTAAAGGCTATCAAAAGACCGAACTTAAGTATAACCTATCAAAAAAATTAGATTTACAAGTTTATCCTATTCAATTTATTTATAGGAAAATCTTTATTGATAATTCTAAAAATAAACAAAGAATAAGAATTCCAAACTTCATCAAGCGTAGATTATCAAAATATTAATTAATCATAATCTATCAAAGAATTATGTTTGTGAACTCTATCTTTTATTTATTTATAGAAAAATCATAATTTTATCTCTTCTTAAAAAGAAGATGAGAAAAATCCATGTTAGATCTATTAAACTAATTTTATCTACATCCTAGGGCTAAAAAAAATTAGTTACTCATATTTCTAATAAGTAAAATCAAATTTTTATTCATGAACATAATAAAATCTAATCTAGAAAGCAGATAAACCTATACTAGAAAGCAATTAACTCTATCTAAAAAGTAAATAAAGAATTAAAAGCAATGGCTTACCTCTGGTGCACGGTATTGTGGCCGCCACTCCTTCAGCAATACCCTAATTTTATTAATAAAAATTACATCTAAAATTACACCTAAAAAGCTCTCCCTAATTTACAAGAATTCATGAGGTATTTATAACCCAAATTCTACTCCTACTCCTACTCAAACTCAATACAATAGATATAATCCTAATCCAACACAAACTAATCTCAAGATATATAATTTTAATCCAATGTATAGGTATTAGAAACCAATGGTTGCGATTAGATGGCATAAATTACTAATTTTTGGGTACAAAATCTAAAATTAAGTTCAGTGCACCCGTAACCCGTTGGATCAGATTTTTTACTCTGCAGTGTTTTAGTAAAATAGTCATAACTTTTGCATATGAACTCGGATTGATCTGTTCTTGGACTCGTTTTGAAGATAATTCCGAGCTCAACAAATTGTCTATACATTAAAATTTTCAGTTCAAGATTTATCTTCATCGAAAATACTCTTGAAGTTGTTGCTGCTGCACTTAAGTGTCGGTTTTCGCCTTAGTTAACTTTCTTTGCTCATATTCTTAATAAATTTGCATCTTCTTCTTTTTTTCCTTGCAAAACCTTTGTTAACTATAAAAACACACTAAATATACCCGAGTAGCGATTATTTATATACAAAAATAGATAAAATATGGGAGGAAAAATACAAAATATGATACTAATCACACCCCACACCTATCTTTTGCTAGTCCTCGAGCAAAACCTAAAAAGAAAAAGAAAAATTATAACTCACTTTCGCAGGAATCGCGATTGCACTTAGCACGTGCAACAAGCCTTTAAACCCCTAGGTTACTCTAGTAGACGAGTGTTGTCTCGTGAGGGTTTGCAGTGAATATACTCACAAAATTCGTGAAGAAAATAAATTAAGAAATAAAGAAAAGAAAAATAAGGATAACCAAAAATCAAGAAAAATAAAAAATTTATACAAAAGAAAGAAAAATCTTTTTTATGATATTTTCATCAATTAATCTCACTAATATACAAACTCAAGAATGCATTTAGATTATCAATTTTCAAATCGAGCATCATATCATATACACTTATCATTTTAATCAAAAATTTAAATCCTATCTTTCAATACCCACTAACAGATAATCCATTGGTTCCTATACATCTACGTGCACGTGTGATAGTCTACTTCGGTTTTGGACTCCAACTCTAACTCATAATTCATCTCCTCTCTCAAAACAATTTTTTTCTTTATTTCTCTTTTTTTTCTTTTTTTAATTTTTTAAGAATATTTCACCTTTCATGCAAATATTCACGCCTGCTTAGGCGCAACGTACCTGATTACTCGGTTCAAACTCTTTTTTTTCTTTTTCTTTTTTTAGAATATTTCACCTTTCATGCGAATATTCATACTTACTTAGGCGCAAAGTAACCGATTACTTGGATCACTCTTTTTTCACTCTTAAGACTATTAACTTAATACCAGGCGCACCCTATTATTTTATCACTCTCGAAACTATTGCCTTAATACCAGGCGCACCCTATTATTTTATTCTTATTTTTTTGTTTAGAGAGAGAAGACTTACTCAATCGTTATCATCTTTATCCTTAACCTAATAAACTATTGTGAAGTAAAAAATAGATGTATAATTGCCTCAAAACTACTGTTAGCGGCATTTATTTTTCGGATTTTAATCTTTTTCATAAAATTCAAAGTGTATCATCCAATCTACTCTCCTATCCAATTTCAATCCTAAATTTGTTCCTTTATCTATAATTAGGTTGATCTATTAATTAAAATACATCAATTTTTTGTTATATTGTTTTATTTTTTTCAGTGTTATTTTTTTTTAGTTTTATTTTATTCATTTTTTTTAGTTTTTTTCTTTTTTTATTTTTTTTCATTTTTTAAAATTAGTTACCCTAAAACCTACCCAAAGTGCAAAATAAAGAAACCCAAAAATCTAAAACAAATTCTTAAAAAATAAAAATAAAAATCTCCTAATCTATTCCCCCACACCTAAACTTGTGTATGCCCTCATACACAAACCAAGTGTGTTAAATAAATAACAAAACTATGATATACATTTTTACAATTACTAGAAAATTCAAACCGGTTACGACCTCTTGATTGCTTTCCACTCTCATAGTGTGTCCTTTTATGTTTTGATATAGATGAACTTAGTCGTTTTGTCAGTTTTGCATTTAATCTCTCCATCTTATTTTTAATTTTTCTCAATTTATTTCTACCCTTCTTTCTTTTATTCAATAATAAAATTTTGAGGTTGGAAAGCGTACCTTTACCATCATTCATATTCCATCCACGAGCATCTTTCATATTAATAAGTATTTTAGTTTTATCAACTTGTGAAATAACATACTCACTTTGGTGTTGTGGAATCATGAGCTCGAATTTGGAGGGCTCTTTTAAACCATCAGATACCATAAATCATCAGATATCATGACCTCTTCTTTTTTCCATTCTTCAATATTCTGGGCTCGTCATGCAAATTTTCTTCAAACCTGTCATCAAAATTCTTAAAAGAAAATGTCATACTAGTGGACTTATCGTTAATCAAATTATTATGAAGGGATAAAAATTCTTCTTCACAAATTTCTTCACAATTTTCATCAAAAGAATCAAATGATAATATGTCATTAGCAAGCTCATCATGAGACAAATCACCATGCAAATTTTTTTCCTTATCACCAATTTCTTCATAATTATTTTTACAGTGGTCTAAAATTGGTTGATCACAATGTTGAATTATAGACTCATCATGCACAAAATTATTTAATTCATTTTGAATCATATCTACTTCAAAAGATGACTGAAGTGTTGCTCGTTGGAGTTAGATATATTCAAACTATTAGATAGTTGATCTCCAAAAAGTTTAGTTTGAGAAATTGCTTTGAGAAGATCTTCTATACAAACTGCAGTTTGAGAGGATGATTGTGGCAAAGTTTCTATACCTTCTTCTATTCTACGTCTTCGTTCCTCAGACTCATGATTGTAATTTTCCTTATTTTGCTCAAATGATTGCATCTCGAGATCATGAGAGAAATTTGATGGTGGATATGATAGATCTGTATACATATTTGATGACTGATATGAAGTGGTTGAAGGTATATTCTCATGACATGCATAGCTTGCTTCTAATCTTTTTAATCTTTCATCTAACATGTTCAATTGAATATCTTATTCATGATTTAATGTAGAACATGAAGATGAATAGCGCATAATAAAATGATTAGATGGAGGATTCTCTTGATAGGGCTCTTGATTATATGCAAAATTAGAATTATTCATCCAGTCATAATTGTAATTTTGGGTATAAGAAACTCTTATAAGTTCATTATATGTGTTGTGAATTTGATTGTGACCTAGTCCTAGCGAACTTCCTATCTATGGACACTGATAATAATTATGATATGGATCACAATAATGATAGCAACCAGTTTGATTTTGAAACATTTTTTTTATTTTTGTATTTTTTATTTTTTTTAAAAAGGTGGAGAGAGAGAGAGAGATGGAAAAGAAAATAAAAAAGATTGATTGTTTTTTTTTTGAACCTGGGAACCAAAATACAGAACTGGAGAAAAAGTAGACTCAGAGTATACCTGATAGGCCGCTAATTGGCAGGTTTAGCCGCCAAATAGCAGCTAAATCAGAGAGCTTGACTCTCTGAGTTTTTGCTTCTTAGTCTAGAGACTTATGATCCTTTTTGTCTTCCTATATCTGCAATTTCTATTCTTTGCACACTCAACATACATTGTTAACCTGTAAAACTTTAGAAAAGGTAAGAAAAAACCATCGATCCTCAGCAACGTCACCAAAAACTTGATGTGATAATTTAACTGCAAGCGCACAATGTCTGTTGTAGCGCTATAAAGGTCGTCCCATAGAGATCTCAGGTGTTTTGCGATTCTTACTATTTCTTTAGTTCTAGTGGATTAACTAAGAGTTTCTAAATTGAGGAAAGATTGGTTCTAACTTCTAAATATTAGTCTAAAGTTTCGAATCCATTAGAATAATAGCCTAATAATAAATTATCTCTTTCTTCCTATCTTTTTAATTATGCACGATTAAGTAACATATTAAAAAAGTGATCTTTTAATTTGATTTTAATCAAGTGCCCTAAGTATGACCTATCAAGTTATGTGCAAGTATAGACCATCAAAGATAACACCTTTCTCAAAAACAAATCATATCAAGTAGAAAATCTCATAAGCAAAAAAAAAGAAATAAACTTCAACCCTAATCTAAGCATAAACTATCAAAAGACCAAACTTAAGTATAACCTATCAAAAAATTAGATTTACAAGTTTATCCTATTCAATTTATTTATAGGAAAATCTTTATTGATAATTCTAAAAATAAACAAAGAATAAGAAATCCAAACTTCATCTAAGCGTAAATTATCAAAATATTAATTAATCATAATCTATCAAAGAATTATGATTTGTGAACTCTATCTTTTATTTATTTATAGAAAAATCATAACTTTATCTCTTCTTAAAAAGAAGATGAGAAAAATCCATGTTAGATCTATTAAACTAACTTCATCTACATCCTAGGGCTAAAAAAAATTAGCTACTCATATTTCTAATAAGTAAATTCAAATTTTTATTCATGAACATAATAAAATCTAATCTAGAAAGCAGATAAATCTATACTAGAAAGTAATTAACTCTATCTAAAAAGCAAATAAAGAATTAAAAACAATGGCTTACCTCTGGAGCACGGTATTGTGGCCGCCACTCCTTCAGCAAAACCCTTATTTTATAAATAAAAATTACATCTAAAATTACATCTAAAAAGCTCTCCCTAATTTACAAGAATTCATGGGGTATTTATAACCCAAATCCTACTCCTACTCAAACTCAATATAAAAGATATAATCCTAATCCAATACAAATTAATCTCAAGATATATAACCTTAATCCAATCTATAGGTATTAGAAACCAATGGTTGAGATTAGATGGCACAAAATACTAATTTTCAGATCCAAAATCTAAAATTAAGTTTAGTGCACCCGTAACCCGTTGGATCAGATTTTCCACTCTGCAGTACTTCAGTAAAATAGCCATAACTTTTGGAGACGAATGCAGATTGATCTGTTCTTGGACTCATTTCAAAGATAATTCCGAGCTCAACAAATTGTCCACACATGAAATTTTCCAGTTCAAATTTTATCTTTGTCAAAAATACTCTTGAAGTTTCTGCTGTTGCACTTGAGTGTCGATTTTCCCCTTAGTTAACTTTTTTTGCTCCTATTCTTAATAAATTTACATCTTTTTCTTCTTTTCTTTGCGAAACCTTTGTTACCTATAAAAACACACTAAATATACCCGAGTAACAATTATTTATATACAAAATAGATAAAATATGAGAGGAAAAATATAAAATATTATACTAATCAGAGCTCCTCCACTTCTTCCATTGACAATTGCTCTTAGGCCCGGATATTAAATTACTACCGGTCAAATTGGTGAAAGCCACCACTAGGTTTGTAGAGGAATTTCCCATCGACTATATCACAACATTCAATTGCACCTGAAAGGCCTAATTTCTGCTCATTACCCTTCAGAATAAAAGGGAAACTGGTAGTGAAGGTGACAAGCACTGGTAGGGTGAAAGAGACCAAAGTGAAGCCAGTAGCGAAGGTACTGGAGTCCCGATGCAGTAGCAAATCAATGTCGTTCACTATCTTAAAATATTTATTAGGGATTTATGACTTTCATTTTCTGATAGATTCCTTTCGACAAAAAGGAAGGTAGTATACCATCTGTCAGTTTTGTTTGAAATCCATAATCAAAAACTCATGATCCCTATGCGAGCACTCATATTGGCATGAGGTTGCCATCTGCTTTGGTACTCCTTCATTATTTAACGAGTCGAGGATCAAAATGACAGTTTGAAAAGCTTCCCTTCATTTTCCTGGTGCCTTCAGAGTCAATAGCGAAAGATAAATAAATGGACAACCTCGATTTCCTACCCCTATCGCTCTGTTCGCTGCCTCTGCAATGCGGATTTCTTGATTGCGGAATCCAACCTCATACCATAGACAAGAGTTGATCAGGTTTAGTAGGTTGCCCTAAAAGGTAGATAGGCAGGATTTTTCTATACTGTCACTGTAGCCTTCTTGATGAAGAAGGTATAAGCCCTACTGACATGGAGGGCTAGCCTTGAGTTCCCAATAGTTATGATCTTCTCTTTCTTTTCGTCCTCACCCGAAACATTATTGATACAATGCAGCTGACTGATTCATCAGAGTGGGGGAATGAACCTCCAAACTCTTTTTCCTTAAGCCCTACGAGATCAAACAGGGGTGCTAGCTATGGTCGTGTTGACTACGAAGTGCCACTTAACTTCATTCTTTCCTCTAGTTTGAAACCAATCCGTCATTGCCTGTCCTTCTAGTTGAGCACTCAGACAGCCCTTATCCCGACTATCGAAAGGTGAGGATCAGCCCATGAAAGAATCGAGGGAGAAAGAACTTGCAGAATAAAATGTCGTTCCTTAGGCTATCGACGTCCAGTTCCGCAGGCGTCGACGTGATGAAGATAACTTTCCCCATTTGAATTTCGCACTTGATGAGGAGTCATGTGGATTCCGAACCACTTTTCAAAAGTTATTCATTTTATCCAGTTCCCGTAATTTACAAAACTCATGATGAAGAAAGAAAGTCTTAAAATCAAGCATCTCGCATCGATTTGTGTGATTTTTCTTTGAGTTTCTAGGTCAATCATTGAGGAAGTTCCATTGCATGCATGTGAGTACTTCTCTGATCCGACGTATATCAAAGGTGAGTGTACTGCGACACCCCCCTCATGCATCAGTGTATGCTGCTTATTTGTTGATTTCAGTATGCATCTCCTCTATTTAGTATGGTTTTTTTTTCTTTTCCACATAGTGGTTTCCCATAGTGTATGGTAGAATCCGATTCTAGGATGGATAGAGATGAAGAGAACTCTCTCCAAGGTACTGCTGAATTAGTGGATAATCTGATTTGTCAAGAATCTCAAAAAATGATTTTGAAGAAGTTTCTACTTTCCTTTTGACTGATGGATCTAAAAAGCTATTTCAGATGCAAAAGAGAAGGCAAGGACTCTTGTAGCTAAGGAGGAGCAATCTTTCCAATACCTTAAAATGCTTCAGCAACAGCTTGCGCAAGTCACTGGGCCTAAAAAGAAATTTGAAGAAACTATCTCCTATACCCAACCCGGGCAACGAATAAGCCATTTCGCTCGGGTTTATCCACAAGAAGAAGGCTTTCATTGAAGTGTACATGTTTATCTTTTTAAATGCTATAGACAAAGAGCGTCGAGAGGACCTTCTTAGTCCAAAGGTCCATGTTGGAAAGTGGAATGAAGGAGTGGAGAATGAATCATGAAAACAATTATATATACAAGTACGTTGTGGTTGGACCAGGATGAACGAAGCCTCCGTCTATTAATGAAATTCCAACGAGAGCTGCTGCAGTGACCATGGCTCAACTTTCGTACTCCTTGTTAGGAAATTGAGCCTTGAATTGAAGATTCGCTAGTGATCGGGAGGAATTACCATTCCATGGAGTACATCAATTAGGACCACTGAATCACTTTCTATGGAAATAGAAAAATGAAAATTTAGAAAACGAATTTTTAAACGGTGAATCCTAGCTCAGGTGCTTGTCCAGCGAGGATATAGGCTCGATCGTCGCCTGGTTGACCAAGAGAATGGAGCAGTAGAAGGTTTGGCACAGGGACCTGCCGTTGTGTGATCCAGTGGATGCCTCGCTGTAGTTTTCACAGGGGCCAAAGCCCTATGTGCTATAATGCTGAGTACCAACAAGAAATTCATAGGTGCGGGTCAATTTTTTGTCTTTCTTTGTCCATGCCTTCGACTGAGGAATCGGACCCTACATCCACAACTAACGAACTCTTGGCCTCGAGATCGAATTGAGACTACCGAGAGCATAATATGTGGTTTGGATCCAATAAATATAGCTCTCCGATAGAAGGATCTGTGGGTGGGTCTACTGATGGTGGTTTTGAATCATCAACAAACCAACTTATGCTTTGGGAGGTTTGACATCGGGCTCTGATCCCCAACTAGAAAAGAAACTTCAACTCGATCTCGAGATGTACTGGTTCGGATGCTACGGGCACGAATGGAGAGAATGTGAGGCAGGGTGATTGATCACTTTCAATAGAGGTTATGAAAGAGGGGCAAGGGTTGTGGGAACATTAGCTGAGGCTGGCTATCAAAATGGAAGGGGCTCTGTAACGAGATGGTTCTTGAATAGGAAGACATACGGAGATGTTTGGCATTTTTTGGTTGTAGAGTCTCAGTTTGTTCACTGATTATAGAGAAATTGCGGTGCTATGGAAAATTCACTTCAAGATGATATAGGACGGGCCCTTTTGAACACTGATTATAGGACAATCACTGGCTTTCCCATCATCAGTTGCTCATGTCCATGCATTTGGATTCATTCATGGAAGTGGGACTAAAATGGCTCCCCCGCCTTTACTCCTCCTGCCCATGCTTTAGCCGTGAGATCCATTAGTGAAATGGTTGCTTCTCGGGCGCCTATGGTTCCATTTTCAAAACCAAAGCTAGTTGTTTTTGAAAAGCATGAACCAATAAAAGACTCCCGTTTGGATAGAATCTGTGACGGAGAGCTTTTTTGCATCTAGATGAACTTTAGGCAGTTGTTTACTCCACAATGGGTTGTTTTATCGGTGACGGTGAAAAGTTAACTGGTAATCAAAGCTCCAATTGTCACTGATGCTAGGTAAACAATGGGTATTTATTTTGATTTAGGACCAGTAAAAGCAGTATTCCATCTAAATAAACAATGTTGCACTATATGTCCTTGTTTTATTCAAAATTTATAGGTAGTAGTGGTCATATCTCTTCCCATGTGAGTAGTTTATGAAGTCGAAGATCATAACCATACCATACTTCCCCAATATTGTTTGTAGAGGCCGGGGCGAGCCTTTGAATGAGAATTCAATGTCTAAGCTGCAAGCAGCTCGCTTCGGATCAATCTATGCCTTTAGATCTCAGGCCAAGAATCGAGTCAAAGATTCCTCCTGACGAGCAAGGTCGTGCCGTGAACATGAAGGAAATGGCAAAATGAGATTGCTTGCTCTCAGTCTTAGCCTCCTTATCTTAGCGTTCCTTCTGCAATGCAAGGCCTATATGTTTCTTAGCAGCCAATGCTCTATTGATCTCTCTGGCTCTTAGATTTTCTTCGTTCGGAGAAGAAAGATGATCCAAACAAAAAAAAACATTTGTTGATTAACGATATCATCTCGACTAATGATCCATATTCGGGTCATTTCGTTGGTCAACATAATATGCTAGAGACCTTCGATCCCCACATTTATGTGCTAGAATATAGAGTTTGTAATGAACATAATATGCCTGGTCATCCCCTCTCATTTCTATTATTTGATAGATCCCTACATTTACATGTCTAGTTGCTATCGTCCTTTGTGTTTGTATCCGAACTAGTCCTGAGTGTCTCCCCCTTGTGCGTTTAAATCGACGAATATCTTTTGTTTATTTGTGTTGTTAAGTTGAAGTTTGTTTTCTTCCTTTCATTTCCTTCTTGTCCAGAGAAGTAGGTCATTGATTCTAGTTCTTCACTTCAGGAAGTTCTCATCCCCCTTCCCTAGTACCACCCCATGATGGTATCTGGGATCCCTTATGCAAGCTACCTTCGATAAGAAAATTTCCATCGTTTTGGTTTTGCTCTATTTTACTTTTGAGGTGTTTGATTTTGAGTCCCTATTGCAATGAGTATCTGGTATGCGAATGCCCATTATTTTTTGTCTGTGTCATGTGACTCCCCCGGTTAGGTTCATATCCCCCTGTGATTGAGTGCATGTAGTTGTCTAGGGTAAGCAAAATGTCAATTGCTTGGTTTCTTCTTTTCCTTATCCCTTTTCTGAAGTTTAAGGTAGTTCCCTCTTGCTCTATCCTTTGCCTTGATGTCTCAAGTAGTTAAGTTCTCTCATTTGCTTTTATTTGCTCTTTGTATAGAAAATGAGTCCTTTAGAAATCTAAATAAAAACATGGAGAAGGAGGGAGAGGAATTACAGTTGGTTGTTGACCATAAAATTGGCTGATATGTTGAATCGGGACTATCATGCCATTGAAGATACGATGAGCACAACTGAAGTGGCAATACATACAAATCTATTTATGGATCTATATGCTCCGATTGGAACTGGAAGTTCCAGAACTGGCGGCTGGTATACCACAATAATGAAGCTGCCTTTTCTTTTAAGTTTTCATATAGGATTTGTGCTTCATCAGGAGGCTCGCATAGTTTGTTACGTCAACTCAAAAATTACTAGTTGATAGGACGAAGAATTTTGTACGAATCAGACTAAAAAAATATTAGTAACCTGGATAAACCTGAATAGGCACTCCTCAATAAAGATTACTGGTAATCTTCTTCATCCATGTTTACCCAGGTTACTGATAATTTTCGTCATCCGTGTTTATCCAGGTTTATCCAAGATACTAGTAATTTTTGAGTCATCTATCGATGTTGACATCTTAGCTTTTCAATCAAAACCTTTGATGAGATGAATTGAGGTCTACTACATCATCCATGTTTATCCAAGTTCCTATTCGTCGATGGGATGAATTTTCAAAAATCCCCATGATGGGATTCTGGGATTCGATTCCTCCATGGGGAAAAGACTTTGACGCATACCTATTCTGGTTGATCCACACCATATTGTATTCTCATAAGATGATACACACTAGCTAACAATCCACCTGGTGCTACATCCAGATGCACTGGAATATAAATAAAAAAATATTTATGTAAATTTGGAGCAAAAAATACTAAAATACCCAATTAGTATGTACAAATATAAATAAATCATTATAGAAATATAAGAAATTCATGTTCATCAGGCATGACTATAGATATATACTCTTATTTCAAGAGTTCGATCTACAAATCAGATATCAGAAAGGAGTTGGCAATTTTGTAGTTGATCATTTGTCTAGACTACAAAACACAACACCTTCTAAGATTCTAGAAAATAATTATACTCTGGATGCACAACTGCTTGCAATCTTTACCGATCCTTAATTTTTCAACTTTTTTATGATAAAAGAGATATCTTCCCATTAGTCTAAACAGGACAAGTACTAATTTCTTTTCTAAATAAAACACTTCTACTGGGATGATCCTTACTTTTTTAGGTACCATCAAAATCATATCTTTCAAAGATGTGTTATCGATGAAGAGACTAAGAGTCTCCTTTATTATATCATTATCAAGCATATAGAGGACACTTTAGTCCAAAAAATACAACAAAAAAAGTCCCACCATGTGGATTCTATTGATCCAATCTTTTCAAAAATACCTAAAAATTCTGCAAATATTATCATTATTATCAATAATTGGGTTTTGACTCACTAGGAGGAATATGATACTGTCATCAAACCTTTTGATATATGGGGCATTGATTTTATAGGATTGTTTCTGGATTTCCTAAACTCCATACATCCTAGTAGTAGTTAACTATATGTCCAAAATGGGTTGAAGTTATATTGTGCAAAACAAATGACAATAAGCTTGTTGTCAAGTTTCCCAAAAAAAACTTTTCACGATTCATACACCACAAACTATCATAAGCAATAATGGCACAAGCTTTTGCCATTGTTCTTTTGATGTTTTGATGAGAAAATATTTCATTTCTCACAATTAGTTACTTATTATCATCCTTAAACAAGTGGCTAAGTTGAAGTGACAAATAGACAAATCAAGAAAATTTTAGAGAACCATAAACCAAAATCGAAAAAATTGGCCCTTAGAATTGGAAGTCCATGTAAGCCTACCAAACTGCTTCCAAGACCAACCTTGGAACGTCTCTTTATAGGTTTGTATGGGCAAAGGCTTGTCAATACCTGTTGGATTCTAAGATCGAGCCATATGAGCAATCAAACAGTTGAATTTGGACTTAAATATGGCCAATGAACAATGAAAGTTCCAACTTAATAAGTTGGAAGAGATTAATAAAGATGCATATGAAAACAACAAGATTAACATAGAAAAGAAGAAGGTTTTTCACAATAAATTAATTTTGTGAAAATCATTTACACCTGGTCAATTTTTTTTTATATAATTCTAGAATTCATTTATTTTTAGGAAAGCTATGATCAAGATGGATGAGTCTTTTAATATGGAAATGTATTCTCTCACGGAGTGGTGGAAATTTGGAAATTGAAGATCCAAGAGCAATGAAATTTTTAAAAATAAATAATAAACATTTTAAACCCTTTATAGATTCCAAGCAAGTGATGAGGAAGAGGTTATGGTTCTTCACGAATCTTAATATTTGGAATGAGGTTAAAAAAAAGTATACTTTTTTGAATTTTCTTTCTTCTTTTAAAAAAAAAAATTATCCTTTTAGAATTTCGTCTTAAGGACCATGCAAGATTTAAATATAAGGAGAATGAGTTCTCTTATTCTCTTAAGTTAATTTTTTCATTTATCATTTTTTTCCTATTCTTTTAGTTTTTTCTCTTTTCTTTAGATTTTCTTTAAAAAAATTCAAATTTTCATAATTTTAGTAATAAGTATTAGATATCTACGAGTCCTAAATTCAAAAGTTGAATTAAAACATATGATTTTTTTAACGTCCTATATTGGAGATTAAAAAAAAACAAAAAAATATAACATCATTTTTATTTAGTTAGAGCCATTTTCCTTTCTTTTTATATTTAGTTTTGCTCGAGTACTAGGAAAAGATAAGTATGGAGGTTCATGCTAAATATGATTTTCTTACATTTATATGCTCTGATTTATTTATGTTTATATATATATATATATATATATATATATATATATATTACTTGGGTATTTTAGTATTATTTATCAAAAAACAGGTTTTTAATAAAGAATAAAGGGAAAAAAAGCCTAAAAAACAATTATTGCAAGCCCAAAATCCAAAAGCCCAAGATCCTATTTCAACATGCGAAAATAAAGTCATGAATTAAGAAAAAAAATCAATCAATGTCAAACCAGTTGAAGAAAGTGATCATTTGTTAGGAAGTAAATCGAGTAGTTAAAGGAAGATTAAACCAAAAATTATATTTAATAAATTTGTTATGGATAAATTATTGACAAATTAAGCTGTTAGAGGAAAATCAAATCTCTAACATATCAAATTGTTATGAAAATAATCTTGGCAAATTGAGCAATTAGAAGTATATAAGTCAAAAATTATATTAGACTAAACTATTATAGAAAAGATCTTGACAAATTAAATAGTTGTGGTAAATCAAGTCAAATATTTATTTTGATCATTCCTGACTATTTTGGAACAAACGTAACTAGCTACTTCACCTCTATAAGGAGAGGGAATTTCATTTGGAGGGGATATGGGTTTATAATTTATTGTTTTTAAAATCTCTATCTGTCTTATACGTTGGTATTCTTCAAGTTATTGTCAGATATAAAAATCAAAATTCTTGTCATTGAAATGTACACTTTTATTTTAATATAAGATTTAATTTTTAATTATTTGTAATAATGTATCAATATTGATTTCTATCTAGTAATTCTTTTTTATTATTCATGGATAATTAACTAAATTTGATAGGATACTAAGGATGGTGAAACTAGACTAGGTGATAATTAGATATATTATTTTCTCTCTCATGTTTAATATCTTAATAATGTTCTCTAAATCACATGATAATATTCCATAGGTTAATATATTTTTTCTAGTTATTTATTACTTAAATAATAACCTATACTTAATTGAAAATGATTTATTATTATTGTTTAGTTAAATTTAGAAGATCTTGATGTATACAATCAATTCTATTAATTTATTTCTACGTTGTTAGGTTACAATAATTCATAAAACTTACTATCTTTGGATTGAGACTTATAATAGATTATAAAAAAGAGAAAACTAGTAAATCTATCCATAAAACAATCTATTGGATTCTATTCTAAGTGCATATTTCTCAATTCATTAGTTTAATTATATCAACAAATCAACTCTCTTTCTCTTATCAATTCGCCTAGATAGGATTAAATTTTGATAAGCCATTTTCCTTATGGATTGATATATATATTATTACAATTAAAAACTATACACTTGTAGTAATTATATTTTCATATCAAATTTCAAGAATGAAATTATTTTCTAAGATGGGCACCTATATTTTCTTGTTATTTATAATTACTATGGCTCATTGCTCAGGATGGAAATCAAAATTTAGCACATCAATAAACAGTTTGACTTATGTCCCATTTATCTTTAATTCTATTACTTAAAATGAGACAGGATATCAAAATTTTACTTTGCTAATTTTTTAGATTTATATTAATTTTCTCAAAATTTTCTAAAAAGCTTCAAAACTAAAAAAAATACCAATTACCGATCGATAACAATTAGGCCTTTAACAATTTCTATCTCAAAATTTACACAACAAAAAATTTTCCACCAAGTGTGGCATGATATCTAATTCTATTATTCCTTTAGTATTTTTTGAAATTTTCTTAAAACATTATAGAATGCAAGCTCAGAATCTGATTAAATTGTTAATTACCTTGCCTTCACCAAAACCCACCAACTTCTTTTATTGTTTTCGTCTTGGCCAACTGAAGTAGTTGGGAGACAATATTGGAAATCGGGTGAAGTTTGGAAATGGGTTATTTAATCTCATGATTATATCTTAAATATTAGTAATTAAATAAAAAATTAACAGAAGAATAAAATCTCTTACTTTCATTCGCTTGCAAAAATTTCTAAAACTATCTCTCTCTCATTTATCTTAAGGCTTCAACTAAAGTTTTAGCAAGTTTGGAGTAGGAACAAGCAGCTAATAGATGGAGACTACTGCTAGTACATGTTTTTCCTGTTTTCTTTCTTTATACTTGTTGGTCTAGAATTTATAGGAATTTGTGGTGTTTTATTTTTAGTTTTGATAATTTTTGAGAGATTATCTATGACTAATTATACTACTATAGAAAATTCATGATGATCAATTATAGTTTGACCGCCAATCAATGTCAAATCATAGCTGATCACTACAAGGTTTCACATGTTGGAATGATTTAGAAAGTACTTTGTTATTTTCCGGTTTAAATGAAATTATGTATGAGAAAAATTGAAGAATACAAGATGAATTTTATTTTAGTATAAACATTTATGTTAGATTTTAATATCAAGGTTAGGGTTGATTGTAGATTCCTATTTTGATATCCTCATAATTACTTGATTGAGTTTTCTATGTTCTTTAGAAAATAACTAGTCCAGATATCATTAAGAGACTACCAACAAACGATTTATACTGCAAGGTGCTGGTCTCGTCATGATTAGCAACTAAGAGATTTCACCGAAGAGATTGTAGTATTGATTAAAATATATTTCAATGGTAACTTTGTGACGATTGATTCTGAGTATGGATGATTGCATTAAGACCTTAAATTTAGTTTACTATATATATCATAGAAGTTACGAAACCAATCTTTAGGGTTTCAACCAGGTTGAAGTATAGTTTGTTTTTTAATAATCTATTGGATGATATTGAAACCTGATAGTATTCTAAGATTATTAGTAAATTCTAGGAGCTCTCTAAAATAAGAGTCACCAACTGGCAAGCAAGACCACCAGCAAGTAACTCTGTTAGTTCCTAAGCGCATAAATTATTTTCCAAAAGATTAAGTTAATTATCTATGTCATTTTGACATGTCTAGTAATTATCTATCCATGTAGCATTATTTGGAAAAAATCAAATTTTGGGATTGTGTTTTCTCAATATTAAAATTAAAACTAAATTTAGGATTTTTCTGCTACAATCTTGTATAATTACAATATCGAAGATCTTATTAGTAATATTGAGGGTTATATGAATAATAAGATTGTTGATAATTTTTTAGAGTTACCTGGAATAGGATGACTACCACTTGGCAGTAGGAACTACAAACAACCGTCATGTTAACTCAAGAGTTGGTGAAATTTCTCCAGAAGAGATTAATTGGTTGGAGGTTCTTCTAGAAATTGTGAAGTATCTCGTAACGAATATTCATAAGTTTGAGAGGTTAAGTTTTTCAAGTTCAGATTCTCGGAAATGAGTCTTTAGAATTATGATTAGATCTTCCCAATTAAATTTACCGCAAGTTTCAGAATCAGAAATTAATGGGAGATTGGTGCTTTAACTTTATACTGGGTTTACTTTCTAGACCTTATACTGAGTAGTTATCAGACTACTACCAACTAAGTGTAGGAACCGTCAGTCAGTGATGGTTCAGAGCCTGTTAAAGCATACCTTAATCTTAGAGTCACTGAGATGAAATATTGATATAGATCGCAAATCATTCATAAAACGATGTACTAATAATTTGCGTTACTTAGTCATGATATATTCCGACATAGCCCTTTTTAAAAATGTATAATTCATGACACTTTATGTAATATCCAAAAATTCGTGCTACTCATATCTTACTTTTGAGTCCAATCATGTTAAATTAGGGCTACCACAGGTCAATTTGGACACATAAGTGAATTTCAGTGAGTATAATTTTAAATAGGTAACTCTAAATAATATTCGGTCTTCACAGTTATTTGTTTTCTAGTATTTATGATTTTAGAAATTTTTCCTAGAAGTCTGAAAAATATTTCCGAATTTTGCTAATTTTAAAATATTAAATTATTTTTCTAATTATTTTAGAATTTTATTTCTCTCATTCCGGACATTGAAATGATAAACGGATAATTTTCTACTGTTTCTTTTGTTGAGTACTACGCTCTACATTAATTTGGTAATGTTTGGAAAATATTATCTGGAACCAATATTTAAAAAATAAAATAAATAAATAAATAAATTATATACAACACCAAACTTTATTCCTAACTTTGTCGACAGTTTGCTGGCAAAATGAGGGATGGTGTGGAAAAGAAAAGACTAGGTGACAAGCTAAGATTTCCTGGTTACAAAGTTTTAAATTATTACCAAAATGTCATTGGACTTAATAAAAGCGTAATCCATTGTTTTTTATTCTTTCCAGTTGTTCTTCTTCATTCTTTCCACCATCCCACTCTGCCATTGTTGACTGTTAATATGAGCAGAATTTTCTTAGTAATAGAGAGTAGATGTAAAAGGTCTAGTAAAGGGACTTTAGCAAATTCTTTTTCGAAGGTAAGTAAAATATTCTAAATTTAGTTCAAAATTTTCTCCTACTTATATTATCTTAGTTTTCATTTATGTGTATTGTATTATTTTTCTTATAAATCTTAGTTTAGTATTATTAGTAATCTAACGATTATTTCGATATTTAATATCTTTTATTTTGAATATCAAACAAATTTACAGATAATTTTATAATACTGTTCTCATTAACTGCTACGTCCTTTATTAATTTGGTAATTTTTGAACAATACTGACCGGAGCCATAAATAATAAAATGCTAAATCAATATTTAAAATAATGATAACAGTAACGTAACGTTTTGTCTCTGTTAGGTTATATAGCATATAGTGTAACGCATAACGTAGGTTACGTGATTTTCTATTTATTTAATTAAAAATAAATATAAAACTATATGAAATAATTTTTATAAATTATAATTTGAATTAAAAATTCTAAAATATATATATATATATATATATATATATATATATATAATAATTATATCCCAGTATTAATCTAAATTTCTAAAAAGTTTCACACTAATTCTCATAATTATCTTCATATACTAAATTTTATTCACACCCAAAATTTAAGTTATCATCTACATATAAAAAACAAGATTTTAAATTTAATTTTATTTATTATTAATATTATAATTATATTTTGTAATGCTCAATTTATGCTATTTTTAATTGTTTATTTTAAATTAACTGAGAATTCGATTTAATCAGCAAGTAAAAATTTTCAGTAATTTGAAAAAATTATAACAAAAAAAATTCAGTAATTGGAAAGAAATTATAATAATTAAATAAAAATGTAGAAACTAACAATGCCACAAAAAATAAAATAAGTAAGTAACAAGCCGTCAAGTGAAAAAAACAAGAGCAATTCGCTAACAATCAAGATAAATAATCGAAATCAATATAAAAACTATTTAAAAATTATTGCAAATAACGTAATATAACGTACATTAACGCAACGTAACGTAAAATAACATAAAAAAAAAACACCGTTACGGTGCATTGAGTTATTTTCGATTGTTAAGTAATGTTTGCTTTCTATTAGGTTTCATAATGCAACATAACGGGTTTCATAACGCGTTATTTTCACCGTTGTGCTAAATAAATTAAAAGCTAATTATAATATCTACTTACACACCCAACTGCAAAATCCATTTCCAAGTGCGCACACCATGCATGCGTTGGCATCAGGTAATTGTGTGTGGCCCTTTAGATTAAAGCGTGTGAAGAGATATTGGGTTATTTACGAAATTGCCACCCCACCCTTAAAAACACTCATTTTATTCTCTCCCAAAACATTTTGACTCACCTGATCAACATTTTCATGCAAAGGAGCTCGCTACAGTAAGAAAATTTGAGGGAATTATTGTTGGCTATAGTTACCGTATGTCTATTTAATGTATTATGACAGTATATGTAAAGTGGAGGTTACTATTCTGTGGTTGCAGATTGAAGCATACGGAATTGTTTTAGATTAACACAATCAACACAAGAGGGCAGATTTTGTAGTTACACTTAATTGCTACTGTTGTCTTATAGGAAATTAATTCTGTAATTAGATTTATATATATCTATATATTTCCAGTTTTGAAGTAGAAGAAGACTGTTTAAAGAAAAACCATCAAACTGTTCTTCTTTATTTAGTATACTATCCTAATCAGAAAAACAAGAAACTGGATTATGAAAAATCTGGTTCGGAAGCTTGCAGGAAGACTGGAAGAAGACTGGAAGAAGATTGGATGAAGATCGAGGCTAGTGGTAGACACTATCTCCTTAAAATCGATTCGTCCTCCACTGTTCGCTTCTGGATTTCTTGGACGTCGATCTCCCAGGATACAACGATCGATCTGCAGAGGGAAGGAAGCTGCAATCCCTCTGCTCTGGCGAATCTGATAAAGGTTCTCTCTGGTTTATGTTATGCAGGACTGGACTTTATTGAAACTGATGAACAGAGTTCTTCTGTAGACAGAAATTCTGGAACTTCTGTCTGCAGAAGAACAGAGAGAAGAGAAAAGAAAACCTTATTTATTTTTTTTTGAAATACTGACCCAGACCCTATTTATAGGTTTTCAACAGTCGCAACGGTTGAGATTTCAACAGTCGCAACAGTTGGCCGTTTTAACAGTTGTGACCGTTTAACGGCAACCGTTGACGGCGGCCGGTGACTGTTGGACCGCCGACCGTTGGACTTCAACGACTCTGGACTGGTGGGGCGGGTGCAGGTCGAATTCATTCAGTTCTGAACCCAATAGAGGCAACCCGAATCCAATAGCACCAAAAATCAAAGGCTCCTCAGCTCCTCGCGACGTTGCGTACGTGCGAAGTGCAAAGTGCGCCTCTAAAGCGCCCAATGCGCCCTAAACGCCCATTCGCCCTCGCACACGCGCGTGCGCGTGCGCGTGCGGGTGCGGGCGGTGCGTAGCACCACCCGTGGTGCTCAAGGTTTTGCTCTTCTCTTCTTACATAAGCAAAGTAAAGGAGCAAGCTATCTTATTTAAACCCACATCCTTACATTCTTCTATCCCATGTGGGACTATCTTTTCATCTTCCCTTTTTGTTCCTTTGCTATGTACTCAACTTTTGAAGCCAATTTCAATTCACTTAATTCATTTAATTTGAACTAGTGAATTGGCTCAATTTAAGGTTCAAATTAGTGAATGAATTCAACAATCCCCCACATGAATGAAATGGCTTAGACTCTAATGCAAATAACCAGAGAGTGTAATAGAAAGTTACCGCATCGGGAGAGGTGGCTTTTGGCTTTGAACCTTCCCTAGTGAAATATTATCGAGTTTACTTGCTAACCAGTGAACACGATGTTTTTGAACTGTTCAGCTTTTGATGTAAACTAAGACAATAATATTCACACGATTTCTTTCAACTTTATCAGATTCTATGTTGTGTCCATTTTGGCCTTGGACAACCTGGTAATTCTGTGAGTGCTCTTAGAGAACTTAGCCTTTCTCATTCTCATAGAAGCGGCCCCTTCTCACTCACATAGGTGATCTCTTATCACGAGTATCCTGCCATACTCCACTTAGATTTCTAAGATATAAGGATCATTAAAAGCTTAGTTTATCCTAACACGTTGCAGATAATCACTGTTTTACCATAGAAATGGGATAGGAAATATTTTCCTCAGTGATTCTTTCGAGTTCCCCCACAATTCGGTTGTCCCTTTGAACCTAGATCTTGGGATCTCCAGTCAGCTAGGTTGGGTTGCCATTATGGAGTTACTCTTTAGTAGGCTGTAATCCCATTCCCCTCGACAACTTATATACTTGATCTCTAGTCAAGCCTTTTGTTAATGGATCTGCAATATTATCTTTTGATTTTATATAATCAAGAGATATTATTCCGTTTGTAAGCAGCTGTCATACAGTTTCATGCCTACGACGTATATGTCGTGACTTTCCATTATATAATACATTTTGTGCCCTTCCAATTGCTGATTGATTATCGCAATGGATGCATATTGCTGACACAGGTTTAGGCCACATTGGAATATCTTCTAAAAAGTTCCGAAGTCATTCTGCTTCTTCTCCAGCTTTATCTAAAGCTATAAACTCAGATTCCATAGTGGATCTAGCTATACATGTTTGTTTAGAAGATTTCCAAGAGATGGCTGCACCTCCAATAGTAAAGATATATCCACTTGTGGATTTGATATCCTTTGAATCGGTAATCCAGTTAGCATCAGTGTATCCTTCAATCACTGCTGGATATCTAGTATAGTGCAATCCATAGTTAGTAGTGTACCTCAAATATTTGAGTACTCTAACTATTGCTTTCCAGTGGTTCTCCCCTGGATTACTTGTAAACCTACTCAGTTTGCTTACTGAGTATGCAATATCAGGTCTTGTGCAGTTCATTAAATACATAAGACTACCAATGATCTGAGAATATTCTAACTGTGATATACTAGCACCTATATTCTTTGTAAGATGTAGACTCATATCTACAGGTGTCTTAGCTATATCAGTATTTCCCTTGTCAAATTTTTCGAGTATCTTCTCGATATAATGTGACTGGGATAAGGTATATCCATCAGATGTCTTGGAGATTTTAACACCAAGAATAATATCTGCAATACCTAAGTCTTTCATATCAAATTTCCGTGTTAACATGATTTTTACTTCCTTAATTAGAGCCACCGTGCTACCGGTGATAATCATGTCATCCACATATAAACATACAATGACATAGTTGTGCATAACCCCTTTTACATATACACATTTATCGCATTCATTATAGCGAAATCCGTTTGACAACATAACTCGGTCAAACTTCTCATGCCATTGTTTAGGTGCTTGTTTAAGTCCATAAAGAGACTTAACAAGTCTACACACCTTTTTTTCTTTCCCTGGAACTACAAACCCTTCAGGTTGTTCCATGTAGATTTCTTCATCTAATTCACCATTTAAAAATGCTGTTTTTACATCCATTTGATGAAGCTCAAGATTATATAATGCAGCAAAAGCAATTATTAATCTTATGGATGTAATTCTTGTTACAGGTGAATATGTATCAAAATAGTCAATACCTTCCTTTTGTCTATAGCCTTTTATTACAAGTCTAGCTTTGTATTTATCTATAGACCCATCAGGTTTTATCTTTCTTTTAAAGATCCATTTATATCCTAATGGTTTACTTCCTGGAGGAAGATCCACAAGTTCCTAGGTGTGATTTTGAATAATTGATTCAATTTCACTATTTACAGCTTCTTTCCAAAAAGGAGTTTCAGGAGTAGACATAGCCTCTTTATAAGTTTGAGGTTCTTTTTCTAATATATATGTTAGAAAATCCGGACCAAACGATTTATTAATCCTGGCCCTTTTGCTCCGTCTACATTCATCCTCATTAGTTTTATTTCCAGAATCAGACTCTGTTTCTCTTATTATATCATCACAAGTCCTTTTAGAGGAACTTGATTCATGTTCTTTACTAGGAAATACATTCTCAAAGAATACAGCATTCCTAGATTCAATAATAGAATACTTATGTATCTCTGGATGATCAGAGTTAAAGACAAAGAAACGATAAGCACTGCTATTATGCGCATATCCAATGAATATACAATCAATAGTTTTAGGTCCAATTTTAGTCCTTTTCGGAGTAGGAATTGCAACCTTAGCTAGACACCCCCACACTCTTAAGAATTTATAACTAGGTGCTCGACCTGTCCATAATTCATAAGGTGTTTTTTCAAGTTTCTTTTGGGGTATCTTGTTGAGAATATAATTGGCAGAAAGCAGAGCTTCCCCCCACATGTTCTGGGGTAAACCAGAACTTATTAACATGGCATTCATCATTTCTTTTAAAGTTCTGTTCTTACGCTCAGCAATTCCATTTTGCTGTGGAGTGTAAGGAGCAGTTGTTTGATGTATAATACCATGTTCTGCACAAATTTGTGCAAATGGTGACTCATATTCACCACCTCTATCACTTCTTAGCATTTTTATCTTTTTGCTAAGTTGATTCTCAACTTCATTTTTGTATTGTATAAACATTTCAATTGCCTCATCTTTTGTTCTAAGTAGATATACATAACAATATCTAGTACAATCATCTATAAACGTAATAAAGTACTTCTTTCCACCTCTAGTTTGAATAGATTTTAAATCACATACATCTGTATGAATTAATTCTAAAGGTTCAGTACTACGTTTTATAGAGTTAAATGGAAGCTTAGTCATTTTTGATTCAACACATACTTCACATTTATTTTCAAAGTTTATATTGAAATTAGGCAACATATTCAAATTTATTAATCTTTGTAAAGTATAATAATTAACATGTCCTAATCTACCATGCCAAATAAAAGGTGACTCAGTCATATAAACAGAAGAATCAATTTTATTGATAACCTTAGGGGCAATGGTCATTACATTTATTTTGAACAGACCATTGGTCATATACCCCTTACCTACATATACACCATTCTTTGTGAGTATAAACTTATCAGACTCAAACACAAGCCTAAAGCCTTTCTTACTCAAGACTGAACCAGAGACCAGATTCTTGCGGACATCTGGTACATGAAGTACATCAGTAAGAGTAAGTTCTTTCCCCGAAGTCATCTTCAGTACAATATTGCCTCGTCCTTCAACCTTGGAGGTTGCAGAGTTACCCATGTAGAGTAGTTCTCCTTCCACAGATTCATATGTGGAGAACATCCACTTGTTGGCGCAGATGTGGCGAGTGGCTCCAGTGTCCACCCACCATTCTTTAGAGTTGCCACCAACTAGGTTAACCTCTGAGACAACAAATGTACAATCTACATTTGCACAAAGATTTTCTTCTTCGGCCAAATGTGCATTAGGATGCTTCTTCTTCTTCTTCGAAGAATCTGGTGCCTTTCGCACACGGCAGTCCTTTGCACGATGTCCAGGCTTGTCACAGTTGTAGCACTTGCCATTGAATCTCTTCGAGTTACCACTCTTAGAGTCTTCACCATTGTGCTTTCTCTTCCTGTCATTAGACTTATTGGAATTTTCCATAACATTAGCTTTAGAAACATTGTATGGATTTCCAATTTTCTTTTCAGAAAGGCGGTTATCTTCTTCAATCCTCAATCGTACAATTAGATCTTCAAGTGCATTTCTTTTCGTTTATGCTTTAGGTAATATCTAAATTCTTTCCAAGATGGTGGCAATTTTTCAATTATTGCAGCCACTTGAAAAGATTCACTGATAGTCATACCTTCAGCATGAATTTCATGAATGATTACTTGAAGATCCTGTACTTGGTTGATTATATTTTTAGAATCAACCATTTTATAATCCAGAAACTTACCGACTACATATTTCTTAGAGCTGGCATCTTCTGTATTATATTTCTTGTCTAAGGACTCCCAAAGTTCCTTAGCAGTAGCAACCGAACTATATACATTATACAGTATATTGTCCAACCATTGAGGATATAGTTCTTACTCAAGAAGTCTGCATGTTTCCATGCTTCAACCGCCTTCACTGATTGTTGATCATCTTCAACAAGAGTAGGTACAGTCTCCTTCAAGTACTTGGCCAGATTCATTGTAGTGAGATAGAACAACATTTTCTGTTGCCATCTCTTAAAATCTGAGCCACTGAACTTCTCTGGTTTCTCGTACTGGTTTGAAGGCACAGTTGGAGTAACCATGACAGGAGTTATCACAGTGGACATATCAGATGTAGTAGCCATCTACAAATATTAAAATTTTTCTATCTTAATGTCTTGTAATAAATTTTAACTTTCTAATAAAATAACACTCCAAATCACAAAACAGAAATTAACTAGTCTTCTCTAAAAGCAATTAAGATTACTAGTGATTGATTACTAGTATGACAGTATTTTAATCTAAAATAAAATATCAGTTTAAAGATTAAATACTATTATAACAGAGTTCTAATTGATAACAGTACTCTTAATTGATAGTATTGTGACATAATTCCAAAACTCAGTTTTAAGAATGTTGGTTCTAAACAAAAATGTTTAAACTGTATTCTTAAAAAGTTAATCTAAAACATGCACGAAATTCGATTTTAAGAATGTAGGTTCAAACTAAAAATGTTTAAACTGTATTCTTAAAAAGTTAATCTAAAACATGCAATAATCGATTTTAAGATTGTTGGCTATAGTTACCGTATGTCTATTTAATGTATTATGACAGTATATGTAAAGTGGAGGTTACTATTCTGTGGTTGCAGATTGAAGCATACGGAATTGTTTTAGATTAACACAATCAACACAAGAGGGCAGATTTTGTAGTTACACTTAATTGCTACTGTTGTCTTATAGGAAATTAATTCTGTAATTAGGTTTATGTCTATATATTTCCAGTTTTGAAGTAGAAAAAGACTGTTTAAAGAAAAACCATCAAACTGTTCTTCTTTATTTAGTATACTATCCTAATCAGAAAAACAAGAAACTGGATTATGAAAAACCTGGTTCGGAAGCTTGCAGGATGACTGGAAGAAGACTGGAAGAAGATTGGATGAAGATCGAGGCTAGTGTTAGACACTATCTCCTTAAAATCGATTCGTCCTCCACTGTTCGCTTCTGGATTTCTTGGACGTCGATCTCCCAGGATACAACGATCGATCTGCAGAGGGAAGGAAGCTGCAATCCCTCTGCTCTGGCGAATCTGATAAAGGTTCTCTCTGGTTTATGTTATGCAGGACTGGACTTTATTGAAACTGATGAACAGAGTTCTTCTGTAGACAGAAATTCTGGAACTTCTGTCTGCAGAAGAACAGAGAGAAGAGAAAAGAAAACCTTATTTTTTTTTTTTTGAAACACTGACCCAGACCCTATTTATAGGCTTTCAACAGTCGCAACGGTTGAGATTTCAACAGTCGCAACAGTTGGCCGTTTCAACAGTTGTGACCGTTTAACGGCAACCGTTGACGGCGGCCGGTGACTGTTGGACCGCCGACCGTTGGACTTCAACGACTCTGGACTGGTGGGGCGGGTGCAGGTCGAATTCATTCAGTTCTGAACCCAATAGAGGCAACCCGAATCCAATAGCACCAAAAATCAAAGGCTCCTCAGCTCCTCGCGACGTTGCGTACGTGTCGAATTCATTCAGTTCTGAACCCAATAGAGGCAACCCGAATCCAATAGCACCAAAAATCAAAGGCTCCTCAGCGACGTTGCGTACGTGCGAAGTGCAAAGTGCGCCTCTAAAGCTCCCAATGCGCCCTGCGGGCGGTGCGTAGCACCACCCGTGGTGCTCAAGGTTTTCCTCTTCTTACATAAGCAAAGTAAAGGAGCAAGCTATCTTATTTAAACCCACATCCTTACATTCCTCTATCCCATGTGGGACTATCTTTTCATCTTCCCTTTTTGTTCCTTTGCTATGTACTCAACTTTTGAAGCCAATTTCAATTCACTTAATTCATTTAATTTGAACTAGTGAATTGGCTCAATTTAAGGTTCAAATTAGTGAATGAATTCAACAATTATTTGGAAAAATAAAGGAAGAAAGTATAAAAATAAAGAATGAAAAATTCAAATAAAGGAATCGAGTAGACGTAATTAATACTCTAATTTCTCCAATCATTTTCGTTGAAAATATGTTTAGTTTTTGTTATGGATAAGTAATTTATTTTATTTTTTAATATGCTTGACTCACATTTCAAACTATTGATATTGAGAATAAAACTAGATTGTTGAATAATTTGATAGCCAAACTCTAAACGTGCCTAACAAAATCTGTGCTAGGCCAATCATTCAACATGTACAAATGTTGCAGTAAGGTCAAATGTTTTTAGAATTAGATAAATTCATATATTTATCGATTGTGAATGGTGGATCACAGAAATGTAGAATAAGTATTATTGATGCTCTTTTAATATTTTGTAAATGTTTGGAGTGTTATTGTTATACTTATTTAGAGAATTAGTCTTAATTCTCAAATACTCCCTTTTCAATATTATTTGAGATGGACATAGTGTTAAAATTAATAGAATTTGAATATATTTATCTAACAAACATTTTTGGTAGAATTTATATCTTGGGTTGGAACATTTTGGATTATTAATTTAATGCCAAACATTTTGGGTAGAATTTATATCTTGGGTTGGAACATTTTGGATTATTAATTTAATGCCAAATATTTTGGATAGAATTTATATCTTGGGTTGGAACATTTTGGATTATTAATTTAATGCCAAATATTTTGGATAGAATTTATATCTTGGGTTGGAACATTTTGGATTATTAATTTAATGGCAAACATTTTGGGTAGAATTTATATCTTGGGTTGGAACTTTTTGGATTATTAATTTAATGTCAAACATTTTGGGTAGAATTTATATCTTGGGTTGAACATTTTGGACTATTAGTTTAATGTGTTGTTATCAACTTCCTATATTCAATAGTTAAAGAAGGAATCCAAGCAACCCGCCACAAATGACTTGTTCGATAGGAAGAAATTTAATGTAATTAGATTACTACTATTTGTGGTTTATTAAAAAAAATCAACCCTTTATTGTGAGTTGTTTTTATTTCGAATTAGATAAGAGGTTGTAGGGTCGATGACCTAAATCTTCTAATTTAATCTCGACCGTGCAGCATGGCATACGGCACTTGTTTGTAGCATGACATATTGTACTAATATGTATGGTACATGATGGACATGATAGTGAGTATAGTGACATAACAAATAGAATAGAATATAACAATATTGTATATACATGATCCATAATGAATTGTTAATAATGTCATGGATGATAAAGATTGATGTATATATACTAATGAATGTATCATGTCATGATTTCTTTATAAGCCATGTGCACCATATATCATGAACTCGGGCATTGGGAGGAGCTATTCGATGGATAAAAGCCATATCGTATAAGAATTAATGAAATTTTAGGGTTGAGAACCTTTTACTATAGCAGCTTGGGTGATATTGGATCACCAATTGATGACTAGTACCTAGTATAGTATGTCCATTACTATAATACAGTATGTGTTATGAATTGTAATACCTAGCAGTATGACATGGTTCAGTACCATGCGATTGAGGTCTGGACATAGGGATGTACGGGCATTTATGTGATAATGACAAATAGTATTATCTTATCCATTAATACAGTTTCTACAACTAACTTCGATGATAACTGAGACCAATAGAATACATGAACAAGATACATAGAGTAATTATTTCGTCATATTTGTTTTTTATTTACTTATCTCTTTATTTATTTATACTTATTTATATGCTTAATTTTATATGTTTACGACCAACACTGACTAAGCATGCACACGTGCACTGATACACATGTACTAGATAGTACATTTTTTTCTCTCTTTATAGTATTACTTGTTGTGTTTAACCCAATAGGTTCTGAAACCAAGTATTGAAAAAGTGAAAGGAGAGCTTCCACTTATCGAAAATCCATATTTCATTGATCAAGATGAACGCCAGTAAGAGATGGATGTCTATCGTAATCTTGTATATACTGTTCATATTTTTTTGTCGGGCATTATTCCTTCTTTTGATTATTTTGCTGTACAAATCTAAAAAGTGTGCCCTTCCATGTAATCAACATTTTGTTTTATAAATGCAACTTGATGAACTAATTCCTAATACATAATATACATGGTAAATGAGACGTTATGACTTGGCATAGAAATAGAAACTCAAAGATTACATTTGTATACACAATTCCAACGTGAAATAATTTTGACATCAAATATGTGCACCGTTATAATATGGATATGTAATGATGTTTTGCATAAATAATGTGTATTATGTATCAGTGACATGGGATTGGATAACTACATTATAAATAAGGACTGTGTCGTATAACGAATAATATATTTTAATGATATATCGGTAACTATACAACATCAGTATGAGTGGTACTAGACCACTACGTGATAATATTACAACCCGTGGGGGTAATGTCCATTTCTACTTTATTGTACATAATTTAAATGGTATGAGTGGTACTAGACCACTACAGGATAATATTAGAACCCGTGGGGGTAATGTCCATTTCTACTTTATAGCACATACTCTAAATGGTAATACCGAATAGTATGGATGACTTGGTATAATGCATGTGTGAGCAGGTCCCGCATGCGTTTCGGATACTTATACAATACATGAGTATAGTATTATCTTATTTGTCACCTAGTTTCAAATAATCTTACTTTGAACATTGACCAGAACCATTGTATGCATGATTATTATATTTTATTTATATTTTCTTGATTTATTGCATCATTGATGACATAGACATATCATGGTCATGATAACTTTATTTAAAGTACTATGACAGTACCATTTCCTATTATTATGATTTAATTGTCATTATGCATTACTCGTTGGGTTTAACTTCTTAGATTCCAAACTCAGGTTTTGTTAAGAAAGGAGAATTTATCCCCAGAAAGGATCCACATTTCATCAAGTAGGGCGAATAATAGTAACGGTTGAGCCTCACCTTGGCAGTATTGTATTTTGTTGTTCATTTTTTTTCTTTTGATATATATATTAGGACAATGTGCCTTTTATATAGTTAACTTCATATGAATGAAACTTTCTTTCCCTTTATCAACATGTTATTGATAAATTTGATGTGACAGTGATTACAGTTTTTACAAAATCTTATACCTGTAGAGTAGACTTGTAATTCATGGTAATGCACTCCATTTTTAATCAACTGAAAATGGGAGTATTACTATTTCGAAGAGAGTTTGTGAAAAATTGAGTAATGACTGAGATAGGAAATCGTCCCATTGGAGGGCTCAATTAAAGTAAACCTGAGTGGTACTTTCATTAATTTATTTTATTTAATTTTTTGGTTCCAAAATTTCAAGCAGAGATTGAAATATATTAACAACTTCATGGACAGTCTAGCTTGTGGCCGCCGAACAATTTCTAAAATTGTTCAACACCTTCGAGTTGAAAGGTTTTCAAAATGTTCGACTATCAGGAGCCAGATGATCTTCAATTTGTTCAACTCCTTATAGCCCGACTGAACAAAAAAGTTTATTTTTGTTGTCTCGAATAAGAACCTATGTGTTTGTGCATGCGTGTGCATGTGTGCTTGTGCGTGTGTGAACAAGTGAGCATATGCTTGCTTATAATAACTAAACAAAGTTGCTAGAATCACTATTTTATCAATAAGTAACTAGCAACAATATTATCGTTCTTATGAGTTGGCTGGGCCAGTCCATACCTGATGCACGCTCATGAATTCTGACATATCAATGAGTCGAGTATTGTCACTCAAAAAATTATCGAATAAGACTTAAAGCGTTGTATCAAATGGAAACATTATTAGCATTGCACTATATTGTTTATACACTAAAATATATTAATTATATGATATTTGATTTTTTTTTTTTTTTTTTTTAGCTTTTCTTACTCAGATGTTACAAGTTTATATGTTATGAGGGTGCGTAACGATCATAATATATTGTGTTTAATATATAACCTTTTTTTTTTTTTTTGCTTTGAACGTGTTCTCCTCTTATATTACAAGCTAACCAAATATGAAACAAGTTTTTTGCAACCAAAAATCATTTATATATATATAGATGCACGCTGACCAGTACATTACATGGTCTGCGTATGCACTTAGATCAATAAGTAATATGGTTGGATTGCAGTAGTCGACCAAAGGCTTTGAGGGGCTCCAGAAACTCGTAATCATATTCGGGGGCAAAAAATTATGGTAACCACAATTAAACAATCCAATTTGCAAATAAAACAAAAACTTCGATAAAATTTGGAAATAAACAATCGGTTTCTTCAAAAACAAGAAAACAATAAGATGATGTAAGAGGATATCTGATTCTCTCATATTTGTAAAAAAAACATAAGAGAAATGTTAAACACCGAAATCTAAATATACGAGAAGTTGCTATCTAAAAATTCATTAAAACATAATATATTACAACTTCCTCAGAATACAAATAGATTTATGTTAGGCATGAGATTGTTGTTATTTCAACGTCCACTTGGACGTTTTTTAATAGGTTTCCGTAGTGTACATGGGGATTGCCTCATCCAAGATGACGTCCTTCATAAATCTATTCTTTCATCTCCAAAACAATTCCAATCTTCACCGACACAGAGTATAGTAACTTCTGACGCGATCCTCATAATTTGGATGAAAGAAAGCGGAACATCTTTTATGTACTTTAAATGCTACCTCACGATAGACACAGTTAAAGATGTTATAAGCTAGCTAGATATTAAATTAGGCAATATATATATATATATATATATATATATATATATATATATATATATATATACTTTAAGTAGCGCCACATGTAATAATTTTATTGGACAACCTAAGCGACGGTGAAGGAACTCCCTTCACCGCCGGTGTATTTTCCGTTTCCTCATATATATATATATATATATCTGTGTGTGTGTTTTTGATTAGATGTTAAACTGTCCTACTAACCTCGCCGATCGAGATCAATGGGAGCTTGTAATTAGCTAAATCTATATAATTAGCTAAATCATATAATTTGCTAAATTCGATAAACATTTGATTTATGAAATATTAAATGGTAAGCAGAAAAAAGAAAAAAAAAAAGTTTATTGAGAATTCTGTAGGAAGCAAGTACATATTAAATGTAATAACAAATTACTCAGAACATCATGTACCTAGAGGAAAAGAAAAATTGCCAAAACTTTGATAGTAGTTGCTTCAGATACATAGGCCATAACTGAATCTTCAAATGAATTGATTTATTCAATTTATTAAGATCATGCCTATATTGTTAATAATCAATGCAAATACATCTTAAGAACATGGCTTCAAATATATATATATATATATATATATATATATATATATATATTACTGTAAATGAGCCGCCAGCTAAGGAAAAGTTACATGAGCTAGTGGCAAAATTATAATGATCCAATGATTTTTCTTCATATTTTTTTAACAATCACTATCTCTACCTCTTTAACTTATTTCGGATTAAATTTCATAAAGTTTGGATTTCATTTAACCTTGATCAAGTGCATAGAAAATGTTTTATTCATTCAAAACTGTTAATTTTGTGTTAGCTTGATGGAGGACCAAATCAAAACAAAAATCCAAGAAGTTGAGTATGAGTGATCCCTAGGAGGTCGAGATCATAATCCAAAAGAAAATTTTTTAAAAAATTATTGGAGATAGTGATAATGAACTACAGCTCAGATAACTTGCGTGAGTTGCCAGCTCATTTCCATTTTTCTCATATATATATATATAATATATATATATATAGAGAGAGAGAGAGAGAGAGAGAATCAAAATTGACATTTAGAAAAATTATACATAAATAAAATTCAAGGATAGGGTTAAGATTTCTGACTCCGATCCGTGACCATGGTGGGCGTTGGAATACGATGGAGTGGAGGAGGGGGCTTGAGGAGAGCCAAGAGGACAAAGGGGGAATAGAGATTGGGACGTGGCAGGGGCATTGGACGGGGTGTGAAGGAGCATTGGGGGAGCTTTGAGGGCGGACAGGGGCGAACGAGAAAGGATTGAGAGATGAGAGGACATTTAAGGCCTGGGATAGTTTTTGTAGAATAATGAGTGTCCTAAAATTAGTAATAATCAAAGCTCTTAAATTTTAAAACGGATATCCTTAGTAATTTGATGGGTGCTTGTTGAAGCCCTAAAAATAAATATCTTACCTTCTATTTGACTCCTACATGTAATGTGGGAAAATGGAAGTGAACTTTCATGGGTTAGTGAAGTAGAAGTTGCCATTAAATACAAGTCAACCAAATAAACTTGTATTTTCTTTCCAAAAACAACCCAAAAAGAAGTTCGAATCCCACCAATTTATGTCATTTAATCAAGATAGTAGAAAAATATAAAATAGTGAAGCCAACAACTTAACTACAACCTGCAGTACACTCCGCACAATCTAATTGTGGATATTCTCTCGATCGTTTTACTAAATTTGGGTCCCTCCCAACTTGAAATAATGGATTTTTAAGATTTTTCTTTTCCTCTGGGACTTGTGCACTTAGATAAGGAGAGGGGTCTGCAGAGAAATCAATGCTTGCTGGGGGGGTGTGTGTCTATATATATATATGAGGAAACGGGAAATACACCGGCGGTGAAGGGACTTCCTTCACCGCCACTTAGGTGGCCCAATAAAATTATAATACGGGGCGTCATTCAAGGTAACAAATAAATGAATTCTTTTAAATGACACCACGTGTAATAATTTTATTGGGTCACCTAAGCGGCGGTGAAGGAAACTTCCTTCACCGCCGGTGTATTTCCCGTTTTCTCTCTCTCTCTCTCTCTCTCTCTCTCTCTATATATATATATATATATATATATATATATATATATGTATATACATATATATGGAATACTGTAGATGAGCCACCAGCTCAGGAAAAATTATGTGAGTTAGCGGTAAAAATATAGTAATCAAATGATTTTCTTTAAATTTTTTCTACAATTAGAATCTCCGTCTCTTTAATTTTAGTAAGATTAAATTTAAGAAATTTTGGAGTTCATTTGCACTTTGATCAATCAGATATAAAATATTTACTCATTGAAAATCATTAAAATTTGTGTCAACTTAAGAATGATCAAATCAAAATTAAAACCCAAAAAATTGGGTATGAGTGAACTCTAAGAGTCGAGATCATAATCCAAAAGAAAAATTCTTAAAAAAATTATTAGAGATAGCGGAAATGAGTTGCAGCTTAGGTAACTTGTGTGAGCTGTCAGCTCATTTTCATTTTTCTCATATATATATATATATATATATATATATATAGTAAACGAAAAATTTACCGTCGGTAAAGGGAGTTCCTTCACCGCCGTTTAGGTAGCCCAATATAATTATTACACATGGTGTCACTCAAAGAACGGTTAAGAGAGTTCTTTTATTTATTACTTTAAGTGACGATACGTGTAATAATTATATTGGGTCACTTAAGCGGCGGTGAAGGAACTCCTTTCACCGCCAGTGAATTTACCGTTTTCTCATATATATATATATAGAGAGAGAAAGAGAGATGGGGGGAGAGAGAGAGAGAGAGAACGGGAGGAGAGCTGTCAGCTCAGATTTCTCCTAAGCTGATGCCATGTGGCGATCTCCCATTCGCCGAAAACAATTTATTTAAAATCTTAATCTATTTATTTCTGAGAAGTGAGAAGCAGGAAAAATCTGAAGCAAAAAAATGGCTTGGGGTTTGTTTTTTGCAAAAAACCATTCCCAATTAGTTTATAACGAGGACTCTTCCTCGATCCCTCTCTCTCTCTCTCTCTCTCTCTCTCTCTCGATTCGCCCTCTTCCTTGATCTCTCTTGATGCAAATAATGGCTTGACTACAAAGGAGCCAGTTCAAGTTCCAACTGGGCCAGTTACAAGAGCACAAGGAAAGAAGTTCAAAGATGCACTTAATGGGCTGATTTAAGAGCTTTGAGCTCAAGCAAATTTGTGGAGGCCCATTGAGAATGGTTCACGAGTTCAACAAAGATGCATCAATATGATTCAACTAGTAGAAAAGATGCATCAATATGATTCAACTAGTAGAAGAATCTGGTCAAAATTGATTGTTTTCTTTTATTTTATTTCTAGAACTTTCCTTGTATTGATCAGCAAATTAAGGGGCTAATTGTTTCCTTTTGTTTTATTTCTATTTATTAAACTTTTCTTGTATTGATTAGCCAAATTAAGGAACTGATTGTTTCCTTTTGTTTTGTTTCTATTTCTAGAACTTTCCTTGTAGGAAACTTTTCATGTATTTTTTTAGCCTATAAAAAGGCGTCTAATGGAATAGAAGGGAGACAGTTTACAGATAATTGGTGAGTTTATTCTCTTTGGTTCTTTGAAGGACTATTCGAACTTATCGGAATTCTTTCGTGGCATTCATCATCGACTTATCAAACGGCTTTCCACTACCGTTTGTGGCGTCTTCCTTATACCAAGGTTCTTGCTTCGCATTAAACAATGGGTTGAGATCAATTATACCAAGGTTCTTATTTTTGCTGAAGCAACGGGTCGAGGTCTCCCATCCAAACCTGATCGAGAACGTTCTTGGATTTTCTCCTTTTCTTCTACGGGTCTCGTTATTCTTGACGGAGTTCGCATCATTTGGTATCGGAGCCAAGAATTTCTCGTCTCAGGTTTACCTATCCCATTTAAATTTAGTTTCCTTTTCTTATCTAGCCAAATTTCTTTCTTCTATCTCATTCGAAATCTTGTTCTGTTATTAACGAAAGAAAGAATCTGAAAAAAAAATCTGAAAAAAAAGATCCGAAAAAAAGATCCAAAAAAAAAGATCCAAAAAAAAAGAAGGTAAAAAAAGGGAGTAAAAAGATTCTCTTTCGTTTGTTTCCAATAAGCCCGAAAATCTCCTCACCCCAAAGACCAAAATTTTTTTTTTGGAAATTTTGCTGAATTATACTTTGAAAATCTAATCACTCATATCTCTTGTTTTCTTACCTTTTGAACCTGAATTCCCTTGGTAAGTTCTTCGTGAATTATTGTTGGAATTTTGAATATTGTTCGAATAGTTTCAAAAGAACTGAAAGAGGATTATCGAGAGGAAAAAGGCAAGAGTGGTGAGCATATTAGAGGGTAAAAACCGATTATACTGAGTGAAACACGAGTAGAATAGAGTGAATCATTCTTTGAGTGAAAACACGTGAGAGAGTTTGTGAGCTCATTTCCTTTTTCTTTGTTGTTTTCTAACTTTGATTTGCAGCAATCATTTCTCACAACAGTGAAAAGAGCATCACCGAAGGTGCTACAGAGATGGTTGACCCAAAATTGCTCATGGAAGCCATAATGAGTGAGATGAGGCTGTGATGAGGTTAGAATTGGAGGAGGTACATGAGCGGATTGATCGGATGGAGAATACACATTTGGAGCAGCCACAAAACACTCATAAGGTGTATAGGAGGGAAAGAGTTCAACATCGGGGAGTGAGAGATGAAGATGGAGAGTATTATGGGGCTGATTTTGATGAAGAAGAAGATCGGGGTTCATTTGTTGGTAATAGGAGATATGGAGGGCGGTTTAGGAATCGGAAAGATAACAATTTGGCTAGTATTAAGATGATGATTCTAGCATTTCAAGGAAGAAACAGCCCCAAAGCTTATCTTGAGTGGGAGAAAAAGGTGGAGTTAGTGTTCGATTGCCACAACTACTCTGAGATGAAAAAAGTAAAACTTGCTACCATTGAGTTTTCTGACAATATTATTGTGTGGTGGGATCAATTAGTATTGAACATGAGGCGAAATAGGGAACGACCGGTTGAGACATGGGAAGAGATGAAAATAGTGATGAGCAAGCAGTTTGTGCCCAGCCATTACTACCGGGAGTTGTACAATAAATTGCAAATGCTTCGACAAGGTAACCGGAGTGTGGAGGATTATCATCAAGAGATGGAAATTGCTATGATCCGAGCTAATATCGAAGAAGACCGAGAGGGTACTATGGCTAGGTTCTTGAATGGCTTGAATCAAGAAATTCATGACGGGGTGGAGATGCAGCATTATGTGGAATTAAAAGATATGGTGCACATGGCCATCAAGGTGGAGCAACAACTCAAGAGGAGAGGTGGTACACGTGCATCCCATAATTCGGGTTTTTCCCCATGGAAACCGAGTCATGTAAATAAAGAGGAGAAACCAGCTGCAAAACCTAAATTCGAGCCAAAATAAGAGACAACCAACCATGGCACTCAAGGTAAATTTGACCCTTCCACTTCTCGAAATTGTGACATTAAGTATTTTAAATGTCAAGACAGGAGTCACATAGCAAGTCAATGCCCGAACAAAAGAGTCATGGTAATAAGGGATAATGGAGAGATCGAAACCGACGACGAGTCCGATACCGACTCTATGCCACCATTGGAGGACGTAGATGAAGAAGAATATACAGTTCAAGGTGAATTGTTGGTGTCAAGAAGACTTCTAAGGTTGCAAGCAAAAGAAATTGAAAAAGTGCAGCGGGAGAACATCTTTCATATTAGGTGCTACGTCAAAGACAAGGTATGTAGTATGATTGTTGATGGAGGAAGTTGTACTAATGTTGCAAGCACAACCTTGGTGGAGAAATTAGGACTGCCCACACTGAAACATTCTAGGCCGTACAAGTTACAATGGCTAAATGATAGTGGCGAGGTAAAGGTGAATAAGCAAGTTTTGGTTTCATTCCACATCAAAAAATTTGAAGATGAAGTTTTGTGTAATATAGTTCCGATGCAAGCTGGACATTTGCTATTAGGCCGACCGTGGCAATTCGATCGGAAAGTTAAACACGATGGCTTCACCAACAAATACTCGTTCGTGCTCAACTAAAAACCCATCACTCTTGTGCCAATGACACCAAAACAAGTTTATGAAGATCAAGTGAGGTTGCAAAAAGAGAGTGATGAAAAAAAAGAGAGTGATCAAAAGAAAGAGAGTGAGCAAAAGAAAAAGAGTGAAAATCAGAGAGTGGCCGAGCAAAATGAGAGAGAAAAAGAAAATCAAAATTCAGTTATTGAGAAAAAATCAGAGAGAAAATAAAATAATTTCTATGCAAAAGTGAGTGAGATTAAGCGAGCAATGTTTTCAAATCAGCCGATGATTGTACTTTTGTACAAAGAGGCATTTTTAAATACTAACGAATTTGATCCTGCTTTGCCCAGTTCTTTTGTTTCTCTTTTGTAGGAATTTGAGGACGTCTTTCCCGAGGAAACACCACATGGATTACCACCGATTCGTAGGATTGAACATCAAATTGATTTTGTTCCCGATACGACAATTCCAAACCGACCAGCCTATAGGAGCAATCCCGAGGAGACAAAGGAGCTTCAACGGCAGGTAAGTAAGTTGTTAGAGAAGGGGTCTGTGAGGGAGAGCATGAGTCCGTGTGCTGTTTCGGTTTTACTTGTACCTAAGAAAGATGAGACCTGGAGAATGTGCGTTGATTGCCGAGCCATCAACAATATAACGGTAAAGAATCGTCATCCTATTCCTCGCTTAGATGACATGTTAGATGAGTTGCATGGTTCTTATGTGTTCTCTGAGATTGATTTAAAAAGTGATTATCATCATATTAGAATGAAAGGAGATGAATGGAAAACTGACTTTAAAACAAAATATAGTTTGTATGAATGGTTAGTTATGCCTTTTGGGTTGACTAATACACCAAGCACTTTTATGAGACTTAGGAATCATATTTTGTGAGCATTTATAGGCAGGTTTGTTATTGTCTATTTTGATGATATACTCATTTATAGCAAAAACTTGGCTGATCATGCCGTATATTTGAAATCAGTTTTAGATGTGCTTTGGAAAGAAAAGTTATTTGCTAACCTGAAAAGTGTACTTTTTGCACCGATAAGCTTGTATTTTTAGGATTTATTGTTAGTGCACAGGTTATACAGATTGATGAAGAGAAGGTATGTGCAATCCGAGAGTGGCCGAGTCCCACAAGTGTAAGCAATGTTCGTAGTTTTTATGGATTTGCTAGTTTTTACCGGCGGTTTGTGAAGGACTTAAATAGCATAGTCGCAGCACTTACCGAAGTGATAAAGAAGAACGTCGAATTTAGATGGAGAGAAGAACAAGAGAAGGCGTTTCAGCTAATCCAAGACACGTTAACCAACGCCCCCTTTTTGTCTTTACCTAACTTTTCTAAAACATTTGAGATTGAATGTGATGCTTCAGGTATTGGCATAGGCGCAGTTCTTATACAGGAGGGACGACCAATTGCTTACTTCAGCGACAAATTAAGCAGGGCAACATTAAATTACCTGACTTATGACAAGGAGTTGTATGCATTGGTTCGACCTTTGGAGACATGACAACACTACCTATGGCCTAAAGAGTTCGTGATTCACACTGATCATGAGTCCTTGAAACACTTGAAGGGCCAACACAAGCTAAATAAAAAGCATGCTCGTTGGGTAGAGTTAATTGAGACATTTCCATATGTTATCAGGTATAAGTAAGGTAAGGAGAATGTGGTCGCCGATGCACTTTCTCGTAGGTATGCATTACTCTCTACACTTGATGCAAAATTGCTTGGTTTTGAACATATTAAAAGTTTATACATTGATGACCATGAATTTTGTGAAGAGTATCGGGCTTGTGAGAAAAACGCTTGTGGTAAGTTCTTTAGACATGATGGGTTCTTATTTCGAGAAAATATATTATGTGTGCTTAACTGTTGTTTGAGGGATTTGTTAGTATAGGAATCCCATGGAGAGGGATTAATGGGACATTTTGGGGTTGCTAAGACTTTAGCTATTTTGCAGGAACACTTCTATTGACCACACATGAAACGAGATATTGAGCGAATTTGTGATAGATGTGTCACATGTAGGCAAGCTAAATCCAGAGTATAACCCAACGGTTTGTATACTCCTTTGCCCATTCCTAGTGAGCTTTGGATTGACATTTCAATGGACTTTGTGTTAGAATTTCCTAGGACTAAACGTGGAAGAGATTCGATTTTTGTGGTTGTGGATAGATTTTCTAAGATGGCACACTTTATTCCATGTCACAAAACGGATGATGCTTCGCATGTTGCTGATTTGTTTTTTAGGGAGATTGTGAGATTGCATGGCATGCCTAGAACTATTGTTTCGAATAGAGATGCTAAATTCTTGAGCTACATTTGGAAGACTTTATGGTGTAAACTAGGTACCAAGCTTTTATTTTCTACTACTTGTCACCCACAAACTGATGGTCAAACCGAAATAGTAAATAGAACTTTGTCTACTTTATTGAGGGCAATAATTAAAAAGAACATCAAAATATGGGAAGAGTGTTTCCACATGTTGAGTTTGCTTATAATAGATCTATTCATTCTGCTACTAAATTCTCACCGTTTGAAATTGTTTATGGGTTTAATCTTTTGACTCCATTGGATTTATCTCCATTACTTGTTTCTGAGCGTGTTAATTTTGATGGAAAGAAAAAGGCTGATTTTGTTAAGCAGATACATGAGAAGGCAAGGCTCAATATTGAGAGAAGAACGGAGCAGTATGCAAAACAAGCCAACAAGGGGCGTCACAAGCTTGTTTTTGAACCTGGAGATTGGGTGTGGTTGCATATGAGAACAGAGAGATTTCCGGCGCAAAGACATTCCAAACTACTTCCAAGAGGGGATGGTCGTTTCAAAATTCTAGAGCGCATCAATGACAACGCTTACAAGTTAGATTTGCCCGGTGAGTACAATGTTAGTGCTACTTTTAATAGTATTGATTTGAGTCATTTTGATGCAGGTGATGATTTGAGGGCAAATTCTTTTCAAGAGGAGGGAAATGATGCAAATAATAGCTTGACTACAAAAGAGCCTGTTCAAGTTCCAACTAGGCCGGTTACAAGAGCACAAGGAAAAAATTTCAAAGATACACTTAATGGGCTGATTCAAAAGGTTTGGGTTCAAGCAAATTCGTGGAGGCCCGTTGAGGATGGTTCACGAGTTCAATAAAGATGTATCAATATGATTCAATTAGTAGAAGAATCTGGTCAAAATTGATTGTTTCCTTTTGTTTTATTTCTAGAACTTTTCTTGTATTGATCAGCAAATTAAGGGGCTGATTGTTTCTTTTTGTTTTGTTTTTATTTCTTAAACTTTTCTTGTATTGATCAGCCAAATTAAGGGGCTGATTGTTTCCTTTTATTTTATTTCTATTTCTTGAACTTTCCTTGTAGGAAACTTTCCTTGATTTTTTTTAGCCTATAAAAAGGCATCTAATGGAATAGAAGGGAGACAGTTTACAGATAATTGGTGAGTTTATTCTCTTTGGTTCTTTGAAGGACTATTCGAACTTATCGGAATTCTTCTATGGTTTTCATCATCAACTTATCAAACGGCTTTCCACTATCGTTTGTGGCGTCTTCCTTATACCAAGGTTCTTGCGATGCATTAAACAACGAGTTGAGATCAATTATACCGAGGTTGTTATTTTTGTTGAAGCAACGGGTCGAGGTCTCCCATCCAAATCTGATCGAGAACGTTCTTGGATTTTCTCATTTTCTTCTATGGGTCTCGTTATTCTTGACGGGGTTCGCATCACCTCTCTCTCTCTCTCTCTCCCGTTTCGATCCGATCCCTCTCTCTCTCCCGATTCGATCCCTCTCTCTCTCTCCCGATTCGATCCCTCTCCCTCTCTCTCTCTCTCCCGATTCGATCCCTCTAGCAATATCCTATTTCTCTCCCGATCCGAACCCTCTCCCTATTCCTCAATTTGGCCCTCTCCCGATTGGAAGCCCTCTTCCTCGATCCATCTCTCTCTCTCCTCTCAACTCTGTAATGTAATCTTCTGATGCAATGCAACAAAAGGATGAATCTGAAGAAGAGATCTTTTCCTCTCCTTTGTCTATCTCTCAGTCATTTACAGTGTTAGTATTAGTATTAGTAATGGCATTGATGATGAAGACTCATCCCCAGGTGCATGGGCACCGATGTGTGATGGCCGTGCAATTACAATCGCAGTTGAGCAATTCCAATGCATGAAAGAATGAAAGATGAGATGTGTCTCTATGCCTTTATAGCTACATTTTCCTACAATTGTAATTGGTTTACTTTTGTGTTGTGAACGTGAGAGGAAAAGGATCTGGTTTGGATTGGCAAGTGGGCTCTCACATCAAGAAGCTCAAGGATTCAATCCGAGCAATCTATATCACCTTGGCGCTAAACAACATTAATCAAAAACGTCTAAAAACTTAGAAGAACAACCAACAACATGCGAACACATACCAGACACGGCACTTCTTACCCTTCTCATTGCACTGGTTGTCATTGTATTGTGTCGAGTCATCTTTGTGTCGGCGTGTCCATGTTTGTGCTTCTTCACTTATTAGATGTGACACTTTCTTGCTTTCTCATTGTTGCTCTATGTGTGCCATTCTAAACTTGCTCTGTGTCGCATCATTTCCATTCATGTTTGTCTCAATATGTATGTGTCATTACTTCTAGCTTATCACCTAAGTAATTATACACATCCGTATCGTGTCTGTATTTCTAAGTAATTGTACACCTCAATTGTTTGAGGGGTTTGAATTATAACTAGTGTGGATATCAGTGCCTGTCCAATGGAATTGAAAAGGGCAGGGCCACCATTTACAACATGCCACCTAGTAGTAAGCAATGAGAGACACCATGAAGAAAACTGCCAACAACTTCAAAAGGTTGCTATGGCTACATAATAAAAAGTCAGGGTGAGCCATGATTCATATGGCAAAAACACATGCATCACTGTAGACACCAGAATGAGAGGCATCAGCATCACACTGCTAGGGGGGGTCCAATAACATTGACTAAGATTCCAAGCAAATGAAAACTTAAGATCAGATATATGTCCAGACACAAAGATGCTTTCAGAGTATTATTTAGATTATAATTGTTGGCAGTAGAAGAATATACCAGAGGAACCAAGAACAATTTACTGCAACAAAAAGATTTGCTACCGACATTCAACAAATAGATTATACTATCAGTTCATTAGACAAACTAAAAACTGGTAGTTAAGCATCAAATCTTTTTCAGATGCAACACATCTTCATGGACGGGAATATTTTTGCTAATACTACATGTACTGGAAATGTGATAGTGGGGAATACAATGTACAAAGGTTAAGATAATGAATGCAAGGCATTACTGATTTTCTCTCCTTTATATATAGGACATGTAATTATGTAAAACAAATGTTCATTCTAGTAAAGCAGTAGTAGGCTGTCAGCTCAGGTTTTTTTTGAGTTGACGCCCCTTCCTTAGGAGCTGCTGTTCCCTTCCCTTCGCCTTCCTCCTGAATCCCTTGAATGAATCTGTCGTAGTTCGTTGGCTCGCTGGACTTTAATGGCCGCTGGCCTAGTACCTGAACCAAGTCGTCCTGGTGGAGTACCTCCTTCTCAAGCAGCAACTCGACAATCTTGCCACATGGTCCTGTGCTCTGTGATCAACTCCAACGTCTTATCGTATGCTTTGGCGGCCCATTCCCTTACCTCACCGTTAATGATGGCTCCGGTCTTGCTGCTATAGGACTTGCCCATCTCGAAAGTATCCTCTCTGTGGGAAGGACAGGAGTCCAACCTTGTCACTGAAACCTTAGGCTGCAACTTGAGCATAGGTCATCTTGGTCACTTTCTCCAAGCCATTTTGTGCTCCAGTTTGAAATCTTCCACAATACGACCTGCACACATGAAGAAAAGTTAGTTTCATGGTCTATTTGGGGGTACTCACTAGATAATTGGATTGGTTTGAGATGACAAATTTATATGATTTAGTTATTTGAGCAAAATTTCCAAGCCAAGATACATGTTTCTTTGCGTTCCAAGTCAAGATATAGCAGAACATAGAACTACCATAAATTTGAGGTTATTCACTGCTTGAAATCTAAAAACAGTTAGTGGAAACCTATTGCAAATCCTTACCAGCAAAATTTCCAAGTCAAGAACACAGAACATAATGGAAACCTATTGCAAATCCTTTCAAGTTCGGGGAGGGATGTGAATGAGACCGTATCTAAAATAAACTAAAATCTAAAAACAAAATATTGAGAGACAAAAGTAAACTGCCTATAACATAAAAATATTTAGCAATATTCTTTAACAGTATACAGTTTGTTATAACTCAAACCTGATTCCTCTTTTATTCACTGCTTGAAGTTATACGAGTCTGATTCTTCAGTTGCCCCAAAATGTATAGGCTGCATAATAGAGCATTCAACTATACAGGCCATATTACTCAATTCATTGGTGGATGAAATAACACAAAGTCCATAGCCCCTTAAAACACAAAAATGTTTATGAATACACTTTATTTTATTCATAAATGAGAGCGTCTATTTATTCACTAAATATTAACAATACAAAAACCTTCAAAACTAAATACTTCATTTTACTCCCAAAAGACACTTATAAAATTATCCATCTCCTGTTTCTTGGCATCTGCAACAAAATTTTTAACAAAGTTATGAGAAATAATAAATTTACTAGTAAAGAGATGTATACTATATCAATTAGTAAATGAACATACTATGTAATGTTTAGAAACTTGAAGAACTATGAATGAGAAATAACAGTGTAAAAAACCACTATTTGCCTCCATCTGCAATTATAAACAAATAATTCAAAAGAGGAAACTTAGTAAAAATTAAGAACTAGTATGGATTTTAAAAAAAAAGTGCAAAATTAGATGCACCGTGCTATTTTATTTGGCCATTACCTATTGGATTAGTGCAACTAGTTTTACAGTGACCTAATTGATGACATCTGCTGCATGTCCTTTTCTTTATTTCTTTTGCATCTTGCTCTTTCTCAGCTCCAAGCTTTAATCTACTGAGTATCTTTGGACGACCCTTAGTTTTTGCTTGTGATCTGAGGATTTTTCTCAATAGTATCTGAATGTGTTGTATTAGATCCAAACTGGTTTGTAGTTTCAACCCGCTCCGCATCTTTAACATTCACTTTTTTTTCTGCCTTCTCCATTAAGTTAGATAACTCTCTAGATTCTCTAGGAGAGTAGGTGAGTAAATTGCCATCTCTAATACACTGTTAAATTTTGCTCTAAGAGCCCAAGAACGCAAGATACACATTTGCTCTTCGTTGTTATGTATGCTTCTTCCTATTAACACATTAGCAGCACTAATATTTCGATGCCTTGCAGCCGTTGTCCATCTATGTAGAATATAATATTTCGGAATTTTTATTATCTGTTTCAGTATCATAATGTGAAGTATATGTCGACATAATATGCCCTCACTCTCAAACATTGCACATGTACATGTGACTTTCAATTCTTCATTCTGATTATAAGCAACATTCTCCCATTTACTCCTATCATCTGAGTGAGAACCAACACTGTAATAACTGAAGCTTCTTTTTCAATATTATCATGAAATAGAGATCCACATTTTTTAAGCCCGTCTTGAAATCTATTAAAATAGCCCTCGTATATAATTCTCCTACTTGAATCTCAATTGGATGATGTAAATGCATAATAGGCTTTGTCTCTATTGAAGCAAAGTCTTCATTCAGTTCTTCTGCACGATGACAAAGCACTGCCTTATCATATTGTTGCACAAAATCTGATAACATAGTTTGAGAATTAACATACGTATCAAAGAAAGTATTGATACTCTCGCTACGCTGGCTTGATGTCATTCCTACAAAGAAAGTATCTTTTAAATAACATGAAACCCAATGTCTCCGTTTCTTATACATAGTCTGTAACCAACCTTCATCATCCTCTTTTATATTGAATTTATCTCTAAGCTTCTCCCAGTATTGGATACAAGTTTCTATTGTCTTACTATAGCGCCAACTATTAAAATAGCCTTCGAACTCTACCCCATAAAGCCTTTGTAATGATATTAACAGCAATATGAAAACCAAGGTGCCAATTGCAATATCGGTGTCGAGTGTTTGGAAAAACAATCTGAATTGCATTGCATATAGCTTTATCTTGATCGATGATAATAGGAAGTGGCGTTATTCCATTCATACACTTTAACCATTCATTAAACAACCACACAAATGTGTCTTCTTCCTCATCTGCTAGTAGTGTACAACCAGACAAGCTCGACTGTCTGTAATGGTTAACACCTGTAAATGGAGCAAATGGTAGAGCTAACTTATTAGTTCTATATGTGACATAAAAAATGACGACATCACTGAGCTTTAAAAATGAGGCTTTGGACCATCCGTCTGCCCAAAATACGCTTCTCATTGTCCCTGTACTATCTAATTCAATTGCAAAATAAAAATCCGGATCATATGTTCTTTTCTCTAGAAATTGATAAATCACCGATACGCATTCATTACCCATATTATTCTTTCTATGTTTTCTTATATGATCACTAACTTGTTGCGGTGTAATGGTTTCTTCCTAACTCCCACTTGCAACATTTAGTACTCGCGAAATTGTAGATAGATTGAGCCCTATATCCTGTAACTTATCCATAACATCTTGGCAATCTCTGGTTCGATGCAACTTCCTATGAGAATAATGACGTGTAATCTTATCTGGGCTGGTCAACTCATGATTTGTATGCTCACTAACAAATTTACTTACCAACCATGTATTTGTTTTGGTCCGATTAACACGCAACCTAGCTTTGCAACCTACTCTTGTGTCCCTTCGACGATTAATTTCTTGTCTATATTCTCTCTTATCATGTAGAGATTTTTTGCCTTCCTTATTACACAGAAATGTTTTGCATATGAGCTCTCATGTTTTTCTAGAGTGATTGCTCGAACTAATGCGTACACTAATCCTTTGACTTTGGCATACGCATTATAAAAATTGTAAGCAGCAATATACGTGGGAAATTCCATCCCTACCCGTGGTTCCACACTATTATGGTTACCATCATCACTATTATTAACATTATTAATGTCCTCAAAAGCGGTTTCCACACTTTCACCATCACTAGATATACTTCTGTCTGAACTATTGGACACCAACCTATCCATATGAACATCAGTTGTCTCGGATATGACCTAGAAGAATGTTATTTTAGAGGTAACATCAAAATATCATACAACTATATACTTAATTTTTTAAACTTTTGAAAAACAGTAAGTAAAATATAAATAGAAAATCCATTTCACATATGTATTTATACCTATTATGTTGTATACTACATAGACCCTCTCATGAAAATTGTAAACAAAGTCAACTTAGAAACCAAAAAGAAGAAGCAAATAATAGATTATTTGTTAAATCATACTTTCCCCATAGACAATGGATTACACATATAATAATAGCAACCAAGACTTTATCTATCATATCATAGATTTTCAGGAAAACATTAACATTTTCAATTTTAATGGCACGAAAAATCGTGCCTAAAGTATTCATTATGTGTTGTTTTCATAAAAAGATACTTAGAAAGATAAATATGATATGGTTCTTGCTCATACACCCACAAGTGAGTTTACCTACTATAACTCATCAATGCCAAAGTTGATAGCAAACTAATCTTATACTCAAAAGTAATTGTAAAACTCATGAAGTTAAATCAAAAGTCAAGAAATGTTGATAATTCTATTAAACAAAGGAAAAATACCAAGTTTACTGAAGAAACTCATAAATAGAACTTATGCCAAAAAATCCTGACTTTGCTAGATTAATATTCTATATGTTAGTACTCAATAAATAATTGAAGTGTTTCTTTCTATAGTATTGTAACGCCCCATTTTCTGGAGAGATATGAAAACGGAGTGCGTTACCGGCAGGCACGTATAAGTCAACGTGCACGAGGCCTATAAATATGTAAAAGAAGAAATGAATTGAACTAAATACTAGTCATCTACCAGGATCTTGGACGTTAGTCTACTTGTATATAAAAGAGAAGATATACATGTCTAAAACAAAAAGCAATAATTAGGTACTGATACAGAAGTTGGGAATTAAGCCCTCAAAAGAGGTATACATACCAAACCCAAAAATACAAAAAGTGGAGGCCTAAGAATCTACTGCTGCTCGGCCTGCTCCAGAAAGTACGGGTCGTGCGATGCGGATCCTTGCTCACATGCTTAGTACCTGAGCGTGTGGAGAAACTCATGGTCAAACCCGGTAAGTAAAACAATAAAAGGTAGGGAGTGTATAATATAAACAAATAAGTAAGATTATACACAAATAAGTAAGATATGAGTATGGATATTAAAGTATGCGCATGTGTGAAAAACATTAAACGATCAAGTTACAATATCAAGCAGAGATATACATGCATATCAAGTCTAAGTTAAATCTTATTTTAATTTATATTTGAACTAACTGGTGAAGAAATAAACCTGTATCGTGAAAGTACCCGTGCATACCCGGGACCCGGCCAAGATGCTGGCACTGAACCAGCCGTGCCGCTAAGCACTCAAGCAGATACCGATTACTGAGTAATCGGTCGTCCCATCAATATGGACTAAATAAAAGATGATGACTTAGTACCATCCGGGCGCCCCCGCAGATGGGCTCCTATTTCGGTTGCACAACTTATCCTAAACTTTTCACGATACAATATTTGTCCACTCTTTAGTTCTCCCATAACCCAAGGTTTCAAGTTATATTACATGAAAATCAATCCGGAATATGATGAACTAATCATGTCAAGGTTAATATATATACATGTCTAGCAACAAGAAAGATGTGGTTCATGTCAAAATCAAGTTAACAGGCAAGTCAGGATCCATGGCACTATCAAGACATGTGTATGTACTAACAAAGAAAATCCGGCATATTTTCATGTATCTTGTACAAGTAATTTGTATGTATATGTCAAGGCAAGCATGATGGAGTGTCAAATCAAATTAATAGGCAAGTCAAGATCCATAGCATTATCAAGACATGTGTATGTATTAATAAGGAAAATCTAGTATAATTTCATGTATGTTGCACAAGTGACTAGTATGTATATGTCAAAGTAAGCATGATAGGCATAGAATACTAGAATGTGTTATGCAAATAATGATCATGTATGTAAACCACACATATATACAATTATGCATATAAACATGTATTAGGTAAGTTTGTACTAAATTGTAAGAATAGAAATTAAATAGGCTTAACACTATTATAACGATTGCTTTAACAATGAATGGATTTTTCAAATTCTAGAATGATTTCATGGTATGGAAAGTAGCAAATTTATTAAACTTACTAATATATATATGTTTCAAGTAAACATGAATTGGCATAAAGGAATTACGATCTAATATAATAGCTTGCACAAAAAAAATATTTTAGTAAATTTAATGTAATACTTATATGAAACTCTCTCTTTAAAACATGATAATGAATAAATAAATAAATGTATATATATCATATTTTCTAATGGCAAGTGGAAAATAATTTAAAAATCATTGAATTATACAAGAAGAAATTATGTAGAAAACTTCAAATTTATATCCAATATGATGAGCATTCATAAAGGTGGTTTCTTTGTAATTTCAAAATAAAACATATAGTTTAAGTTGTAACTTATAGTTTAAGCATAGGAGATCTTAAATAAAATTATAAATTTAATACATAAACATAGAGTAGAGTGTAAGAATCATATTTTTATATTTAAAATAATCATAGAGAATTTTGTATAAAGATATCAAATTTCTAAAATTAAACAAATCAAGATTCTAAATTGGCTATAAAAGATTTTAGTTATAAAATAAAATTAAAAATTAAGCATATAGTTTAACTTTACAACTTATAAATTTAAGAATGAGAGATTATAAATAAAATGGTAAATTTGATATATAAACATAGAGTAAAGTGTAAAAATCATATTTTTATTTTTCTAGAATAATCATAGAGATTTTTGTATAGAGACATTATCTTTTTAAGTTTTAACAAATCAAAATTCTAAGTTAAGCATAAACAATTGGAGTTAGAAAAAAATATGAGAGTGGATGTGATTTTATTTGTCATGATGGGTAGGAAGATAAGCCTATTTTGAGGCTAAATAATTTCTTCTTCTTTATTTCTTCTTCTTCTCTTTTCTTTTTCTCTTTTCTTCTCTTGAGTTGGAGTAAAAAAAATAAAAGGAAGAGATGAATGAAAAATGAAGGAGAGAAAACAAATGAAAGGAATGGAAGAAAAAGATATAATAAATGAGGGATATAGGGGATTAAATGATGGTTTGTCATGCTTGTCCAAAGTACAAGCATGATAAAGTAAGGTATGGGTGAATAAAACAAAATAGGTATAGGACAAATGAATACAAATAATAAGTTATTAGAGTTGTTTAAGATTATAATTTCAAATTAAACTAACAAAAAAAAATCAAACTTTATCTTTACAAGGCAAAGAAGAGAGACTAGTAAAAATATGTGTAGGACTCACCGATAATTAAAATAATATTATTTTAAGTGACTATCTTAAAAATTTCAAGAAAATCACAAAAATATAGAAAAATGAGTCAAACACAACGCATTTATTTTGGGATTAATCTGATATCAAGAATGTAACTTATGATGAAATTAGATTGTTACATCCTACCCTCCTTACAAAAAATATTTGTCCTCGAAATTTAATTTAATTTTTTTTTGAGAAACAAGAATAAATACAATAATAAGTTCATATATATGCATGTGCAGACGGGAATGGATATTAATATTATGAATAGATACCTGACGTGATCACTAAAACAAGCGGGGATATTTTTTCTGGACATCATCCTCCCGTTCCCAGGTAGATTCTCCTGGCGAGTGACTATCCCATGACACGAGAACGAGGGGAATCGTGCGGTTCTTCAGAATTCTCTCCTTTCTATCAATGATGGCAATTGGTTCCTTCTCAAAAATCAAATCTATTCCCAATTCGATATCGGAAAGATCTACAATATGGTTCTCATCTCCAATGCATTTTTTTAGTTGAGAAATATGAAATACATTGTGCACTGCATCCAACTCTGATGGCAAGTCAAGTCGATAAGCCAAGTTTCCAACTCTCTCGACAATAGCAAAAGGACCAATATATTTAGGATTGAGCTTCCCTCTCCTACCAAATCTAACAACTCCCTTCATTGGTGAAATTTTGAGGAATACTTTGTCTCCAACTTCAAACTCCAATAGCCTTCTGTGATGATCCATCCATTTCTTTTGCCTATCCAGTGCAACCCTCAAATACTCCCTGATGACCTTTACTTGGTCTATCGTCTGAGCGACTATCTTTGGTCCTAATATGCTGCGCTCTCCAACATCGTCCCAACACAAGGGCAATCTGCACTTCCTGCCATACAAAGCTTGAAATGGAGCCATCTTGATACTCGCATGATAACTGTTGTTGTAGGAGAACTCTACCATCTACAAATGATCCTCCCATGAACCTCCAAAATCTAGCACAAAAGCCCTCAGCATGTCCTCAAAGGTCTGAATAGTCTGCTCAGATTGTCCATCTGTTTGAGGATGATACACCGAAGAAAGATCTAAATGAGTCCCCAAACTCTTCATCAGACTGGTCCAATAGTGCGATCTGAACCTAGTATCGCGATCTGAAACAATCCGCTCTGGAACTCCATGCAGTCTCACTATCTCTTGCATGAATCTCTTTGCCAACCTTTCTGTCGACTGGCCCACCCTAAAAGGAATAAAATGGGCTGATTTCGTCAAGCGGTCTACGATCACCCAAACTGCGTTATTACCCTTCGGACTTCTAGGGAGACCTGTCACAAAGTCCATGGCTATCTTCTCCCATTTCCACTCTGGAATAGGTAAGGGTTGAAGCAAACCTGCGGTCCTCTGAAGCTCGGTCTTCACCTGCTGACAAATCAGACATTTTGATACATATTGAGCAATCTCCTTTTTCATTCCTGGCCACCAAAAGTGTTGTCTCATATCTCTATACATCTTGATACTATCTGGGTGAGTAGAATATGTTGATCTATGAGCTTCTGCTAACACCTCATGTCTAACCTCTCCTCTGGGCACATACAACCTACCACCGAGACGAAGTGAGCCATCTGTATGCACTGAGATGTCTGGTCTCTTGCCTGCTTCCATCTTGTTCCTAAGCCTTTTCAATCTCCCATCATTGTTCTGAGCTTCTTTGATCTTATCAATCAGTGTAGATTGAAATCGTAACTCCATGAGCTGTGCTGTCATTCCTGACAGTAGAACTTCTAATTCCACGCTCTCCATGTCTTTTAAGATTTCTTTCTGTCGAGTCAGATACATAGCCATCAGCTTCCTACTCAAGGCATCTGGCACTACGTTGGCTTTTCCCGGATGATAGCGGATGTCCAAGTCAAAATCTGCTACAACTTCAAGCCATCTACGCTACCTCATGTTCAACTCTTTCTGAGTGAAGATATACTTAAGACACTTGTGATCAGTATACACTCTACCCTTTCGCCCAATAGATAATGCCTCCAAATCTTAAGGGCATGTATTACTGTCGCTAGCTCCAAATCATGTGTAGGATAGTTTCGCTCATGAGGCCTAAGCTGTCGGAAAGCATACTCGATCACTTGACCATTCTGCATAAGTACGCAACCCATAGATGCATCGCAGTATATCCTATACCGCCTGAATCATTAGGAACTGCTAACACTGGTGCTGTAGTCAATTTGCACTTCAGCTCTTCGAATGCACTATCACACTCTGTGGTCCACTCGTACTTCTCCCCCTTCCACGCCAGCTTTGTTAGTCGCGCTGCTATTTTAGAGAAATCATGTATGAATCTCCTATAGTATCCAGCCAATCCAAGAAAACTGCATATTTCTGAAGCAGATTTTGGAATTGGCCAATTAAGTACGGCCTCCACTTTCTTGGGATCTGCTGACACACCATCTCCAGATATTATATGGCCCAAGAAAGCGATCTTATCCAACCAAAAGTCACACTTGCTCAGTTTGCCGAACAATTGTTTTTGCCTGAGAGTCTGTAAAACTATCCTCAAATGCTCTGCGTGCTCTTCCCTACTCCGAGAGTAGACAAGAATGTCATCGATGAACACCACTACAAACTGATCCAAATATTGTGCGAACACCTGGTTCATCAAACTCATGAAACTCATGAAGACTGCGGGAGCATTGGTCACACCAAATGGCATCACTAGATACTCAAAATGTCCATACCTCATCCTAAATGCTGTTTTTGGAATGTCCTTCTTTCAAACTCGCACCTGATGAAAACCAGAACGAAGGTCAATCCTAGAGAGTACCTTAGCTCCGCCTAGTTGATCAAACAAGTCCACAATTCTTGGCAAAGGGTATCTATTCTTAATGGTGACTGCATTCAAACCCCTATAGTCAACACATAACCATTGGCTACTTTCCTATCAACAACACTGGAGCTCCCCAGGGAGAAACACTAGGCTTGATAAATCCAAGCCTTGGTAGCTCATCAACTTGGCTACTTTCCTATCAACAACACTGGAGCTCCCCAGGGAGAAACACTAGGCCTGATAAATCCAAGCCTTAGTAGCTCATCAACATATCTCTTTACTTCTGCTAGCTCTTCTCGACCCATTCGGTATGGTGGCTTGAATACAGGCTCTGCACCAGGAAGAGTATCGATGGTGAATTCCACGACTTTGATTGGAGGCAACCCTGGCAACTCTTCGGGAAACACATCTAAATATTCTGATATTACTGGAATCATTCTCTCACTTATCTCTATGGCATCAAGAACTCCACCTCTCGGCATCACTTGAGCCCAGCTGGCTCCAAGGATTTACTTCTACTGAGAAATTCAAACTCAGTATGACCTGGAATTCGAAATATCACCTTCTTGCCACGACAATCAATCATTGCATAGAAAGTACTCAACCAATCCATCCCTAGGATGGCATCATATCCACCATTATCTATCACCAAGAGATTAGCATAAAACTCTCGGCTACTAACTACCACGGGACACAATCGACACTCTCAGCTAGATATAACACTACCATTTCCTGTCTTAATATCCCACCCAACAGATAAATTAACAAAATCAATTGAGTTACGCAAAGCAAAATTCGATGATATGAAACAATGAGATGCACCTGAATCAAATAATACATGAGCTGGAGCACGGCCTATGAGAAGCGTACCTGCCACAACCCCTCCTGAAGTCTGAGTCTTCTCGGCCATCATCAATCGGACTTGTCCCTGTTTCTTTCCCTTCCCGGTCTGAGCTCTATTAAAAGCATGCTGTTGCGGCACCAATGGTCTCCTCTGAATTGGTTCCTGGGGCCTTTGGGCTGGTGGTGCTGTCACTGTCTGCCTAGGTGCTGCCTGATACATGCCTCCTGATCGCTCGAATCCCTGACTGGTACTACCTACTAACTGCTATCTATTTGGACATGTGGATATCTTGTGGTCCGATGATCCACAAGCCAAACATAATCCCTGTGCCCTCCGATAATCCTTCTGCATATGTCCTGGTATGCAACAGAAGCGGCACACTATCTGGCTTGGTGCAAGCCCCATTGGCCGCTTGGTTGGAGGAGCACCAACATATTGAGTTGAGCGTCCTGCGATCTGGTGGAACTGTCTCTTCGGCGCTGCAACTTGAGGTCTCTTCTCTCTAGATGCTCTTGTCGACAGGCTGCACTGTATACCTCAGAGTATGAACTGAAGACCTGCGATGCTAGATGCTCTCGGATGTCATAACGCAGTCCCTGCTGGAAGAGATAAGCTCTATCCTCCTCGGTCTCAACCAACTTCGGAGCAAACCTGCTCAATCTGACGAACTCTGCTACGTACTCATCAACTGTCATATCTCCCTGCTGGAGAACCATAAACTGCCTCTCCATCTCACGTCGAGCCGATGGATGAAAGAAACGGTCATAGAAGGCCTCAACGAACTCCTCCCATGTACAGGCCTTGCATGCCTCTTCTCCTCTGCTAACCACCAAATCCGCACAATATCCTCCAACTAGATCTGCATAACATCAACACGACTCTCATTTGGAATCCTAGCAGCCTTCAAAAGATTTTCCATATTCACGATCTACTGCTCTGCTTCCAATGGGCCTCCTGTACCCGAAAAAGTAGAGGGTCGAAGCTGACGGAAATCTGATACTGTCCCGGGTCTCTCTTGTCTATGGGGTCCTGTCATGCACTCCAGCATTGTTGCTGTTGTCTGTTGGGCTTGGACAACTTTTATAACTAAATTTCTAAGCTCTGCAACTAGATTCTGTTGAGTGACTCCTTGCGTACCGGCCCTAGCTGGACCAACTCCGTGCAGACGTGCTCGAGCTAGACCAACTCTAGGAGGACGACGAGGTGGCATCTCGCTGAAATTTGAACAAGAATAGAAATGAGAAAGGAATATAGTAGATATTCAATTTACAAGGGAGTCAAGGGACAGGTGTTGAATAAAAAAAATACTGTTAGTAGACATGTTCTTTTATGTATACATATACACACATATGGCAGTAGTCCTAAGGTCTTCCTAAATCAACTTAGAGCTCTGATACCACTTTGTAACGCCCCATTTCATGGAGGCGGGCACGTGTAAGTCAACGTGCACGAGCCCTATAAGTATGTAAAATCATAAATGAATTGAACTAAATACTAGTCATCTACCAGAATCTTGGATGTTAGTTTACTGCCATATAAAAGAGAACATATACATGTCTAAAACAGAAAGCAATAATTAGGTACTGATACAGAAGTTGAGAACTAAGCCCTCAAAAGAGGTATACATACCAAACCCAAAAATACAAAAAGTGAACGCCTAAGAATCTACTGCTGCTCGGCCTACTCCAGAAAGTACGGGTCGTGCGATGGCGGATCCTCACTCACATGCTCAGTACCTGAGCGTGTAGAGAAACTCAGGGTCAAATTCGGCAAGTAAAACAATAAAAGATAGGGAGTGTATAATTTATTCAAATAAGTAAGATATGAGTATGGATATGAAATTATGCGCATGTATGAAAAACATTAAACGATTAAGTAACAATATCAAGTAGAGATATACATGCATATCATGTCTAAGTTAAATCTTATTTTAATTTATATTTGAACTAATTAGTGAAGAAATAAACCTACATCGTAAAAGTACCCGTGCATACCTGGGACCCGGCCAAGATGCTGGCACTGAACAAGCCGTGCCGCTAAGCACTCAAGCAAATACCGATTACTGAGTAATCGGTCGTCCCATTAACATGGACTAAATAAGAGATGATGGCTCAGTGCCATTCGGGCGCCCCCGCGGATGGGCCCCTATTTTGGTTTGCAACCTATCCTAAACGTTTTACGATACAATATTTGTTTACCCTTTAGTTCTCCCATAACCCAAGGTTACAAGTTATATTACATGAAAATGAATCCGGAATTTGATGAGCCAATCATGTCAAAATTAATACATATACATGTCTTGTAACAAGAAAGATGTGGCCCATGTCAAAATCGAGTTAACAGGCAAGTGAGGATCCATAACACTATCAAGACATGTGTATGTACTAACAAGGAAAATTCGGCATATTTTCATGTATCTTGTACAAATAATTTGTATGTATATGTCAAGGCAAGTATGATGGAGTGTCAAATCAAGTTAATAGGGAAGTCAAGATCCATGGCATTATCAAGACATGTGTATATATTAATAAGGAAAATCCGGTATAATTTCATGTATGTTGCACAAGTGAGTAGTATGTATATGTCAAGGCAAGCATGATAGTCATATAATACTAGAATGTGTTATGCAAATAATGATCATGTATGTAAACCACACATATATACAATTATGCATATAAACATGTATTAGGTAAGTGGGTACTAAATTGTAAGAATATAAATTAAAAAGGCTTAACACTTTTATAACGATTGCTTTAACAATGAATGAATTTTCCAAATTCTAGAATGATTTCATGGTATGGAAAGTAGCAAATTTATTAAACCTTACTAATGTATATATGTTTCAAGTAAACATGAATTAGCATAAAGGAATTATGACCTAATATAATAGCTTGCATAAAAGAAATATTTTAGTAAATTTAATGTAATACTTATATGAAACTCTCTCTTTAAAACATGATAATGAATAAATAAATAAATGTATATATATACATATTTTCTAATGGTAAGTGGAAAATAATTTTAAAGTCATAGCATTATATAAGAAGAACTTGTGTAGGAAACTTTAAATTTATATCCAATATGATGAGCATTCATAAAGGTGGTTTCTTTGTAGTTTCAAAATAAAACATATAGTTTAAGTTGTAACTTATAGTTTAAGTATAGGAGACCTTAAATAAAGTCTTAAATTTAATACATAAACATACAGTAGAGTGTAAAAATCATATTTTTATATTTAAAATAATCATAGAGAATTTTGTATAAAGATAACATTTCTAAAATTTAACAAATCAAGATTCTAAATTGGCTATAAAAGATTTTAGTTATAAAATAAAATTAAAAATTAAACATATAGTTTAACTTTACAACTTATAAATTTAAGAATGAGAGATTATAAATAAAATGATAAATTTGATATATAAACATAGAGTAAAGTGTAAAAATCATATTTTTATTTTTCTAGAATATCATAGAGATTTTTGAATGGAGACATTATCTTTTTAAGTTTTAACAAATCAAAATTCTAAGTTAACCATAAACAATTGGAGTTAGAAAAAAACATGAGAGTGGATGTGATTTTACTTGCCTTGATGGGTAGGAAGATAAGCCTATTTTGAGGCTAAATAATTTCTTATTTTCTTCTTCTTCTCTTTTCTTCTCTTGAGTTGGAGTAAAAAAATAAAAGGAAGAGATGAATGAAAAATGAAGGAGAGAAAACAAATGAAAGGAAGGAAAGAAAAAGATATAATAAAGGAGCGATATGGGGGATTAGATGATGGTTTGTCAAAGGACAAGCATGCTAAAGTAAAGTATGGGTGAATAAAACAAAATAGGTATAGGACAAATGAATACTAATAATAGGTTATTAGAGTTGTTTAAGATTATAATTTCAAATTAAACTAACCCAAAAAAAAGTCAAACTTCATCTTTACAAGTCAAAGAAGAGAGATTAGTAAAAATATGTGTAGGACTCACCGGTGATTAAAATAATATTATTTTAAGTGACTATCTTAAAAATTTTTAGAAAAAATCACAAAAATATAAAAAAATGAGTCAAATACAACATATTTTTTTTGGGATTAATCTGATATTAAAAATATAACTTATAATGAAATTAGGTTGTTACAAGTATATTCTTTGTTCGTTAGGTCTTATTGTATTTATCTTATTAATGTGTATTATTGTTAGACATATTTATACTTTGATATAGTCATTTAAAGAGCAAATTCCTGAGTGAAATAATAAGTAAAATTGATTTTTGTCTGCTGAACTACAGCTACCACTTTTTTTTAGTCTTAAAGAACATGAATAAGATCAATCTTGTCTTCACTTATTCATCAAAAGGTGTATCATGTCAATTACTTAACTCATTGTTGCATGGATATTCGATATATTGGAAGTTTTAAAATCATATATAGGAGTTGGTGCTTTTGTAGGTCCTCTTTATATTAAAACGAATGACTTATTAACTTAATTAACTAATTTGAAAGTAACTAATCTGAAAGTTACAGCTTTTGAAATTTCTTACGAGCACATTTTCAGTTTTCTTACAAATATAACATATACAATATGCATTATGTCTCGTCTTTAACTTGTTTTCATCATTATTTTTCTTTAAAAATTGTAAAAAAAGCACTAGAAGAGAATCAAGAGCAAATAAAAAAAATAAAAGAGAAAAAAGAAACCATACCATCATTGAGAACAATAATGCGTAGACTATTCCTTTTTAGAGTAGTGGGAGAGAGGCGGAGGCGAGGTTGAAATCTACTCAAGTAGAGACAGACGAGTCAAAGATCGCTTTGAGGAGAGAATCAGAGAGGGGGCGGGGCGTGATCCCGGATTTGGCCGAGGAGAGAGAGAGAGAGAAGCAGAGAGAAGAAAGATCAGAGAGGAATCGATCGAGAGGGCATTCGATCGGGAGAGAGACAGATCGAGGAAGAGGGCTTCCAATTGGGAGAGGGCCAAATCGAGGAAGAGGGAGAGGGTTCGGATCGGGAGAGAAATAGGAGATTGCTAGAGGGATCGAATCGGGAAAGAGAGAGAAAGAGAGAGAGAGAGATCGAATCGGGAGAGAGAGAGAGAGAGGAATCGGATCGAAACGGGAGAGAGAGAGAGAGGGATCGAGGGAGAGGGCGAATCAGGAGAGAGAGAGAGAGAGGGATCAAGGAAGAGTCCTCGTCAGAAACTAATTGGGAATGGTTTTTTGCAAAAAAACCCCCTTTAAGCCGTTTTTTCACCAAAGATTTTTCCTGCTCCTTAGAAATATTAAATAGATTAAGATTTTAAATAATTTGTTTTCGGCGAATGGGAGATCGCCACATGACGTCAGTTCAGGAGAAATCTGAGCTAACAGCCTTCCTCCCGTTTCCTCATATATATATATATATATTCCAAGAGGGATTTGTGGGAGTTTCCAGGGTTTTGTGCAACTGAGTTCTTGGATGCTATTAATGTACAGTTGTTATTTTAGGTAGTTTTTAGTGCATATGGGTAGGGCTAGCAAATGGACAGGGCATGCCCGACGCCCTGTCAGACACGCCCCTATCGGGCATGTCCGGTGTGCCATACCCGGCACGGCACAGCGCCCAAGCTTAGGCCGTGCCCGAGCCAGGGTCACGCAGGCCGGTGGCACGGCTCTGCCAGTGCGAGCCGAGCTGTACCCTGCACGGATTTTTTATTTTTTTAAAATGTTACTATTTATAGCCGTTGGAGGGTTGTTTTTGCAAGTTTTTTTGGCATAGAACCGTTGCAAAAAAAGTTTGCAAATTTTGCCCCCCCCCAACAGTCAAAATGGTCATTGGGGTGTTTTTTTAATTTTTTATTAAAAAATTCTTTTCTTTCCCTATAAATAACCCTCTCATTATTCTAATTTCATCTTCCTCACAATTCTCAAACTTTCTTCAATCTTCAAGTCTCTCTAATATTTCCAAACATAAAATTCTCTCACAAAACTTCTTCCATATTCGATCAAGATTCAAGACTTAAGAGCAATCATCAAGAAGAGACCTTCCAACTTCCAAGTAATCATCTCAACTCTCAAGTATCAACTAGTAATTTCCGGTTTCAACTCTCAAGCTCTCTCTTTGACTTGCGGCATTGAGATATTTATAATTTGTATTTATTTTTATCAGGTATTTTCATACTCGTTCGACGTTTCTTCCTCTCAAGCCGCAGGTAGTTTTGGTTTTTTATTGAACGAAAAATATCAAAATCTTTATCAACTATTAGAACATGCTCCACAAGTACTATTTACATCATAATCATATGAAAATATAGAGTTATCTAATATGCTTTAAAAAGAGCCCACCGAAGCCACAATACATGAAACCCAAATAATCATCCCTGGTAGGATTTCAAAATCAGATATGTGGAATCACTTTGAAAAATTTATAAAAAATAGTATTAGAAAAGATAGATGCAAATATTATCAAAGACCCTATCCTTTCCTAAAAGAAGTGGAATGTGTCACCTTAAAAGATATTTAGAAAAAATACACCACCAAATAAGCCACAACAAACACAATTAAATACATATGGAGGAACTTTAGGAACATTTAAATATAATTCTAATATTAGTAGAGAACAATTAGCAATATATATAGTACACACCGAATAACCTCTCTTTATGGCCGAAGACCCAAAATTAAAAAAAAATTATAATAATGGCATATAACCCCAAATTTAAAAGAGTCTCACGTTCAACATGTAAATCTAATATTGTAAAAATTTATAAAAATAAAAGACAAACTTTAATTGTCATTTTAACTTCTATAATTTATAGAGTTGCAATAACCTCAGATTGTTGGGAGACTTTAAATAGTAGTTATTATTTATATGTCACAGCTCACTACATTGATCAAGATTAGATAATACAAAAAAAAATATATTTGGGTTTAGGAGATTTGAATTTCTATACATCGCACATAATCTATCATAATCCATACTAAGTGTTTTTTTGACATTCGGAATAGAAAGAAAAATTTTCTCTTTCTTTCAATAATACTTCCAAAAATACGATCGCAATAGAAATTTTAAAAAATATTACCAAACCAATTTTAAATGGCAAATTATTTCATATTAGGTGCTTTTGCTACATAATTAATTTGTGTGTGCACGATAACTTAAGAGTAGTATATGATTCAATAACTAAATTTGGAAACACAATAATATTTATACAATGTAGTAGGCCAAAAAGATAAACATTTAAATAAATATGTAAGAATTTTAAAATCTCACCTAAAATTTTACCTCAAGATATAAAAACAAAAGAGAATTTCTACATTTAAAATGTTAGATGAGGTAATTAAATATAAAGAGGTAATTAAATATAAAGATATACTATATATGTTTAATGAAATGGAATTGCTATCTTAGAGTTTGGATTTTAATACATAGAACTATTTTCATTGCATTTGTAGTTTTTTAAGTAAATTTGAAGATGTAACTGGAGTACTTTCGGATACTTACTACCCAACTACACACATTGACACATTGCACTTTATTATTAGACCGAAATTAGTTCGATTTTTAATGAAAGTAGGAATAACCCAATTCTTAAAGATATTGTAAAACCCATGAACGTTAAAGTTTTAGAATCTTTCATACTTATTATATTTTGCAACCGGTATAAATCTATATTATAAATTAGATGGAATGAAAATTTTATTAGATTTGTTTCATAAAAATATGTGTTATACAAATAATGTTCACGATTTAGTTAATAATATTAAAATATATTTAGATATTATATACCATACATATGAAGATATGTATGGTGATAAATCATAAAGTACAAAAGAACTCGCTGTTAAAGAAAGTAAAAAAAACCAATAATACCAACCGTACTCCACCATAAAAAACCTGTGCAATCTCATACTTCTTTGAATTAACTTACTATTATTTAAAAAGGGCCAACGCAAATGACTTGTCACCTGACCGTTATGAAGATTTTGATATTTTGGCCTGGTGGAAATCACAGAGGAAAATATATCATATATTTTCCAACAGGGTCCGTGATTTTCTAACCACTCTGGTGCCTACAGTAGTATCGCAGTCTATTTTTAGTGCAGGTGGCCTACAGTAGTATCGGAATCTATTTTTAGTGCAGGTGGTAAAGTGCTAACGGAGTTGATGAGCTCAATAACAGCAAACACATTAGAAATGTGTGTTTGCTTGAAAGACTAGCTTGACGCTGAACAAAGAGAATAAGGAATATCTAACGAATTGAAGTAAGAGAACTCACCCAAGAAAGATTAAAAATTGAAAATTTCTACATTATTAACTCTTCATTTTTTTTCCTCTTCACCATTGTAATTTATTTTATTCGAATTCTATATTTGTAATTTTCATGTAATTTTTTTAAAACTCATAAATATTTTAGAAAAAATACTAAGAACAACCTGAATGTGAAGGCCAGTATTCTCTCCCCTCTTTTCGGCCTTTTTATGATTTTCAAAGAGATTTATAGAGTTATTTTTTTAATGTAATGAGATTTCATATAATAAAATTTTATTTCCACTATATTTTTTACTTGTTAGATCTAACTAAATTTACTAAATTATGTTAACTAACTTATTAACCAAAAATATTATTAAAAAAAAAAAAATAGAAAAAGGGGCAGCCAAGATTGCCACCTCTACAAATGGGCTGTATTTGCTGCTTGGGAGTTGACCCCGATGATCGAGACAATGAGCCGCAGGAAGTGAATTCAAGCAAGTCATTGAAGAGATTGGTTGCTTCGTCGAAGAAAGATGAAGTCTTTTTGTCTGACACTAATGGGAGGTCTAACATTAACATTGATGCAGCTGGCAGAGAGAGGCTTATATCCAATTCTGAAGAGAATGTGAATTTGTTGAATGGGGCGGAGAAGAATGTTGTGGCGGTTTTTGATGGAATAACGGGTGGATGTGGGCAGCCGAGGAAGGTTGGTGGGGACCAGACAAATTCGAGGGCGGTGTCTGAGGATAAGGTCAGTTTGAGGATATCTGGTGTACATACCGAATGGGTTTACAGGGAAGCGTGTGGCAGCGGGTTCGCCGTCATGGCTCCCAAAAGTGGCAGCAGAAGCAGTCCAAGGATTGTTGGATAATCTTATTGCATTGCCTCAGAGTTTTTAGATAAGAAGACTAGTTCAGTTAGATTTTGAATTAGTCAAGATAAAAAGATTAATTCAGTTAGGTTTTTGAATTAGTCAAGATTAGTTCAGTTAGTAATCCTATTGTTATTTGAATTAGTAATCCGATTGTTAATCCGATTGGATTGGTTTTTTGTACTCCCTATATATATAGATGAAATAATCAAGAGGAAAAGCAAAACCTCTTCAAAAGAAAAATCTTCTTCTTCTATTCCTGTTCTTTTTCTCTCCACAATTGGTATCAGAGCTCGTGTTGTATGCCAAAAATCATGCCGCGAAGCATCATCACCAGCGGAGTTGACGGGGCTGCCTCGGGTGCGCTGGCGAAGGAAAGCACCGGCGTCTCCCTCCACTACCCGATGCTGACGAATACGAACTACACAACCTGGCTATCAAGATGCGCATGTACCTACAAGCACAAGGTGTGTGGGATGCCATCCAGCCCGGGACCGACGTGGAGACAAGGAAGGACAAGATGGCACTTGCCGCCATCTATGAAGCTATCCCTGAGGAAAACCTTCTTCTCATAGCAGAGAAGGAGACGGCAAAGGAGGCTTGGGAGACGCTCAAGACAAAGTACGTGGGTGCTGATCGAGTGAAGCAGGCGAAGCTCCAAACTCTAAAGAGTGAGTTTGAAACCCTCCGTATGAAAGAAGCGGAAATGATAGATGACTTCGCCGGGAGGCTGACAGCCATAGTCAGCAAGACCGCCGGCCTCGGCGGCAAGATCGAAGAAAGCACCGCCGTCAGGAAGTTCTTGGTCGCCGTCCCCAACAAATTCCTACCCATTGTCACATCGATCGAGCAGTTTGCCGATCTGACGACGATGACATTGGAGGAAGCGATTGGTCGCCTCAAGACTTTCGAGGAAAGGATTCGGCAAGGACGATGAACATCTTCTACTTACGAAGGCGGAGTGGAAGGCTCGCTGGAAGCAGTCCGGTGAGGGTTCATCATCGAACGCGTCAAAGGGGCGCGGCAAAGGAGCCGGGCGCAGCCAGGGGCGTGGCCAGGGGCGCGGTTCTGGACGCGGCCGCAGCACTGGGCCTGGAGAGGAGAACCGTAATGAAGAGCAAGGTGAGGAGAAGAAGAAGTTCAACCGAAAGAAGGTCAAGTGCTTCAACTGCGGCATTCTCGGGCACTATGCAAGAGAGTGCCGCAGGTGAATCTTACACAGGCTCAGGGCGATGAGCCCACGCTGCTAATGACGCAGGTCTACGCACTCACGGAAGCCCCGACCGTTGACATCATGCTCAACGAGGTTCACGCGCGAGTGCACCTTGGCCGGGAGAAAGAGTACCACGACGACATCCGGTACTTGGACACCAGGGCTAGCAACCACATGTCCGGGTGCAAAGCGAGCTTTGCCGAGCTGGACTCCAACATAAAGGGCTTAGTGAAGTTTGGAGACGGCTCCGTCATCGACATTTGTGGACACGGAACGGTGCTTTTCACTTGTCACAACGGCGAGCACCGTGCGCTGATGGACGTCTACTACATCCCAAGGCTCCGCAGCAACATAGTGAGTCTTGGGCAGCTCGACGAACACGGCTACCAGATGCTCATCGAGGACGGCATGCTGTGGATCCGCGACCAGCAACGACAGCTGCTTGCCAAGGTAAAAAGAATAGAACCGCTTGTATGTGCTTAACCTTAATTTATCACAGCCTGTGTGCTTGGCGGCAAGGTGCAGTGAAGATGCGTGGCGGTGGCACGCGCGCTACGGACACCTGAATTTTCAGGCCCTCCGTAGGATGGCACAACATGGCATGGTTCGTTGGCTGCCACAGATTGATCAGGTGGACCAAATCTGTGACGGCTGCCATGTGGGCAAGCAACGGCGGACTCCATTCCCGCAGGAGGCGAACTATCGCGCGGAGAACGTGCTGGACCTGGTACACGGCGACTTGTGCGGGCCTATCACGCCGGCCACACCAGGAGGCAAGAAGTATTTCCTGCTCTTAGTGGATGATTTCAGCCGCTACATGTGGCTGACACTCTTGGAGTCCAAGACAAGGCAGCGACAGCCATCAAGCAGTTCCAGGCGGGAGCTGAGCTGGAAGCTGGCCGCAAGTTGAGGGCCCTCCGCACCGATCGCGGCGGCGAGTTCACGTCTGCAGAGTTCGGCAATTACGGCGCAGACCGTGACATCAAGTGCTACCTCACAGTGCCATACTCGCCGCAGCAGAACGGTGTCGTTGAGCGACGAAACCAGAAGGTGATCGCAATGGCCAGGAGCCTGCTCAAGTCCAAAAGGATGCCAGGAAGGTTTTGGGATGAGGCTGTCACAACAGCAGTACATATTCTCAACCGCGCGCCAACCCACAGCGTCGAAGGCAAGAAGCCTTACGAGGCGTGGTACGGGAGACGTCCGAACGTACACTACTTTCGTACATTTGGGTGTGTTGGACACGTGAAGGTTGTGAAGCCAAACGTAAAGAAGCTGGACGACAGAAGCACGCCCATGGTGCTCATTGGTTACGAGTTCGAAGTATGATCCGGTCGGCAGAAGGGTACATGTGACCGGGACGTCGTGTTCGACGAGGAGGCAAAATGGGAGTGGGGTGCGTCAGGGGGTGACGAAGAGAGAACTGCTCCTGGTGAGATATTCACCGTAGAGTATACTACCCGTTCTGTCACAGATGATGGTCGTGATGACGTGCCGGCACATGGGAGTGGTGAAGTGTCGGTACCTGCTTCGCCGAGTCGCACACCTGACAACGAGCCGCTGACCTTCTCTCCAAGCGTGCCCACACCGATGGCAACCCCAGCAGCACCCGGTAGCGTGGAATTTGCAACCCCGCCAAGCAATGCTTCGCCCACCTCAGACGGTGCAGTGCCTCGGTACCGCACATTGATGAACATCTACCGGAACACATCTGAGGATGAGTACGAGTACAGCGGGCTGTGTCTCATGGCGGCTGAAGAACCTGGGAATTTTGTAGAAGCCGCAAAGCACAAGTGCTGGCGGCAGGCGATGCAAGAGGAGATAAAATCCATCGAGGAAAATGAGACTTGGCATCTCACCGATCTGCCGAGCGGGCGTCGACTCATAGGCCTGAAATGGGTCTATAAGATCAAGAAGGACTCGCATGGTGCTGTGGTGAAGCACAAGGCACGGCTCGTCGCCAAAGGGTCCGTGCAACAACAGGGCGTAGGTTGATTGAGGTCAAGAAAGTGCAACAAGATTAGGGAGTGATTGTTGGATAATCTTGTTGCATTGCCTCAGCGTTTTTAGATAAGAAGACTAGTTCAGTTAGGTTTTGAATTAGTCAAGATAAGAAGATTAGTTCAGTTAGGTTTTTGAATTAGTCAAGATTAGTTCAGTTAGTAATCCTATTGTTATTTGAATTAGTAATCCGATTGGATTGGTTTTTTGTACTCCCTATATATATAGATGAAATAATCAAGAGGAAAAGCAAACCCTCTTCAAAAGAAAAATCTTCTTCTTCTATTCCTGTTCTTTTTCTCTCCACAAGGATGGCTGCCGATGAGAGCAGATTCGTTGTGAGAGATACTGCCTTTTTTGAGTTCTTTCATATGCTACCAATATCTGCTATAACATTGTTATTTAATAAATGGAAGCACACAACTTCACATTCTAGACATTGCCAACAAACAAAAATGTTTATTCTTTATCATTTTTCTTTCTCCGTGAAGACGATAGCAGCCCCCCCCCCCCCCCCCCCCCCCCCCCCCCCCCAAATGGACCTCAATCACAGAACTTATCATCAAGCTTGCACATATTTTATGCGACTTCAGATTCAATTCTCGAACTATTGCTATAATCCAAATCATGGGAACATGAAATGTCTGCATTATCTGAGGTTGGTCCGTTAAGTTTAGATCACAAGACCTTTTCACTTTGTTTGCCTTTCGTAGGCTCTCTTTTCGGTTTTTGTCTCACAATTTGTTTTTGTCCTAACTTCACATGTTACTCCTAGCCTCCTTCCATCTAATGAACATCCCCAATCTTGCCTTCTTCCATACCCTTCCGTGTGAGGGAGGAAGGAAAGTACTATAATAATAATAATAATAATAATAATAATAATAATAATAATAATAGGGATTAATAAGTTTCAGATCCCACACGAAGAATATTTCCTTCTACGGATGCACAAACTCCACCCACACCCATCTCTTAGACCGCCTCCTTAGGTAACTTCATAAGAAGTCACCCTAGGAGTACTTCAATAATAATACTGATAGTACGTTTAGAGGGATCAGCCCACCTCTCCTCTCCTTGATTCTGCACACTACAGAAAAAGTCAGTGTTACAGGGACATGCAAAATTTTCCTGTCTCAGATACTAAAACGGGACATAACGCTTGAATGCCCATGTCCTGTGGCTCGAAACTTCTCATTCATTTGGGATATAGGGTGTCATTTGACTGAAAGAAGGGTAGGGAATAGAAGCAACAACAAAGTTTTTAATTCCAAGTATTTGAGATAGGATGTAAGAATCAAAAGGAGAATTATGTATTTTTTATTCTCAAACTTATGCAAACATTTGTCGTTTTTTTTATTCTAAAATTTATTCTCAAATCTATGCGAACATAATTAAAAGGATAGAAAATGAAATTAAAAAATGGTCCACAAGAGAAGGATAGAAAAAAGTGCTAAAATAAAAATTATTCTCAAATTTATGCAAACATATGTCTTTTCTTTAGCACTTTGTCAATTTCATGAAATATAGGTAGATAGTGCTACGTATAATTGGTCCTCTAATTTTTTTTTTCTTTTTGTTTTTTTTTTTTAAATCTGGGGACCAGGTAGGGGTGAGACTGGTGTTTTTTTATTTTTATTTTTGTGTGTGTGTTTTTTACGATTATACGTTGGTTGACCTTTTTAAAATTGGCATCTCAAACGCTTTGATATGTGGAAACTTGACACTCATCTCCTATTTCCAGGTAACACTAGAAAAAGTTAAACATTTATGTAACTTACCCATAAAATATTCCACTTTTTCACTCCACTAACTGGGTATGGTTCCTAGTACCTCTTTCTGCTTTCATCAACTATGCTTTGGCTTTGTATTAGCACAGTCTTTAAGGAAAATCTTCCAGTCAACACCAACTATGCTTTCATCAACTGATATTCATGACCTGTCAAAAGCTACTAAATTAGAGGTGAAAAGAGTTGAGTATTGCAGAATCCAAACTACTTCAAACCTATTTAGGGATGCTACTGGACCAAATTGTACCTAGCCTTAACTAGCATTGAACTCTTCTGAAACTTGCTTGTTTATATCCAACTCAATTGCTCTTGCAGGTTGAGTCCAAACATAGGAGTTGGGTGAAATCCAACTAATTCAAGCCCCATTATGGAATCACTTGACCAATATTGGTTCTAGCTTTAACTTACATTGAATTCATTCTGAAACTTTCTTGTTGATAGCCAATCATTTGCTCTTAGTGGGTTGAGTGCGGCTCTATTATAAAAAAAATATTTTTGTTTATTAAAGGTAGTAACTTAGACCTAGGACCTCCCACACACTAATCCGCTACTACACCGATCACCCAGGCCTCAATGATGATGGAACATGATATCAATCAAGTTTTTAGTTGGTGTTGACAAAACTTTTATGAAACAAAAAGAGGAGGATTGCGCTACGAAGATTATAAAGAATCCCTTATAAAACTTAAACATGGACCTTCTAGGATTGCGTTTTACTTCTACAATCTTGAGTGATAAAAATCCCTCCAAATATAAGCAAATGTGAACTTCGAAAGCCTTGAAAATGGCTAAGGAACTAAAATGCGGATCCTCATTCAGAGAGATCCACATTCTAACTTAAATGCTGACATAAACTAATACTTTGAGATAAGTAAAAGATTAAACGCGAGCACCTCTCGGTTGCATTTTGTTTTCAAAACTTTAAAAAGATAAGATTATTCACATTCACCCCAAAACACGGGTCTAAACAAGTAAGACTACTTACTAAGAACCAAAATACAGATTCTCATTCAGAGATATCCGCGTGAACCCCTAGGGTCGCGTTTTGACTCAAACATATATCTAATCTGCATTTAAAATGCAGGATTGCATTTTGATTCTAAAGGCTTATAAAATTAAAACAAACCCTATTTTAATATAAACGTGGGTCTATTCAAACAAAACATTTTGTTAAAAGCTAAAATGTAGATTATCAATTATAAAGATATTCGCGTTCTAAACTAAATATAACTATCTTGTGGACTCTGGCAAAAGTCCATATTTTCAGCTAAATATAGCTAAAATGTAGCTAAAATGCGAACTCTGTTGGGTTGCGTTTTCATTCTAGAGCTTTAAAAGATAAAAACTATTCTTACTTATATCCAAACGCGGGTCAAATCAAGCAAGATATATTATTGGGAGTTAAAATAAGGATCATTAATTATAGGGTGATCTGCGTTCTGAACTCATATTTAGAGATAAATATAACTAAAACACGAACCCCAGTGAGTCGTGTTTTCATTGTAAAACTTCAAGGGATAAAAATTATCCTTATTTACACCCAAACACGGGTCTGAGTATGGCACTTATGCCACGAAAAGCAAAAATACGGATCTAAACATGAGATCTGCATTTCAGTTACAAATCCAGATGATTAAAAATTACAGTTACGAATGCAATAGATTAAAAATAGAAAATTAATTCTCAATTAAGGAGGCTATTAATTTGACAGTTACACTAATTCAAAAATTTCTAAACCTTTATAAATAGCCACATTCTGGGCTGAGAAAGAGGTTTAACTATATCCACTATGAGCACTTGTACTAAGAACCAGAGTTCTTCTTGCATAGAGCTTTTCAATGGCTGCCAACTAAAGAAGTTCGTGTTCGGATCGTCAATAGAGAATAAGATCATCCTCCATGCCTACAAGAGAACTCTAATTTTAAACAAAGAGGAATTACTTTCCTCATATTCTGTAAACAGGAAACCGTTCATATTATAACTTTTCTTTAAGTTCAATAAAATTCAAAATTTATGGCAAACAGATGATTGGCAATATCACTAGGGAGCCTTTTCATCTCCAATGATACAGCTGTAGTCCAATCCGGCAAAGTCCATGTAGGCACCATGATTGAATCACTTGTCATCAAATTCAACCGGGAGAAGTACAAAGAGTTCCTCTCTTCTGGTTGTTTGTGCCCAAGATCTCAATAAACTTAGTCTCGAACGAGGTTCAAAAGACTACAGTCCAAGGCAATTTGCTTAAGAACTCGCAAGATCTTTTTGGTCTCAAAGGGAAAATTTTATCCCATCAAGCACATGGCTCAGGGTCGGTTTAATCGAAGACTAGTACTGATCTCATAGAGATGAATCAGAATCCTAGAAACAACAAAAGAAAATGACTATTTTCTGATCTACAACAAGCTAATCCTAAACAAATGGTCCTTCTCACTCGTACCATAAAGAGGAACATGAGAAGAAACAAGGCTCACATTTTTTGTAGAGCCATGAAAGAAAAACCAATTACTGTTGTATCATGCAAGGCTCTAATTTGTGTGCGGCCGCCAAAGAGCAAAGTGGCGGTCCCTGACAAGAAGTTGAACCAAAACACGGATGGGTTCATTCACGTTTCTTACAAGAAACGTCGCTTGCCCATCAAAAAGTTTATTTTTGATGCAAAATATAGATCTTACATCCGCATTTCACAAGTTAAATATGGACCTCAAATTTACGTTCTAGAAGATAAATGCGGGCCTCAGACTCACATTTCAAAGATTAAACATGGACCTCAAGATGTAGGTCTCACACATGCATTTCAGAACCTAGACATGGATCTCAAATCCGCATTCCAGAAGACAAATGCGGATCACAGACCGACATTTATGTAGAAAATTTAGCCTCTAAGGCTCATGGACTTTCAGTTCTAGTCACTCCAGCTTCATCAGAAGCTCATTTTCCAGCCATAATGGCTAAAGTTAAGTTTGCTCCGACAATCTGCAAGAGACTAGATGCTCGTGCTCTGAAAATTTTATTTAGAAGGGATATTGCCTCTGCCAATAATCTCACGAGTTCCAACACAGGGGATCTTAGGGATTTTCTCAATCAAAAGAGAGAAAAGTCCCAAGTATTCCATTGTCAATGTGAACAGTTAATCAATGCAGTACTTTCTCATTGCCAAAGCAAGGTCATCAGTCTTTAACATGCTTAAGTCATCTCTAGTGCAACCACCTAAGAGGAGACGATGGTAATGATAAATAAGAATTTTTTGAGTTAGAATACTTTGAAGTATCGTCAAATATAATAACTTTGGTGAAGAAGAAAAAGAAAACAAAAATAGTTCCTCTGTCAGATTATTTAGATTGTGAACATTCCTCTGATTTGAAAGGAGTGTTTGAAGAACCTTGAGGTGTTTTCCAAAACACCAGGACCCAGAAGGGGGTTGCAATACCTTTGAGTTATTGAAAACTAGCTGAAATATCCTCTAATAAAGAAGAGACAAACTCAGTTGTGGTAGAGTCCCAGATTTCTAACTCATTCCTAGATGATACAGCCTCTGCATACATGATGTGAGGAAATCCAGAAGAGTAATGAAAAGAATGGATGAGCATGAAAAAATTATCCATAACTAACAAGAGTCTATAAGTAAGATCAGGGAAATGGTTCAATTCTTAGTCAAACAACATACAAAGAAGAAAGAAGAATCTTCTTTTAGAGGTTCCCGCATCCTGAGAAAGTATAAAGGGAAAAGAAAAAAAATGAACCTCACACTCCTCTAGGAGCACCAGTGGTGAGAAATACAAAGAACATGACAACCATTCTAAATTTTCCCATCACTAATTTGAGAATTAAGAACAAGAAGATAACCCACATGTTGCTTTCATGGAGAGTTTCTAGAACTAGTTGAATGATTTTGTTCACAAGAATGATTTGCAAAAGTTTGGGGGTTGTAAGACCATATTTGATGGAATGGGAGAACATACCATTCCCGGATAATTATAAGCTGTTGAAACTCAACTCTTTTGATGGTAAAGGATTACCGAATCAGCACCTTTACTATTTCAAGTTACAGATATGATATTTGGCTGGGAATGATACTATTATCACACGATTTTTTATTAGCACCCTCACAGGTCTAGCATTTTAATGGTTTTGTAGACTGGAACCAGGAACAGTTAACTCATGGAATGATATGAAAAAGGCCTTTCTGGCCAGTCTTATAAAGATGACATGGAGATCTTGATGCCAGCACTCTTTGCTACGAAGCAGAAGAAAGGGGAGTAAATTCGAGACTTCAAAAAGAGATTCCACAATATTTCTCAAATCCTTAGTAGAAATCTGCAGATATAATCTATTTGTGAAAATTCTTGCCAGAATGGGGGTAGAAAAGTCCACACTTGGAACGAATTAGCTACAGAGGCCGAAAAAGCCAAAGAAATTGCACAATGACTTCAGGCCGAAAGAGGAAAACCCAGAAGAAACAATTCAGGAACATCTCAGTCGTCTCGACCCATAGGGGAAGAGACGATGGCAGTCAATGCTCTAGATCCGCTAAGCCTCCTCCTGTAAGAACTCAATCATCAAGAGTTTCTCAAAAGCAATATTCTTTCAAGGATGAGCATACTATCACAATCTTCAACTTACTCATGAAAAAAGAATATGTTAAAATTGCCAGAGGTCTAGCACCCTAATGAAGTAGATAAGGTTGATAATCCCAATTATTGTTTATTCCACATGATTATTAATCATCCAACCAAAAACCGGTACATTCTAAAGGATAAGATACAAGCACTAGTGGATGCAAATGTCATCAAACTACCACTAGAGCAAAAGAAGGTGACCGCAAATATGGTCTCTTTTAAGTTTGGCAAAGCTCCATGTGGAATGAGAAAAACTGAAGAGACCCAAAAGAGGCTAGCCTCGCGGCTTGCGAGGCTGTTTAACCTAGCATGGCTTACAAGGCTATGCCAGCCTAGTGTCCAGAGAGGCTATTTTGCATGTATCACAGATTCCAATAAGATTTACAACAGATTATGGTACAGAATCAAGATTAAATACAACGAATCTATAGACCAAATCTAATCAAAAGGAAAGTCTATATTTCATGAAGATTACAATGGGATTCCATCTTTATCTACAAGGAAATACCAATAACAACTTCAGGCCTATAAATACCTCTATAAGGAACTCAAAAAAAGGCTTTTAGTAAGATCTCTCTCGTGCAAGATCAACGACATTCCTCCGACCAGCAGCATAAAGGAGGAGCCGGCCCTAAAAGTCTTTACCATCATCCATCTTCAGCATCGGATTGTCAACGAGGTCAAAGCAAACCTCATAGCTACCTAGATCCCACAACTTCTGTAAAAGAGAGTGACAATCTATAAGTCCTCTCGTTTGTTTTCTTTTCTTTTTCCTCTTCATTGTAATTTTCAAAATATTGTAATATTTTTTATGGCAATGGAAAGATAATTGAAATTCACCGAAAATAGACTGGCGACCATAGTGGGAGAAATCTCCTACACTTAAGAGGAGATAGTGGTCCAATCCGATGTTAACAAAATTGGAGAGACAGTGAAGATATTAGTAATCGAAGTTAACCAACTGAAATATGAGGAATAAATATCCTCAGACTCATCAAGTCCAACCAAAAGGAGATCCGCACATCAAAGACACAAAAGAGTCATGAACTCAAAATGTCCAAAATCACTTGAACAAAAAGATGTCTTTATGGTTTTGAATGAAAAGGAGACTTTTATCCATCAAGAGTCACTTGGATCTTCAAATGCCAGTTCATTAGAACAAACGGTGTCTCTTCCAACCTTTAGAGAACTTGTTTCATTAAATGCCAAAGGAGAACCTATTGTTGCACAAAAGCTGACCCAAATCCACAATATAAATCAGAGAGCATACTACAGGGCACTCAAAGCCCATTTTCAATGTAGGGCTGAACAAAAGTACAAAGTTGCATGGCAATCTCAAGAACTTATAGTGGCTGGAAGCAAAGTTGAACGCCAAGCTAAATTTTAGCTTAACATGAACAAAATTGAACATCAGGCTAAATCTCAGCCTGACATAAACAAAGTTAAATGCCAAGCTAATTTACAACCTAGCATAAACAGGGTTGGATGCTAGCCTAACAGAGGCAAAATGGAAAATTAGACTAAGTCTAAGTCAGTTTGCGAGGTTAGCAAAACTAAGCCAGTGTGCGAGTCTAAATAGTACGCTAAGTTAATTCCACTAAGCCAATATGTGAGGCTAAGCCAATATGATGAGTGCTATATATTGCATATTTATAGCCTTCATATTACCTATTTTTATATATAAATAATACTACTCGGGTACTGTTAGTGTGTTTTTCAGGAATTTTGTTCGTACAAGGAGATGGCATGAAACCAGAGTTGGAGTCGAAAATCAGAGTCCGAAAAATTTCTAAAGTGGGCAAGATTACGAGACTATGATGATTGAAAGACTCAAAGTCGAATACAGTTAGGAATATTACATATAAAAGACAAGTGACTCTTGTGGAAGAAATTTCAACCTATTTTCACAAAATTGAGCTGCCAAATGGTGGTAATTACAGCCAAATCGCAGCCCATTGTGGGTCCCATGCACCGAATGTTTTTCCCGTGGCTTCTTTGTAATTTTATGATTTTTTATTTCTGCTAAACTTAGGGTTTGATTTCCGAAACCTATATATTGGTCATATCCTTGTATTCTAAATGGGATCCTGAACTTTTGTACTCGTTTTGAATTTAATAAAATTAGGATTTTGTTGAAGGGGTGGCGGCCACAATACCGTGCTCCAGAAGTAAGCCATTGTTTTTAGTTATTTATTTAATTTCTAGATAGAGTTAATTGCTTTCTAGTTTAGATTTCATTGCTTTTTAGATTAGATTTATTTGCTTTCATAAATAAAAATAGATTTAATTGCTTACTAGAAATATGAGTAGCTAATTCTTTTTAGCCCTAGGACGTAGATGATGTTAGTTTAATAGATCTAATATGGATTCATCTCATCTTCTTCCTAAAAAGAAATAAAATTATGATTTTTCTATAAATAAATAAAAGATAGAGTTCTCAAATCATAATTCTTTGATAGATTATGCTTAATTAATATTTTGATAATCTATGCTTAGATGAAGTTTGAAATTCTTATTCTTTGTTTATTTTTAGAATTATAAATAAAGATTTTCCTATAAATAAATTGAATTGGATAAACTTATCAATCTGATTTCTTTGATAGGTTACACTTAAGTTTGGTCTTGTGATAGCCTATGCTTAGATTAGGGTTTGAAGTCTATTTCTTTTCTTTTGTTTATGAGATTTTCTACTTGATATGATTTGTTTTAAGAAATGTGTTATCGTTGATGGTCTATACTTGCACATCACTTGATAGGTCATACTTAGGGGCACTTGATTAAATTCAATTTAAAAATATCACCTTTTTAATATGTTACTTAACTATGCATAATTAAAAAGATAGGAAGAAAGAGATAATTCATTGTTAGGCTACTATTCTAATGGATTCGAAATCCTAGGCTAATCTTTAGAACTTAGAAACTCATCCTTCTAGCCCACAACCCTTAGTTAATCCACTAGAACTTAAGAAATAGTAAGAATCATAAAACACCTTAGATCTCTGTGGGACGACCTGTACAGTGCTACACCGACACTGTGCGCTGGCAGTAATTTATCACATCAAGTTTTTGGATCATCCAATCTACTCTTCTAAGCCAGTGTGCGAGGCTAAGCCAATACGTGAAGCTAATTCAACTAAACCAGTGTGTGAGGTTAAACTAGTACGCGAGGCTAACTCATCTAGGTCAGTGTGTGAGGCTAATCCAGTAAGCAAAGCTAAAGTTAAGTCTCAGCCCTGCGTGAGAATTATGGAATGCGAGACTATTGAATCATACTACAGAAGACATGCTAAAGTCAACAGTGCATGTCAGAGCAACTTGTGGCTAGACAAATGTGATCCCCGAGACTCCTCAAAGTCACATACATAGACATATAGGCCTTGTGTGAGAAATTGGGTCTGCTCACAAAAGATGGTCATCTCAGCACACCAAGAAGAGACTCCGAATTTACGAGAATACTTAACAAACAAAAGGAGGGCTGTATAACCCCACAAGTCATGATATTGCAAGTAATTAATTGCTGCAGTTTTGACTTATTGTCACTGTAAAACCCTAAGACAGTATGTGTTTAGCCGACTTGCAGTGCCAGAATCTAATATTTCAAAAAGAAGACTCCTACAAAGATAGAACTTTGATTTAGATGAAGACTTATCAGCCGTCACTCAAACATGGTGAATAAAGAGAAGAAACCAATCATTGAAGAGTATTCTTCTGACACAGAGATAGAGGAAGTACATCATCACACATGCCTTAAGATGGGCGCAACGGCTCCCTGTGACTAAAAAAGGTTGGCAAGGTGTTCAGATGAGGAATAAGAAAAATATAGTGATCATTCGACCATAGCAACGCCATGATCTCATGCTTCCTCTCTGTCTGGGCAAAGAACAGCTCATATGGCCGAACGATCAGTTGAAATAAATCAAATGGTAGAAGCACAAGAGCTGCTCATCCAAGAACAACAAAAGAGTATTGAAGAGCTCAAAGCACTGCTCCTAAATGTTATAGATAATAGTCAAATATACACAAAAGACGGAGCATGGGGTTCTTCTTCTAACAAAAGCAAGAAAGATGAGCATGAATCAAATCCAGACGTCAAGGAAAAAGGCAAGGAGGAAGAATACATCATCGATCCCCATGCCAAAAAGATGGAAAAGCTCCAAAATCAGATAGAAATATTGATACACCGAAAGGGGTTATAGGAAATAGGAATTATGACACCCTACCTAATAGAGTGAGAGTTTGCACCTTTTCTAGCAAAATACAAACCCTTAAGACTAGAGTCATATGATGAAAAAGGATTTTCGAACCAACATATATACTACTTTCTCTTCCAGACCGACCATTTAATGGGTAATGACCTAGTAATGACCAAAATCTTTGCAAGTACCCTATTAGGGTCTACCTTCACCAGGTTTATGCAATTGCCCCCAAGAACTATTAAGGCCTGGTCTGATGTGGAAACGGAGTTTCTAAGCTGTTTCTTTGAAGATGATACTAAGGTATCAATTCATTCTCTTCTAGAAACTAAACAAAAAGAAGAGGAGGCTATTAAAAGCTTCATCGAATGCTTCTGTGAAATATTAGTTCAATACCCACATGGCATGTCTCAGGAGACATTGGTAGAAACATGCAAGCATAATCTGCAAACCAAAATACTACTCAAGATGGGAGCTGTGGAGTTGAAAAACTGACAAGAGCTGGTCAAATAAGATGAACTGGCAGAGGACATTATTTGTCGCTTGGGAGAACAACTCTTCACAAGGTGTGCTACGACAGAAAGACAGTATCTATAGAACTCTTGACCAAAGGGAAAAGAGGCTATGGCGACATGAACAACTCCATAACAGAAGCCTAAGGACTAGAAAGATAAGGGCATGTTCAAGCAGTGCTCCGCACCCACATATGACTTCAAAGATGATCAAATAGTAACACTGCTTAATTTGCTCAACAAAAGGATAATGCTCCAGTTTCTCATTAATCCAAGACCAGAGAAAGCGGGAAAGACAAACGACCAATGTACTGCCTATCATCAGAACTTAGGGCATGCTACAAAAGACTGTTTTGTGCTGAAAAGAAAGATCCAAGTATTGATCGGAACTAAAGTAATCCAACTGAAATCCGAATAAAAGAGGGTAACGGCTAATATGGTCACTCTTACAATTGGAACAAACGAATTTCCCGCAGAAATGTCTCATGTACCTTCTGAAAAGATGGTGCTAGTTAACCATGACTCACATAATATGAGAGAAAAATGACTCTTTCCTGTCACCATGAAGAAAGGGAAAATCATGTGAGTACACCCAGATCTATTGAATGATGAACAATAATATTCATCAAACAAACAGAAGAAGGATAAAGGGAAAAAACTTACCATGCGATTTCCACAATTATTGATGAAGACCATGATCAAGCAAATACATTGATAGATTTAGAAATTGAAGTGTCAGCCTTGGCCACTCATTTTGATGAGGCAAGCCCATCAGAAACCCAATTGGAAAAGAGTTATCTTAAAAATTACTCGAAAATGCAACTTGACAAACCCACGGCAGCAAATGAAGAGTTATCCTCAAGACAAAAGGAGCTGCATTTCCAAAAAAGATCGAAGAAGGATAGTGAGGCAGCTGGTGCACCTTTCCAATTTGATGTGCTTGCTTAACTAACCAACATCCTGGCACACACAATACTTTATGAGTTATTGCGATTGTTGAAGACGACTAGGGACGAGTTGAGAGAAACTTTTTCGACTCTGAGACCTTTTTGGCTCAAATCACAGAGCTATCTATGGACGCAGAGGAATCCTGCCCTCACTACATCAAGTGACGAAGTAAGTTCCATGCATTATGCTCTCACTAGAGGACATGAAAGTTAATAATATCAAACATAACAGACCTCTCTATTATACATGGTATATTGGTTCTCTCAAGGTGGGCTGACTTCCATTGGACCCAGAGTCCATTATCCCTCGGAGATTAATACAGTTGTTTGGGATCTTGGTTAACCGATTGACGCCCACCAATATTACTATCTTTGGCTTCAACTCCAGTGGCAGCCATCCCCTTGGGAAAATCCATCTTCGCTATTAGATTGGAAGCTTGAAATCAGAGGTGACATGCTAGTTATTGATACAGATACGTCATACAATATGCTCCAAGAATATCCCTGGATTCACTCCAATATGGTGGCACCCTCAATCCTCCACCAGTGCATGAAATACTGTGATGATCGAGGAATGGTTCACACATTGATCACTGACAAACAACCTTTCAAGGGAGTCAAAAATAGCTTTATAGATGCCATGCTGTATAGAGATACTGCAGAGGCATCTGGTGGCTCAGTGAAGGGTGTCAGAGAAGACTGTGACAGCGATAATGAAGTGGATGCCTAACCCGAACCCATAGATGAAAAAGACTTCGAGTTTGATATAAATCCACTTGTAATAAATAGTGATATTCTTAATGTAACTGACACCTCTAATGAAGCGGATGAGTAGTTTATCAATGAAAGCTTAAGTTTTGCTTATGTTCCTGCTATTGCTTCAGACTCTACACCATCTTGAACTAACACAGAAGTAGACAACATGTCCGAATGGAAGGCTTTAGCAATATTCCATTTACTAATACGGTCATCATTTGCCACAGAGACCAAAATACATAGTACAGATGAGGCTACTTTTGAAGTACCTGCTCGTTGGCCAAACCAACGACTGATAATATTTGGCTGAGTTGAGTTGCAGCTTGAGTTAAGAATAGATAGTAAAAGTGACGACCAAGCGGCACCTCAGTTTAGCCATTATGGACCAGTGTCCATCAAATGATGAAGAAAATGGATTACGACTTCACTTGTAAATAGGGACTAAACTTCGGAAGGGAGCGACGAAACCTGTTACATTCATTAGTCCCACGAGAAAAGAATCCTGACAATTACCATAAAATCTACAGAGGTTAGGATATATCACTACCTCTGCATCCTCAGGAAGAGAGTGCGAAGACTCAATTGAATCTAAAAATCCCAAAGAAACAATGGAATGGGATTCTGATGTACATACGAGCTTAGAATTCAAAGCCCTTGCTACAAACATGGTGTCAGCAAGTCATGAAGAGACTGACGATGCCTGGGTACATCACATGTACATTCAATAGGATATCAGATTTGAGTAACGAGAGCTACTTACTGAATAAAAGGTGGTACAAGTCAATATGAGGACTAAAGAAAACTTGAAGCTCATCTTTATAAGCAAGAGTCTAACTCCCCAGGAGAAAGAAAGTCTGGTAGCCCTATTAAGAGAATAGATTGACATTTTCACATGGAACTATGAGGACATGCCTGATTTAGACCCTAGGTGGCAAAGCACTGACTCAATATCAAGTCGGATGCTAAGCTCGTGAAGTAACAACAAAGATGCTTTAAACCAGAATTAATGGAGGCCATAGAGTCTGAAGTAAAGAAACTGATAGACTCAGGATTCATTCATGAAGTGCAACATCCAGACTAGGTAGCAAACATTGTGCCTGTGCCCAAGAAAAATAGCAAAATAAGAATATGCATAGAGTTCTGAGACCTCAACGCTGCATGCCCAAAGGATGAGTTCCCGCTTCCAATCATAGATGTTATGATTGATAACACATGTAGGTTCGAATGGATGTCCTTTATGGATGGTTTCTCAGGGTACAATCAGATTAAATTGTATCCATAAGATGAGAAAGATACAGCATTTAGAACACCGCTTGCGATATATTGCTACATAGTAATACCCTTCAGATTGAAGAATGCCGGCATTACCTACCAATGAGCTATGAGTGTCATATTTCAAGAATATTTACGTAAAACGGTTGAATGTTATGTAGATGACCTCGTCATTAAGAGTTAGAAGAAAGAAGATCACCTATAAGATTTGAGGGTGATGTTTGACATTATGAGAAATTATCAATTGAAGATGAACCCTACCAAGTCATTTCTCAGAGTATTTGGCGGGAAGTTCTTAGGATTTGTGGTAACTTCAAAAGGAATCCATCTTGACTCTGATAAAGTCAAAGTGATAAAGGTGATGCAACCGCCACAGAATTTGAGGGAACTAAGGGGGTTGTAGGACAAGCTGACATATATCCGATGGTTCATAACAAATCTGTCAGGAAGATACTAACTGTTCATAAAATTAATGAAAAAGGGAGTCTCATTCGTTTGGGACGAAGCATGCTAAAAGGTATTTGAGGATATTAAAGACTACCTTACAAGACCGCCTGTATTAATGACATCTGTTTTAGGGAAGTCTTTCCTTATCTACGCGTAAGCAATGGATCACGCCTTGGGGAGCCTATTGGCTCAATATAATGAACAAGACCAAGAGCAAGTGATCTACTACTTGAGCCGAATGGTGATTGGTGCAGAATATCGATACAGCCCGATTGAGAAAGAATGGCACTAGTGTTCGCAGTTCAAAAGATGTGACACTACCTAGTTGGCCAAACAAAACACGTCATTTCCTGGGAAACCCACTGAAAATGCTCGTGACTAAGCTGGGGTCGCTAAATGGCAGGCTTGCTAATTGAGCGCTGTTGCTGTCTCCCTATGATATGCATTTCATACCCCAAAAGGCGACAAAAGGCCAAGCCATAGCATATTTTCTCACTGAACACCCTATTCTAGCAAATTCCAAGTTCCATGCCAACATCCCAGATGAAGTTGCAGAGATCAACGAAGTCTCTGAAGGAGAAATGTTGCAATTGTTCTTCGATGGGGCAGTAACAAGAGATGCAACTGGTGTGGGGGCCTATTCTGATATCTTCCCATAAGCACGTGGTACCTCAGAGATATTCACTAACCAAGTCGTGCACAAATAATATGGTAGAATACAATGCACTAATAATCGGCCTCCAAATAGCTTGGCAATTGGGGGTAAGACATCTTGAAGTATATGGTGACTCAAAACTAGTTAATTGGATGACTGGAGAGTATGACATAAAACAAGAAATCCTTATACTGTATCATTGGACAGTAATACAACTAGTAAGCAAGTTCGAAGAATTCTATAATGACCATGTGCCAAGGTATGATAATACATACGCCGATGCCCTAGCTTTATTGGATACAACTCTGGCATTACCCAGCGGGTCAACCATACATGTCACTATCGAAAGTCGCAAACTTCTGCATTCAGACGAAGTCATGGAAGTAGACAAAGCATGCCAAGTTGGAATGAAATTTGAGCCATGAGATTGGCGCTTTCCGCTTGTGGACTACGCATTGCACGACATCCTTCTGAAAGACCCTAAAGAAGCTGCCTCCGTAAGAAACAAGGCGCACAAGTTTTATTGCAATGTCATGTTGAAAATCCTGTATCGAAGGTCTCATGACGGCATCCTACTTTATTATTTGTCAAAAAGCAAAGCCTAAGAAGTGGTTAAGGAAACTCATGATGGGATTTGTGGAGCCCATCAGCCAGGACCAAAGCTCTAGGACTGCATTAGGAGATTAGGATATTTCTAGCCCAAGATGATTACAGATGTAATAGCATATGCAAAGTGTTGCCTTGCCTGTCAGGTGCATGCAAATTTCATACACAAACCATCAGAGTAATTGTATACATCAACTTCGAGTTGGTCATTCAAGATATTGGACATGATGTTGTTGGGCCAATCACTCCGCCATCCTTCAAAGGACATCAATTTATATTGGCATTAACCGACTATTTCTCCAAGTGGGCAGAAGCTATCCCTATGAGGTAAGTAAAGATGGCAGATGTAGTAAAGTTCATCAAACATCATGTGATCTACCACTTAGGTATACCCCAACGGATCATCCATAACAATGAACCACAGTTCGTTAGTCAAGGCTTCATACGATTCTACAATAAATTTAGATTTAAGATGTGGCTTCGATGCGTTATGATTCAGCGGCTAATGGATTAGCCGAGGCTTTTAACAAGACTATTGTAAAACTCCTCCAAAAGTTTATTTTTTTCAACTCAACGTGATTGAGAAGAAAAGTTAGATGAGTGTCTATGGGCTTACCATACTATGGTATGAACCCCGACCACAGCTATGCCCTTCTCTTTGGTACATGGCTGCAAAGTCTTGCCACTCAAAATTTAAATCTCGTCCCTTCATGTAGCACTGGCCACGAAGATGACGACTGAAGAAAAATATTAACAATGCCTCCGAGAGTTAGAAGCCATGGATGAGAAGTGCTTGAACAAACAATAACAAATTGAGTTATACCAAGCATGCATCTCAAGAGCATTTAACAAGAAAGTTAAGCGAAGAACTTTCATAGAAAGAGACTTGGTAGTAGCCATCAAGAGACCAATGATCATGACCCACAAGACTAAAGGAAAGTTTGAACCTAAGTGAGAAGGACCCTTTGTGGTAGAAACTGTTTACTCAAATGGAGCCTGTCGTATGATCAATCAAGACGACGACAGAATGATATTACCTATCAACGGCAAATTCTTGAGGAAGTACTACATATAGCCACCGTAAAAAAAAGGAGAAGGAAGGAAAGGCTAATAAGTTTACTTCCCAATACTATCAAGGCAACGAGAAGAGATATCAAAAATTTCTCGCCAACCCTATCATACTGGAGGTAAGAGTATGAAACTAATCATCCAATACCGAAAAGGCAAAGGAAAGAGGAAACATTTGACATTTAAACCCAAACAAAATCCTCGCCAACTCATCATGCTGAGGGGAATAGCATGGTTAGCCTAATACAAACGACGATTGGTAAAGGCGTATCAAATCTATTTATATTTGGAGATTTACTAAAAATCTCATGACAAATTTATTACAATATTATTATGTAAGGATACATCATTACACATAACCACAAAGACAAAGGGGAGAGGTAATCAAATTCTCGACAACTCATCATGCTGTGGTAAAAAGTATGAACTACCCATAGCCACAAAGGCAAAGGGAAGAGAAGATCAAATTCTCGACAACTCCTCATGCTAGATAAAAGTATGAACTGCTCGATACTGATAAGGCAAATAAAAGAGAAAATCAAAATCCCTGCCAACCCATTATGATAAGGAGTAGTGTGTAAACAACCCAACGCCTTTGAGGCAAGGGCAAGAGAAGGCAAAAATCCTTGATTGACCCTATCATCCTTGGGGTAGAAATAACCGAAAAGGCAAAGGGAAGAGCGAACATTTGGTATTTAAGCCCAAATAAAATCCTAGATAACTTATCATGCTAAGGGAAATAGCATGACTAGTCCAATGCAAATAGCGATTGGTAAATTCATATCAAATTCGTTGATAACTGGGAGTTTGCTAAAAGTCTCATAGACTTGTCATGTTAAAATCTTACCTCTGACAACGAGATTTGAGCTATCTCACCCATATCACCTTAATACAATCAAACCTGTCATGTTAAACTCTTATCTCTGACAGTGAGATTCGAACGATCTATCCATATCACCTCAAAATGATCAAAACTATCATGTTAAGATCTTAACTCTGATAGTGAGATTTGAACTATCACATACACTACAACAAACAATACCCTTCTTTGACCCTAACTTGGTCACATCGGCAAGTTTAACAGTACACCTCTATTGAAACCCTGTAGATAAGTTTAACAGCATACCTTTGCCTATAGTTCTTCGACCCTAGGCCGGTCATCTCGGCAAGTTTAATAGTACACCTCTGTCGAAACCCCGTAGGTAAGTTTAACAGTACACCTCTGCTTATGGTTCTTCGACCCTAACTCGGTCATCTTAGCAAGTTTAACATTACCCCTCTGTTTAGACCCCATAGGTAAGTTTAACAGTACACATTTGCCTATGGTTCTTCAACACTAGCCCAGTCATTTCGGCCTGTTTAATAGTATACCTCTGCCGCAACCCCGTGGGTAAGTTTAATAGTACATCTCTACCCATGGTCCTTTGACTTTAGCCCAGTCATCTTGACAAGTTTAACAGTACATCTCAGCCAAAACTCCATTGGTATGTTTAATAGTACACCTCTACATATGGTCCTTTGACCCTAACCTGGTCATCTCGATAAGTTTAATAGTACGCCTCTGCTGAAACTCCATAGGTAAGTTCAACAATACACCTCTGCCTATGGTCCTTCGACATTAACCTGGTCATCTAGGTAAGTTTAACAATATACCTTTGCTGAAACTCTATGGGTAAGTTTAATAGTACATCTCTACCTATAATTCTTCGACCCTAACTGATCATCATGGCAAGTTTAATAGTACTCCTCTGCTGAAACCCCATGGATAAGTTTAACAGTGCAATTCTGCCCATGACCCTTCGATCCTAATTCAACCATTTTAGCTTTGCTTGTCAACCAAGCGAGTTACTCTTTCAACTCAAACCAACAGTCTCGGCTCTGTCTGTTAATCCGATGAGTCACTCCGTAAAATAATTTCCACCATACTTACATCACCACTGAAACTCTTCGCCTGCTAAGATGTTCCCGCATCCTTAGTAAACTTCCATTTTCCATCAAATCCATTTACTAATTCCAAAAGAAAACCCATTCACTAAATCACAAGAAAATTTGTTCACCAATCAGAATATTAGAAAACGCCAATCCATTCCGTCATTTTGTACTATATGTTACAACAATTGGAAATAATACAATAAGATCGAGAGGTAGAAATAAGACTTTCCCTTATGTATGAAAAGTACAAAGTATGAAGGAAAAAAATAGAGATACAAAAGGGAGATATCAATGGTTTGTCAGAGCTCTTAGCCTCTCTTCTACTTCTCACAAGTTCTTTGAACGAGCTTCTTCAACAGCGGCAGTAGCTTGATGACGTAGCACATCCTCATTAACAATAAAGCGTTGTGCTGCTTCAGTGTGTATGTCTTCTAAGGTCTTGTTTTGCATGGCCACTTCTTGTTGTATCTGCACTTACTGGTGAGTTAGGGCCTCATGGTGCTTCATGATCTCATTAAATTTGGACTCTTCAGCCTGAAGAATAGCTTGAGCAATGGAGATGGTCTCACGGGTGTGGGAGATATTACTTTGCATGGCTTCTATTTTATGCTCAGATCGCTCAAGCTCATTGCCAATTCCACCATGAATATTGGCCAAATCCTGGAGCTCTTGAGCACATACTTCTTCCTTCTTCTTCAGCTCCTCTTGAAGAAGATGCAGTTCAGCACGAGCTTGGGCAACTTTAATGTCAATGATAGTAGATATATTGGGCCAGTGCAGATTATTCAAACTCTTCAAATGCTGGTCCAGTGCCTACAAACATGCCCAGTAAAAAGAAGCTCGATCAAGACCACCGATTCTCTTGATGTTCTCAACATAGTTCAATAGCATCGGACGACCCAAGTCATAGGAGTCCCGCCAAGTCAGATCAAAGATACGCAATGATCAAATAACTGGTGGAATCCACTTTGAAGTCTACAAGAAATCTTCTATGAGGTCATCCAGCCATGCTAGAGGCAAAGAAGGCACCACTGCTACAACAGTTGGAGGCACAAGTGGAGGCAGCTGAGAAGCAGAAGACGAAGGTAAAAGCCATGTCAAATGGGGAGCCAAAATTGTAGGAGGATACCAACAGAAGAGCAATCAATAACAGGTATGACAAGCTCATCATCGGTAGCGGCACTAGTCCCAGTGGGGGCCATCTCAGATGTGGGTTTTCCTCCAAAATATTTCCTGCAGCCGAAGTATCCTCGAAAGAGGATACGAGAGATGCATGCGAATACGCAGACATGATTCGGGGCTCTACCACACCCCCTCCTATGATAGCACTTACGACTGTGTATGGACTAATAACTGCAGTAGCTGGAGGAGCTTGAGGAGGAACGGGAGTCACCTACTTCGGCCGAAGTAGTTGGCATTAGTGAAGGCAAACTAACAGCCACCGTACTTACATAGATAATAGACACCATTTTGACAAAATGATGTGATAGGGGGTGTACCACAGTAATTAAGCAAATACCAATTGCAGTGGCACTTGAAACGGCAATGCCTTCCTGACCTGCTAGTTCTGTGTCTTCAGGGCGAGAATGGCTGTACTAGCTGGTGAAAGGTTCGAAGTAATCACATCATATGCACTAATATCACTATAGCAACTACCGACATCATGATCCAGACTGATTAGACTTGAATCATATGCATGGTCATGTAAATCCGATTTGGCTGAGGACGAACGCTCCCAAGAAGAGCTGGCCCCTAAAATACCAAGGAAAGAAGACATTGAGGCCAAGTTAAAATAAAATTGCCAAAACAAAAGAGTTAGCATACTTCATTACCTAGAGAGACTAGTCTAGTAGTTGGACCACAAGGTGGCACTGAAGAAGATGGCATTAAGGCCAGTAGAGAAGTAGCGTCAGCCACCTGAGACACGAATACAAGCCCCGCGGGAGCATAAGCAGTGGCTGGCGGTGTATCATGATCTGAGTGGACTGCAATAGTTGGTTCTGACACCCCAATCTCAATCGTCTGAGTAGCCCTTGTTGGATCTTGATTTACTGATCTCATCACTGAGGTGCTGCCTCTTGAACTGGCGCTACCACCTCAAGTACTGGATCATCATCCATGACCACTAAAGGAGTAGAAGTGGATCAAGCTTTCTTCTTCCTCCTCCTCTCGAAAGACCAGCTTCATTGGCTCGAAGTTTTTTATGGGTGACGCCCCTAGTGGCGACACCAATAGAAGAAGAAGAGAAAATGAAAAAGAGTAGAGAAGGAAAAAAAAAAAAAAAAAGAAAAGATAAAGGAAAAAGAAAAAAAATCTTTTGGCACCTTAATAAATGGGTTTGAAATGGGTGGCCCAGATTTGAGGTACAAATCTTGAGAGGAATACTAACATGCAAGGCTATCATATCCTAGCGTAAAGCTACATATTACGCGAGGATGTGACCAAAACTAAAGAAAAATTCAACAAAATTTCACCCAACAAAAGGAGAAGATAAAACTTTGAAAACTTTAGAGGGGGTTTTGTAGAATAAGAAAAATTAAAGAGATCCAAAAGAGGCCAGCCTCGTGAGGCTAAATAGCCTTGCGGAACACGAGGCTAAATAGCCTAACCAGCCTCGCCTCCCGTGAGGCTATGTAGCCTCGTAGCTAGTGAGGCTGGTTAGCCTCGCGTGGCTCACAAGGCTAGGCCAGCCTAGCATCGAGGGGGCTATTTTGCATAATCACAGATTCCAATCAGATATATAACAAATTTTGGTACATAATCAAGATTAAATACAATGAATCTCTAGGCCAAATCTAATTAAAAGGAAAGTCTATATTTCATGAATATTACAATGGGATTCCATCTTTATCTATAAGGAAATACCCATAACAACTTTAGGCCTATAAATATCTCTACAAGGGACTCAAAAAAGGATCTTTGGTAAGATCTTTCTCACGCAAGAGTCAGCGACGTTCCTTTGACTAGCAGTATAAAGGAAGAGCCGGCCTTAGAAGTCTCCACCGTCATCCATCTTCAACATCGGCTGGAAGCAAACCTCATAGCTACCTAGATCCCACAACTTCTGCAAAGGAGAGCAACAATTTATAAGTCATCTCGTTTATTTTTATTTTATTTTTCCTTTTAATTGTAATATTTAGAATATTGTAATATTTTTTTATGGCAATAAAAAGAGAATCGAAATTCACAAAAAACACTCTAGATTGGATTGAGCCAACCATACAAGATGGGGTGACACTGATTCCCAAAAGTATTATAAGGATTGTAAATTATGATCCTCATCAATAACAAAAGAAAGGATTATCTACCTTCGAAACACCGAAAGGGGAGATAATGTAGGTACATCCAGACCTCCTCAATGATGAACAGTTGACTTCAAGTTCGTCTAAGAAGAAGTCTAACGAAAAGCCACGAATTTCCAATGCTGTCACTGCAATTCTCAAAGATGAAGTAGCAATCTGTCATCTTACAGATTCAGAATAGAATGTAAAAGAATCAATTGCAATTGGTGAAGACCAATAACAACAACCCACTGAGACTCGTTCAGGAAGAAACTACTTGAAAAATTATGACCAAGTGGTTGAATCTCAAACAAAGAAGAATAAGTAGTAAGGGCTTAAGTTTGATAAAGCTCTTAAGAATAATAATGAAAAAGTTATGGAGGGCTCTAAAATGCCTTTCTGATTTGATGTGTTGGCACAACTAGCTAACATCCTTGCAATGATCACCTTATATGAGCTCCTAAGACTATCCAAGCAAACTAGGGAAGCCTTAAGAGATAGTCTACAAGATTTAGAAGTGTTTCTAGCTCAGATCCTAGAGATGACAAAAGAAGAATATGTCATCAAGCTTTCAAAAAGATATCTTGCATAACCTTCTCTCCGGAAGATAGGCAAGTAAAGAACAACAAGTATCATCAGCCTTTATATTATAAAGGCTACATAAGATCAACCGAGATTGACCATACTCAAGTCGATCTGGATCCGCTTTAAGCATAATACCAAGAAGAATATTGCAATATCTTGGGATCCCCATGAACAAACTGGCAACTACAAACACAACTATCATTGGCTTCAGCATGAATGGTTGTAAGCCTCTGGGAAAAGTGAAGTTGAAATGTCAGATTGGCGATCTGAAGACAGAAGTCACATGTTTTGTGATAGATGTTAACACATCTTACAACTTGCTACTTGGAAGATCATGGATCCACCTCAATCTCATCGTTCTTTTTACACTATATCAATGCATGAAGTATGTAGATCAAGAAGGGAATGGAAAAACATTAATAGTAGAGAAGCAATCCTTCAAAGGGGTTGAAAATTACTTTACAGATATATTGCTATAACAAGATACATTTGAAGTAGCAGAAAAACCTGCCCCAGATGAGCTAGATAGTGACAACAAAGCTGACTTAGAATCATCATCTGAAGATTTAAGATCCAAATATGATAAAGATTGGGGTATAGAACCAATTGTAATAAACCTTAAAGGTCTTAATGTAAATAACAACACAAATTTTGATGGCGAGTGGGTTATTAATGAAAATATAGAGTTTGCTTATTCCTCTAGTGTTGATTCCGAACCTTCAAATACTAGTACTGATGAAGTTAATGATCAACTAAATATGATATATTCCTTAGTATCATTCCAAGCACCCATTCACTCATCCTTTAATATGCAAAGTGATGATGATAGAGATGCAAATGAAGTGATCTTTGAAGTCCCTCCCAAATATAAAGGTCAAAACTATCTTATTTTGAAAAGCAAACAACAAAAATAAAGAAAAATATGTAGATTCCAAAGAAAAACATAAAAATACTAAGTTCATCCATTATAATAAAAATACTCATAAATTAATGATGAAAAAGATAGGATATAACCTAGCTGAAGGCACAGGGTTAAAATTTAGAAAAGGAAAAAGAACAATATTTCAACCTTTTGTTCCAAAAGGAAAACTGTTGGATTATTATGATAAAAATGACAGGGGGTTGGGATATGTTGTCTCTTTTGAAATCCTTTCGGAAACAAATTATGAAGAAGTCTAATATAGTCATTCATCTAAATCATTATGACGGGACTCAGATGTAAGTATTGGAGCAATTTTTTACAAAGTTTCTATCAACATGGTCTCTGCAGACTAGAAAGAAGAAGATGAAGAATTGCCATCAATCAAAGATGATTCTTGGGAAAAACATCTAAACTTGAAATGGAAAGTTCAATTTGAACAACGCGAACCTTCAATAGAAGTAAAATGATCCAAATAAATATGGACAATAAAACAAATCCTAAACCCATATTTATAAGTGAAATTTAACTTTTAAAGAAAAAGAAGAGTTAATTAATTTTATTCGAGAATACATCAATTTCTTTGCCTGGAATTATGAATGCATCCTAGAACTAGACCCACAAGTAGCGATGCATTGATTAAATATTCAACCATACGCAAAACCTGCTAAACAACAATAACGAAAGTTCCGTCCTAAAATAATGGAAGCCATTGAGATCAAGATTAAAAAGTTAATTGAATCAGGCTTCATTTGTGAAGAGAAACACTCTTATTGGGTGACAAATATAGTCCTTGTGACTAAGAAAATGGAAAAATTAGAGGTTGCATCTATTTCAGAGATCTAAATGAAGCATGCCCAAAAGATGAATTTCCATTACCTATCATGCATGTCATGATTGACAATACTTGTGGTGAGAATTCCTCGTTCCTTTTTGTGTGAATTCTCCAGTAGTTTCGAAATAATGCCGTTCATGGGTGGATTTTTAGAGTACAATCAAATTAAAAAGTATCCCGATGATAAAAAGCATATATCTTTTCGAACACCACTAGGGTTGTATTGTTACACATTATGCCCTTTGGTCTAAATAATATTGGTGCCACATATCAATGGGTTGTGAACACTATATTTCAGGAACACCTTCGAAAGACATGGAGTGCTATGTGGATGATTTAGCTATCAAGAGCAAGAGCAAAGATAATCATCTTCAGGATTTGAGAATGGTGTTCGATCTCATGCACAAACACCAGCTTAAAATGAATCCAATGAAATCTTTTCTGGGGGTCTCTAATGGAAAGTTCTTTTGATGATTACATCTCAAGGAATTCATCTCGATTCATACAAGATTAAAGTAATCCAACATATACAACTACTAGGAATCTCAAGGAATTGAGAGAACTACAGGGGAGGTTGGTATATATACACAAATTCATATCAAATTTATTTAGAAGATGTCAACCATTCACACGACTGATAAAAAAATGAGTATTGTTCATCAGGGATGATACTTGCCAACTAGTTTTTGAAGAAATCAAGATTATCTTACAAAGCCACTAGTCCTTATAGCTTTAGTTTTAAGAATATCCTTCCTGTTATATGTGAGAGCCATAGACAATTCTTTAGGAGCTTTACTAGCCCAAAAGAATAAACTAGGATATGAGCAAGCTATCTCCTATCTGAGCAGAATGATAGTCAGAGCTAAATATTGATATAACCTAGTGAAAAAATAATGTCTAGTTTTGGTGTTCGCAGTACAGAAAATGCGACACACCTGGTGGGACAAATCATCCTATTATATGAAGAGTTAATCTATTAAGAATATTAATGATCAAACCAGGGTCATTAAATTCGAGACTATCTAACTGCGCTATCCTGCTATTGCAATACAATATGCATTTCATCATGTAGAAATCAATTAAGGGTCAAGGTATAACTAACTTTTTAGCCGAGACCCAATTCCAGAATCTTCGAAATTGCACGAAGGTATCTTAGATGAAATAGTTAAAGAAAGTGCAGTTCAAGAAGATAGTGTCCATTTGAAATTGCTAAAGTAAATGCTGCCACAGAGGAAGTCTGGCAATTATTTTTGATGGTGCCTCCAAAATGGGATCTAAAGGAAATATAGTAGCAGGAGGTGGGGTTGTCTTTGTCTCCCCATGAAACCATATCATCCCTCGAGCTTATTTGTTAACAGAATCATGCTCTAACAATATCGCCAAATACATGATTGGCTTAAAGATAGCCAAGCAGCTGGGGTGAAATATTTAGAAGTGTATGAAAATTCTCAGCTGATCGTTAACCAAATTAAGGGAGAATATGAAGTCAAAAATAATAATCTCTTGCCCTACTATCACGCAGTCACAAAGATAGCTGTCAGTTTTAGTGGCTTCTACATCAAACATGTACCACGCTTTCAAAATAGTTATCACTACAAGAAAAGGGGTATTTGGCAATGGTTATTGTGCAATAGTTTTAAAACCATTGTAATATAATATGTTAGTAATGCTTAAATTAACCGTTACAATAGATATTTTTTTGCAATGGTTAATGTAACTCTTCTAAAACCGTTTCAATATATTATATTTTACAATATTTTTAAAAAATATTGCAAAAGATAGCTTATTTGTGACGTTTATGTTGCAACACTTATTTAGTTGTTACTAAATGATTATTTTGTAATGGCTTAAACAATTGTTACAAAGTAACATTTTTTTGTGACAATTTTGTTGCAACATTTTAAGAATCGTTTCTAAATATTAAATTTTAATGACGGTTAGCATAACTGTTACAGTATATTCAATCATTTGCAACGTTTTACATACAACGGTTAAAAAAAGTGTAGCTAAATAAAATATTCAGAAATAATTTGATTATCCAAAATAAAATAATTATTTATTAATTAAGCATATATATATAATTTTTGTACTAGTGAAGTTTAATTCAGAATCATATATAGCTAAAATAACATGTAGTAATGTTTATGATAACTTTATAGATATGTTGAATTTAGTCGTTACCTGAAGCATAATATCATGGTAGGTAGTGATATCAGCGACTCAAATTTTATCGATTTTTTATATGAAGCCAACAAGAATGCTATTCTTTCAGTTTCATTATTTCATAACAAATTGTTATTCGCAATTTTGCGAGGATTAGCCATTTAACCATATAATTAGAATTAAAAAAATTCAGAAATAAAATATATTTTAAAAAAATATTCCTTTATTTTGATATTTTTTCAATTTATTATTTTTCTTGTGCATCAATTTTAAAAGAGAAAAAATTGATATATTGATGTTATATAATTTATCAAAAGTATAAATATTAGATTTTTTTTTTATAATTAAATTTGTTAGGATATTTCTCATGAACTGAGAATGTACTATTTGTGCATAAAATATATTTTATTCACATTAATAATATCACAACTCTAATTAAAACTATGATCCCATACATGTGGTTGAATATAAGAATTTACTCGGTTTCAAATATAGAGTATGAAGTATTTTTCCATGATACTTTTTAATCTGCAGGAATTTTCACTCAATATTAAACAAAAGTTCCTCAACATCTTCAAGATGAAGTATAAATATATATGTTCATATATATATATATATATATATATATATATATATATATATATATATATATATATATATATATATATATATATATATATATATATATATATATAATATTTATTAAATAGATCTAGGTTTTAATTCTACAAATATATTATATATGTTTTAGAAATATATAATATGTAATAGTAATTTTGTTTTTTAAGAAATATTTTTAAACATAAATAAGTTAACTTAAATTTCTATGTAATTTAATTAACTTTATATTTTTACATGAGATATTAGTTTAAGAACACTTTTAATGTTATTTAAAATTAAAAAATTATTTATAAATATCCTAGGGTTTATCTCCTCACATGATGTTTCCTCTCCCCAATATACCCTAATTCCCGTTCTCTCTCTCCCTCTCTCTCTTTCGTAACCAACTTCTTATGTTCTCTCTCTCTCTCTCTCTCTCTCTCTCTCTCTCATAAACTTCTCCCGTTCTCTCTCTCTCTCTCTCATTCTAAAAAAACCAATATCTCTCGATCTCTCTCTCAAAGAAAACATGCAGCCACCTCCACCTCTTTCCTAATCTCTCTCGCTCCGCCTCGCCTCCGCCTCTGCTCCGCCTCCACTAAACGCCTCCACCGAACGCTCCGCCTTTACCGAACACCTCCACCTCTGCCTCTGCCTCAGCTGAACGCCTCGTGGTCGCCTCCACCTTTGTAGCACACACACCGAATGCCTCCGCTTTTGCCTTAGCCGGTGCATGCACGCGTCTATGATCTGCCTCCGCCTCCACTGCCTCTACCTCCACTGCCTTCGCCTCCACCTCTGCACGAACACGGAAGTAAGGTAACACATTTAATTTCAAAAAGATTTATTTTATATTTTAATTTCATATTCAATTTGTAGAGGTGAAAAAAAAGAAAAGAAAGAAAATAAAAACACGTTATTCGAAGGTGGTAATCTAGCATTAGATAAAATTTAAGTAGTTAATCATAAGGATGAAACTGATCGTAAGGCAAAACTGAATTTTAAATTTGGAAAGAACCCATGGGTTGTTGATTATAATGTTAGTGGTAGAAATTAAAGATAAAGCTTTTGTCAAAATTACTGATGCTTATTTAATCAAAATCAGTATGTTGAGTTGCTGTAAAGAGATAGCATTGAGGTGTCATTAGTTCAACCAGTTAGGTTACAAGCATTTGGCTTCTAATTGTGTGTATGCACATGTTGACATGGGGCAGGTATGCATGCATGCATGTTATAATTGAAGAGTTAAATCTGTTTACTGCAGTGTTAATTTTGAATAATAATTGATATTTTAAAAATGTTAGTTTACTTCTAGGTTTTTACTAAAACAATGTAAACCAATTAAACAACAAGATGGCATTTAGATATGTCTTCTTTATCATTTATTTATCACTATAATCTCTGTGAGTGTCTGCATGTATATATTGGAGTATTGTTGTTTCACTTATTAGTAGTGAATTCTACTTCATTAAAAAAAAAAAAAAAATCTCATTTTTAGGTTACGGTTACTGGCATGATGAATTTTAAATATGATGCAACATGAAGAATTATGATAAAATTTCTTCTTGAGAAGGTATTGCTTTTATTGCAAGATTGTGATACCTTAAAATGTGGAAATTGCACTTTAATTTTAGTTACACATTTTTGTGGTTGTCCTAGTTGAAATGTGCCCCTCTTCTTTGCTACTAGAAGTTGGTTTTTTAGGGGATTCCACTTGACTGTTATGTGGACATATCTTCTTCCCACTTGATTGTTTTTGGGGATTCCACTTGAATTTTTTAATTTTTTTTCCAACCCAAATTAGATAATTTTAAGACTTTGGAGGACATCAAATGGGAGTTGGAAAGTCTTTGCAATTGCAGGAAAATTCTCCTAATCAAGGGAAAAATATTAAATATTCAATATTAGATGATGTATATCCTACTTTTTCCTTGGACTTAGGCAATCATTAGTATATTTGATTAATTAGACATAATCTTTATCGATACTTAATTAGACATGATCTTGAAGTCATAGAAACTTGTTCATAATAATTATCGATGCTTAATTAGACATAATATTAGAAAGTCTTTATCGATGCTTAATTAGACATAATCTTGAAGTCATAGAAACTTGTTCATGTGAGGGCCAAAAAACATGAAAGGTGACCCTTTTGTTTTGGGAGAGGAAAAGATAAGAATCTTTCATTTTTCTTTTTCCTTCCACAACTCGATAAAAATTACAAAAAATTAATTACTTTTACATCACAATCAATAATCTGGTTTCATTCTCAGTGTCAATTAATAATCCAATTTGGGAATCAAGTGAATCATATAATAATACTGCATTATTGTTTTAAACCCAACGTATGCATTTATTACATTTCTAGGCTCAATTATATATATTAATATGCATTTCTCTTTTAATTAAAATCTAATTTATTACTATTATTAATTATGTCCAATTAATCCAAACTAAGTCCAATTCAAATCTCTCAATTATTTAATCTATCAAGCCCAAGCCTACTAAATTTTCACTTTTTCATATCTTTATTTTAATTTTATTTTCCTTTTCTTTTCTATCCAGCCCAGGCCCAAACCCACTAATTCACACTTATTTTTATTCTTTATATATTTTTTTTGTCAGGCCCAGACTAGGCCCAAGCCCACTAATTTCTTTTTTTTTTCTTTTACTGGGCTAGGCTGACCGGTCTAGTGTTATTGTATTTTGTTTTTTTAATATTTTTTTTTCTGGCCCAAATCCAAGCCCACCACTCTCTTTTTTTTTTCTTTTCTTTTCCTTTTTTTTTTCTGGACTTGGCCAGGCCCACTTCATCATTTCTTTTTTTTTCTTTCTTTTCTTTTGGCCCAGTCCACCAACTCTCTCCTTTTTTTTTTTCCTTCTTTCTTTTATGCAAAATTATTTTTGCATGGGTTGCATGCAAAATTATTTTTGCATGCAACCGAGTTATATTTTTTATTGAAAATATAAAAATAAATAAATAAAACAAATATCATGATATTTATATATATCAAAATTAACACACTAACTTGGTTCAGTTTTCAATATCATTTAATAGATCAATATATGAACCAAACATTTTTTTTCAAAATAAATCAAACGTATGCACATATAAATTAAATATAAATTAAATAAAAAAATTATACAAATTGAATAAAGAAAAGATAAATGAAAATATAGCAGTATTACTTACCTCAGCTTGATCTCGAATATTCGGTTCGAATACTTGATTCGGGTTGATTTTTCTGTTTCTTTCTCTTTTATTTTATTTTATTTTAATTTTTTTCTCCTCTGTTGGTGAGTTTGGCCGAGAGATAGAAGAAGAAGAGAGTGAAGTGTTTTGTAGAGGGAAAATAATTCAAGGTTAATTTGGTAATTTAATCCAAAACTCCTTGCCACCATCAATTCCCATTTGACAGCAAGCTAAATACCTTGCCCCCCTCAATTCCCCATTTTGCCACCCTCAATTCCCCATTTCACAGCTCAAACCGACACTCTTTTTAGGGTGTGCCCTTAGAAATTTGTTTTAGATTGGGGTGTGTACAAAGAAATTCCTAATTTATTTTATATTTTATATTTACGACTGAGGTAAATATTTTTCAAATACTACCAAATTTATGTAGGACATAGTGCTCGACGAGGGGAACACTACAAAATTATCCGTTTGTTGTATCGATATCCAGAATAAATGAACTGAAATTCTGAACTAATTAGAGGATAATTTTAATTTTATTAAATTAACAATTTTGGGAGTATTTTTCGGCCTCATAAGAAAAATCTCCAAAAATCCTAAATATTACAAAACTAATAATAGCGAAGACCGAATGTCATTTGGGTTGGTGGATTTAAAGTTATGTTAACAGAAAGTTTTTTCGGTGTCCAAAATTGATTTCGGTGGACTTATTCGGTACCACTGGTCTCAAGAAAGCAATACAGATAGCTCGAATTTTGGGATATTATATCTTGTAACGCCCCCGTTTTTCAGCTGCTTTCCAAAACGGAGGATATTACTTATTACTTATACTAGACAACCTAACTGTCACAAGATCTAAGAATAACCGTATCTACTGCCACAATCAGATGAATACATAACATGTCTGAAACTGAAAAGATTATATTTATACAAAAGTTCATTACATAAAATGGCACACTGCTTTAAATATGAACACAAAAGAATCAAAAGAGCAAGCAGTGCCCAGACAAAAGGAAATATAAACAAAATATACAAAGATCTCTAGAAAGTATTTCACTTGCCTACTGTCGCTCGGTCTGGTCAATGAGTTACGGCTCTTTAATTGGGGCTAGTTCTCCTTCTTCGCTTTCTAAACCTGGGTTCGAAACCCAGGGGATTAAACGCAGCAAGTAACACAAGGAAAATATATGTGTACTATTACAGTACTAAAGATAAAAGTATGCAAATGAATAACATACTTTTATTGGGAATATCTCTTAATAAACAGATAAAATGCAATTAAATCGTGACAGTGTTGAACAGTCACGTGAATAATGAAAAATATAACAGCAACATTATATATGTCATTTGCAAATAACATATAAATATCATGTAAAGATGCATATCTTGTAAAGATGTCAAGTCTAACTAAAATCTTTGTTAGCATTTGAAACTAAATAATAGATATGATAGTGTGCAGTTTCTGTATTGTACAAGTGCTCGTGCATACCCGGGACCCGGCCTCAAACCCATGGTACTGAACCATGACACACCGCTAGATGTTCAAGTCAAACCCCGTACTGTGAAATAGTACGGATATTACTTTTATAGTGACTCATGCATCAGACGGTGGCCCAGTACCACCTAGTGCTGCTGCAGTAAAAATTCTCAGCACCTCAGTGAGGAAGTTGGCTAATAAAACCTTGTACAATACAGTTCTTATCCATAATGTAGTTTCTCCCATCCCCGCGTTCATAATGAATTATGCACATGAAAATTTTAAAATCCTTCTTTAATTGTTTTTCAATTCATGATAACATGCTTGCATTTTCATGACTGTACATGACATATAGTGTCATAACACATGATCTGTAATATTAAAACATATGACTTGTAATATCAAAGCACGTGACATGTAAAACACATGACTTATAATATCAAAGCACATGACATGTAAAACACATGACTTGTAATATCAAAAGACATGACATGTAAAATACATGACTTGTAGCATGATAAATTAATACATGATATATTAGTACACATGATTTGTAATATCAAGGCACATGACTTGTAGCATGATAGATGTTAGTGCACAATTGTACCACAATGCATATCATCAAAAATATTATATTAATCTGGTTTCATTCTAAATGTCAATTAATAACCCAATTTGGGAATTAAGTGAATTATATAATAATACTGCATTTTTTTAAAACCCAATGTATGCATTTATTACATTTCCAGGCTCAATTATATATATTAATATGCATTTATCTTTTATTTAAAATCTAATTTTTTACTATTATTAATTATGTCCAATTAATCCAAACTAAGTCCAATTCAAATCTCTGAATTATTTAATCCATCAAGCCCAAGCCTACTAAATTTTTACTTTTTCATATCTTTATTTTAATTTTATTTTCCTTTTCTTTTCTATCCAGCCCAGGCCTAAGCCCACTAATTCACACTTATTTTTATTTTATATATCTTTTTTTGTCAGGCCCAGACTAGGCCCAAGCCGACTAATTTCTTTTTTTTTCTTTTTTCTCTTTTATTGGGCTGGACTGACCGGTCTAGTGTTATTGTATTTTGTTTTTTTAATATTTTTTCTGGCCCAAATCCAAGCCTACCACTCTCTTCTTTTTTTTCATTTCCTTTTTTTTGGGACTGGGCCAGGCCCAGTTTACCATTTCTTTTTTTTTTCTTTCTCTTATTTCGGCCCAGTCCACCAACTCTCTCCTTTTTTTTTTTCCTTTCTTTCTTCTAATTTTGCAAAATTATTTTTGCATGGGTTGCATGCAAAATTATTTTTGCATGCAACCAAGTTATATATTTTTTTCAAATATTAAAATAAATAAATAAAATAAATATCATGATATTTATATATATCAAAATTAACACACTAACTTGGTTCAGTTTTCAATATCTTTAATAGATCAAAATATGAACCAAACATTTTTTTTTAAATAAATCACGTATGCACATATAAATTAAATAAAAAATTATACAAATTGAATAAAGAAAAGATGAATGAAAATATAGCAGTATTACTTGTCTCGACTTGATCTCGAATATTCGGTTCGAATCCTCGATTCGGTTTGATTTTTCCGTTTCTTTCTCTTTTATTTATTTTATTTTAATTTTTTTCTCCTCTGTTGGTGAGTTTTGCCGAGAGATAGAAGAAGAAGAGAGTGAAGTGTTTTGTAGAGGGAAAATAATTCAAGGTTAATTTGGTAATTTAATCCAAAACTCCTTGCCACCATCAATTCCCATTTGACAGCAAGCTAAATACCTTGCCACCCTCAATTCCCCATTTGACAGCTCAAACCGACACTCTTTTTAGGGTGTGCCCTTGGAAATTTGTTTTAGATTGGGGTGTGTACAAAGAAATTCCTAATTTATTTAATATTTTATTATTTACGACTCAGGTAAATATTTTCCAAATACTACCAAATTTATATAGGACGTAGTGCTCGACGAGGGGAACACTACAAAATTATCCGTTTGTTGTATCGATGTCCGGAATAAATGAACTGAAATCTGAAATAATTAGAGGATAATTTTAATTTTATTAAATTAATAATTTTGGGAGTATTTTTCAGCCTCGTAAGAAAAATCTCCAAAAATCCTAAATATTACAAAACTAATAATAGCGAAGACCGAATGTCATTTGGATTTGTGGATTTAAAGTTATGTTAACCGAAAGTTATTTCGGTGTTCAAAATTGATTTCGGTGGACTTATTCGGTACTACTGGTCTCAAGAAAGCAATACAGATAGCTCAAATTTTGGGATATTACATCCTACCCACCTAATAAAAAATAATTTTTCCTCGAAATTTAATTGGTATATTTGATCATGAAAAAAAAGGTATAGGTATTTTACTCTAGTATCCTTCTCAAGCTCTCAAACTGAATTTCTTGGTGATTATGTATCCCAGGAACAAGGACTAAGGGTACCACTTTATTTTTAATTGTTACTACATTCAAACTCTACAGTCCAGACACAGTCTTTGACTTCCATCCTTCTTTCCTGTTAATAACACTGGAGCTCTCCAAGGTGAAACACTGGGTCTCACAAAACCCAACTTCAGTAGCTCATCTACTTGCCTCTTAATTTTTTCTAGTTCTGTAACTATCATTCGATAAGGTGGTCTTCATACGGTTCAGCTCTAGAAATAATATCAATAGTAAATTCTACTGTTCTTACTGGTGGTACTCCAGGTATCTCTTCAGGAAATACATTTAAGAATTTAGATACTACGAGAATCATTCCTTCTCCTACTTTCATAACGTCCAAAACTCCTCTCTTTGGGGTCACTTTAGATTTAGCTGGTTCTAGAGATTGACCTCTACCAATAAATTCAAACTCCGAACAGTTAGGAATTTGAAATATTACTCTTCTTCTTCTACAATCTATCATCGCATAGAAACTACTCAACCAATCTATGCCTAACATAACATCATATCCTCCTCCTTTTATAACTAATAAGTTGGCATAAAATTCTCTTCCATTAATCACTAAGGGACATAGCCTACATTCCTTATTAGCCATGATATTACCGTTCCCAGTCTTAATATCCCACCCCGCAGGTAAGATTACAAAATTAATAGAATTGCAGAAACAAACATGATGGAGATAAAATAATGTAAGGCTCCAGAATCGAATAGAATAGTTGTTGGTGTATTACCAACTAAAATTGTACCTGCTACGACTCCTCCAGTAGCCTGAACTTCTTCAGCATTCGTTAGTCTGACCTATCACTATCTCCGTCCTGCTCCTCCTTAGGCTCTGGCAAAGGCTTGTTGTTGGGTCTGCAAAGGTCTTCTCTGATCCGGTCCTGAAACTCCCTGGCTTGATGTTGCTGCTGGCCTGGCTGTTGGCTGGAATGGAACCTTAGGTACTGTTGGTTGTTAAACCCTTGGACAATCACTCAGTTAATGATTGGCGGATCCACATGCCAGACACAACCCTTGGGCTCTTCTACATTCTTTCAGAGTATGTCCTAGTTTTTGGCAGAATTTACAGATTATCGAATCTCGATTTGGTATCTTTTGCTTCTTTGCTGGTGGACCCTCAAACCTTCTAGCTGATGGTCTAGCATTTTGTTCAAACGGTCTTTTAAATGCCATCGGTCTGCTTTCCATGAATACTTGTTCCAAACGACATGCCGCTTCAAATACTTCTGAGTAAGTCTTATAATTATGATCTGTTAGGTGTTCTTTCAGATGAGGCCTCAGTCCCTGTTGAAACAAATGCGCCCTTTCCTCCTCCTCAGCCACTAGAGTTGGAGCGAAACGATTGAGCTTTACAAATTCTGCAGCATAGGCATCTACTGTTCGATCTCCTTGCTGCAGTGTCAGAAATTTCTTCCTCATTTCCTGCCTTGCTGATACATGAAAGAATCTGGCAAGAAATGCTTCCACAAACTTCTCCCAGGTTAGGGGTTCCTTGTGCTTTACTTCTTCAGCAAGCCACCATGTTCTAGCTATATCAGTCAACTGAATACACACTAGCTCTACTCGATTTTCTTTTGGAATTCTTGCAGCCCTTAGAAGATTCTCCATATCAACAATCCACTGTTCAGCCCTCAGTGGTCTTTCTGTCCCAGAAAATACTGATGGCTGCAACCTACGAAAGTCTGACACAATTCCGGTCCTTTCCGGCTCTTTAGACTGCAACATTCTTTCTAATATCATTGTCGTGGTCTCCTGTGTCTGTGCTACTCTTTGCACTAGGCTCCTAAGATCAGACGTATCATCTATCAGACTTGCACTCGTACTCGCAGGAGATCGGGTCGGCATTGTTCTACAACGGATTAAATAAGAATCAATAAAAAGAATTCAAGATAGATACCTCAAATGAATAGAAAAAAATAGGATAGGCACGATACTAGATCTGATAGATATCAAGGAATAAGAAATTACGAATAAGTCACATACATGTTCTTATGTGGCAGTAGTCCTATGGTCTTCCACCTAAATCTAGGCTCTGATACCACCCTGTAAGGCCCCGTTTTTCAGCTCTTCCCAAAACGGAGGACATTACTTATTACTTACACTAGACAACCCAACTGTCACAGGATCTTGGAATAACCGTAACTACTGCCACAATCAGATGAATAAATAATATGTCTAAAACTGAAAAGATTATATTTATACAAAACTACATCACATAAAATGGCACACTGCTTTAAATATGAACACAAAAGAATCAAAAGAGCAAGCAGTGCCCAGACAAAAGGAAATATAAACAAAATATACAAAGATCTCTGGAAAGTATTTCACTTGTCTACTGTCGCTCGGTCTGGTCAATGAAATACGGCTCTTTAATTGGGGCTAGTTCTCCTTCTTCGCTTTCTAAACCTGGATTCGAAACCCAAGGGATTAAACCCAGCAAATAACACAAGGAAAATATATGTGTACTATTACAGTACTAAAGATAAAAGTATGCAAATGAATAAAATGCTTTTATTGGGAATATCTATTAATAAATAGATAAAATGCAATTAAATCGTGATAGTGTTGAACAGTCACGTAAATAATAAAAAATATAACAGCAAGATTATATATGTCATTTGCAAATAACATATAAATATCATGTAAAGATGCATATCTTGTAAAGATGTCAAGTCTAACTCAAATCTTTGTTAGCATTTGAAAGTAAATAATGGATATGATAGAGCACAGTTTCCGTATTGTACAAGTGCCCGTGCATACCCGGGACCCGGCCTCAAACCCATGGCGCTGAACCATGACACATCGCTAGGTGTTTAAGTCAAATCCCGTACTGTGAAATAGTATGGACATCACTCTTATAGTGACTCATGTATTAGACGGTGGCTCAGTACCACCCAGTGCTGCTGTAATAAAAGTTCTCAGCACCTCAGTCAAGAAGTTGACCAACAAAATTCTTGTACAATACAGTTCTTATCCATCATGTAGTTTCTCCCATCCCCGTGTTCATAATAAATTATGCACATGAAAATTTTATAATCCTTCTTTAATTATTTTTCAATTCATGATAACATGCTTGCATGTCCATGACTTTACATGACATATAGTGTCATAACACATGATCTGTAATATTAAAACACATGACTTGTAATATTAAAGCACGTGACATGTAAAACACATGATTTGTAATATCAAAGCACATGACATGTAAAACACATAACTTGTAACATGATAAATTAACGCATGATATATTAGTACACATGATTTGTAATATCAAGGCACATGACTTGTAGTATGATAGATGTTAGTGCACAATTGTACCACAATACATATCATCAAAAATATTACAATAATCTGGTTTCATTCTCAGTGTCAATTAATAATCCAATTTGGGAATCAAGTGAATCATAAAATAATACTACATTTTTTTAAACCCAACGTATGCATTTATTACATTTCTAGGTTCAATTATATATATTAATATGCATTTCTCTTTTAATTAAAATCTAATTTATTACTATTATTAATTATGTCCAATTATTCCAAGCTAAGTCCAATTCAAATCTCTCAATTATTTAATCCATCAAGCCCAAGCCTACTAAATTTCTACTTTTTCATATCTTTATTTAATTTCATTTTCCTTCTCTTTTCTATCCAGTCCAGGCCCAAACCCACTAATTCACAATTATTTTTATTCTATATATATTTTTTTTGTCAGGCCCAGACTAGGCCCAAGCCCACTAATTTCTTTTTCTTTTTCTATTTCTTCGGCCCATGCTCGCTTTCTCTCTATATATATTTTTTCCTTCTTTCTTTCTAATTTTGCATGGGTTGTATGCAAAATTATTTTTGCATGCAACCGAGTTATATTTTTTGCAAATATTAAAATAAATAAATAAAACAAATATCATGATATTTATATATATCAAAATTAACACACTAACTTGGTTCAGTTTTCAATATCATTTAATAGATCAAAATATGAACCAAACATTTTTTCAAAATAAATCACGTATGCACATATAAATTAAATATAAATTAAATAAAAAAATTATACAAATTGAATAAAAAAAAGATGATTGAAAATATAGCAGTATTACTTGCCTCGGCTTGAACTCGAATATTCGGTTCGAATCCTCGATTCGGTTTGATTTTTCCTTTTCTTTCTCTTTTATTTTATTTTATTTTAATTTTTTTCTCCTCTGTTGGTGAGTTTGGCCGAGAGATAGAAGAAGAAGAGAGTGAAGTGTTTTGTAGAGGGAAAATAATTCAAGGTTAATTTGGTAATTTAATCCAAAACTCTTTGCCACCATCAATTCCCATTTGACAGCAAGCTAAATACCTTGCCACCCTCAATTCCCCATTTGACAGCTCAAACCGATACTCTTTTTGGGTGTGCCCTTAGAAATTTGTTTTAGATTGGGGTGTGTACAAAGAAATTCCTAATTTATTTAATATTTTATTATTTACGTCTCAGGTATATATTTTCCAAAGACTACCAAATTTATGTAGGACGTAGTGCTCGACGAGGGGAACACTACAAAATTATCCGTTTGTTGTATCGATGTCCGGAGTAAATGAACTGAAATTCTGAAATATTTAGAAGGATAATTTTAATTTTATTAAATTAACAATTTTTGGAGTATTTTCGGCCTCGTAAGAAAAATCTCCAAAAATCCTAAATATTACAAAACTAATAATAGCGAAGACCGAATGTCATTTGGGTTTGTGGATTTAAACTTATGTTAACCGAAAGTTATTTCGGTGTCCAAAATTGATTTCGGTGGACTTATTCGGTACCACTGGTCTTAAGAAAGCAATACAGATAGCTCGAATTTTGGGATATTACATCCTACCCACCTAATAAAAAAATAAAGCAAGACATATTAGCTTAAATAAAGCAAGTTAATCCAAATATCTAGATATCTGATTAATTTAATAGTCCTCTACCTACTGTTCTACAATCTCTTCAAGCAGAAAGTGCCTTTTAGATACTTAAATAATATACATTTACTGCCACAGATAATTCTTAATAAGTTAGTTAATTTTGTAACTCTCTGTTTCAATTATTATAAATGCATGTTATTAATTCTGGAATTTAGTTTTTTTATGTATTCATATAGTATGTGTGTATATAGTCTCAAGTTTTATTATTCTAATTGTTCTTATAAATTTGTTTTGTAGGTAGGCCCAGATGATGATAACCCTAATATAGAAAGAGGCAAAGATACTAACGGCATAGAAAGGGACAATGCATGAAGCATTTATTTAACTTCATTTAGTGAAACTTATTTTTTTATTGTAAGAACATCCATAGTTATGATTTTGAGTTCAATTTGTAGTTTTTGATTTAGAATGATAGTTTGTACTTAATTATTTTGAACGTTATTACATATGTCGAACATGATTATGTTATTTTCAATTGTCTCTTTATTATTCTATTTAAATTGTTAGTCCAACATGTTTGGGACATTTAAAAGGGCTCATGTTGTTGTTTAACTTTAATTCAATTCGCGGATCTCAACCATGTGATCGACGTTTTATACTTAGTCAACATATCCCATTAAGATCTTTTTAATTCAATTCACGGATCTCCATCATGTGATCTGCGTTTTATACTTAGTCAATAGATCACCTTACGATCTTTAGCTTTAATTCAATTCGTGGATCTCCACGGTGTGATCTGCATTTTACACTTATGATTTGTCACCTATGTCTCTTCTTCTATCTTTACTGAAATATTCAACATGTTCACTTTTTATTTTCCCTCTTAGTGAACTACTCTTTGAACCCGACATCCGAACTTCACTATTTCGGACATGTGGGTGGCTATGATGTGTAGAACGAGAAAAATTGAATAAGAGAAGGAATCCACAAGAGGTCAGCCTCTCGTGGCCAGCAAGGCTTCTTTAGCCTCGTAGCCCGCGAGGCTATACTAGCCTCGCTTGACTCGCTAGGCTACTTAGCCTCGTGGCCCACGAGGCTACTTAATCTTGTGGCCCGTGAGGTTATGATAGCCTCACATGGCCCGCAAGGCTACTCTAGCCTCGTGGCCAGCGAGACTATGCAGGATCTACAATCAAGATTTCAGTTAATTTCATAACTAATTTGGATACAAAATTAAGATCAAATATAATAAATCATTGAGCCAAATCTAATTAGATAAGAAACCATATATATGATGAAGATTAGAATATGATTCCATCTTTATCTACTAGGAAACTATTATTACAACTTAATGCCTATAAATAGCCTTACAAGAGACTCAGAAAGGACCTTTGGCAAAAATTTCTCTCACGCAAGAGCCTATAGCGTTCCTCCGACCAAAGAACCGGCTCTAGAAATCTCCACTCATCAATTTTCAACGTTGGATCATCAACGAGATCGAAACAAACCTCATAGCTACCATAGATCCCACAAGTTCTGTAAAAGAGAGTGATGATCAATAAGTCATCTCATATTGTTTGTTTTATTTTCTTTTTCATTATAATCAATTGAACTATTGTAATCTTTCTGATTGCAATGAAAAGAGAATAGAATTTCTACGAAAATAAACTAGCTGCCACAGTGGGAGAATCTCCTACACTAAAGAGGAGATGGTAGCCCAACATGATGTTAACAAGATTGGAAAGATAGTGGAGATGTTGGTATTTGAAGTTGACCAAAAGAAATATGAGAAGTACATATCCTCGGACTCATTTAGTCCAACTAAGAGGCGATCCTCATGACAAGAACACATGAGGGTTATGAACCCAAAATGTCAAGAATCACTTGAACCAAAAGATGATTTTGTGGTTTTGAATGACAAAGAGACTCCTATCCATCAAGAGCCACTTGGATCTTCAACCATCAATTCATTAGAACAAATTGTGTCTCTTCCAATCTTCATGGAACTTGCCACATTTGATATCAATGGTGAACCAATTGTTGTATAAATCTACCAATTCAAAGAGCATGCCGTAGGATACTGAAGGCTTATTTTCAACATAGGGCTAAATAAAAGTACAAAGTTGCATGGCAACCTCGAGAACGTGTAGTGGCTAGAAGTGAAATTGAATGTCAAACTAAGTTTCAATCCAGCATAAACAAAATTGAATGCCAGGCTAAATTCTAGCCTAGCGTAAACAAGATTGAATCCTAGTATAAGTCTCAGCCTAACGTAGATAAAATTGAACGCAAAATTGAACGCCAGACTAAGTCCCATCCCAACATAAGTAAAACTAAAAATCAGGCTAAGTTTTATCCTAGCGTGAACAAAATCTAACACCAGGCTAAGTTCCAGCCTAGCATAAACAAAATTGAATGCTAGGCTAAGTTCTAGCCCAGTGTAAATAAGGCTGAATGGCAGGATAAGTCCTAGCCTAGCAAAGACAAAATTAAAAATTAGACTAAGTTTTAGCCTAGCGGAAATAAAACTAAGTCAGTGTGCAAGACTAAACCAATTTGCGAGGCTAATAAAGCTAAACAAACACGTGAGGCTAAGCCAACATGCAAGGCTAATCCAACGAAGCCAATGTGTGAGGCTAAACGAGTGTGTGAGGCTAACCCGGTGTGTAAAATTAAACTAGTACATGAGGCTAAAACTAAGTCTCAGCCCCGCATGGAAATTAAGGAACACGAGGCTACTGAATAGTACTATGCAAAACATGCTAAAGTCAACACCGAGTACCAGATCAACCTATAACCTGACAAATGTGATCTCCGAGACATCTCAGAGTCCAAACATGGTCAAATAGGCCTTGCACGAGAAATAGGGCCCACCCATAATGGATAGTCATCTCAATGCACCAAGAAGAAACTGCATATTTACGAGAGTATCTAACAAACAAAAGAAGGGTTATATAGCCCCACCAATTATGCTATTACAAGCAATTAATTGTAACAGCCCTAACTCATTGTCACTGTGAAACCCAAGACTGCCTATTTTTAGCCGTCTCTCTATTCCAGAGTTTAACACTCCAAAAAGGAGGTGCTTACAAAGACAAGACTTTGGCTCAGATGAAGACTTGTCAGCCATCACGTCAAACATAGTAAAGGGAAAAGCCAATTATTGAAGAGTATTCCTCTGATATAGAGACAAAGGAAATACATCATCATACACACCTTAGGACAGGTGCAATGGCTCCCGGTAATTACGAAAGGTTAGCAAGGGGTTCAGATAAGGAGTATGAAGAACATAGTGATCATTTGGCCATAGAAATGCCACGATCACATGTCTCCTCCCAGTTCGGACAAAGAACAGCTCATATGGCCGAACGATCGACTGAAATAAATCAAAGGATAGAAGCAAAGAGCAGATCATCAAAGAACAACAAAATAACATTGATGAGCTCAAAGCAATGCTCATGTAAGTTCTGGAAAATACACAAAGACACACAGAAGATAGAGCAGGGGTTGTTTTTCCGATAAGAGCAAAAAGGACAAACACGTATTAGATTCAAACGGTGAAGGAAAAGGTGGGAAGGAAGAATACATCATTGACCCCCCATGCTGAAAAGATGGAAAAGCTCCAGAATGAGTGGAAGCATTGATGCATAGGAAAGGGTTACAAGAACAGGGATTACGAGATCCTACCCGATAGAGTGGGAGTTCGCACCTTTTCCAGCAAAGTACAAACTCTTGAAGCTGGAATCATATGATGGAAAAGGGTCTCCAAATCAACATATGTATTACTTTCTCTTTCAGATTGGCCATTTAATAGGTAATGATCTAGTAATGACTAAAATCTTTGCAAATACCCTGCAAGGGCTTGCTTTCACCTAATTTATACAGCTACCCCCAGGAACTATCAAAGCCTGGTCTAATGTAGAAGGGGAGTTCCTGAGTCGCTTCTTTGAAGATGATACCGAAGAGTCAGTCCACTCTCTTCTGGTAACTAAACTAATGGATGAGAAAACTGTTAAAGGTTTCGTTGAGCGCTTCTATGAAATGTCGGTACGATACCCACACAATATGTCTCAAAAGATATTGATGGAAAAATGTATGCACAATCTGCAAACAAAATACTGGTCATAATGGGAGGTGTGGAGTCGAAGAACTTGAAAGAGCTGGTTAAATAGGGCGAACTAGCAGATGACATTATTCATCATTTAGGAGAGCAGCAATCCACAAGGGGTGCTCTAGTAAAGCAATATCTATAGGCCTCTCAGTAGAAGGGAAAAGAGGCCATGCAGTAGGGACAATGCCACGACAGAAGCCTAAAAACCAAAGGGAAAAGAGTGTGTTCAAGTTGCGCCCTGCACCCATGTATGACTTCAAGGATGATCAAACAGTAACATTGTTTTACTTGCTCAACAAGAGGGGAATGCTCCATTTCCTGACCAATTCAAGCCTAGAGGAAGCGAGGAAGACCAACAATCCCATGTATTGCCTATATCATCAACACTTGGGGCATGCTACAAAAGACTGCTATATGCTGAAGAGTAAAATCTAAGCGTTAATCGAAGCAAAAGTAATCTAGCTAAAATTAGAGCAAAAAAGGATTATAACTAACAACATGGTTACAGTCGGAACAAATGAGTTTCCAGTAGGAGTGTCTCCTATACTTGCTGGGAAGATGGTGCTGCTCAACTATGATCCACATAATATGAGGGAGAAAGGACTTTCTCCCATCACTACAAAGAAAGGGGAGATCATGTGGGTACACCCAGATTTGTTAAGTGATGGACAGTGGTCTTCGTCAAGTAAACAATAGAAGGAGAAAGAAAAAAACCTGCCATGCGATTTCTGTAATCGTCAATGAAGACCATATTGAGACAAATGCGTTGATGGATTTGGCGACTGAAGCGTCAACATTGGCCACTCATCCCGATTAGGCAGGCCCATTAGGAAGTTGGTCTAGTAAAATTTATCTCAAAGATTGTTCAAAAGCACAGCCTAATGAACCCGCAACAACAAACAAAGAATCATCCACAAAACGAAAGGAGCTGCATTTCCAAAAAGAATTAAAGAAGGATAGTGAGGCAACTGATGCACCTTTTCAATTTAATGTTCTTGCTCAATTAGCCAACATCTCGGCATGCATAACACTTTATGAGTTACTGCGTTTGCTAAAAATAACTAAAGATGCACTAAGGGAGGCTTGGTTGACTTTGATGCCTTTTTGGCCGTCTATGGACTCAGAGGAATCTTGACCTCACTGCCATCAAGTGACAAAGCAAGTCCCGTGTGTTATATTTTCACTAGAGGACATGCAAGTAAAGAACATCAACCATAACAAACCTCTCTATTATATGGGGAATGTCAGTTCTCTTAATGTGAATAGAATTCAGGTGGACCCAGAGTCTGCTCTAAGCATTATCTCTTGGAGATGGATGCTATTGCTTGGGATCTCGGTTAACTGATTGATAACCACCAATACCACTATCTTTGGCTTCAACTCTAGTAACAGTCATCCCCTTGGGAAATCCGTCTTTGCTGTCAGATTGGAAGATTGAAATCAGAAGCGACATGCTATGTTATTGATACTGATACTTTATACAACATGGTCCTAGGGCATCCTTGGATTCACAACATTATGGTGGTGCTCAACTTCCACCAGTACATGAAGTACTGCAATAATCAGGGAGTGTGCACACACTGATGACTAACAAACATGTCTTTAAGGGGGTGGAAAATTACTTTAAGATGCCATGTTGTATAAAGATACTATAGAGGCATCAAGGACTCAGCAGAAGATGCTGGAGGAGACGATGACAGTGGCAATGAAGCAAATGCCAAACCCGAAGAAAATGAAGAAGACCTCGAGTTTGAAATAAATCCACTTATAATATGTAGTGATGTTCTTGATGTAGCTAATATCACTAATGAAGTAGAAGAATGGTTTATCAATAAAAACGTAGATTTTACTTATGTTCCTGTTGTTGCTTCAGATTCTACACCATCCTGTACTAGCATAGAAGTAGGCAACATATCTAAATGGGGAGCTCTAGCAACTTTCCATTTACCAATACGGTCATCACTTGTCACACAGACCGAAATGCATAGTGCAAATGGGGCTACTTTTGAAGTGCCACTCGATGGCCAGACCAATGACCGATAATGTTCGGAAGAGTTGAGTCGCAGTCTGAGCTAAGAATAGATAGTGAAAGTAACAGTCAAGTGTCATCTCAGTTTAGCCATTATGAACAAGTTTCTCATCAAAGATGAAGAAAATAAATTATGACTTGACCCGTAAATAGGGGTTAAACTTCAGAATGGGACGATGAAACCTCTTACATTCTTTCATCTCACAAAGGAAAGAACCTCGACCATTACCACAAAACTTGCAGGGGTTAGGTATATTACTATCTCCGCATCCTCAGGAAGAGAGTGCAAAGACTCAACAGAATTGGAAAATTCCAAAGAGATAGTTAAATGGGATTCTGATATCAATACGAGCATAGTATTTCAAGCCTTCGCTGCAAACATGGTGTCAGTAAGTCCCAAAGAACTAGATGACGCCTGGGCTCATCACATGGACCTTCAATGGGATATCTGATTTGAGCATTGAGAGCCACCTACTGAAGACAAGGTGGTCCAAGTTAACATGGGTACTGAAGAAAATCTGAGGCACATCTTCATCAGTTAGGGTTTAACTCCTCAAGAGAAAGAAGATTAGATAGCTTTGATAAGATAATACATTGACATCTTGACATGGAACTGTGAAGACATGCCTGGTTTAGACCTGCAGGTTGCTATGCATTGACCCAATATCAAGTCGGATGCTAAACCTGTGAAGCAGTAGCAAAAACATTTTAAGCCAGAATTAATGGAGGCAATAGAGTTTGAAGTAAAGAAGCTGATAGATTCGGGGTTCATATGCGAATAACAACATCCAGACTGGGTAGCAAACATTGTTCTTGTGCCTAAGAAAAATGGCAAAGTCCGAAGGATGAGTTCCTGCTTCCAATTATGGATGTTATGATTGATAACACATGCAAATTTGAAGGAATGTCCTTTATGGACAGTTTCTCAGGGTATAACCAGATTAAAATGCATCCAAAAGATAAGAAACATACGGTATTTAGAATACCACTCGGGGATATATTGCTACATGGTAATACTCATTGGATTAAAGAATGTCGATGCTACTTACCAATGAGCCATGTGTATCATCTTCATAAAATGGTCAAATATTATGTGTAAAAGTGAGAAGAAAGAAGATCACCGGTGAGACTTAAGGGTGATGTTAACATTATGAGGAAACATCAATTGAAGATGAACCGTACAAAGTCCTTTCTTGGAGTATCTAGCGGAAAGTTCTTAGGGTTTGTGGTAACTTCAAACGGAATCCATCGGCGAGACTTAAGGGTGATGTTGACATTATGAGGAAACATCAATTGAAGATGAACCCTACAAAGTCCTTTCTCGGAGTATCTAGCGAAAAGTTCTTAGGGTTTGTGGTAATTTCAAAAGGAATCCATCTCGATCCTGATAAAGTTATGGCGATAAAAGAATTACAGCCATCACGAAATTTGAAGGAACTTAGGGGGTTGCAGGGCAAATTGGTGTATATTCGATGATTCATATCAAAACTATTAGGAAGATGCCAACCATTCACAAAGTTAATGAAAAAGGGAGTCTCATTTGTCTAGGACGAAGTTTGCCAATACGATTTTGAAGGCATTAAAAGATTACCTTATAAAGTTACTTGTATTGATGGCACCTGTCTCAGGAAAACCTTTCCTTATTTATGTACAAGCAATGGACCATGCTCTAGGTATTCTATTGGCTCAACATAATGAATAGGGCCAAGAGCAGGCAAATTATTACCTGAGCCAAACGATGATCAGTGCAGAACATCGGTGCAACCTAATCAAGAAAGAATGTTTAGCACTGGTATTTGCAATCCAAAAGATGTGACACTATCTAGCTGGGCAAATGATATGTGTCATTTCCTAGGTGAACCCACTAAAAGTGTTTATGACTAAGTCAAGATCATTAAATGGCAAGCTCTCAAACTAGGCGTTGCTTTTGTCTCCCTATGATATGCATTTCATACTTCAGAAGGAAGCAAAAGGTCAAGCCATAGCAAATTTCCTTGCCGATCACCCTATTTCGAAAAAGTCCAAACTCTACGGCGACATTCCAGATGAAGTCGTTGAGGTCAATGCAGTCTCAGAGGGACAAATGTGGCAACTGTTCTTCGATGGAGTAGCAAGAAGAGATGCAGCTACTGTGGGGTTGTCCTAGTATCTCCCCATAATCACGTGGTGCCTCAGGAATATTCACTAACCAAGCCATGCACAAATAATGTGGCAGAATATAACGCACTTATAGTTGGCCTTCAAATAGCATGACAATTGGAGTTAAGACATCTCGAAGTATATGGCGACTCAAAACTAGTTGTTAATCAAATGACTAGAGAATATAAGGTAAAACATTAAATCCTCATACAATATCATCGAATAACGATACGATTGGATACTAACGCTAATGTCCTCACGTCATTAGCCACAATTCTGGCATTACCCAATGGGTCAACCAAGCATGTTACAATTGGGAGCCGCAACTTTCTACACCCAGACACAAATATGGAAGTAGATAAAGTATGCCAAAAATTTGAACCACGGGATTGGCGCTTTCTACTTGTAGACTATGCATTATATGGCATCCTTCTGGAAGACCCTAAAGAAGCTGCCTCCATAAGAATCAAGGCAACTAAGTTCTATTATAATGCCATGCTACAAATTCTATTTTGAAAATCTCATGATGGCATCCAACTCCGCTGTTTATCAAAAACAGAAGCCCAAGAAGTGGTTAAAGAAACTCATTACAGGACTTATGGCGTTCATCAGCCAGACCAAAGCTCTGGGATCACATTAGGAGACTGGGATATTTCTGACCCAAGATGATTATAAATGCGGTAGCGTATGCAAAGTATTGTTATGCCTGTCAGATGCATGTAAATTTTATACACCAACCACCAGAGCATTTACATACATTGACTTCTAGTTGGTCATTTGAGACATGGGGCATGGATGTTGTCGGACCAATCACTTTGCCATCCTCCAAAGGACATCGATTTATACTGGCAATAATTGACTTTTCTCCATATGGGTAAAAGTTGTCCCTATGAGGTAAGTGAAGACAGCGGATATAGTTAAGTTTATTAAACATCATGTGATTTACTGCTTTGGTGTACCCCGATGGATCATCCATGACAATGAACCACAATTCTTTAGTCAAGGTTTTGTATGATTCTGCAATAAATTCAGGATTCAAGATGTAGCATTGATGCTTTATATTTTGGTAGCTAATAGGTTGGCCGAGGCTTTTAACAAGACTATCGTAAAACTCCATCAAAAGTTTGTTTCTTCAAGTCGATGCCATTGGGATGAAAAGTTAGGTGAGTGCCTATGCTTACCATACAACGGTGCGAACCCCGACCAAATATACGCCCTTCTCTTTGGTATATGGTTGCAAAGCTGTTTTACTACACAAAATTCAAATCTCATCCCTGCATGTAGCACTGGCTACGAAGATGACGATTGAAGAAAAATATCGAGACGATGGCTCCAAGAGTTAGAAGTTTTGGACGAAAAGTGCTTGAACGCGCAATAAAAAAAAAAGAGTTGTATTAAGCAGCATCTCAAGAGCATTTAACAAGAAAGTTCAATGAAAAACTTTCAAAGAGGGAAACTTGGTCTTAGCTGTCAAAAGACCAATAATTATGATCCACAAAACTAAGGAAAAGTTTGAGCTCAAATGGGAAGGACCCTTTTTGGTAGAAACTGTCTACTCAAATGGAGCCTATTGTATGATTAACCAAGATGGAGATATAATAATGATGCTTATCAATGTTAAATTCTTGAAAAAATACTATATATAATCGTCTCCAAAAAAAATTTAAAAAATGATTACATGAATATACACAATAAGTATTACTGTCCAATGCCATCAAAGTAACAGGAAGAGAAATCAAAAATTTCTCGCTAATCCTATCATTCTGGGGTAAGAGTATGAAATCAATCGTCCAATGCTGAAAAGGCGAAGGGAAGAGAGAATATTTGGCATTTGACCTAAACAAAATTATCGACAACTCATCATACTGAGGAATAGCATGGCTAGTCCAATGCAAACGACGATTGGTAAAGGCATGCTAAATCCATTTATAACTGGGAGTTTGCTAAAATTCTATAACAAATTTATCATAACAAACCCAGTGCTACAAAGACAAAGGGAAGAGAAAATCAAATTCTCGACAACCTATCATACTACGGGATAAAGTATGAATTGCCCAATGCTACGAAAGTAAAGGGAAGAGTACAAGTTTCTCGCTAACCCATCATGCTGAAGTAAAAAGGATGAATAATTTATAGCCACAAAGGCAAAGAGAAGAGAAAATTAAATTCTTGACAACTTCTCATACTAAGGTATAAGCATGTACTGCTCGATGCCGATAAGGCAAAGAGAAGAGGAAATCAAGATCCTCAACAACCTATTATAATAAGGAATAATATGCGAACAGCCCAACGCTTTTGAGACAAGTGGCAAGAGGAGACTAAAATTCTCGACCAATCTTATCATATTTGAGGTAGAAATATAGATATTAACAATACGATGTTGAAAAGGTGGAGGAAAGAGGGAACATTTGGCATTTAAGCCCCAACAGAACCCTCGACAAACTCATCATGCTGAGTGGAATTGTATGGCTATCCTAACGCAAATGACGATTGGTAAAAGTATATATCAAATTCGTTGATATTTGGAAATTTGCTAAAATTCCCTTGGGCCTGTTACCTTACACTCTTACCTCTGATAGCAAGATTCAAACCATCTCACCCATATTACCTCAATATGATCAAATATGTCAAGTTAAACTCTTATCACTGATAGTAAGATTTGAACCATCATATACACTACGACAAACAATTTCCTTCATGACCCTAACCCAGTCATCCTAGTAAGTTTAACAGTACATCTCTACTAAAACTCCATGGGTACATTTAACAATACACCTCTATCCATGATTCTTCAACCTAACCCGGTCATCTCGGAAAGTTTAGCAGCACCTCTACCGAAACCTTATAGGTAAATTTAACAGTACACCTCTGCCCATGGTTCTACAATCCTAACCAAGTCATCTTGGAAAGTTTAATAGTACACCTCTGTCAAAACTCTATAGGTAAGTTTAACAGTACACCTCTGTCCGTAGTTCTTAACTCTAACTAAGTCATCTCGGCAAGTTTAACAGTACACCTCGACCGGAACCCCATGGGTATGTTTAAACTCATCTGCTCAAGATTCTTCGACCCTAACTCAGTCATCTTGGTAAGTTTAATATAACACCTCTGCCAAAATTCCATCGGTATGTTGAATAGTATCGCTCTGCCCATGGTCCTTCGATCCTTGCCCGGTCATCTCAACAAGTTTAACAGTACACCTCTGTCAAAATCCCATGGGTAGTTTAATAGTACACCTCTGCCCATGGTCCTTTGACCCTAGCTTGGTCATCTTGGTAAGTTTAATAGTACACCTCTGTCGAAACCCCATGGGTACATTTAATAGTACATATCTGCCCATAGTTCTTTGATCCTAATTTGATCATTCTGGCTCTGCTTGTCATCCAAGTGAGTTACTCTTTCCTCACAAACCAATCATCTCAGCTCTCTCTGTCAGCCAGGCGAGTCACTCTGTAAGCTAATTTCCATCATACTCACATCACTACCAAAACGTTTTGCCTGCTAAGATGTTTCCACATCCTTAGTAAACTTCCATCTTCCATCAAATCCATTCACCATTCCTAAAAGAAAAACCATTCCCCAATCCCAAAAGAAAATCCATTCACTAATCCAAAAGAAAATCTACTCACCAAGTTCAATCCCAACAGTATTGTCATTAGAATATCACAAACATCTAGCCATTCTATTATTCTGTACTATGTGTCACAAAGATTGGAAATAATGCAACAAGATTGAGAGGTAAAATAAGACTTTCCTTTATATAGAAAGTGCAAAGTATGTAAAAAAAAAACAAAAGGAGAGAAAAAAAAGGAGAGATAAGAGATACAAAAAAGAGTTCTCAATGGTTTGTCATAACCCTTAGCCTCTCCTCCACTTCCCTTAAGTTCTTCGAACGACCTTCTTCAGCAACAGTGGTGGCTTGATGACGTAGCACATCCTCATTGACAATAAGGCGTTGTGCTGCTTCAGTGCGTATGTACTCTAGTGCCTTGTTCTGCATGGCCACTTCCTATTGTATATGCAACTAATAGTGATTTAGAGCCTCACGGTGTCTCCTGATTTCTTTAAAATTCAGCTCTTCAGTTTAAAGGACAACTTGGGCAATGGCAATGGCCTCACGGGTGTGAGAGATGTTGTTCTGTGTGGCCTCCATTTCAAGTTCAGCCCGCTCAAGCTCTTTGCCTACTCCACTCTGAACATTGGCTAAGTTTTGGAGCTCTCGAGTACAGGATTCTTCCTTCATCTTCAGCTTCTCTTGGAGAAGATGCAGTTCAGCGCGGGCTTGAGCAACCCCGATGTCGACAATAGCAGATATGTTGGCTCGGTGCAAGTTGTTCATATTCTCCAGATGATGGTCCAGTGCTTGAAGATGCTTATGGTAAAAAGAAGCCCGATCAGGAATGCTAATCCTCTCGATGTTCTCAATATAACTTTACAGTATCAGACAACCCAAATCATATGAGTCCTGCCCAACTAGAATCAATGATATGCAATGATCTAGCAGCCGGAATCAATGATATGCAACAATCTAGCAGTTAGTGGAATCCACTAATGAAGTGTTGCAAAAAGTCTTCCAAGAGATTGTATGGACGTGCCAGAGGCAAGGAAGGCACCTTTGCTGCAACAGTAGAGGACACAATTGGAGGTGGTTGAGGAGCAGTAGTTGGTGGTAGGAGCCCTGTCAGATGAGGAGTTAGGGTAGGCAAGAGAATGCCGACAGAAGAATGATTGATGACAAGTGTGGCAACTTCATCAGCAACAATATTACTAGTCCCAACAGGTGCCATCTCAGATGGTGGACTCTCCTCCAAGATGTTCCCCCGTAGCTGAAGCACCCTCGAAGAAGAACACAAGATATGCATTCGAATATGCGGGCATGACTTGGGGCTCTGCCGCGCACCCTCCCTCAACAATGGCACGCACAACTATGGATGGAGTGATAACTGTAGTAACTGGAGGAGCTTGAGGAGGAATGGAAGTCATCGCCAAGGAGTCACCTGCTTCGGCCAAAGTAGCCAGCGTCGGCGAAGACAAACTAATGGCTGCATACCTATATGGACATCAGATACCCTTTAAGAAACCAACACTTTTGATAAAATGAAGTAACAGGGATGTGTGGTATAGTAAGTAAACAAATACCTATTGTAATGGCATTTGGAACAGTGGTGCCTTCCTAACCTGTTGATTCTATGTCTTCAAGATGGAGGTGGCTGTGCTTACCAGTAGAAGGTTCAAAATAATCAGTGTCATGTGCATTTATATCACTGTAGCCACCACCAATGTCACGATTCAGACCGCTTAACTCTGAATAATCTACTAGGTCAAGCGAGTCTGATCGAACCGAGATCAAGTGCACCTGGAAGAGCAGTCCCCTAAGATACCAAGGAAAGAAGAAAATGAGGTCGTGCTATAAGAAGATTGCTAAAGCAAAGAAGTTGGCATATTCCATTACATGAAGAAACTAGCCTAGTAGTTGGACTACGCAGTGGCGCTAATGAGAATGCAAAATGTCATATTTTTCTCCCTTAATGTATAGTCTTTTATACTTATTTTGTGCCTAAATGTACTCATTATTATTATATTTTGACTTAGGATGCAAATGGAGGCGTTAAGTGCAAAACGAAGCTAATTGGGGGATTTTGGACAGTTTCGACATCACTTCGTAATCTGGGCATAACTCTCTCATCCAAGCTTCGATTGAGATGATTCAAAATGCTATGGAAATCTAAGAAAAATCTCTACAACTTTAATATTTTGAGTTTTGGGAGATACAAGCTTCATCAAGGTCGAAATAGGGCATGAATCTATTGCACCTGCACAGCTGATGTTCTGGAACTTATGCGGTTAGTTCCAGCTGATGTTTTGGATCTGATGCGGTTAATTCCAGTTGGAAACACTACTTTTCTAGTTATATTAGGATTTTATTTTAGTTTCCTTAATTAGTCAGATTTGGATATTGCTATTTTAGGATAAGATTAAGAATATCTTTAGGAGAATTGGTAGGTTTCTAAAACTGAATTAATGTATAAAAGGGGGAGAAGCCATCAGATTTCATACGCCTTTTTCCTCCCCTTCTTCTCTCTATTCTCCTTCGAGTTTTCATTTATGGTCCTGCGTGGCTAAACTTTCATAATTGGTCGAAGGAAACGGAAGCCGCGGAATCAATAAAACTGTAAGATCTAATTTATTTTTATTGTTCAATCTATGCTTTGAGTATCAGATGTTCTTCTATTTTAATTTTTTTTTTATGATTGTCTCATATAATTACTAGGAGGCCTACTAGTTTATTATTCGTTGCAATCTACTGCTAGGTTAGATATCAAACCTGTAATTGTTTAATCCCTCTAATTTGTGAAGCAACTAAGATTTAGTGATTTGCTGCGTTAGAAATTATTAGATCTTAAGAAGAACACTAGACTAAATTAAATGCAGCCGCTTGTGTTTGAGTTTTTTAGCTTCATCGATCTCTCTAATTCTTAAGGCTGCTACTAGATTAAATCTTTAGTGCTTGTCTTGGGTTATTTAGTAGTTAGGATTAATTAGATCGCTTGTTTTCTAATTAACTACTATTAAGGATAGATAGGAAAATAGTTTCAATGGTGAATATTTAAAGTGTGAATTGATTTATACTTGCATCAATGATCAGTTGAAAAATTCCGATGGTGGATGTTGACTTAGACCAAGGTTTGTTTGATTGATTTCAATACCTTAATTTGAATTGTTCCTTAATTTTTTTAAATTGTTTTCATTATACTCAACCCCCCAATCCTTGTTCAGGTAGCATAAAACTAGGTTAGATATTCTTTGTAGGAACGATCCTTGGTCTGAAATACAAGAACAAGCCCTGCAAGAGCATCAAGGGTTGGCGATGACATGTTATGCTCTGAGCAGGCTGTGGCAGCTGGCTCTGATGCAATAATCCCAAGTTCTTGGCTGGCGCTCTCTAGCACTTGATCTATTGCTTCCATCATCGGGGATGCCGTTTCATGAATAGGTGCGGCCACTTCAGGTCTTGGACCATCATCCACAACTATTGAATGAGTGGGGGCAGGGCGAGCCTTCTTCGTTCTCCCCCTCGAAGGACTAGCCTCACTGGCCCAAAGTCTTTTATGGGTGACACCATGAGTAGAGAGACCAACGGGGACTTCTTCACTATGAGTCTCAGTCCCTTGTTCTGCAACTTCAGCCCTTGCCCCTTGTCCTGCAACATTAGTCTCCCTGGCTTCTACCCCTTCACCCTCTCACGCTGTTGCCTCATCTCTGACTCTAGTAGTCCTTTCCTCATCCTCAGCCTCATCATCATGTTTTGATTTAACAAACACGCCCATGCCCCTAAGACGAGCCCTTTTCGCACTCTTCTTCCTCAAGTAGTAGGCTTCAATTTCCTTTATACAGTCATAATTCATGCAAAAAGCGCATAATGGCATTGGCATCATGATACCATGTGCAGAAGTTTAAGGAAAGAGATAGATTATACATCTTGTGAGGAAGGATGAATTGGGCGCCCGTGCTGCTAGCACAAAAGTGGTACCATGCCCGGGCTCCTTCAAAGAGGTTGTCCTAAAGCTGAGTTTCTGATTCGGGTTTCCCATATACAACTGAGAATAGCCGAATTGTCGGGCAAACCGGTTTGGAAGGTATGGCTCTATGTGGCAGGTCATCCCTTGGCAGTACACCAGATGACTCAGATGAATATTAATAAGCCACCAGAAGTAGCTGAAGATAAAGTTGTGAAACCATCTGGCCCTCGCATATCTTGAAAGTTGTCGCCATAGTTGTCGTTAGGAAACTCAAGGAATCTACAATAAATTTGGTAGTTCTGCTGACTCCGAAGGATCCTATGGATGATGGACATAAAGTAGCTCATCAAGTCAGAGTTCTAGTATCATTGTACACAGGGCAAAGAAGTTGAATCTTTAGAAGTCGGGACTGTAGAACGATCAAAATAATCCAAGTTCGATCCAAAATCCGAGTTTGAATTCGAGTCCAAATCCAAAATTCAAGTTCGAATACGAGTTCGAATCTGAGTCCAAATATGAAATCGAATCCGAATTCAAATAATAATAATAATAATGACAATAATAAAAATAAATAATTAATTAATTTTAAAAAAATTAGGTGAGCCTCGTACCCATGTGAGGCTGGATGCAAGGCTCAAGAGGCCAAATTAAACAAACGAAAAAAAAGAAAAAAATAATAATATAAGCCTCGCATGGGTGCGAGGCTCCTAGGTTGCTCAGTAAGCAAACACAAGAGGGGGTGCCCAATGAGCAAAAATAAAAAAATTAATTAATTAAATCTCTCTCTCTCTCTCTCTCTATCTTTCTCTCTCTTTCTTCGGCCCCGCCTCGAGCTATTTTACAAATTCTACAAATTTTAATTAGACCCAAATTCTAAATAGAATTTAATTGATTTTTGAATGCAAAATTTTAACTTAAATTTATTTGAATTTAATAATTCTGCAAATTCTAATCAGAGTCTAATTAATTTTTTGGGTGCAGAAACAGGACCCGATACAATGAATCTAGAGTAAATCAAATCAAAAAATTCGAATATCTTATCGAGATTACAAAAACGATCTCGATTCTATTTACAAGGAAATCGGATCTCGATTCTATCTACAAGGAAACCTCTTCAACAACCATGGGCCTATAAATACCCCTCAAGAGAGCTCAAAAAGAGGCTTTTGGCAGATCAATCTACATGCGAGAGCCTTGAAACCTCAAAGCCTTGTGACATAAAAAAGACCTTTGGCAAATCGATCTACGTGTGAGAGCTTCAAAGCCTTGCAACCAAAAAAGAGAAGATATTTGACCAGATCTCTCTCGTTCAAGCTTCCTCCAAGATTTAGAAGAGATGCTCAAGAAATCTCAATCGCCTTCAACCATCTACGTCGGATCATCAACGGGAAAGGACCGATCCATATAACTGCCTCGAATCCTACGATCTTCTGATTAAAAGAGAGCGACGTGTTCTATAGGTCCACTCTGTCCGTTATTTTATTTTATTTTCATTTCAATCCAAAAAGAGATATTTTTGATAATCTGTAAATTTTTCTCTATCAATGATAATGGAGAGATCCAACCCTGTTTCTCCCGAAAATAGACTGGCGACCACAGTGGAAGAAATCTCCTGTATTGAAGAAGAGATGACAGTCCAATCTGATATCAACAGAATTGGAGAGATGATGGAGAAATTGGTGATTGAGGTCAAGGTCGGCCCAAGATATTTAAAATCACATAAAGATGACCTGATTGTTTTGGATGATAAGGTGACGTTGATCCATCAACAGCCACTTAGATTTTCAAACTCTGGTCCATCATAACTCATTGCATATGACGCTAAAGAAAACCTATCGCGGCACAAAAATAGACTCAAATCCACAACCAGAGTCAAAGGGCGCACCACAGAGCACTCAAAACTCGTTTTGTATGCCAGGCTAAAAAACAGCTAAGCACAAGTTAAGAAGAATGTCATGCTATCTCCTATCAGCTTAGTAAAGGTGAGCCTAGCACCCATCAGCTTGGTAAAGGCTAGCCTTGCACCCATCAGCTTGGCAAAGACCAACTTATCATCCATCAGCTTGGCAATGGGCAGATTTGCACCCATCAGCCTGGTAAAGCCAGCCTAACACCCATCAGCTTGGCAAATGGCAGCCTTACACCTTCAGCTTTGCGAAACTTAGCCTAGCACCTCTCATACTGGCAAGGGTCAGCTCAGCACTTCTTAGCCTAGCAAAACTCAGCCCAGCATTTATAAGTCTGGCAAAACTAAGCCAAATACCTCTCAGCCTAACAGAGCTTAGCCTAGCACCTCTCAGCTTGGCAAAGCTCAGTCCAGTACCTCTCAGCCTAGCACATATTAGCCTGGCATGAATAAGATCAAATGCCAGCTTGGCACGAGTAAACTTAAACACCAAACTAAGTCTAAACTAGCATGCGAGGCTAGTTCAATTATGCCGGCGTGCGAGGCTAGATCAGCACGCCAGGCTACCTAGTAGATTTGTACAAGACATATCAAAACTAATAATGGACATCGAACTAAACAGGGGGTTGACAAAAAAGACTTCCACAATTTCTCAAAGTCATATATCTGGACAAATAAATCTCGCTCAGGATGCAGGCCCCACTTGCAAAAGGTGGTTATATCAGCACGACATGAAGAAACTCCAAATTTACGGAGATATCTCTCAAATAAAAGAAGAGTGACAATACCCCAATAGTCCTGCTACTGTGAGGAGTTGATCGTGATGGTTTTGACTCACTGTCGCTGTCAAGCCTCAAGACCATATACATTTAACTAGTTGTCAACATTGGAATCCAATATTCTAGAAAGAATACAACTGCAAAAACAAAACTCTGACTCAGATCAAGACTTGCCTACTTTCACGTCAAATATGGTGAATAAGGACAATAAACTAGTCATCGAAGAGTATACCACTGATACGGAAGAAGAGGAAACATATCATCACATACGTCTCAGGTTAGGTATAACGGCTCCCTACGGTTATGAAAGATTGGCAGGGGGTCCTGATGCGGAATATGAGGTGTTCAGCAATAATTCGGCCATAGCAATGCCGCGATCACATGCTTCCTGTTGGTACGCTAGGAAGATGGTCCACATGGTTGAACAGTCAGCCGAAATGAGTCAAAAGATTGAGGCATAAGAACGCCTCATCCAAGAACAGAAAAAGAGTATTGTGCACCTTGGAGCGATGATTGCGAAGGGATTGGAAAACAGTCAAAAGAACATAGAATACGGTGCAGAGGTTCTTCCTCTTCTGGTAAAACTAACAAAGAGAATGATGAAACCGAATCCAACTGTGATAAGACCAAGAAGGATGAAGCTGAATCCAACCGAAATACTGGGGTAAAAGGCAATGAGGACAAATATTATGTTGATCCTCATACCAAAAGAATGGAGAAGCTTCAAAACCAGATAGAAGCCTTAATGCGTTGGAAAGGATTGCAGGAGGTGGGGATTACAAGACCCTACCCAATAGAGTGGGAGTCCATACCGTTTTCGGCAAAATACAAGCCTCTCGAGTTAGAGTCATAAGATGGAAATGGATCCTCGAAACAACATATGTACTACTTTCTTTCGAAGACTGGCTATCTCATGGGCAATGCTCCAATGATAACAAGAATTTTTGCAAGTACTCTGCGAGGGCCTGCATTCACTTGGTTCATGGAGTTGCCCCCGGGAACCATCAATTCATGGTCTGATGTGGAGAGGGAGTTCCAAGCTCGTTTCTTCGAAGACAATACCGAAGTATCCATCCGCTCTCTTCTTGCAACAAAACAAAAAGAAGGCGAGACGGTTAAAAACTTTGTTGAGCATTTTCGTGAAATGTCAGTGCGATACAAGCATGGCAAGTCGCAGGAAACATTGGTGGAGACTTGCAAACACAATCTTTAGACACGTTATTAGTCAAAATGGAAGCAATAAAGTCAAAAACTTGGAAAGATCTAGTTAAACAAGGGTAGCAAGTGGAGGACATAATACGCCGTATTAATGAATACCATGCCCAGAGAAGGATGACCATAAATAGGCCGCATTCACAATCATCCCATCTTAAGGGAAATGAGGTAATGACCACCAAATCTGCTGCCAACAAAAAATCATAAAATAATCAAGATTCTTCTAGATCGCAACGGACATATGCTTTCAAGGATGAGCAAACAGTGACCCTGTTTAATTTACTCAATAAAAAAGGGATGCTCAGGTTAATCAAAAATCAGAGGCCAGAGGAAGCTGAAGAATAGATAATCCCAAGTATTGTCTCTTCCATCAAAATATCGGGCACCCAACCAAGGATTGTTATGATCTGAAATATAAAATTCATGCACTCATTGATACAAACATGATCCAGTTGAGACCTGAACAGAAGAAGATGTTCACAAATGCAATCTACAAAATTTGATGGCAAAATGCCCATCAAAAAAATAAAGAGAAAAAAATTCAAAAAAATCAGAAAAAATTAAAAAATCAAAAAATCAAAAAAAGGTAAAAATTCAAAAAAAAAAAAGAAGAAAGAAAGCGTATGAGTTTTTGTTGTCCAATGCCGCCAAGGCAACGAGAAGAGAGTAAAACTCTCGCTAAGCTCATCATACTGGGAGTAAGAGTATGAAATCAAACAGTCTATAGTAAGAACGCGAGGCTATGTCCGCGTACAATGTGAGGCGAAACCAGCGTAAAATCATCCAAGGCATGATACTAATTCGGGACTAAACTAGTGTAAAGTCATCCAGATGGGAGGTAAACTTGAGATTAAACCAGCATGCATGGTTATACCAGTATGCGGGCTAAGATAGCGCATAGAATTCACCAAAGTACAAAAGTGAATAGAAATATGAGGATATGCTTTAGCCCCACATAGTCTGTTGTAAAGAAAAGAAAGTAGTCAATTACCACATGATGAAACTCATGGACAGCCAAACAAGTCACATGTAGGGGGTGAGACCCATATTCAACTAAACAAAGATATTTATGAAGCCAGCGCAAAGAACGCGAGACTAATACTTGTGAGCAATGCAAGACTATGCAAAAACAAGCCAGCGTATATGAATCATTCAAAAGTGTAAAAACTCCAAAACGTGAGGCTAATTTGCAACCCCTTGTAAAACAATTGAATGTGCAGGCGAGCCCAACATTTGCCTCGTACGGTGAGCCCAGCATTTGCCTCGTGTGGTGAGCCCAGCCTCCGCCTTACGTGGCGAGCCTAGCCTCCGTCTCGTGCGGCGAGCTCAACATCCACCTCGCACAGCGAGTCTAATCTTCGCCTCCCGCGGCGAGCCCAGCTTCCACCTCGTGATGAGCCCAGTCTAACACATCGTGCAGCGAGTTCAGTCTTCATCTTCCGCGATGAGCTTAGCCTTGGTCTTGATAATTTTATTACTGGAAGAGGTGCAGAATACAAGGCAATATTTCGGCTGGGCATAAAATTCTCAATATGCAAAGATAAGCCAGCGTGTGACAGATACAACGTGTGAGGTGGATCCATCGCATGAAGAAGTCCTAAATGCCAAGCTAATTTTCAATCTCGCACAAACTTCAAAGAAGAAGAAGGCAGTCAATTGAATTACAATGACTACTCAAATGAGGCCCACACAAGGGGTGGGACCCACACCAATCGACATTGTATGCAATGCAAAGAAAACTCCTCATACAATGCGATGTCAAGCCGGTGTAAAGTCATCTAAATGTAAGGCTATGCTCACGGCTGAGATGCTAGGCTAATTCAGCCTCACATAAACTTCAAGAAATGGAAGGCTAAGGTTTGCATCAGAGGCTCAAGACGCCAGGCCAACCAGTAGTTCTGCATAATATCTGATGAAGAAGAAAGTGGTTCATTGACTTACAATGAGCCGTAACCAATCAAATGAGGCCCGCACAGGGGGTGGGATCCACATCCTATAAACCTTGCTGTTAAGCCTGCGTAAAGAGATCAAGATGCAAGGCTAAACTCGTACAAAAGTAACTCAAGCACAGTGCTATGCCTGCGTACAATATGAGGCTATGCCAACTTAAAACGCGAGGCTAAGCCTGCAGGTTATGGGGCTTAGTTTGTATTCTGAACGCGCAATAATAAATTAAGTTGTATCAAGTGCGCATCTCGAGAGCGTTTAACAAGAAGGGCAAACAAAGGATTTTTAAAGTAGGAGATTTGGTTTTATCTATCAGAAGACCAATGATCACGACCCACAAGACTAAAGGAAAATTAGAACCCAAATGGGAAGGACCTCTTATAGTAGAAACTGTCTACTCAAATAGAGCCTATCGCTTGATCAATCAAGATGGCGACAGGATGATAATGCTATCAATGGCAAATTTTTGAAGAAATACTACATCTAGCCACCTTAAAAAAAAGAGGGGAAGAAAAGGCTAATGAATCAACTGCCCAATGCTATCAAAAGTAACGGGAAGAGAAATCAAAAATTTCTCGCTAACCCCATTTTACTTGGGTATCAATAAAGCCATAGCCGCTAAGGTAAAGGCGAGAAGGAATGTTTGGCATCTAAGCCTAAATAAAACCTTCGACAACTCATTATGCTGAGAGGAATAGTATGGTTAGCCCAATGCAAATGGTGATTGGTAAAGACACCCCAAATCCGTTGATAGCTGGGGGTTTGCTAAAAATCCCATGACGAGTTTGTCATAACGTCATCCTATAAGGATACTCATAACCCTTCAAAAGCAAAGAGGAGAGTAATTCAAATCCTCAACAACTCCTCATGCTGAGGTAAAAGCATGAACCACCCAATGCTTCAAAGGCAAAAGGGGAGAGGAATGCAAATCCTAGACAACTCTTCATGCTAAGGTAAAAGAATGAACCACTTAACGCTTTAAAGGCAAAGGGAAGAAGGAATGTTTAACATCTAAGCCCAAACAAAATCTTCGACAACTCATCATGCTGAGGGGAATAGTATGGCTAGCCCAATGCAAACGATGATTGGTAAAAGCATATCAAATCTGTTAATAGTTGGGGATTTGCTAAAAATCCCGTGAACCTATCACGTTAAGCTCTTATCTCTGACAGGAAGATTCAAACTATCTCATCTAAAAAGAAAATAAGCCTGTTATGTTAAGATCTTACCACTGACGGCGAAATTTGAATCATTTGCAATAAATAATTTTTTTGTGATCCTAATCTGATCACCAGCTCTGTCTATGACCCAGAGGAGTCATCCAGGTATGTGCAATTAGGCGCCTATATCGAAATCGATGATTCTTACCCGATCATCTTGGCATGTGCAATTAAGCACCTCCGCCAAACCCTAGGCATGTGCAATTTGACACCTTTACCGAAAGCTCATGGGTACATTTAATAGTACATCTCTGCCCATGGTTCTTCGATCCTAATTCGAGAATAATCATCGGCTTTGTTAGTCAGCTAGATGAGTCATTGGCTCTGCTTGTCAGCCAGGCAAATCACCCCCTTAATTCGAAAATAATCATCGACTCTGTCTGTCAGTCAAGCGAGTCATCAACTCTATTTGGCAACCCAAACGAGTCACATCAAAGTTAAAATGCTCTACTTGTTGAGATACTTCCACTCCCTTAACAAGTTCCATCTCTATGAATACATCCACCAAGTTTGAATAAGAATCCAAAGTATTTCAAAATTTTTAGAAGAGTCAAAATTTTAAAAACTTTGGAGGGAGTCTTGTAGAACGATAAAAATAATTCAAGTTCGAATCCAAGTTCGAGTTTGAATCCGAGTCCAAATCCAGAATCCGAGTTCAAATCTGAGTTCGAATCCAAAATCAAAATTCAAATTCGAATCCGAATCCAAAATCCAAGTCCAAATACGAATTCGAATCCGAATTCAAATAATAATAATAATAATAAATAATAATTAATTAATTAAAAATATTTTAGGTGAGCCTCGCACTCAGCCTCGCATGGATGTGAGGCTTAGGAGGCCACAATTAAACAAACAAAAAAATAAAAAATAAAAATATAAGCCTTGCGTGGGTGCGTGGCTCCTAGGGTGCTCAGTGAGAAAATGTAAGAGGGGGTAGAAACTGTCTACAAATTCTAATCTCTCTATCTTTCTCTCTCTTTCTTCGGCCCCGCTTTGAGCTATTCTGCAAATTCTACAAATTCTAATTAGACCCAAATTCTAATTAAATTTTATTTGATTTTTGAATGCAGAATTCTAAATTAATTTTATTTGAGTTTAATAATTCTGCAAATTCTAATCAGAGTCTACTTAATTTTTTGGGTGCAGAAACAAGACCCGATACAACGAATCTGGACCAAATCAAATCAAGAAGATATTCAAATATCTCATCGAGATTACAAAAAGGATCTCGATTCTATCTACAAGGAAACCGGATCTCGATTTTATCTACAAAGAAACCTTTTGAACAATCGGGGGCATATAAATACCCCTCAAGAGAGCTCAAATAGAGACTTTTGGCAAATCGATCTACGCGCAAGAGCCTTGAAACCTCGAAGCCTTGTGAGAAAAAAAGAACTTTGGCAAATCGATCTACGAGTGAGAGCCTCAAAGCCTTGCAACCAAAAAAGAGATGACCTTTGGCTAGATCTCTCTCATTCAAGCTTCCTCCAAGAACTAGAAGAGATGCTCAAGAAATCTCCATCACCTTCAGCCATCGATGACGGATCGTCAACGGGGAAAGGACTGATCCTCATAACTATCTCGAATCCCATGATCTTCTGATTAAAAGAGAGTGACGTGTTCTTTAAATCCTCTTTGTCTGTTTTATTTTTATTTTCTTTTCATTGTAATCCGAAAAAGAGGAAGTTTTGATAATCTATAAATTTTTCTCTATCAATGGCAATGGAAAGATCCAACCCTGTTTCTCTTGAAAATATGGGCCATCATCAAGCTGGGGCAGTGAGGAAAAAACCCGGCCCTTAAATATATATATGGTAGTTCAACTTGGGGTTCAGAGTTTTATATATTCTCTACCCTTCATCATTGATGAGAGTTTCTACTTTGTTAAACCTAGTATGAAGCTCTCTCAGACCATTCAAGAGACTGCAGACCATGGCTGGGAGGAGTCCGAGATATCGACCATGGGCGAGAAGCACTGCTGGATACACCATATCAATCGTTATGGCATCTTTGGGAAGAGATGGCACCACACACCTCTTAAGCCAAAACATCAAGAATCTAGCAAGCAGTCCCTTGTCCAAAATTCTTGCGTGGCTTGAAAATGAAAACTTTGGAATTATGTGTCTATTTTGAAGTCCTCTTCATTTGATTCGGCGATGTAAGAAGTAGCTTCAAGATCTGAGATTCTCTCTCTTATGGCCTCTTCGTTCAAACCCTCGTGTCTAGCTACTTTGACACGGATCTAAACCAAGTTGTGGAAAAGATAGAAAGCCTAGGTCATCTGCCCCACTCCATGGCTCCTCATGCTAGAATTTTCCACACAAATCCTGAAGTGGCATAGCATCTTCTAATAGGTCTTGTATACGGACCTATCCTGCTTCTTCAGTTGATCCAACTCTTTGAGAGTGGGTATATACTCTTCATATGGCAGCTCTCTATAGATAGTAGTGAGACTTTGAACATCTCGGGAAGTGCAAAGCCAAGCTCCTCCACTGAGGAGAAGAAGGTGCTAGAATGCAGGTTGAATATCTTAAGAACATTGTACAGATTATAAGTGTTGTGTGGAAGATTGAACTAAACGTTCCTGATAGCACCGATGATAAGTGTTGTATGGAAGACCGAAATGAACATTCTGATAGTACCGTAAAGTCCAAAACTTTGCAATGTATCTCTAAAGGTGGTTAGTATGAAGTCAACCATTCTACTTCACCACATGTTCTCTGTCAACTGAATCCAACCAGGGGTTCTGAAATTGTTAGCCAGGTACTGCCCTTTTTCAAATAGGAATTTATTCAAAAAGGTCTTAGCTCTTCGTGGGACTTCACTAAGGGGGTAGTCCTTATTGTATCTACCAGGGAGAAAATTAGTGATAGATCTACTAGAACCATCTTGGTAGGCACTAATAGTACCAAAAATGCCAACTGCTACCCCATCTAGCTCTTTGGTCACATTCCAATTCATAAGATGGGAAACTGACAACTTCTAGAGATATGCTAATGGATAGCTTCTTGCCATGTCATGGAGAAACATCTGGATGCCTTCTACTTCCCAAAGCCACAAATTGAGCTTCATCTGGAACCATGACTTGATCTCCGAACAAAAATGGGGATTTCTCCAAAAGATGAGGGTTTGACCCTTCTAGTGGTGTGTCGGGGATTAGTTATCTGAGAATTGTTTGATTTTCTAGCGAGAGTCTTTCAACACAATCCTTGTAGCTTCCCGGTGTGAAAGTTGGCACTAGCTCCCTAAAACGAAACTGAACAGTGCCGTCAAACCCTCCTCTAGATCCAAAATATTTGCGTTTGGGGAGTGCATCATTGAAATAGTTAACTGTCAATGATAAGAAAACAAAAGTCAGAAAGATTCACAAGGAAGAGCCAAAGAAAATTTTCTAAGTCTTTCTTCACGCGAGGCTAAATTAGCTTCGCGTAGATGACAAAGGCTCACGAGGCTAAACTAGCCTCATGTTGAAAGCTGATTAATAGTTTCGCGAGTTAGTCTCGCGTAACTTTCTTGAGTTCAGAGCAGGTTAAATAGCTTCACATGAATAACATAGGGAAAACCTTAATGAATGAAAGCTAAGTATGATAAGCATAATGCGAGGCTACTAGCCTCACATAAAATCTATTTGGGACGCAAAGCCATAATTTGGTATGCGAGGCTAATTTAGCTTCCCATGAGAGAAAAGCCAGGGGATGCTGTAGAGCGGCGGCGGTGATCGCTGGCCGACCTACTTACCTCTAACTGACAGCGGAAAGGCCGCCAACGATGGCCCCGGAGTAGAGTTTTCGCTACCACGACTCGATGAAGAGTGTCTAGAGGCCATTGACCGAAAAAATTGGGAAAAAATCAGCAAAAATGTGAGGTAGTAAAGTTTGGGCTCTTTTGGGTTCTCTGGAGAATTAGAGAAGAAGAAGATGAAAAGATGAAGAAGAAGAGTTGAAGGCACCTTAATAGGCAGAATGCCTATTTTGAAACGTGCAACCCAGATTCAAGGCGCTAATCTCAAGAGGAATTCCAAGAGGCATTGCCGCCCAGTATGCAAGGCTATTGTAACCTTGCGTAAGGCCAAAGTTTATGTTAGAATACAACAAAAGTTAGAAAAAAATCCAAAGTGTTTAAAAATTTCACTAAAATAAAAAAGTAAAATTTTGAAAAAAAGGAGGGGGTCTTGTAGAACGAGAAAAATTGAACAAGGGAAGGAACCCACAAGAGGCTAATCACATGCAAGGTTACTTAGCCTTGCAGGCCGCGAGGCTACTAAGCTCGCAGCCTGTGAGGCTATGATAGCCGCGCTTGGCCAGCGAAGCTACTATAGCCTTGCGGCCAGCAAGGCTATGCAGAATCTACAATTAAGATTTTGGTTAATTCCATAACTAACTTGGATACAAAATCAAGACCAAATATAATGAATCTCTGGGCCATTATTTAGATAAGAAATCATATATTTGATGAAGATTATAATGGGTTTTTATTTACAAGGAAACTATTATAACAACTTGATGCATATAAATAGCCCTACAAGAGACTCAAGAAGGATCTTTGGCAAAAATCTCTCTCGCTCAAGAGCCTACAGCGTTCCTTCGACCAGCAGCTGAATGGAAGAGTCGACCCTAGAAATCTCCACTATCGTCATAGCTATCATAGATCCCATAAGTTCTATAAAAGAGAGTGATGATCTATAAGTCCTCTCATATTGTATGTTTTATTTTCCTTTTTATTTAATCGATTGAACTATTGTAATCTTTTTGATGGCCATAAAAAGAGAATCAAATTTCTCCAATAACATGATGGCATGGTCCAGTTTAGACTTAGGGAAGAATTTCCTTTATGCCATCAGGGTTCCAGTAAAGAACCTCTTGAATAGATACTTAACCTGAGCTCAAACACTACGAGTGAGCTTATGACTGGCGCCACCTTCGAAGGACAAGAGAGAAGAAAAATGAGGAAGCCCCATTTCTTATTTCGAGATAAGATTGATTTATCCGAAGACTGTCTCTTTGGTGGCAACTATAAATGGTTGAGACAAATCCGGGGGCAATATATGTTTTTGCCAAACATAGAATGGTCATATCATCTTTCTTATCTTCAGACTGCTTCTATCCTCAGAAAAATGGAATGGCATCTAATCAAATCTCAAGATAGAGTTCTTCTTGAGGGTCAAGGTTCAACCGCAACATTTTCTACTAGAACTGGCAAGCACATCACTAGTTTACTACCTAGGTCTTTGAAGAAAGAATACCAATTAGAGAGACCCCTGTAGCTCCGAGCACTTTTCTTAATTGTTTTGCCACATTACATGGTGAAGTTCCCTCCCAAGATTCTCAGCCATTAGGATGGGTCTATTCTTCTAAGAAGGGGTGGTGGTCCGTTTTGACGGCTTTAATCTTAAAGAAGTTTGAGAATCAACTGACGAAAATAGGACTCTATCATACTGTTAGAGCTGTACAGCAAGGAATATTGATCAGCCATTTCCATTTTTTTAGTATACTAGAGTTTTTAAATTTGGAGATCAGAATATTTTTTACTCCTGTTGGTGAGATGGGTCTAGCTCTACATGAACTTTATGAAGTTTTGGGCCTACCCATGGGTGAGCTTCCATATGAAGAATACAACCCCACTGGAGAAGAGCTGCATTTATTGCAAGCTCAGGATGCACTAGTCCAGGGTAGTTCTGGGAATTAATGTGTCATTTTTACATCTGTGACCAGATGACTAAGTTGCAAAACCATGGGGTGAAGCATTGGGCATGGATATAATACTTATTCCGAAATATATTTTTGATGACAAGGAACTCTCAACTCTGTCAACTTTCATTGATGCTGAGATAGAAGAAAGAATAGCTTCTTTCGAGAATCAAGCTTACGTTATAGAGTCAGATAAAGATGTCTTCAAAGCTAACACTTCATTCGAAAGCTTTCATCATCAACCCAAGTATCCTCTATCCAACATGGCCTTGCTTGCAGGTTTCTTAATGTTGTGGTTTAAACGGTGTGTAATTCCTTCCACCCCCACAAGAGGCTTTGTCTGCCAGCATAGTCTATCTAGCGGTCCTCTTAGCATACGGTCGTCCATTAGGTCTTTTGCCAGCTATGACATGTGACATTTTGAGTGGCCTTAGAGCCTTGACGACTTGATTTTTGAAAGTTGAGAAATTTTAGGACAAGGATGTCAGCGACAAATACAAAACTCCCAATCCAAGGGTTGAACTTCCATACACCTAGCTAATGGCATGGTTCGTCATGCATTGCCCTTCACTGACGGCTCCAATCCACCAATCTATCAACTTTTCTGCTCCGAAAGTCCGACACTATTAGAAGTCGCATTGGCAAGGGCATTACATGGTGATGATCAAGAAGCATCTCCAACATCACGGCAATTATCACTTGTGCAGGTGCTTCCCATATTTTCCTAATGTAGAGTATGGTGAAGAGTTCGCTGATTTACTTAGTTTTGATCAATTCACATCTTTTTCCACTGGAAGCTTCTGCTTGCTGGTAAATACTAGATCAGGGCATCTTGTATATCGCCAGGACAATACCTGCTATTTGGAACCTTATTACCCAACTCACTTCGCTCGCCAGTTTGGATACGACCAGTTATATGTAGGGAATCCAAATCCAAACATTAAATTAGTAGGTAATTTATATGAAGGGGCAGGACATGGTTTCATCTTGTTAGAGGATATACTTTGGCTTGCTTCAATCTGCCATAAAACTATTTGAATTCTTATGCATCTTTTGGTTTTTGTGGTTGGTATTATATTGCAAGTCTGAAGCCCCAAAATTACAATGTCAATGGCACTTGTCTCCGAGATATCAAGTCCTGGTATGCTCAGAAGAGGCAAGCTGGCTCAAGCAGAGTACCAGGCTTGGACGAGCTTCAGGTAAATGAGTCAGAGCATAATACTGAAGCCAAAGCCCTTGAGATAGGAATAACTGGTGCTCCTACTCAAGAATGAACTCCCGGTATTACCATTTCTTCACTGAGGAAGACATCAAAGCGCACAGGGACTTCACCAGCTGAGGATGAGAAAGGCAAGAAAAGTCATAAGGGATCTTCTTCTGAAGTGATCCCAAAGACTACAACCACCCATGATGAAGGAACAAATGTTGCTGAAGATGATGATTCTGAAGAGAAATTCTCTCGATTACGTCCTCGCACTGTCAGACCCGATAGCAACATTGGTCTTGTTATTAGGATAGAAGGAGAAATCCCTACATCTTCAAGCACTGTGGCTGAGCTCAGTCCAAGTACTGCTCAAGAAACTATAGAAGAAGCTCGAGTAGTAACTGAGGTTCTTACAGAAGCTCCTTCTATTGAGGCTGTTCCTACTATTGTTGTTGTAGACGCTGTGACCGCAACTCATCAAACAACTTAGGCTATTGAAGAAGATGAAAAAATTGTTGAGGAAACTCAAAAATTGAATTCTTCATCAGTTATGATGCCGGCCACTGCAGTTCCTCCTGCCAATCCAACCACTAGACCACTTCAAAACAGTAAGGCCCCATTTTTTATTCATCCATTATTATTAGATCAATAATTTTATTTTGATAAATTTGTAGTGAAGGACATGGTCACTTCTTCTGATTAAGGCCCCATTTTTTATTCATCCAGTATTATTAATCAATAATTTTATTTTGATAAATTTGTAGTGAAGGACATGGTCACTTCTTCTGATTCATCTGAAAAATTTGATTATATAGGTGCGGATGATAATGATGATGACGACAGCTTCCGTTCTTCGATGTCGCCTCTAGACCACAGCAAATACACTTATTTGATAGAAGAGGAGAGAGCCAAAGTATTTGGTCCTAAGGAACCGAGTACGCAACTTTCAAGTTCTTCGCCAGGTGAAACATCATTTCAATTATCCCTTTATTCTTGTCTCTTTCATTGTTTTCTAAAATTTTTTTTTTTAGGATTGCCATCTCCAACTCCGACTTCTAAGCTTGTAGCTATAACTTCTTTACCACTAGTGCCTCTTCCAGTAACAACAACTGAAGTCCCTGCTATTGAAGTGACTCTTCTTATTGAGACTACAGTGAAGTTGATCCTCTTGTTGAGCTACTGCGGCATAATTTTTTTCAAGTTTGATAAACCTGCGCCCTCATTTGCCTCCAGCAACTGAAGCTACTGAGATTACATCTACTTCTATTGTTCTACCATCTGAGCCTGCAACTTCTACATTGCCATCAGTGGAAGATGTAGAGACTGATAATTTTGCTGATGATTTGCTTCAGTATGCTATCAAATATTTCTTCTTTTTCTTGGATCATTGTATAAATATAATCTTGTAAGGAAGGTCCTTCGCATCTACATCTCCTAAATAATTACATTGGTGGTATGGAAAGTGTTGGTGGAGAGGAGAAAGCAGCTCCGTATAGAGCAATAGTAACCTAACTACAAAGTGACGCCAAGGCTTTATCGAAGGCTCATAAATCTGACATTTCTAAAATACTTGAGTTCACTTTCAGAAGATTATTAGAGGGGTAGCTCAAACTTCAAGAGGAGGATCAGAAGATGATGGATGCTCATCAAGCTCAACTTAACGAGATCCAATCTACTAATGACTATCTATGTGCTCAGATAGAGAGTGTCGTTGCTTCAGCTAAGAGCCAGGATCAACCCATCGTGAGCACTCAGGAAAATATTGCCAAAACTCAGGCTTATCTTGAGAGGTCTCTAAAGGTTCGTGAGGAAACGATGAAGACCATCACTGATTTGTCTAGGCAACATGATGATCTCAATAATATGTTCATGGCTAAGCAAGCAGAATTGGAGGTTCTTAAGTCTGATCATTCGAGTAACCGGACCCTTAGTGAAGGGGAGTTGGGGAGGCAAGTTGTGGGCAGAAGTTTTCTTTTATTGATGATCATCTGTCATAGAGAAATCTGCATCTCGAAAGCCAATAAAGACTAAAATACGACCCTTACAGAATCACGTTTTATCTCTCAATATAGCCAAAATACGGATCTTCAGCCAGAGAGATCTGCGAATTAGGCTAACAAGGGTAAGCCCCACAAGGTCGCATTTTAAAAAGAATGATCTGCACAGACGCTTAAAGTTGCGTTAAAATACAGATCTAATCTGCAACTCAAGCGCAAGATCGTGGTATGGCCCACGAAAGCACATAAAAGCCAAAGACGATTCCTTTTCAATAGAAGAATGGGCCCTGCTAATAAACTAAAATATGGATCATCAATCAAAGAGAGATCTGTGATTTTAGTTAACTTCTTAGCTCATGATTAGAGCTAAATATAAGTCACACGAATTTCAAAGGGTCGCGATTCTAGTTTAAAACCTCAAGGAGCAAAAACCATCCCCAGCAGCACTGAAATGTGGATTCAAGTATATCATGCAAATAGCGAACGCGCCATCACAGAAAAGCCACGAATCTAATGTTTGAGATCCATGTTCTGGTTGTGATTTAAAGAAAACATGAATCTAAAGTTTGAGATTCGCATTCCGCACTTCAGTTACGATCCAAAGGATTAAATAATGTCAGTTGTAAATTCTGGAGATTTAATACAAATCTTCCAGACCAAAAGATAAAAAATTAATTCTCGAATCATAAAGGCCATCAGTTGGATAGTTACATCAACTCAAAAACCTCCAAAGATCTATTCCATAAGTAATCTAAAAGAGTCATCCACGAATCTAGAGTCTGAGATTCGCGTTCCGGCTACAAACTAAAAGAGCCGTTTGCGAATCTAAAATCTGAGATCCGCATTCCGACTATAATCTAAAGTAGCTATCCACAAATCTAAAACTTGGGATTCGTGTTCCGAACTTCAGTTATGATCCAGAGGATTAAAGATGTCGGTTACAAATTCTGAAGATTTAATACAAATCTACTAAACTAAAAGATGAGAAATTAATTCTTAGATCACGAAGACCAGCGGTCAAACAGTTACATCACCTCAAAGTCTTCAAATCTCTATAAATAGCAGAAGCTTAAACAGAAAAAGGGGATTCGAAGATCAATATTACAAAAAGAGCCATTTTCCATACAAGTTCTTGTGTTATCAGTGATCTGTAATCCCTGCCAACTAAAATTTTATACAGAGTGTCAATGGAGAGCAAGATCGTCCTCCACAGCTACTCTAAAGCCCAGTTTTAAACAAAGAGGGAATTAAATTTTCATCATCTTCTGTAAATGGAAAACCGTTGAAATTGTAATCTTTTATTGAAAAACTCAATAGAGAATCATTTACTATTTTATGGCATACAGAAAATTGGCGTCTCCACTGGAAAATCTTGTATCATTGATGATAAAGTTGTAACTTAATCTGATAATGTTCCAGTTTGCAGCAATGTCGACTCACTCATTATTGAGTTCGATCAAGAGAAATTTGAATAATTCATTTCTTCTGGCTCCAAAAGCCATACTTCCTTACGGAAATGTCGTAAGATTTCTAATAACTCTACCTTTAAAGAGGTTTCAAAGACAGGAGTTCAATCTAAAGACTCCTCGGACCACTCTAGTCTCAAAGGAGAATAATCTCCTTCACCAGCACAAAACTCAGGGCTTGCTCCAATCAAGACCCATGAAGATCTCCTCGAGAAGATGGATCAGGATCTCCATGATAAAAAGGGGAAACGATTCTAATTTTTAAGAAAATGACTCAGAAAATAAAATTTCTCTCACCCACACGAAGAGACGGAACTTACAAAGAAGCAGGGCTCACACTTTCCGCAGAGCCATGAAGCAACAAGAGCCTGCTGAACCACAGTTGAGAAGACGTACGGTTCAAGTCTAGAAACCAAAGAACGAAATAATGGTTCTAGACAACAAAAAGAAAAATCAAGATGAAGATGGGTTTACGCAAGTTTCTTACAAAAAACACTGTATGCCCAAAAAAATATTTATAATTACAAGCACGGAGTTTACATTCACATTCCACGAACCAAACGAGGGCCCCACCCTCATGCCTTAGAAGATAAACATGATGTTCAAGATCGTGTTTTTACAAATAAACGTGAACCGCAAATTCATGTGCCTATAGAAAAGCGCAGTTTTCAAAAGCGCGCTCCTTAAGAAGAACCAGCCTTCAAAACTTATGTTCGAGAAGTTCATTCACCCTCTACTACAACTAAAGTAAAATTTTCTCCTGGAATTTTCAAAGGAATAGGAACTTCTATTCCACAGATATCATTTGGAGGCAGTGATATCTTCATTGGCAAAACAATGAGCTCCGATACAAGAGATCTCAGGGAATTTCTCAATGAAAAGAGAGAAAAATCCCGAAAATCTCATTGTCATTGTAAGCAGTTGATCAATGCAGTATTATCGCATTGCCAATGTATGACGATTCCTACTAAACAAACAATCTTCAACCAACTTGCTACGTCTTCATCTTAGCCATCAAAACGAAGACGAAGTAATAAGCAGGAATTTTCTGAACCTGAATATCCTAAAGTATCATCTAATATGATAAGTTTTGAGAAGAAAAAGAAAAAGAAAACAAACAAATTTGCTAAAAAGGATTCCTCTAATTCCAAATATTCTTCAGGTTTGAAGACTATATTCAATGAGATGCGGGGTGTTTTTCAGATACCTGACTCAGGAATGGAGTAATAATGCCATTTGAATACAGACAAATGGCTGGAGTCTCTTCCGATGATGAAGACAGTTAATTCAGCTATGGCCGAGTCTTAGACATCGGACTCATTCCTTGAAGATTCTGTATTCGCATATATGACGCAGAACACTCCAAAAGAGTTCATAAAGGATAGATGAGCAGGATGAAACCATCCAACAATAACAAAATACTATTAATGAAATTAGAGATATGCTTTATGTTTTGTTGGACTTAGAAAAAACAAGAAGAAATGAGAAATGGGAATCTTCATGTAATCCAAGAAAAGATAAACGGAAAAATACAAAAGAACCACCTCGCGTTCCTCCTTGGGAGGAGAACAAAAATAATTAGGATCATCGTGAAGAAGAAGACAATCGTTCTGTGCATTCCCATCACCAAGAAAGGATCTGACTTAGGAAGGAAATGCAAATACTGCTTGGATGGATAGTTTTTAAAATCAACTGAATGCTCTTATGCACAAGAATGATTTGCATGAGCTGGGGGTTGTGTGGCTATATCCGGTGGAATGGAAAAGTATACCATTCCAGGAGAATTACAAATTATTGAAGCTCAAATCATTCCATGGTAAAGGATCGCCAAATCAGCACTTTTATTATTTCAAATCACAGACGAGGCATTTAACTGGAAATGACCCAATCATTACATGAGTCTTTGTTAGTACCTTAAGAAGTCTAACATTCGAATGGTTCTGAAGGTTGGAATCGGGAGCCATAATTCGTGGAATGATATTGATAAAGCCTTTCTAACAAGGTTTTATGAAGATGATATAGAAGTTTCAATGCCAACACTCCTGGCAACAAAGCAAAAGAAAGGAGAATCAGCTCGATATTTTATCAAAAGATTTAGAAATGATTCTCTAAGATGCCCACATGGGATCCAGAGAAAATATAGCTAGAAACTTACTGACACAATCTCTCCAATGGGGGCTGTAAAGTTTTCTACCTGAAAAGATGTTTCGCTGCAAACTGAAAAAGCTGAAGAAATTACACAAAGGTTTGAAGAAGAAGGAAAAGGAGATAAACCAAGGCAAAATAATAATTCTAGATCACACCAGTCTTCTCGACCTAAGGAACACAAAGGGAAAGAGACAATGGCGACTGATACACCAAATTCTGCAAAACCTTTTTCAAAGAATCCTTCGCAACCTCAGCTCCCTCAGAAGCAATATTCTTTCAAACATGAGCATACTAATACTATCTTCAATCTATTCATGACTAAAAATATGCTGAAGCTATCAGAATCTAAGGAACTTGAAGAATTGGGAAAGTTAATGATCCTAATTATTGTATGTACCATAAGATCATTAATCATCCCACTCAAAATTGCTATATCTTTAAGGATAAGATTGAGGCTCTGGTGGATGCTAAAGTCATTAAGCTGCGAGAAGGTCAGAAGAGAGTAACCGTGAACATGGTAACTGTCAGATTTGGAAAAACTCCAGAATGGATAGAATCAATTGTTCAAGATGAAATTCAATCTATTCCCAAAAGCACAATGGGGGTTGTGAATTACTATCCTCATCGGCAGCAAAAGAAAGGATTACATCCTTTTGAAATCTCAAAAGAAGAGATAATGTGGGTTCATCCAGATCTCCTTGAAGATGAGCAATGGATTTCAAATTCAGCAAAAATGAAATCAAAAGGGAAGAATTTTATTTCCAAGGCTGTTACTGCAATTTCTAAAGATGATGCAAAAATTCCTTCTCGATCAGATTCAGAAGAAGGAGAGCCAAAAGATTCTTTAGCAGTTAACACAGATCAACCAAAGCTGGGACTCATTAAAATAAAGAGTACTTGAAAAATCATGATCAAGTAGCAAAACCTCAGTTGTTTTCAAAGAAGAATAAGCCAAAAGAGCTTAAATTTGACAAAGCTCTTAACAACAAAGATAAAAAGCCTGTAGAAAGTTTTGAGAAACCTTTCAAATTTGATGTATTGGTGCAGTTGGCCAATATTCTTTCAAGAATTACTCTGTATGAGCTCCTAAAGCTCTTTAAACAAACTAGATAAGTTTTAAGAGAAACTTTGTAAGATTCTGAAGTTTTCTTTGCTCAAATTCTAGAAACATTTGAGGAGGAAGAAGTCTGTGCAGCATGTCATCAAGTTTCTAAGAAGATTCCTTACATAACCTTTTCTCCAGAAGATATGTAAGTCAAGAATAACAAGCATCATCATCCTTTGTATTACAAAGGATACATAGGGTCATCAAAGATCTATCGAATCCAAGTTGATCCTAGATCAGCCCTAAGTGTTATGCCAAGAAGGATGCTGCGATATCTTGGGGTCCAAATGAGCATATTGGCATCAACAAACAATACTATCTTCGGATTCAATGCTAATGGTAGTAGGCCACTTGGTAAAATAAAGTTGAAATGTCAAATTGGAGATTTGAAGACGGAGATCACATGCTATATAATAGATACTGGCACGTCTTATAATATTCTACTCAGAAGACCGTGAATTCATATCAATCTCATAGTTCCTTCTACACTTTATCAATGCATGAAATATGTAGACAAAAATGGGAATGTGAGGACCCTGGTGGCAGAGAAGCAACCCTTTAATGGATTAGAAAACAACTTTACTGACGCTTTGCTATACCAAGATACATTTAATGCAGCTAAACAACCTGCTCCAGAAGAATCTGATAGCGCCAATAAAGCTGACACTAAATCAGGATCTGAAAATTCGGAATCCAATAATGAAATTTGGGAAATATATCCCATTGTAATAAGCCTTGAAGGTCTTCATGTAAATGACACCGCCAATTCTGATGGTGAGTAATTAATGAAGATATAGAGTTTGCTTACTCTTCTGGAGTTGATTCTGAACCCTCAAGTACTAGTACTGATGTTGTCAGTGATCATCTAGATAAAATATATTCTATAACTTCATTTCAAGCACTAATTCGATCATCTTTTTATATTCAAAGTGATGACAATGGAGATGCAAATGAAGCTAATTTTGAAGTTCCTCCTAAGAATAAGAATCAAAAACCCATGATCTTTGGAATAGCAAATAATAAAAATAAGGAAAAACATTTAGATTCTGAGAAAGAACAAGAAAATCCCAAGTTCTTCTTTTATGATAAAAAATTTTATAAGTTAATGAGAAAAATGGGATATGACTTAGCCAAAGGCAAGGGGTTAAATTTTGAAAAAGAGAGGAAGGCAATTCTTCAACCTTTTGTTCCAAAAGGAAAGATACCCGATTATTACGGTAAAATGGGTAAGGGTTTGGGATATGTTACCACACCTAAAGATCTTTCGAATATGAAGTCTGAAGAAAGACAACAAACTCATTCATCAGAATCATTGTATTGGGATTCAGATGTAAGTATTGGTGCGGTTTTTCAAGAAGTCTCCATCAATATGGTCTTTGTAGACAAAGAAGAAGATGATGATGAATTATCACCAATTAAAGATGATCTTTAGGCAAAACATCTCAATATGAAGTGAGAGATTCAATTTGACCAAAAAGAACCTCCAACTAAAGATAAAGTGATTCAAATAAATATGGGTGATGAAACTAATCCTAAACCCATATTTATAAGTGAAAATTTATCTTTAAAAGAAAAAGAAGAAATGACATCTCTCATTCTAGAGTACATTGATGTTTTTGCTTGGAATTACAAAGATATGTCAGGACTCGACCCAAAAGTCGCAGTTCATAAATTAAATATTTGAACCGATGCAAAACCAGTAAAGCAACAACAATGGAAGCTTTGTCCTAAAATTATGGAGACAATTGAAGCTAAAATCAAAAAGTTAATTGAATCAGGCTTCATTTGCGATGAACAACATCCAAATTGGATCGCAAATATAGTTTCCCTAACTAAAAAAAAGGAAAGATCAGGGTTTGCATTGATTTCAGATATTTGAATGAAGCACGCCCGAAAGATGAATTTCCTCTACCTATTACGGATGTCATGATTGACAATACTTGTGGATATGAAAGAATGTTATTTATGGATGGGTATTTAGGATATAACCAAATCAAGATGTACCCTGATAATGAGAAGAATACATCTTTTAGAACACCACTTGAAATATACTGTTATACAGTCATACCATTCGGTCTGAAAAATGCTGGTGCCACATATCAATGTGCCGTGAACATGATTTCCAAGAACATTTAAGAAAGACAGTGGAATGTTATGTAGATGATCTGGCAATTAAAAGTAAAAACAAGAGTGATCATCTTTGTAATTTGAAAACCATGTTCGATCTCAAGCAGAAATACCAGTTTAAGATGAATCTTACTAAATCTTTTCTGGGAGTTTCTGGTAAAAAACTTCTTGGATTTGTAGTTACGTCTCAGGTAATTCACCTTGATCCAGATAAAATTAAATCAATCCAAGATATGTTGCCACCTAAAAATCTCAAAGAATTGAGAGGATTATAGGGTAGACTGGCATATATTAGCAAATTTATATCAAATTTATCTGAAAAATGCAACCCCTTTACATGGTTGATGAAGAAAGGGTATCATTCATTTGGGATGATGCATGCCAGAAAGCATTTGAAGAAATTAAAGAATATCTCACCAAACCACCTGTTCTTATAGCTCCAGCCTCACGGAAACCTTTCTTGCTATATGTGAGAGTTGAACAAGCCATTTATTATTTCAGTAGAATGATGATTAGAGCTGAACATCGATATAATCCAGTGGAGAAATAATGTTTAGTTTTAGTGTTTGCAATACATAAAATGCGACACTATTTAGTAGGACAAACAATCCACGTTATATCGAGAGTTAATCCTTTAACAATGTTAATGACTAAGCCTAGATCATTAAATTCTAGATTATCTAATTGGGTCATTCTACTGTCACAATATGATATGCATTTTACTCTACAAAAATTAATTAAAGGACAAGCTATAGCTGATTTCTTAGCTGAATACCTGATTCCAGCATCTTCAAAACTGTATGAAGGCATTCCTGGAGAAGTAGGTGAAGGAAATATAATTCTGAAAAAAGAGCTTCAACAAGAAACTACTAAAGTGAATGCTATTGAAGAAGAAGTATGGTAACTTTTCTTTGATGGCACTTTTAGAATGGAATCTCAAGGGAAAATGGTAACAGGAGTGGGGGTTGTTTCTATCTCTTCCTATAATCATATTATTCCTAGAGCGTACTTATTGACATGCCCATGCTCTAATAATGTTACTGAATATAATGCCTTAATGGTTGGTTTAAAAATATTCAAATAGCTGGGGGTGAATTATTTAGAAGCATATAAAGATTCCTAACTTGTTATAAATCAAGTTAGAGTAGAATATGAAGTCAGAAATGAAGATCTATTACCATATTATCATGCAGTATAAAAATGGCTGATAGTTTTAATAATTTCTATATCAGTCATGTACCGCATCACGAAAATGATTATGCAGATGCATTAGCTTATTTGGCTGCTACTTTAGCGTTACCCAGAAATGCTAATAAACGTATAACAGTGGGATGTAAATAATTGTTTTGTCCAAAGTATGAAATTGAGGTGGAACTAAATTCAGATAAGAAACAAGAAGCAAATGAAGTATATGCTATTGAGTCTAATCAGGAACCAAGAGATTGGTGATTTCCTTACATAGATTATGTTCTTTATGGAATATAGCCAGAAAGTCCTAAAGAAGCAGCAGCAATTCGAAGAAAAGCTATTCGATTTTATTATAATGCTGACTTTAAAACATTATATAGAAAATCTTATAATGGGATTTTACTTCATTGTCTTTCTAATAAAGAAGCTCAAAAAGCACTTGAAAAAGCTTACAGTGGTATTTGTGGAACGCATCAACTAGGACCATAACTATGGGATAGACTCCGAAGTATGGGTTATTACTGGCCCAAAATAATGAAGATGCAGTTATTTATGCTAAGAAATGTAAAACTTGTCATATACATGCAGATTTCATACATCAAGCTCCAGTATCTTCATCTAACAGCTACATTATAGCCATTTGAACAATAGGAAATGGACATTATTGGATCAATTTTTCCACCTTCAATAAGGGGTCATCGATTTATATTAGCTATAATGGATTACTTCTCAAAGTGGACTGAAGCTGTTGCTATAACAGAAGTAAAATCTTCAGATAATAGAAATGGTATACATGGGTCAAGTTTAGAATAAACCTTGAGGGTGAGAATTGGATTCTTCAGGTCCATATACCTCAGCTCTCCCTTCTGCTGTTAAATATGTATATTTACCATGGTATGATAGAGAAGTAGAAGAGCGAATGGTGTAACTGCCATCATCAGCATTGTTTTTGAGGAAAACAGAGTTGGATCTTTCCATTGTCATTGATAGAGAAAAAATTACAGATTATCAAAAATTTCTCTTTTTCGGATTATAATGAAAAGAAAATAAAAACAGACAAAGAGGACTTATAGAACACGTCGCTCTCTTTTAATCAAAAAATTGTGGAATTCGAGGCAGCTATGAGGATCGGTCATTTCCCAGTTGACGATCTGACATTGATGGTTGGAAGCAATGGAGATTTTTTGAGCATCTCTTCTTATTCTTGAAGGAAGCTTGAACGAGATAGATCAGTCCAAAGGTCTTCTCTTTTTCGATTGCAAGGCTTTGAGGCTCTCGTGTGTAGATCGATTTGCCAAAGGTCCTCCTCTATTCTTCTTTAAGGGTATTTATAGGCTCTCGATTGTTGAGCGGTTTCCTTATAGATGGAATTACGAAGATTTGATTTTGAGGAGTGTTTCCATATAGATAGAACTGATATCTTCAAGAAATCTTGGAATATTCCTTTTAGTTGGATTTTGATCCAGATTCGTCATATCGGGCCCTGTTTCTGCACCCAAAGAATCAATTAAAGATTTAATTAGAATTTGATTGATTATCAATTTCCAAAAATAATTATTTATTTTGTATCCAAAAATTAATTTGATTTTAACTTAAAATTTGGATAATTATTCAACTCAAGAAAAATTAATTTAGAACTTTGTATCCAAAAATTAGTTGGACTATAATTAGAGTTTGAATTTTATTTGGATTTGTACAATACACAAGATGATTTGGGGGGTTAAAATTAAGTGCGAGGGCAATGGTTTATTGCATGCGATGCCAGACGCGGTCTCACGTTGTGGCCTTGCTGCAGGGGGAAGAGCCTTGCTGCAGTGAGGCAGCGAGCCTTGCTGCTGTTGCAGCGAGGCAGTCACCTCGTTGCAGCGAGGCAGTAAGCCTCGCCGAGGATCCTCGCTGCCCCTGCGCCCCCTTTTTTTTTACTCGAACTCAGATTTTGAATTCCTACTCGGACTAGGATTCCTACTTAGACTAGGATTCCTATTCGAATTCGAACTCAATTTTTTTTTGTTCTATAAGACCCCCTCCAAAGTTTTTAAAATTTTGTCTCTTCATTTGTTTTAGCAAAATTTTGAAATATTTTGTATTTTTCTTTTGAAATTGGTGGATGAGTTCATGGAGATGGAACTTAGTAAGAGTACAAAAGTATCTTAACAAGTTGAGTATTTTGACTGTGTTGGGACTCATTTGGGTTCCCAAATAGAGTCGTTGACTCGCCTGACTAACAAATAGAGTCGGTGAATACTTTTGAATTGAGATTGAAGAACCATGAGTAGAGGTGTTCAAAAAACATACTCATGAGGTTTCGACAGAGGTGTCTAATTGCACATGCTTGGGGTTTGGCGGAGGTCACACGCCAAGATGATTGGGTCGGGATCATCAATTTTGATAGAGGCACCTAATTGAACATGCCTGGATGACTCGTCTGGGTGACAAACAGAGCTGGTGATCGGATTAGGATCACGAAAGAAATTATTTATTGCAGTGTGTGATGATTCAAATTTCGTCATCAAAGCTAAGATTTTAACATGACAGGCTTTTTAGTTTTGAGATGAGATGGTTTGAATATCGCTGTCAGAGGTAAGATCATAACATGACATGTTTGTTTGCTTTTGATATGAGATGATCATAATCTTGCTGTCAGAGATAAGAGTTAAATGTAACAGATTTGCGAGATTTATAGCAAATCTCCAACTATCAACGGATTTGACATGCCTTTACCAATCGCCGTTTGTATTGGGCTGGCCATGCTATTTTCCTCAGCATGATGAGTTGTTGAAGGTGTTGTTTAGGCTTATACGCCAAACGTTTCTTCTCCCTTTTGCTCTTGAAGCATTGAGTGGTTCATACTTTTACCTCAGCATGAAGAGTTTTGAGGATTTGAATTCCTCTCCCATTTGCTTTTGAAACATTGGGACATGAGTATCCTTATAGGATGACGTTATGACAACAAACTTGTCATGGAATTTTTAGCAAACCCCCAGCTATCAACGGATTTGAAGTGCCTTTACCAATCGCCATTTGCGTTGGACTAACCATGCTTTTTCCCTCAGCATGATGAGTTGTCGAGAGTTCTGTTTGGGCTTAAATATCAAATGTTCCTTCTTCCCTTTACCTTTTTGGTATTGAGCGATCGGTTTCATACTCTTACCCCCAGTATGATAGGGTTGATGAGAAATATTCAATTTCTCTTCCCGTTGGTTTTGACAGCATTGGGCAGTTGATTCATTAGCCTTCCCTTTCCCTTTTTTTAAGGTGGCTAGATGTAGTATTTCTTCAAGAATTTACCATTGATAGGCATCATCATCCCGTTGTCGTCTTGATTGATCAGGCGATAAACTCCATTTGAGTAGACGGTTTCTACTACAAAAGGTCCTTTCCATTTGGGTTCTAATTTTCCTTTAGTCTTGTGGATTATGATCATTGGTCTTCTAACAGCTACAACCAAGTCTCCTTTTTTTGAAAGTTCTTCGTTCAACTTTCAAATTAAATGCCCTCGAGATGCGTGCTTAATATAACTTAATTTGTTGTTGTGCGTTCAAAATGTAAACTTAGCCTCATAACCTGCAGGCTTGCCTCGCATTTTAAGCTGGCATAGCCTCATTGTACACGGGCATAGCATTGCACTTGAGTTACTTTCGCACGAGTTAAGCCTTCCAACTTGATCTCTTTACGCAGGCTTAACCGCAAGGTTTACTCGATGCGGTTCCCACCCCCCTTGCAGGCCTCATTTGATTGGTTACGACTCACTGTAAGTCAATGGACCACTTTCTTCTTCATCAGCTATTTTGCAGGACTGCTGGTTGGCCTGGTGTCTTGAGTCTCTAATGCAAACCTTGGCCTTCCATTTCTTAAAGTTTATGCTGGGCTGAAATAGCCTCGCATCTCGGCCGTGAGCATAGCCTTGAGTTTAGATGACTTTACACCGGCTTGACATCGCATTGTATGTGGAGTTTGCTTTGCATTGCATACAATGTCGATTGGTGTGGGTCACACCCCCTGCATGGGCCTCATTTGAGTAGTCATTGTAATTCAATTGACTGCATTCTTCTTGTTTGAAGTTTGCGCGATGTTGAAAAATAGCTTTGTAGTTTGGATTTCTTCGTGCGTTGGGTCTGCCTCACGCACTATGTCTGTCGCATGCTGGCTTATTTTTGCATATTGAAATTTTTATGCCCGGCTACAATATTGCCTTGTATTCTACACCTCTTCTAGTAATGAAATTATCAAGACCGAGGCTAGGCTCGTAGCGCAAGACGAAGGCTGAACTTGCCGCGCAATGTGTTAAACTAGGCTCATCACGAGGTGGAGGTTGGACTCACCGCGGGAGGGGAAGATTGGACTCGCTATGTGAGGTAGATGCTAGGCTTTCTGCATGAGGTGGAGGCTAGGCTTGCCACGCGTATGCGTTACGTGCGCATTCTTTGCATTGGTTTCATAAATATCTTTATTTGGTTGGATATGTGTGAGGTAGATGCTAGGCTCGCTGCGTGAGGTGGAGGCTAGGCTTGCCACGCGTATGCGTTACCTGCGCATTCTTTGCACTGGTTTCATAAATATCTTTATTTGGTTGGATATGGGTCCCACCCCTTGCATGGGACTTGTTTGGCTGCCCATGAGTTTTGTCATGTGGTAATGGACTACTTTCTCTTCTTTGCAAAAGACTATGTGGGGTTAAAACTTATCCTCGTATTTCTTTTTATTTTTGTACTCTAGTGATTCTGTGTGCTAGCTTAGCCTCGCACACTAGTATAACCATGCATGATGGTTTAATCTCGAGTTTGCCTCACATCTGGATGACTTTACGTTGGCTTAGTCCCGAGTTAGTATCATGCCTTGGACAATTTTACGCTGGCTTAGCCTCACGTTGTATATGGGCATAGCCTCGCGTTCTTACCTTGGGCTGTTTGAGTTCATACTCTTACCCCCAATATGATAGGGTTAGCGAGAGTTTTACTCTCTTCCCATTACCTCGGCAACATTGGGCAACAAAAACTCATACGCTTTTCTTCTTTTTTGTGAATTTTTACTCTTTTTTATTTTTTGATTTTTTGATTTTTTTTTCTTCTGATTTTTTTACGGGCATTTTGCCATCAAATTTTTGTAGATTGCATTCGCGGACAACTTCTTCTATTTTGGCCTCAAGTAGATCATGTTTGCATCGACGAGTGCCAAAATTTTATCTTTCATATCATAGCAATCCTTAGTTAGGTGTCTGATGTTTTGATGGAAGAGACAATACTTGGGATCATCTGTTCTCCCAGCTTCCTCTGGCCTCAGATTTTTAGGTAGCCTGAGCATCCCCTTTTTGTTGAGTAAATTAAACAGGGTCACTGTTTGCTCATCCTTGAAAGCGTATATCCGTTGCGATCTAAAAGAATCTCGATTATTTTGTGATTTTTTGTTGGCAGCAGATTTGGTGGTCACTGCCTCATTTCCCTTAGGATGGGATGATTGTGGTTGCGGCCGATTCATGGTCATCCTTCTCTAGGCATGGTATTTATTAATATGGCAGATTATATCCTCCATATGCTACCCTTTTTTGACTAGATCCTTCCAGGTTTTTGACTTTACTGCTGCCATTTTGACTAATATCCTGGTTTGGAGATTGTGTTTGTAAGTCTTTACCAATATTTCCTGTGATATGCTATGCTTGCATCGCACTAACATTTTGCGAAAACATTCAATGAAGTTTTTAACCGTCTCGTTTTCTTTTCATTTTGGTGCAAGAAGAGAGTGGATGGATATTTTGGTATCGTCTTCAAAGAAGCGAGCTAGGAACTCCCTCTCCACGTCAGACCATCCTGAGAGTAACTGCATGAACCAAGTGAATGTAGGCCCTTGCAAAGTACTTGCGAAAATCTTCATCATCACTGGATCATTGCCCATGAGATGACAGTCTGTAAAAGGAAATAGTACATATGTTGGTTCGGAGATCCCTTCCCATCATATGATTCTAGCTCAAGAGGCTTATACTTTGGTGGAAACGGTGCGGAATCCCACTTTATCGGGTAGGGTCTCATGGTCCCTATCTCTTGCAATCCTTTTCGGTGCATTAATGTTTCTATTTAACTTTGAAGCTTCTCCAATTTTTCGGCATGAGGATCAACGAAATATTCCTCCTCATTGCCTTTTCCCTTGGCATCTCAATTGAATTCGGTCTCCTCCTTCTTGGCCTTATCAGAAGAGGAAGAAGCCCCTGCTCCATTTTCTGTGGTCTTCTGAGTGTTATCCAAGACCTTCACAATCATTGCTTTGAGGTCCTCGATCCTCCTTTGCTGCTCCTGGATGAGGCGTTCTTGCACCTCAATCTTTTGATTCATCTCAGCTGATCGTTCAACCATGTGGACCGTCGTCCTGCCGAACCAAGAGGAAGCGTGCGATCGTGGCGTTGCTATGGCCGAATGCTCGCTAAACTCTTCATATTCCTCATCAGAACCCCCTGCCAATCTTTCGTAACCGCGGGGAGCCATCACGTCTGAACTGATGCGGGTATGATGATAGGTTTCCTTTGTTTCTGTATCAAAGGCATACCTTTCGACAACTGGTTTCTTACCCTTATTCACCACATTCAACGTGAAAGTGGGTAAGTCTTGATCTAAGTTGAAGTTTTATTTTTACAGCCATCTTCTTTCTGGAATATTAGATTCCGGTACTGACAACTGGTTAAATACAGATGGTTTTGGGGCTTGACAGCGACAGCAAGTCAAAACTGCTACAATCAACTCTTCACAGTAGCACGCCCGATGGGGCTATGCGGCTTCCCTTGTTTTGTAAGATATCTCCGTAAGTCCAACAACTCTTCACGTGGTGATGCATTTTTCTTTTGGGAACAAAGTCCATTTTTTGAGTAATTTTTGTTTGTTTGTTCATGTTTTTCTATCTTCATATTAGTTCTATGTTCACTAACTTTGGAAGGTCTTGCATGACTCTGTTGGGATATTTTACGTGTTGATCTAGCCATGCATGTTGGCTTAGCTGGACTAGTCCCGCGCGCTGGCATAGACTTAGTTTGTTTATCCTCTTTCTCCGTGCCAAGTTGGTGGGGTTGATTGACGTCACTACAACGGAGCTGTTCATGGCGGGGCTGTTTGCAGCAGGGCTGATTGTCATCTTTGCGCCGAGGCTGTTCTCGATGAGGCTGTTCGCGACAGTGCTGATTGTGATCTTCGCGGCGAGGCTGTTCACAGTGAGGCTAATTGATGTCTTCACAGTGAGACTGTTCGCGATGGGGCTGATCAAGATCACCGTGGCGAGGCTGTTTGCGACAGGGCCGATTAATGTCCCCACAGCGAGGCTGTTCACGGCGGGGCCGATTAATGTCACCGCAACGGGGCTATTCATGACGGGGCTGATTGTCATCTTCGCGGCGAGGTTGTTCGCAGCAAGGCTGATCGATGTCTTCGCGGTGAGGCTGTTCGTGGCGGGGCTGATTAAGATCACCGCGGCGAGGCTGTTCGCGGCGGGACTGATTAATGTCACCACGGCAGGGCTGATTGTCATCTTCGTGGCGGGGCTGGGTGACATCACTGCGGTGAGGTTGATGGGGTGGAGTTGATCTTGAGCCTCGCCTCCCTCTTGCTTTATGTTAGGCTATTGAGCACCATGTTGGCGAGTTTGATCCTCGTCAAATTGGCAAGATTGAGTCTGTGTCTTGCGTGAAAAGCGAGCTCTAAGTGCTCTATGGCATGCCCTCCGGTTCCAGTTGGAGATCTGGGCTCGCCTTTGCGCCGCAATAGGGTTTCATTTGGCATCATATGCAGCAAGTTCTCTAAATATAGGGAGTGACTCTATTTGTTTTGGTGGGTTGGAGCTTGAAAATCCAAGTGGCTGTTGATGGATCAATGCCTCCATATCATCCAAAACTATTAGGTCATATTTTTGTGATTTTGAATATTTTGGACCGACCTCGACCTCGATCACCAATTTCTCCATCATCTCTTCAAATCTGTTGACGTCAGATTGGACCGCCATCTCCTCTTCAGTATAGGAGATCTCTCCTACTGTGGTCACCAGTTTATTTTTGAAAAACAGGATTGGATCTTTCCATTGGCATTGATAGAGAAAAAATTACAAATTATCAAAAATTCCTCTTTATTAGATGACAATAAAAAATAAAAACAGACAGAGAGGACTTATAAAACACGTCGCTCTTTTTTAATTAGAAGATCGTAGGATTCGAGCCTGCTATGGAGATCAGTCCTTTCCTTGTTGACGATCCAACATCAATGGTTGGAAGCATTGGAGATTTCTTGAGCATCTCTTCTGATTCTTGAAGGAAGCTTGAATGAGAGAGATGTGGCCAAAGGTCTTCTCTTTTTCGGTTGCAAGGCTTTGAGGCTCTCGCATGTAGATCGATTTGCCAAAGGTCCCCCTCTATTCTTCTTTAAGGGTTTTTATAGGCTCCCTATTGTTGAGCCGATTTCCTTATAGATGGAATCGAGAAGATTTGATTTTGAGGAGTATTTCCATGTAAATAGAACTGATATCTTCATGAAATCTTGGAATATTCCTTTTAGTTAGATTTTGATCCAGATTCGTCATATTGGGCCCTATTGCTACACCCAAAGAATCAATTAAAGATTTAATTAGAATTTCATTGATTATCAATTTCCAAAAATAATTATTTATTTTGTATCTAAAAATTAATTTGATTTTAACTTAAAATTTGGATAATTATTTAACTCAAGAAAAATTAATTTAGAACTTTGTATACAAAAATTAGTTGGACTCTAATTAGAGTTTGAATTTTTTTTGGATTTATACAATACTCAAGACGATTTGAGGGTTAAAATCAAGTGGGGGCAATGGTTTACTGCACATGAGGCCGAACGCGGCCTCGTGTTGTGGCCTTGCCGCAAGGGGGAAGAGCCTCGCTGCAAGTGCCTCGTTTCTACCTCATCGAGGATCCTCGCTACCGCTGTGCCTCCTTTTTTTTTTTTTTTACTCGGACTCGGATTTTGGATTCCTACTCGAACTAGGATTCCTATTCGGATTTGAACTTAGATTTTTTTATCGTTCTACAGTCATCATCATCATTATCATCATCATCATCCTAATTTGGATTACGGGAGGAATATGAGCAATAGATTCTTCTTGCACCAATTGAAATGTGATGTGAAATATCTACTCCAAGCGCACAGTATTGGTGTAGCACTATACAAGTCGTCCCACAAAATCTAAGATGTTTTGCTATTCTCACTAATTCTTTAGTTCTATCAAGTTAACTATGAGATTCTAAATTGAGAGGATTAGTTTTAAGTCCTAAAATTTAGCCTAGGATTTTGAATCTATTAGAATAATAGCCTAACAATGAATTATCACTTTCTTCCTAATATTTTAATTATGCACGATCAAGTTACATATTAAAAAGGTGATCTTTTTAATTTGATTTTAATTAAATGCCCCTAAGTATGACCTATCAAGTGATGTGCATGTATAAATCATCAAAAATAACATTTTCGTAAATCTTATAAATAAAAGCAAAGAAATAAATTTCAAACCCTAATCTAAGTATAGATTATTAAAAGACCAAACTCAAGCATAACCTATCAAAGAAATTAGATTTACAAGTTTATTCTCTTCAATTTTTTTATAGGAAAATTTTGTTAATAATTCTATAAATAAAAGCAAAGAATATGAATTCCAAATCTCATCTAAGTGTAGATTATCAAAATATGAATTAAGCATAATCTATCAAAGAATTATGATTTACGCAATCTATATTTTATTTGTTTATAGAAAAATCATGACTTTATTTCTTTTCAGGAAGAAGATGAGATAAATTTATGTTAGATCTATTAAACTAATTTCATCTACATCCAAGGGTTAAAGCAAATTAGTTCCTCATAATTCTTGTTAGCAAAATACTATTTTTATTCATGAAAGTAAAGAAATCTAATTTAGAAAGCAATATTAATCTAAACTAGAAAGCAATTAAAAGAGAATTAGCTAAGAAAAATTGAAGAACAATAAGGAATAACTCTAGAGTCAGTATGGCAGCCGAACCCCTTTGGCAAAACTCTAATTTTATTAATTAAAAATTTGAGTACAAATTTATATCCTATTTTCTATATGATAACTCTAGATTACAAGGATACGACCAATATATAGGCTTCGGAAAATCAATTACTCATTTGAATACAAGTGAAAAACTATAAAATTATATCAAAACCCTGCAAAAAATTCACCCAGAGTTGGGTCCACTTTACCGCCAATTAGCGGCTAATGCTGCCAAATATCATCACAAGCTTGGATTCTTTTCCTGGTTTTTCTTTTTCATGAGTCTCTTATCTTGTTCTCTTGATTTTACTGACATATTAGACTTTGACTCTCTGCAATATCATAATCTTGTAGTTTTGCTCACTTTTAACTCTTTTTTGGGCTTGGTTTCCTAATCTGGCTCTGATTTTATATCATCTCCTTATAGGAATAAGTTTACCTGAAAGAGCACACTAAAAATACCCAAGTATCATTATTTATATACAAAAATAGATAAATGGACGTTATAAATATGTAACATATGACACTTATCACACCCCCACAACTATTTTTTGCTAGTCTTCGAGCAAAACGTAAACCTAAAAAGAAAAAGAAAAATCCTAACTCATTTTCGCTGGAATCACGATTGCACTTACCAAGTGCAACAAACCTTTAAACCCCTAGGTTACTGATGTGATAAATTACTGCAAGCGCACAGTGTCGGTGTAGCGCTGTACAGGTCGTCCCACAGGGATCTAGGGTGTTTTTGCGATTCTTACTCTTTCCTTAGTCTAGCGGATTAACAAAGGATTCTAGGTTGAAGTTGGATTAATCTAAATCGCCTAGGATCTAGAATCCACTAGTTTTCAACCATGTATTTTACTTCTACTATCTTCTTCTTTCATAAAAATTTGATCTTTTTAGTTTAATCTTTATTTAAAGTGCCCTAAGTATGAGCTATCAAGTGGTGTGCAAGCATAACTCATCAAAGATACTACTTCTCATAAAAACAAACTAAATCTTTAGATAATTCAATGAAAAAGATAAAATCAACAACCCCAAACCCTAACTAAGCATAGGCTATCAAGAAACCTAATTCAAGTATAACCTATCAAAGTCTTAATCTTCGAGTTCTTGTATTTTAATCCTTTTAGAGAAAAATCATGTCTTTATTTATTTTTATTCAAGAAGAAAATACTAGAGAGCAATTACATGATGGATCCTAACTTCATCTACATCCTAGAGCTAAACTAATTAGCTACTCATGATTCTAGAAAGCAATTAAATCTAATCTAGAAAGCAAATAAATCTATACTAGAAAGCAGTTAAATCTATCTAAAAAGCAAATAAAGATTAGAAAACAATGGCTTACCTCTGGAGCACGGTATTGTGGCCGCCACCCCTTCAGCAAAACCCTAATTTTATTAATGGAAGACGAGTACAAACTAAATCCTAATCTACATTAACTACTGCATAAAACCTAGAATACAAGGATACGGCCAATATATAGGCTTCAGAAATCAAACCCTAATTATAGCAGAACTCCAAAGTCACAAAATTACATCGAAGCCAGGGAAGAAAATTCAGCATGTGGGACCTACAGTTTGCCGCTAAATGGCGGCTAAAACCGCTAAATAGCGGTTTTATTTCGAGTAACTCAATTGAAATTTCTTCCACGTCCGTTTCGTGTCTTGATCATTATATTTCCTTGACTGTATTTGACTTTGCATCTCTGTAACATCGTAATCTCGTAGTTTTTCTCACTTTAGAAACTTTTCGGACTCTGATTTCCTACTCCAACATTGATTTCTTGCCATCTCCTTGTATGAATCGAATTACCTGAAAAATGCACTAAAAATACCCGAGTAGCATTTATTTATATACAAAAATAGATAAAGTATGAGAGAAAAAATACAATATATGATATTCATCACACCCCCACACCTATCTTTTGCTAGTCCTCGAGCAAAACCTAAATCTAAAAAGAAAACTAAAAATCCTAACTCACTTTCGCAGGAATCGCGATTGCACTTAGCACGTGCAATAAGCCTTTAAACCCCTAGGTTACCCTAGTGGACGAGTGTTGTCTCGTGAGGGTTTGCAGTGAATATACCCACAAAATTCAAGAAGAAAATAGATTAAGGAATAAAGAAAAGAAAAATAAGGATAACCGAAAATCAAGAAAAATAGAAATTTTATACAAAGGAAAGAAAAATCTTTTTTTTTATGATATTTTCATCAATTAATCTCACTAATATACAAACTCAAGAACGCATTTAGATTATCAATTTTCAAATCGAGCGTCATATCAGATACACTTATCATTTTAATCAAAAATTTAAATCCTATCTTTCAATACCTACTAACAGATAATTTATTGGCTCCTATACAACTACATGCACGTGTGATAGTTTATTTCGGCCTTAGACTCAAACTCTAACTCATGATTCATCTCCTCTCTCATAACAAATTTTTTCCTTTTTTTTTTTTTTTTTTTTTTAAGAATATTTCACCTTTCATGCGAATATTCACGCTTGCTTAGGCGCAACATACCCGATTACTTGGTTCATACTCTTTTCATTTTTCTTTTTCTTTTTTTTTAGAATATTTCACCTTTCATGCGAATATTTACACTTACTTAGGCGCAAAGTACCCGATTACTCAGATCATACTCTTTTTTTCACTCTTGAGGCTATTGCCTTAATACCAGGCGCACCGCATTATTTTATCACTCTCTTTTTTTTTCTTTTTTTCTTTTTTTTCTTTTTTTCTCTTTTTTTTTGTTTAGAGAGAGAAAACTTACTCAATTGTTATCATCTTTGTTCTTAATCTAATAAACTATTGTGAAGTGAAAAATAGATGTATATTTGCCTCAAAACTACTATTAGCAATATTTATTTTTTAGATTTTGATCTTTTTCATAAAATTCAAAGTGTATCATCCAATCTACTCTCCTATCCAATTTCAAATCTAAATTTGTTCCTTTATCTGTAAGTAGTTTGATCTATTGATAAAAATACATAAGTTTTTTTTAATTTATTTTTGTTTTCAGTTTTTTTTTAATTTTTTTCAGTTAGTTACCCTAAAAACTAACCAAAGTGTAAAATAAAGAAACCCAAAAATCTAAAAAAAAAATAAATCATAAAAACAAAAATAAAATCCTAAAAATCCTAACAAATAAAAATCTCCTAATCTACTCCCCCACACCTAAACTTGTGTATGCCCTCATACACAAACCAAGGGTGGTAAAATAAAAAAAGAAAACTATTATACAAATATTATACACTTATTAGAAAATTCAAACGGTTACGACCTCTTGATCGCTTTCCACTTTCATAATGTGTCCTTTTATGTTTTGATATGGATGAACTTAGCTTTTTTGTTAATTTTGCATTTAATCTCTCCATCTTACTTTTAATTTTTCTTAATTTATTTCTACCCTTCTTTCTTTTATTCAGTAGTAAAGTTTTGAGGTTAGAAAGCGTACCTTTATCGTCCATATTCGACCCACGAGCATCTTTCATGGCAGTAAGTATTTTGGTTTTATCAACATGTGAAATATCATACTCACTTTGATGTAACGGAATCATGAGCTCGATTTTGGATCGTCCTTCCAAATCATTGGGTACTATAACCTCTTCTTTTTGATATTCCTTCCTTTCCTCAATTATTATGGGCTTGTCATGCAAATTTTCTTCAAACCTGTCATCAAAATTCTCAAAAGAAAATGCCATACTAGTGGACTTATCATTAGTCAAGTTATTATGAATGGATAAAAATTCTTCTTCACAATTTCCATCAAAAGAAACAAATGATAATGTGTCACTAGCAAGCTCACCATCAAGCAAAATATTTTCTTTATCACTGGTTTTTTCATAATTATTGCCACAATGGTCTAAAATAGGTTGGTCACAATGTTGAATTCTAGACTCATTATGCACAAAATTATTTAATTCATTTTGAATCATATCTACTTCAGAAGATGACTGGATTGACTGCTCGTTGGAGTCAGATATGTTCAAACTATTAGATGGTTGATCTATAAAAAGTTTAGCTTGAGAAATCGCTTTGAGAAGATCTTCCATACAAGATTCAATTTTAGAGGATGATTTTTGAGATGATGATTTTAGCAAAGCTTCCATATCTTCCTCTATTCTACGTTTTCGTTCCTCAAACTCATGATCGTAATTTTCCTTATTTTTCTCAAATAATTGCATCTCGAGATCATGAGTGAAATTTGAAGAATGATATGATGGATCCATGTACATATTTGATGACAGATATGAAGTGGTTGGAGGTAGATTCTCATGACATGCATATCTCGATTCTAATCTTTTTAATCTTTCATCTAACATGTTCAATTGAATATCTTGTTCATGATTGAATGTAGAACATGAAGATGAATAGCCCATAAAAAAAGGATCAGATGGAGGATTCTCTTGATATGGCTCTTGATTATATGCAAAATTAGAATTATTCATCCATTCATAATTGTAATTTTGTGTATAAGAAGCACTCGTAGGTTCATTATATGTATAGTGAATTTGATTATGACCTAGTCCTAGCGAACTTCTTATCCATGGACACTGATAATAATTATGATATGGATCACGACAATGATAACAACCAGTTTGATTTTGAAACATTTTTTTTTTAAATTTTTTTGAAGAAAAAATGGAGAGGGAGAGAGATGGAAAAGAAATAAAAAAGACTTTTTTTTTCTTTTTGAACTTTTTTTTTTTGATTTTTTTTTATAGAACCAGGGTACCAAATCACAGAAAACAAGAAAATTTGGGTTCCGTTTGTACCTAATGAGCCGCGAATTGGCGGGAGAGACCGCTATTTGGCGGCTAAACCAGAGAGACTGATTCTCTGGTTTTTCCTGCTTAGTCCAGAGGCTCTTTTAATCCCTTTTGTTCTCATGTATCTGCAATTTTTGGTCCCTGCACACTCAACACACACTATTAACCCGTAAAACATCAGAAAAAGCAAGAAAAACACCGTCGATCCCCGGCAACGGCGCCAAAAACTTGATGTGATAAATTACTGCAAGCGCACAGTGTCGGTGTAGCGCTGTACAGGTCGTCCCACAGGGATCTAGGGTGTTTTTGCGATTCTTACTCTTTCCTTAGTCTAGCGGATTAACAAAGGATTCTAGGTTGAAGTTGGATTAATCTAAATCGCCTAGGATCTAGAATCCACTAGTTTTCAACCATGTATTTTACTTCTACTATCTTCTTCTTTCATAAAAATTTGATCTTTTTAGTTTAATCTTTATTTAAAGTGCCCTAAGTATGAGCTATCAAGTGGTGTGCAAGCATAACTCATCAAAGATACTACTTCTCATAAAAACAAACTAAATCTTTAGATAATTCAATGAAAAAGATAAAATCAACAACCCCAAACCCTAACTAAGCATAGGCTATCAAGAAACCTAATTCAAGTATAACCTATCAAAGTCTTAATCTTCGAGTTCTTGTATTTTAATCCTTTTAGAGAAAAATCATGTCTTTATTTATTTTTATTCAAGAAGAAAATACTAGAGAGCAATTACATGATGGATCCTAACTTCATCTACATCCTAGAGCTAAACTAATTAGCTACTCATGATTCTAGAAAGCAATTAAATCTAATCTAGAAAGCAAATAAATCTATACTAGAAAGCAGTTAAATCTATCTAAAAAGCAAATAAAGATTAGAAAACAATGGCTTACCTCTGGAGCACGGTATTGTGGCCGCCACCCCTTCAGCAAAACCCTAATTTTATTAATGGGAGACGAGTACAAACTAAATCCTAATCTACATTAACTACTGCATAAAACCTAGAATACAAGGATACGGCCAATAAATAGGCTTCGGAAATCAAACCCTAATTATAGCAGAACTCCAAAGTCACAAAATTACATCGAAGCCAGGGAAGAAAATTCAACATGTGGGGCCCACATTTTACCGCTAAATGGCGGCCAAAACCGCGAAATAGCGGTTTTATTTTGCAAAACCCTAATTTTATTAATGGAAGACGAGTACAAACTAAATCCTAATCTACATTAACTACTGCATAAAACCTAGAATACAAGGATACGGCCAATATATAGGCTTCGGAAATCAAACCCTAATTATAGCAGAACTCCAAAGTCACAAAATTACATCGAAGCCAGGGAAGAAAATTCAGCATGTGGGACCTACAGTTTGCCGCTAAATGGCGGCTAAAACCGCTAAATAGCGGTTTTATTTCGAGTAACTCAATTGAAATTTCTTCCACGTCCGTTTCGTGTCTTGATCATTATATTTCCTTGACTGTATTTGACTTTGCATCTCTGTAACATCGTAATCTCGTAGTTTTTCTCACTTTAGAAACTTTTCGGACTCTGATTTCCTACTCCAACATTGATTTCTTGCCATCTCCTTGTATGAATCGAATTACCTGAAAAATGCACTAAAAATACCCGAGTAGCATTTATTTATATACAAAAATAGATAAAGTATGAGAGAAAAAATACAATATATGATATTCATCAGTTACCCTAGTGGACTAGTTGTGTCTCGTGAGGGTTTGCAGTGAATATACCCACAAAATTCATGAAGAAGTTAGATTAAGGAATAAAGAAAAGAAAAATAAGGATAACCGAAAATAAATAAAAATAACAAATTTTATACAAAAGAAAGAAAAATCTTTTTTTAATCATATTTTCTTCAATTAATCTCACTAATATACAAACTCAAAAATGCATTTAGATTATCAATTTTTAAATAAAGTATCATATCAGATACACTCATTATTTTAATCAAAAACTCAAATTCTATCTTTCATTACCCACTAACAGATAATTCTTTGGTTCCTATATATCTCCGTACATGTGTGATAGTCTACTTCGGCCTTGGATTCTAACTCTAACTCATGATTCATCTTCTCTCTCATAACAATCTTTTTTTTAAAAATATTTCACATTTTATGTGAATATTCACGCTTACTTAGGTGCAAAGTACCCGATTACTAGGATCATATTTTTTTTTCCACTCTTGAGGCAATTGCCTTAATACCATGCTCACCCAATTTTATTATCACTCTTGAGACTATTGCCTTAATACCAAGAGCACCCCATCTTTTTCTTCTCACTTTTTTTCTTTTTTTTCTTGTTTAGAGAAAGAAAACTTACTCAATCGTTATCATCTTCGACCTTAACCTAATAAACTATTGTGAAGCAAAAAATAAATGTATACTTACCTCAAAATCACTGTTAGCAGTATTTATTTTTTGGATTTTAATTTTTTTTCATAAAATTCTGAGTGTATCATCTAATCTACATTCCTATTAAATTTCAAATCTAAATTTATTCCTTTATCTGTAATTAGGTTGATCTATTGATGAAAATATAATTTTTTTAGTTTATTATTATTATTATTATTATTTTATTATTTATTTTAGTTAGTTACCCTAAAATCTATCCGAAGTGTAAAATAAAGAAACCCCAAAAAATCTAAAAAAAATAGAATAAAAATCCTAGAGTAAAAACTAAAAATCCTCAAAACTTGTGTATGCTCTCATAAATAAAAAACTCCTAATCCACTCCCCCACACCTAAACTTGTGTATGCTCTCATATACAAATTATTGATGTCGTCTTCTATGCCTCCTACTTGACTCACAAGTTGCACGACGTGCACGTGCAGTAGAAGTCTCTCAACGATCGATTTATTTCAATCGATGCCAAATTTTCCCAAGAACTTGCCAGACAATATTGATTTGCTCAGTGGAATCAGCTGGCAAGTCTTAGTCAAAGAAAGCGTTATTCTCCTCCTCTTGTATTAATTCAGTGGCATATATATTTTCTCATCTGTGTTTCTATTCCACTCCTCTAGAATAGCAGCGTGATATATCACTGAAATGTGTTCTACAGCTATAAACACTCGTGTGGGTGCATATGCATCAAACTCGGCACTAGACATAAATCCGTGTCACAATTGTGTAATTAGACACGGCAGAGGCAAACTAGTTCTCGACCGCATCTTAGCATCGATAATAGTGTCTACTAATTGTGTGCACATACAAAATTGATTGTCCTGATGCATAATGCAATCAACAATGTGCAGTGTGGGCTATAAAATGACAACATATGTGTAATCCCCATCACATTAGTGTTGATCCAGCAGCAAGTCACGTGTATATTGCGATAAAGTGTTTTACTGTTGATCCCTCTATCTCGTGTCATTCTTCAATTCGGGCCCATCCATGTAAAATAGTCTTCAATTGCATCTCGGGTTTGATTCCTAGGGTGAAGGAGGATCCGGTGGATGCAGAATGGCCGCTATGTGCACTTCGTGTATTTGTCCATGTTAGTGGAGTTTTACGGTTTTGCGATTCTCCAAAATATTGAATTTTGCAAAACTGGTATAAAACTCTTTTACTAACTCTGAGATGTAGAATGAATTGGGCATGTATATCAGATAATTCCACCCCAAAGTTTTGATAGTGGATAAGAAATACACACTAAATGCAGCAAAAATTTCACCAAAAATTCGCAAACAAATCGTGCCATTAGATTCTATAATAGACCACAAAAAATAATTAAACAGTAAACTAAGGATCTAGTAAGCTCACCTCCTCTGAAGTTTCAGGGGCGAAATCCACTATAATGTCGCTATTTGGCAGCACTTTGCTGCTGATTGGTGACAGAAAGGTGTCTTCTGGGGCACGGCTTTGTGGAGAAAGAAGCTCTTGGTGAATCCTGCTCTCTGGTCACCCCTAGTAGGAGAAAAAGTTGGTGATTCTTGACTGATCTGCAAAGAAGAAAATAGAGGAGCAATGGAGGATTTGGTGGAGAATGGAGCTGTTAGGGTTTGGGTTTGGATGAATCTAGGGCTGGTTGGGGCTGGTTGCGATTTTATAGTGGTGGAAAATTTTGATCAGCCCTTCACCTTTACTCAGTTTTATTTGCAACCCTACATCATGTTAATAACGTAATATACATAATATACATTCTATTATACAAATAAATACATGCCTCTATGCATAAATTGGGCCGTAAAGTGTCACGACCTCTGCATTAAAATACATGCTCGCTCGAGTCTCTAAAAACGGTTTTAATTTTTGACCATTTACTTTGAATAAATTACCGTTTTTAGGATTCTCGAGATCAATTGCACCATGATGGTGCACTTCCCGTACTATATACAGTCTACTCCATCTTGTCCTCAATTTTTCCAGGAATAAATGTAGCCTTGAATTATATAGGAGAACTTTCTGGCCTGGTGTAAATGACTTGAGAATGATTGCTTTGTCATGAAACACTTTAGTTTTCTCCTTATAAATATTAGCACTATCATATGCATCCTTTCTAATCTCATCAAGCTCATTAAATTGCATCCTCCGCTACTTGCCGGCTTTTTCGAGCTCAAAATTAAGAAATTTGATGGCCCATAAAGTCTTATGCTCAAGCTCCACTAGTAAATGACACACTTTTTCAAATATTAACCAATATGGAGACATGCCAAGATTGGTCTTGTAGGCAGTACGGTAGGTCCATAATACATCCGCTATTTTACATGACCAATTTTTCTGTTGTGATGCACTGTCTTTTTCAAAATTAGTTTAATTTGGCGATTGGAAAATTCCACTTGCCCACTGGTTTGGATGATATGGTGTGGCTAATTTATGGGTAATAAAATATTTCCGCATGAGCGTCTCAAATGACCAGTTAGTAAAATGAGTACCGTTATCACTATGATAGCTCGAGGAATGCGAAATTGAGAAAAGATATTCTCTTTCAAGAATTTGACAACAACTTTGTTGTCATTCGATTTTGCGGCAATTGCCTCTATCCATTTGGAAACATAATCAACAACGACCAATATGTATTGGTATCCAAATGAGTTTGGTAATAGTCCCATAAAATCTATACCCCATACATCGAATATTTTGACCTCAAAGATAGGTTGCAGCGACATCATATTGCACCATGAAATTTTGTCTATGAATTCGTATTGTGTGCATATTTTGCAATATTCCACAGTGTTTTTGAAAGGAGTTGGCCAAAAAAAGCCACTATGCAACACTTTATCAGTCGTTTTCCTGGGACCAAAGTGTCCTCTATAAGCAAAATCATGACAAAAAGAGAGGACACTTTGTATCTCATCGTCAGGTATGCATTGACGATGATCTAGTCTTGACAACATTTGAATAGATATGGTTCATCCCAGTAAAAGAATTTTACTTGGGACAAGAACCTATATCAATCTTACTTGGACCAATGGGATGGAATCTTTTTGGTCACAAGATAGTTCATAATGTCAGCAAACCATGGTTCATGCATCAATGCAAACAATTACTCATTAGGAAATAATTTATTTATGGAGTAAGAATTAGTTGGAGCGTTGGGCAGGAGAGACAAATGATCAACTACTAAATTATCAGCACCTTTCTTGTCTAATATCTCAAGATCAAACTCTTGTAACAAGATGATCCATCAAACGAGCCTTACTTTTGTATCTTTCTTGGTCAACTAATATTTCAAAGTAGCATGATCAGTATAAACTATAATCCGTGATCCAATTAAGCAGGAGCGAAACTTTTCAAATACAAAGGCAATTGTTGAAGCTCTTTCTATGTGGTAGAGTAGTTCAACTGGGTGCATTGAGTGTCCTACTTGCATAGTAAATCACATGTGGCTACTTATTAATACGTTGTCCAAGAACGACACCAATAGCATAATCAGATGCGTCACACATAAACTCAAAGGGCAGACTCCAGTCTGGCGCATGAATGATAGGAGTAGTGATAAGCGCCTTTTTGAGCTGCTCAAATGCTCTAAGATAATCAGGTGTGAAATTGAATGGCATGTTCTTGGCTAGTAGATGCGTCAAAGGCCTAGCAATTTTGCTAAAGTCTTTGATAAATTTTCTATAGAACCCAGCATGACCAAGGAAGAAGTATATATCTTTCACTAATCACAGAGGTAGAAAATTAATGATGAGGTCCACCTTGGTTTTGTCAACCTTGATACCATCTTTTGAGATGACATGCCCTAGCACTATGCCATTTTTTACCATGAATTGACATTTTTCCCAATTGAGTGTCAAATGTTTCTCATGACAACGCGTGAGAACGACTTCTAAATGATGCAAATACTCTTGGGATGAATCTCCAAAGATCGAGAAATCATCCATGAAGATTTCAAGAAATCGTTCAACCATGTCGGAGAAAATACTCACCATGCACCTTTGAAAAGTGGCAGATACATTGCACAACCCAAAGGGCATGCGTCTGTATGCAAAGGTTCCAAATGGACATATGAACATAGTCCTTTTCTGATCCTCCGAAACGATGGGAATTTGGTTGTAGCCAGAATATCCATCTAAAAAACAATAGAACTCATGTCCGGCCAACCGTTTCAGCATCTGATCGATAAAAGGTAAGGGGAAGTGGTCCTTCCTAGTTGCAGCATTCAGCTTTCTATAGTCAATACAGACTCGCCATTCTGTCTATAAACGCATTGGCATAAACTCATTTGCATTGTTCTTGACATAGTTATTCCGAACTTCTTAGGCACTACTTGAACTGGGCTCACCCATGTTTTCGCAGCAGAACTTCCTTTGCTTCCTTCCATTGAATACAGCTTAGATTACAACGGAAGTGAACAAGATGATATAGAGAACAAACGAGAGGATTTTATAGTTCAATCTCTCTCTTTTACAATTTATCGTGGGATCAGTGGCGATGGGATTTGTCAAGCAGTTCCTTTGGACGATCGGTACGTTGACTCTTCTCTCTTGAAGATATCGGCCGACTGTAGACTTGATCTCTTCTCTCGGTCTCTGTTCTTCACGAATCCAAGGCTCTGTGCGTAACTTGAATTCTCTACGAGGAAGATGATCACAAAAAGGCTTCAAGGCTCTCTCGCGTACTTGAATTGCCAAAAGGATCAAAAAGAAGACTTGCCGAAGGGAAGCAGCCCAAAAAGACCCCTAGGGTTTCACCGAGAAGGTATTTATAGCCCCAGGAAGATTTGAGAGTTCCTATCTGAATAGAATTCGCTCTCATCAAGGATTCCAATCAAATATCTTAATTTTGATTTAAATCTCTTGATTTAGAATTCTGATTGGACTTGATTTGATATTTGGATAAACCCAAATCATAATCTCAATCAATTTGAGATTCTGGTTATCTGCTCACGCGGAGCTAACGTGGAGCTAAATAACCAAAAACGCGGAGCTAACGCAGAGCTATAAATAACTCTGCGTTTTACTCAAACGCGGGGCTAAAAATAGCCAGACGCGGAGCTATAGAATTAGCTCCGCGTTCTGTTGTGGAAAATCCTTTTCACTTAAAAATTTTCACTGCCAACAAAACCCCCTCCAAAGTTTTCGAAATGGCTTAGAATTTAGCAAATTTCGAAATACTTTGGTTCTTTAAACCAAAAACGCGGAGTTAAAATACCAAGTTTATCTCCGGTTTTAGGTATCTTCGCGGAGCTTATAGTCTTCGCTTTATCTTCAGTGGAATGAGTAATTGTCTCATTAATCGCCCCGAATTTCTGTGCCGAATACCAAGCTACAGAAATCCTGTTTAAATAGAGCTCCTGATTCATCTCCTTCTTCATTCGGAGATTTTGAAGAGTTCTCAACTCTTGCAACTGAGTGAGAAATGTCAACGAGCGATCTTCAATTGATCCCCACTTAACTCTCCATGGATTTTCATCATTAGGATGTCGTTCCAGAAGAGTACGGCTTCGTGCACAGCGGCCGGCGTTAATGTCCGCGGCCATAGCGGTAAACACGACGACGAACCAGTCTATGCAGCATCTTCCGAAGGTAAAAACCTCAACTCTTGGTCTTCTAAGAACCATTCTGAGATGTTTTGGCTCAGTTTAATCTAGCCAATTGTTTATTTTATCGGCGAGACTGCCGCTCTCCGGCCGTAAGGCTTGAAGGAGAAGGAAAAGTCAGAGAGAAACTTTGATCTTTCTCTACGCGAAGTTATTGCGTCATCCCTGCGCTTGGAATGGGGGCTTATCTGACTAGCAGTCGCGATGAATTTGCGAGGCTATCTTTGATTAGCAGTCGCGATGAATCTGCGAGGCTATCTTTGATTAGCAGTCGCTTCATGTTGCGAAGCTACGAAAGAGAAGGAAATAACAGAGAGAAACTGTCCCTCTTTTCCGCGAAGTCATCGCGTCATCCTCTGCGTTTGAAGCGCGAGGCTATTCCTTCAACTGCACGCGAAGTTAGTTTAGCTCCGCGTTTTCACACTTTTAGAAACTCTGTTTCTTTTGCAGTAAGTCTGATCCTTTCTGAAGAGGAGTGTATGTGGGTCCATCGATCTTCATCAGCAAAAGTAACTCTAAGGAAGCCAGAAGCATATGCTTTGCAACATAATCGCAGGTTTCAAGCTCTGGCTCCTAGAGGTAAACTTTTGAAGGAGCTACAAGCTCAAGTAAGGGCTTTCGGCACTTCTCTTTCCTCTCGTGCTTCATTTCAGATGACAGATCCAAGTTGACATTTGCAGAGGAGATCTTTTGCATGTGAACCAGGGAACTGAGCTTCAACACCTCATAGAGAAATCTCACCGTTAGGTTATTGATGAGTTGATGATCATGTAGAAGCTTTTGGGAGAGCTGTAACTCCCTCTTTGTAATCTCTTCTTTTATAAAGGCAAATTATTTTCCTCTCTGTCTGTTGGCTTCAATAATTTTGCTTGCTCAACAAACAGATGGTCAATAATTCTGGTAAAATAATCTAAGGCTCTTCTGCATATCTTAGATCATTAATACCGATTTGATCGAATGAGGATCATCTTAACTTGGCTAAAAATCCAAGTTCTTCATGAGAACGGGAAGCTAAAATACCAAGTTATCTTCGCGCTTTGAATAGCTGCGCGGAGTTAAATAGCTTCGCGTTTTTTTTTTCATCACCACGTGGGATTATCTGTTCCGCGTTTTGGGGAGTAACTGACCAGTCATTTTCTTCGAAATCCGCGCCGAACTCCAAGAGGCGGTTTCCCTCATTTAAATGAAATCTCTATCTCTTTTCTTCTCACTTCACTTGAGAATTTTCCAGAGATCTCAGAGGTTTAGGCGATTAGAGCTCAGGCGACCCGAGCATTCTCCGATCGGTTTTCTCCAAATCTTCCGTCGATTTCACTCGATTTTCGTAAGTAATGGCGCCCAAGACTCGTGCTACCTCCCGCGCAGCTCCGTCATCGTCAATTGGCGCTAGCAGTGGTGGCGACGACCGTGGCGGCGAGGCGCTAGCCCACATTTCGCCCATCGGGGGTAAGGATCTTTCTATCGAGACTCTTTAGGAGATTTTAGAATGATTTTGTTGAGTTCTAACCAGTTAATCATCTCTTTCATTGGCGAGATCGCCGTACTCAGGCCATAAAGCTTGGAGAAGAAGAAAAGCCTCTGGCTTTCTTCTCACGCGAAGTTATCGCATCATCCTCGCGTTTTAAAGCGCGGGCTATTTTGAGTAGCAATCGCGCTGGAACGCGAAGCTATTTTGAGTAGCAATCGCGCTGGAACGCAAAGCTATTTTGAGGAGCAGTCGCGTTGAAACGCGAGGCTCTTTTAAGTAGCAGTCGCGTTGAAACGCGAGGCTCTTTTAAGTAGCAGTCGCGTTGAAACGCGAGGCTCTTTTTGACTTCTGCGCGGTCTAATTTTTAGTTTCGCGCGTCCATACTTAGAGAAATTTTCTGTCTTATAGAAACTTCTCTAACTCTGGTGCTTCTTTTTGCAGTAGGGTATTCGATGGAGGCTCTTCCCCACAAGAACTACTTCGGCTTTGCTGGGGGTTCTGATCCTTCCGGCCAATTTCGCTTCACCACTATCCTGGCCTCGTACAAACCAGACTCAGGGAGAAGTTGATCAAGTATCACCCCACCACCGCGAGGGAGATCATAACTGATGCGGCCTTTGAAACCGTGTACAGAGAAGCGATGGATAAGCCCGCATTCCTCTTTGGGGATCAGATGGAGCAGTCGGATCAGATCCTCTCTGAAGAAGAGTGCGTTTGGTTATATAACTCAGGCAAAATGCTGATGTTTCTACCTAGAATAGACCGCGGCTATCCCTTGGTTTATCTTCAGAGGCTAGCGATGCCCCGTGAGTTGAAATGGGGTCTGGTTCAGGAAAAGGATGGTGTCCCAACAGGCAAATTTGGTGCACAAGGGCCTTATCAAGATGGTGCCCCCAGATGCATTACTGGTTTACTCCCAGGTAGATTTGGCAAGGAGTATCCAGTAGGGGAAGTCCCGATTCGCGCGCGGACTTTCCTTAGTGACTTCATGGCAAAAGACGGCTAATACCCGGCTAGTGACTTCAGGATGTCTGGCTGGGTTTATTCTTCTAGCAATATGTGGTGGGCCCGCCTTGTTCAATACATGTTGGATTCACATGAACCTATCCTGAAGGAGATTGGCTTATATAAAGCCATCAGGAATGTCCAATTCGGGTTCTCCCAGGGTGCTTATCATTTCTTCTACCTCTTGGAGATGTACAACCCTGAGACCTGCACACTCTTCACGCCAGTGGGTGAGCTAGGGTTCGCTCTCCACGAGATGTTTGAAATTTCTGGGCTCTCAATGGGTGAAGTCCCTTATGAAGAGTATATCCCACCACCGAAGAATTGAACATGCTGATGGTGAGGGATGAGCGCATTTATGCGACATACTGGGAGATGATGTGCCACTACCGCATCTGCGCCGACCTGGTAGGTGCGCGAAATCATGGCATCGGCCACAAGAAATGGGCCGAATACCTTTTTGCCAACTTGAATTCTAAGGATAGTTCAACGACTATCCATGGCCATCCACCCGTCTATGGCTCAGAGATTGATCACCGTATTGCTAAGGGCTGCCACCTATTATATTATACCACTGAATCCAATGAGAATGGATACGGTTCTGGCACTTCATTCAAGAGCTACCACTATCAAGCCCAGTTTCCGGTCTCCAACAGAGGTCTCATTGCCGGGTTTTTGATGCTGTGGTTGAAGCGATGTGTCGCGCCGTCGCTGCCAAAGGAAGCAATTGCGATGACTGTGGTATATCCAGCCGTCCTTCTTGCGTATGGCCGACCCCTTGGACTCCTCCCCGCTATGGTGTGCAATCTGCAATATGGATTAAGGACGCTTTGTCATGATTTCCTCCCTGCTGATAAAGTCAAGGGAAAAGGAAAGGCAAGCCGAAAGAGACTGCCCAGCCGAAGACTCCAAACCCTAGGGTGGAGCTTCCCTATACTTATCTGATGGCATGGGTCGTCTTGCACTGCCTCTCTCTGATGAGTGAGGCTGAACGCCGTTCGGGTGAGATGTGCTTCTTTGTGGAGCTGTACGAACGCTCTTCATGGAAGCACCATTATATGTCCCAAATCCGGAAGACTCTCCGAAGTCATTAGAATTATGAAATCTTTAGGTGCTTCCCTGACTTTCCTGGCGGAGATTATGGGTTGAAACTGAAGGATACCGAGGGGGCAAATAACTTTACTACCTTATTTGCAAGAGCGTTCTGGTGGCTTCTCAACATCCGTCCCGGACACTTGGCATATCGTCAAGATGTCAAGTGTCTGATTGAACCGTACATCCCCAGTCGCTTTGCTCGCCAGTTTGGATATTCCCAACTTTATGTGGGTAATCCAAACAAAAACCTTACTTATGAGGGGAATTTGTATGAGGGCGCCCGCGGATGGTTCCATTTTGCGGCTGGTGGGACTGAAGCTGAATTCTCCCTACCCCAGAAGACGCCAGAATTGGCCACAACTCTCTGCTTTTGCACATAGTTCAGCATTGCAAATGCTGACGTGCCCGGCTTCTCTTCCAACTTCAGTTGTTGCAAGGAGATTGAAGCCTTCTACATTAGCCGCCAGGGTGCTTCGAGAGTGAGAATAAAACGAATGGAAGAATTCCTTGGCGTCGCGGCTGAGCCTTCAGACATCAGCGAGTCTGATGACGATGATGGCGATAACGATGACAATACTGGTGCTGGAGGAGCTCCCTAGCCTGTTGTCACTCGTCCCCGGAGTCCGATTCTCAAACGCCGCGGTGCTTTAAAGAAACGGCCCGGTAAAAAGCAGAAGTTGGCTCCGGGAACTTTAATCGCTCCCCAAGAAGTAGCTGTCAAACTTGCTTCAGACTTATTGGCTTCAGCTCTACCCCCAGCGTCGGCAAGGGAGGATGAACCTGCTAAAGCTCCTAGTGTCGCCGAGGTTTCGGCTCCTCCGACCGTAGAGCCTGCTGCACAATCTGCGGCGCAACCAACGGGTAGCGAGACGGGTACATTGTTGGAAACGACAATGGCTCCCCCTTCAAGTCCGACAATTGGACTTGTGTCCCTTGGTATGGCTCTTAGCGTTTTGTATTTTGCCCATTATTATTTTACCGTAACACCACTTTTCTGGTTTCCTGAAATACAGGTGGTCAACTCCTCTCGCCAATGCACTCAACTACTCAGGTGGAGTCTGACGAGAGAGTGGATTATTCGGGTGCTGGTAGCTCTACGAGCGAATTTAACGCTGATTATTCCACACCGGCTCCTGCCTCTGTTCCCCCTTCAATTCCCCCTATTGATGAACTTGGGAGCGATGAGAGAACAGAAGTTATTATTGCAGCTACCGCCAAAGAGGCCACACCGTCTCCTAGTATGCCATCTCCAACACCACCAGTCTGCTCCACTGAGACATTTCTAATGGTTGTTAGTGTGCCTTCTGTTTCTCAGTCAGCGATTTTAACATCATCTATTATCGTGGCTGCTGAGACACCTGCAACTCCTCCAGCTCCAAGTCTTGCAGCAGAGGAGGAGGATAATTTGAAGTTCTCGTTTGAAGATGCTTCTCCCACCAGAGGAGCTTCGGGGGAAGATATCCCGTCTTCTATTCCTGCTGGCAGGGGCACCCAAGTGATCGGTACTGGCGATGCTTCCCCTGGGGTCCCCAGCTCTTCCAGATCCGCACTTGCTTTATTGGTTCCCCATATCCTGAATTTGGTGCAGGGACGGGCTTCTTCTTCGACTCCGGTAGCCACTGCTCCCCTGCTCGCGACATCTTCCTTGGCATTACCTGCTTTGCCTGCTGACACTGCAAATCCTCTTGAAAAGCTTTTCAACTTTAGTGTCGTTGATTTTATGCGTTTACTAAGGAGATGTATCGAGATGGTCCTTGCTGGCCACGATTTCTTCAACTTCGAGCGTCCAATGTTATTCCGCTATCTGGAAAATATTGAAGAAGTTGGGGGACGAGATCGAGCAGCTCCTTACTGGGCCCGCCTTGCAGTCTTAGAAGAGCAGGTGACCACGCTACACACGCTCCGTCAGGAGGATGTGGAGGCAATCACTGAGATAGAACTGGCGCGGCTTCGAGCGGAATCAACATCGCGTAGAAACGCTTTAAGGCAGCAGGAAGAGAGATGGTCTCAGGAGCTGACAGAGCTCGAAGCCAGCCGGGAATCCATTCTTGGAGATCTGAGGAGGGTGGACTCTGAGATTGGGGAGAGTCAGGCTGCCATCTCTAGAGCCCAGGAGACGATCGCCAGAGCTCGGGCCGTCTTGATAGACAATGAACTCCGATTAGGGGAGTCTGTCAAGAAGCGGGAAATGTTGCTTCTCCAACAGGAACAGGTCAAGCAGGAGGAGACGGCCAGGAATCCTGCCATTGAAGAGTCTCGTCAGTAGCAACTTGCAATAAATGATGATGAGTTACGTAGACAGGCTCAACATACCGTGGAGTCATCTCATTGTCGAAATTTGGACGAGACGATAAATAAATTGAAACTCCTGGGAGACCCATAGCTTCCTCTCTCTATTCTTTCATTTTTCTTGTAATAAGAACTCCGTAAACAGGAGAGAGATAGCCTTTGATGGTTCTTCGAAATTCTTTTTGTATCTTCCCCTTTTTTAATACAGATGATTCTTTTGACTCTTTTATTTGTCGGCTTCAAAACAGATTTGCTTGCCCAACAAATAACTTGTCGTCAAAATGATTTATCTCTCGGTATCGTTTATGCACAATTTTCTGAAACATACTGTCAGAGATAAGAATTTAACATGACAGGGTTTATGGGATTTTTAGCAAACCCCCAGCTATCGACGGATTTGATTAGCCTTTACCAACTACCGTTTGAGTTGGGCTAGCCATGTTATTCCCCTCAACATGGTGAGTTGTTGATGTGTTATACTTACTGCAAGCGCACAGTATTGTTGTACCACTGTACAGGCCGTCTCACAGGGATCTAAGGTGTTTCTGTGTTCTTACTTTCTCTATAGTTCAACGGACTAACCAAAGGTTCTAGGTTGAGGTCAGATTAATCTAAGTAGCCTAGGATATAGAATCCACTAATTTCCAACCATGTTCTTACTTCTACTATTTTCTTCTATCATAAAAATTCAATCTTTTTAGTTTAATTTTTATTTAAAGTGCCCTAAGCATGAGCTATCAAGTGTTGTGCAAGTATAGCTCATCAAAAGATGCTACTTCTTATAAAAATAAACTAATTCTTTTAGAAAATTCAAATAAAAACATAAAACCAGCAACCCCTATCCCTAACTAAGCATAGATTATCAAGAATCCTAATTCAAGTATAACCGATCAAAGTTCTAAACTTCGGGACCTTATATTTTAATCTTTCATTTGAAAAATCATGGCTTTATTAATTTTAATTAAGAAGAAAAATATTAGAAAATAATTGCATTGTAGATCTTAGCTTCATCTACATCCTAAAGCTGATCTAATTAGCTACTCATGATTTTTGCTAAGTAAGATCAAATTTAATTCATACAATGATAAACGCTAATCTAGAAAGCGGTAAACCCTAATCTAGAAAGTAGTAAACCCTAAATAGAATGCAATCAAATCTATACAGAAAGAAAATAAGAATCTCAAGAACAATGGGTTACCTCTGGACACGGTGTTGTGGCCGTCGATCTTCAGCAAAAACCCAACTTTATTGAACAAAAAAATTCGAATGCAAAAAGTTCAGAATTCAGAATCCCGTCAAAATACAAGGGTTAGCCAATAAATAGGCCTCGGAAACCAAACCCTATTTCTAGCAGAACCACAAGACCTATCAATTTACAATTAAGCCCACGACAAAAATTACTCTGATATGGCCACTTATGAGCCGCTATTTAGCGGCTAATGCCGCTATTTAGCAGCTCAATTTTGACCAATTTCAACTAAAATTTCTTCTGCAGAAGTATCTTCTCTTGTACTCTTCACTTTCTTGACTGTATTTAACTTCTACTTCCTGCAGTACTTTGATGTTGTAGTCTCGCCCGCTTTAGAAACATTTCGGCGTTTGATTTCCTAGTCCAACTCTAGTTTCATGCCTTTTCCTTGCATAATTTGGATTACCTGCAAAAGACACTAAAAATATCCAAGTAGCATTTATTTATATACAAAAACAGATAAAGTATGAGAGGAAAAATACAATATATGATATTCATCACACCCCCACACCTATCTTTTGCTAGTCCTCGAGTAAAACCTAAAGCTAAAAAAAAAAACAAAAATCCTAACTCACTTTCGCAGGAATCGCGATTGCACTTAGCACGTGCAACAAGCCTTTAAACCCCTAGGTTACCCTAGTGGACGAGTGTTGTCTCGTGAGGATTTGCAGTGAATATACCCACAAAATTCAAGAAGAAAATAGATTAAGGAATAAAGAAAAGAAAAATAAGGATAACCGAAAATTAAGAAAAATAAAAATTTTATACAAAAGAAAGAAAAAAAAATCTTTTTTTATATTTTCATCAATTGGTCTCACTAATATACAAACTTAAGAACACATTTAGATTATCAATTTTTAAATCGAGCATCATATCAGATACACTTATCATTTTAATCAAAAATTTAAATCTTATCTTTCAATACCTACTAACAGATAATTTATTGGCTCCTATACATCTACGTGCATGTGTAATAGTCTACTTTGGTTTTTGGACTCTAATTCTAACTCATGATTCATCTCCTCTCTCATAAATTTTTTTTTTCTCTTTTTTTTTTTTTTTTTTTAAGAATATTTCACCTTTCATGCGAGTATTCACGCTTGCTTAGGCGCAAAATACCCGATTACTTAGTTCATACTCTTTTTCTTTTCTCTTTCATTTAAAAAATATTTCACCTTTAATGCGAATATTCACGCTTGCTTAGGCGCAAAATACCCGATTACTTGGATCATACTCTTTTTTTTCACTCTTGAGGCTATTGCCTTAATACCAGGTGCACCCCATTATTTTATTCTCGCTTTTTTTTTTAGAGAGAGGCGACTTACTCATTCGTTATTATGTTTATCCTTAACCTAATAAACTATTGTGAGGTGAAAAATAGATGTATAATTGCCTCAAAACTACTGTTAGCGATATTTATTTTTCGGATTTTAATCTTTTTTTCATAAAATTCAAAGTGTATCGTCCAATCTACTCTCATATCCAATTTCAAATCTAAATTTTGTTCATTTATCTGTAATTAGTTTGATCTATTGATGAAAACAATTTTTTTTTTTTATCTTTTTAATCTTTTTGTTGGTCACCCTAAAAACTACCCAAAGTATAAAATAAAAAAACCCAAAAACCTAAAAAAAAATAAAATGAAATAAAAATAAAATCCTAAAAATCCTAAAAAAAGAAAAAATAAAATAAAATAAAATAAACATCTCCTAATACACTCCCCCACACATAAACTTGTGTATACCCTCATACACAAATCATTGGTGTCGTCCTCTTTGCCTTCTACTAGATTCACCAGGTGCAGGACGTGCTCGTGCTGTAGAAGACTCACCCCTATCAATCTGTTTTAACCGGTGCCAAAATTTTCCAAGACCTTGCCAGACGACGTTGATTTGCTCAGTGGGATCAGCTGGCAAGTCTTGGTCAAAGAAGGCATCATCCTCCTCCTCTTGTGTCAAGTCAGTGGCATATATATCCTCGTTATCAGCATGTCTGTTCCAATCTTCTGGAACAACAGCATGATATGTCACTGAAATATGTTCGATAGTGATCAATACGCGTGAGGGTGCGTATGCGTCAAATTCGGCACTGATATAAACTTGCGACACAACTGTGTAATTAAACACGGCAAAGGCAAACTAGTTCTCGACCGCATCTTAGTATCAATAATAGTGTCGAGTAGCTGTGTGCACATACAGAAGTGATAATCTTGACGCATAATACAGTCAACAACATAAAGTGTGGGCGTGTAAAAAGACGACATATGTGTAATGCCCATAACATTAGTGTTGACCCAGCGGCAAGTTGCGTGAATATTGCGATAGAGTGTCTTGCTGCTGATCCCTTTATCACGTGTTATTTTGCAGTGTGGGCCCATCCATGTAAGATAATCCTCAATCTTACTGGGAGTGTGATTCCCGGTGTGAAGGAGGATACCTGTAGAAGCCGAGATGGCCCCTGCATTCATTTCATATAATTGGCCGCGCCAATGGAGGTTTATGGTTTTGCGATCGTCCAAAATGTCGGATTTCGCAAAACTCGCATAAAATTCCTCCACCAACTCTGGGATGTAGAATGCATTAGATGAATAAATGAGGTAATTCCAACCCAGAGTTTCGATTGCAGCGGCAAAATAAACACTAAATGCCGCAAAAAATTTCTCCAAAAAACTTCTCACAAACAAATCTACCCATGATATCGTACTGTAATTATCAATTTGCAATATGATCAACCAAGTAAACGTAGAAGGGAGAAATATTACCTCCCCTGAAGATTCAGGGGGAAAATCCTCAAATTTCCCGCTAAATAGCGGTAAAAGCCGTTGTTTGGCGGTTTTTTCGTCACGTCTGGCCGAGAGCTTCGGGGAAAGTCTCTACAATGGTGAGATGAATCTTGTTGAACCAACTGATCAGCGCAAATCCTGACGAGATTATACACTGTCCTGCAAAGAGAGAAACAAAAACCAAAAGGAGGAAGTGGGGAAAGAAGGGGGGCAGCTAGGGTTTTGGATGAAATGATTTGGGGGAAGATGAGGGCTGCTAGGGTATATATAGGGATGGAAAATTACCGTTAGCTCCTCATCTTTACCTAATTTTGCTTTAAAACCCTGCATCACGTTAGTACATAATATACATTCTATTATACACACCACAAGCTAGATCATGACAAAAAGAGAGGACACTTTGGTCCCCGGCAACGGCGCCAAAAACTTGATGTGTTATATTTACTGCAAGCGCACAGTATCGTTGTAGCGCTGTACAAATCGTCTCACAGGGATCTAAGATGTTTCTGTGTTCTTACTTTCTCTATAGTTCAACGGACTAACCAAAGGTTCTAGGTTGAGGTCGGATTAATCTAAGTAGCCTAGATTATAGAATCCACTAATTTCCAACATGTTCTTACTTCTACTATTTTCTTCTATCATAAAAATTCAATCTTTTTAGTTTAATTTTTACTTAAAATGCCCTAAATATGAGCTATCAAGTGTTGTGCAAGTATAGCTCATCAAAAGATGCTACTTCTTATAAAAATAAACTAATTCTTTTAGAAAATTCAAATAAAAAGACAAAACCAGCAACCCCTATCCCTAACTAAGCATAGATTATCAAGAATCCTAATTCAAGTATAACCTATCAAAGTTCTAAACTTCGGGTTCTTATATTTTAATCTTTCATTTGAAAAATCATGGCTTTATTAATTTTAATTAAGAAGAAAAATATTAGAAAATAATTGCATGGTGGATCTTAGCTTCATCTACATGCTAGAGCTGATCTAATTAGCTACTCATGATTTTTGCTAAGGAAGATCAAATTTAATTCATACAATGATAAACCCTAATCTAGAAAGCGGTAAATCCTAATCTAGAAAGCAGTAAACCCTGAATAGAATGCAATCAAATCTATGCAGAAAGAAAATAAGAATCTCAAGAACAATGGGTTACCTCTGGACACGGTGTTGTGGCCGTCGACCTTCAGCAAAAATCCCAACTTTATTGAACAGAAAAATTCGAATACAAAAAGTTCAGAATTCAAAATCCCGTCAAAATACAAGAGTTAGCCAATAAATAGGCCTCGGAAACCAAACCCTATTTCTAGCAGAACCACAAGACCTATCAATTTACAATAAAGCCCACGACAAAAATTACTCTGATACGGCCACTTATGAGCCGCTATTTAGCGGCTAATGCCGCTATTTAGCGGCTCAATTTTGAGCAATTTCAACTAAAATTTCTTCTGCAGAAGTATCTTCTCTTGTACTCTTCACTTTCTTGACTGTATTTAACTTCTACTTCCTGCAGTACTTTGATGTTGTAGTCTCGCCCGCTTTAGAAACTTTTCGGCGTTTGATTTCCTAGTCCAACTCTGGTTTCATGCCTTTTCCTTGTATAATTTGGATTACCTGCAAAAGACACTAAAAATACCCAAGTAGCATTTATTTATATACAAAAACAGATAAAGTATGAGAGGAAAAATACAATATATGATATTCATCAGTTGTCGAGAATTTCGTTTGGGCTTAAATGCCAAACTTTTCCTCTTCCCTTTGCCTTATCGGTAGTGGGTAATTCATACTTTTTACCCCCAGCATGAAGGGGTTGGCGAAAAACTGGTTCTCTCCCCATTGCCTGGTTTGGCGCTGGGTAATTTATACCTTTTAGGTCAGAGGCGCCAAATGCGCATGCCTAAAAAGAAAAGACTGGAGGCTGTTCAAACTTGAGAACTAAGCACACCAGGTTTGGGTCAAAGGCGCCAAACTGCGCATGTCCAAGAAAAGACTGGAGGTGGTTCAAACTTGAGAACCAAACTGGAGGCGGTTCAAGGCTCTCTCGCGTAACTTGAACTGGACACACCAAACACACCAGGTTTAGGTCAGAGGCACCAAACTGCGCATGCCTAAGAAAAGACTGGAGGCTGTTCAAACTTGAGAACTAAGCACACCAGGTTTAGGTCAGAGGCACCAAACTGCGCATGCCTAAAGAAAAGACTGGTGGTGGTTCAAACTTGAGAACCAAACAGGAGGCGGTTCAAGGCTCTCTCGCGTAACTTGAACTGGCACACCAAACACACCAGGTTTAGGTCAGAGGCGCCAAACTGCGCATGCCTAAGAAAAGACTGGAGGCTGTTCAAACTTGAGAACTAAGCACACCAGGTTTAGGTCAGAGGCGCCAAACCGCACATGCCTAAAGAAAAGACTGGTGGTGGTTCAAACTTGAGAACCAAACAGGAGGCCGTTCAAGGCTCTCTCGCGTAACTTGAACTCGGCACACCAAACACACCAGGTTTAGGTCAGAGGCGCCATACTACGCATGCTTAAGAAAATACTGGAAGCTGTTCAAACTTGAAAACTAAGCACACCAGGTTTCGGTCAGAGGCGCCAAACTGCGCATGCCTAAAGAAAAGACTGGTGGTGGTTCAAACTTGAGAACCAAACAGGAGGCGGTTCAAGACTCTCTCGCGTAACTTGAACTGGGCACACCAAACACACCAGGTTTAGGTCAGAGGCGCCAAACTGCGCATGCCTAAGAAAAGATTGGAGGCTGTTCAAACTTGAGAACTAAGCACACCAGGTTTAGGTCAGAGGCGCCAAACTGCACATGTCTAAGAAGAAGGAGACTCGCACCTCTAGGGATATTAAGAATAGTATTTCTTCAAAAATTTTCCATTGATCGGCATCATCATCCTGTCGCCATTTTGATTCGTTAAGCGATAGGCTCTACTGGAGTATACTGTCTCCACAACAAACGGTCCTTCCCACTTGGGTTCAAATTTACCCTTAGTCTTGTGGGTTAGCACCATTGGCCTTTTAACAGCTAGAACCAAGTCTCCTTGTTTAAAGGTTTTTGGTTTAACGTTCTTATTGAATGTTTGAGAAATTCGGGCTTGATACAACTCAATTTGTTGTTGAGCCATGAGACGCTTTTCATTCAACGCCTCTAATTCTTGTAATCTTTGCTGATGGCGCTCTTCTGTCGTCATCTTTGTGGCTAAAGCCACCCTTAATGAAGGAATCTGGACTTCAAGAGGCAAGACGGCCTCGCTTCCATAGACCAAAGAGAATGGAGTAGCTTTTGTAGGGGTGCGAACAGTAGTGCGATAAGCCCACGGCATTCTCCTACCTTTTCATCCCAATCTCGTTTATTAGAAGAGACGAACTTCAGAAGGAGTTTGATAATCATCTTGTTGAAGGCTTCGGCCAACCCATTAGCTGTGGGGTTATATGGCGTTGAAGCAATATCTTTGATTCTGAACTTATTGCAGAATCTGGAGAATCCCTGACTGATGAATTGCGGACCATTATCATGAATAATCCGTCGGGGGACGCCGAAGCGGTAAATGACGTGATGCTTGATGAACTTGACCACATCTGCCGTCTTCACCTCTTTCATGGGCACAGCTTCGACCCACTTTGAAAAATAATCGGTTATTGCAAGAATAAACCGATGTCTTCTGGATGACGGGGGAGTTATAGGCCCCACAATATCCACCCCCCACGCTTCAAACGGCCAACTTGCAACGGTATTGTGCAAATATTCTTGGGGTTGATGAATAAAATTGGCATGTATCTGGCATGCATCTCACCGTTTAGCGTATGCCATTGCTTCTGAGATCATATTCGGCCAGTAGTATCCCAGCCTCCTTATACAGTCTCCAAGTTTCGGATCGGGCTGATGAGCTCCACATACTCCATCGTGTGTTTCTCTCAGCACTTCTTCTGCTTCTGCTTTTGATATGCAACGTAGTAGCAGACTATCTCTTGACTTTCTATATAAAGTCTGAAACTTATGATCATAATAAAATCTTTGGGCCTTCCTCTTTATCGAGGTGGCTTCCTTAGGATCTTGTGGTAATATCCCATGTAAAGCATAATCCACAAATGGAAACCGCCAATCACGGGGTTCCAAAGTTAAGCCTGTCTGGCACACTTCTTTGGTTTGGAAAACCATATCGGGGTGGAGGAGCTCTCTGTTTCCAATGGTGATGCTTTTAGCCTCACTTGGCGGGATTGCCAAGGTTGCAGCTAATGCGGCAAGGGCATCTGCATATACATTCTCATTCTGAGATATATGAGAGATGTAGAATTGCTCAAAATAGCCAGCTAGTTCAATGGCTAGCTGATGATAGGGGATGAGGGCTTCATGTCTGACTTCATACTTGCCCGTCATCTGATTGATGATGAGTTTAGAGTCTCCATATGCCTCTAAATAGTTCACCCCTAGTTGTAGAGTCATTTTCAAGCCGATAATAAGTGCGTTATATTCCGCCACATTATTCGTGCACGGTTCCGTCAATGAGTAACCGTTAGGCAATATATGTTTATGTGGGGAGATTAGCACAACCCCCACTCCAGCAGCAGATCGTCTGGCAGCACCATCAAAGAACATTTGCCATGTTTGTCCCTTGCTAATTGTGTTGACCTCTGACGTCTGTTTAGAATTAGACCAGATTGGATGGTCTGCAAGAAAGTCGGCGATTGCCTATCCCTTCGTGGCTTTTGAGGGACGAAATGCATATCATATGGAGACAACAATAATGCCCATTTCGCCAACCGGCCATTTAAGGATCCCGGTTTTGTCATCAGAATTTTCAGGGGATTAACCCGTGATATGACATGGATCGTTTGCCCTGAAAGATAGTGTCGCATTTTCTGAACAGCAAACACTAGGGTTGAACACTCCTTTTCAATCGGGGTATACCGTTGTTCGGCCCCAATCATTGTCCTGCTTAAATAATAGAGGGCATGTTCATGGCTGTGCTCATTATATTGAGCAAGTAATGCTCCTAAGGCATTATCCATGGCCCTTATATATATAAGGAAGGGCTGTCCAGGGACCGGCGCCATAAGAACGGGAGGTTTGGTGAGGTATTCTTTAAGGTCATCAAAGGTCCGTTGACATGCATCATCCCAAACAAAAGAAACCCCCTTCTTCATAAGTCGAGAAAATAGCTGGCAACGTTCCGATAGGTTGGAAATGAAGCGCCGAATATAGGCGAGCTTTCCTTGTAGTCCCCACAATTCTTTAAGATTGCGGGGCGGCGGCATCTCGCTAATTGTTTTTACCTTCTCAGGGTCGAGAAAGATTCTTTTTGACGTTATTATGAACCCAAGGAATTTCCCACTAGACACCCTAATGAATGACTTAGTGGGATTCATCTTTAAATGATGTTTCCTCATGAGGTCGAAGATTGTTCTTAAGTCCTGAAGGTGGTCCTCTTTATTTTTACTTTTGACCGCCAAGTCGTCCACGTAGCACTCTACTATCTTGTGTAGGTGTTCCTTGAATATAATGCTCATCGCACGCTGGTAGGTGGCACCGGCATTCTTCAGCCCAAATGGCATCACCGTGTAGCAGTATACCCCCAGCAGTGTTTTGAAAACTATATGCTTTTTATCATCCGGGTGCATCTTGATCTGGTTATATCCTGAGAAGCCATCCATAAAGGACATCCTCTCATAACCACAAATACTGTCTATCATCACGTCAGTGATGGAAAGCGGAAACTCATCCTTGGGACATGCAGCGTTCAGATCCTGAAAATCGATACAAATCCGGATCTTGTCGTTCTTTTTACGAACTGGCACTACATTAGCAACCCAATCAGGATGCTGTTCCTCTCGGATAAATCCCGATTTTATAAGTTTATTGACCTCAGCAACTATTGCCTCCATCAACTCCGGTCGAAAATGCCTCTGTTGTTGTTTAACAGGTTTGGCATCTTCTTTTATATTTAATCGGTGTGTGGCAATTTGAGGATCAAGCCCAGGCATGTCTTCATAATTCCATGCGAACACGTCTATATACTCTTTGATGAGAGATATAAGTTCCTCCTTTTCCAATGGGGTTAGCATGTCGCTTATAAAGATGGGTTTCGGGTTTTCATCCGTTCCCATGTTGACTTGTATCAATTTATCTTCGGTGGGCGGATCACGCTGTTCAAAGCGGACATCCCAGAGAGTGTCCATATGCTTAGCCCAGGAATAATCTTGGACATCAATTGGTTCCTCGCCGCTCTCTAGGGTGGCTGAAACCATATTGGCTGTCAAGGATTGAAACCAGGCGCCGGTGCTTATATCCGAATCATGGTCGGGTGAAGATGTATCTTCCTTAGCCGAAGAACTCTCTTCATCTTTGGGCGGCGATGAGGGTGGAGTAGATACATAGCCCAACCCTCTGTGAGTCTTCTGATAATAATCAGGGCTTTTTCCTCTCGGTCTAAACGAGGGTATAAGATTACGTCACCCTTTCCCAAAGTTCAATCCCGGCTTCTGAGCAAAATTATAGCCCATCCTCCCCTTCATCTGCCGGGATTTTTGTTCGTACAGATGAAATTGGGGTGATGTTTGCTCGTCACTTTCGCTGCTTTGCTTCCGCCGGGGTGACGTAATTACCTTGCCGAACATAATCGGCTTTTGGGATCCTCTCTGAGGAGGCACTTCGAAGTAGTGACCTTTTTCCTCAGCTATTTTAGACCGGGAGAGGAGGGATGACCTAAGTGGCAAATGATATGCCGCCAGAACTTCAAGTTCGGATAGGCCATCCACTTCAGTGGAAGTACAGGAGGGTTCAGACCCAGTAGCTACAGCATGCTCGTAGACTAACTTTATGTCTTCATTAATAACCCACTCACTTTCTATTACATCCACTATATTATCAAGACTTAAACTAAAATCTAGGTGAGGGTTGATTTCATAATCACCCCCATCATCTTCTCCAGGAAGCTCGTACTCAGTGTGGCTTCATTGCCACTGTCCTCGGGCTCTGGAGGTTTGCTAGGATCGTCATCGGAGACTTCATGGGCTGGTTTATAAAGTGCATCATCTGTGAAGTAATTCTCCAACCCTTTGAATGGGTGCTTATCGGCAATTAGTGTCCGGACCTCTCCTTCCTCATCGCAATATTTCATGCATTGGTGAAGAGTTGACGGAACTATCATGTGAGCATGGATCCACGGCCGCCCCAACAAAATGTTGAATGAAGTATCTGCATCAATGACGTAGCATGTAGCTTCCGTCCTCAAATCCCCGATCTGGCATCGTAGTCGGATTTTTCTGAGGGGATGGCTATTATTGGCGTTGAACCCATATATCATTGTGTTGGTTGGTGTCAGGCGATGGAGGGAGATTCCTAACAGCTGCATCAACTTTCTGGGCACGACACTTAGTGCATAACCCGGATCAATCTGAATGCGGTCCACCTTCGTGGATCCGACATATCCGGTGAAATATAAAGGCCTGTTATGCTTTATATTCCTCACCTGCATGTCTTCTGGAGAGAAGATAATCTGTGGGACCTGCCTCATCACTTGATGACAGTGGAGGCAAGAGTCATGTTCTTCATTGGCCGGCTCGACTATCAGAGCTAAGAATAACTCAGAGTCTGCCAAGGCCTCTCTTAACTCTTCACGTGTTGATTTTGACAATCTCAACAATTCATAAAGCGTTACTCGTGCTGGAATGTTGGCCAGCTGAGTAATTATGTCAAACTTGAAGGTAGACTCCTTGGCACCTTCATCTCTGACAGGCTTCTGTTGAAAACGAAGTCCTTTCTGGTTTGCGGGTTTCGCAAGTTCCGCATAGATATCTTTTGGGTCCACTCTAGTGTAATCCCTAAGATATGTCTTCCCGGATCGGGTACCGGAAGGGCCTGCCCCATCTTGATGAGTGGCCATAGTCTCGGGCTCTTCTTCAGAACCTGTGAAGGCTCCCGAAACTATATATTCTTCTTTTATATCAGCAGAAATGGCATTAATAGTCCGACTTTTCCGTTGACTCCCTGTAGTAGTCCACTGCTCGTCTTCTAGCAAATCGGGATGAACCCACATAATTTCCCCTTTTTGGGTTGTTACAGGGACAAGTCCTTCTTGGGCTTTGTTGTAAGGGTCAAGGTTCTTCGTAACCATCTTACCCTTAGGGATTGGGGTCACTCCTGCGGGGAACTCATGGGTTCCAACCACTATAGTTGCCATGTTGGCGGTGACCTTCTTCTGCTCTTCCTTAAGCGTCAGAACTCCAGCTTCTATTAGTGCTTGGATTCTGTTCTTAAGGGAAAAACAATCCCTAGTAGGATGTCCCACATTCCGGTGATAGAGACAGTAGTTAGGATCTTTAGTCTTGCTAGCGTCTTCTGGCTTCTTGTTCTCCAGAAGTTTTAGCATTCCCTTCTTTTGGAGCAAGTGAAAGAGGATGGGCGTCTGTTCCGCCTTGAAAGTATAATTTCTCTCCTGCTGCGGTCTATTTTGCCTTGAGCCCTGCTGATTTTGGGGCTTCGGCTTTGGTGGAGGGCTGGATCTCTGAGGAGCAGTTTTTGATGCCATCACTGCTTTCCCTTTATTCTTATTGCTGTTATTTTGGGTGTATGACTTGCTACCCCCAGCACTTCTCGATCCACGGGATTCTTCAACTCGACGAATCAAGTCCTAAGCTTGCTCTCCTTGCTTGAGCAGATCCCTCCACGTCTTAGACTCTACGACCCCCATTTTTAGGAGCACATTGGTCTTAAGATTGTGCCGACAAGTCTCGACTAGAGTTTCCTGGATCATTCCGTGTTTGCAATGTACGGACTTCTCTCGGAGCCTTTCTATGAAATCTTTGACCGTTTCTTGTTTCCCTTGTCTAGTTGCAAGGAGGGAATGAACCATAATCTCGGTATCATCCTCAAAGAAACGTGAGAGAAATAATTTCTCTACATCTAACCAGGTATTGATAGTATATGGGGGCAGCTGCATGAACCAAGTAAAAGCAGGCCCTCGCAAAGTACTTGCGAATACCTTAGTCATGATGGGGTCATTGCCCATCAATTGTCCTTCTTGGGACAGGAAGTAATAGATGTGCTGACTGGGCGATCCCTTCCCATCATATAGCTCCAATTTAAGCAGCTTGTACTTTGGAGGATATGGCACCATGTCCCATTCAGGTGGATACAATCTTGAAACCCCTGATTCTTTCAACTCCTTCTTACGCATCAAAACTTCCAGTTGATTCTGTAATTTTTCAATCTTTTCTCCATGCGGATCATGGAACGAAAATCTGTCCTCGTCCTCGATCATCGAGTGGGCTTTCTCCTCCTGTTCTTCTTCATTCAGAGTCTCCTTGCCCTTTTTGGTATTATCCTGGACAAATCTCGATAGCATGGCCTTAAGGTCTTCAATCGTCTTCTGTTGCTCACGAATCATTCTTTCTTGAGCTTCAAATCTCTGATTAATATCATCAGATATGTCTGCCATGTGCGACATAGATTTGTGTAATCGAGACGACGTGGAAGAACGAGGCGAGGCTATAGCTGAATTATCACTGTCCTCGTCGTAAGAACCCCTTGCAAGCCTCTTATAATTTCGGGGCGGGACAACCCCTGATTTAAGTCGAGTGTTATGAGGAGGTTCTTCATCACTCGATTCCAAATCATCATTAGTCTCTACAATTTTCTTCCCTTTTCCCACCATATTAGAGGTTACAGCTCTCCATTGCCTTAGGGAAGTAGTCTTTGGTTTCTTGGTAGGGTTCTTGTCTGACTCAGTTAATCGATCAAACATAGATACCCTGCTCTTCTACAGCCACAGCTGTCCATTACAGTGGACACCGCTGTCATAAGCTGCTGACAGTGACAAACGGGTTCAGCTTGAAGCTGCTCTATGCCTCTCTTCTTGGACAGATACTCCCTGAGATCAGCGCCTTTAGCTATGGAGTCATGAGGTCCATCCGACTTCTGAAAAGGTCTAGGAACCCATTGAAGCTTCTTTGACTGATCAACCCTGATCCTGGAGTTGGATTGATCCTTGCGGGGCCTAGGAGTAGCCTCGCATTTCACTTTGCGGACCTGCAGAATAGCTCCACGCTTATCCACACTAGCCTCGCGTTTTGCGCTGGCTGGATGTGTTTTCAGAAGTTCCTCTTCTGTAGTCTTAGCCTCGCATCGAATAAAATTCCTATACGCTGGCTTGCTCTTGTGTTTATCACAAGTCATAACTTCGCGTCTCGTGCGATTCCTTCGACTGACAACAATTTGCCAATCATCCTCGCGTCTCTCGTGAGTGTCATAAGTCTTGCGTTTCTCGCAAGCAGCCTCGCATTTCTCGCTTGGCCCAGTATTAGCCTTGCGTGGAGAATCACACGCTGGCTTTACAGAATTTTTATACTCGCATCTCTCGCGAGTGTCATAAGTCTTGCGTTTCTCGCAAGTAGCCTAACGCTTCTCGCTTGGCTTAGTATCAGCCTTGCGTGGAGAATCACACACTGGCTTTACAGAATTTTTATACTCGCGTCTCTCGCGAGTGTCTGATATTTTGTGACTAGCGCAAATTTCGCTGGCTTCACGTCTCTCGCTAAGGTTAGCGATAGCCTCGCGCGGAATATCACGCGCTGACTTTTCCTTGCTCTTAAGACAAGTTGTAGCTTCGCATTTAACGCGGTAGAGACTGGTCTCGCGGGTAGCGCGAGCCAGTTTGCGAGGGACCATAGCCTCGCGTCCTCTGGTATTAGCTCCGCGTCCAAGGCGGGCTTTGAGGGCTCTACGCCTCGCTCTCCGGTTCCTGTTTCGGAGTTGGGTCCTGGTCAATCCAGTCCCCAGGTCTTCTTCGGGAGTCGGAAGCTCATCCTCGGCTACGATTTCTTGTGTGAACTCCTGCCCTATAGCCGCAGTCTCCAAGGATCTCCGTTTCTCGGTGGATTCCTTTCTACCCGTCGCTCGGGCATTGGAGTACATGCGACGATAGTGCCGTGTCTCATCCAAGTCACCTGATCCAGAGGAGAGGAACTCCTCGTACTTCTGTTGGTCGATTTCAACGACCAGTGTGTCTACTTCGAATCCGATCATGTCGACGTCCGATTGCGCCACAATCTCTTCATCAGTGAAAGAGATGGCTCCCACTGTGGTCCCCAGTTTGTTCGCAGTAGAACTTCCTTTTCTTCCTTCCATTGAATACAGCTTCGATTACAACGGAAGTGAACAAGATGATATAGAGAACAAACGAGAGGATTTTATAGTTCATGAGAGTTCTGCTTTTACAATGTAAAAGAGGAGCGTCTATAAAGGAACGTCCCCCCGGGCTCTGATACCAGTTAACTACAAGATTCTACTGCTGCAGTGCAGCTGATGCAGAAGAAGAAGAAAACACAAAGGGAAATACACTCAGGCACACTTAATTATACATATAGGTAGTGGAGAACTACAAGTTGTTGGTGGTCTGATCGGCAGGCATAAATCAGGCAAGACAGATAGGAGATGATGAGAGGGAGAGAGAGGATGGTGATGAAGAAGAAGGCGTTGAGGAACTTAAAAGGTGTTGGAGAAGCTTGCTGATATTTTTGCCGAATTGCCAATGTCCTCCTCATCCGTCGGAGGCCTCCTTTATAGACATCCTATCCTTGCATGAGAAGCCTCTTGAGAATCTTATTATGGAAGCCTCGTCACAAGTCTTCACTGTTGACGTCTTGTCTCTGTCAGGGATCTTCACTGTTGACGTCTTGTCTTTACTGTTGTTGTCAGGAATCTTCACTGTTGCTGTCAGGAATCTCCACTGTTGACGTCTTGTCAGGAATATGTATTGTTGCTGTCAGGAATCTCTACTGTTGATGTCTTGCACGAGAAGCCTCTGGAGAATCTTGCTGTGGAAGTCACGAGTCTTTTGGGCGGTAGGGGTCTGCAGTCTGTACAAAGAGTCTCCAGCGTGATGGCTACTGTTCTGGTATGTACCGTTTGTTTCTGAAGTTACTCAAGTTATCTGTTTTTGAATTGATTATAATACCATCTCTCAACTTGTGTGATATTATCCTAGTTTCAGTCTAAGTATCCCCTGTTAGATTTGAGTAACCTTAAAGCCCAGATTCCTAAAGTAATCCCTTTGTTGCCACGAGTAGGCGTTTATAGGGTGACCCTCAGGAGACGGTTTTAGGCACCATAGGCTACTCAGAGCTAGCTACCAAGCGATATCCTAGATGGCTAGTGATATACCATGCATATATGAGAACTGTAGAAGGGATTACAGTCACTTAGAACATTTCTCGGTAGCAACAGATAAAAATCTAACAAATATTACAAGTTTTCTCAACACCCTATTTGATTATGAAGCCTGTAGGTTTGGTAGGATAGAGAAAAAAAATAGATAAGGTAATAGAACAAAATGAAATATATATTTCTAAGTTCTGTAAAACTGCACGAGATAATCCCTCAGAACAATTTGACAAAGAAATAACAAAATTCGACAAAGAAGTAAGAGAAATATTAGGAAGATTAGATCGAATTGATGGTCTAGGAACAAGCTTAAGACAAAAGAAACAAGAAATAAACATGATGCAAGTAAATAGGAAATACTCCAGAAAAGAGCATGACTCGATTGTGGAGCTAATTAACTGTTGGAAAGAGCTATATCAGGATCCATGTAATACTGCTCAGGAAAGAGACCATTTAGTAATTAGAATGCAGGAAACCTACCAACAAAATAAGGAGCTGTTACACCATTTTAATTTTGATCCCGAAGTATATAACATAGAAAGTGAAGAAGAGCCAGAAAGCACCACAGATTCAGATAACGAGGACTATGGGATGACTATACACGATGAATATGGGTCTGAACACGAAATAGGATTTGATTCTGATAGTGAAATAATACATGTGGGGGAAGATAGCAAAACAGCAATAGATTTAAACAAACCACAAGTAGGAGGGAGTTTGAGAATCGACGATCTAATAAAGAGGAGCGTATCCCAGGGGGGAACCTATCTAGATCTATCCAATATACATTTCAAGGATAAACAAAAGGTTATAGATGATTGTTATAAATGAGTGGGAAGAAAGCGATAAGTTTGCAAGTTTTGAAAAAATTCTCAATGATTTCATAAAAATCATTAAAGAAAATCTATGCGGGTATATAGATGAGAAGTCTCAAGAAGAAGAAGTTTTATATGCACTATCTAAAATCGAATTATGCGAGATATGTGAATTCGAAGAATACTGTAAAATATTTTCAAAATACTTCTACAAATTAGATCACGATAAGGCACAGAATTGGCTTGATCCTTTCTTCCACAAACTTCCTAGTCCATGGGATACCAAAACAAGAAACGGATACCCAGACTATTTAAAACGAATTGAGAAAAAGGATAATTTAGGACACATAATACACTATGCACTTAAAATTATACAAGACGACTGTCTTAATATAAAATCCTACAAAAAAATGAAAAACACAATAAGTAACTCCTCTAAAGGAAGAAAGTGCTGCGAAAAAATAATTGGCGAAAAATGGAAAATAGGGAGTGAGAAAACGACAAAAACAACATTTAGAAAAAGGTTTCGATGGAAACCATGGACAAGGAGTAGAGGGTTTGACAGAAATAATAAATATGTTAGAAAGAAAGATGAGTCGTCCACACATAGAGAACCCCCAGCACAAAAGGACAAAAAGAATTGCAGGTGCTTTGTATGTGATGAAGAAGGACATTTTGCTAGGGATTGTCCTAGGAGAGGAAAGAACGCTCAAAAAATGATAAAATATATGGAAGAACAGGAACTTGAAATCTGTTTGGGTGAAGAAATCGTGCCAACAGATGTAATACTTTATGAACTAGAGGTCGAAAATGATTCAGACGACGAACTAATTTTCATGATAAATGAAGATTTAGGTCCAATAACACCCCCAGTATCAGAATTAGACAATATAACATTAGGGGATGTAGTTGGAAAAGAAACAGTTTTTAGTCCAGAAGATATCGACAGAATGAAAAAACATCAACTAATAAAGAAAACAGAAATTTACAAAATTTCACGGTTCAATTTCTTCTCTAGAAGGATAATTGAAAACTTTAACGGAAACACAACAGCAAATCTATCAGCCGGAGGAAGAGTAGATATTCCCATCTTTAGTCATGAAAAGGTACGAAGATGGAAAAAGAAGTACCCAGAAATTCGCTATATCCACGTTGGCCTGATTCAAATTAAAATTAATGCGCTATTTAGAGCTGGCATAGATATACCAATAATAACACTCGTAATGGACAATCGATTCACCAATTGCCATCAGGCTCTAATAAGAGGATTTCAATCCAATTTAGTTAACCAAACCGTATGGTTCAATATTCGACCCAACTATTTCATCTCTATATCTGACCCAAACATAATAGATACAGTACGACTGAAAATCAAGACCCAAGGAATGAACATGAAAACCAACTCACACGATCTGGCCATAGAATATACAACGATTCATGAATTAACCCAAACCACAGAGGCAAGGACAGTTTCAAACCAACGAGAAATAATCGAAATATTCGAACCAAAACCTTTTGAGGAAGAAATCAAGCCCCGACTAATGAATATAAAAGATCTCACGGTACCTAGACAATGGTTCCTTGAAGATTTAATCCAGACCGAAGAACCAAAACACTTTGGAGGGATAGAAATACAAAGCTCCGGAAATAGCCTATATATTAAAAATAATTCAAAACAACCTTTACTTACAAGAAGCAATAGTGAAAGACAAACAAGAGAGGTGGCTAGGAGATCAATTACCAGGGAAGGAATGAGAGAACCAGTACTATTAGGAGGAAATCAAAAATTAAGCCCGAAAGAAATAACCCAAAAACTCAGTATACCTCTCATGTCAGGTTCGACATCTCGGCAAGAGACTATCGAAGGAGCTGTCGAGTTCAGTTATTAAGAAGTAATTTTTCGTAAATAAATAATTATGTACTGTCTTACAGGAAAAATCGAAGAAAGGAAAAGAAATGATTATGTCAGAAAAGACAAAAAGAAGACATACTCTTGAGGAAGCTAGACAAGCATTCCCTGAAGATATTTTCCTGAGTATCAAAACAATGACGCTCGATCACAAAGAAAATATAAGAGGAATTTTATCAAGGAATAGAACAGATATTGTCCTAGCCCGGAATAACTATCCGAAGCTTTTCAAATTCATGAAAGAAGGAATGTGGGACATCCAAGGAGTCGAATGGGGGCTGGTAAGCCAACTATGCTACAGACTACGAGGAGAACATGAATGGTGCAAATTACCAGCAATACTAAGGTTCTTCAGCCACAAACTAGCCACCAGCATTAATTATCACCATTTGTTCACCTTCCAAATATTTAGCATGGTTGGGTGGAGGGAAGAGACAAAATTTTTCCAGCCATATCAAATATGGATATTCGGCTACCCTGAGCAATGGCAGAAATTTGACCCAAAATACAACATTGAAGGAGTCAATTACAATTATTTATGGTACAGTAGTTTTATTGAGCTAGTTGACAGAGCGAGAAAGCTCATCAGAAATATCAGCAACTACTCAGTTATGACAGATGGAAGAAGAATAATCGCCACGAAAGACTCTAATGCAAAATTTAGTTTTCCAAAGGGGCAAAAGTACGAGGCGATAAAGTTGTTACAAGATATAGCTTTCAACCAGAAAAATTTAGATATCCCAACATAGTTCATGTGGATATGCAATAATAATATATGAAAAAAAAAAAAAAACATTGGATCCCCCAAGGCTCCACAAAGAAGACAACAGCATAAACGGCAGACAGACATTAAAAATTCCGGACAACAAACAAGACGACAACAGTAAAGATCCTTGACAGAGACAAGACGTCAACAGTGAAGACTCGTGACTTTCACAGCAAGATTCTCCAGAGGCTTCTCGTGCAAGACATCAACAGTAGAGATTCCTGACAGCAACAGTACATATTCCTGACAAGACGTCAACAGTGGAGATTCCTGACAGCAACAGTGAAGATTCCTGACAACAATAGTAAAGACAAGACGTCAACAGTGAAGATCCCTGACAGAGACAAGACATCAACAGTGAAGACTTGTGACGAGGCTTCCACAACAAGATTCTCAAGAGGCTTCTCGTGCAAGGATAGGACGTCTATAAAGGAGGCCTCCGACGGATGAGGAGGACATCGACAATTCGGCAAAAACATCAGCAAGCTTCTCCAACACCTTTTAAGTTCCTCAACGCCTTCTTCTTCATCACCATCCTCTCTCTCCCTCTCATCATCTCCTATCTGTCTTGCCTGATTTATGCCTGTCGATCAGACCACCAACAACTTGTAGTTCTCCACCACCTATATGTATATTTAAGTGTGCCTGATTGTATTTCCCTTTGTATTTTCTTCTTCTTCTGCATCAGCTGCACTGCAGCAGTAGTAGTGTGTAGTTAACTGGTATCAGAGCCCTGGGGGACGTTCCTTTTGGGCGGTAGGGGTCTGCAGTCTGTACAAAGAGTCTCCAGCGTGATGGCTACTGTTCCGGTATGTACTGTTTGTTTCTGAAGTTATTCAAGCTATCTGTTTTTATTAGATAATTCTCTATGTTTAAATCATAAAAAATTCAGAAAATTAGAAAATATTACTGTAGCAAAACCAAGGAAAATCACGGAAGGATTTATAGCACATATAGCACTTATACGGTATCAAATAGACTATAATTTTGATCTATACTTTCACAACCCGTATCATTACTGTCCTAGTTGCACTCTAAGTGTCCCTTACTAGAATTGAGTAATCTTAAAGCCCAGATTCCTAAAGTAAACCCTTTATTGCCGCGGATAGGCGTTTGTAGGGTGACCCTTAGGAGACGGTTTTAGGCACCATAGGCTAGTCAGAGCTAGTTTTCCACCGATATCTTAGATGGCTACCGGCATATTGTGCGATTGCGAGATATGTAGAACAAGTTGTAGTAAATATGACACCGTGTATAATGATATATATGGTATAATGAACATCCCCAGTTATTCCAAAAAAAAATTTGATGAGGTGGTTCTCCGAATAGAAAGATTAAAAGAAAATAATAGAAGTCCCGACCTAACTCCAGAAACCAAAGAGGATCTGACCCAACAACTCAAAGAAATCCATAAAAAATTTAAGGGTATATTAAGTCATTATGGATATAATCCCAACCAAGAAAAAGCTGGACCCAGTATCATAGACAGAGCTAGAGAGGACGGAATGGAAGATAATTATGATAATCCAGAGGGTAGTGAAGAGGAAACAACAAAAAACGGCTCAATTAAGGATAAAGAAAATAATAGCCAAAATAATGATGTAGGAAGAACAATTGAGGAGATCATCCTAAATTCCGAAGAACCCCTTAAAGAGGAAGAATACACGATAAGATTTGACGAGATAATCTTCGCACCAAAACAAGGAAGAAGGTTTAATTATGTTAAAGGAACATTTAGGTTCAAAGGCTATAAACAATACTCATTACATGCACTACTAGATACAGGGGCCACAGTCTCCTCTTGCCGAGAAAATGCCATACCACTAGAAAAATGGGAACCAATGAAATATCTAATTAAAATAACAGGGATCAGCGCACATAAAACAACTATCCAAAGCAAAGCCAAGAACGTTGAAATTTGGCTTAATGAGAAAAAATTTATTATACCAAAACTCTTATGCTTTCCATATATGAATGGGGACATGGTTTTAGGAAACAATTTTATTGGAGAATACCTACCCATGATCGTAGAAAAACAAATGGTGTCTTTACATCAACAAGAAGGAAATCAAACCCGGAAGGTTGACATGCCACTTTTGGAAGGACCTAGATATAAACGTACAGAAGATTTTTCTACCCCAAAAAGTACCCCAGACAGTGAAAACTCACTGAAAAGATGCGAAACAATTCAAGAGTTAGAACAGACCCACTGGCTTTACAAAACACTTAGTGAAAATTTTAGTGAAAACCCATTAAAATTATGGGATCGTAGCCCAAGATTTTGTAAAATCCAATTAAGAGACGACAACGTAATCATTAGGGTAAAACCCATGCTCTATACTAGGCAGGATATAGACGAGTTCGACAACCAGATAAACGAACTGATAAACACAGGTCTAATAGAGAAAACTACCAGCCCCCACTCTAGTCCAGCATTTATGGTCAGAAATCTTAACGAAGTAAAAAGAAAAAAGCCACGAATGGTAATCAATTACGAGAGACTAAATCAAAATCTAAAATTCGATGGTTATTTTATCCCTAGGAAGGAAGTCCTAATAAACTTAACAAAAGGATCTAGAGTATTCAGCAAATTCGACTGTAAATCTGGTTTCTGGCAACTAAAAATGACGGAAGAATCGAAACCACTAACAGCTTTTAGGAGAACGATCTGGAAAGTTCGAATACTATGTTTTATATGGAAAACTAAGAATGAAAAAATTAGTCCCAAGATCGTATCTAGGAATATTAGAGGCAACAATTACACCAACAGGATAGGACGGCGCTGACATATCCACAAATGGATGGATAAACCTTGCATCCCCAGAAGCTTCAGTATCCGACAATTTTATTAAATTTTTGAAAAAAAAAAAAAAAAAAAAAAAGGAGGTTCCCTCAAAATCCTAAACATTGGATCCCCCAAGGCTTCAGCAACAAAGAAGACAGACAGCAGGCTTCTACAGCAAAAAAAAAAAAAAAAAAAAAAAAAATCCTGGCGCAAACATTACAAGATTCGCGACAGGACTCCCACAGTAAGATTCCAATACGGATCCTGACATCGACAGTACAGACAAGACGTCTAACAGAGGCTTCCACAGCAAGATTCTCCAAAGGCTTCTCGTGCAAGACGTCAACAGTGGAGATTCCTGACAGCAACAGTACAGATTCATGACAAGACGTCAATAGTGGAGATTCCTGACAACAACAGTACAGACAAGACGTCAACAGTAAAGATCCCTGACAGAGACAAGACGTCAACAGTGAAGACTCGTGACGAGACTTCCACAGCAAGATTCTCAAGAGGCTTCTCGTGCAAGGGAAGGACGTCTATAAAAGGAGGCCTCCGACGGATGAGGAGGACATCGGCAATTCGGCAAAACCATCAGCAAGCTTCTCCAACACCTTTTAAGTTCCTCAACGCCTTCTTCTTCATCACCATCCTCTCTCTCCCTCTCATCATCTCCTATCTGTCTTGCCTGATTTATGCCTGCCGATCAGACCACCAACAACTTGTAGTTCTCCACCACCTATATGTATAATTAAGTGTGCCTGAGTGTATTTCCCTTTGTATTTTCTTCTTCTTCTGCATCAGCTGCACTGCAGCAGTAGTAGTGTGTAGTTAACTGGTATCAGAGCCCGAGCGGACGTTACTTTTGGGCGGTAGGGGTCTGCAGTCGGTACAAAGAGTCTCCGGCGTGATGGCTACTGTTCCGGTATGTACTGTTTGTTTCTAAAGTTATTCAAGCTATCTGTTTTTATTAGATAATTCTCTATGTTTAAATCATAAAAAATTCAGAAAATTAGAAAATGTTACTGTAGCAAAACCAAGGAAAATCACGGAAGGATTTATAGCACATATAGCACTTATACGGTATCAAATAGACTATAATTTTGATCTATACTTTCACAACCCGTATCATTACTGCCCTAGTTGCACTCTAAGTGTCCCTTACTAGAATTGAGTAATCTTAAATTCCAGATTCCTAAAGTAAACCCTTTGTTGCCGCGGATAGGCGTTTGTAGGGTGACCCTTAGGAGACGGTTTTAGGCACCATAGGCTACTCAGAGCTAGTTTTCCACCGATATCTTAGATGGCTACCGGCATATTGTGCGATTGCGAGATATGTAGAACAAGTTGTAGTAAATATGACACCGTGTATAATGATATATATGGTATAATGAATATCCCCAGTTATTCCAAAAAAAAATTTGATGATGTAGTTCTCCGAATAGAAAGATTAAAAGAAAAGAAGAAAAATCCCGACCTATCTCTAGAGGCCAAAGAAGATCTGACCCAACAACTCACAGAAATTCATAAAAAATTTAAAAGTCTATTAGGTCATTATGGATATGATCCCAATCAAGAAAAGGCCGAACCCAGTATCATAGACAAAACTAAAAAAGACGGAAAGAAAGGTGATGATAATCCAGAAAAAATAAACAGTACAATTAAGGAAGGCAGCATTAATAATATTTTGCAAATTAAACTAGCAAAGAATAACTGCCAAAATGATGATGTAGAAAGAACAGCTGAAAAGATTACCTTAGAACCCTCCAACGGGAAAGAGACGAGTACAATAGAAAACAATGAAGTAGTTCGAAAGACAAAAGAAGTAGTAGGAAGGATAGATCATAATGGCAGACTAGAAACTAGTCCAAAACAACCAACTGACATAATACAAACTAAAGAAATATACTCCAGACAAGAATACAACCCAATACCCGAGATAATAAATTGCTGGAAAGAGTTGTATAAAGATCAACATAGCACTACTCAAGAAAGAAACCATCTGACCAAGCGAATACAGGACACATACCTCCACCATAAAAGCTTGCTACGCTATTTTAGGTTTGACCCCGGGATATACAACCTAATTAAAAATAAGAGCGGAATGACCCCAGATGATGAGTACAGGACAAAATCAAAAGATAATAACAGATCTAACAAAAGGACGATATGTGTTAAAGAAGGGTTTAGAGCACCAAGTAATAGTTTACAAATAAAGAAGAATATAAGGAATAATAAAATTATACCACGAAATAAAGACTATTTAAAACTACCTAACAAATACCTTAGAGTTAGGAAAAGGGTCATAATATTCACGAAGAACGATGAGAAAGAATTTACAAGTCACGTAACAAAAACCCTTCAAGGAAATATGCTTTTTCACCATAAACAAAAATTATACACAGAAAAGCATAATGAATACTTTTTTCATAGAAAATTAGGAAGACCAATAATAGGATCAAACATAAATAGTACAGAATTCTTAGGTCATAAAGTAGAACCTCCCGTCAAAGAAAGAATAAAGACAAAAAGAACGACTATGTATGCAAACAAAAAATTCAATCGAAAAATTTCAAAGATAACCGATACGTATCGACTATACAGTATGGCGATTAATAAACTAATAAAAAGGAATTTATGTGAATGGACAAAGTTCATAGATCCTAGATACGGATCAAAACTTGAGCATGTAATTTCAAAAAGATTATCTAGACTAATTCTTTGGTGTTTAAATTTGCAGATGAATTCCAGAGAGTTCATGAGATTTGGAGATATATATCTCAAGCAGTATGCCACTCAGAGTAAAGAGTCATTCAGAATCACTGAATTTCAGGTAGATTTAGTACAACAATGCCTATTAGATAATTTGTGGAATCTAAAATTAGACCAGCCAAAAGAGAAGGTTAAAGTAATCAAAGCACTAGCCTATTATTTTAAAGGTATTATTCAGACACCCAAATCACGGAGTTTTATATGCTACGTCATACTTAGAGGACATCAAATAGGGATTTACAAAAATTGGAACACAGTTAGAAGGTTAGTCTCAAACTATGATAACCCAGTGTTTAAAGGGTTTTATAATGTTAAAGAAGCTGTAGAGTATGCAAAAAATAATATTTCAACCTACTGGTATTTCGACGAAAGCCTTAGAGAATTTATGCCTCAAGAAAATCAACAGAGTACAAGTGAGCTAGAACTATCAACAGAATGTAAAGATTGTCAAGTTATTATGAAGCACTTTAAAAATCTAAAAATACAAAAGAAAAAGTTGGTTGAAGATCTCTATCAACAAAAACAGTTAACTGAAAGCTTGCAGAAAGAAAAAGAAAAGGAAAAAAAAGGGGAGCGTCTCACAAACAAGAGTGAAACAGAATCAAGTACAATAGAAAGAAGACAGAGTCTCCAAAATATGAGAGATACAGAAGCCATGCAAGCCAGACTATTTTTTAAAACAAATAATAAATTATCTTTTCTTCTAGAAGAAATCAGACAGAAGATTCACCAGAAAGTTCAGGACAACTTCTATCAAAAAGCCAGAGATATGCAACAGATACTCAAAGAAATCCAAAAAGGAGAGAGAAGATGCAGAGGAGTATTTGTAGACCAGGTGATACATTATGCCAACACCAATAAATGCATCAATAACAATATCTGCAATATCATGGACCTCTCACGACCAAAATGCCAATGTCAGTTAGCTTATAGCATCTACAGACTGAAAATACAACTAGGACAAATAAAAACGGAAAAGCTCCATGGAACAGATTATAGTTGGAAAGACTTCCTAGATATGGGATTTGTTTCACAAATAATCATTAGCCATCCAGGACAAACAGAGTTACTCCCAGATTCTTTAGCATTCCCAGTTTCAGAAGCTTTCATAGGAAAAAGACCACAGCTCAAAATAGAATTCGATTCCATAATAGCAGAATACATAAATGGAGTATGGTATCCTACAAAACACAGTGCATGGATTACACACAAATTAGCCCATCTCCTACATCCAGATAAAGAAGAAAGAGGAGTAATTTGTGACAGAGAGATCCCTAGACAAATCAGACACTGGAGAGCAAAAACCATAGCATATGAATTCAACTGGCAAAAATATAGCGGAAATAGATTCAGAGTAGCCACAGAAACTGAAATTTACAGAGTCTATATAGACAAGGAAATAAATTGTAAAGTCCCAAAATTTATCAGGTCAGCCCATGAGGAATTAATTCAATATTATAGACAAAAGAAAATGATAGAAGACAGAATACTTCAGCAAGACATGGCAGATTGGGCAGAAGAATACACGCCATCGGATCTGCTAAGACAAATGGGAGATGAAGGCATACAAAATCTTGACAACATGGGCGACTAGTTAGATAAAAAAAAAAAAAAAAAAAAAAGGAGGTTCCCTCAAAATACTAAACATTGGATCCCCCAAGGCTTCAACAACGAAGAAGACAGACAGCAGGCTTCTACAGCAAAAAAATCCTGGCGCCAACAATACAAGATTCGCGACAGGACTCCCACAATAAGATTCCAATACGGATCCTGACAGTAACAGTACAGATTCCTGACAAGACGTCAACAGTGGAGATTCCTGACAACAACAGTACAGACAAGACGTCAACAGTAAAGATCCCTGACAGAGACAAGACGTCAACAGTGAAGACTCGTGACGAGGCTTGCACAGCAAGATTCTCAAGAGGCTTCTCGTGCAAGGGAAGGACGTCTATAAAAGGAGGCCTCCGACGTATGAGGAGGACATCGGCAATTCGGCAAAAATATCAGCAAGCTTCTCCAACACCTTTTAAGTTCCTCAACGCCTTCTTCTTCATCACCATCCTCTCTCTCCCTCTCATCATCTCCTATCTGTCTTGCCTGATTTATGCCTGCCGATCAGACCACCAACAACTTGTAGTTCTCCACCACCTATATGTATAATTAAGTGTGCCTGAGTGTATTTCCCTTTGTATTTTCTTCTTCTTCTGCATCAGCTGCACTGCTGCAGTAGAATCTTGTAGTTAACTGGTATCAGAGCCCGGGGGGACGTTCCTTTTGGGCGGTAGGGGTCTGCAGTCTGTACAAAGAGTCTCCGGCGTGATGGCTACTATTCCGGTATGTACCGTTTGTTTCTGAAGTTACTCAAGTTATCTGTTTTTGAATTGATTATAATACCATCTCTCAACTTGTGTGATATTATCCTAGTTTCAGTCTAAGTATCCCCTGTTAGATTTGAGTAACCTTAAAGCCCAGATTCCTAAAGTAATCCCTTTGTTGCCACGAGTAGGCGTTTATAGGGTGACCCTCAGGAGACGGTTTTAGGCACCATAGCCTACTCAGAGCTAGCTACCAAGCGATATCCTAGATGGCTAGTGATATACCATGCATATATGAGTACTGTAGAAGGGATTACAGTCACTTAGAACATTTCTCGGTAGCAACAGATAAAAATCTAACAAATATTACAAGTTTTCTCAACACCCTATTTGATTATGAAGTCTGTAGGTTTGGTAGGATAGAGAAAAAAATAGATAAGGTAATAGAACAAAATGAAATATATATTTCTAAGTTCTGTAAAACTGCCCGAGATAATCCCTCAGAACAATTTGACAAAGAAATAACAAAATTCGACAAAGAAGTAAGAGAAATATTAGGAAGATTAGATCGAATTGATGGTCTAGGAACAAACTTAAGACAAAAGAAACAAGAAATAAACATGATGCAAGTAAATAGGAAATACTCCAGAAAAGAGCATTACTCGATTGTGGAGCTAATTAACTATTGGAAAGAGCTATATCAGGATCCTTGTAATACTGCTCAGGAAAGAGACCATTTAGTAAATAGAATGCAGGAAACCTACCAACAAAATAAGGAGCTGTTACACCATTTTAATTTTGATCCCGAAGTATATAACATAGAAAGTGAAGAAGAGCCAGAAAGCACCACAGATTCAGATAACGAGGACTATGGGATGACTATACACGATGAATATGGGTCTGAACACGAAATAGGATTTGATTCTGATAGTGAAATAATACATGTGGGGGAAGATAGCAAAACGGCAATAGATTTAAACAAACCACAAGTAGTAGGGAGTTTGAGAATCGACGATCTAATAAAGAGGAGCGTATCCCAGGGGGGAACCTATCTAGATCTATCCAATATACATTTCAAGGATAAACAAAAGGTTATAAATGATTGGGCGCAATCTCTAGCCGTCGTAATCACAAATCATGAAGGATCATGGGACAACGAAAGATTTGTCGATTACATTACAGGAACTTTACAAGGAGATGTCTTGCAGTGGATGAAACAATGGATAAACTCAGAAGAAGGAAAAAGTAAACGAAATGAGTGGGGAGAAAGCGATAAGTTTGCAAATTTTGAAAAAATTCTCAATGATTTCATAAAAATCATTAAAGAAAATCTATGCGGGTATATAGATGAGAAGTCTCAAGAAGAATAAGTTTTATATGCACTATCTAAAATCGAATTATGCGAGATATGTAAATTCGAAGAATACTGTAAAACATTTTCAAAATACTTCTACAAATTAGATCACGATAAGGCACAGAATTGGCTTGATCCTTTCTTCCACAAACTTCCTAGTCCATGGGATACCAAAACAAGAAACGGATACCCAGACTATTTAAAACGAATTGAGAAAAAGGATAATTTAGGACACAAAATACACTATGCACTTAAGATTATACAAGACGACTGTCTTAATATAAAATCCTACAAAAAAATGAAAAACACAATAAGTAACTCCTCTAAAGGAAGAAAGTGCTGCGAAAAAATAATTGGCGAAAAATGGAAAATAGGGAGTGAGAAAACGACAAAAACAACATTTAGAAAAAGGTTTCGATGGAAACCATGGACAAGGAGTAGAGGGTTTGACAGAAATAATAAATATGTTAGAAAGAAAGATGAGTCGTCCACACATAGAGAACCCCCAGCACAAAAGGACAAAAAGAATTGCAGGTGCTATGTATGTGATGAAAAAGGACATTTTGCTAGGGATTGTCCTAGGAGAGGAAAGAACGCTCAAAAAATGATAAAATATATGGAAGAACAGGAACTTGAAATCTGTTTGGGTGAAGAAATCGTGCCAACAGATGTAATACTTTATGAACTAGAGGTCGAAAATGATTCAGACGACGAACTAATTTTCATGATAAATGAAGATTTAGGTCCAATAACACCCCCAGTATCAGAATTAGACAATATAACATTAGGGGATGTAGTTGGAAAAGAAACAGTTTTTAGTCCAGAAGATATCGACAGAATGAAAAAACATCAACTAATAAAGAAAACAGAAATTTACAAAATTTCACGGTTCAATTTCTTCTCTAGAAGGATAATTGAAAACTTTAACGGAAACATAACAGCAAATCTATCAGCCGGAGGAAGAGTAGATATTCCCATCTTTAGTCGTGAAAAGGTACGAAGATGGAAAAAGAAGTACCCAGAAATTCGCTATATCCACGTTGGCCTGATTCAAATTAAAATTAATGCGCTATTTAGAGCTGGCATAGATATACCAATAATAACACTCGTAATGGACAATCGATTCACCAATTGCCATCAGGCTCTAATAGGAGCATTTCAATCCAATTTAGTTAACTAAACCGTATGGTTCAATATTCGACCCAACTATTTCATCTCTATATCTGACCCAAACATAATAGATACAGTACGACTGAAAATCAAGACCCAAGGAATGAACATGAAAACCAACTCACACGATCTGGCCATAGAATATACAACGATTCATGAATTAACCCAAACCACAGAGGCAAGGACAGTTTCAAACCAACGAGAAATAATCGAAATATTCGAACCAAAACCTTTCGAGGAAGAAATCAAGCCCCGACTTATGAATATAAAAGATCTCACGGTACCTAGACAATGGTTCCTTGAAGATTTAATCCAGACCGAAGAACCAAAACACTTTGGAGGGATAGAAATACAAAGCTCCGGAAATAGCCTATATATTAAAAATAATTCAAAACAACCTTTACTTCCAAGAAGCAATAGTGAAAGACAAACCAGAGAGGTGGCTAGGAGATAAATTACCAGGGAAGGAATGAGAGAACCAGTACTATTAGGAGGAAATCAAAAATTAAGCCCGAAAGAAATAACCCAAAAACTCAATATACCTCTCATGCCAGGTTCGACATCTCGGCAAGAGACTATCGAAGGAGCTGTCGAGTTCAGTTATTAAGAAGTAATTTTTCGTAAATAAATAATTATGTACTGTCTTACAGGAAAAATCGAAGAAAGGAAAAGAAGTGATTATGTCAGAAAAGACAAAAAGAAGACATACTCTTGAGGAAGCTAGACAAGCATTCCCTGAAGATATTTTCCTGAGTATCAAAATAATGACGCTCGATCACAAAGAAAATATAAGAGGAATTTTATCAAGGAATAGAACAGATATTATCCTAGCCCGGAATAACTATCCGAAGCTTTTCAAATTCATGAAAGAAGGAATGTGGGACATCCAAGAAGTCGAATGGGGGCTGGTAAGCCAACTATGCTACAGACTACGAGGAGAACATGAATGGTGCAAATTACCAGCAATACTAAGGTTCTTCAGCCACAAACTAGCCACCAGTATTAATTATCACCATTTGTTCACCTTCCAAATATTTAGCGTGGTTGGGTGGAGGGAAGAGACAAAATTTTTTCAGCCATATCAAATATGGATATTCGGCTACCCTGAGCAATGGCAGAAATTTGACCCAAAATACAACATTGAAGGAGTCAATTACAATTATTTATGGTACAGTAGTTTTATTGAGCTAGTTGACAGGGCGAGAAAGCTCATCAGAAATATCAGCAACTACTCAGTTATGACAGATGGAAGAAGAATAATCGCCACGAAAGACTATAATGCAAAATTTAGTTTTCCAAAGGGGCAAAAGTACGAGGCGATAAAGTTGTTACAAGATATAGCTTTCAACCAGAAAAATTTAGATATCCCAACAGAGTTCAGGTGGATATGCAATAATAATATATGAAAAAAAAAAAAAAAAAAAAAAAACATTGGATCCCCCAAGGCTCCACAAAGAAGACAGCAGCATAAATGGCAGACAGGCATTAAAAATTCCTGACAACAAACAAGACGACAACAGTAAAGATCCTTGACAGAGACAAGACGTCAACAGTGAAGACTCGTGACTTCCACAGCAAGATTCTCCAGAGGCTTCTCGTGCAAGACATCAACAGTAGAGATTCCTGACAGCAACAGTATATATTCCTGACAAGACGTCAACAGTGGAGATTCCTGACAGCAACAGTGAAGATTCCTGACAACAGCAGTAAAGACAAGACGTCAACAGTGAAGATCCCTGACAGAGACAAGACATCAACAGTGAAGACTTGTGACGAGGCTTCCACAACAAGATTCTCAAGAGGCTTCTCGTGCAAGGATAGGACGTCTATAAAGGAGGCCTCCGACGGATGAGGAGGACATCGGCAATTCGGCAAAAACATCAGCAAGCTTCTCCAAAACCTTTTAAGTTCCTCAACGCTTTCTTCTTCATCACCATCCTCTCTCTCCCTCTCATCATCTCCTATCTGTCTTGCCTGATTTATGCCTGCCGATTAGACCACCAACAACTTGTAGTTCTCCACCAACTATATGTATAATTAAGTGTGCCTGAGTGTATTTCCCTTTGTATTTTCTTCTTCTTCTGCATCAGCTGCACTGCAGCAGTACTACCTTGTAGTTAACTAGTATCAGAGCCCGGGGGGACGTTCCTTTTGGGCGGTAGGGGTCTGCAGTCTGTACAAAGAGTCTCCGGCGTGATGGCTACTGTTCCGGTATGTACTGTTTGTTTCTGAAGTTATTCAAGCTATCTGTTTTTATTGGATAATTCTCTATGTTTAAATCATAAAAAATTCAGAAAATTAGAAAATGTTACTGTAGCAAAACTAAGGAAAATCACGGAAGGATTTATAGCACATATAGCACTTATACGGTATCAAATAGACTATAATTTTGATCTATACTTTCACAACCCGTATCATTACTGCCCTAGTTGCACTCTAAGTGTCCCTTACTAGAATTGAGTAATCTTAAAATCCAGATTCCTAAAATAAACCCTTTATTGCCGCGGATAGGCGTTTGTAGGGTGACCCTTAGGAGACGGTTTTAGGTACCATAGGCTACTCAGAGCTAGTTTTCCACCGATATCTTAGATGGCTACCGGCATATTGTGCGATTGCGAGATATGTAGAACAAGTTGTAGTAAATATGACATCGTGTATAATGATATATGTGGTATAATGAACATCCCCAGTTATTCCAAAAAAAAATTTGATGAGGTAGTTCTCCGAATAGAAAGATTAAAAGAAAATAATAGAAGTCTCGACCTAACTCCAGAAACCAAAGAGGATCTGACCCAACAACTCAAAGAAATCCATAAAAAATTTAAGGGTCTATTAAGTCATTATGGATATAATCCCAACCGAGAAAAAGCTGGACCCAGTATCATAGACAGAGCTAGAGAGGACGGAATGGAAGATAATTATGATAATCCAGAGGGTAGTGAAGAGGAAACAACAAAAAACGGCTCAATTAAGGATAAAGAAAATAATAGCCAAAATAATGATGTAGGAAGAACAGTTGAGGAGATCATCCTAAATTCCGAAGAACCCCTTAAAGAGGAAGAATACACGATAAGATTTGACGAGATAATCTTCGCACCAAAACAAGGAAGAATGTTTAATTATGTTAAAGGAACATTTAGGTTCAAGGGCTATAAACAATACTCGTTACATGCACTACTAGATACAGGGGCCACAGTCTCCTCTTGCCGAGAAAATGCCATACCACTAGAAAAATGGGAACCAATGAAATATCCAATTAAAATAACAGGGATTAGCGCACATAAAACAACTATCCAAAGCAAAGCCAAGAACGTTGAAATTTGGCTTAATGAGAAAAAATTTATTATACCAAAACTCTTATGCTTTCCACATATGAATGGGGACATGGTTTTAGGAAACAATTTTATTGGAGAATACCTACCCATGATCGTAGAAAAACAAATGGTGTCTTTACATCAACAAGAAGGAAATCAAACCCGGAAGGTTGACATGCCACTTTTGGAAGGACCTAGATATAAATGTACATAAGATTTTTCTCCCCCAAAAAGTACCCCAGACAGTGAAAACTCACTGAAAAGATGCGAAACAATTCAAGAGTTAGAACAGACCCACTGGCTTTACAAAACACTTAGTGAAAATTTTAGTGAAAACCCATTAAAATTATGGGATCGTAGCCCAAGGTTTTGTAAAATCCAATTAAGAGACGACAACGTAATCATTAGGGTAAAACCCATGCTCTATACTAGGCAGGATATAGACGAGTTCGACAACCAGATAAACGAATTGATAAACACAGGTCTAATAGAGAAAACCACCAGCCCCCACTCTAGTTCAGCATTTATGGTCAGAAATCTTAACGAAGTAAAAAGAAAAAAGCCACGAATGGTAATCAATTACAAGAGACAAAATCAAAATCTAAAATTCGATGGTTATTTTATCCTTAGGAAGGAAGTCCTAATAAACTTAACAAAAGGATTTAGAGTATTCAGCAAATTTGACTGTAAATCTGGTTTCTGGCAACTAAAAATGACGGAAGAATCGAAACCACTAACAGCTTTTAGTACGCCACGAGGACACTTTCACTGGAATGTCATGCCGTTTGGGTTAAACACTGCACCCCAGATATTTCAAAGATGGATGGACTCAATCTTTAATAGTTTAAAAGACTTCTGTGTCGTATATATCGATGACATTCTGGTCTTTTCAAAAACAAAAGAAGAGTACAAGAGACATTTAAAAATCATTAGTGACATCTTTAGAAAACACGGGATAATACTCTCTCCAAAAAAGATCGAAATCGAAAAAGAGTCAGTAGAATTTCTTAGAATTATTCTAGATAAAGATGGAATTCAGCTACAGAAGCACATTATTTCAAAGATTAGGGAGTTTCCCGAAGAAATAAAAGATAAAAAACAACTACAAAGCCTGCTAGGGCTATTGAATTACGGGAGAAATTTTCTACGAGAGCTCACGAAAGAAGAAATACCTTTACTAAGAAACTAAATAAAAATCAAGATTTCATCTGGACAGATAAAGATAAAAACGTCCTGAGGCAAATTAAGCGACTCGCCGAGAAGGCACCAGAAGTCTACCTACCAAAACTTGGAGATAAACTAATTTTGGACACAGATGCGTCGGAAGAATATTGGGGATGTGCACTAAAAGCAATTCCGAAAGAAAACTGGGACGAAGAAGATCCACCTCTATCCCAGAACGGAATCAGACTCAGAAAAAGAAGCATACCACAAAAGATATTGAAATATGAGAGACTTTGTGGGTATAATTCTGGAAAATTCAAACCAAATGAACTAAAGTGGATAATATTTGAAAAGGAACTATACACTATAAAATTAGCTCTACAGAAATTTCAAATATTTCTTGCACCAGAATATTTTATAATTAGAACAGATAATAAAGCCGATAGGGATTTTCTAGTTAATACAAGAAAAATCTCTGGGAAACGCATGCAGTGGTATAACGAGATAGCCCAATATTCCTTCGAAATCGAGCATGTTAAAGGAAAGGATAATTTTATTGCGGATTACCTAAGCCGACCTAATAAGTAACTTATAAATCTATTTTTTGCAGAGAGGTGATAAAGGGAAAGCTATAGCAAATAGTGTCCTGTTCTAGCAGCGTTTGTTGTATTCGTGGGATACCAGCCAGGCATCTACACAAACTGGAAAAAATGCTATGAGCAGATATTCGATTTTAACGGATCCTGTTGCAGACATTACTACTCCAAAGAAGATGCCGTCCTAGCCTGGGAAATATCACGGCAGAACCCATACTTAGGAGAAGAAATTCGAGATCTCACCCATTACATACTCGAGCCAAAAGTAGCGAACTTTCCCAAATTGGAAATCCCACCCCCATTTTACTCCGAAATAAATGGAGCATGGCGGGCCCACCAAAGAGCAAATCTGGGAATTGGGACTCGACGCGCTTTCCGCAAGCACATAGGAAACCTAGCAAATCTTGTAATGAAACAAGAATCAGAACTCATGGCCTTGAAAAAGGTCTGCTCGAATTATATAAACACCCTTAATGAAGGAACCATTAGGGGAGCAACCCCTAGATAGACTGAAGCTCTAAAAAACATGGGTAAACTTTTAGAACAAAAGTTACCAAGCCCCGATACAACAAACAAATCGGAGAAAGCGCCGCAGTTCGAGAATACAACAACAGAAGGATCACAAGCATACAACAATACACAACAAGGCGAAGAGGAGAATGTCGAAGCCGAAGTGGAAGTCGACGTAACCGAAGAAGCCTTCAGCAGGGGAGTCTCAGTACAAGGACTTCTAAAACAACTATTCGAAGAAGGCAACCCAGCAGTTGGGTTACTAGGAGAAGGATCTGGAAAGTTCGAATACTATGTTCTATACGGAAAACTAAGAATGAAAAAATTAGTCCCAAGATCGTATCTAGGAATATTAGAGGCAACAATTACACCATCAGGATGGGACGGCGCTGACATTTCCACAAATGGATGGATAAACCTTGCATCCCCAGAAGCTTCAGTATCCGACAATTTTATTAAATTTTTGGAAAAAAAAAAAAAAAATAGGAGGTTCCCTCAAAATCCTAAACATTGGATCCCCCAAGGCTTCAGCAACAAAGAAGACAGACAGCAGGCTTCTACAATACAAGATTCGCGACAGTAAGATTCCAATACGGATCCTGACATCGACAGTACAGACAAGACGTCTAACAGAGGCTTCCACAGCAAGATTCTCTAGAGGCTTCTCGTGCAAGACGTCAACAGTGGAGATTCCTGACAGCAACAGTACAGATTCATGATAAGACGTCAACAGTGGAGATTCCTGACAACAACATTACAGACAAGACGTCAACAGTAAAGATCCCTGACAGAGACCAGACGTTAACAGTGAAGACTCGTGACGAGGCTTCCACAGCAAGATTCTCAAGAGGCTTCTCGTGCAAGGGAAGGACGTCTATAAAAGGAGGCCTCCGACGGATGAGGAGGACATCGGCAATTCGGCAAAAACATCAGCAAGCTTCTCCAACACCTTTTAAGTTCCTCAACGCCTTTTTCTTCATCACCATCCTCTCTCTCCCTCTCATCATTTCCTATCTATCTTGCCTGATTTATGCCTGCCGATCAGACCACCAACAACTTGTAGTTCTCTACCACCTATATGTATAATTAAGTGTGCCTGAGTGTATTTCCTTTTGTATTTTCTTCTTCTTCTGCATCAGCTGCACTGCAGCAGTAGAATCTTGTAGTTAACTGGTATCAGAGCCCGGGGGGACGTTCCTTTTGGGCGGTAGGGGTCTGCAGTCTGTACAAAGAGTCTCCGGCGTGATGGCTACTGTTCCGGTATGTACTGTTTGTTTCTGAAGTTATTCAAGCTATCTGTTTTTATTAGATAATTCTCTATGTTTAAATCATAAAAAATTCAGAAAATTAGAAAATGTTACTGTAGCAAAACCAAGGAAAATCACGGAAGGATTTATAGCACATATAGCACTTATACGGTATCAAATAGACTATAATTTTGATCTATACTTTCACAACCAGTATCATTACTGCCCTAGTTGCACTCTAAGTGTCCCTTATTAGAATTGAGTAATCTTAAAGCCCAGATTTCTAAAGTAAACCCTTTGTTGCCGCGGATAGGCATTTGTAGGGTGACCCTTAGGAGACGAATTTAGGCACCATAGGCTACTCAGAGCTAGTTTTCCACCGATATCTTAGATGGCTACCGGCATATTGTGCGATTGCGAGATATGTAGAACAAGTTGTAGTAAATATGACACCGTGTATAATGATATATATGGTATAATGAATATCCCCAGTTATTCCAAAAAAAAATTTGATGATGTAGTTCTCCGAATAGAAAGATTAAAAGAAAAGAAAAAAAATCCCGACCTATCTCTAGAGGCCAAAGAAGATCTGACCCAACAACTCACAGAAATTCATAAAAAATTTAAAAGTCTATTAGGTCATTATGGATATGATCCCAATCAAGAAAAGGCCGAACCCAGTATCATAGACAAAACTAAAAAAGACGGAAAGAAAGGTGATGATAATCCAGAAAAAATAAACAGTACAATTAAGGAAGGCAGCATTAATAATATTTTGCAAATTAAACTAGCAAAGAATAACTGCCAAAATGATGATGTAGAAAGAACAGCTGAAAAGATTACCTTAGAACCCTCCAATGGGAAAGAGACGAGTACAATAGAAAACAATGAAGTAGTTCGAAAGACAAAAGAAGTAGTAGGAAGGATAGAACATAATGGCAGACTAGAAACTAGTCCAAAATAACCAACTGACATAATACAAACTAAAGAAATATACTCCAGACAAGAATACAACCCAATACCCGAGATAATAAATTGCTGGATAGAGTTGTATAAAGATCAACATAGCTCTACTCAAGAAAGAAACCATCTGACCAAGCGAATACAGGACACATACCTCCACCATAAAAGCTTGCTACGCTATTTTAGGTTTGACCCCGGGATATACAACCTAATTAAAAATAAGAGCGGAATGACCCCAGATGATGAGTACAGGACAGAATCAAAAGATAATAACAGATCTAACAAAAGGACGATATGTGTTAAAGAAGGGTTTAGAGCACCAAGTAATAGTTTACAAATAAAGAAGAATATAAGGAATAATAAAATTATACCACGAAATAAAGACTATTTAAAACTACCTAACAAATACCTTAGAGTTAGGAAAAAGGTCATAATATTCACGAAGAACGATGAGAAAGAATTTACAAGTCACGTAACAAAAACCCTTCAAGGAAATATGCTTTTTCACCATAAACAAAAATTATACACAGAAAAGCATAATGAATACTTTTTTCATAGAAAATTAGGAAGACCAATAATAGGATCAAACATAAATAGTACAGAATTCTTAGGTCATAAAGTAGAACCTCCCATCAAAGAAAGAATAAAGACAAAAAGAACGACTATGTATGCAAACAAAAAATTCAATCGAAAAATTTCAAAGATAACTGATACGTATCGACTATACAGTATGGCGATTAATAAACTAATAAAAAGGAAATTATGTGAATGGACAAAGTTCATAGATCCTAGATACGGACCAAACTTGAGCATGTAATTTCAAAAAGATTATCTAGACTAATTCTTTGGTGTTTAAATTTGCAGATGAATTCCAGAGAGTTCATGAGATTTGGAGATATATATCTCAAGCAGTATGCCACTCAGAGTAAAGAGTCATTCAGAATCACTGAATTTCAGGTAGATTTAGTACAACAATGTCTATTAGATAATTTGTGGAATCTAAAATTAGACCAGCCAAAAGAGAAGGTTAAAGTAATCAAAGCATTAGCCTATTATTTTAAAGGTATTATTCAGACACCCCAATCACGGAGTTTTATATGCTACGTCATACTTAGAGGACATCAAATAGGGGTTTACAAAAATTGGAACACAGTTAGAAGGTTAGTCTCAAACTATGATAACCCAGTGTTTAAAGGGTTTTATAATGTTAAAGAAGTTGTAGAGTATGCAAAAAATAATATTTCAACCTACTGGTATTTCGACGAAAGCCTTAGAGAATTTATGCCTCAAGAAAATCAACAGAGTACAAGTGAGCCAGAACTATCAACAGAATGTAAAGATTGTCAAGTTATTATGAAGCACTTTAAAAATCTAAAAATACAAAAGGAAAGGTTGGTTGAAGATCTCTATCAACAAAAACAGTTAACTGAAAGCTTGCAGAAAAAAAAAGAAAGGGAAAAAAAAGGGGAGCGCCTCACAAACAAGAGTGAAACAGAATCAAGTACAATAGAAAGAAGACAGAGTCTCCAAAATATGAGAGATACAGAAGCCATGCAAGCCAGACTATTTTTTAAAACAAATGATGAATTATCTTTTCTTTCAGAAGAAATCAGACAGAAGATTCACCAGAAAGTTTAGGACAACTTCTATCAAAAAGCCAGAGATATGCAACAGATACTCAAAGAAATCCAAAAAAGAGAGAGAAGATGCAGAGGAGTAACTGTAGACCAGGTGATACATTATGCCAACACCAATAAATGCATCAATAACAATATCTGCAATATCATGCACCTCTCACAACCAAAATGCCAATGTGAGTTAGCTTATAGCATCTACAGACTGAAAATACAACTAGGACAAATAAAAATGGAAAAGCTCTATGGAACCGATTATAGTTGGAAAGACTTCCTAGATATGGGATTTATTTCACAAATAATCATTAGCCATCCAGGACAAACAGAGTTACTCTCAGATTCTTTAGCATTCCCAGTTTCAGAAGCTTTCATAGGAAAAAGACCACAGCTCAAGATAGAATTTGATTCCATAATAGCAGAATACATAAATGGAGTATGGTATCCTACAAAACACAGTGCATGGATTACACACAAATTAGCCCATCCCCTACATCCAGATAAAGAAGAAAGAGGAGTAATTTGTGACAGAGAGATCCCTAGACAAATCAGACACTGGAGAGCAAAAACCATAGCATATGAATTCAACTGGCAAAAATATAGCAGAAATAGATTCAGAGTAGCCACAGAAACTGAAATTTACAGAGTCTATATAGACAAGGAAATAAATTGTAAAGTCCCAAAATTTATCAGGTCAGCCCATGAGGAATTAATTCAATATTATAGATAAAAGAAAATGGTAGAAGACAGAATACTTCAGCAAGACATGGCAGATTGGGCAGAAGAATACACGCCATCGGATCTGCTAAGACAAATGGGAGATGAAGGCATACAAAATCTTGATAACATGGGCGACTTGTTAGATAAAAAAAAAAAAAGGAGGTTCCCTCAAAATCCTAAACATTGGATCCCCCAAGGCTTCAGCAACAAAGAAGACAGACAGCAGGCTTCTACAGCAAAAAATCCTGGCGCCAACAATACAAGATTCGTGACAGGACTCCCACAGTAAGATTCCAATACGGATCCTGACATCGACAGTACAGACAAGACGTCTAACAGAGGCTTCCACAGCAAGATTCTCCAGAGGCTTCTCGTGCAAGACGTCAACAGTGGAGATTCCTGACAGCAACAGTACATATTCCTGACAAGACATCAACAGTGGAGATTCCTGACAGCAACAGTACAGATTCCTGACAAGACGTCAACAGTCTAGATTCCTGACAACAACAGTACAGACAAGACGTCAACAGTAAAGATCCCTGACAGAGACAAGACGTCAACAATTGAGCCGTTTTTTGTTGTTTCCTCTTCACTACCCTCTGGATTATCATAATTATCTTCCATTCCGTCCTCTCTAGCTCTGTCTATGATACTGGGTCCAGCTTTTTCTCTGTTGGGATTATATCCATAATGACTTAATAGACGCTTAAATTTTTTATGGATTTCTTTGAGTTGCTGGGTCAGATCCTCTTTGGTTTCTGGAGTTAGGTCGGGACTTCTATTATTTTCTTTTAATCTTTCTATTCGGAGAACTACCTCATCAAATTTTTTTTTGGAATAACTGGGGATGTTCATTATACCATATATATCATTATACATGGTGTCATATTTACTACAACTTGTTCTACATATCTCGTGTAGGGGTCTGCATCAGCTTTTGAATTGTATCAGAGCCCGGGGGGACGTTCCTTTTGGGCGGTAGGGGTCTGCAGTCTGTACAAAGAGTCTCCGGCGTGATGGCTACTGTTCCGGTATGTACCGTTTGTTTCTGAAGTTACTCAAGTTATCTGTTTTTGAATTGATTATAATACCATCTCTCAACTTGTGTGATATTATCCTAGTTTTAGTCTAAGTATCCCCTGTTAGATTTGAGTAATCTTAAAGCCCAGATTCCTAAAGTAATCCCTTTGTTGCCACGAGTAGGCGTTTATAGGGTGACCCTCAGGAGACGGTTTTAGGCACCATAGGCTACTCAGAGCTAGCTACCAAGCGATATCCTAGATGGCTAGTGATATACCATGCATATATGAGAACTGTAGAAGGGATTACAGTCACTTAGAACATTTCTCGGTAGCAACAGATAAAAATCTAACAAATATTACAAGTTTTCTCAACACCCTATTTGATTATGAAGTCTGTAGGTTTGGTAGGATAGAGAAAAAAATAGATAAGGTAATAGAACAAAATGAAATATATATTTCTAAGTTCTGTAAAACTGCCCGAGATAATCCCTCAGAACAATTTGACAAAGAAATAACAAAATTCGACAAAGAAGTAAGAGAAATATTAGGAAGATTAGATCGAATTGATGGTCTAGGAACAAGCTTAAGACAAAAGAAACAAAAAATAAACATGATGCAAGTAAATAGGAAATACTCCAGAAAAGAGCATGACTCGATTGTGGAGCTAATTAACTGTTGGAAAGAGCTATATCAGGATCCATGTAATACTGCTCAGGAAAGAGACCATTTAGTAAATAGAATGCAGGAAACCTACCAACAAAATAAGGAGCTGTTACACCATTTTAATTTTGATCCCGAAGTATATAACATAGAAAGTGAAGAAGAGCCAGAAAGCACCACAGATTCAGATAACGAGAACTATGGGATGACTATACATGATGAATATGGGTCTGAACACGAAATAAGATTTGATTCTGATAGTGAAATAATACATGTGGGGGAAGATAGCAAAACGGCAATAGATTTAAACAAACCACAAGTAGGAGGGAGTTTGAGAATCGACGATCTAATAAAGAGGAGCGTATCCCAGGGGGGAACCTATCTAGATCTATTCAATATACATTTCAAAGATAAACAAAAGGTTATAGATGATTGGGCGCAATCTCTAGCCGTCGTAATCACAAATCATGAAGGATCATGGGACAACGAAAGATTTGTCGATTACATTACAGGAACTTTACAAGGAGATGTCTTGCAGTGGATGAAACAATGGATAAACTCAAAAGAAGGAAAAAGTAAACGAAATGAGTGGGGAGAAAGCGATAAGTTTGCAAGTTTTGAAAAAATTCTCAATGATTTCATAAAAATCATTAAAGAAAATCTATGCGGGTATATAGATGAGAAGTCTCAAGAAGAAGAAGTTTTATATGCACTATCTAAAATCGAATTATGCGAGATATGTGAATTCGAAGAATACTGTAAAATATTTTCAAAATACTTCTACAAATTAGATCACGATAAGGCACAGAATTGGCTTGATCTTTTCTTCCACAAACTTCCTAGTCCATGGGATACCAAAACAAGAAACGGATACCCAGACTATTTAAAACGAATTGAGAAAAAGGATAATTTAGGACACAGAATACACTATGCACTTATGATTATACAAGACGACTGTCTTAATATAAAATCCTACAAAAAATGAAAAACACAATAAGTAACTCCTCTAAAGGAAGAAAGTGCTGCGAAAAAATAATTGGCGAAAAATGGAAAATAGGGAGTGAGAAAACGACAAAAACAACATTTAGAAAAAGGTTTCGATGGAAACCATGGACAAGGAGTAGAGGGTTTGACAGAAATAATAAATATGTTAGAAAGAAAGATGAGTCGTCCCACACACAGAGAACCCCCAGCACAAAAGGACAAAAAGAATTGCAGGTGCTTTGTATGTGATGAAGAAGGACATTTTGCTAGGGATTGTCCTAGGAGAGGAAAGAACGCTCAAAAAATGATAAAATATATGGAAGAACAGGAACTTGAAATCTGTTTCGGTGAAGAAATCGTGCCAACAGATGTAATACTTTATGAACTAGAGGTCGAAAATGATTCAGACGACGAACTAATTTTCATGATAAATGAAGATTTTGGTCCAATAACACCCCCAGTATCAGATCTAGACAATATAACATTAGGGGATGTAGTTGGAAAAGAAACAGTTTTTAGTCCAGAAGATATCGACAGAATGAAAAAACATCAACTAATAAAGAAAATAGAAATTTACAAAATTTCACGGTTCAATTTCTTCTCTAGAAGGATAATTGAAAATTTTAACGGAAACATAACAGCAAATCTATCAGCCGGAGGAAGAGTAGATATTCCCATCTTTAGTCGTGAAAAGGTACGAAGATGGAAAAAGAAGTACCCAGAAATTCGCTATATCCACGTTGGCCTGATTCAAATTAAAATTAATGCGCTATTTAGAGCTGGCATAGATATACCAATAATAACACTCGTAATGGACAATCGATTCACCAATTGCCATCAGGCTCTAATAGGAGGATTTCAATCCAATTTAGTTAACCAAACCGTATGGTTCAATATTCGACCCAACTATTTCATCTCTATATCTGACCCAAACATAATAGATACAGTACGACTGAAAATCAAGACCCAAGGAATGAACATAAAAACCAACTCACACGATCTGGCCATAGAATATACAACGATTCATGAATTAACCCAAACCACAGAGGCAAGGACAGTTTCAAACCAACGAGAAATAATCGAAATATTCGAACCAAAACCTTTCAAGGAAGAAATCAAGCCCCGACTAATGAATATAAAAGATCTCACGGTACCTAGACAATGGTTCCTTGAAGATTTAATCCAGACCGAAGAACCAAAACACTTTGGAGGGATAGAAATACAAAGCTCCGGAAATAGCCTATATATTAAAAATAATTCAAAACAACCTTTACTTACAAGAAGCAATAATGAAAGACAAGCCAGAGAGGTGGCTAGGAGATCAATTACCAAGGAAGGAATGAGAGAACCAGTACTATTAGGAGGAAATCAAAAATTAAGCCCGAAAGAAATAACCCAAAAACTCAGTATACCTCTCATGCCAGGTTCGACATCTCGGCAAGAGACTATCGAAGGAGCTGTCGAGTTCAGTTATTAAGAAGTAATTTTTCGTAAATAAATAATTATGTATTGTCTTACAGGAAAAATCGAAGAAAGGAAAAGAAGTGATTATGTCAGAAAAGACAAAAAGAAGACATACTCTTGAGGAAGCTAGACAAGCATTCCCTGAAGATATTTTCCTGAGTATCAAAACAATGACGCTCGATCACAAAGAAAATATAAGAGGAATTTTATCAAGGAATAGAACAGATATTGTCCTAGCCCGGAATAACTATTCGAAGCTTTTCAAATTCATGAAAGAAGGAATGTGGGACATCCAATGAGTCGAATGGGGGCTGGTAAGCCAACTATGCTACAGACTACGAGGAGAACATGAATGGTGCAAATTACCAGCAATACTAAGGTTCTTCAGCCACAAACTAGCCACCAGCATTAATTATCACCATTTGTTCACCTTCCAAATATTTAGCATGGTTGGGTGGAGGGAAGAGACAAAATTTTTCCAGCCATATCAAATATGGATATTCTGCTACCCTGAGCAATGGCAGAAATTTGACCCAAAATACAACATTGAAGGAGTCAATTACAATTATTTATGGTACAGTAGTTTTATTGAGCTAGTTGACAGAGCGAGAAAGCTCATCAGAAATATCAGCAACTACTCAGTTATGACAGATGGAAGAAGAATAATCGCCACGAAAGACTATAATGCAAAATTTAGTTTTCCAAAGGGGCAAAAGTACGAGGCGATAAAGTTGTTACAAGATATAGCTTTCAACCAGAAAAATTTAGATATCCCAACAGAGTTCAGGTGGATATGCAATAATAATATATGGAAAAAAAAAATATTGGATCCCCCAAGGCTCCACAAAGAAGACAACAGCATAAACGGCAGACAGGCATTAAAAATTCCTGACAACAAACACGACGACAACAGTAAAGATCTTGACAGAGACAAGACGTCAACAGTGAAGACTCGTGACTTCCACAGCAAGATTCTCCAGAGGCTTCTCGTGCAAGACATCAACAGTAGAGATTCCTGACAGCAACAATACATATTCTTGACAAGACGTCAACAGTGGAGATTCCTGACAGCAACAGTGAAGATTCCTGACAACAACAGTAAAGACAAGACGTCAACAGTGAAGATCCCTGACAGAGACAAGACATCAATAGTGAAGACTTGTGACGAGGCTTCCACAACAAGATTCTCAAGAGGCTTCTTGTGCAAGGATAGGACGTCTATAAAGGAGGCCTCCGACGGATGAGGAGGACATCGGCAATTCGGCAAAAACATCAGCAAGTTTCTCCAACACCTTTTAAGTTCCTCAACGCCTTCTTCTTCATCACCATCCTCTCTCTCCCTCTCATCATCTCCTATCTGTCTTGCCTGATTTATGCCTGCCGATCAGACCACCAACAACTTGTAGTTCTCCACCACCTATATGTATAATTAAGTGTGCCTGAGTGTATTTTCCTTTGTATTTTCTTCTTCTTCTGCATCAGCTGCACTGCAGCAGTACTACCTTGTAGTTAACTGGTATCAGGAATCTGTACTGTTGCTGTCAGGAATCTCCACTGTTGACGTCTTGCACGAGAAGCCTCTGGAGAATCTTGCTTTGGAAGCCTCTGTTAGACGTCTTGTCTGTACTGTCGATGTCAGGATCCGTATTGGAATCTTACTGTGGTAGTCCTGTCGCGAATCTTGTATTGTTGGCGCTAGGATTTTTTTGCTGTAGAAGCCTGCTGTCTGTCTTCTTTGTTGCTGAAGCCTTGGGGGATCCAATGTTTAGGATTTTGAGGGAACCTCCTTTTTTTTTTTTTTTTTTTTATCTAACTAGTCGCCCATGTTGTCAAGATTTTGTATGCCTTCATCTCCCATTTGTCTTAGCAGATCCGATGGCGTGTATTCTTCTGCCCAATCTGCCATGTCTTGCTGAAGTATTCTGTCTTCTACCATTTTATTTTGTCTATAATATTGAATTAATTCCTCATGGGCTGACCTGATAAATTTTGGGACTTTACAATTTATTTCCTTGTCTATATAGACTCTGTAAATTTCAGTTTCTGTGGCTACTCTGAATCTATTTCCGCTATATTTTTGCCAGTTGAATTCATATGCTATGGTTTTTGCTCTCCAGTGTCTGATTTGTCTAGGGATCTCTCTGTCACAAATTACTCCTCTTTCTTCTTTATCTAGATGTAGGGGATGGGCTAATTTGTGTGTAATCCATGCACTGTGTTTTGTAGGATACCATACTCCATTTATGTATTCTGCTATTATGGAATCGAATTCTATCTTGAGCTGTGGTCTTTTTCCTATGAAAGCTTCTGAAACTGGGAATGCTAAAGAATCTGGGAGTAACTCTGTTTGTCCTGGATGGCTAATGATTATTTGTGAAACAAATCCCATATCTAGGAAGTCTTTCCAACTATAATCTGTTCCATGGAGCTTTTCCGTTTTTATTTGTCCTAGTTGTATTTTCAGTCTGTAGATGCTATAAGCTAACTCACATTAGCATTTTGGTTGTGAGAGGTCCATGATATTGCAGATATTGTTATTGATGCATTTATTGGTGTTGGTATAATGTATCACCTGGTCTACAGTTACTCCTCTGCATCTTCTCTCTCCTTTTTGGATTTCTTTGAGTATCTGATGCATATCTCTGGCTTTTTGATAGAAGTTGTCCTGAACTTTCTGGTGAATCTTCTGTCTGATTTCTTCCGGAAGAAAAGATAATTCATCATTTGTTTTAAAAAATAGTCTGGCTTGCATGGCTTCTGTATCTCTCATATTTTGGAGACTCTGTCTTCCTTCTATTGTACTTGATTCTGTTTCACTCTTGTTTGTGAGGCGCTCCCCTTTTTTTTCCTTTTCTTTTTCTTTCTGCAAGCTTTCAGTTAACTGTTTTTGTTGATAGAGATCTTCAACCAACCTTTTCTTTTGTATTTTTAGATTTTTAAAGTGCTTCATAATAACTTGACAATCTTTACATTCTGTTGATAGTTCTGGCTCACTTGTACTCTGTTGATTTTCTTGAGGCATAAATTCTCTAAGGCTTTCGTCGAAATACCAGTAGGTTGAAATATTATTTTTTGCATACTCTACAGCTTCTTTAACATTATAAAACCCTTTAAACACTGGGTTATCATATTTGAGACTAACCTTCTAACTGTGTTCCAATTTTTGTAAACCCCTATTTGATGTCCTCTAAGTATGACGTAGCATATAAAACTCCGTGATTGGGGTGTCTGAATAATATCTTTAAAATAATAGGCTAGTGCTTTGATTACTTTAACCTTCTCTTTTGGCTGGTCTAATTTTAGATTCCACAAATTATCTAATAGACATTGTTGTACTAAATCTACCTGAAATTCAGTGATTCTGAATGACTCTTTACTCTGAGTGGCATACTGCTTGAGATATATATCTCCAAATCTCATGAACTCTCTGGAATTCATCTGCAAATTTAAACACCAAAGAATTAGTCTAGATAATCTTTTTGAAATTACATGCTCAAGTTTTGGTCCGTATCTAGGATCTATGAACTTTGTCCATTCACATAATTTCCTTTTTATTAGTTTATTAATCGCCATACTGTATAGTCGATACGTATCGGTTATCTTTGAAATTTTTCGATTGAATTTTTTGTTTGCATACATAGTCGTTCTTTTTTGTCTTTATTCTTTCTTTGACGGGAGGTTCTACTTTATGACCTAAGAATTTTGTACTATTTATGTTTGATCCTATTATTGGTCTTCCTAATTTTCTATGAAAAAAGTATTCATTATGCTTTTCTGTGTATAATTTTTGTTTATGGTGAAAAAGCAAGTTTCCTTGAAGGGTTTTTGTTACGTTACTTGTAAATTCTTTCTCATCGTTCTTCGTGAATATTATGACATTTTTCCTAACTCTAAGGTATTTGTTAGGTAGTTTTAAATAGTCTTTATTTCGTGGTATAATTTTATTATTCCTTATATTCTTCTTTATTTGTAAACTGATACCAGTTAACTACAAGATTCTACTGCTGCAGTGAAGTAGAATCCAAGTTGTGGAAGCCTGATCGGCAGGCATAAATCACTCAGGCACACTTAATTATACATATAGGTAGTGGAGAACTACAAGTTGTTGGTGGTCTGATCGGCAGGCATAAATCAGGCAAGAGAGATAGGAGATGATGAGAGGGAGAGAGAGGATGGTGATGAAGAAGAAGGCGTTGAGGAACTTAAAAGGTGTTGGAGAAGTTTGCTGATGTTTTTGCCGAATTGCCGATGTCCTCCTCATCCGTCGGAGGCCTCCTTTATAGACGTCCTATCCTTGCACGAGAAGCCTCTGGAGAATCTTGTTGTGGAAGCCTCGTCATAAGTCTTCACTGTTGATGTCTTGTCTCTGTCAGGGATCTTCACTGTTGACGTCTTGTCTTTACTGTTGTTGTCAGGAATCTTCACTGTTGCTGTCAGGAATCTCCACTGTTGACGTCTTGTCAGGAATATATACTGTTGCTGTCAGGAATCTCTACTGTTGATGTCTTGCACGAGAAGCCTCTAGAGAATCTTGCTGTGAAAGTCACGAGTCTTCACTGTTGACGTCTTGTCTCTGTCGAGGATCTTTACTGTTGTCGTCTTGTTTGTTGTCAGGAATTTTTAATGCCTGTCTGCCGTTTATGCTGCTGTCTTCTTTGTGGAGCCTTGGGGGATCCAATGTTTTTTTTTTTTTTTTTTCATATATTATTATTGCATATCCACCTGAACTCTGTTGGGATATCTAAATTTTTCTGGTTGAAAGCTATATCTTGTAACAACTTTATCGCCTCGTACTTTTGCCCCTTTGGAAAACTAAATTTTGCATTATAGTCTTTCGTGGCGATTATTCTTCTTCCATCTGTCATAACTAAGTAGTTGCTGATATTTCTGATGAGCTTTCTCGCTCTGTCAACTAGCTCAATAAAACTACTGTACCATAAATAATTGTAATTGACTCCTTCAATGTTGTATTTTGGGTCAAATTTCTGCCATTGCTCAGGGTAGCCGAATATCCATATTTGATATGGCTGGAAAAATTTTGTCTCTTCCCTCCACCCAACCATGCTAAATATTTGGAAGGTGAATAAATGGTGATAATTAATGCTGGTGGCTAGTTTGTGGCTGAAGAACCTTAGTATTGCTGGTAATTTGCACCATTCATGTTCTCCTCGTAGTCTGTAGCATAGTTGGCTTACCAGCCCCCATTCGACTCCTTGGATGTCCCACATTCCTTCTTTCATGAATTTGAAAAGCTTCGGATAGTTATTCCGGGCTAGGACAATATCTGTTCTATTCCTTGATAAAATTCCTCTTATATTTTCTTTGTGATCGAGCGTCATTGTTTTGATACTCAAGAAAATATCTTCAGGGAATGCTTGTCTAGCTTCCTCAAGAGTATGTCTTCTTTTTATCTTTTCTGACATAATCACTTCTTTTCCTTTCTTCGATTTTTCCTGTAAGACAGTACATAATTATTTATTTACGAAAAATTACTTCTTAATAACTGAACTCGACAGCTCCTTCGATAGTCTCTTGCCGAGATGTCGAACCTGGCATGAGAGGTATACTGAGTTTTGGGTTATTTCTTTCGGGCTTAATTTTTGATTTCCTCCTAATAGTACTGGTTCTCTCATTCCTTCCCTGATAATTGATCTCCTAGCCACCTCTCTGGCTTGTCTTTCACTATTGCTTCTTGTAAGTAAAGGTTGTTTTGAATTATTTTTAATATATAGGCTATTTCCGGAGCTTTGTATTTCTATCCCTCCAAAGTGTTTTGGTTCTTCGGTCTGGATTAAATCTTCAAGGAACCATTGTCTAGGTACCGTGAGATCTTTTATATTCATTAGTCGGGGCTTGATTTCTTCCTCGAAAGGTTTTGGTTCGAATATTTCGATTATTTCTCGTTGGTTTGAAACTGTCCTTGCCTCTGTGGTTTGGGTTAATTCATGAATCGTTGTATATTCTATGGCCAGATCGTGTGAGTTGGTTTTCATGTTCATTCGTTGGGTCTTGATTTTCAGTCGTACTGTATCTATTATGTTTGGGTCAGATATAAAGATGAAATAGTTGGGTCGAATATTGAACCATACGGTTTGGTTAACTAAATTGGATTGAAATCCTCCTATTAGAGCCTGATGGCAATTGGTGAATCGATTGTCCATTACGAGTGTTATTATTGGTATATCTATGCCAGCTCTAAATAGCGCATTAATTTTAATTTGAATCAGGCCAACGTGGATATAGCGAATTTCTGGGTACTTCTTTTTCCATCTTCGTACCTTTTCACGACTAAAGATGGGAATATCTACTCTTCCTCCGGCTGATAGATTTGCTGTTGTGTTTCCGTTAAAGTTTTCAATTATCCTTCTAGAGAAGAAATTGAACCGTGAAATTTTGTAAATTTCTGTTTTTTTTATTAGTTGATGTTTTTTCATTCTGTCGATATCTTCTGGACTAAAAACTGTTTCTTTTCCAACTACATCCCCTAATGTTATATTGTCTAATTCTGATACTGGGGATGTTATTGGACCTAAATCTTCATTTATCATGAAAATTAGTTCGTCGTCTGAATCATTTTCGACCTCTAGTTCATAAAGTATTACATCTGTTGGCACGATTTCTTCACCCAAACAGAATTCAAGTTCCTGTTCTTCCATATATTTTATCATTTTTTGAGCGTTCTTTCCTCTCCTAGGACAATCCCTAGCAAAATGTCCTTCTTCATCACATACAAAGCACCTGCAATTCTTTTTGTCCTTTTGTGCTGGGGGTTATCTATGTGTGGACGACTCATCTTTCTTTCTAACATATTTATTATTTCTGTCAAACCCTCTACTCCTTGTCCATGGTTTCCATCGAAACCTTTTTCTAAATGTTGTTTTTGTCGTTTTCTCACTCCCTATTTTCCATTTTTCGCCAATTATTTTTTCGCAGCACTTTCTTCCTTTAGAGGAGTTACTTGTTGTGTTTTTCATTTTTTTGTAGGATTTTATATTAAGACAGTCGTCTTGTATAATCTTAAGTGCATAGTATATTCTGTGTCCTAAATTATCCTTTTTCTCAATTCGTTTTAAATAGTCTGGGTATCCGTTTCTTGCTTTGGTATCCCATGGACTAGGAAGTTTGTGGAAGAAAGGATCAAGCCAATTCTGTGCCTTATCGTGATCTAATTTGTAGAAGTATTTTGAAAATATTTTACAGTATTCTTCGAATTCACATATCTCGCATAATTCGATTTTAGATAGTGCATATAAAACTTCTTCTTCTTGAGACTTCTCATCTATATACCCGCATAGATTTTCTTTAATGATTTTTATGAAATCATTGAGAATTTTTTCAAAACTTGCAAACTTATCGCTTTCTCCCCACTCATTTCGTTTACTTTTTCCTTCTTCTGAGTTTATCCATTGTTTCATCCACTGCAAGACATCTCCTTGTAAAGTTCCTGTAATGTAATCGACAAATCTTTCGTTGTCCCATGATCCTTCATGATTTGTGATTACGACGGCTAGAGATTGCGCCCAATCATCTATAACCTTTTGTTTATCCTTGAAATGTATATTGGATAGATCTAGATAGGTTCCCCTCTGGGATACGCTCCTCTTTATTAGATCGTCGATTCTCAAACTCCCTCCTACTTGTGGTTTGTTTAAATCTATTGCCGTTTTGCTATCTTCCCCCACATGTATTATTTCACTATCAGAATCAAATCCTATTTCGTGTTCAGACCCATATTCATCGTGTATAGTCATCCCATAGTTCTCGTTATCTGAATCTGTGGTGCTTTCTGGCTCTTCTTCACTTTCTATGTTATATACTTCGGATCAAAATTAAAATGGTGTAACAGCTCCTTATTTTGTTGGTAGGTTTCCTGCATTCTATTTACTAAATGGTCTCTTTCCTGAGCAGTATTACATGGATCCTGATATAGCTCTTTCCAACAGTTAATTAGCTCTACAATCGAGTCATGCTCTTTTCTGGAGTATTTCCTATTTACTTGCATCATGTTTATTTCTTGTTTCTTTTGTCTTAAGCTTGTTCCTAGACCATCAATTCGATCTAATCTTCCTAATATTTCTCTTACTTCTTTGTCGAATTTTGTTATTTCTTTGTCAAATTGTTCTGAGGGATTATCTCTGGCAGTTTTACAGAACTTAGAAATATATATTTCATTTTGTTCTATTACCTTATCTATTTTTTTCTCTATCCTACCAAACCTACAGACTTCATAATCAAATAGGGTGTTGAGAAAACTTGTAATATTTGTTAGATTTTTATCTGTTGCTACCGAGAAATGTTCTAAGTGACTGTAATCCCTTCTACAGTTCTCATATATGCATGGTATATCACTAGCCATCTAGGATATCGCTTGGTAGCTAGCTCTGAGTAGCCTATGGTGCCTAAAACCGTCTCCTGAGGGTCACCCTATAAACGCCTACTCGTGGCAACAAAGGGATTACTTTAGGAATCTGGGCTTTAAGGTTACTCAAATCTAACAGGAGATACTTAGACTGAAACTAGGATAATATCACACAAGTTGAGAGATGGTATTATAATCAATTCAAAAACAGATAACTTGAGTAACTTCAGAAACAAACGGTACATACCGGAATAGTAGCCATCACGTCGGAGACTCTTTGTACAGACTGCAGACCCCTACCGCCGAAAAGGAACGTCCCCCCGGGCTCTGATACCATTCATATGTGGAAAGCATAAGAGTTTTGGTATAATAAATTTTTTCTCATTAAGCCAAATTTCAACGTTCTTGGCTTTGCTTTGGATAGTTGTTTTATGTGCGCTGATCCCTGTTATTTTAATTGGATATTTCATTGGTTCCCATTTTTCTAGTGGTATGGCATTTTCTCGGCAAGAGGAGACTGTGGCCCCTGTATCTAGTAGTACATGTAACGAGTATTGTTTATAACCCTTGAACCTAAATGTTCCTTTAACATAATTAAACCTTCTTCCTTGTTTTGGTGCGAAGATTATCTCGTCAAATCTTATCATGTATTCTTCCTCTTTAAGCGGTTCTTCGGAATTTAGGATGATCTCCTCAACTGTTCTTCCTACATCATTATTTTGGCTATTATTTTCTTTATCTTTAATTGAGCCGTTTTTTGTTGTTTCCTCTTCACTACCCTCTGGATTATCATAATTATCTTCCATTCCGTCCTCTCTAGCTCTGTCTATGATACTGGGTCCAGCTTTTTCTCTGTTGGGATTATATCCATAATGACTTAATAGACGCTTAAATTTTTTATGGATTTCTTTGAGTTGTTGGGTCAGATCCTCTTTGGTTTCTGGAGTTAGGTCGGGACTTCTATTATTTTCTTTTAATCTTTCTATTCGGAGAACTACCTCATCAAATTTTTTTTTGGAATAACTGGGGATGTTCACTATACCATATATATCATTATACACGGTGTCATATTTACTACAACTTGTTCTACATATCTCGTGTAGGGGTCTGCATCAGCTTTTGAATTGTATCAGAGCCCGGGGGGACGTTCCTTTTGGGCGGTAGGGGTCTGCAATCTGTACAAAGAGTCTTTGGCGTGATGGCTACTGTTCCGGTATGTACCGTTTGTTTCTGAAGTTACTCAAGTTATCTGTTTTTGAATTGATTATAATACCATCTCTCAACTTGTGTGATATTATCCTAGTTTCAGTCTAAGTATCCCCTGTTAGATTTGAGTAACCTTAAAGCCCAGATTCCTAAAGTAATCCCTTTGTTGCCACGAGTAGGCGTTTATAGGGTGACCCTCAGGAGACGGTTTTAGGCACCATAGGCTACTCAGAGCTAGCTACCAAGCGATATCCTAGATGGCTAGTGATATACCATGCATATATGAGAACTGTAGAAGGGATTACAGTCACTTAGAACATTTCTCGGTAGCAACAGATAAAAATCTAACAAATATTACAAGTTTTCTCAACACCCTATTTGATTATGAAGTCTGTAGGTTTGGTAGGATAGAGAAAAAAATAGATAAGGTAATAGAACAAAATGAAATATATATTTCTAAGTTCTGTAAAACTGCCCGAGATAATCCCTCAAAACAATTTGACAAAGAAATAACAAAATTCGACAAAGAAGTAAGAGAAATATTAGGAAGATTAGATCGAATTGATGGTCTAGGAACAAGCTTAAGACAAAAGAAACAAGAAATAAACATGATGCAAGTAAATAGGAAATACTCCAGAAAAGAGCATGACTCGATTGTGGAGCTAATTAACTGTTGGAAAGAGCTATATCAGGATCCATGTATTACTGCTCAGGAAAGAGACCATTTAGTAAATAGAATGCAGGAAACCTACCAACAAAATAAGGAGTTGTTACACCATTTTAATTTTGATCCCGAAGTATATAACATAGAAAGTGAAGAAGAGCCAGAAAGCACCACAGATTCAGATAACGAGGACTGTGGGATGACTATACACGATGAATATGGGTCTGAACACGAAATAGGATTTGATTCTGATAGTGAAATAATACATGTGGGGGAAGATAGCAAAACGGCAATAGATTTAAACAAACCACAAGTAGGAGGGAGTTTGAGAATCGACGATCTAATAAAGAGGAGCGTATCCCAGAGGGGAACCTATCTAGATCTATCCAATATACATTTCAAGGATAAACAAAAGGTTATAGATGATTGGGCGCAATCTCTAGCCGTCGTAATCACAAATCATGAAGGATCATGGGACAACGAAAGATTTGTCGATTACATTACAGGAACTTTACAAAGAGATGTCTTGCAGTGGATGAAACAATGGATAAACTCAGAAGAAGGAAAAAGTAAACGAAATGAGTGGGGAGAAAGCGATAAGTTTGCAAGTTTTGAAAAAATTCTCAATGATTTCATAAAAATCATTAAAGAAAATCTATGCGGGTATATAGATGAGAAGTCTCAAGAAGAAGAAGTTTTATATGCACTATCTAAAATCGAATTATGCGAGATATGTGAATTCGAAGAATACTGTAAAATATTTTCAAAATACTTCTACAAATTAGATCACGATAAGGCACAGAATTGGCTTGATCCTTTCTTCCACAAACTTCCTAATCCATGGGATACCAAAACAAGAAACGGATACCCAAACTATTTAAAACGAATTGAGAAAAAGGATAATTTAGGACATAGAATACACTATGCACTTAAGATTATACAAGACGACTGTCTTAATATAAAATCTTACAAAAAAATGAAAAACACAATAAGTAACTCCTCTAAAGGAAGAAAGTGCTGCGAAAAAATAATTGGCGAAAAATGGAAAATAGGGAGTGAGAAAACGACAAAAACAACATTTAGAAAAAGGTTTCGATGGAAACCATGGACAAGGAGTAGAGGGTTTGACAGAAATAATAAATATGTTAGAAAGAAAGATGAGTCGTCCACACATACAGAACCCCAAGCACAGAAGGACAAAAAGAATTGCAGGTGCTTTGTATGTGATGAAGAAGGACATTTTGCTAGGGATTGTCCTAGAAGAGGAAAGAACGCTCAAAAAATGATAAAATATATGGAAGAACAGGAACTTGAAATCTGTTTGGGTGAAGAAATCGTGCCAACAGATGTAATACTTTATGAACTAGAGGTCGAAAATGATTCAGACGACGAACTAATTTTCATGATAAATGAAGATTTAGGTCCAATAACACCCACAGTATCAGAATTAGACAATATAACATTAGGGGATGTAGTTGGAAAAGAAACAGTTTTTAGTCCAGAAGATATCGACAGAATGAAAAAACATCAACTAATAAAAAAAACAGAAATTTACAAAATTTCACGGTTCAATTTCTTCTCTAGAAGGATAATTGAAAACTTTAACGGAAACACAACAGCAAATCTATCAGCCGGAGGAAGAGTAGATATTCCCATCTTTAGTCGTGAAAAGGTACGAAGATGGAAAAAGAAGTACCCAGAAATTCGCTATATCCACGTTGGCCTGATTCAAATTAAAATTAATGCGCTATTTAGAGCTGGCATAGATATACCAATAATAACACTCGTAATGGACAATCGATTCACCAATTGCCATCAGGCTCTAATAAGAGGATTTCAATCCAATTTAGTTAACCAAACCGTATGGTTCAATATTCGACCCAACTATTTCATCTCTATATCTGACCCAAACATAATAGATACAGTGCGACTGAAAATCAAGACCCAAGGAATGAACATGAAAACCAACTCACACGATCTGGCCATAGAATATACAACGATTCATGAATTAACCAAAACCACAAAGGCAAGGACAGTTTCAAACCAACGAGAAATAATCGAAATATTCGAACCAAAACCTTTCGAGGAAGAAATCAATCCCCGACTAATGAATATAAAAGATCTCACGGTACCTAGACAATGGTTCCTTGAAGATTTAATCTAGACCGAAGAACCAAAACACTTTGGAGGGATAGAAATATAAAGCTCTGAAAATAGCCTATATATTAAAATTAATTCAAAACAACCTTTACTTACAAGAAGCAATAGTGAAAGACAAACCAGAGAGGTGGCTAGGAGATCAATTACCAGGGAAGGAATGAGAGAACCAGTACTATTAGGAGGAAATCAAAAATTAAGCCCGAAAGAAATTACCCAAAAACTCAGTATACCTCTCATGCCAGGTTCGACATCTCGGCAAGAGACTATCCAAGGAGCTGTCGAGTTCAGTTATTAAGAAGTAATTTTTCGTAAATAAATAATTATGTACTGTCTTATAGGAAAAATCGAAGAAAGGAAAAGTAGTGATTCTGTCAGAAAAGACAAAAAGAAGACATACTCTTGAGGAAGCTAGACAAGCATTCCCTGAAGATATTTTCCTGAGTATCAAAACAATGACGCTCGATCACAAAGAAAATATAAGAGGAATTTTATCAAGGAATAGAACAGATATTGTCCTAACCCGGAATAACTATCTGAAGCTTTTCAAATTCATGAAAGAAGGAATGTGGGACATCCAAGGAGTCGAATGGGGGCTGGTAAGCCAACTATGCTACAGACTGCCAGGAGAACATGAATGGTGCAAATTACCAGCAATACTAAGGTTCTTCAGCCACAAACTAGCCACCAGCATTAATTATCACCATTTGTTCACCTTCCAAATATTTAGCATGGTTGGGTGGAGGGAAGAGACAAAATTTTTCCAGCCATATCAAATATGGATATTCGGCTACCCTGAGCAATGGCAGAAATTTGACCCAAAATACAACATTGAAGGAGTCAATTACAATTATTTATGGTACACTAGTTTTATTGAGCTAGTTGACAGAGCGAGAAAGCTCATCAGAAATATCAGCAACTACTCAGTTATGACAGATGGAAGAAGAATGATCGCCACGAAAGACTATAATGCAAAATTTAGTTTTCCAAAGGGGCAAAAGTACGAGGCGATAAAGTTGTTACAAGATATAGTTTTCAACCAGAAAAATTTAGATATCCCAACAGAGTTCATGTGGATATGCAATAATAATATATGAAAAAAAAAAAAAAAAAAACATTGGATCCCCCAAGGCTCCACAAAGAAGACAGCATCATAAACGGCAGACAGGCATTAAAAATTCCTGACAACAAACAAGACGACAACAGTAAAGATCCTTGACAGAGACAAGACGTCAACAGTGAAGACTCGTGACTTCCACAGCAAGATTCTCCAGAGGCTTCTCGTGCAAGACATCAACAATAGAGATTCCTGACAGCAACAGTACATATTCCTGACAAGACGTCAACAGTGGAGATTCCTGACAGTAACAGTGAAGATTCCTGACAATAACAGTAAAGACAAGACGTCAACAGTGAAGACCCTGACAGAGACAAGACATCAACAGTGAAGACTTGTGACGAGACTTCCACAACAAGATTCTCAAGAGGCTTCTCGTGCAAGGATAGGACGTCTATAAAGGAGGCCTCCGACGGATTAGGAGGACATCGGCAATTCGGCAAAAACATCAGCAAGCTTCTCCAACACCTTTTAAGTTCCTCAACGCCTTCTTCTTCATCACCATCCTCTCTCTCCCTCTCATCATCTCCTATCTGTCTTGCCTGATTTATGCCTGCCGATCAGACCACCAACAACTTGTAGTCTCCACCACCTATATGTATAATTAAGTGTGCCTGAGTGTATTTCCCTTTGTATTTTCTTCTTCTTCTGCATCAGCTGCACTGCAGCAGTAGTAGTGTGTAGTTAACTGGTACCAGGATTCTGTACTGTTGCTGTCAGGAATCTCTACTGTTGACGTCTTGCACGAGAAGCCTCTGGAGAATCTTGCTGTAGAAGCCTCTGTTAGACGTCTTGTCTGTACTGTCGATGTCAGGATCCGTATTGGAATCTTACTGTGGGAGTTCTGTCGCGAATCTTGTATTGTTGGCGCTAGGATTTTTTTTTTTTTTTTTTTTGCTGTAGAAGCCTGCTGTCTGTCTTCTTTGTTGCTGAAGCCTTGGGGGATCCAATGTTTAGGATTTTGAGGGAACCTCCTATTTTTTTTTTTTTTTTTTTTTTTTTTTTTACAAAAATTTAATAAAATTGTCGGATACTGAAGCTTCTGGGGATGCAAGGTTTATCCATCCATTTGTGGATATGTCAGAGCCGTCCCATCCTGTTGGTGTAATTGTTGCCTCTAATATTCCTAGATACGATCTTGGGACTAATTTTTTCATTCTTAGTTTTCCGTATAGAACATAGTATTCGAACTTTCCAGATCCTTCTCCTAGTAACCCAACTGCTGGGTTGCCTTCTTCGAATAGTTGTTTTAGAAGTCCTTGTACTGAGACTCCCCTGCTGAAGGCTTCTTCGGTTACGTCGACTTCCACTTCGGCTTCGACATTCTCCTCTTCGCCTTGTTGTGTGTTGTTGTATGCTTGTGATCCTTCTGTTGTTGTATTCTCGAACTGCGGCGCTTTCTCCGATTTGTTTGTTGTATCGGGGCTTGGTAACTCTTGTTCTAAAAGTTTACCCATGTTTTTTAGAGCTTCAGTCTGTCTAGGGGTTGCTCCCCTAATGGTTCTTTCATTAAGGGTGTTTATATAATCCGAGCAGACCTTTTTCAAGGCCATGAGTTCTGATTCTTGTTTCATTACAAGATTTGCTAGGTTTCCCATGTGCTTGCGGAAAGCGCGTCGAGTCCCAATTCCCAGATTTGCTCTTTGGTGGGCCCGCCATGCTCCATTTATTTCGGAGTAAAATGGGGGTGGGATTTCCAATTTGGGAAAGTTCGCTACTTTTGGCTCGAGTATGTAATGGGTGAGATCTCGAATTTCTTCTCCTAAGTATGGGTTCTGCCGTGATATTTCCCAGGCTAGGACGGCATCTTCTTTGGAGTAGTAATGTCTGCAACAGGATCCGTTAAAATCGAATATCTGCTCATAGCATTTTTTCCAGTTTGTGTAGATGCCTGGCTGGTATCCCACGAATACAACAAATACTGCTGGAACAGGAACACTATTTTTTATAGCTTTCCCTTTATCACCTCTCTGCAAAAAATAGATTTATAAGTTACTTATTAGGTCGGCTTAGGTAATCCGCAATAAAATTATCCTTTCCTTTAACATGCTCGATTTCGAAGGAATATTGGGCTATCTCGTTATACCACTGCATGCGTTTCCCAGAGGTTTTTCTTGTATTTACTAGAAAATCCCTAACGGCTTTATTATCTGTTCTAATTATAAAATATTCTGGTGCAAGAAATATTAGAAATTTCTGTAGAGCTAATTTTATAGTGTATAGTTCCTTTTCAAATATTATCCACTTTAGTTCATTTGGTTTGAATTTTCCAGAATTATACCCACAAAGTCTCTCATATTTCAATATCTTTTGTGGTATGCTTCTTTTTCTGAGTCTGATTCCGTTCTGGGATAGAGGTGGATCTTCTTCGTCCCAGTTTTCTTTCGGAATTGCTTTTAGTGCACATCCCCAATATTCTTCCGACGCATCTGTGTCCAAAATTAGTTTATCTCCAAGTTTTGGTAGGTAGACTTCTGGTGCCTTCTCGGCGAGTTGCTTAATTTGCCTCAGGACGTTTTTATCTTTATCTGTCCGGATGAAATCTTGATTTTTATTTAGTTTCTTTAGTAAAGGTATTTCTTCTTTCGTGAGCTCTCGTAGAAAATTTCTCCCGTAATTCAATAGCCCTAGCAGGCTTTGTAGTTGTTTTTTATCTTTTATTTCTTCGGCAAACTCCCTAATCTTTGAAATGATGTGCTTCTGTAGCTGAATTCCATCTTTATCTAGAATAATTCCAAGAAATTCTATTGACTCTTTTTCGATTTCGATCTTTTTTGGAGAGAGTATTATCCCGTATTTTCTAAAGATGTCACTAATGATTTTTAAATGTCTCTTGCGCTCTTCTTTTGTTTTTGAAAAGACCAAAATGTCATCGATATATACGACACAGAAGTCTTTTAAACTATTAAAGATTGAGTCCATCCATCTTTGAAATATCTGGGGTACAGTGTTTAACCCAAACGGCATGACATTCCAGTGAAAGTGTCCTCGTGGCGTACTAAAAGCTGTTAGTGGTTTCGATTCTTCTGTCATTTTTAGTTGCCAGAAACCAGATTTACAGTCGAATTTGCTGAATACTCTAGATCCTTTTGTTAAGTTTACTAGGACTTCCTTCCTAGGGATAAAATAACCATCGAATTTTAGATTTTGATTTAGTCTCTTGTAATTGATTAACATTCGTGGCTTTTTTCTTTTTACTTCGTTAAGATTTCTGACCATAAATGCTGGACTAGAGTGGGGGCTGGTGGTTTTCTCTATTAGACCTGTGTTTATCAGTTCTTTTATCTGGTTGTTGAACTCGTCTATATCCTGCCTAGTATAGAGCATGGGTTTTACCCTAATGATTACGTTGTCGTCTCTTAATTGGATTTTACAAAACCTTGGGCTACGATCCCATAATTTTAATGGGTTTTCACTAAAATTTTCACTAAGTGTTTTGTAAAGCCAGTGGGTCTGTTCTAACTCTTGAATTGTTTCGCATCTTTTCAGTGAGTTTTCACTGTCTGGGGTACTTTTTGGGGGAGAAAAATCTTTTGTACATTTATATCTAGGTCCTTCCAAAAGTGGCATGTCAACCTTTCGGGTTTGATTTCCTTCTTGTTGATGTAAAGACACCATTTGTTTTTCTACGATCATGGGTAGGTATTCTCCAATAAAATTATTTCCTAAAACCATGTCCCCATTCATATGTGGAACGCATAAGAGTTTTGGTATAATAAATTTTTTCTCATTAAGCCAAATTTCAACGTTCTTGGTTTTGCTTTGGATAGTTGTTTTATGTGCGCTGATCCCTGTTATTTTAATTGGATATTTCATTGGTTCCCATTTTTCTAGTGGTATGGCATTTTCTCGGCAAGAGGAGACTGTGGCCCCTGTATCTAATAGTGCATGTAACGAGTATTGTTTATAGCCCTTGAACCTAAATGTTCCTTTAACATAATTAAACCTTCTTCCTTGTTTTGGTGCGAAGATTATCTCGTCAAATCTTATCGTGTATTCTTCCTCTTTAAGGGGTTCTTCGGAATTTAGGATGATCTCCTCAACTGTTCTTCCTACATCATTATTTTGGCTATTATTTTCTTTATCCTTAATTGAGCCGTTTTTTGTTGTTTCCTCTTCACTACCCTTTGGATTATCATAATTATCTTCCATTCCGTCCTCTCTAGCTCTGTCTATGAAACTGGGTCCAGCTTTTTCTCGGTTGGGATTATATCCATAATGACTTAATAGACCCTTAAATTTTTTATGGATTTCTTTGAGTTGTTGGGTCAGATCCTCTTTGGTTTCTGGAGTTAGGTCGGGACTTCTATTATTTTCTTTTAATCTTTCTATTCGGAGAACTACCTCATCAAATTTTTTTTTGGAATAACTGGGGATGTTCATTATACCATATATATCATTATACACGGTGTCATATTTACTACAACTTGTTCTACATATCTCGCAATCGCACAATATGCCGGTAGCCATCTAAGATATCGGTGGAAAACTAGCTCTGAGTAGCCTATGGTGCCTAAAACCGTCTCCTAAGGGTCACCCTATAAACGCCTATCCGCGGCAACAAAGGGTTTACTTTAGGAATCTGGGTTTTAAGATTACTCAATTCTAGTAAGAGACACTTAGAGTGCAACTAGGACAGTAATGATACGGGTTGTGAAAGTATAGATCAAAATTATAGTCTATTTGATACCGTATAAGTGCTATATGTGCTATAAATCCTTCCGCGATTTTCTTTGGTTTTGCTACAGTAACATTTTCTAATTTTCTGAATTTTTTATGATTTAAACATAGAGAATTATCTAATAAAAACAGATAGCTTGAATAACTTCAGAAACAAACAGTACATACCGGAACAGTAGCCATCACACCGGAGACTCTTTGTACAGACTGCAGACCCCTACCGCCCAAAAGGAACGTCCCCCCGGGCTCTAATACCAGTTAACTATAAGATGCACCTCTATCCCAGAACGGAATCAGACTCAGAAAAAGAAGCATACCACAAAAGATATTGAAATATGAGAGACTTTGTGGGTATAATTCTGGAAAATTCAAACCAAATGAATTAAAGTGGATAATATTCTAAAAGGAACTATACACTATACCAAAACAATTATAATGATATATATGGTATAATGAACATCCCCAGTTATTCCAAAAAAAAAGTTTGATGAGATAGTTCTCCGAATAGAAAGATTAAAAGAAAATAATAGAAGTCCCGATCTAACTCCAGAAACCAAAGAGGATCTGACCCAACAACTCAAAGAAATCCATAAAAAATTTAAGGATCTATTAAGTCATTATGGATATAATCCCAACCAAGAAAAAGCTGGACCCAGTATCATAGACAGAGCTAGAGAGGACGGAATGGAAGATAATTATGATAATCCGGAGGGTAGTGAAGAGGAAACAACAAAAAACGGCTCAATTAAGGATAAAGAAAATAATAGCCAAAATAATGATGTAGGAAGAATAGTTGAGGAGATCATCCTAAATTCCGAAGAACCCCTTAAAGAGGAAGAATACACGATAAGATTTGACGAGATAATCTTCGCACCAAAACAAGGAAGAAGGTTTAATTATGTTAAAGGAACATTTAGGTTCAAGGGCTATAAACAATACTCGTTACATGCACTACTAGATACAGGGGCCAAAGTCTCCTCTTACCGAGAAAATGCCATACCACTAGAAAAATGGGAACCAATGAAATATCCAATTAAAATAACAGGGATCAGCGCACATAAAACAACTATCCAAAGCAAAGCCAAGAACGTTGAAATTTGGCTTAATGAGAAAAAATTTATTATACCAAAACTCTTATGCTTTCCACATATGAATGGGGACATGGTTTTAGGAAACAATTTTATTGGAGAATACCTACCCATGATCGTAGAAAAACAAATGGTGTCTTTACATCAACAGGAAGGAAATCAAACCCGGAAGGTTGACATGCCACTTTTGGAAGGACCTAAATATAAATGTACAGAAGATTTTTCTTCCCCAAAAAGTACCCCAGACAGTGAAAACTCACTGAAAAGATGCGAAACAATTCAAGAGTTAGAACAGACCCACTGGCTTTACAAAACACTTAGTGAAAATTTTAGTGAAAACCCATTAAAATTATGGGATCGTAGCCCAAGGTTTTGTAAAATCCAATTAAGAGACGACAACGTAATCATTAGGGTAACACCCAAGCTCTATACTAGGCAGGATATAGACGAGTTCGACAACAAGATAAACGAACTGATAAACACAGGTCTAATAGAGAAAGCCACCAGCCCCCACACTAGTCCAGCATTTATGGTCAGAAATCTTAACGAAGTAAAAAGAAAAAAGCCACGAATGGTAATCAATTACAAGAGACTAAATCAAAATCTAAAATTCGATGGTTATTTTATCCCTAGGAAGAAAGTCCTAATAAACTTAACAAAAGGATCTAGAGTATTCAGCAAATTCGACTGTAAATCTGGTTTCTGGCAACTAAAAATGACGGAAGAATCGAAACCACTAACAGCTTTTAGTACGCCACGAGGACACTTTCACTGGAATGTCATGCCGTTTGGGTTAAACACTGCACCCCAGATATTTCAAAGATGGATGGACTCAATCTTTAATAGTTTAAAAGACTTCTGTGTCGTATATATCGATGACATTCTGGTCTTTTCAAAAACAAAAGAAGAGCACAAGAGACATTTAAAAATCATTAGTGACATCTTTAGAAAACACGGGATAATACTCTCTCCAAAAAAGATCGAAATCGAAAAAGAGTCAATAGAATTTCTTGGAATTATTGTAGATAAAGATGAAATTCAGCTACAGAAGCACATCATTTCAACGATTAGGGAGTTTCCCGAAGAAATAAAAGATAAAAAACAACTACAAAGCCTGCTAGGGCTATTGAATTACGGGAGAAATTTTCTACGAGAGCTCACGAAAGAAGAAATACCTTTACTAAAGAAACTAAATAAAAATCAAGATTTCATCTTGACAGATAAAGATAAAAACGTCCTGAGGCAAATTAAGCAACTCGCCGAGAAGGCACCGGAAGTCTACCTACCAAAACTTAGAGATAAACTAATTTTGGACACAGATACGTCGGAAGAATATTGGGGATGTGCACTAAAAGCAATTCCGAAAGAAAACTGGGACGAAGAAGATCCACCTCTATCCCAGAACAGAATCGGACTCAGAAAAAGAAGCATACCACAAAAGATATTGAAATATGAGAGACTTTGTGGGTATAATTCTGGAAAATTCAAACCAAATGAACTAAAGTGGATAATATTTGAAAAGGAACTATACACTATAAAATTAGCTCTACAGAAATTTCAAATATTTCTTGCACCAGAATATTTTATAATTAGAACAGATAATAAAGCCGTTAGGGATTTTCTAGTAAATACAAGAAAAACCTCTGGGAAACGCATGCAGTGGTATAACGAGATAGCCCAATATTCCTTCGAAATCGAGCATGTTAAAGGAAAGGATAATTTTATTGCGGATTACCTAAGCCAACCTAATAAGTAACTTATAAATCTATTTTTTGCAGAGAGGTAATAAAGGGAAAGCTATAGCAAATAGTGTTCCTGTTCCAGCAGCGTTTGTTGTATTCGTGGGATACCAGCCAGGCATCTACACAAACTGGGAAAAATGCTATGAGCAGATATTCGATTTTAACGGATCCTGTTGCAGACATTACTACTCCAAAGAAGATGCCGTCCTAGCCTGGGAAATATCACGGTAGAATCCATACTTAGGAGAAGAAATTCGAGATCTCACCCATTACATACTCGAGCCAAAAGTAGCGAACTTTCCCAAATTGGAAATCCCACCCCCATTTTACTCCGAAATAAATGGAGCATGGCGGGCCCACCAAAGAGCAAATCTGGGAATTGGGACTCGACGCGCTTTCCGCAAGCACATGGGAAACCTAGCAAATCTTGTAATGAAACAAGAATCAGAACTCATGGCATTGAAAAAGGTCTGCTCGGATTATATAAACACCCTTAATGAAAGAACCATTAGGGGAGCAACCCCTAGACAGACTGAAGCTCTAAAAAACATGGGTAAACTTTTAGAACAAGAGTTACCAAGCCCCGATACAACAAACAAATCGGAGAAAGCGCCGCAGTTCGAGAATACAACAACAGAAGGATCACAAGCATACAACAACACACAACAAGGCGAAGAGGAGAATGTCGAAGCCGAAGTGGAAGTCGACGTAACCGAAGAAGCCTTCAGCAGGGGAGTCTCAGTACAAGGACTTCTAAAACAACTATTCGAAGAAGGCAACCCAGCAGTTGGGTTACTAGGAGAAGGATCTGGAAAGTTCGAATACTATGTTCTATACGGAAAACTAAGAATGAAAAAATTAGTCCCAAAATCGTATCTAGGAATATTAGAGGCAACAATTACACCAACAGGATGGGATGGCACTGACATATCCACAAATGGATGGATAAACCTTGCATCCCCAGAAGCTTCAGTATTCGACAATTTTATTAAATTTTTGCAAAAAAAAAAAAAAAAAGAAAAAAAAAAGAGGAGGTTCCCTCAAAATCCTAAACATTGGATCCTCCAAGGCTTCAGCAACAAAGAAGATAGACAGCAGGCTTCTACAGCAAAAAAAAAAAAAAAATCCTGGCGCCAACAATACAAGATTCGCGACAGGACTCCCACAGTAAGATTCCAATACGGATCCTGACATCGACAGTACAGACAAGACGTCTAACTGAGGCTTTCACAGCAAGATTCTCCAGAGGCTTCTCGTGCAAGACGTCAACAGTGGAGATTTCAACAGTAAAGATCCCTGACAGAGACAAGACGTCAACAGTGAAGACTCGTGACGAGGCTTCCACAGCAAGATTCTCAAGAGGCTTCTCGTGCAAGGGAAGGACGTCTATAAAAGGAGGCCTTCGACGGATGAGGAGGACATCGGCAATTCGGCAAAAACATCAGCAAGCTTCTCCAACACCTTTTAAGTTCCTCAACGCCTTCTTCTTCATCACCATCCTCTCTCTCCCTCTCATCATCTCCTATCTGTCTTGCCTGATTTATGCCTGCCGATCAGACCACCAACAACTTGTAGTTCTCCACCACCTATATGTATAATTAAGTGTGCCTGAGTGTATTTCCCTTTGTATTTTCTTCTTCTTCTACATCAGCTGCACTGCAGCAGTAGAATCTTGTAGCTAACTGGTATCAGAGCCACTAAAGTTAACTTGTAGTGAACTGGTATCAGAGCCCGGGGGGACGTTCCTTTTGGGCGGTAGGGGTCTGCAGTCTATACAAAGAGTCTCCGGCGCGATGGCTACTGTTCCGGTATGTACCGTTTGTTTCTGAAGTTACTCAAGTTATCTGTTTTTGAATTGATTATAATACCATCTCTCAACTTGTGTGATATTATCCTAGTTTCAGTGTATGTATCTCCTGTTAGATTTGAGTAATCTTAAAGCCCAGATTCTTAAAGTAATCCCTTTGTTGCCACGAGTATGCGTTTATAGGGTGACCCTCAGGAGACGGTTTTAGGCACCATAGGCTACTCAGAGCTAGCTACCAAGCGATATCCTAGATGGCTAGTGATATACCATGCATATATGAGAACTGTAGAATGGATTACAGTCACTTAGAACATTTCTCGGTAGCAACAGATAAAAATCTAACAAATATTACAAGTTTTCTCAACACCCTATTTGATTATGAAGTCTGTAGGTTCGGTAGGATAGAGAAAAAAATAGATAAGGTAATAGAACAAAATGAAATATATATTTCTAAGTTCTGTAAAACTGCCCGAGATAATCCCTCAGAACATTTTGACAAAGAAATAACAAAATTCGACAAAGAAGTAAGAGAAATATTAGGAAGATTAGATCGAATTGATGGTCTAGGAACAAGCTTAAGACAAAAGAAACAAGAAATAAACATGATGCAAGTAAATAGGAAATACTCCAGAAAAGAGCATGACTCGATTATGGAGCTAATTAACTGTTGGAAAGAGCTATATCAGGATCCATGTAATACTGCTCAGGAAAGAGACCATTTAGTAAATAGAATGCATGAAACCTACCAACAAAATAAGGAGCTGTTACACCATTTTAATTTTGATCCCGAAGTATATAACATAGAAAGTGAAGAAGAGCCAGAAAGCACCACAGATTCAGATAACGAGGACTATGGGATGACTATACACGATGAATATGGGTCTGAACACGAAATAGGATTTGATTCTGATAGTGAAATAATACATGTGGGGGAAGATAGCAAAACGGCAATAGATTTAAACAAACCACAAGTAGGAGGGAGTTTGAGAATCGACGATCTAATAAAGAGGAGCGTATCCCAGGGGGGAACCTATCTAGATCTATCCAACGATTCATGAATTAACCCAAACCACAGAGGCAAGGACAGTTTCAAACCAACGAGAAATAATCGAAATATTCGAACCAAAACCTTTCGAGGAAGAAATCAAGCCCCGACTAATGAATATAAAAGATCTCACGGTACCTAGACAATGGTTCCTTGAAGATTTAATCCAGACCGAAGAACCAAAATACTTTGGAGGGATAGAAATACAAAGCTCCAGAAATAGCCTATATATTAAAAATAATTCAAAACAACCTTTACTTACAAGAAGCAATAGTGAAAGACAAACCAGAGAGGTGACTAGGAGATCAATTACCAGGGAAGGAATGAGAGAACCAGTACTATTAGGAGGAAATCAAAAATTAAGCCCGAAAGAAATAACCCAAAAACTCAGTATACCTCTCATGCCAGGTTCGACATCTCGGCAAGAGACTATCGAAGGAGCTGTCGAGTTCAGTTATTAAGAAGTAATTTTTCGTAAATAAATAATTATGTACTGTCTTACAGAAAAAATCAAAGAAAGGAAAAGAAGTGATTATGTCAGAAAAGATAAAAAGAAGACATACTCTTGAGGAATCTAGACAAGCATTCCCTGAAGATATTTTCCTGAGTATCAAAACAATGACGCTCGATCACAAAGAAAATATAAGAGGAATTTTATCAAGGAATAGAACAGATATTGTCCTAGCCCGGAATAACTATCCGAAACTTTTCAAATCCATGAAAGAAGGAATGTGGGACATCCAAGGAGTCGAATGGGGGCTGGTAAGCCAACTATGCTACAGACTACGAGGAGAACATGAATGGTGCAAATTACCAGCAATACTAAGGTTCTTCAGCCACAAACTAGCCACCAGCATTAATTATCACCATTTGTTCACCTTCCAAATATTTAGCATGGTTGGGTGGAGGGAAGAGACAAAATTTTTCCAGCCATATCAAATATGGATATTCGGCTACCCTGAGCAATGGCTGAAATTTGACCCAAAATACAACATTGAAGGAGTCAATTACAATTATTTATGGTACAGTAGTTTTATTGAGCTAGTTGACAGAGCGAGAAAGCTCATCAGAAATATCAGCAACTACTCAGTTATGACAGATGGAAGAAGAATAATCGCCACGAAAGACCATAATGCAAAATTTAGTTTTCCAAAGGGGCAAAAGTACGAGGCGATAAAGTTGTTACAAGATATAGCTTTCAACCAGAAAAATTTAGATATCCCAACAGAGTTCAGGTGGATATGCAATAATAATATTTGAAAAAAAAAAAAAAAAAACATTGGATCCCCCAAGGCTCCACAAAGAAGACAGCAGCATAAACGGCAGACAGGCATTAAAAATTCCTGACAACAAACAAAACGACAACAGTAAAGATCCTTGACAGAGACAAGACGTCAACAGTGAAGACTCGTGACTTCCACAGCAAGATTCTCCAGAGACTTCTCGTGCAAAACATCAACAGTAGAGATTCCTGACAGCAACAGTACATATTCCTGACAAGACGTCAACAGTGGAGATTCCTGACAGCAACAGTGAAGATTCCTGACAACAACAGTAAAGACAAGACGTCAACAGTGAACATCCTTGACAGAGACAAGATATCAACAGTGAAGACTTGTGACGAGGCTTCACTGCTGATGTCTTGTCAGGAATCTTCACTGTTGATCCCTGACAGAGACAAGATGCAAGGTCTTCACTGTTGATGTCTTGTCTCTGTCAGGGATCTTCACTGTTGACGTCTTGTCTTTACTGTTGTTGTCAGGAATCTTAATTGTTGCTGTCAGGAATCTCCACTGTTGACGTCTTGTCAGGAATATGTACTGTTGCTGTCAGGAATCTCTACTGTTGATGTCTTGCACGAGAAGCCTCTGGAGAATCTTGCTATGGAAGTCACGAGTCTTCACTGTTGACGTCTTGTCTCTGTCAAGGATCTTTACTGTTGTCGTCTTGTTTGTTGTCAGGAATTTTTAATGCCTGTCTGTCGTTTATGTTGCTGTCTTCTTTATGGAGCCTTGGGGGATCCAATGTTTTTTTTTTTTTCATATATTATTATTGCATATCCACCTGAACTCTGTTGGGATATCTAAATTTTTCTGGTTGAAAGCTATATCTTGTAACAACTTTATCGCCTCGTACTTTTGCCCCTTTGGAAAACTAAATTTTGCATTGTAGTCTTTCGTGGCGATTATTCTTCTTCCATCTGTCATAACTGAGTAGTTGCTGATATTTCTGATGAGCTTTCTCGCTCTGTCAACTAGCTCAATAAAACTACTGTACCATAAATAATTGTAATTGACTCCTTCAATGTTGTATTTTGGGTCAAATTTCTGCCATTGCTCAGGGTAGCCGAATATCCATATTTGATATGGCTGGAAAAATTTTGTCTCTTCCCTCCACCCAACCAAGCTAAATATTTGGAAGGTGAACAAATGGTGATAATTAATGCTGGTGGCTAGTTTGTGGTTGAAGAACCTTAGTATTGCTGGTAATTTGCACCATTCATGTTCTCCTCGTAGTCTGTAGCATAGTTGGCTTACCAACCCCCATTCGACTCCTTGGATGTCCCACATTTCTTCTTTCATGAATTTGAAAAGCTTCGGATAGTTATTCCGGGCTAGGACAATATCTGTTCTATTCCTTGATAAAATTCCTCTTATATTTTCTTTGTGATCGAGCGTCATTGTTTTGATACTCAGGAAAATATCTTCAGGGAATGCTTGTCTAGCTTCCTCAAGAGTATGTCTTCTTTTTGTCTTTTCTGACATAATCACTTATTTTCCTCTCTTCAATTTTTCCTGTAAGACAGTACATAAATATTTATTTACGAAAAATTACTTCTTAATAACTGAACTAGACAGCTCCTTCGATAGTCTCTTGCCGAGATGTCGAACCTGGCATGAGAGGTATACTGAGTTTTTGGGTTATTTCTTTCGGGCTTAATTTTTGATTTCCTCCTAATAGTACTGGTTCTCTCATTCCTTCCCTGGTAATTGATCTCCTAGCCACCTCTCTGGTTTGTCTTTCACTATTGCTTCTTGTAAATAAAGGTTGTTTTGAATTATTTTTAATATATAGGCTATTTCCGGAGCTTTGTATTTCTATCCCTCCAAAGTGTTTTGGTTCTTCGGTCTGGATTAAATCTTCAAGGAACCATTGTCTAGGTACCGTGAGATCTTTTATATTCATTAGTCGGGGCTTGATTTCTTCCTCGAAAGGTTTTGGTTCGAATATTTCGATTATTTCTCGTTGGTTTGAAACTGTCCTTGCCTCTGTGGTTTGGGTTAATTCATGAATCGTTGTATATTCTATGGCCAGATCGTGTGAGTTGGTTTTCATGTTCATTCCTTGGGTCTTGATTTTCAGTCGTACTGTATCTATTATGTTTGGGTCAGATATAGAGATGAAATAGTTGGGTCGAATATTGAACCATACGGTTTGGTTAACTAAATTGGATTGAAATCCTCCTATTAGAGCCTGATGGCAATTGGTGAATCGATTGTCCATTACGAGTGTTATTATTGGTATATCTATGCCAGCTCTAAATAGCGCATTAATTTTAATTTGAATCAGGCCAACGTGGATATAGCGAATTTCTGGGTACTTCTTTTTCCATCTTCGTACCTTTTCACGACTAAAGATGGGAATATCTACTCTTCCTCCGGCTGATAGATTTGCTGTTGTGTTTCCGTTAAAGTTTTCAATTATCCTTCTAGAGAAGAAATTGAACCGTGAAATTTTGTAAATTTCTGTTTTTTTTATTAGTTGATGTTTTTTCATTCTGTCGATATCTTCTGGACTAAAAACTGTTTCTTTTCCAACTACATCCCCTAATGTTATATTGTCTAATTCTGATACTGGGGATGTTATTGGACCTAAATCTTCATTTATCATGAAAATTAGTTCGTCGTCTGAATCATTTTCGACCTCTAGTTCATAAAGTATTACATCTGTTGGCACGATTTCTTCACCCAAACAGAATTCAAGTTCCTGTTCTTCCATATATTTTATCATTTTTTGAGCGTTCTTTCCTCTCCTAGGACAATCCCTAGCAAAATGTCCTTCTTCATCACACACAAAGCACCTGCAATTCTTTTTGTCCTTTTGTGCTGGGGGTTCTCTATGTGTGGACGACTCATCTTTCTTTCTAACATATTTATTATTTATGTCAAACCCTCTACTCCTTGTCCATGGTTTCCATCGAAACCTTTTTCTAAATGTTGTTTTTGTCGTTTTCTCACTCCCTATTTTCTATTTTTCGCCAATTATTTTTTCGCAGCACTTTCTTCCTTTAGAGGAGTTACTTATTGTGTTTTTCATTTTTTTATAGGATTTTATATTAAGACACTCGTCTTGTATAATCTTAAGTGCATAGTGTATTCTGTGTCCTAAATTATCCTTTTTCTCAATTCGTTTTAAATAGTCTGGGTATCTGTTTCTTGTTTTGGTATCCCATGGACTAGGAAGTTTGTGGAAGAAAGGATCAAGCCAATTCTGTGCCTTATCGTGATCTAATTTGTAGAAGTATTTTGAAAATGTTTTACAGTATTCTTCGAATTCACATATCTCGCATAATTCGATTTTAGATAGTGCATATAAAACTTCTTCTTCTTGAGACTTCTCATCTATATACCCGCATAGATTTTCTTTAATGATTTTTATGAAATCATTGAGAATTTTTTCAAAACTTGCAAACTTATCGCTTTCTCCCAACTCTTTTCGTTTACTTTTTCCTTCTTCTGAGTTTATCCATTGTTTCATCCACTACAAGACATCTCCTTGTAAAGTTCCTGTAATGTAATCGACAAATCTTTCATTGTCCCATGATCCTTCATGATTTGTGATTACGACGGCTAGAGATTGCGCCCAATCATCTATAACCTTTTGTTTATCCTTGAAATATATATTGGATAGATCTAGATAGGTTCCCCCCTGGGATACGCTCCTCTTTATTAGATCGTCGATTCTCAAACTCCCTCCTACTTGTGGTTTGTTTAAATCTATTGCCGTTTTGCTATCTTCCCCCACATGTATTATTTCACTATCAGAATCAAATCCTATTTCGTGTTCAGACCCATATTCATCGTGTATAGTCATCCCATAGTCCTCGTTATCTGAATCTGTGGTGCTTTCTGGCTCTTCTTCACTTTCTATGTTATATACTTCGGGATCAAAATTAAAATGGTGTAACAGCTCCTTATTTTGTTGGTAGGTTTCCTGCATTCTATTTACTAAATGGTCTCTTTCCTGAGCAGTATTACATGGATCCTAATATAGCTCTTTCCAACAGTTAATTAGCTCCACAATCGAGTCATGCTCTTTTCTGGAGTATTTCCTATTTACTTGCATCATATTTATTTCTTGTTTCTTTTGTCTTAAGCTTGTTCCTAGACCATCAATTCGATCTAATCTTCCTAATATTTCTCTTACTTCTTTGTCGAATTTTGTGATTTCTTTGTCAAATTGTTCTGAGGGATTATCTCGGGCAGTTTTACAGAAGTTAGAAATATATATTTCATTTTGTTCTATTACCTTATCTATTTTTTTCTCTATCCTACCAAACCTACAGACTTCATAATCAAATAGGGTGTTGAGAAAACTTGTAATATTTGTTAGATTTTTATCTGTTGCTACCGAGAAATGATCTAAGTGACTGTAATCCCTTCTACAGTTCTCATATACGCATGGTATATCACTAGCCATCTAGGATATCGCTTGGTAGCTAGCTCTGAGTAGCCTATGGTGCCTAAAACCGTCTACTGAGGGTCACCCTATAAACGCCTACTCGTGGCAACAAAGGGATTACTTTAGGAATCTGGGTTTTAAGGTTACTCAAATCTAACAGGAGATACTTAGACTGAAACTAGGATAATATCACACAAGTTGAGAGATGGTATTATAATCAATTCAAAAACAGATAACTTGAGTAACTTCAGAAACAAACGGTACATACCGGAACAGTAGCCATCACGCCGGAGACTCTTTGTACAGACTGCAGACCCCTACCGCCCAAAAGGAACGTCCCCCCGGGCTCTGATACGAGTTAACTACAAGATTCTACTGCTGCAGTGCAGCTGATGCAGAAGAAGAAGAAAATACAAAGGGAAATACACTCAGGCACACTTAATTATACATATAGGTGGTGGAGAACTACAAGTTGTTGGTGGTCTGATCGGCAGGCATAAATCAGGCAAGACAGATAGGAGATGATGAGAGAGAGAGAAAGGATGGTGATGAAGAAGAAGGCGTTGAGGAACTTAAAAGGTGTTGGAGAAGCTTGCTGATGTTTTTGCCGAATTGCCGATGTCCTCCTCATCCGTCGAAGGCCTCCTTTTATAGACGTCCTTCCCTTGCACGAGAAGCCTCTTGAGAATCTTGCTGTGGAAGCCTCGTCACGAGTCTTCACTGTTGACGTCTTGTCTCTGTCAGGGATCTTTACTGTTGACGTCTTGTCTGTACTGTTGTTGTCAGGAATCTCCACTGTTGACGTCTTGTCAGGAATTTGTACTGTTGCTGTCAGGAATCTCCACTGTTGACGTCTTGTCAGGAATCTGTACTGTTGCTGTCAGGAATCTCCACTGTTGACGTCTTGCACGAGAAGCCTCTGGAGAATCTTGCTGTGGAAGCCTCTGTTAGACGTCTTGTCTGTACTGTCGATGTCAGGATCCGTATTGGAATCTTACTGTGGGAGTCCTGTCGCGAATCTTGTATTGTTGGCGCTAGGATTTTTTTGCTGTAGAAGCCTACTGTCTGTCTTCTTTGTTGCTGAAGCCTTGGGGGATCCAATGTTTAGGATTTTGAGGGAACCTCTTTTTTTTTTTTTTTTTATCTAACTAGTCGCCCATGTTGTCAAGATTTTGTATGCCTTTATCTCCCATTTGTCTTAGCAGATCCGATGGCGTGTATTCTTCTGCCCAATCTGCCATGTCTTGCTGAAGTATTATGTCTTCTACCATTTTCTTTTGTCTATAATATTGAATTAATCCCTCATGGGCTGACCTGATAAATTTTGGGACTTTACAATTTATTTCCTTGTCTATATAGACTCTGTAAATTTCAGTTTCTGTGGCTACTCTGAATCTATTTCCGCTATATTTTTGCCAGTTGAATTCATATGCTATGGTTTTTGCTCTCCAGTGTCTGATTTGTCTAGGGATCTCTCTGTCACAAATTACTCCTCTTTCTTCTTCATCTGGATGTAGGGGATGGGCTAATTTGTGTGTAATCCATGCACTGTGTTTTGTAGGATACCATACTCCATTTATGTATTCTGCTATTATGGAATCGAATTCTATCTTGAGCTGTGGTCTTTTTCCTATGAAAGCTTCTGAAACTGGGAATGCTAAAGAATCTGGGAGTAACTCTGTTTGTCCTGGATGGCTAATGATTATTTGTGAAACAAATCCCATATCTAGGAAGTCTTTCCAACTATAATCTGTTCCATGGAGCTTTTTCGTTTTTATTTGTCCTAGTTGTATTTTCAGTCTGTAGATGCTATAAGCTAACTCACATTGGCATTTTGGTTGTGAGAGGTCCATGATATTGCAGATATTGTTATTGATGCATTTATTGGTATTGGCATAATGTATCACCTGGTCTACAGTTACTCCTCTACATCTTCTCTCTCCTTTTTGGATTTCTTTGAGTATCTGTTGCATATCTCTGGCTTTTTGATAGAAGTTGTCCTGAACTTTCTGGTGAATCTTCTGTCTGATTTCTTCCGGAAGAAAAGATAATTCATCATTTGTTTTAAAAAATAGTCTGGCTTGCATGGCTTCTGTATCTCTCATATTTTGGAGACTCTGTCTTCTTTCTATTGTACTTGATTCTGTTTCACTCTTGTTTGTGAGGCGCTCCCCTTTTTTTCCTTTTCTTTTTCTTTCTGCAAGCTTTCAGTTAACTGTTTTTGTTGATAAAGATCTTCAACCAACCTTTCCTTTTGTATTTTTAGATTTTTAAAGTGCTTCATAATAACTTGACAATCTTTACATTCTGTTGATAGTTCTGGCTCACTTGTACTCTGTTGATTTTCTTGAGGCATAAATTCTCTAAGGCTTTCGTCGAAATACCAGTAGGTTGAAATATTATTTTTTGCATACTCTACAGCTTCTTTAACATTATAAAACACTTTAAACACTGGGTTATCATAGTTTGAGACTAACCTTCTAACTGTGTTCCAATTTTTGTAAACCCCTATTTGATGTCCTCTAAGTATGACGTAGCATATAAAACTCCGTGATTGGGGTGTCTGAATAATACCTTTAAAATAATAGGCTAGTGCTTTGATTACTTTAACCTTCTCTTTTGGCTGGTCTAATTTTAGATTCCACAAATTATCTAATAGACATTGTTGTACTAAATCTACCTGAAATTCAGTGATTCTGAATGACTCTTTACTCTGAGTGGCATACTGCTTGAGATATATATCTCCAAATCTCATGAACTCTCTGGAATTCATCTGCAAATTTAAACACCAAAGAATTAGTCTAGATAATCTTTTTGAAATTACATGCTCAAGTTTTGGTCCGTATCTAGGATCTATGAACTTTGTCCATTCACATAATTTCCTTTTTATTAGTTTATTAATCGCCATACTGTATAGTCGATACGTATCAGTTATCTTTGAAATTTTTTGATTGAATTTTTTGTTTGCATACATAGTCGTTCTTTTTGTCTTTATTCTTTCTTTGACGGGAGGTTCTACTTTATGACCTAAGAATTCTGTACCATTTATGTTTGATCCTATTATTGGTCTTCCTAATTTTCTATGAAAAAAGTATTCATTATGCTTATCTGTGTATAATTTTTGTTTATGGTGAAAAAGCATATTTCCTTGAAGGGTTTTTGTTACGTGACTTGTAAATTCTTTCTCATCGTTCTTCGTGAATATTATGACCTTTTTCCTAACTCTAAGATTTTTGTTAGGTAGTTTTAAATAGTCTTTATTTCGTGGTATAATTTTATTATTCCTTATATTCTTCTTTATTTGTAAACTATTACTTGGTGCTCTAAACCCTTCTTTAACACATATCGTCCTTTTGTTAGATCTGTTATTATCTTTTGATTCTGTCCTGTACTCATCATCTGGGGTCATTCCGCTCTTATTTTTAATTAGGTTGTATATCCCGGGGTCAAACCTAAAATAGCGTAGCAAGCTTTTATGGTGGAGGTATGTGTCCTGTATTCGCTTGGTCAGATGGTTTCTTTCTTGAGTAGTGTTATGTTGATCTTTATACAACTCTTTCCAGCAATTTATTATCTCGGGTATTGGGTTGTATTCTTGTCTGGAGTATATTTCTTTAGTTTGTATTATGTCAGTTGGTTGTTTTGGACTAGTTTCTAGTCTGCCATTATGATCTATCCTTCCTACTACTTCTTTTGTCTTTCGAACTACTTCATTGTTTTCTATTGTACTCGTCTCTTTCCCGTTGGAGGGTTCTAAGGTAATCTTTTCAGCTGTTCTTTCTACATCATCATTTTGGCAGTTATTCTTTGCTAGTTTAATTTGCAAAATATTATTAATGCTGCCTTCCTTAATTGTACTGTTTATTTTTTCTGGATTATCATCACCTTTCTTTCCGTCTTTTTTAGTTTTGTCTATGATAATGGGTTCGGCCTTTTCTTGATTGGGATTATATCCATAATGACCTAATAGACTTTTAAATTTTTTATGAATTTCTATGAGTTGTTGGGTCAGATCTTCTTTTGCCTCTAGAGACAGGTCGGGATTTTTCTTCTTTTCTTTTAATCTTTCTATTCGGAGAACTACATCATCAAATTTTTTTTTGGAATAATTGGGGATATTCATTATACCATATATATTATTATACACGGTGTCATATTTACTACAACTTATTCTACATATCTCGCAATCGCACAATATGCCGGTAGCCATCTAAGATATCGGTGGAAAACTAGCTCTGAGTAGCCTATGGTGCCTAAAACCGTCTCCTAAGGGTCACCCTACAAACGCCTATCCGCGGCAACAAAGGGTTTACTTTAGGAATCTGGGCTTTAAAATTACTCAATTCTAGTAAGGGATACTTAGAGTGCAACTAGGACAGTAATGATATGGGTTGTGAAAGTATAGATCAAAATTATAGTCTATTTGATACCGTATAAGTGCTATATGTGCTATAAATCCTTCCGTGATTTTCCTTGGTTTTGCTACAGTAACATTTTCTAATTTTCTGAATTTTTTATGATTTAAACATAGAGAATTATCTAATAAAAACAGATAGCTTGAATAACTTCAGAAACAAACAGTACATACCGGAACAGTAGCCATCACGCCGAAGACTCTTTGTACAGACTGCAGACCCCTACCGCCCAAAAGGAACGTCCCCTCGGGCTCTGATACCAGTTAACTTCAAACAGATGCTTGAAATCCATAAAAAATTTAAGGGTCTATTAAGTCATTATGGATATAATCCCAACCAAGAAAAAGCTGGACCCAGTATCATAGACAGAGCTAGAGAGGACGGAATGGAAGATAATTATGATAATCCAGAGGGTAGTGAAGAGGAAACAACAAAAAACGGCTCAATTAAGGATAAAGAAAATAATAGCCAAAATAATGATGTAGGAAGAACAGTTGAGGAGATCATCCTAAATTCCGAAGAGCCCCTTAAAGAGGAAGAATACACGATAAGATTTGACGAGATAATCTTCGCACCAAAACAAGGAAGAAGGTTAATTATGTTAAAGGAACATTTAGGTTCAAGGGCTATAAACAATACTCGTTACATGCACTGCTAGATACAGGGGCCACAGTCTCCTCTTGCCGAGAAAATGCCATACCACTAGAAAAATGGGAACCAATGAAATATTCAATTAAAATAACAGGGATCAGCGCACATAAAACAACTATCCAAAGCAAAGCCAAGAACGTTGAAATTTGGCTTAATGAGAAAAAATTTATTATACCAAAACTCTTATGATTTCCACATATGAATGGGGACATGGTTTTAGGAAACAATTTTATTGGAGAATACCTACCCATGATCGTAGAAAAACAAATGGTATCTTTACATCAACAAGAAGGAAATCAAACCCGGAAGGTTAACATGCCACTTTTGGAAGGACCTAGATATAAATGTACAGAAGATTTTTCTCCCCCAAAAAGTACCCCAGATAGTGAAAACTCACTGAAAAGATGCGAAACAATTCAAGAGTTAGAACAGACCCACTGGCTTTACAAAACACTTAGTGAAAATTTTAGTGAAAACCCATTAAAATTATGGGATCGTAGCCCAAGGTTTTGTAAAATCCAATTAAGAGACGACAACGTAATCATTAGGGTAAAACCCATGCTCTATACTAGGCAGGATATAGACTAGTTCGACAACCAGATAAACGAACTGATAAACACAGGTCTAATAGAGAAAACCACCAGCCCCCACTCTAGTCCAGCATTTATGGTCAGAAATCTTAACGAAGTAAAAAGAAAAAAGCCACGAATGGTAATCAATTACAAGAGACTAAATCAAAATCTAAAATTCGATGGTTATTTTATCCCTAGGAAGGAAGTCCTAATAAACTTAACAAAAGGATCTAGAGTATTCAGCAAATTCGACTATAAATCTGGTTTCTGGCAACTAAAAATGACGGAAGAATCGAAACCACTAACAGCTTTTAGTACGCCACGAGGACACTTTCACTGGAATGTCATGCCGTTTGGGTTAAACACTGCACCCCAGATATTTCAAAGATGGATGGACTCAATCTTTAATAGTTTAAAAGACTTCTGTGTCGTATATATCGATGACATTCTGGTCTTTTCAAAATCAAAAGAAGAGCACAAGAGACATTTAAAAATCATTAGTGACATCTTTAGAAAACACGGGATAATACTCTCTCCAAAAAAGATCGAAATCAAAAAAGAGTCAATAGAATTTCTTGGAATTATTCTAGATAAAGATGGAATTCAGCTACAGAAGCACATCATTTCAAAGATTAGAGAGTTTCCCGAAGAAATAAAAGATAAAAAACAACTACAAAGCCTGCTAGGGCTATTGAATTACGGGAGAAATTTTCTACAAGAGCTCACGAAAGAAGAAATACCTTTACTAAAGAAACTAAATAAAAATCAAGATTTCATCTGGACAGATAAAGATAAAAACGTCCTGAGGTAAATTAAGCAACTCGCCGAGAAGGCACCAGAAGTCTACCTACCAAAACTTGGAGATAAACTAATTTTGGACACAGATGCGTCGGAAGAATATTGGGGATGTGCACTAAAAGCAATTCTGAAAGAAAACTGGGACGAAGAAGATCCACCTCTATCCCAGAACGGAATCAAACTCAGAAAAAAAAGCATACCACAAAAGATATTGAAATATGAGAGACTTTGTGGGTATAATTCTGGAAAATTCAAACCAAATGAACTAAAGTGGATAATATTTGAAAAGGAACTATACACTATAAAATTAGCTCTACAGAAATTTCAAATATTTCTTGCACCAGAATATTTTATAATTAGAACAGATAATAAAGCCGTTAGGGATTTTCTAGTAAATACAAGAAAAACCTCTGTGAAACGCATGTAGTGGTATAACGAGATAGCCCAATATTCCTTCGAAATCGAGCATGTTAAAGGAAAGGATAATTTTATTGCGGATTACCTAAGCCAACCTAATAAGTAACTTATAAATTTATTTTTTGCAGAGAGGTGATAAAGGGAAAGCTATAGCAAATAGTGTTACTGTTCCAGCAGCGTTTGTTGTATTCGTGGGATACCAGCCAGGCATCTACACAAACTGGGAAAAATGCTATGAGCAGATATTCGATTTCAACGGATCCTGTTGCAGACATTACTACTCCAAAGAAGATGCCGTCTTAGCCTGGGAAATATCACGGCAGAACCCATACTTAGGAGAAGAAATTCGAGATCTCACCCATTACATACTCGAGCCAAAAGTAGCGAACTTTCCCAAATTAGAAATCCCACCCCCATTTTACTCCGAAATAAATGGAGCATGGCGGGCCCACCAAAGAGCAAATCTGGGAATTGGGACTCGACGCGCTTTCCGCAAGCACATGGGAAACCTAGCAAATCTTGTAATGAAACAAGAATCAGAACTCATGGCCTTGAAAAAGGTCTGCTCAGATTATATAAACACCCTTAATGAAGGAACCATTAGGGGAGCAACCCCTAGACAGACTGAAGCTCTAAAAAACATGGGTAAACTTTTAGAACAAGAGTTACCAAGCCCCGATACAACAAACAAATCGGAGAAAGCGCCGCAGTTCGAGAATACAACAATAGAAGGATCACAAGCATACAACAACACACAACAATGCGAAGAGGAGAATGTCGAAGCCGAAGTGGAAGTCGACGTAACCGAAGAAGCCTTCAGCAGGGGAGTCTCAGTACAAGGACTTCTAAAACAACTATTCGAAGAAGGCAACCCAGCAGTTGGGTTACTAGGAGAAGGATCTGGAAAGTTCGAATACTATGTTCTATACGGAAAACTAAGAATGAAAAAATTAGTCCCAAGATCGTATCTAGGAATATTAGAGTCAACAATTACACCAACAGGATGGGACGGCGCTGACATATCCACAAAAGGATGGATAAACTTTGCATCCCCAGAAGCTTCAGTATCCGACAATTTTATTAAATTTTTGTAAAAAAAAAAAAAAAAAAAAAAAAAATAGGAGGTTCCCTCAAAATCCTAAACATTGGATCCCCCAAGGCTTCAGCAACAAAGAAGACAGACAGCAGGCTTCTACAACAAAAAAATCCTAGCGCCAACAATACAAGATTCGCGACAGGACTCCCACAGTAAGATTCCAATACGGATCCTGACATCGACAGTACAGACAAGACGTCTAACAGAGGCTTCCATAGCAAGATTCTCCAGAGGCTTCTCGTGCAAGACGTCAACAGTGGAGATTCATGACAGAAACAGTACAGATTCATGACAAGACGTCAACAGTGGAGATTCCTGACAACAACAGTACAAACAAGACGTCAACAGTAAAGATCCCTGACAGAGACAAGACGTCAACAATGAAGACTCGTGACGAGTCTTCCACAGCAAGATTCTCAAGAGGCTTCTCGTGCAAGGGAAGGACGTCTATAAAAGGAGGCCTCCGACGGATGAGGAGGACATCGGCAATTCGGCAAAAATATCAGCAAGCTTCTCCAACACCTTTTAAGTTCCTCAACGCCTTCTTCTTCATCACGATCCTCTCTCTCCCTCTCATCATCTCCTATCTGTCTTGCCTGATTTATGCCTGCCGATCAGACCACCAACAACTTGTAGTTCTCCACCACCTATATGTATAATTAAGTGTGCCTGAGTGTATTTCCCTTTGTATTTTCTTCTTCTTCTGCATCAGCTGCACTGCAGCAGTAGAATCTTGTAGTTAACTGGTATAAGAGCGTAGTCATGGTACATACCTTAAAGCCCACCACTGGTATCAGAGCCCGGGGGGACGTTCTTTTTGGGCGGTAGGGGTCTGCAAACTGTACAAAGAGTCTCCGGCGTGATGGCTACTGTTCTGGTATGTACCGTTTGTGTCTGAAGTTACTCAAGTTATCTGTTTTTGAATTGATTATAATACCATCTCTCAACTTGTGTGATATTATCCTAGTTTCAGTCTAAGTATCCCCTGTTAGATTTGAGTAACCTTAAAGCCCAGATTCCTAAAGTAATCCCTTTGTTGCCACGAGTAGGCGTTTATAGGGTAACCCTCAGGAGACGGTTTTAGGCACCATAGGCTACTCAGAGCTAGCTACCAAGCGATATCCTAGATGGCTAGTGATATACCATGCATATATGAGAACTGTAGAAGGGATTACAGTCACTTAGAACATTTTTCGGTAGCAACAAATAAAAATCTAACAAATATTACAAGTTTTCTCAACACCCTATTTGATTATGAAGTCTGTAGGTTTGGTAGGATAGAGAAAAAAATAGATAAGGTAATAGAACAAAATGAAATATATATTTCTAAGTTCTGTAAAACTGCCCGAGATAATCCCTCAGAACAATTTGACAAAGAAATCACAAAATTCGACAAAGAAGTAAGAGAAATATTAGGAAGATTAGATCGAATTGATGGTCTAGGAACAAGTTTAAGACAAAAGAAACAAGAAATAAACATGATGCAAGTAAATAGGAAATACTCCAGAAAAGAGCATGACTTGATTGTGGAGCTAATTAACTGTTGGAAAGAGCCATATCAGGATCCATGTAATACTGCTCAGGAAAGAGACCATTTAGTAAATAGAATGCAGGAAACCTACCAACAAAATAAGGAGCTGTTACACCATTTTAATTTTGATCCCGAAGTATATAACATAGAAAGTGAAGAAGAGCTAGAAAGCACCACAGATTCAGATAACGAGGACTATGGGATGACTATACACGATGAATATGGGTCTGAACACGAAATAGGATGTGATTCTGATAGTGAAATAATACATGTGGGGGAAGATAGCAAAACGGTAATAGATTTAAACAAACCACAAGTAGGAGGGAGTTTGAGAATCGACGATCTAATAAAGAGGAGCGTATCCCAGGGGGGAACCTATCTAGATCTATCCAATATACATTTCAAGGATAAACAAAAGGTTATAGATGATTGGGCGCAATCTCTAACCGTCGTAATCACAAATCATGAAGGATCATGGGACAACAAAAGATTTGTCGATTACATTACAGGAACTTTACAAGGAGATGTCTTGCAGTGGATGAAACAATGGATAAACTCTGAAGAAGGAAAAAATAAACGAAATGAGTGGGGAGAAAGCGATAAGTTTGCAAGTTTTGAAAAAATTCTCAATGATTTCATAAAAATCATTAAAGAAAATCTTTGCGGGTATATAGATGAGAAGTCTCAAGAAGAAGAAGTTTTATATGCACTATCTAAAATCGAATTATGCGAGATATGTGAATTCGAAGAATACTGTAAAACATTTTCAAAATACTTCTACAAATTAGATCACGATAAGGCACAGAATTGGCTTGATCCTTTCTTCCACAAACTTCCTAGTCCATGGGATACCAAAACAAGAAACGGATACCCAGACTATTTAAAACGAATTGAGAAAAAGGATACTTTAGGACACAGAATACACTATGCACTTAAGATTATACAAGACGACTGTCTTAATATAAAATCCTACAAAAAAATGAAAAACACAATAAGTAACTCCTCTAAAGGAAGAAAGTGCTGCGAAAAAATAATTGGCGAAAAATAGAAAATAGGGAGTGAGAAAACGACAAAAATAACATTTAGAAAAAGGTTTCGATGGAAACCATGGACAAGGAGTAGAGGGTTTGACAGAAATAATAAATATGTTAGAAAGAAAGATGAGTCGTCCACACATAGAGAACCCCCAGCACAAAAGGACAAAAAGAATTGCAGGTGCTTTGTATGTGATGAAAAAGGACATTTTGCTAGGGATTGTCCTAGGAGAGGAAAGAACGCTCAAAAAATGATAAAATATATGGAAGAACAGGAACTTGAAATCTGTTTGGGTGAAGAAATCGTGCCAACAGATGTAATACTTTATGAACTAGAGGTCGAAAATGATTCAGACGACGAACTAATTTTCATGATAAATGAAGATTTAGGTCCAATAACACCCCCAGTATTAGAATTAGACAATATAACATTAGGGGATGTAGTTGGAAAAGAAACAGCTTTTAGTCCAGAAGATATCGACAAAATGAAAAAATATCAACTAATAAAGAAAACAGAAATTTACAAAATTTCACGGTTCAATTTCTTCTCTAGAAGGATAATTGAAATCTTTAACGGAAACACAACAGCAAATCTATCAGCCGGAGGAAGAGTAGATATTCCCATTTTTAGTCGTGAAAAGGTACGAAGATGGAAAAAGAAGTACCCAGAAATTCGCTATATCCACGTTGGCCTGATTCAAATTAAAATTAATGCGCTATTTAGAGCTGGCATAGATATACCAATAATAACACTCGTAATGGACAATCGATTCACCAATTGCCATCAGGCTCTAATAGGAGGATTTCAATCCAATTTAGTTAACCAAACCGTATGGTTCAATATTCGACCCAACTATTTCATCTCTATATCTGACCCAAACATAATAGATACAGTACGACTGAAAATCAAGACCCAAGGAATGAACATGAAAACCAACTCACACGATCTGGCCATAGAATATACAACGATTCATGAATTAACCCAAACCACAGAGGCAAGGACAGTTTCAAACCAACGAGAAATAATCGAAATATTCGAACCAAAACCTTTCGAGGAAGAAATCAAGCCCCGACTAATGAATATAAAAGATCTCACGGTACCTAGACAATGGTTCCTTGAAGATTTAATCCAGACCGAAGAACCAAAACACTTTGGAGGGATAGAAATACAAAGCTCCGGAAATAGCCTATATATTAAAAATAATTCAAAACAACCTTTACTTACAAGAAGCAATAGTGAAAGACAAACCAGAGAGGTGGCTAGGAGATCAATTACCAGGGAAGGAATGAGAGAACCAGTACTATTAGGAGGAAATCAAAAATTAAGCCCGAAAGAAATAACCCAAAAACTCAGTATACCTCTCATGCCAGGTTCGACATCTCGGCAAGAGACTATTGAAAGAGCTGTCAAGTTTAGTTATTAAGAAGTAATTTTTCGTAAATAAATAATTATGTACTGTCTTACAGGAAAAATCGAAGAAAGGAAAAGAAGTGATTATGTCAGAAAAGACAAAAAGAAGACATACTCTTGAGGAAGCTAGACAAGCATTCCCTGAAGATATTTTCCTGAGTATCAAAATAATGACGCTCAATCACAAAGAAAATATAAGAGGAATTTTATCAAGGAATAGAACAGATATTGTCCTAGCCCGGAATAACTATCTGAAGCTTTTCAAATTCATGAAAGAAGGAATGTGGGACATCCAAGGAGTCAAATGGGGGCTGGTAAGCCAACTATGCTACAGACTACGAGGAGAACATGAATGGTGCAAAATACCAGCAATACTAAGGTTCTTCAGCCACAAACTAGCCACCAGCATTAATTATCACCATTTGTTCACCTTCCAAATATTTAGCATGGTTGGGTGGAGGGAAGAGACAAAATTTTTCCAGCCATATCAAATATGGATATTCGGCTACCCTGAGCAATGGCAGAAATTTGACCCAAAATACAACATTGAAGGAGTCAATTACAATTATTTATAGTACAGTAGTTTTATTGAGCTAGTTGACAGAGCGAGAAAGCTCATCAGAAATATCAGCAACTACTCAATTATGACAGATGGAAGAAGAATAATCGCCACGAAAGACTATAATGCAAAATTTAGTTTTCCAAAGGGGCAAAAGTACGAGGCGATAAAGTTGTTACAAGATATAGCTTTCAACCAGAAAAATTTAGATATCCCAACAGAGTTCAGGTGGATATGCAATAATAATATATGAAAAAAAAAAAAAACATTGGATCCCCCAAGGCTCCACAAAGAAGACAGCAGCATAAACGGCAGACAGGCATTAAAAATTCCTGACAACAAACAAGACGACAACAGTAAAGATCCTTGACAGAGACAAGACGTCAACAGTGAAGACTCGTGACTTCCACAGCAAGATTCTCCAGAGGCTTCTCATGCAAGACATCAACAGTAGAGATTCCTGACCAGACGTCAACAGTGGAGATTCCTGACAGTAACAGTGAAGATTCCTGACAACAACAGTAAAGACAAGACGTCAACAGTGAAGATCCCTGACAGAGACAAGACATCAACAGTGAAGACTTGTGATGAGGCTTCCACAACAAAATTCTCAAGAGGCTTCTCGTGCAAGGATAGGACGTCTATAAAGGAGGCCTCCGACGGATGAGGAGGACATCGGCAATTCGGCAAAAACATCAGCAAGCTTCTCCAGCACCTTTTAAATTCCTCAACTCCTTCTTCATCACCATCCTCTCTCTCCCTCTCATCATCTCCTATCTGTCTTGCCTGATTTATGCCTGCCGATCAGACCACCAACAACTTGTAGTTCTCCACCACCTATATGTATAATTAAGTGTGCCTGAGTGTATTTCCCTTTGTATTTTCTTCTTCTTGTAGTTAATCTTGTAGTTAACTGGTATCAGAGCCCGGGGGGACGTTCCTTTTGGGCGGTAGGGGTGTGCAGTCTGTACAAAGAGTCTCCGGCGTGATGGCTACTGTTCCGGTATGTACTGTTTGTTTCTGAAGTTATTCAAGCTATCTGTTTTTATTAGATAATTCTCTATGTTTAAATCATAAAAAATTCAGAAAATTAGAAAATATTACTGTAGCAAAACCAAGGAAAATCACGGAAGGATTTATAGCACATATAGCACTTATACGGTATCAAATAGACTATAATTTTGATCTATACTTTCACAACCCGTATCATTACTGCCCTAGTTGCACTCTAAGTGTCGCTTACTAGAATTGAGTAATCTTAAAGCCCAGATTCCTAAAGTAAACCCTTTGTTGCCGCGGATAGGCGTTTGTAGGGTGACCCTTAGGAGACGGTTTTAGGCACTATAGGCTACTCAGAGCTAGTTTTCCACCGATATCTTAGATGGCTACCGGCATATTGTGTGATTGCGAGATATGTAGAAGAAGTTGTAGTAAATATGACACCGTGTATAATGATATATATGGTATAATGAATATCCCCAGTTATTCTAAAAAAAAATTGGATGATGTAGTTCTCCGAATAGAAAGATTAAAAGAAAAGAAGAAAAATCCCGACCTATCTCTAGAGGCCAAAGAAGATCTGACCCAACAACTCACAGAAATTCATAAAAAATTTAAAAGTCTATTAGGTCATTATGGATATGATCCCAATCAAGAAAAGGCCGAACCCAGTATCATAGACAAAACTAAAAAATACGGAAAGAAAGGTGATGATAATCCAGAAAAAATAAACAGTACAATTAAGGAAGGCAGCATTAATAATATTTTGCAAATTAAACTAGCAAAGTATAACTGCCAAAATGATGATGTAGAAAGAACAGCTGAAAAGATTACCTTAGAACCCTCCAACGGGAAAAAGACGAGTACAATAGAAAACAATGAAGTAGTTCGAAAGACAAAAAAAGTAGTAGGAAGGATAGATCATAATGGCAGACTAGAAACTAGTCCAAAACAACCAACTGACATAATACAAACTAAAGAAATATACTCCAGACAAGAATACAACCCAATACCCGAGATAATAAATTGCTGGAAAGAGTTGTATAAAGCTCAACATAGCACTACTCAAGAAAGAAACCATCTGACCAAGCGAATACAGAACACATACCTCCACCATAAAAGCTTGCTACGCTATTTTAGGTTTGACCCCGGGATATACAACCTAATTAAAAATAAGAGCGGAATGACCCAAGATGATGAGTACAGGACAGAATCAAAAGATAATAACAGATCTAACAAAAGGACGATATGTGTTAAAGAAGGGTTTAGAGCACCAAGTAATAATTTACAAATAAAGAAAAATATAAGGAATAATAAAATTATACCACGAAATAAAGACTATTTAAAACTACCTAACAAATACCTTAGAGTTAGGAAAAAGTTCATAATATTCACGAAGAACGATGAGAAAGAATTTACAAGTCACGTAACAAAAACCCTTCAAGGAAATATGCTTTTTCACCATAAACAAAAATTATACACAGAAAAGCATAATGAATACTTTTTTCATAGAAAATTAGGAAGACCAATAATAGGATCAAACATAAATAGTACAGAATTCTTAGGTCATAAAGTAGAACCTCCCGTCAAAGAAAGAATAAAGACAAAAAGAACGACTATGTATGCAAACAAAAAATTCAATCGAAAAATTTCAAAGATAACCAATACGTATCGACTATACAGTATGGCGATTAATAAACTAATAAAAAGGAAATTATGTGAATGGACAAAATTCATAGATCCTAGATACGGACCAAAACTTGAGCATGTAATTTCAAAAAGATTATCTAGACTAATTCTTTGGTGTTTAAATTTGCAGATGAATTCCAGAGAGTTCATGAGATTTGGAGATATATATCTCAAGCAGTATGCCACTAAGAGTAAAGAGTCATTCAGAATCACTGAATTTCAGGTAGATTTAGTACAACAATGTCTATTAGATAATTTGTGGAATCTAAAATTAGACCAGCCAAAAGAGAAGGTTAAAGTAATCAAAGCACTAGCCTATTATTTTAAAGGTATTATTCAGACACCCCAATCACGGAGTTTTATATGCTACGTCATACTTAGAGGACATCAAATAGGGGTTTACAAAAATTGTAACACAGTTAGAAGGTTAGTCTCAAACTATGATAACCCAGTGTTTAAACGGTTTTATAATGTTAAAGAAGTTGTAGAGTATGCAAAAAATAATATTTCAACCTACTGGTATTTCGACGAAAGCCTTAGAGAATTTATGCCTCAAGAAAATCAACAGAGTACAAGTGAGCCAGAACTATCAACAGAATGTAAAGATTGTCAAGTTATTATGAAACACTTTAAAAATCTAAAAATACAAAAGGAAAGGTTGGTTGAAGATCTCTATCAACAAAAACAGTTAACTGAAAGCTTGCAGAAAGCAAAAGAAAAGGAAAAAAAAGGGGAGCGCCTCACAAACAAGAGTGAAACAGAATCAAGTACAATAGAAAGAAGACAGAGTCTCCAAAATATGAGAGATACAGAAGCCATGCAAGCCAGGCTATTTTTTAAAACAAATGATGAATTATCTTTTCTTCCAGAAGAAATCAGACAGAAAATTCACCAGAAAGTTCAGGACAACTTCTATCAAAAAGCCAGAGATATGCAACAGATACTCAAAGAAATCCAAAAAGAAGAGAGAAGATGCAGAGGAGTAACTGTAGACCAGGTGATACATTATACCAACACCAATAAATGCATCAATAACAATATCTGCAATATCATGGACCTCTCACAACCAAAATGCCAATGTGAGTTAGCTTATAGCATCTACAGACTGAAAATACAAGTAGGACAAATAAAAACGGAAAAGCTCCATGGAACAGATTATAGTTGGGAAGACTTCCTAGATATGGGATTTATTTCACAAATAATCATTAGCCATCCAGGACAAACAGAGTTACTCCCAGATTCTTTAGCATTCCCAGTTTCAGAAGCTTTCATAGGAAAAAGACAACAGCTCAAGATAGAATTCGATTTCATAATAGCAGAATACATAAATGGAGTATGGTATCCTACAAAACACAATGCATGGATTACACACAAATTAGCCCATCCCCTACATCCAGATAAAGAAGAAAGAGGAGTAATTTGTGACAGAGAGATCCCTAGACAAATCAGACACTGGAGAGCAAAAACCATAGCATATGAATTCAACTGGCAAAAATATAGCGGAAATAGATTCAGAGTAGCCACAGAAACTGAAATTTACAGATTCTATATAGATAAGGAAATAAATTGTAAAGTCCCAAAATTTATCAGGTCAGCCCATGAGGAATTAATTCAATATTATAGACAAAAGAAAATGGTAGAAGACAGAATACTTCAGCAAGACATAGCAGATTGGGCAGAAGAATACACGCCATCGGATCTGCTAAGACAAATGGGAGATGAAGGCATACAAAATCTTGACAACATGGGCGACTAGTTAGATAAAAAAAAAAAAAAAAAAAGGAGGTTCCCTCAAAATCCTAAACATTGGATCCCCCAAGGCTTCAGCAACAAAGAAGACAGACAGCAGGCTTCTACAAAAAAAAAATCCTGGTGCCAACAATACAAGATTCGCGACAGGACTCCCACAGTAAGATTCCAATACGGATCCTGACATCGACAGTACAGACAAGACGTCTAACAGAGGCTTCCACAGCAAGATTCTCCAGAGGCTTCTCGTGCAAGACGTCAACAGTGGAGATTCCTAACAGCAACAGTACAGATTCCTGACAAGACGTCAACAGTGGAGATTCCTGACAACAACAGTACAGACAAGACGTCAACAGTAAAGATCCCTGACAGAGACAAGACGTCAACAGTGAAGACTCGTGACGAGGCTTCCACAGCAAGATTCTCAAGAGGCTTCTCGTGCAAGGGAAGGACGTCTATAAAAGGATGCCTCCGACGGATGAGGAGGACATCGGCAATTCGGCAAAAACATCAGCAAGCTTCTCCAACACCTTTTAAGTTCCTCAACGCCTTCTTCTTCATCACCATCCTCTCTCTCCCTCTCATCATCTCCTATCTGTCTTGCCTGATTTATGCCTGCCGATCAGACCACCAACAACTTGTAGTTCTCCACCACCTATATGTATAATTAAGTGTGCCTGAGTGTATTTCCCTTTGTATTTTCTTCTTCTTCTGCATCAGCTACACTGCAGCAGTAGAATCTTGTAGTTACAGAAATTTACAAAATTTTACGGTTCAATTTCTTCTGTAGAAGGATAATTGAAAACTTTAACGGAAACACAACAGCAAATCTATCAGCCGGAGGAAGAGTAGATATTCCCATCTTTAGTCGTGAAAAGGTACGAAGATGGAAAAAGAAGTACCCAGAAATTCGCTATATCCACGTTGGCCTGATTCAAATTAAAATTAATGCGCTATTTAGAGCTGGCATAGATATACCAATAATAACACTCGTAATGGACAATCGATTCACCAATTGCCATCAAGCTCTAATAGGAGGATTTCAATCCAATTTAGTTAACCAAACCGTATGGTTCAATATTCGACCCAACTATTTCATCTCTATATCTGACCCAAACATAATAGATACAGTACGACTGAAAATCAAGACCCAAGGAATGAACATGAAAACCAACTCACACGATCTGGTCATAGAATATACAACGATTCATGAATTAACCCAAACCACAGAGGCAAGGACAGTTTCAAACCAACGAGAAATAATCGAAATATTCGAACCAAAACCTTTCGAGGAAGAAATCAAGCCCCGACTAATGAATATAAAAGATCTCACGGTACCTAGACAATTTTTCCTTGAAGATTTAATCCAGACCGAAGAACCAAAACACTTTGGAGGGATAGAAATACAAAGCTCCGGAAATAGCCTATATATTAAAAATAATTCAAAACAACCTTTACTTACAAGAAACAATAGTGAAAGACAAACCAGAGAGGTGGCTAGGAGATCAATTACCAGGGAAGGAATGTGAGAACCAGTACTATTAGCCTTGGGGGATCCAATGTTTGGGATTTTGAGGGAACCTCCTTTTTTTTTTTTTATCTAACTAGTCGCCCATGTTGTCAAGATTTTGTATGCCTTCATCTCCCATTTGTCTTAGCAGATCCGATGGCGTGTATTCTTCTGCCCAATCTGCCATGTCTTGCTGAAGTATTCTGTCTTCTACCATTTTTGTCTATAATATTGAATTAATTCCTCATGGGCTGACCTGATAAATTTTGGGACTTTACAATTTATTTCCTTGTCTATATAGACTCTGTAAATTTCAGTTTCTGTGGCTACTCTGAATCTATTTCCGCTATATTTTTGCCAGTTGAATTCATATGCTATGGTTTTTGCTCTCCAGTGTCTGATTTGTCTAGGGATCTCTCTGTCACAAATTACTCCTCTTTCTTCTTTATCTAGATGTAGGGGATGGGCTAATTTGTGTGTAATCCATGCACTGTGTTTTGTAGGATACCATACTCCATTTATGTATTTCGCTATTATGGAATCGAATTCTATCTTGAGCTGTGGTCTTTTTCCTATGAAAGCTTCTGAAACTGGGAATGCTAAAGAATCTGGAAGTAACTCTGTTTGTCCTGGATGGCTAATGATTATTTGTGAAACAAATCCCATATCTAGGAAGTCTTTCCAACTATAATCTGTTCCATGGAGCTTTTTTTTTTGTCTGAGTTGTATTTTCAGTCTGTAGATGCTATAAGCTAACTCACATTGGCATTTTGGTTGTGAGAGGTCCATGGTATTGCAGATATTATTATTGATGCATTTATTGGTGTTGGCATAATGTATCACCTGGTCTACAGTTACTCCTCTGCATCTTCTCTCTCCTTTTTGGATTTCTTTGAGTATCTGTTGCATATTTCTGACTTTTTGATAGAAGTTGTCCTGAACTTTCTGGTGAATCTTCTGTCTGATTTCTTCTGGAAGAAAAGATAATTCATCATTTGTTTTAAAAAATAGTCTGCCTTGCATGGCTTCTGTATCTCTCATATTTTGGAGACTCTGTCTTCTTTCTATTGTACTTGATTCTGTTTCACTCTTGTTTGTGAGGCGCTCCCCTTTTTTTTCCTTTTCTTTTTCTTTCTGCAAGCTTTCAGTTAACTATTTTTGTTGATAGAGATCTTCAACCAACCTTTCCTTTTGTATTTTTAGATTTTTAAAGTGCTTCATAGTACCTTGACAATCTTTACATTCTGTTGATAGTTCTGGCTCACTTGTACTCTGTTGATTTTCTTGACGCATAAATTCTCTAAGGCTTTCGTCAAAATACCAGTAGGTTGAAATATTATTATTTGCATACTCTACAGCTTCTTTAACATTATAAAACCCTTTAAACACTGGGTTATCATAGTTTGAGACTAACCTTCTAACTGTGTTCCAATTTTTGTAAACCCCTATTTGATGTCCTCTAAGTATGATGTAGCATATAAAACTCCGTGATTGGGGTGTCTGAATAATACCTTTAAAATAATAGGCTAGTGCTTTGATTACTTTAACCTTCTCTTTTGGCTGGTCTAATTTTAGATTCCACAAATTATCTAATAGACATTATTGTACTAAATCTACCTGAAATTCAGTGATTCTGAATGACTCTTTACTCTGAGTGGCATACTGCTTGAGATATATATCTCCAAATCTCATGAACTCTCTGGAATTCATCTGCAAATTTAAACACCAAAGAATTAGTCTAGATAATCTTTTTGAAATTACATGCTCAAGTTTTGGTCCGTATCTAGGATCTATGAACTTTGTCCATTCAAATAATTTCCTTTTTATTAGTTTATTAATCGCCATACTGTATAGTCGATACGTATCGGTTATCTTTGAAATTTTTCGATTGAATTTTTTGTTTGCATACATAGTCGTTCTTTTTGTCTTTATTCTTTCTTTGACGGGAGGTTCTACTTTATGACCCAAGAATTCTGTACTATTTATGTTTGATCCTATTATTGGTCTTCCTAATTTTCTATGAAAAAAGTATTCATTATGCTTTTCTGTGTATAATTTTTGTTTATGGTGAAAAAGCATATTTCCTTGAAGGGTTTTTGTTACGTGACTTGTAAATTCTTTCTCATCGTTCTTCGTGAATATTATGACCTTTTTCCTAATTCTAAGGTATTTGTTAGTTAGTTTTAAATAGTCTTTATTGAGTGGTATAATTTTATTATTCCTTATATTCTTCTTTATTTGTAAACTATTACTTGGTGCTCTAAACCCTTCTTTAACACATATCGTCCTTTTGTTAGATCTGTTATTATCTTTTGATTCTGTCCTGTACTCATCATCTGGGGTCATTCCGCTCTTATTTTTAATTAGGTTGTATATCCCGGGGTCAAACCTAAAATAGCGTAGCAAGCTTTTATGGTGGAGGTATGTGTCCTGTATTCGCTTGGTCAGATGGTTTCTTTCTTCAGTAGTGCTATGTTGATCTTTATACAACTCTTTCCAGCAATTTATTATCTCGGGTATTGGGTTGTATTCTTGTCTGGAGTATATTTCTTTAGTTTGTATTATGTCAGTTGGTTGTTTTGGACTAGTTTCTAGTCTGCCATTATGATCTATCCTTCCTACTACTTCTTTTGTCTTTCGAACTACTTCATTGTTTTCTATTGTACTCGTCTCTTTCCCGTTGGAGGGTTCTAAGGTAATCTTTTCAGCTGTTCTTTCTACATCATCATTTTGGCAGTTATTCTTTGCTAGTTTAATTTGCAAAATATTATTAATGCTGCCTTCCTTAATTGTACTGTTTATTTTTTTTGGATTATCATCACCTTTCTTTCCGTCTTTTTTAGTTTTGTCTATGATACTGGGTTCGGCCTTTTCTTGATTGGGATCATATCCATAATGACCTAATAGACTTTTAAATTTTTTATGAATTTCTGTGAGTTGTTGGGTCAGATCTTCTTTGGCCTCTAGAAATAGGTCGGGATTTTTCTTCTTTTCTTTTAATCTTTCTATTCGGAGAACTACATCATCAAATTTTTTTTTGGAATAACTGGGGATATTCATTATACCATATATCATTATACACGGTGTCATATTTACTACAACTTGTTCTACATATCTCGCAATCGCACAATATGCCGGTAGCCATCTAACATATCGGTGGAAAACTAGCTCTGAGTAGCCTATGGTGCCTAAAACCGTCTCCTAAGGGTCACCCTACAAACGTCTATCCGTGGCAACAAAGGGTTTACTTTAGGAATCTGGGTTTTAAGATTACTCAATTCTAGTAAGGGACACTTAGAGTGCAACTAGGACAGTAATGATACGGGTTGTGAAAGTATAGATCAAAATTATAGTCTATTTGATACCGTATAAGTGCTATATGTGCTATAAATCCTTCCGTGATTTTCCTTGGTTTTGCTACAGTAACATTTTCTAATTTTTTGAATTTTTTATGATTTAAACATAGAGAATTATCTAATAAAAACAGATAGCTTGAATAACTTCAGAAACAAATAGTACATACCGGAACAGTAGCCATCACGCCGGAGACTCTTTGTACAGACTGCAGACCCCTACCGCCCAAAAGGAACGCCCCCCCGGGCTCTGATACCAGTAACTCCCGAAGTTCCGACTTGTTTTAGAAGTCCTTGTACTGAGACTCCCCAGCTGAAGGCTTCTTCGGTTACGTCGACTTCCACTTCGGCTTCGGCATTCTCCTCTTCGCCTTGTTGTGTGTTGTTGTATGCTTGTGATCCTTCTGTTGTTGTATTCTCGAACTGCGGCGCTTTCTCCGATTTGTTTGTTGTATCGGGGCTTGGTAACTCTTGTTCTAAAAGTTTACCCATGTTTTTTAGAGCTTCAGTCTGTCTAGGGGTTGCTCCCCTAATGGTTCCTTCATTAAGGGTGTTTATATAATCCGAGCAGACCTTTTTCAAGGCCATGAGTTCTGATTCTTGTTTCATTACAAGATTTGCTAGGTTTCCCATGTGCTTGCGGAAAGCGCGTCGAGTCCCAATCCCAGATTTGCTCTTTGGTGGGCCCGCCATGCTCCATTTATTTCGTAGTAAAATGGGGGTGGGATTTCTAATTTGGGAAAGTTCGCTACTTTTGGCTCGAGTATGTAATGGGTGAGATCTCGAATTTCTTCTCCTAAGTATGGGTTCTGTCGTGATATTTCCCAGGCTAGGACGGCATCTTCTTTGGAGTAGTAATGTCTGCAACAGGATCCGTTAAAATCGAATATCTGCTCATAGCATTTTTCCCAGTTTGTGTAGATGCCTGGCTGGTATCCCACGAATACAACAAACGCTGCTGGAACAGGAACACTATTTGCTATAGCTTTCCCTTTATCACCTCTCTGCAAAAAATAGATTTATAAGTTACTTATTAGGTCGGCTTAGGTAATCCGCAATAAAATTATCCTTTCCTTTAACATGCTCGATTTCGAAGGAATATTGGGCTATCTCGTTATACCACTGCATGCGTTTCGCAGATGTTTTTCTTGTATTTACTAGAAAATCCCTAACGGCTTTATTATCTGTTCTAATTATAAAATATTCTGGTGCAAGAAATATTTGAAATTTCTGTAGAGCTAATTTTATAGTGTATAGTTCCTTTTCAAATATTATCCACTTTAGTTCATTTGGTTTGAATTTTCCAGAATTATACCCACAAAGTCTCTCATATTTCAATATCTTTTGTGGTATGCTTATTTTTCTGAGTCTGATTCCGTTCTGGGATAGAGGTGGATCTTCTTCATCCCAGTTTTCTTTCGGAATTCCTTTTAATGCACATCCCCAATATTCTTCCGACGCATCTGTGTCCAAAATTAGTTTATCTCCAAGTTTTGGTAGGTAGACTTCTGGTGCCTTCTCGGCGAGTTGCTTAATTTGCCTCAGGACGTTTTTATCTTTATCTGTCCAGATGAAATCTTGATTTTTATTTAGTTTCTTTAGTAAAGGTATTTCTTCTTTCGTGAGCTCTCGTAGAAAATTTCTCCCGTAATTCAATAGCCCTAGCAGGCTTTGTAGTTGTTTTTTATCTTTTATTTCTTCGGGAAACTCCCTAATCTTTGAAATGATGTGCTTCTGTAGTTGAATTCTATCTTTATCTAGAATAATTCCAAGAAATTATATTGACTCTTTTTCGATTTCGATCTTTTTTGGAGAGAGTATTATCCCGTGTTTTCTAAAGATGTCACTAATGGTTTTTAAATGTCTCTTGTGCTCTTCTTTTATTTTTGAAAAGACCAGAATGTCATCGATATATACGACACAGAAGTCTTTTAAACTATTAAAGATTGAGTCCATCCATCTTTGAAATATCTGGGGTGCAGTGTTTAACCCAAACGGCATGACATTCCAGTGAAAGTGTCCTCGTGGCGTACTAAAAGCTGTTAGTGGTTTCGATTCTTCCGTCATTTTTAGTTGCCAGAAACCAGATTTACAGTCGAATTTGCTGAATACTCTAGATCCTTTTGTTAAGTTTATTAGGACTTCCTTCCTAGGGATAAAATAACCATCGAATTTTAGATTTTGATTTAGTCTCTTGTAATTGATTACCATTCGTGGCTTTTTTCTTTTTACTTCGTTAAGATTTCTGACCATAAATGCTGGACTAGAGTGGGGGCTGGTGGTTTTCTCTATTAGACCTGTGTTTATCAGTTCGTTTATCTGGTTGTCGAACTCGTCTATATCCTGCCTAGTATAGAGCATGGGTTTTACCCTAATGATTACGTTGTCGTCTCTTAATTGGATTTTACAAAACCTTGGGCTATGATCCCATAATTTTAATGGGTTTTCACTAAAATTTTCACTAAGTGTTTTGTAAAGCCAGTGGGTCTGTTCTAACTCTTGAATTGTTTCGCATCTTTTCAGTGAGTTTTCAATGTCTGGGGTACTTTTTAGGGGAGAAAAATCTTCTGTACATTTATATCTAGGTCCTTCCAAAAGTGGCATGTCAACCTTCCGGGTTTGATTTCCTTCTTGTTGATGTAAAGACACCATTTATTTTTCTACGATCATGGGTAGGTATTCTCCAATAAAATTGTTTCCTAAAACCATGTCCCCATTCATATGTGGAAAGCATAAGAGTTTTGGTATAATAAATTTTTTCTCATTAAGCCAAATTTCAACGTTCTTGGTTTTGCTTTGGATAGTTGTTTTATGTGCGCTGATCCCTGTTATTTTAATTGGATATTTCATTGGTTCCCATTTTTCTAGTGGTATGGCATTTTCTCGGTAAGAGGAGACTGTGGCCCCTGTATCTAGTAGTGCATGTAACGAGTATTGTTTATAGCCCTTGAACCTAAATGTTCCTTTAACATAATTAAACCTTCTTCCTTGTTTTGGTGCGAAGATTATCTCGTCAAATCTTATCGTGTATTCTTCCTCTTTAAGGGGTTCTTCGGAATTTAGGATGATCTCCTCAACTGTTCTTCCTACATCATTATTTTGGCTATTATTTTCTTTATCCTTAATTGAGCCGTTTTTTGTTGTTTCCTCTTCACTACCCTCTGGATTATCATAATTATCTTCCATTCCGTCCTCTCTAGCTCTGTCTATGATACTGGGTCCAGCTTTTTCTTGGTCGGGGTTATATCCATAATGACTTAATAGACCCTTAAATTTTTTATGGATTTCTTTGAGTTGTTGGGTCAGATCCTCTTTGGTTTCTGGAGTTAGGTCGGGACTTCTATTATTTTCTTTTAATCTTTCTATTCGGAGAACTACCTCATCAAATTTTTTTTTGGAATAACTGGGGATGTTCATTATACCATATATATCATTATACACGGTGTCATATTTACTAGAACTTGTTCTACATATCTCGCAATCGCACAATATGCCGGTAGCCATCTAAGATATCGGTGGAAAACTAGCTCTGAGTAGCCTATGGTGCCTAAAACCGTCTCCTAAGGGTCACCCTACAAACGCTTATCCGCGGCAACAAAGGGTTTACTTTAGGAATCTGGGCTTTAAGATTACTCAATTCTAGTAAGAGACACTTAGAGTGCAACTAGGACAGTAATGATACGGATTGTGAAAGTATAGATCAAAATTATAGTCTATTTGATACCGTATAAGTGCTATATGTGCTATAAATCCTTCCGTGATTTTCCTTGGTTTTGCAACAGTAACATTTTCTAATTTTCTGAATTTTTTATGACTTAAACATAGAGAATTATCTAATAAAAACAGATAGCTTGAATAACTTCATAAACAAACAGTACATACCGGAACAGTAGCCATCACGCCGGAGACTCTTTGTACAGACTGCAGACCCCTACCGCCCAAAAGGAACGTCCCCCCGGGCTCTGATACCAGTTAACTACAAGATTCTACTGCTGCAGTGCAGCTGATGCAGAAGAAGAAGAAAATACAAAGGGAAATACACTCAGGCACACTTAATTATACATATAGGTGGTGGAGAACTACAAGTTGTTGGTGGTCTGATCGGCAGGCATAAATCAGGCAAGACAGATAAGAGATGATGAGAGGGAGAGAGAGGATGGTGATGAAGAAGAAGGCGTTGAGGAACTTAAAAGGTGTTGGAGAAGCTTGCTGATGTTTTTGCCGAATTGCCGATGTCCTCCTCATCCGTCGGAGGCCTCCTTTTATAGACGTCCTTCCCTTGCACGAGAAGCCTCTTGAGAATCTTGTTGTGGAAGCCTCGTCACGAGTCTTCACTGTTGACGTCTTCTCTGATACGAGTTAACTACAAGATTCTACTGATACGAGTTAACTACAAGATTCTACTGCTGCAGTGTAGCTGATGCAGAAGAAGAAGAAAATACAAAGGGAAATACACTCAGGCACACTTAATTATACATATAGGTGGTGGAGAACTATAAGTTGTTGGTGGTCTGATCGGCAGGCATAAATCAGGCAAGACAGATAAGAGATGATGAGAGGGAGAGAGAGAATGGTGATGAAGAAGAAGGCGTTGAGGAACTTAAAAGGTGTTGGAGAAGCTTGCTGATGTTTTTGCCGAATTGCCGATGTCCTCCACATCCGTCGGAGGCCTCCTTTATAGACGTCCTTCCCTTGCACGAGAAGCCTCTTGAGAATCTTGCTGTGGAAGCCTCGTCACGAGTCTTCACTGTTGACGTCTTGTCTCTGTCAGGGATCTTTACTGTTGACGTCTTGTCTGTACTGTTGTTGTCAGGAATCTCCACTGTTGACGTCTTGTCAGGAATCTGTACTGTTGCTGTCAGGAATCTCCACTGTTGACGTCTTGTCAGGAATCTGTACTGTTGCTGTCAGGAATCTCCACTGTTGACGTCTTGCACGAGAAGCCTCTGGAGAATCTTGCTGTGGAAGCCTCTGTTAGACGTCTTGTCTGTACTGTCGATGTCAGGATCCGTATTGGAATCTTACTGTGGGAGTCCTGTCGCGAATCTTGTATTGTTGGCGCCAGGATTTTTTTGCTGAAGAAGCCTGCTGTCTGTCTTCTTTATTGCTGAAGCCTTGGGGGATCCAATGTTTAGGATTTTGAGGGAACCTCCTTTTTTTTTTTTTTTCTTATCTAATTAGTCGCCCATGTTGTCAAGATTTTGTATGCCTTCATCTCCCATTTGTCTTAGCAGATCCGATGGCGTGTATTCTTCTGCCCAATCTGCTATGTCTTACTAAAGTATTATGTCTTCTACCATTTTCTTTTGTCTATAATATTGAATTAATTCCTCATGGGCTGACCTAATAAATTTTGGGACTTTACAATTTATTTCCTTGTCTATATAGACTCTGTAAATTTCAGTTTCTGTGGCTACTCTGAATCTATTTCCGCTATATTTTTGCCAGATAAATTCATATGCTATGGTTTTTGCTCTCCAGTGTCGATTTGTCTAGGGATCTCTCTGTCACAAATTACTCCTCTTTCTTCTTTATCTGGATGTAGGGGATGGGCTAATTTGTGTGTAATCTATGCACTGTGTTTTGTAGGATACCATACTCCATTTATGTATTCTGCTATTATGGAATCGAATTCTATCTTGAGCTGTTGTCTTTTTCCTATGAAAGCTTCTGAAACTGGGAATGCTAAAGAATCTGGGAGTAACTCTGTTTGTCCTGGATGGCTAATGATTATTTGTGAAACAAATCCCATATCTAGGAAGTCTTTCCAACTATAATCTGTTCCATGGAGCTTTTCCGTTTTTATTTGTCCTAGTTGTATTTTCAGTCTGTAGATGCTATAAGCTAACTCACATTGGCATTTTGGTTGTGAGAGGTCCATGATATTGTAGATATTGTTATTGATGCATTTATTGGTGTTGGCATAATATATCACCTGGTCTACAGTTACTCCTCTGCATCTTCTCTCTCTTTTTTGGATTTCTTTGAGTATCTTTTGCATATCTCTGGCTTTTTGATAGAAGTTGTCCGGAACTTTCTGGTGAATCTTCTGTCTGATTTCTTCTAGAAGAAAAGATAATTCATCATTTGTTTTAAAAAATAGTCTGGCTTGCATGGCTTCTGTATCTCTCATATTTTGGAGACTCTGTCTTCTTTCTATTGTACTTGATTCTGTTTCACTCTTGTTTGTGAGGCGCTCCCCCTTTTTTTTCATTTTCTTTTTCTTTCTGCAAGCTTTCAATTAACTGTTTTTGTTGATAGAGATCTTCAACCAACCTTTCTTTTTGTATTTTTAGATTTTTAAAGTGCTTCATAATAACTTGACAATCTTTACATTCTGTTGATAGTTCTGGCTCACTTGTACTCTGTTGATTTTCTTGAGGCATAAATTCTCTAAGGCTTTCGTCGAAATACCATTAGGTTGAAATATTATTTTTTGCATACTCTACAGCTTCTTTAACATTATAAAACCCTTTAAACACTGGGTTATCATAGTTTGAGACTAACCTTCTAACTGTGTTCCAATTTTTGTAAACCCCTATTTGATGTCCTCTAAGTATGACGTAGCATATAAAACTCCGTGATTGGGGTGTCTGAATAATACCTTTAAAATAATAGGCTAGTGCTTTGATTACTTTAACCTTCTCTTTTGGCTGGTCTAATTTTAGATTCCACAAATTATCTAATAGACATTGTTGTACTAAATCTTCCTGAAATTCAGTGATTCTGAATGACTCTTTACTCTGAGTGGCATACTGCTTGAGATATATATCTCCAAATCTCATGAGCTCTCTGGAATTCATCTGCAAATTTAAACACCAAAGAATTAGTCTAGATAATCTTTTTGAAATTACATGCTCAAGTTTTGGTCCGTATCTAGGATCTATGAACTTTGTCCATTCACATAATTTCCTTTTTATTAGTTTATTACTCGCCATACTGTATAGTCGATACGTATCGGTTATCTTTGAAATTTTTCGATTGAATTTTTTGTTTGCATATATAGTCGTTCTTTTTGTCTTTATTCTTTCTTTGACGGGAGGTTCTACTTTATGACCTAAGAATTTTGTACTATTTATGTTTGATCCTATTATTGGTCTTCCTAATTTTCTATGAAAAAAGTATTCATTATGCTTTTCTGTGTATAATTTTTGTTTATGGTGAAAAAGCATATTTTCTTGAAGGGTTTTTGTTACGTGACTTGTAAATTCTTTCTCATCGTTCTTCGTGAATATTATGACCTTTTTCCTAACTCTAAGGTATTTGTTAGGTAGTTTTAAATAGTCTTTATTTCGTGGTATAATTTTATTATCCTTATATTCTTCTTTATTTGTAAACTATTACTTGGTGCTCTAAACCCTTCTTTAACACATATCGTCCTTTTGTTAGATCTGTTATTATCTTTTGATTCTGTCCTGTACTCATCATCTGGGGTCATTCCGCTCTTATTTTTAATTAGGTTGTATATCCCGGGGTCAAACCTAAAATAGCGTAGCAAGCTTTTATGGTGGAGGTATGTGTCCTGTATTCGCTTGGTTAGATGGTTTCTTTCTTGAGTAGTGCTATGTTGATCTTTATACAACTCTTTCCAGCAATTTATTATCTCGGGTATTGGGTTGTATTCTTGTCTGGAGTATATTTCTTTAGTTTGTATTATGTCAGTTGGTTGTTTTGGACTAGTTTCTAGTCTGCCATTATGATCTATCCTTCCTACTACTTCTTTTGTCTTTCGAACTACTTCATTGTTTTCTATTGTACTCGTCTCTTTCCCGTTGGAGGGTTCTAAGGTAATCTTTTTAGCTGTTCTTTCTACATCATCATTTTGGCAGTTATTCTTTGCTAGTTTAATTTGCAAAATATTATTAATGCTGCCTTCCTTAATTGTACTGTTTATTTTTTCTGGATTATCATCACCTTTCTTTCCGTCTTTTTTAGTTTTGTCTATGATACTGGGTTCGGCCTTTTCTTGATTGGGATCATATCCATAATGACCTAATAGACTTTTAAATTTTTTATGAATTTCTGTGAGTTGTTGGGTCAGATCTTCTTTGGCCTCTAGAGATAGGTCGGGATTTTTCTACTTTTCTTTTAATCTTTCTATTCGGAGAACTACATCATCAAATTTTTTTTTGGAATAACTGGGGATATTCATTATACCATATATATCATTATACACGGTGTCATATTTACTACAACTTGTTCTACATATCTCGCAATCACACAATATGCCGGTAGCCATCTAAGATATCGGTGGAAAACTAGCTCTGAGTAGCCTATGGTGCCTAGAACCGTCTCCTAAGGGTCACCCTACAAACGCCTATCCGCGGCAACAAAGGGTTTACTTTAGGAATCTGGGCTTTAAAATTACTCAATTCTAGTAAGGGACATTTAGAGTGCAACTAGGACAGTAATGATACGGGTTGTGAAAGTATAGATCAAAATTATAGTCTATTTGATACCGTATAAGTGCTATATGTGCTATAAATCCTTCCGTGATTTTCCATGGTTTTGCTACAGTAACATTTTCTAATTTTTTGAATTTTTTATGATTTAAACATAGAGAATTATCTAATAAAAACAGATAGTTTGAATAACTTCATAAACAAACAGTACATACCGGAACAGTAGCCATCACGCCGGAGACTCTTTGTACAGACTGCAGACCCCTACCGCCCAAAAGGAACGTCCCCCCGGGCTCTGATACCAGTTAACTACAAGTTGTTGGTATCAGAGCCCGGGGGGACGTTCCTTTTGGGCGGTAGGGGTCTGCAGTCTGTACAAAGAGTTTCCGGCGTGATGGCTACTGTTCCGGTATGTACTATTTGTTTCTGAAGTTATTCAAGCTATCTGTTTTTATTAGATAATTCTCTATGTTTAAATCATAAAAAATTCAGAAAATTAGAAAATGTTACTGTAGCAAAACCAAGGAAAATCACGGAAGGATTTATAGCACATATAGCACTTATACGGTATCAACTATAATTTTGATCTATACTTTCACAACCCGTATCATTACTGTCCTAGTTGCACTCTAAGTGTCCCTTACTAGAATTGAGTAATCTTAAAGCCCAGATTCCTAAAATAAACCCTTTGTTGCCGCGGATAGGCGTTTGTAGGGTGACCCTTAGGAGACGGTTTTAGGCACCATAGGCTACTCAGAGCTAGTTTTCCACCGATATCTTAGATGGCTACCGGCATATTGTGCGATTGCGAGATATGTAAAACAAGTTGTAGTAAATATGACACCGTGTATAATGATATATATGGTATAATGAATATCCCCAGTTATTCCAAAAAAAAATTTGATGATGTAGTTCTCCGAATAGAAAGATTAAAAGAAAAGAAGAAAAATCCCGACCTATCTCTAGAGGCCAAAGAAGATCTGACCCAACAACTCACAGAAATTCATAAAAAATTTAAAAGTCTATTAGGTCATTATGGATATGATCCCAATCAAGAAAAGGCCGAACCCAGTATCATACACAAAACTAAAAAAGACGGAAAGAAAGGTGATGATAATCCAGAAAAAATAAACAGTACAATTAAGGAAGGCAGCATTAATAATATTTTGCAAATTAAACTAGCAAAGAATAACTGCCAAAATGATGATGTAGAAAGAACAGCTGAAAAGATTACCTTAGAACCCTCCAACGGGAAAGAGACGAGTACAATAGAAAACAATGAAGTAGTTCGAAAGACAAAAGAAGTAGTAGGAAGGATAGATCATAATGGCAGACTAGAAACTAGTCCAAAACAACCAACTGACATAATACAAACTAAAGAAATATACTCCAGACAAGAATACAACCCAATACCCGAGATAATAAATTGCTGGAAAGAGTTGTATAAAGATCAACATAGCACTACTCAAGAAAGAAACCATCTAACCAAGCGAATACAGGACACATACCTCCACCATAAAAGCTTGCTACGCTATTTTAGGTTTGACCCCGGGATATACAACCTAATTAAAAATAAGAGCGGAATGACCCCAGATGATGAGTACAGGACAGAATCAAAAGATAATAACAGATCTAACAAAAGGACGATATGTGTTAAAGAAGGGTTTAGAGCACCAAGTAATAGTTTACAAATAAAGAAGAATATAAGGAATAATAAAATTATACCACTCAATAAAAACTATTTAAAACTACCTAACAAATACCTTAGAGTTAGGAAAAAGGTCATAATATTCACGTAGAACGATGAGAAAGAATTTACAAGTCACGTAACAAAAACCCTTCAAGGAAATATGCTTTTTCACCATAAACAAAAATTATACACAGAAAAGCATAATGAATACTTTTTTCATAGAAAATTTGGAAGACCAATAATAGGATCAAACATAAATAGTACAGAATTCTTAGGTCATAAAGTAGAACCTCCCGTCAAAGAAAGAATAAAGACAAAAAGAACGACTATATATGCAAACAAAAAATTCAATCGAAAAATTTCAAAGATAACCGATACGTATCGACTATACAGTATGGCGATTAATAAACTAATAAAAAGGAAATTATGTGAATGGACAAAGTTCATAGATCCTAGATACGGACCAAAACTTGAGCATGTAATTTCAAAAAGATTATCTAGACTAATTCTTTGGTGTTTAAATTTGCAGATGAATTCCAGAGAGTTCATGAGATTTGGAGATATATATCTCAAGCAGTATGCCACTAAGAGTAAAGAGTCATTCAGAATCACTGAATTTCAGGTAGATTTAGTACAACAATGTCTATTAGATAATTTGTGGAATCTAAAATTAGACCAGCCAAAAGAGAAGGTTAAAGTAATCAAAGCACTAGCCTATTATTTTAAAGGTATTATTCAGACACCCCAATCACGGAGTTTTATATGCTACGTCATACTTATAGGACATCAAATAGGGGTTTACAAAAATTGGAACACAGTTAGAAGGTTAGTCTCAAACTATGATAACCCAGTGTTTAAAGGGTTTTATAATGTTAAAGAAGCTGTAGAGTATGCAAAAAATAATATTTCAACCTACTGGTATTTCGACGAAAGCCTTAGAGAATTTATGCCTCAAGAAAATCAACAGAGTACAAGTGAGCCAGAACTATCAACAGAATGTAAAGATTGTCAAGTTATTATGAAGCATTTTAAAAATCTAAAAATACAAAAGGAAAGGTTGGTTGAAGATCTCTATCAACAAAAACAGTTAACTGAAAGCTTGCAGAAAGAAAAATAAAAGGAAAAAAAAGGGGAGCGCCTCACAAACAAGAGTGAAACAGAATCAAGTACAATAGAAAGAAGACAGAGTCTCCAAAATATGAGAGATACAGAAGCCATGCAAGCCAGACAATTTTTTAAAACAAATGATGAATTATCTTTTCTTCCAGAAGAAATCAGACAGAAGATTCACCAGAAAGTTCAGGACAACTTCTATCAAAAAGCCAGAGATATGCAACAGATACTCAAAGAAATCCAAAAAGGAGAGAGAAGATGCAGAGGAGTAACTGTATACCAGGTGATACATTATGCCAACACCAATAAATGCATCAATAACAATATCTGCAATATCATGGACCTCTCACAACCAAAATGCCAATGTGAGTTAGCTTATAGCATCTACAGACTGAAAATCCAACTAGGACAAATAAAAACGGAAAAGCTCCATGGAACAGATTATAGTTGGAAAGACTTCCTAGATATGGGATTTGTTTCACAAATAATCATTAGCCATCCAGGACAAACAGAGTTACTCCCAGATTCTTTAGCATTCCCAGTTTCAGAAACTTTCATAGGAAAAAGACCACAGCTCAAGATAGAATTCGATTCCATAATAGCAGAATACATAAATAGAGTATGGTATCCTACAAAACATAGTGCATGGATTACACACAAATTAGCCCATCCCCTACATCCAGATAAAGAAGAAAGAGGAGTAATTTGTGACAGAGAGATCCCTAGACAAATCAGACACTGGAGAGCAAAAACCATAGCATATGAATTCAACTGGCAAAAATATAGCGGAAATAGATTCAGAGTAGCCACAGAAACTGAAATTTACAGAGTCTATATAGACAAGGAAATAAATTGTAAAGTCCCAAAATTTATCAGGTCAGCCCATGAGGAATTAATTCAATATTATAGACAAAAGAAAATGGTAGAAGACAGAATACTTCAGCAAGACATGGCAGATTGGGCAGAAGAATACAAGCCATCGGATATGCTAAGACAAATGGGAGATGAAGGCATACAAAATCTTGACAACATGGACGACTAGTTAGATAAAAAAAAAAAAAAAAGGAGGTTCCCTCAAAATCCTAAACATTGGATCCCCCAAGGCTTCAGCAACAAAGAAGACAGACAGCAGGCTTCTACAGTAAAAAAATCCTGGCGCCAACAATACAAGATTCGCGACAGGACTCCCACAGTAAGATTCCAATACGGATCCTGACATCGACAGTACAGACAAGACGTCTAACAGAGGCTTCCACAGCAAGATTCTCCAGAGGCTTCTCGTGCAAGACGTCAACAGTGGAGATTCCTGACAGCAACAGTACAGATTCCTGACAAGACGTCAACAGTGGAGATTCCTGACAGCAACAGTACAGATTCCTGACAAGACGTTAACAGTGGAGATTCCTGACAACAACAGTACAGACAAGACGTCAACAGTAAAGATCCCTGACAGAGACAAGACGTCAACAGTGAAGACTCGTGACGAGGCTTCCACAGCAAGATTCTCAAGAGGCTTCTCGTGCAAGGGAAGGACATCTATAAAAGGAGGCCTCCGACGGATGAGGAGGACATCAGCAATTCGGCAAAAACATCAGCAAGCTTCTCCAACACCTTTTAAGTTCCTCAACGCCTTCTTCTTCATCACCATCCTCTCTCTCCCTCTCATCATCTCCTATCTGTCTTGCCTGATTTATGCCTGCCGATCAGACCACCAACAACTTGTAGTTCTCCACCACCTATATGTATAATTAAGTGTGCCTGAGTGTATTTCCCTTTTTATTTTCTTCTTCTTCTGCATCAGCTGCACTGCAGCAGTAGAATCTTGCAGTTAACTGGTATCAGAAACAAACAGTACATACCGGAACAGTAGCCATCACGCCGGAGACTCTTTGTACAGACTGCAGACCCCTACCGCCCAAAAGGAACGATCCCCCGGGCTCTGATACCAGTTAACTACAAGTTCTACTGCTGCAGTGCAGCTGATGCCGAAGAAGAAGAAAATACAAAGGGAAATACACTCAGGCACACTTAATTATACATATAGGTGGTGGAGAACTACAAGTTGTTGGTGGTCTGATCGGCAGGCATAAATCAGGCAAGACAGATAGGAGATGATGAGAGGGAGAGAGAGGATGGTGATGAAGAAGAAGGCGTTGAGGAACTTAAAAGGTGTTGGAGAAGCTTGCTGATGTTTTTGCCGAATTGCCGATGTCCTCCTCATCCGTCGGAGGCCTCCTTTTATAGACGTCCTTCCCTTACACGAGAAGCCTCTTGAGAATCTTGCTGTGGAAGCCTCATCACGAGTCTTCACTGTTGACGTCTTGTCTCTGTCAGGGATCTTTACTGTTGACGTCTTGTCTGTACTGTTGTTGTCAGGAATCTCCACTGTTGACGTCTTGTCAGGAATCTGTACTGTTGCTGTCAGGAATCTCCACTGTTGACGTCTTGTCAGGAATCTGTACTGTTGCTGTCAGGAATCTCCACTGTTGACGTCTTGCACGAGAAGCCTCTGGAGAATCTTGCTGTGGAAGCCTCTGTTAGACGTCTTGTCTGTACTGTCGATGTCAGGATCCGTATTGGAATCTTACTGTGGGAGTCCTGTCACGAATCTTGTATTGTTGGCGCCAGGATTTTTTTGCTGTAGAAGCCTGCTGTCTGTCTTCTTTGTTGCTGAAGCCTTGGGGGATCCAATGTTTGGGATTTTGAGGGAACCTCCTTTTTTTTTTTTTTTATCTAACTAGTCGCCCATGTTGTCAAGATTTTGTATGCCTTCATCTCCCATTTGTCTTAGCACATCCGATGGCGTGTATTCTTCTGCCCAATCTGCCATGTCTTGCTGAAGTATTCTGTCTTCTACCATTTTCTTTTGTCTATAATATTGAATTAATTCCTCATGGGCTGACCTGATAAATTTTGGGACTTTACAATTTATTTCCTTGTCTATATAGACTCTGTAAATTTCAGTTTCTGTGGCTACTCTGAATCTATTTCCGCTATATTTTTGCCAGTTGAATTCATATGCTATGGTTTTTGCTCTCCAGTGTCTGATTTGTCTAGGGATCTCTCTGTCACAAATTACTCCTCTTTCTTCTTTATCTGGATGTAGGGGATGGGCTAATTTGTGTGTAATCCATGCACTGTGTTTTGTAGGATACCATACTCCATTTATGTATTCTGCTATTATGAAATCGAATTCTATCTTGAGCTGTGGTCTTTTTCCTATGAAAGCTTCTGAAACTGTGAATGCTAAAGAATCTGGGAGTAACTCTGTTTGTTCTGGATGGCTAATGATTATTTGTGAAACAAATCCCATATCTAGGAAGTCTTTCCAACTATAATATGTTTCATGGAGCTTTTCCGTTTCTATTTGTCCTAGTTGTATTTTCAGTCTGTAGATGCTATAAGCTAACTCACATTGGCATTTTGGTTGTGAGAGGTCCATGATATTACAGATATTGTTATTGATGCATTTATTGGTGTTGGCATAATGTATCACCTTGTCTACAGTTACTCCTCTGCATCTTCTCTCTCCTTTTTGGATTTCTTTGAATATCTGTTGCATATCTCTGGCTTTTTGATAGAAGTTGTCCTGAACTTTCTGGTGAATCTTCTGTCTGATTTCTTCTGGAAGAAAAGATAATTCATCATTTGTTTTAAAAAATAGTCTGGCTTGCATGGCTTCTGTATCTCTCATATTTTTGAGACTCTGTCTTCTTTCTATTGTACTTGATTCTGTTTCACTCTTGTTTGTGAGGCGCTCCTCTTTTTTTTCCTTTTCTTTTTCTTTCTGCAAGCTTTCAGTTAACTATTTTTGTTGATAGAGATCTTCAACCAACCTTTCCTTTTGTATTTTTAGATTTTTAAAGTGCTTCATAATAACTTGACAATCTTTACATTCTGTTGATAGTTCTGGCTCACTTGTACTCTGTTGATTTTCTTGAGGCATAAAATCTCTAAGGTTTTCGTCGAAATACCAGTAGGTTGAAATATTATTTTTTGCATACTCTACAGCTTCTTTAACATTATAAAACCCTTTAAACACTGGGTTATCATAGTTTGAGACTAACCTTCTAACTGTGTTCCAATTTTTGTAAACCCCTATTTGATGTTCTCTAAGTATGACGTAGCATATAAAACTCCGTGATTGGGGTGTCTGAATAATACCTTTAAAATAATAGGCTAGTGCTTTGATTACTTTAACCTTCTCTTTTGGCTGGTCTAATTTTAGATTCCACAAATTATCTAATAGACATTGTTGTACTAAATCTACCTGAAATTCAATGATTCTGAATGACTCTTTACTCTGAGTGGCATACTGCTTGAGATATATATCTCCAAATCTCATGAACTCTCTGGAATTCATCTGCAAATTTAAACACCAAAGAATTAGTCTAGATAATCTTTTTGAAATTACATGCTCAAGTTTTGGTCCGTATCTAGGATCTATGAACTTTGTCCATTCACATAATTTCCTTTTTATTAGTTTATTAATCGCCATACTGTATAGTCGATACGTATCGGTTATCTTTGAAATTTTTCGATTGAATTTTTTGTTTGCATACATAGTCGTTCTTTTTGTCTTTATTCTTTCTTTGACGGGAGGTTCTACTTTATGACCCAAGAATTCTGTACTATTTATGTTTGATCCTATTATTGGTCTTCCTAATTTTCTATGAAAAAAGTATTCATTATGCTTTTCTGTGTATAATTTTTGTTTATGGTGAAAAAGCATATTTCCTTGAAGGGTTTTTGTTACGTGACTTGTAAATTCTTTCTCATCGTTCTTCGTGAATATTATGACCTTTTTCCTAACTCTAAGGTATTTGTTAGTTAGTTTTAAATAGTCTTTATTGAGTGGTATAATTTTATTATTCCTTATATTCTTCTTTATTTGTAAACTATTACTTGGTGCTCTAAACCCTTCTTTAACACATATCGTCCTTTTGTTAGATCTGTTATTATCTTTTGATTCTGTCCTGTACTCATCATCTGGGGTCATTCCGCTCTTATTTTTAATTAGGTTGTATATCCCGGGGTCAAACCTAAAATAGCGTAGCAAGCTTTTATGGTGGAGGTATGTGTCCTGTATTCGCTTGGTTAGATGGTTTCTTTCTTGAGTAGTGCTATGTTGATCTTTATACAACTCTTTCCAGCAATTTATTATCTCGGGTATTGGGTTGTATTCTTGTCTGGAGTATATTTCTTTAGTTTGTATTATGTCAGTTGGTTGTTTTGGACTAGTTTCTAGTCTGCCATTATGATCTATCCTTCCTACTACTTCTTTTGTCTTTCGAACTACTTCATTGTTTTCTATTGTACTCGTCTCTTTCCCGTTGGAGGGTTCTAAGGTAATCTTTTCAGCTGTTCTTTCTACATCATCATTTTGGCAGTTATTCTTTGCTAGTTTAATTTGCAAAATATTATTAATGCTGCCTTCCTTAATTGTACTGTTTATTTTTTCTGGATTATCATCACCTTTCTTTCCGTCTTTTTTAGTTTTGTCTATGATACTGGGTTCGGCCTTTTCTTGATTGGGATCATATCCATAATGACCTAATAGACTTTTAAATTTTTTATGAATTTCTGTGAGTTGTTGGGTCAGATCTTCTTTGGCCTCTAGAGATAGGTCGGGATTTTTCTACTTTTCTTTTAATCTTTCTATTCGGAGAACTACATCATCAAATTTTTTTTTGGAATAACTGGGGATATTCATTATACCATATATATCATTATACACGGTGTCATATTTACTACAACTTGTTCTACATATCTCGCAATCACACAATATGCCGGTAGCCATCTAAGATATCGGTGGAAAACTAGCTCTGAGTAGCCTATGGTGCCTAGAACCGTCTCCTAAGGGTCACCCTACAAACGCCTATCCGCGGCAACAAAGGGTTTACTTTAGGAATCTGGGCTTTAAAATTACTCAATTCTAGTAAGGGACATTTAGAGTGCAACTAGGACAGTAATGATACGGGTTGTGAAAGTATAGATCAAAATTATAGTCTATTTGATACCGTATAAGTGCTATATGTGCTATAAATCCTTCCGTGATTTTCCATGGTTTTGCTACAGTAACATTTTCTAATTTTTTGAATTTTTTATGATTTAAACATAGAGAATTATCTAATAAAAACAGATAGTTTGAATAACTTCATAAACAAACAGTACATACCGGAACAGTAGCCATCACGCCGGAGACTCTTTGTACAGACTGCAGACCCCTACCGCCCAAAAGGAACGTCCCCCCGGGCTCTGATACCAGTTAACTACAAGTTGTTGGTATCAGAGCCCGGGGGGACGTTCCTTTTGGGCGGTAGGGGTCTGCAGTCTGTACAAAGAGTTTCCGGCGTGATGGCTACTGTTCCGGTATGTACTATTTGTTTCTGAAGTTATTCAAGCTATCTGTTTTTATTAGATAATTCTCTATGTTTAAATCATAAAAAATTCAGAAAATTAGAAAATGTTACTGTAGCAAAACCAAGGAAAATCACGGAAGGATTTATAGCACATATAGCACTTATACGGTATCAACTATAATTTTGATCTATACTTTCACAACCCGTATCATTACTGTCCTAGTTGCACTCTAAGTGTCCCTTACTAGAATTGAGTAATCTTAAAGCCCAGATTCCTAAAATAAACCCTTTGTTGCCGCGGATAGGCGTTTGTAGGGTGACCCTTAGGAGACGGTTTTAGGCACCATAGGCTACTCAGAGCTAGTTTTCCACCGATATCTTAGATGGCTACCGGCATATTGTGCGATTGCGAGATATGTAAAACAAGTTGTAGTAAATATGACACCGTGTATAATGATATATATGGTATAATGAATATCCCCAGTTATTCCAAAAAAAAATTTGATGATGTAGTTCTCCGAATAGAAAGATTAAAAGAAAAGAAGAAAAATCCCGACCTATCTCTAGAGGCCAAAGAAGATCTGACCCAACAACTCACAGAAATTCATAAAAAATTTAAAAGTCTATTAGGTCATTATGGATATGATCCCAATCAAGAAAAGGCCGAACCCAGTATCATACACAAAACTAAAAAAGACGGAAAGAAAGGTGATGATAATCCAGAAAAAATAAACAGTACAATTAAGGAAGGCAGCATTAATAATATTTTGCAAATTAAACTAGCAAAGAATAACTGCCAAAATGATGATGTAGAAAGAACAGCTGAAAAGATTACCTTAGAACCCTCCAACGGGAAAGAGACGAGTACAATAGAAAACAATGAAGTAGTTCGAAAGACAAAAGAAGTAGTAGGAAGGATAGATCATAATGGCAGACTAGAAACTAGTCCAAAACAACCAACTGACATAATACAAACTAAAGAAATATACTCCAGACAAGAATACAACCCAATACCCGAGATAATAAATTGCTGGAAAGAGTTGTATAAAGATCAACATAGCACTACTCAAGAAAGAAACCATCTAACCAAGCGAATACAGGACACATACCTCCACCATAAAAGCTTGCTACGCTATTTTAGGTTTGACCCCGGGATATACAACCTAATTAAAAATAAGAGCGGAATGACCCCAGATGATGAGTACAGGACAGAATCAAAAGATAATAACAGATCTAACAAAAGGACGATATGTGTTAAAGAAGGGTTTAGAGCACCAAGTAATAGTTTACAAATAAAGAAGAATATAAGGAATAATAAAATTATACCACTCAATAAAAACTATTTAAAACTACCTAACAAATACCTTAGAGTTAGGAAAAAGGTCATAATATTCACGTAGAACGATGAGAAAGAATTTACAAGTCACGTAACAAAAACCCTTCAAGGAAATATGCTTTTTCACCATAAACAAAAATTATACACAGAAAAGCATAATGAATACTTTTTTCATAGAAAATTTGGAAGACCAATAATAGGATCAAACATAAATAGTACAGAATTCTTAGGTCATAAAGTAGAACCTCCCGTCAAAGAAAGAATAAAGACAAAAAGAACGACTATATATGCAAACAAAAAATTCAATCGAAAAATTTCAAAGATAACCGATACGTATCGACTATACAGTATGGCGATTAATAAACTAATAAAAAGGAAATTATGTGAATGGACAAAGTTCATAGATCCTAGATACGGACCAAAACTTGAGCATGTAATTTCAAAAAGATTATCTAGACTAATTCTTTGGTGTTTAAATTTGCAGATGAATTCCAGAGAGTTCATGAGATTTGGAGATATATATCTCAAGCAGTATGCCACTAAGAGTAAAGAGTCATTCAGAATCACTGAATTTCAGGTAGATTTAGTACAACAATGTCTATTAGATAATTTGTGGAATCTAAAATTAGACCAGCCAAAAGAGAAGGTTAAAGTAATCAAAGCACTAGCCTATTATTTTAAAGGTATTATTCAGACACCCCAATCACGGAGTTTTATATGCTACGTCATACTTATAGGACATCAAATAGGGGTTTACAAAAATTGGAACACAGTTAGAAGGTTAGTCTCAAACTATGATAACCCAGTGTTTAAAGGGTTTTATAATGTTAAAGAAGCTGTAGAGTATGCAAAAAATAATATTTCAACCTACTGGTATTTCGACGAAAGCCTTAGAGAATTTATGCCTCAAGAAAATCAACAGAGTACAAGTGAGCCAGAACTATCAACAGAATGTAAAGATTATCAAGTTATTATGAAGCATTTTAAAAATCTAAAAATACAAAAGGAAAGGTTGGTTGAAGATCTCTATCAACAAAAACAGTTAACTGAAAGCTTGCAGAAAGAAAAATAAAAGGAAAAAAAAGGGGAGCGCCTCACAAACAAGAGTGAAACAGAATCAAGTACAATAGAAAGAAGACAGAGTCTCCAAAATATGAGAGATACAGAAGCCATGCAAGCCAGACAATTTTTTAAAACAAATGATGAATTATCTTTTCTTCCAGAAGAAATCAGACAGAAGATTCACCAGAAAGTTCAGGACAACTTCTATCAAAAAGCCAGAGATATGCAACAGATACTCAAAGAAATCCAAAAAGGAGAGAGAAGATGCAGAGGAGTAACTGTATACCAGGTGATACATTATGCCAACACCAATAAATGCATCAATAACAATATCTGCAATATCATGGACCTCTCACAACCAAAATGCCAATGTGAGTTAGCTTATAGCATCTACAGACTGAAAATCCAACTAGGACAAATAAAAACGGAAAAGCTCCATGGAACAGATTATAGTTGGAAAGACTTCCTAGATATGGGATTTGTTTCACAAATAATCATTAGCCATCCAGGACAAACAGAGTTACTCCCAGATTCTTTAGCATTCCCAGTTTCAGAAACTTTCATAGGAAAAAGACCACAGCTCAAGATAGAATTCGATTCCATAATAGCAGAATACATAAATAGAGTATGGTATCCTACAAAACATAGTGCATGGATTACACACAAATTAGCCCATCCCCTACATCCAGATAAAGAAGAAAGAGGAGTAATTTGTGACAGAGAGATCCCTAGACAAATCAGACACTGGAGAGCAAAAACCATAGCATATGAATTCAACTGGCAAAAATATAGCGGAAATAGATTCAGAGTAGCCACAGAAACTGAAATTTACAGAGTCTATATAGACAAGGAAATAAATTGTAAAGTCCCAAAATTTATCAGGTCAGCCCATGAGGAATTAATTCAATATTATAGACAAAAGAAAATGGTAGAAGACAGAATACTTCAGCAAGACATGGCAGATTGGGCAGAAGAATACAAGCCATCGGATATGCTAAGACAAATGGGAGATGAAGGCATACAAAATCTTGACAACATGGACGACTAGTTAGATAAAAAAAAAAAAAAAAGGAGGTTCCCTCAAAATCCTAAACATTGGATCCCCCAAGGCTTCAGCAACAAAGAAGACAGACAGCAGGCTTCTACAGTAAAAAAATCCTGGCGCCAACAATACAAGATTCGCGACAGGACTCCCACAGTAAGATTCCAATACGGATCCTGACATCGACAGTACAGACAAGACGTCTAACAGAGGCTTCCACAGCAAGATTCTCCAGAGGCTTCTCGTGCAAGACGTCAACAGTGGAGATTCCTGACAGCAACAGTACAGATTCCTGACAAGACGTCAACAGTGGAGATTCCTGACAGCAACAGTACAGATTCCTGACAAGACGTTAACAGTGGAGATTCCTGACAACAACAGTACAGACAAGACGTCAACAGTAAAGATCCCTGACAGAGACAAGACGTCAACAGTGAAGACTCGTGACGAGGCTTCCACAGCAAGATTCTCAAGAGGCTTCTCGTGCAAGGGAAGGACATCTATAAAAGGAGGCCTCCGACGGATGAGGAGGACATCAGCAATTCGGCAAAAACATCAGCAAGCTTCTCCAACACCTTTTAAGTTCCTCAACGCCTTCTTCTTCATCACCATCCTCTCTCTCCCTCTCATCATCTCCTATCTGTCTTGCCTGATTTATGCCTGCCGATCAGACCACCAACAACTTGTAGTTCTCCACCACCTATATGTATAATTAAGTGTGCCTGAGTGTATTTCCCTTTTTATTTTCTTCTTCTTCTGCATCAGCTGCACTGCAGCAGTAGAATCTTGCAGTTAACTGGTATCAGAAACAAACAGTACATACCGGAACAGTAGCCATCACGCCGGAGACTCTTTGTACAGACTGCAGACCCCTACCGCCCAAAAGGAACGTCCCCCCGGGCTCTGATACCAGTTAACTACAAGTTCTACTGCTGCAGTGCAGCTGATGCCGAAGAAGAAGAAAATACAAAGGGAAATACACTCAGGCACACTTAATTATACATATAGGTGGTGGAGAACTACAAGTTGTTGGTGGTCTGATCGGCAGGCATAAATCAGGCAAGACAGATAGGAGATGATGAGAGGGAGAGAGAGGATGGTGATGAAGAAGAAGGCGTTGAGGAACTTAAAAGGTGTTGGAGAAGCTTGCTGATGTTTTTGCCGAATTGCCGATGTCCTCCTCATCCGTCGGAGGCCTCCTTTTATAGACGTCCTTCCCTTACACGAGAAGCCTCTTGAGAATCTTGCTGTGGAAGCCTCATCACGAGTCTTCACTGTTGACGTCTTGTCTCTGTCAGGGATCTTTACTGTTGACGTCTTGTCTGTACTGTTGTTGTCAGGAATCTCCACTGTTGACGTCTTGTCAGGAATCTGTACTGTTGCTGTCAGGAATCTCCACTGTTGACGTCTTGTCAGGAATCTGTACTGTTGCTGTCAGGAATCTCCACTGTTGACGTCTTGCACGAGAAGCCTCTGGAGAATCTTGCTGTGGAAGCCTCTGTTAGACGTCTTGTCTGTACTGTCGATGTCAGGATCCGTATTGGAATCTTACTGTGGAAGTCCTGTCACGAATCTTGTATTGTTGGCGCCAGGATTTTTTTGCTGTAGAAGCCTGCTGTCTGTCTTCTTTGTTGCTGAAGCCTTGGGGGATCCAATGTTTGGGATTTTGAGGGAACCTCCTTTTTTTTTTTTTTTTATCTAACTAGTCGCCCATGTTGTCAAGATTTTGTATGCCTTCATCTCCCATTTGTCTTAGCACATCCGATGGCGTGTATTCTTCTGCCCAATCTGCCATGTCTTGCTGAAGTATTCTGTCTTCTACCATTTTCTTTTGTCTATAATATTGAATTAATTCCTCATGGGCTGACCTGATAAATTTTGGGACTTTACAATTTATTTCCTTGTCTATATAGACTCTGTAAATTTCAGTTTCTGTGGCTACTCTGAATCTATTTCCGCTATATTTTTGCCAGTTGAATTCATATGCTATGGTTTTTGCTCTCCAGTGTCTGATTTGTCTAGGGATCTCTCTGTCACAAATTACTCCTCTTTCTTCTTTATCTGGATGTAGGGGATGGGCTAATTTGTGTGTAATCCATGCACTGTGTTTTGTAGGATACCATACTCCATTTATGTATTCTGCTATTATGAAATCGAATTCTATCTTGAGCTGTGGTCTTTTTCCTATGAAAGCTTCTGAAACTGTGAATGCTAAAGAATCTGGGAGTAACTCTGTTTGTTCTGGATGGCTAATGATTATTTGTGAAACAAATCCCATATCTAGGAAGTCTTTCCAACTATAATATGTTTCATGGAGCTTTTCCGTTTCTATTTGTCCTAGTTGTATTTTCAGTCTGTAGATGCTATAAGCTAACTCACATTGGCATTTTGGTTGTGAGAGGTCCATGATATTACAGATATTGTTATTGATGCATTTATTGGTGTTGGCATAATGTATCACCTTGTCTACAGTTACTCCTCTGCATCTTCTCTCTCCTTTTTGGATTTCTTTGAATATCTGTTGCATATCTCTGGCTTTTTGATAGAAGTTGTCCTGAACTTTCTGGTGAATCTTCTGTCTGATTTCTTCTGGAAGAAAAGATAATTCATCATTTGTTTTAAAAAATAGTCTGGCTTGCATGGCTTCTGTATCTCTCATATTTTTGAGACTCTGTCTTCTTTCTATTGTACTTGATTCTGTTTCACTCTTGTTTGTGAGGCGCTCCTCTTTTTTTTCCTTTTCTTTTTCTTTCTGCAAGCTTTCAGTTAACTATTTTTGTTGATAGAGATCTTCAACCAACCTTTCCTTTTGTATTTTTAGATTTTTAAAGTGCTTCATAATAACTTGACAATCTTTACATTCTGTTGATAGTTCTGGCTCACTTGTACTCTGTTGATTTTCTTGAGGCATAAAATCTCTAAGGTTTTCGTCGAAATACCAGTAGGTTGAAATATTATTTTTTGCATACTCTACAGCTTCTTTAACATTATAAAACCCTTTAAACACTGGGTTATCATAGTTTGAGACTAACCTTCTAACTGTGTTCCAATTTTTGTAAACCCCTATTTGATGTTCTCTAAGTATGACGTAGCATATAAAACTCCGTGATTGGGGTGTCTGAATAATACCTTTAAAATAATAGGCTAGTGCTTTGATTACTTTAACCTTCTCTTTTGGCTGGTCTAATTTTAGATTCCACAAATTATCTAATAGACATTGTTGTACTAAATCTACCTGAAATTCAATGATTCTGAATGACTCTTTACTCTGAGTGGCATACTGCTTGAGATATATATCTCCAAATCTCATGAACTCTCTGGAATTCATCTGCAAATTTAAACACCAAAGATTTAGTCTAGATAATCTTTTTGAAATTACATGCTCAAGTTTTGGTCCGTATCTAGGATCTATGAACTTTGTCCATTCACATAATTTCCTTTTTATTAGTTTATTAATCGCCATACTGTATAGTCGATACGTATCGGTTATCTTTGAAATTTTTCGATTGAATTTTTTGTTTGCATACATAGTCGTTCTTTTTGTCTTTATTCTTTCTTTGACGGGAGGTTCTACTTTATGACCCAAGAATTCTGTACTATTTATGTTTGATCCTATTATTGGTCTTCCTAATTTTCTATGAAAAAAGTATTCATTATGCTTTTCTGTGTATAATTTTTGTTTATGGTGAAAAAGCATATTTCCTTGAAGGGTTTTTGTTACGTGACTTGTAAATTCTTTCTCATCGTTCTTCGTGAATATTATGACCTTTTTCCTAACTCTAAGGTATTTGTTAGTTAGTTTTAAATAGTCTTTATTGAGTGGTATAATTTTATTATTCCTTATATTCTTCTTTATTTGTAAACTATTACTTGGTGCTCTAAACCCTTCTTTAACACATATCGTCCTTTTGTTAGATCTGTTATTATCTTTTGATTCTGTCCTGTACTCATCATCTGGGGTCATTCCGCTCTTATTTTTAATTAGGTTGTATATCCCGGGGTCAAACCTAAAATAGCGTAGCAAGCTTTTATGGTGGAGGTATGTGTCCTGTATTCGCTTGGTCAGATGGTTTCTTTCTTAAGTAGTGCTATGTTGATCTTTATACAACTCTTTCCAGCAATTTATTATCTCGGGTATTGGGTTGTATTCTTGTCTGGAGTATATTTCTTTAGTTTGTATTATGTCAGTTGGTTGTTTTGGACTAGTTTCTAGTCTGCCATTATGATCTATCCTTCCTACTACTTCTTTTGTCTTTCGAACTACTTCATTGTTTTCTATTGTACTCGTCTCTTTCCCGTTGGAGGGTTCTAAGGTAATCTTTTCAACTGTTCTTTCTACATCATCATTTTGGCAGTTATTCTTTGCTAGTTTAATTTGCAAAATATTATTAATGCTGCCTTCCTTAATTGTACTGTTTATTTTTTCTGGATTATCATCACCTTTCTTTCCGTCTTTTTTAGTTTTGTCTATGATACTGGGTTCGGCCTTTTCTTGATTGGGATCATATCCATAATGACCTAATAGACTTTTAAATTTTTTATGAATTTCTGTGAGTTGTTGGGTCAGATCTTCTTTGGCCTCTAGAGATAGGTCGGGATTTTTCTTCTTTTCTTTTAATCTTTCTATTCGGAGAACTACATCATCAAATTTTTTTTTGGAATAACTGGGGATATTCATTATACCATATATATCATTATACACGGTGTCATATTTACTACAACTTGTTCTACATATCTCGCAATCGCACAATATGCCGGTAGCCATCTAAGATATCGGTGGAAAACTAGCTCTGAGTAGCCTATGGTGCCTAAAACCGTCTCCTAAGGGTCACCCTACAAACGCCTATCCGCGGCAACAAAGGGTTTATTTTAGGAATCTGGGCTTTAAGATTACTCAATTCTAGTAAGGGACACTTAGAGTGCAACTAGGACAGTAATGATACGGGTTATGAAAGTATAGATCAAAATTATAGTCTATTTGATACCGTATAAGTGCTATATGTGCTATAAATCCTTCCGTGATTTTCCTTGGTTTTTCTACAGTAACATTTTTTAATTTTCTGAATTTTTTATGATTTAAACATAGAGAATTATCTAATAAAAACAGATAGCTTGAATAACTTCAGAAACAACCAGTACATACCGGAACAGTAGCCATCACGCCGGAGACTCTTTGTACAGACTGCAGACCCCTACCGCCCAAAAGGAACGTCCCCCCGGGCTCTGTTCTTTATTTTTAACTACAAGATTTGAATACTGGTATCAGGGCTCTGATATCGGTCCTGATAAAGGAACTGTAGTTATCTGGTATCAGAGCCCGGGGTTTCTCGTTAACTACAAGATTCTACTGCTGCAGTGCAGCTGATGCAGAAGAAGAAGAAAATACAAAGGAAAATACACTCAGGCACACTTAATTATACATATAGGTGGTGGAGAACTACAAGTTGTTGGTGGTCTGATCGGCAGGCATAAATCAGGCAAGACAGATAGGAGATGATGAGAGGGAGAGAGAGGATGGTGATGAAGAAGAAGGCGTTGAGGAACTTAAAAGGTGTTGGAGAAGCTTGCTGATGTTTTTGCCGAATTGCCGATGTCCTCCTCATCCTTCGGAGGCCTCCTTTTATAGACGTCCTTCCCTTGCACGAGAAGCCTCTTGAGAATCTTGCTGTGGAAGCCTCGTCATGAGTCTTCACTGTTGACGTCTTGTCTATGTCAGGGATCTTTACTGTTGACGTCTTGTCTGTACTATTATTGTCAGGAATCTCCACTGTTGACGTCTTGTCATGAATCTGTACTGTTGCTGTCAGGAATCTCCACTTTTGACGTCTTGCACGAGAAGCCTCTGGAGAATCTTGCTGTGGAAGCCTCTGTTAGACGTCTTGTCTGTACTGTCGATGTCAGGATCCGTATTGGAATCTTACTGTGGGAGTCCTGTCGCGAATCTTGTATTGTTGGCGCCAGGATTTTTTTTTTTTTTTTTGCTGTAGAAGCCTACTGTCTGTCCTCTTTGTTGCTGAAGCCTTGGGGGATCCAATGTTTAGGATTTTGAGGGAACCTCCTTTTTTTTTTTTTTTTTTTATTTTGCAAAAATTTAATAAAATTGTCGGATACTGAAGCTTCTGGGGATGCAAGGTTTATCCATCCATTTGTGGATATGTCACCGCCGTCCCATCCTGTTGGTGTAATTGTTGCCTCTAATATTCCTAGATACGATCATGGGACTAATTTTTTCATTCTTAGTTTTCCGTATAGAACATAGTATTCGAACTTTTCAGATCCTTCTCCTAGTAACCCAACTGCTGGGTTGCCTTCTTCGAATAGTTGTTTTAGAAGTCCTTGTACTGAGACTCCCCTGCTGAAGGCTTCTTCGGTTACGTCGACTTCCACTTCGGCTTCGACATTCTCCTCTTCGCCTTGTTGTGTGTTGTTGTATGCTTGTGATCCTTCTGTTGTTGTATTCTCGAACTGCGGCGCTTTCTCCGATTTGTTTGTTGTATCGGGGCTTGGTAACTCTTGTTCTAAAAGTTTACCCATGTTTTTTAGAGCTTCAGTCTGTCTAGGGGTTGCTCCCCTAATGGTTCCTTCATTAAGGGTGTTTATATAATCTGAGCAGACCTTTTTCAAGGCCATGAGTTCTGATTCTTGTTTCATTACAAGATTTGCTAGGTTTACCATGTGCTTGCGGAAAGCGCGTCGAGTCCCAATTCCCAGATTTGCTCTTTGGTGGGCCCACCATGCTCCATTTATTTCGGAGTAAAATGGGGGTGGAATTTCTAATTTGGGAAAGTTCGCTACTTTTGGCTCGAGTATGTAATGGGTGAGATCTCGAATTTCTTCTCCTAAGTATGGGTTCTGCCGTGATATTTCTCAGGCTAGGACGGCATCTTCTTTGGAGTAGTAATGTCTGCAACGGGATCCGTTAAAATCGAATATCTGCTCATAGCATTTTTCCCAGTTTGTGTAGATGCCTGGCTGGTATCCCACGAATACAACAAACGCTGCTGGAACAGGAACACTATTTGCTATAGCTTTCCCTTTATCACCTCTCTGCAAAAAATAGATTTATAAGTTACTTATTAGGTCGGCTTAGGTAATCCGCAATAAAATTATCCTTTCCTTTAACATGCTCGATTTCGAAGGAATATTGGGCTATCTCGTTATACCACTGCATGCGTTTCCCAGAGGTTTTTCTTGTATTTACTAGAAAATCTCTAACGGCTTTATTATCTGTTCTAATTATAAAATATTCTGGTGCAAGAAATATTTGAAATTTCTGTAGAGCTAATTTTATAGTGTATAGTTCCTTTTCAAATATTATCCACTTTAGTTCATTTGGTTTGAATTTTCCAGAATTATACCCACAAAGTCTCTCATATTTCAATATCTTTTGTGGTATGCTTCTTTTTCTGAGTCTGATTCCGTTCTGGGATAGAGGTGGATCTTCTTCGTCCCAGTTTTCTTTCGGAATTGCTTTTAGTGCACATCCCCAATTTTCTTCCAACGCATCTGTGTCCAAAATTAGTTTATCTCCAAGTTTTGGTAGGTAGACTTCTGGTGCCTTCTAGGCGAGTTGCTTAATTTGCCTCAGGACGTTTTTATCTTTATCTGTCCAGATGAAATCTTGATTTTTATTTAGTTTCTTTAGTAAAGGTATTTCTTCTTTCGTGAGCTCTCGTAGAAAATTTCTCCCGTAATTCAATAGCCCTAGCAGGCTTTGTAGTTGTTTTTTATCTTTTATTTCTTCGGGAAACTCCCTAATCTTTGAAATGATGTGCTTCTGTAGCTGAATTCCATCTTTATCTAGAATAATTCCAAGAAATTCTATTGACTCTTTTTCGATTTCGATCTTTTTTGGAGAGAGTATTATCCCGTGTTTTCTAAAGATGTCACTAATGATTTTTAAATGTCTCTTGTGCTCTTCTTTTGTTTTTGAAAAGACCAGAATGTCATCGATATATACGACACAGAAGTCTTTTAAACTATTAAAGATTGAGTCCATCCATCTTTGAAATATCTGGGGTGCAGTGTTTAACCCAAACGGCATGACATTCCAGTGAAAGTGTCCTCGTGGCGTACTAAAAGCTGTTAGTGGTTTCGATTCTTCCGTCATTTTTAGTTGCCAGAAACCAGATTTACAGTCGAATTTGCTGAATACTCTAGATCCTTTTGTTAAGTTTATTAGGACTTCCTTCCTAGGGATAAAATAACCATCGAATTTTAGATTTTGATTTAGTCTCTTGTAATTGATTACCATTCGTGGCTTTTTTTTTTTTACTTCGTTAAGATTTCTGACCATAAATGCTGGACTAGAGTGGGGGCTGGTGGTTTTCTCTATTAGACCTGTGTTTATCAGTTCGTTTATCTGGTTGTCGAACTCGTCTATATCCTGCCTAGTATAGAGCATGGGTTTTACCCAAATGATTACGTTGTCGTCTCTTAATTGGATTTTACAAAACCGTGGGCTACGATCCCATAATTTTAATGGGTTTTCACTAAAATTTTCACTAAGTGTTTTGTAAAGCCAGTGGGTCTGTTCTAACTCTTGAATTGTTTCGCATCTTTTCAGTGAGTTTTCACTGTCTGGGGTATTTTTTGGGGGAGAAAAATCTTTTGTACATTTATATCTAGGTCCTTCCAAAAGTGACATGTCAACCTTCCGGGTTTGATTTCCTTCATGTTGATGTAAAGACACCATTTGTTTTTCTACGATCATGGGTAGGTATTCTCCAATAAAATTGTTTCCTAAAACCATGTCCCCATTCATATGTGGAAAGCATAAGAGTTTTGGTATAATAAATTTTTTCTCATTTAGCCAAATTTCAACGTTCTTGGCTTTGCTTTGGATAGTTGTTTTATGTGCGCTGATCCCTGTTATTTTAATTGGATATTTCATTGGTTCCCATTTTTCTAGTGGTATGGCATTTTCTCGGAAAGAGGAGACTGTGGCCCCTGTATCTAGTAGTGCATGTAACGAGTATTGTTTATAGCCCTTGAACCTAAATGTTCCTTTAACATAATTAAACCTTCTTCCTTGTTTTGGTGCGAAGATTATCTCGCCAAATCTTATCGTGTATTCTTCCTCTTTAAGGGGTTCTTCGGAATTTAGGATGATCTCCTCAACTGTTCTTCCTACATCATTATTTTGGCTATTATTTTCTTTATCCTTAATTGAGCCGTTTTTTATTGTTTCCTCTTCACTACCCTCTGGATTATCATAATTATCTTCCATTCCATCCTCTCTAGCTCTGTCTATGATGCTGGGTCTAGCTTTTTCTTGGTTGGGATTATATCCATAATGACTTAATAGACACTTAAATTTTTTATGGATTTCTTTGAGTTGTTGGGTCAGATCCTCTTTGGTTTCTGGAGTTAGGTCGGGACTTCTATTATTTTCTTTTAATCTTTCTATTCGGAGAACTACCTCATCAAATTTTTTTTTGGAATAACTGGGGATGTTCATTATACCATATATATCATTATACACGGTGTCATATTTACTACAACTTGTTCTACATATCTCGCAATCGCACAATATGCCGGTAGCCATCTAAGATATCGGTGGAAAACTAGCTCTGAGTAGCCTATGGTGCCTAAAACCGTCTCCTAAGGGTCACCCTACAAACGCCTATCCGCGGCAACAAAGGGTTTACTTTAGGAATCTGGGTTTTAAGATTACTCAATTCTAGTAAGGGACACTTAGAGTGCAACTAGAACAGTAATGATACGGGTTGTGAAAGTATAGATCAAAATTATAGTCTATTAGATACCGTATAAGTGCTATATGTGCTATAAATCCTTCCGTGATTTTCCTTGGTTTTGCTACAGTAACATTTTCTAATTTTCTGAATTTTTTATGATTTAAACATAGAGAATTATCTAATAAAAACAGATAGCTTGAATAACTTCAGAAACAAACAGTACATACCGAAACAGTAGCCATCACGCCGGAGACTCTTTGTACAGACTGCAGACCCATACCGCCCAAAAGGAACGTCCCCCGGGCTCTTTATTAGATCGTCGATTCTCAAACTCCCTCCTACTTGTGGTTTGTTTAAATCTATTGCCGTTTTGCTATCTTCCCCCACATGTATTATTTCACTATCAGAATCAAATCCTATTTCGTGTTCAGACCCATATTCATCGTGTAGAGTCATCCCATAGTCCTCGTTATCTGAATCTGTGGTGCTTTCTAGCTCTTCTTCACTTTCTATGTTATATACTTCGGGATCAAAATTAAAATGGTGTAACAGCTCCTTATTTTGTTGGTAGGTTTCCTGCATTCTATTTACTAAATGGTCTCTTTCCTGAGCAGTATTACATGGATCCTGATATAGCTCTTTCCAACAGTTAATTAGCTCCACAATCGAGTCATGCTCTTTTCTGGAGTATTTCCTATTTACTTGCATCATGTTTATTTCTTGTTTCTTTTGTCTTAAGCTTGTTCCTAGACCATCAATTCGATCTAATCTTCCTAATATTTCTCTTACTTCTTTGTCGAATTTTGTTATTTCTTTGTCAAATTGTTCTGAGGGATTATCTCGGGCAGTTTTACAGAACTTAGAAATATATATTTCATTTTGTTCTATTATCTTATCTATTTTTTTCTCTATCCTACCAAACCTACAGACTTCATAATCAAATAGGGTGTTGAGAAAACTTGTAATATTTGTTAGATTTTTATCTGTTGCTACCGAGAAATGTTCTAAGTGACTGTAATCCCTTCTACAGTTCTCATATATGCATGGTATATCACTAGCCATCTAGGATATCGCTTGGTAGCTAGCTCTGAGTAGCCTATGGTGCCTAAAACCGTCTCCTGAGGGTCACCCTATAAACGCCTACTCGTGGCAACAAAGGAATTACTTTAGGAATCTGGGATTTAAGGTTACTCAAATCTAACAGGAGATACTTAGACTGAAACTAGGATAATATCACACAAGTTGAGAGATGGTATTATAATCAATTCAAAAACAGATAACTTGAGTAACTTCAGAAACAAACGGTACATACCGGAACAGTAGCCATCACACCGGAGACTCTTTGTACAGACTGCAGACCCCTACCGCCCAAAAGGAACGTCCCCCCGGGCTCTGATACCAGTTAACTACAAGATTCTACTGCTGCAGTGCAGCTGATGCAGAAGAAGAAGAAAATACAAAGGGAAATACACTCAGGCACACTTAATTATACATATAGGTGGTGGAGAACTACAAGTTGTTGGTGGTCTGATCGGCAGGCATAAATCAGGCAAGACAGATAGGAGATGATGAGAGGGAGAGAGAGGATGGTGATGAAGAAGAAGGCATTGAGGAACTTAAAAGGTGTTGGAGAAGCTTGCTGATGTTTTTGCCGAATTGCCGATGTCCTCCTCATCCGTCGGAGGCCTCCTTTATAGACATCCTATCCTTGCACGAGAAGCCTCTTGAGAATCTTGTTGTGGAAGCCTCGTCACAAGTCTTCACTGTTGATGTCTTGTCTCTGTCAGGGATCTTCACTGTTGACGTCTTGTCTTTACTGTTGTTGTCAGGAATCTTCACTGTTGCTGTCAGGAATCTCCATTGTTGACGTCTTGTCAGGAATATGTACTGTTGCTGTCAGGAATCTCTACTGTTGATGTCTTGCACGAGAAGCCTCTGGAGAATCTTGCTGTGGAAGTCACGAGTCTTCACTGTTGACGTCTTGTCTCTGTCAAGGATCTTTACTGTTGTCGTCTTGTTTGTTGTCAGGAATTTTTAATGCCTGTCTGCCGTTTATGTTGCTGTCTTCTTTGTGGAGCCTTGGGGGATCCAATGTTCTTTTTTTTTTTTTTTTTTTCATATATTATTATTGCATATCCACCTGAACTCTGTTGGGATATCTAAATTTTTCTGGTTGAAAACTATATCTTGTAACAACTTTATCGCCTCGTACTTTTGCCCCTTTGGAAAACTAAATTTTGCATTATAGTCTTTCGTGGCGATTATTCTTCTTCCATCTGTCATAACTGAGTAGTTGCTGATATTTCTGATGAGCTTTCTCTCTCTGTCAACTAGCTCAATAAAACTACTGTACCATAAATAATTGTAATTGACTCCTTCAATGTTGTATTTTGGGTCAAATTTCTGCCATTGCTCAGGGTAGCCGAATATCCATATTTGATATAGCTGGAAAAATTTTGTCTCTTCCCTCCACCCAACCATGCTAAATATTTGGAAGGTGAACAAATGGTGATAATTAATGCTGGTGGCTAGTTTGTGGCTGAAGAACCTTAGTATTGCTGGTAATTTGCACCATTCATGTTCTCCTCGTAGTCTGTAGCATAGTTGGCTTACCAGCCCCCATTCGACTCCTTGGATGTCCCACATTCCTTCTTTTATGAATTTGAAAAGCTTCGGATAGTTATTCCGGGCTAGGACAATATCTGTTCTATTCCTTGATAAAATTCCTCTTATATTTTCTTTGTGATCGAGCGTCATTATTTTGATACTCAGGAAAATATCTTCAGGGAATGCTTGTCTAGCTTCCTCAAGAGTATGTCTTCTTTTTGTCTTTTCTGACATAATCACTTATTTTCCTCTCTTCAATTTTTCCTGTAAGACAGTACATAATTATTTATTTACGAAAAATTACTTCTTAATAACTGAACTCGACAGCTCCTTCGATAGTCTCTTGCCGAGATGTCGAACCTGGCATGAGAGGTATACTGAGTTTTTGGGTTATTTCTTTCGGGCTTAATTTTTGATTTCCTCCTAATAGTACTGGTTCTCTCATTCCTTCCCTGGTAATTGATCTCCTAGCACCTCTCTGGTTTGTCTTTCACTATTGCTTCTTATAAGTAAAGGTTGTTTTGAATTATTTTTAATATATAGGCTATTTCCGGAGCTTTGTATTTCTATCCCTCCAAAGTGTTTTGGTTCTTCGGTCTGGATTAAATCTTCAAGGAACCATTGTCTAGGTACCGTGAGATCTTTTATATTCATTAGTCGGGGCTTGATTTCTTCCTCGAAAGGTTTTGGTTCGAATATTTCGATTATTTCTCGTTGATTTGAAACTGTCCTTGCCTCTGTGGTTTGGGTTAATTCATGAATCGTTGTATATTCTATGGCCAGATCGTGTGAGTTGGTTTTCATGTTCATTCCTTGGGTCTTGATTTTCAGTCGTACTGTATCTATTATATTTGGGTCAGATATAGAGATGAAATAGTTGGGTCGAATATTGAACCATACGGTTTGGTTAACTAAATTGGATTGAAATCCTCCTATTAGAGCCTGATGGCAATTGGTGAATCGATTGTCCATTACGAGTGTTATTATTGGTATATCTATGCCAGCTCTAAATAGCGCATTAATTTTAATTTGAATCAGGCCAACGTGGATATAGCGAATTTCTGGGTACTTCTTTTTCCATCTTCGTACCTTTTCACGACTAAAGATGGGAATATCTACTCTTCCTCCGGCTGATAGATTTGCTGTTGTGTTTCCGTTAAAGTTTTCAATTATCCTTCTAGAGAAGAAATTGAACCGTGAAATTTTGTAAATTTCTGTTTTCTTTATTAGTTGATGTTTTTTCATTCTGTCGATATCTTCTGGACTAAAAACTGTTTCTTTTCCAACTACATCCCCTAATGTTATATTGTCTAATTCTGATACTGGGGGTGTTATTGGACCTAGATCCTGACATCGACAGTACAGACAAGACGTCTAACAGAGGCTTCCACAGCAAGATTCTCCAGAGGCTTCTCGTGCAAGACGTCAACAGTGGAGATTCCTGACAGCAACAGTACAGATTCATGACAAGACGTCAACAGTGGAGATTCCTGACAACAACAGTACAGACAAGACGTCAACAGTAAAGATCCCTGACAGAGACAAGACGTCAACAGTGAAGACTCGTGACAAGGCTTCCACAGCAAGATTCTCAAGAGACTTCTCGTGCAAGGGAAGGACGTCTATAAAAGGAAGCCTCCGACGGATGAGGAGGACATCGGCAATTCAGCAAAAACATCAGCAAGCTTCTCCAAATCCTAAGCTTAGCGATACGCTCCTCTTTTACAATGTATCGTGGGATCAGTGGCGATGGGATCTGTCAAGCAGTTCCTTTGGACGATCGGTACGTTGACTCTTCTCTCTTGAAGATATCGGCCGACTGTAGACTTGATCTCTTCTCTCGGTCTCTGCTCTTCACGAATCCAAGGCTCTGTGTGTAACTTGAATTCTCTATGAGGAAGATGATCACAAAAAGATTTCAAGGCTCTCTCGCGTACTTGAATTGTCAAAAGGATCAAAAAGAAGACTTGCTGAAGGGAAGCAGCCCAAAAAGACCCCTAGGGTTTCACCGAGAAGGTATTTATAGCCCCAGGAAGATTTGAGAGTTCCTATCTGAATAGAATTCGCTCTCATCAAGGATTCCAATCAAATATCTTAATTTTGATTTAAATCTCTTGATTTAGAATTCTGATTGGACTTGATTTGATATTTGGATAAACCCAAATCATAATCTCAATCAATTTGAGATTCTGGTTATCTGCTCACGCGAAGCTAACGCGGAGCTAAATAACCAAAAACGCGGAGCTAACACGGAGCTATAAACAACTCTACGTTTTACTCAAACGCGGGGCTAACAATAGCCAGATGCGGAGCTATAGAATTAGCTCCGCGTTCTGTTGTGGAAAATTCTTTTCACTTAGAAATTTTCACTGCCAACACCATGCACTATCAGATATAGGATAGATGATCCCGTTGACAAGGCATTTAAGAATATCCTTCCTCATAGCTTCATTCATCATCAGATTCAACATACGCTGAGGGTCTCTTGTAGGTCACGCATTATCTAGTAAATGAATTCTATGCTATACTATAGATGAACTTATCCCCTTTATATTAGCCATACTCTAGCCTATGACTTTCTTATGTGCTTTCAACACTGATATGAGTGGTTCATCCTGATCTTCGGTCAAATCTGCAGAGATAATGACTAGTATTGTGTCGTGTTCACCCAAGAAAGTGTACTTGAGATGACTTGCAAGGGTTGTTATCTCAAGCTCAGGTGGACACTTAATAGATAGTCGTAACTGAACTCGTGATTCAATCATCAATAGCTCAGGTGGAAGTTCCCATTGAGTGGAAGACACATAATTAGATAACTCATCAAGCATATCCATGAATAAGCTCTCATCAACTAAACCATTCAAATCATCAAAGAATTCCTCCTCTTGGTGCTCACTGGACGACCCTTGGATCATATTCACTTCTAGGGGCTCGTCATGTGGATCACTTGGTTGGCGCCCTAGATTGAATATATTCAAGTCAAGTGTCATGTTTTCAAAGGAAAGTCTCATCGATCTACTCTGACAATTAATAACAGCATTAGATATGGCCAGGAATGGACATCCCAAAATAACTGGGATACAATACTGTGGATCCACCACATGTTGAGTCTTGAGAACTATGAAATCGACTGGAAAAATAAACTCCCCAATCTTAATCAAGACGTTCTCAATCTCTCCCATAGGCATCTTTACAGATCTATCGGCTAGCTGTAACGTAATCCTTATAGGTCTCAACTTTTCCAGTCTTAATTGCTGGTATACTGAATAAGAATGCAAGTTGACACTTACTCCTAAATCTAATAGAGCTCTTTCAATCACTGTAGTCCCTATAGTACAGGAAACAAAAGGACTTCCAGGGTTTTTGTACTTCACAGGTACCGACTGAGAGACGATGCTAGAAATATTAGTAGTTAGGAAGACTTTCTTTAGAACATTTGTTGTTCTCTTCTTTGTACATAAATCCTTTAAGAATTTTGCATAAGCAGGTACTTATTGGATTGCATCAAGAAAATGAACATTGACCGTAACTTACTTGAATAACTCAAAGATGTGCTCAACCTGAGGAGAGTTTTTCTTTAATTGATATGGATAGGGAGCCTTTAGTTTATAAGTATAGTCGATATGAGGATCAAAATTAGATGGGTCAGACTTTTCTGTCATGCTAGTGGGTGGATAGTGAGATGATGATGATGATGAATCATGAGGTGATGATGGAATCATAGAATCAGGGAGTGTAGCCTTCCATGCATTAGGAGTGGAATTAGGTGGCATGGCTATATGATTGTCAACCAGCTTGCTAGATCGAAGTGTGTGAATGGCATTAACATGGTTGACATGCGATTGATTGGAGTTTGAGGAACTGACATTAGGGTTCATTAAGGGTTGACTTGGAAAAGTACCATTATTACGTTCACTCATTTGACTCTCTAATAGTCCAACCTGCTGCTCTAAGTTCTTAATAGATTGAGAGTTTACGAGTAGGTGCTGATCTGTTTTTTGAATAAAATTAGTTGACACTTTCATAAGATTTTGCACGTGCGTGTCAAGATTAGACATATGCTTGTCAAGGTTGGATTGAGACTTGAGAAAATTTTCAACATTCTTTTCAAGTTACAGGAGTTTCTTTTCTTAATCATTATTAGACCCCTATTGTGAATGTGAGTGGTTTTGTGCAGGTGGTTTATTCTGGTTGTTTCTATGATTTGAAGCGTGTGGGTGTTGATAAGCACGCACATTTGGTCTTGGAAACTGACCATTGGCTGGAGGTTGCATGTTAGGGTTGGGGACTTTCTGATATTACCCTTGACCCCAAGAGAGGTTTAGATGGTTCCTCCAGCTAGGATTGTATATAGAAGCATATGGGTTATTCATGGGTCTTTGATACAAAGTGTTAGCCTACTCAAGTGTGGGACCCATAGAATTCACTAACACTGAACACTCCTCCATAACGTGATTTGGAGTTCTGCAATTAAAACATGTGGGACTTTGGATTTGATTCACTTGACCCACTTGTGAAGCACTATGAGTCTCCAATACCTCAATTCTCCTCATAAGGGCTGCAATCTTAGCTTTGGCAGCAATAGAACTATCAACGCTATGGATTCCACCCTTATACGCAGAAGTAGATGCATTGGGTTTCTCAACGGGACTCTCTCACTACATAGTTTTCCATGATAGGTTCTCAAGGAAGTCCTATGCTTCATCCTCGTTCTTTCTCATGAACTCCCTCTGACATATGGACTCAAGAAAAGATTTGGATGTGTAATCGAGTACTTCATATATGATTTGATACAACCGCCACTTTTCTATCGCATGATGGGGGCACTGAGCTAATAGATCCTTGAACCGTTCAAAATATTTCCAGAAGAGTTCTTCCAGCACTTGACGGAATTGATTAATTTGATTCTGAATTTTTGTCATCTTGTGCGTGGAAAAATACATTTTAAGAAACACTGTAACGAATTCATTCCAAATAGTGATTGAATTAGTAGGCATACTATACAACCACTTCTTAGTATTATCTTTGAGAGCGAATGGGATGAAGCGGTATTTAATTACGTCCTCCGATAAGTCCTGCAGTTTAATCATTATGCACACTTCCTGAAATTTATTAATAAAGAGATATGCATCCTCTGAATCAGAACCAGTGAATTTAGGAAGCATACTGATGTACTGCGGCTTCAATTCATAGTGATTACCCACTACTTGTGGAAGTTTTATGCATGATGGTAGTGATGTGCGCAATGGGTAATATCGATCCTAAAGGATCGGGATCGGTTAGTCCATCATGTCTCCCATGAACAAATCTGATTTCACTAGTTGACCAAATGATCATGGATCCAATGTGGCATGAACCAGCGACCGTGAGTGGATGCGTGAATTTCCTAAACTAATGCAAGAAGTGGGGTGTGGTGGAGATAAAACGGTAAAAGAGATATGATCAAATAAAAGATGTGATTCCTACTATTTCTACTATTTTTTTACATAACCAGAGAACCAAAATACAAAACTGTAGAAAATTTGGGGTCAGGAATACCACAATTGCCGCCAATTGGCGGTGCTTGCCGCCAAATAGCGGCAGAACTAAAGAGTTTGACTCTCTAATTTCTGCTATGCAACTCTGAAGCTCTTCTGATCCCTTTTGTCTTCCTGTATATACACTTTCTGGTCCCTGCACACTCAACACACACTGTTAACCCGTAAAACGTTAGAAAAGAAAGAAAAACACTGTCGATCCCTAACAACGGTGTTAAAAACCTGTTGTAAAATATCTACTGCAAGCGCACAGTATCGGTGTAGCACTATACAGGTCTTTCCAAAGAGATCTAAGGTGTTTTACTATTCTCACTAATTCTTTTGTTCTATCAAATTAACTATGAGATTCTAAATTGAGAGGATTAGTTTTAAATCCTAAAATTTAGCCTAATATTCCGAATTCATTAGAATAATAGCCTAACAATGAATTATCTCTTTCCTCCTAACTTTTTAATTATGCACGATCAAGTAACACATAAAAAGGTGATCTTTTTAATTTGATTTTAATTAGGTGTCCCTAAATAGGACCTGTAAAGTGATGTGCAAGTATAAACCATTACAGATAACATCTTTATTAAAAACAAATTATATCTAGTAGATAATCTTATAAACAAAAGCAAAGAAATAAACTTCAATACTAATATAAGTATAGGCTATCAGAAAACCAAATTTAAATATAACCTATCAAAGAAATTAGATTTACAAGTTTATTCTCTTCAATTTACTTATAGAAAAATTTTGTTAATAATTCTATAAATAAAAACAAAGAATATGAATTAAAAATCTCATCTAAGTATAGATTATCGAAATATAAATTAAGCATAATCTATCAAAGAATTATGATTTACAAAATCTATCTTTTATTTGTTTATAGAAAAATCATGACTTTATTTTTTTTAGGAAGAAGATGAGATAAATCCATATTAGATCTATTAAACTATTTTTATCTACATCCTAGGGCTAAAGCAAATTAGTTGCTCATAATTCTAGTTAGCAAAATCCTATTTTTATTCATGAAAGCAAAAAAATCTCATCTAGAAAGCAATATTAATTTAAACTAGAAAGCAATTAAAAAAGAATTAGCTAACAAAAATTTAAGAACATTAAGAAATATCTCTGGAGTCGGTATGGCGGCCATCACCCCTTTGGCAAAACTATAATTTTATTAATTAAAAATATGAGTACAAACTTATATCATATTTTCTCTATGATAACCCTAGATTACAAGAATACGGCCAATATATAGGCTTCAGAAAATCAAACCCTAATTTGAATAAAAGTGAAAAACTATAAAATTACATCGAAACCCCTGCAGAAATTTCACCTAGAGTTGGGCCCACTTTGCTGCCGATTAGCGGCTAATGCTGCCAAATAGCGACACAAGCTTGGATTCTTTCCTGGATTTTCTTCTGCATGATTCTCTTGTCTTGTTCTCTTAATTTTGCAACTATATTAGACTTTGACTCTCTGCAGTATCATCTCTGCAGTATCATAGTCTTGTACTTTTGCTCACTTTTAACTCTTTTATGTGCTTGGTTTCCTAATTCGACTCTAAGTTTATGCCATCTCCTTATAAGAATAGGTTTACCTGAAAAGTATACTAAAAATACCCGAGTAACATTATTTATATACAAAAATAGATAATATGGAGGTTATAAATATGCAACATATGACACTTATCAAAGTGGCTTTTCCGAAGAAGACTCAGCAATAGGAAGAAGTCTAATTGTCGGCGCAGTAGAAGGAACTTCTGTGATTGGATCACTAGAAAAAATAGGTCCTTGGTTCCGACGTTTTTTAGATGAGCGAGGAATCAAAGCCCCATCATCGTCATCTTCTTGTTCCTCCTCAGCAGTTTCCAAGGTTGCACTAAGTGTTGTGGTGCCAGCATCAGCTAATGCATGTTATGGAATAGTGGCAGGTCACTGAGACGCCTTAATCTCTTCCTTTTGTAAGAAATTTTCTTTGGAGAAGATTTTGATTGAGGAGAGATTGGGATGGCAGAAGATGCAGATCGATCTATTGAAGCTATGGTAGTGCTGTCTTCATCCCTTACATAATTTCTTCAATGTCAAAATTTTCTATTCTAGCCACTTTAGTACTATCTGCTTCTTTATTCTGAGTGTACCATGCTCTAATGTCTCTCAAACAACTAGAGCTTGTATTGAAATTATGAGGCATGGAATAGACAACAGAATACCATTTGCAAAAGCTGAAGCTCATAGCTGAATTTGGCATCTTAAGTGGAAGGTCGAATTTGGCTTTTGTACCACCAGATATGAAATGAAACCAAGCTCTGGCACCCTCAATGAGATTCCTAGTAAAACTCATGTTGGTATTTGGAATTTCAATATACAACTGATCATACCCAAATTGTTGAGAAATGTGACTGGCTAGTAAGGCTCGATACAACAGTGGTTATCCAAGCGGAGAACCAAGTGCCCTGGAAGGATATTTATTAACCATCGAAATAGCTAGGAGAAAAAGTTGTAAATTTATCAACACCAGCTATATCTGCGAATTCTTCACCATAGCCAGCATTTGGAAAGTAAGGAAAACACCTGAATAATTCATAATTAGCATGATATCGAAGTTTTCTACGGACTGTAGCCATGTATCTTCCTTTCCATTGAGACTTCTCATAATGTTGAACCTTCGGATAACTCAAATTTACTTGAGCATCAATCAGACTCATCAATGAAGGACAATGTAGAACTATCCAAGCCATCAAATAGGTGTATGAAAGTTCTACCTACGGATTTGGAGTTGACAATCAGTATTCCTTCATCATCATGGTCCTTCTTGACATTGCAGAATCTCGTAATTAATTTTCTTAATCCACTTTTAATTCCACAAACCATTGCTTGCAATAAACTGAGTGGACAGTCGAATTCTAACAAGACTGCCAGATATACCACTCCAATTGGTAAGACTTCTTGTGATGGAATCACACACTTCTTCAACCATAACATTAAAAACCCGCCGATAAAGCAAGGTTTGAGATGGGTTGTAAAGCCTGATAATGAAAACTATCAAAGGATGTCCTTGTCTTGAAGACATCCTCATCTGATTCAACAACATACGCATCTGTTCCACATTGAGCGATTCTCTCTTTACCGCTTCCTCAGAAATTGGAGAAAGATGAGTTAAGTCAGGACTGCTCTTTGAAAATTTTGGAAAAAGGTACTGTAGCCATTTCTTTTGTTTCACATGTCGAGTACTAGACATGTGAGCACAGATATGATAGTGGCAAAGCAATTCCCAATTGGTGTCATAAACCATGGGATCCCGAGTCCTCAATAAATGGAGTTCTCCTAAGGCAACGTATTCTTCATAGGGAATTCTCCCATGGGAAGTCCCGATTTCTCATACATCTCATGAAGGGCAAGCCCTAATTCACCTCAAAGGGTAAAGAAAGTACAAGTATCATGGTTATACAATTCCAGCAAAGAAAAGAAATAAAATCTACTAGGAAGAATTCCATGCTGAACTGTCCTGATGGCGCGATAAAGGTTCGCGTACTTTAATTGATCCTCAAAAGTCCTAAAGAAAAAGTTTACCAAGATCGCCCATCTCCCTTACGAGAACAATAGATCCATCCAGTTGGATGAAAGTCTTAAACTTGGAATTCTCCTTGTGCATCAATGAAACAGTGTAAGAAAGTTCGGGCAATTACCGGAACCTCACCCACAGAGAGTTCTTGCTTAAACGATCCTGGAAATAATCCACAAAAATATTTTGCAGTAGAATGAGCAAATGCACCTTGTGCATTAAATCCACCAAGCAAAACACCATCTTGCTGTCTATTTAAATGCCAATTCATGATCTTGGGAATAGAAAGGGACTGGAAGTACAAGAATGGATAATATCTCTCCATATCAAGAAGAAACAAGTTGCGACCATTAACCTGACGAATCCATTTGTAGACTTCATCATCTAAGCAATCATCGGGGATTAGGACATGATCACCAAACAAAAAAGGAAGCTTGTCCAATAAATTTCTATTCTTTCCTTCAAAAGGGGCAGTAGTCATAAATTCCCGCAATACAGGGCGAATAGGGTTCAAGATTCTATTCTTTCTCTCTCGACCATCAGATGTTGCACAGGCTGGAAAGACGTGACCGAGTCTAAATTATTTCTTGCCATCATATTCTCCTATATGACCAAAGTAATGATCTTTTGCCCAAGGGTTTAAGGCGTAATTCACTATATGAAGAGATGAAAGAGTAAAACAAAATAATGGAAAGGAAAATACTCTTTTAGGGTTAGAAGCATAATACAAAGTAAAAGAATCACCTTCAACCAAAGGCTCTTGGCAGATCACTATGGCACTAGAAGTAGCTCGAGGATTTTGGGAACCACTACCAGATGGACCAGAGATGAAGCTTTCTTCATCATTTTTTTAAGATTCTTAAGAAAAGTTAAAGAAAAGAGGATTTTGAAGATGAAGAGTTTTGAAAGCTTGAAAAAATAAATCTGAAGTTCAAACTTCTCAGAAAGTGTTAAAAGATATTTCAATGTTGAATTCGAGATTTTATAACAGATGATTTGCTGGACGAGATCTTTAGGCCGAATCTCATGAAAATCTCCTCATTAATGAGTCTCAGAAACGGTCTCAGTTTCTATGCCAGAAAACTAGTAACCTTCCAGATATACTACAAAGGTGCGAGATCCGCGGCTCTAATACAGAGTAGTGCTTTGTGTAAAGGCGCGAGATCGGCGGCTCTAATACATACTTGTGCTCTGTGCAAAGGTACGAGATCCGCAACTTTAATATAGAGTCATACTCTGTACAAAGGCGCGAGATCCACGACTTTAATATAGAATCGTGCTCTATGCAAAGGCGCGAGATCCGCGGCTCCAATATAATGTCAAGCATGTGAAAAAGTTGTATTTCCTTTCCAAATGCAAAGATTGTATTTCGGCCAAAATTATTCAAAATATTTCAAAACATTTCTAAAATTATGGAGTTTTGAAAACTTTGGAGGGAGTTTTGTTGGCAGAAATTTTCTTTTATTGAGGATCATCTGTCATAGAGAAATATACGTCTTGAAAGCTAAGGCTAAAACAAGACCCTTACAGAGTCACATTTTATCTCTCAAGATAAGCAAATTGTGGATCTTCAGCCACAGAGATCCGCAAATTAGGCTAACAAGGGTGAGTTCCATAAGGTCGCATTTTAAAAAGAATGATCTGCGCAGACGCTTAAAGTAGCATTAAAATATGGATCTAATCTACGACTCAAGTGCGAGATCATGGTATGGCCTACGAAAGCACATAAAAGCCAAAGACGATTCCTTTTCAATAGAAGAACGGGTCCAGCTAATAAAATAAAATATGGATCATCAAACAAAGAGAGATCTACGATTTTAGTTAACTTCTTAGCTCACGATTAGAGCTAAACATAACTCATGAAAACTCCAGAGGGTCGCGATTCTATTATAAAACCTCAAGGAGCAAAAACCATCTCCAGCAGCACTGAAATGTGGGTTCAAGCATATCATGCAAATAGCAAACGTGCCATCACAGAAAAGCCACAAATCTAAAGTTTGAGATTCACGTTCTAATTATGATTTAAAGGAAACATGAATCTAAAGCTTGGAATTCGCGTTCCGCACTTCGGTTACGATCCAGAGGATTATATGATGTCAGTTGTAAATTATGGAGATTTAATACAAATCCTCCAGACCAAAAGATGAAAAATTAATTCTTAAATCGTGGAGGTCATCAGTTGGACAGTTACATCAACTCAAAAGCCTCCAAAGATCTGCTCCAAATGTAATCTGAAAGAGTCATCCGTGAATCTAGAATCTGAGATTCACGTTACGGCTATAAACTAAAAAAGCCGTTTGCAAATCTAACGTCTGAGATCCACGTTCCGGCTGTAATCTAAAGGAGCTATCTGCGAATCTAAAGCTTGGAATTCGCATTCCGCACTTCATTTACGATCCAGAGGATTAAAGACGTCGGTTACAAATTCTAAAGATTTAATACAAATCTACCAGACCAAAAGATGAGAAATTAATTCTCAGATCATGGAGACCAGCGGTCAAACGGTTACATCAACTCAAAAGTCTTCAAATCTCTATAAATAGCGAAATTTTAAATAGAAAAAGGGGATCTGAAGATCAATATTATAAAAAGAACCATTTTCTACCCAAGTGTTGGTGTTATCAATGATCTGAAATCCCTGCCAACTAAAATCTTATACAGAGTGTTAATGGAGAGCAAGATCATCCTCCACAGCTACTCTAGAGCCCAGTTTTAAACAAAGAGGGAATTAAATTTTCCTCATTTTCTGTAAATGATAAACCATTGAAATCGTAATCCTTTATTGAAATAGCTCAATAGAGAATCATTTGCAATTTTATGGCGTACACAAGCTACTGTCCAAACTTATGAAGCCATGCAACTAGAGATAAGGGACATTGAAGATAGAATCAAATCTCTTGAATCCCGATAATTTGTATCTCTCTTTCTTTTATGTATGGAACTGGAATATTTTATCAAGAAACTTTTCTAATGTTGAATTTATGATGATTATGATGAATGGAAAATTTTGAGAACTAAGATATTTTGGTTGTCATTCATTCAGAAGTAACTATTAACTTGATGAATGAATTTGGTATTGATGATCATAGGTATCTGTTAACTTGATATATTATTGACTCTTTTGCATATTGTCCAGAATTAATCATTAACTTGACAATATAGAGTCGGTATTTAAGTGCCCAAGTAGATTTGCGATGAATGAATAACTGTTTTAATAGGATTGAAGTAATTATTAACTTTCTGGAACAAATTGTGATTTAAACTATTCAGTGACTTGTAGTATAATAGCTTTTTGAATTGCCAAAGTTAATTTTTAACTTAGCAAAGTTGGAGGAATGAATTTAATTTTGTCATGTTCATTTTTTAACTTGACAACTTTGGTGAAAATGGAATTTAGATTTTATCACAGGTAATCATTAATTTGACAAATTTTGGTGGAAATAAATTTGGTTTTATCAGAGATAATCATTAACTTGACAAATTTTGGTGAAAATTATTTGGATTTGTCTGAGGTAATTTTCAACTTGACAAATTTTGGATGAAATATAATGAATTTAGATTTTATCAGAGGTAATTTTTAACTTGATAAATTTTGGTGAGAATAGAAATTAGATTTGTCAGAGATAATCATTAATTTGACAAAGTTTGGTGAAAATGAATTTAGATTTGTCAGATATAATTTTTAACTTAACAAATTCTAGTGGGAATGGAATTTAAATTTGTCAGAGATAATTTTTAACTTAACAAATTTTAGTGGAAATGAAATTTGGATTTGTCAGAGGCAATGTTTAATCTGATAAATTTTGTTGAAAATTAGATTTAGATTTGTCAACGGTAATGTTCGCAGCAGAATTTCTTTGCTTTCCTTCCATTGAAATAACTTGATTTACAACGAAAGTGAACAAAAGAAAAAAGAAAGAACAAACGAGAGGAATTTATATTTCAATCGCTCTCTTTTACAATAATCGTGGGATCTGTGTGGCGATGGAATCTATCTATGTAGCTCCTTTGGACGATCTTACGTCGAACTCTTCTCTTGAAGATGACGGCCGACTGTAGAACTGATCTTCTCTGGTCTTGATTCGTTCAAGGCTCTCACGATTAACTCGAACTGCTAAAAAATTCCAGATGAAGATGATCCGAAAAAAAGATCCTTAGGGCTTCCTCAAAGGGGTATTTATAACCTTCAGATGCTATGAGAGTTTCTATCTAAATAGAATTTGTACTCATCAAGGATTCCAATCAAATATCTTAGTTTTGATTTAAATCTCTTGATTTAGAGTTCTGATCGAACTTTATTTGGGTGTTTGGATAAGCCCAAATCATAATCTCAATCAATTTGAGATTCTGGTTATCTACTCACGCTGAGATAAACTCATCAAAACGCGGAGCTAAGAAACCAGAACGCAGAGTTATTGATTAGCTCCGCGTTTTACTCAAACGCAAAGCTAAATAGCCAAACGCGGGGCTGCGGAGTTAGCTCCGCGTTCTGTGTGGAAAACTGCTTTTTACTTAGAAATTTTTATGGCCTACAGAACCTCCTCCAAAGTTTTCAAAATGGCTTAGAACTTAGCAAATTTTGAAATGCTTTGGATCTTCAATTTGGAAACACGATGTTAAAATACCAAGTTTATCTCGCGCTTTGTTCACTTGCGCGGAGCTAAATTGCTTCGCGTTTCAGTGAGTAACTGCTCATTAAGTGTTGAGTAATTACTCAATAATAGCTCAGTAATTACTCCGAACCTTGCGCTGAAATACCAAGAGGAGCTCAAGCGACCAGGCGACTCATGCGAACGAGCGGTCATTGATCGAGCTTCGTTCAATTTTTCATAGATTTTCATTATTAGGATGTCATTTAAGAAGAGTACGGCGTCGCGCGCCTCCTTACTTAGCAGCGGCGGTAGCGGCCAAGGGAGCGGACACAGCGGCGAACCGGTTTATGCCGCACTCATTGGAGATAAAAACCTCAACTTTTAGACTTCTTAGAACAATTTTGGAGTGTTTCAGCTCAGTTTTGACCGACCAGCCATTTTTGAACCGGCGAGATCGCCGTTCTCTGACCGTAAGGCTTGGGAAGAAAGGAGAAGACGGAGAAGAACTCTGGCCTTCTTCTTACGCGAAGCTATAGCGTCATCCTTGCATTTTAAACACGGGGCTATTTTAACTAGCAGTCGCGTTTTGACACGAGGCTATTATGACTAGCAGTCGCATTTAGGGAGTTATGACAGAATAGAGGTCGTTGTCACGGCCGCAGCGAGAGAAGCTGCCCCATCCCCAAGTCTGCCATCACCAACTCGGCCTGTTAACTCTGAGGGAACTTTCCCTGTTGTAATTGGTGTGCCCCCTACTCCTCAGCCAGCGATATTAATGTCGTCGACGATAATGGCTGTTGAGACACCGATGGCCCCCCTTGCTCCTGCTCACTTGCCAATAGGAGATGAAGAAAATTTGAAGTTTTCATTCGAAACTACTTCTGCCACAGGGGGAGCTTCATGTGAAAACACTCCATCGTTTATGCCTGTTGATGGTGCTACTTGAATAATCTGTACCAGTGATACTCCTCCTCGGGTTTCCAGTTCTGCCAAGTCCATATTGGCTTTACTGGCCCCTCATGTCATGAATCTGGTACAGGGACGGGCTTCTTCCTCCTTGACTCCAACGGACGCCACTCCTCCCCCAGCGACATCTTCCTTAGCGCTGCTTGTTTTAAACACAGACACTGTGAACCCTCTTGAAGAATTCTTCAACCACAATGTAAATGACTTTTTGCGGCTACTAAGGAGGTGGATTGGAATGATCCTGGACGGAAGAGATTTCTTTAATCTTGGACGTCCAATGTTGTCCAGCTATCTGGATAATATTGAAAGGATTGGGGGACGTAACCGAGCAACTCCCTATCGGGCCCGCCTTGAAGCTTTGGAAGATCAGGTGAACACGCTAAACACGGTTCGCCAAGCAGATGTGGAAGCAAACACTGAGATCGAGTTGGCGCGTCTTTGGGCAGAGTTGGTGGCTCGTCAAGAGGAACTGAGGCACCAAGAGGAAGTCTGGTCTCGGGAGTTGGCAGAACTATGAGCTAGCCAGGAATCGATCCTCAGGGGGTTCGAGATAGTGGACTTCGAGATTGAGGGGAGTCAGGCCGCCATCCTTAGAGCTAGAGAGACTATTGCTAAGGTTCGAGCTATTCTAGAAGCCAGTGAGTCTCAGTTAGGGGAATCCGTTAAGAAACGGGAAAAGCTGATTCTTCAACAAGGACAACTCGAACAAGAAGGCATAATGAGGAGTCGTACTATTGAAGAATCTCGTCAACGGTTGGCCCAGTAACTGGCAATAAATGACGATGATTTACGTCGGCAGGCTCAACACTTTGTGGAGGAGACTCGTCGTCGAGTAATAACGAGACGACAAATAAGTTAAGGCTTCTAGGAGATCCATAACTTTCTTACATTTTTTTTTATAATAAGAACTTGTAATAGAAGAGAGAATTTTACTGTTTCTTTGTAACTTCATTCTCTTTTGAATAAAAGTAATCTTTTGATTCTTTTACCTGTTGGCTACAAAATTCGTTTTCACCACAGATAACTTGTCATCAAAAATGATTTAGTTGTTTAGGTAACACAGTCCAAGGCTCATCTGCGTAACTTAGACTAATAATACCGAGGTGATCGGGTTAGGATCACCAGATTTCGACAGAGGCGCCAAATTGCGTATGCCTTAGTTTTAAGCAAGAAGTTCAAGTGCTCAACTGTGTAACTTGAAAAAGTGGAGGCGGTTCAAGGCTCTCATGCGTAACTTGAACTGCACATACCAAGATGATCGGATCAGGATAACCAGATTTTGGCAGAGCCGCCTAATTGCACATGCCTAGAGTTTGATTGGAGACGGTTCAAGGCTCTCATGCATAACTTGAACTGCACATACCAAGATGATCGGGTCAGGATCATCAGATTTCGGCAGAGGTGCCTAACTACACATGCCTTGTTTTAAGTAAGAAGTTCAAGTACTCATCTGCGTAACTTGAACAAGTGGAGGTGGTTCAAGGCTCTCATGCGTAACTTGAACTGGACATACCAAAATGATCGGGTCAGGATCATCAGATTTCGGCAGAGGTGCCAAATTGTGCATGCCTAATTTTAAACAAGAAGTTCAAGTGCTCATCTGCGTAACTTGAACAAGTGGATGGTTATACTCCTAGGGATCTGAACCAGATGTGATAGTTACTCTGTCATCATTCTGGTTTATTTTAGACATAGTCTCTTCAGAAATTTACCGTTGATCGGCATCATCATTCTATCGCCATTCTGGTTCATTAAGCGATAGGCCCCACTAGAGTATACCGTCTCCATAATAAACGGTCCTTCTCACTTGGGTTCAAATTTACCATTAGTCTTGTGGGTTAGAACCATTGGCCTTTTAATAGCCAGGACCAAGTCTTCATGTTTAAAGGTCCTTGGTTTAATGTTCTTATTGAACGTTTGCGAGATTCGGGCATGATATAACTCAATTTGTTGTTGAGCCCTGAGACGTTTTTCATCCAACGCCTCTAGTTCTTGCAATCTTTGTTGATGACGTTCTTCTGTCGTTATCTTTGTGGCTAAGGCCACTCTTAACGATGGTATCTGAATTTCAAGAGACAAGACGGCCTCATTTCCATAAACCAGGGAGAATGGGGTAGCTTTGGTTGGGGTGCGAACGGTGGTGCGATAAGCCCACAAACACTCTCCTAGCTTTTCATCCCAATCTCGTTTGTTGGAAGAGACAAACTTTTGAAAGAGTTTAATGATTGTCTTGTTGAAAGCTTCAGCTAACCCATTTGCCGCGGGTTTATATGGCGTCGAAGCAATATCTTTGATTCTGAACTTATCACAGAATTTTGAGAACCTTTGGCTAATGAATTGCGGTCCATTATTATGAATGATCCTTCGGGGGACGCCAAAATGGTAAATGACATGATGTTTAATGAATTTAATCACATCTGTCATTTTCACCTCTCTCATGGGCACAGCTTCGGCCCATCTTGAAAAATAATCGATTATTACAAAAATAAACCGATGTCCTCTGGACGACGGGGGAGTTATTGGCGCCACAATATCCATTTCCCATACCTCAAATGGCCAATTAGCAATGGTATTGTGCAAGTATTCTGGGGGTTGATGAGTAAAATTGGCATGTATTTGGCACGCATGGCACCGTTTAGCGTATGCCATTGCTTCTGTAATCACATTCAGCTAGTAGTATCCCAGCCTTCTTATGCGGTGTCCGAGTTTTGGACCGGGCTTATGAGCTCCACATACCCCATCATGTGTTTCTTTCAGTACTTCCTCTGCTTCTGCCTTTGATATGCAGCGTAGCATGAGACCATCTCTTGACTTTTCATATAAAGACTGAAACTTATGGTCATAATAAAATCTCGGGGCCTTCCTCCTTATCGAGGTGGCTTCCTTTGGATTTTCTAGCAACATCCCATGTAAGGCATAATCCACAAATGGAAATTGCCAATCACGGGGTTCCAGAGTTAAGCCTGTCTGACACACCTCTTTGGTTTGGAATACCGTATCTGGGTGAAAGAGTTCTCTGCTACCAATAGTAATGCTTTTAGCTTCATCTGGCGGGATTGCTAATGTTGCAGCTAGTGTGGCGAGAGCATCTGCATAGATATTCTCGTTCCGAGATATGTGATAGTTATAAAATTGTTCGAAATACCGTGCTAGCTCAATGGCTAGCTGGTGATAGGAGATGAGGGCTTCATGTCTGACTCATACTCACCTGTCATCTGGTTGACAATGAGTTTAGAGTCTCCATATGCCTCTAGATAGTTCACTTCCAATTGCAGAGCCATTTTTAAGCCAATAATGAGCGCGTTGTATTCCGCCACATTATTCGTGCATGGTTCTGTCAATGAGTAACCGTTAGGCAATATATGCTTATGTGGGGATATCAGCACAACTCCCACTCCAGCAGCAGATCGTCTTGCAACACCATCAAAGAACATTTGCCATGATTGTTCTTTGCTAACTGTGTTGACCTCTGACGTCTGTTTAGAATTGGACCAGATTGGATGATCTGCTAGGAAATCGGCGATTGCCTGTCCCTTCATGGCTTTTTGAGGGACGAAGTGTATATCATATGGCGATAGCAATAATGCCCATTTTTCCAATCGGCCGTTTAAGAATCCCGGTTTCGTCATCAGGATTTTCAAGGGGTTAACCCGTGATATGACATGAATTGTTTGCCCTGAAAGATAGTATCGCATTTTTTGAATGGCGAACACTAGGGCCAAACATTCTTTTCAATTGGGGTATATTGACACTCGGCTCCGATCATTGTCCTGCTTAAGTAATAAAGGGCATGTTCATAGCCGTGCTCATTATATTGAGCAAGTAATGCTCCTAAAGCATCATCCATGGCCCATACATATTTAAGAAATGGCTGCCCAGGGACCGGTGCTATAAGAACAGGAGGTTTGGTAAGGTATTCTTTGAAATCGTCAAACGCCTGTAGACATGCCTCATCCCATATGAAAGAAACCCCCTTTTTCATGAGTCGAGAGAACGGCTGGCATCGTCCAGATAGGTTAGAAACAAAGCGCCGAATATAGGTGAGTTTTTCTTGTAACCCCCTTAACTCTTTAAGATTGCGGGGCAGTGGTATTTCACTAATCGCTTTCACCTTTTCGGGATCAAGGAAAATTCCTTTTGAGGTTACTATGAACCTGAGGAATTTCCCGCTGGACACCCCCATAAAAGACTTAGTGGGATTCATCTTCAGATGGTGCTTTCGCATAAGATCGAAGACTGTCCTTAAGTCATGCAGATGATCTTGTTTGTTCCTGCTTTTTACCGCTAAGTCATCCACATAGCACTCCATGGTTTTGCGCAGGTGTTTTTTGAATATGACGCTCATCGCACGTTGGTAGGTGGCACCGGCGTTCTTCAATCCGAAAGGCATCACCGTATAACAGTATACCCCAGCGGCGTTCTGAAAGTCGTATTCTTTACATCATCTGGGTGCATTTTAATCTGGTTATAGCCTGAGAAGCCATCTATAAAGGACATCCTCTGATAACCGCAAGTATTGTAATCATCACATCGGTGATGGGGAGTGGAAATTCATCCTTAGGACATGCAGCGTTCAGATCTCGGAAATCGATGCATATCCGGATTTTGCCATTCTTCTTACGAACCGGCACTATGTTAGCCACCCAATCAGGATGTTGCTCTTCACGGATGAATCCGGATTTTATAAGTTTATTGACCTCAGTAACTATTGCCTCCATCAATTTCGATCGAAAACGCCTTTACTGTTGTTTAACTGGTTTGGCGTCTTCTTTAATATTTAGCCGGTGTGTGGCAATCTGAGGGTCAAGCCTGGGCATGTCTTCATAGCTCCATGCGAATACGTCGATATACTCCTTGATAAGAGATATAATTTCTTCTTTTTCTAAAGGAGTTAGTGTGTCTCTTATGAAGATGGGCTTCGGATCTTCGTCATTCCCATGTTGACCTATACTAGCTTATCTTCTCTGGGCAGGTCACGCTGTTCAAAGCGGACATCCCAGAGAGTGTCCATATGCTTAGCTCAGGAATCATCTTGAACATCTATTGGTTCCTCGTCGCTTTCTGGTGCGGCTGAAACCATATTGGTTGTTAAGGATTGAAACCAGGCGCCGGTACTTAGATCCGAGTCATGATCAGGTGGAGATGTGATGAATATCATATATTGTATTTTTTTCGTCTCATACTTTAGCTATTTTTGTATATAAATAATACTACTCGGGTATTTTTAGTGTCTTTTTCAGGTAATCCGATTCGTACAAGGAAATGACATGAAATCAAAGTTGGAGTAGGAAATCAGAGTCCGAAAAGTTACTAAAGTGGGCAAGACTACGAGACTATGATGCTTCAGAGACTCAAAATCGAATACAGTCAGGAATATTACACCTAGAAGACAAGAGTTGCACGTGGACAAATTGTCATGAATTTATCTCAAATTTGAGCCGCTATTTAGCGGTTTTCACCGCCATTTGGCAGCCCAATGTGGGCCCCATGCGACGAGATTTTTCCTGTGGCTTCGTTGTAATTTTTTAACTTTTCTAGTTCTACTAGAATTAGGGTTTGATTTCCGAACCCTATATATTGGCCGTATCCTTGTATTCTAGGTTTTATGCAGTAGTTAATGTAGATTAGGAATTTTTGTACTCGTTTTTAATTTAATAAAATTAGGGTTTTGCTGAAGGGGTGGTGGCCACAATACCGTGCTTCAGAGGTAAGCCATTGTTTTGAGATCTTTATTTGCTTTCTAGATAGATTTAATTGCTTTCTCGTATAAATTTATTTGCTTTCTAGATTAGATTTAATTGCTTTCTAGAATCATGAGTAGCTAATTAGTTTAGCTCTAAGATGTAGATGAAGTTAAGATCCACCATGTAGTTTTTTCTAATATTTTTCTTCTTAAATAAAATTAATAAAGACATGTTTTTTCAATAAAAAGATTAAAATACAAGGACTCGAAGATTAGAACTTTGATAGGTTATACTTGAATTAGGTTTCTTGATAATCTATGCTTAGTTAGGGTTTGGGGTTGCTGGTTTTATCTTTTTATTTGAATTATTTAAAAGATTTAGTTTATTTTTATGAGAAGTAGCATCTTTGATGAGTTATACTTTCACAACACTTGATAGCTCATACTTAGGGCACTTTAAGTAAAACTTAAACTAAAAAGATCGAATTTTTAAGATAGAAGAAAATAGTAGAAGTAAGAACATGGTTGGAAATTAGTCGATTCTAGATCCTAGGCTATTTAGATTAATCCAACTTCAACCTAGAATCTTTGGTTAGTCCGTTAGACTGAGGAGAAAGTAAGAATCGCAAAAGCACCTTAGATCCCTGTGGGACGACCTGTACAGCGCTACACCGACACTGTGCGCTTGCAGTAAATTTATCACATCAAGTTTTTGGCGCCGTTGCCGGGGATCGACGGTATTTTTCTTACTTTTTCTAGCATTTTATGGGTTAACAGTGTGTGTGAGTGTGCAGGAAATAGAAATTGCAGAGACAGGAAGATTTAAAGAATTTGAAGAGCCTCTGGAACAAGTGAAAAAAAATCAAAAGTCACATTCTACAGGTTAGCCGCTATTCAGCGGAAAGAGCCGCTATTTGGCGGCTCCACAGGTATGTTCTGAACCCAAATTTTCTCTGTTTCTGTAGTTTTGTTTCCTGATTCTGTAGAAAAATTTAAAAAAAAATCTAGGAACAGTATAAATCACATTTCTTTTATTTGATCATATCTATTCCACCGTTTTATCTCTCCACCACACCCCACTTCTTGCATTAGTTAAGAAAGTTCACGCATACACTCACGATCGCTGGTTCATGCCACATTGGACCCGTGATCAATTTGGTCAACTTGTGAGATCAGATTTGTTCATGAGAGACAAGATGGACCAACCGATCCCGATCCTTCAGGATCGATGTTACCCGTTGCGTACATCATTACCATCATGCATCAAACTTCCACACGTAGCGGTTAATCGCTACGAATTAAAACCGCAGTACATTAGTATGCTTCCCAAATTCACTGGTTCTGATTCAGAATATGCATATCTCTTTATCAGTAAATTTCAAGAAGTATGCGTAATGATTAAACTGCAAAACTTATCGGAGGACGCAATTAAGCTCCGCTTCATCCCTTTTGCACTTAAGGATAATGCCAAGAAGTGGTTGTACAGTATGCCTACTGATTCAATCACTACTTGGAATGAATTTACAGTGTTTCTCAAGAAGTATTATCCTACGCGCAAGACGGCAAGAATCAGAAATCAAATCAATCAATTCCGTCAAGTGCCAGGAGAACCCTTCTGGAAATACTTAGAACGGTTTAAGGACTTATTAGCTCAGTGCCCCCACCATGCAATAGAAAGTGGCGGTTGTGTCAAATCATATACGAAGGACTTGATTACACATCCAAAACTCTTCTGGAATCCATGTGTCAAGGGGAGTTTATGAGGAAAAACGAGGATGAAGCATGGGACTTTCTTGAGGACTTATCATAGAAGACTATGCAGTGGGAGAGTCCCACTGAGAAGCCCAGTATATCAACTTCTGCTCATAAGAGTGGGATCCATAGCGTCGACAGCTCTATAGCTGCTGAAGCAAGGATCGCAGCACTTATAAGGAGAATAGAGGCACTGGAGACTCCTAGTACTCTATCAGTGGGTCAAGTGAATCAAATCCAAAGTCCCACATGCTTTAATTGCAGAACTCCCAATCATGTTATGGAGGAGTGTCCATTGTTAGTAAATCCTATGGGTCCCACACTTGAACAGGCTAACACCATGTATCAAAGACCCGTTAATAATCCATTCACTTCGACATACAATCCTGGCTGGAGGAATCATCCAAATCTCTCATGGGGTCAAGGGCAATATCAGGGAGCCCCGAACTCCAACATGCAGCCTCCAGCTACTGGTCAGTTCTCAAGACCAAATATGGGTGCTTATCAACACCCAAATGCTTAAAACCATAGGAACAATTAGAATAGACCATCTGTACAAAACCACTCATATCCACAATAGGGGTCTAATAATGATCAAGAAAAGTGACTTCAATCACTTGAGAAGAATGTTGAAAATCTTCTCAAGTCTCAGTCCAACCTTGACACATACATGCAGAATCTTATGAAAGTGTCAACTAATTTTATTCAAAGAACAGATCAGCACCTGCTCGTAAACTCTCAATATATTAAGAATGTAGAGCAGCAGGTTGGACAACTAGCAAATCAAATGAGTGAACATAGCAAGGGCACTTTTCCAAGTCAACCCATAATAAATGCTAATGCCAGTTCCTCAAATTTAAATCAGTCGCATGTCCACCAATGCAATGCCATTCACACGCTTAGATCTGGCAAGCAAGTGGATAATAATGTAGCCATACACCCTGATCCCACTCCTACTATCTCGCAGGCTACATCATCTCTTCCACCCATTTCTCCACGACCATCTCCATCACCTCCATCATCGTCACATGATCATTTGGAAGAACCTGTTCCTGAGCCGAAAGCACCATATCCAAATCGGCTTAGGAAGCCTTCACCGCAAGTAGAAAAGATTCTTGAAACATTTCAGCAGGTGAAAGTTAATATTCCACTCCTTGATATTATACAACAGGTTCCTACTTATGCTAAGTTCCTCAAGTATTTGTGTGCTAAGAAACGTTCCTAAGAAAGTTTTTCTTACTGCAAATATATCACATATCCTCTCTAAGTTCTTGCCTATCGAGTACAAAGATCCAGGTTCCCCTACAATATCATGTACTATTGGGAACACTACATTTGATAGGGCGTTGCTTGATTTAGGGGCAAGTGTCAACATGCTTCCTTACACTGTTTATCAGCAACTGGGGTTAGGAAAACTTCAACCTACCAAGCTCACATTACAGCTAGCTGATTGTTCAATTAAGAGACCACTTGGTATGGTTGAAGATGTGCTCATTAAGGTTGGCGAGTTTATCTTTCCTGTAGACTTCATTGTCTTATAAACTGAGCCAATCTCCAATCCACGGAATCAAATTCCTGTTATCTTGGGTAGACCATTCCTTGCAACATCAAATGCATTAATTGATTGTAGGAGTGGCCTCATGAAGTTATCGTTTGAGAATATGACTATGGCATTGAACATATTTAATATGGATGAGCACGCAACGAGCTACCTCATTGAGGTCAACATGATTCCCTGTTTGCATTCTCATTTGACCTCTTGCACTGATGATGAGCTCTCATTTGAGCAAATGTTCAAAAATGAGCTCATGTTATTAGAAGAATTGGCACATACTGACCTATGTATGATGATACTTGTGCAAGTGTGCCATCGATTTATAAGCAAACTTTTGAGGATTTGTTTGCAGAGGAGCTCGCATTACTTCATGAGTTAGAAGAGCCACCACCACATTCACTTGATCATATAGCACTCTTCTCACCTCATGATATTTCTACATGTATGCTTATTACTAACGATGATTGGCAGGTTTATAATAAAGAATTCTTTAACCAAATTATTAATGCTTACATGTGGACAAAGAAAAAGCGAGGGCGGCATAAGCTATAGACAGGTAACTTCGTGACTTGTAGGAGGATGAGGAGATATAATAATACATCCACTTCACGTTTAAAACGCACACACTATGAAAGTGGGAAGCGATCGAGAGGTCGTAACCGCTTTTCATGCGTTAATAGGGTGATGATATTGAGATCGTAACTTTTACGACTCTCATTATTTGTATAGTATTTGTATAATAGTTTTCACATTTTGTTTTACCACACTTGGTTTGTGTATGAGGGCATACACAAGTTTAGATGTGGGGGAGTAGTTTTTAGGAGATTTTTATTTTTAGGATTTTATTTTATTTTTAGGATTTTTTTTATTTTTAGATTTTAGGGTTTCTTTATTTTACACTTTGGGTAGTTTAAAAAAAAAAATTTAAAAAAACTGAAAAAAATTTTAAAAAGAAAAATTATGTTTTTCATCAATAGATCAAACTAATTACAGACAAAGGAACAAATTTAGATTTGAAATTGGATAGGAGAGTAGATTGGATGATATACTTTGAATTTTATGAAAAAGATCAAAATCTGAAAAATAAATATTACTAACAGTAGTTTTGAGGCAAGTATGCATCTATTTTTCACTTCATAATAGTTTATTAGGTTAAGGACAAAGATGATAACGATTGAGTAAGTTTTCTCTCTCTAAACAAAAAAAAAGAGAAAAAAATAGAAAAAAAGAAAAAAAAAGTGAGAATAAAATAATGGGGTGCGCCTGGTTTTAAGATAATAGCCTCGAGAGTGAAAAAAGAGTATGATCAAGTAATCGGGTACTTTGCACCTAAGTAAGCGTGAATATTCGCATGAAAGGTGAAATATTCTAAAAAAAAGAAAGAGGAAAAAGAAAAGAGTATAAACTGAGTAATCGGGTATGTTGCGCCTAAGCAAGCGTGAATATTCGCATGAAAGGTGAAATATTCTTAAAAAAAAGAAAAAAAATTTTGTTATGAGAGAGGAGATGAATCATGAGTTAGAGTTTGAGTCCAAGGCCGAAATAAACTATCACACGTGCACGTAGTTGTATAAGAGCCAATGAATTATCTGTTAGTAGGTATTAAAAGATAGGATTTAAATTTTTTTATTAAAATGATAAGTGTATCTGATATGACGCTCGATTTGAAAATTGATAATCTAAATGCGTTCTTGAGTTTGTATATTAGAAAGATTAATTGATGAAAATATCATAAAAAAAGATTTTAATTTTCTTTTGTATAAAATTTTTATTTTGCTTGATTTTCAGTTATTCTTATTTTTCATTTCTTTATTCCTTAATCTATTTTCTTCTTAAATTTTGTGGGTATATTTACTGCAAACCCTCACGAGACAACACTCGTCCACTAGGGTAACCTTGGGGTTTAAAGGCTTGTTACACGTGCTAAGTGCAATCGCGATTCCTGCGAAAGTGAGTTAGGATTTTTGTTTTTCTTTTTAGATTTAGGTTTTGCTCGAGAACTAGCAAAAGATAAGTGTGGGGGTGTGATGAATATCATATATTATATTTTTTTCCTCTCATACTTTATCTATTTTTGTATATAAATAATGCTACTCGGGTATTTTTAGTATCTTTTTCAGGTAATCATATTCGTACAAGGAAATGGCATGAAATCAAAGTTGGAGTAGTAAATCAGAGTCCGAAAAGTTACTAAAGTGGGCAAGACTACGAGACTATGATGCTTCAGAGACTCAAAGTCGAATACAGTCAGGAATATTACACCTAGAAGACAAGAGTTGCACGTAGACAAATTTTCATAAATTTATCTCAAATTTGAGCCCCTATTTAGCGGTTTTCATCGCCATTTGGCAGCCCAATGTGGGCCCCATGCGCCGAGATTTTTCCTGTGGCTTCATTGTAATTTTTTAACTTTTCGAGTTCTATTAGAATTAGGGTTTGATTTCCGAACCCTATATATTGGCCGTATCCTTGTATTCTAGGTTTTATGCAGTAGTTAATGTAGATTAGGAATTTTTGTACTCGTTTTTAATTTAATAAAATTAGGGTTTTGCTGAAGGGGTGGCGGCCATAATACCGTACTCTAGAGGTAAGCCATTGTTTTGAGATCTTTATTTGCTTTCTAGATTAGATTTAATTACTTTTTAGAATCATGAATAGCTAATTAGTTTAGATCTAAGATGTAGATGAAGTTAAGATCCACCATGTAATTATTTTCTAATATTTTTCTTCTTAAATAAAATTAATAAAGACATGATTTTTCAATAAAAAGATTGAAATATAAGGACTCGAAGATTAGAACTTTGATAGGTTATACTTAAATTAGGTTTCTTGATAATCTATGCTTAGTTAGGGTTTGGGGTTGCTGGTTTTATCTTTTTCTTTGAATTATCTAAAAAATTTAGTTTATTTTTATAAGAAGTAGCATCTTTGATGAGTTATATTTGCACAACACTTGATAGCTCATACTTAGGGTACTTTAAGTAAAAGTTAAACTAAAAACATCGAATTTTTATGATAGAAGAAAATAATAGAAGTAAGAACATGGTTGGAAATTAGTGGATTCTAGATCCTAGGCTATTTAGATTAATCCGACTTCAACCTAGAATCTTTGGTTAGTCCGTTAGACTGAGGAGAAAGTAAGAATCGCAAAAACACCTTAGATTCCTGTGGGACGACCTGTATAGCGCTACACCGATACTGTGCGCTTGCAGTAAATTTATCACATCAAGATGAATCATCATCGGCCAAAGAACTTTCTTCTTGTCTGGATGGTGATGAGGGAGGAGTAGATACATAGCCCAACCCTCTGCGGGTCTTCTGATAATAGTTTGGGCTCTTTCCTCTTGGTCTAAATGAGGGTATAAGATTTCATCGTCCTTTTTCGAAGTTTAATCCCGGTTTCTGGGTAAAATTATATCCCATCTTTTCCATCATCTGCCAGGATTTCTGTTCATGTAAGTGAAATTGAGGTGATGTTTGTTCATCACTTTCACTGCTTTGTTTTCGTCGAGGTGACGTAATCACTCTGCCGAACATGATCAGCTTCTGGGACCCTTGTCAAGGAGGCACTTCAAAGAAGTGACCTTTTCCCTTAATTATTTTAGACCGAGAGAGGAGGGATGAACTAAGTGGCAAATGATATGCTGCCAGAACTTCATGTTCGGACAGGCCATCCACTTTAGTGGAAGTACAAGAGGGTTCAGACTCAGTAGCTATAGCAGGCTCATAGACTAACTTTATATTTTCATTGATAATCCATTCACTCTCTACTACATCAGCTACATTATTATCAAAATTCAAGTTAAAATCTATATGAGGGTTGATTTAATAATCACCCCCATCGTTATCTTCGGGAGATTCGTACTCCGTGTTGGCGTCATTACCGCTGTCATCGGGCTTTTGAAGCATGCTGCGATTGTCGTAGGGGATCTCATGGACTGGTTTGTAGAGCTTGGCGTCCGTGAAGTAATTCTCTAGTCCCTTGAATGGTTGTCTATCTGCAACCAGCGTTCGGACTTCTCCCTGTTCATCACAGTATTTCATACACTGGTGGAAAGTCGATGGGACTATCATATATGCATGGATCCAAGGTCGCCCCAGCAAGATGTTATAAGACGTATCTGCGTCTATAACGTAACATGTAACCTCCGTCCTTAAATCTCCAATTTGGCACCAAAGTCGGATTTTGCCAAGAGGACAGCTGTTGTTAGCATTGAATCCGTAGATAGTAGTATTTGTAGGCGTCAAGCGATGAGGAGATATTCCCAATAGTTGCATTAGCCTTCTGCGAATAACGCTTAGTGCAGACCCCGGATCAATTTGAATGCGTTCCACCTTTGTGAATCCGAGATATACGGTAAAATATAAAGGCCTATTATGCTTTATATTCCTTACTTGCATATCCTCCGGAGAGAAGGTAATTTGTGGGACCTGCCCCCTTACTTGATGACATCTGGGGCAAGAGTCATGTTCCTCATCGGCCGGCTCGATAATCTGAGCTAAGAATGACTCAGAGTCTGCCAGGGCCTCTCTCAATGCTTCACGAGTTGATTTTGATAATCTTAACAACTCGTAAAGCGTTACTCGTGCTGGAATATTCTCTAACTGAGCTATTATATCAAATTTGAAGGTAGTCTCCTTGGCCTCTTCATTTCTAACAGGATTCTTCTGGAAACGTAGCTCCTTTTGTTTTATGGGCTTCGCGAGTTTCCCGTATATATTCTTCGGGTCTACTCTGGTGTAATCCTTGAGATATGGTTTGCCAGACCGAGTATTGGAAGGGCCCACCCCATCTTGATGAGTGTCCATTGTTTCGGGCTCTTCTTCAGAAACCGTGAAGGCTCCCGAAACTATATAATCTTCCTTTATCTCTACGGAAATGACATTAACAGTCCGCTTTTTCCTTTGACCCCCTGCGACCGTCCACTGTTCATCCTGTAGTAAATCAGGGTGGACCTACATGACTTTTCCTTTTTGAGTTGTTATGGGGACAAGTCCTTCTTGTGCCTTTTTATGCGGGTCATGGTTTTTCGTTACCAACTTACCCTTTGGTATCGGGGTCACCCCTGCGGGGAACTCATGGGTTCCAACCACTATGGTTGCCATATTGGCAGTGACTTTCTTTTGTTCATCTTTAAGCGTCAGAACTCCAGCTTCTATTAGTGCTTGGATTCTGTTCTTTAGAGGGTAACAATCCTTAGTAGGGTGTCCAACATTTCGGTGGTAGAGGCAATACTTGGGGTCGTTGGTTTTACCAGCGTCCTCTGACTTCCTATTTTTCGAGAGTTTCAACATTCCCTTCCTAAGGAGGAGGTGAAAGAGGGTAGGCGTTTGTTCTGCCTTAAAAGTATAGGTCCTCTCCTGTTGAGGCTTATTTTGCCTTGTGCCCTTTTTATTTTGGGGCTTTGGGCTCAGAGGATTTGTCTTTTGTGGAGCTGCCTCTGATGCCATTGCCGCTTTACCCTTGTTTTTATTATTATTTTGGGTGTATGGCCTATTATTCCCAGTGTTTCTTGACCCACAAGACTCTTCAACTCGACGGATCAAGTCCTCGGCTTGCTCTCCTTACTTGAGCAAATCCCTCCATGTCTTAGACTCTATGGCCTCCATTTTTAGGAGCACGTTAGTCTTAAGATTATGTCGACATGTCTTGACTAGAGTTTCCTGGACCATTCCGTGTTTGCAATACATGGACTTCTCCCGGAACCTTTCTATGAAGTCTTTTATTGTTTCTTGTTCCCCTTGTTTAGTCGCAAGGAGCGAATGAACCATAATTTCGGTATCATCCTCAAAGAAACGTGAGAGAAATAGTTTCTCTACATCAAACCAGGTATTAATGGTACCTGGGGCAGCTGCATAAACCAAGTAAAGGCAGACCCTTGCAAAGTACTTGTGAATACCTTGGTCATTACTGGGTCATTGCCCATCAAATGTCCTGCTTGGGACAAGAAATAGTAAATATGTTGACTGGGAGACTCTTTCCCGTCATATGGCTCCAGTTTGAGCAGTTTATATTTCTAAGGTTATGGTACCATATCCCATTCAAGCGGATATTGTCTTGAGACCCCCAATTCTTTTAACTCCTTTTTGTGCATTAGTGCTTCGATTTGACCTTGCAATTTCTCAATTTTCTCTTCATGTGGATCATGAAAAGAATATTTGTCCTCGTCCTCATGTGTTGAGTGGGCTTTTTCTTCTTCCTCATTCAGTTTGTTGAATGAGGTTTCTTTTTCCTTTTTAGCATTATCCTCAACAATCTTCTGAGTGTTTTCGACTACTTTCGAAAGCATCATTTTAAGATCTTCAATTGTCTTTTGTTGCTCCCGAATCATCTTTTCTTGGGCTTCAAATCTCTGATCGATGTCATCCGATTTATCCACCATATGTGATGCTAACCTTTGTAGCCGAGATGATGCAGAGGAATGAAGTGAAGCTATAGCCGAATTATTGTTGTCGTCATCATAAGAACCTTTTGCAAGTTTCTTATAGTTTCGAGGTGGGACAGCTCCTGACTTAAGTCGGGTGTTGTGATGAGGTTCTTCATCGCTTGATTCCAAATCATTATACATCTCTACACCCTTCTTCCCCTTTCCGACCATATTGGAGGTTACAATTCTCCATTCTTTTCGGAGAGTAGCTATCGTTTTCTTAGCAGGTTTTTGTCTGACTCGGTTAATCGATCAAACACCGATACCCTGTTCTTATTGCAGCAACAATTATCCACTACAGCGGATACCGCCGTCATAAGTTGTTAGCAATGACAAGAAGATTCGGATTGAACTTGTTCTATACTTCTCTTCTTGGTTAAGTACTCCCTGAGGACGGTGACTTTAGTCATGGAGTTGTGGGGCTCACTCATCTGCTGAGAGGGTATAGGGGCCCACCGAAGTTTCTTGAGATTACTGGAGTCCAGTTCTGACCCATTAGTGTGACGATCAGCCCTGATTTGGTATTTAGGTTGATCTATTCGGAGCTGAAAGATAGCTTCGCGTTTTGTGTCGCGGGCCTGAAGAATAGCTCCGCGATTTGCTACGCTAGCCTCGCTGGCTTGGCGTTTCTTCAGAAGTTTTTCTTCTGGAATCTTAGCCCCGCGTGGAAGAAAATTCTTACACGCTGGCTTACTCTTGCGATTAACGCAAGTTATAACTTCGCGTTTAACGTGATTTTTGCGATTAACGACAATTTGCCAATCATCTTCTCGATTTACGCAGAGTTGAGGAATCTTGCATTTCTCCCAAATACTACTAGCTTCACGTTTATCGCTTAGCTCAGTATTAGCCTCGCGTGGAGAATCACACGCTGGCTGTGAAATTTTAGCCTCGCATTTATCGCGAGTGTCAAAAACCTTGCATTTCTCGCAAGTTGTACTGGCTTCGCATTTATCGCTAGGTCCAGTAGTAGCCTCGCGTGGAAAATCGCACGCTGGCTGTAACGAATTTTTATCCTCGCGTTTATCGCGAGTGTCAAAAATTTTGCATTTCTCGCAAGTAGTACTGGCTTCGCGTTTATCACTTAGTCCAGTAATAGCCTTGCGTGGAGAATCACACGCTGGCTTTAAGGAATTTTTATCCTCGCATTTATCGCGAGTGTCAAAAAATCTTGCGTTTCTCACAAGTAGTACTGGCTTCGCGTTTATCGCTTAGTCCAGTAATAGACTCGCGTGGAGAATCACACGCTGGCTTTTCCTTACGATTGACACAAGTTACAGCTTTGCGTTTAATGCGATACAGTCTGGTCTCGCGATTAACACGAACCAGTTTGCAAGGGGTCATATCCTCGCGTTCAATGAAGTTAGCATCGCGTTCAATGCGGGCTTTGAGGCCTTCCGTCTAGCTCTCCGATTCCTATTTCGGAGTTGGGTTCTAGTCAGTCCAGTTCCCATGCCTTCTTCGACAGTAAAGAGGCCATCCTCTGGTAGGATTTCCTGCCGAAACAATGGCTCTATGGCCGTGGTCCTCAAGGATCTCCATTCATCGGTGGATACCTTTTTACCCGTTCCTTGGGTATTGGAGCGCATGTGATGATAGTGTCGTGTTTCGTTCTGGTTCCCTGATTCAGAGGAGAGATACTCCTCATATTTCTACTGGTAGATTTCTACGACCAGCATATCTACTCGAATCCAATCCTGTCGACGTCCGATTGTGCCACGATCTCTTCATCAGTGAAAGAGACGTCTCCCACTGTGGTCGCTAGTTTGTTCGCAGCAGAATTTCTTTGCTTTCCTTCCATTAAAATAACTTGATTTACAACAAAAGTGAGCAAAAAAAAAAAAAAGGAAGAACAAACGAGAGGATTTTATATTTCAATCGCTCTCTTTTACAGTAATCGTGGGATCTGTGTGGCGATGGGATCTATCTATGTAGCTCATTTGGACGATCTGACGTCGGACTCTTCTCTTGAAGATGGCGGCGACTATAGAACTGACCTCCTCTTGTCTTGATTCGTTCAAGGCTCTCACGCGTAACTTGAACTGCTCAAAAACTCCAGATGAAGATGATCCGAAAAAAAGATCCTTAGGGCTTCCTCAAAGGGGTATTTATAACCTTCGGATGATATGAGAGTTTCTATCTAAATAGAATTTGTACTCATCAAGGATTCCAATCAAATATCTTAGTTTTGATTTAAATCTCTTGATTTAGAGTTCTGATCGGACTTAATTTGGGTGTTTGGATAAGCTCAAATCATAATCTCAATTAATTTGAGATTTTGGTTATCTGCTCACGCGGAGATAAACTCATCAAAATGCGGAGCTAAGAAACCAGAACGCAGAGTTATTAATTAGTTCTGCGTTTTACTCAAACGTGAGGCTAAAATAGCCAAACGCGGGGCTGCGGAGTTAGCTCCGCGTTCTGTGTAGAAAATTCATTTTTACTTAGAAATTTTCACTGCCAACAGGTTATTTTTAACTTGACAAATTTTGTTGGAAATGGAATTTGGATTTTGTCAGAGATAATTTTTAACCTGATAAACTTTGGTGAAAATTGAACTTAGATTTGTCAAAGGTAATTTTTAACTTGACAAATTTTGGTGGAAATGGAATTTGGATTTTGTCGGAGTTAATTTTTAACTTGGTCAATTTGGTGGAAATGGAATTTGGATTTTGTCAAAGTTAATCATTAACTTGACAAATTTTGATGAAAATACATTTGAGTTTGTTAGAGATAATTTTTAACTTGTCAAAATTGGTGGAAATGGAATTTGGATTTTGTAAGAGATAATCATTAACTTGATCAATTTTGCTTGAAATAAATTTGGATTTGTCAAAGATAATTTTTAACTTAACATATTTTGGTAGATATAGAGTTTGGATTTGTCAGAGATAATCATTAACTTGACAATATTTTTTTGCCATAATCCGCTAGAGATATTGATGAAATAACGGGTCACAAAATCGTTTCTTCTTTTTCTTCGGAAGATAATTTTTTGCATATAAATATGGGTTTAGGATTAGTTTCGTCACCCATATTTGTTTGGATCACTTTATCTTCAGTTAAAAATTCATGTTGTTCAGACTAAACTTCCCATTTCATGTTTAAATATTTTGCCTAAGAATCATTCTTAATTGGTGGAAACTCTTCATTTCTTCTTTTTGGTCTATGGAGACCATGTTGATGGAGATTTCTTGAAAAAAGGCTCCAACATTTACATCTAAATCCCAACATAACAATTCAGATGAATGACTATGTCAGAATTCTTCAGAATTTGTTTCTAAAAATATTTCAGGAGTAGTAATATATCCCAACGCCTACCAATTTTATCATAATAATCTGACATCTCTCCTTTTGGAACAAGATGTTGAAGCAGAGTTCTTACTTTTTCAAAGTTCAACCCCTGCCTTCGGCTATGGCCCCGATACCAGGAAGACCATTTCTTGTATATGTGAGGGTTATGGATCATGCTTAAGGTGCATTGCTAGTGCAACATAATGAGCAAGGTCATGATCATGCTCTATTTAAACCGTACAATGATGGGACCAAAGTAACGATATAATCCAATTAAAAAAGAGTGTCAAGCTCTAGTATTCGTAATTCAAAAGATGCGTCACAACCTCACCGGGCAGACAATCTATGTCATATCCTGAGTTAATCCATTAGAGATTCTCATGACAAAGCTGGGCTCATTAAACGGTAGATTGGGGAAATGGACATTACTACTCTTGCCGTATGATAACCATTTTGTCCTCCAGAAGTCTATGAAGGGACACGTGATTACAGACTTTCTTACAAAACACCCTATTTCGAAAAGTTCCAAGTTACTTGAGGACATTCCTGATGAGTCTGCAGAAGTTAATATAGTTTCCAAAAAACAACCATAGCAATTGTTTTTTGATAGTGCCGCAAGAAGATCTACTACAGGTGTGAGGGTAGTGGTCATATCGCCACACAAGCATATAATTCCCAATGAATATTCGCTCATGAAGCCATGCAAAAACAACATGGCAGAGCATAATGCACTTATTATTGTTCGTAAAATGACTTTACAACTAGGGATGAATCATTTAGAGGCATATGGCGATTCCAAACTTATCATAAATCTGATGACAGGCGAGTATGAAGTGAAACATGAAGCCCTTATTCCCTACCATCAAGTGACCATTGAACTGGCGAATCATTTCGAGCAATTCTATATCAAACATATTCCTCATAACGAAAACATTTATGTGGATGCCCTCACACTATTTTAGCTGCGACATTGGCACTACCGGCAGGAACAACGAAGAGTGTTACTAGAGAACTCCTCTATCCCGATTCAATATTACAAATCAATAAATATGTCCGGTCGGGTTAATTTTGGAACTCTGGGATTGACGATTCCCGTTCGTGGATTATGCCCTATACGGGATACTTCCACAAAATCCCAAAGAGGCCACTTCAGTTAAAAAGAAGGCTCAAAGGTTTTATTATGACACTGTGCTCCATACTTTGTACAAGAAGTCACGAGACGGTCTCTTGCTCCGATGCATCTCAAAAAGAGAGATCGACAAAGTGCTCGAAGAAACACAACGGAATATGCGGGGCCCACCAACCAGATCCAAAACTCTGGGATCTTATAAGGAGCTTGGGATACTTTTGGCCAAAAATTATTACGGATGCGATAGCATATGCAAAGCGTTGTCATGTGTGCAAGGCGCACACTAATTTCATACATCAGCCCCCAGAATAACTGCACAAGACTGTCGCTAGTTGGCCTTTCGAAGCATGGGGAATGGATATCGTCGAACCAATCACCCCACCATCATTTAGGGGACACCAATTTATACTCGCAATAATGGACTATTTCTCAAAATGGACCAAAACCGTACCCATGTGCGAGGTCAAAATTGCGGAAGTAATCAAGTTATTAAGCATCATGTGATTTATCGCTTCAGTATTTCTCGCCGGATTATTCACGATAATGAGCCCCAATTCGTTAGCCAGGGATTCACGTGATTCTGTGAAAAGTTCATAATTCAAGACGTCTCATCTACGCCATATAACCTAGTAGCTAACGGCCTGGTAGAAGCGTTTAATATGACTATAATTAAACTTCTCCAGAAGTTTGTCTCTTTGAATCGACGAGATTAGGATGAAAAATTAGGAAAGTGTTTGTGGGTAATATAGAATAATCAAGTTCTTTCCTATTTGCTGGGCATATTCCTTGATTGTGCTGAACTGGATTACTGTTTTAACTGTCATATATTTGAGCTGGTTCAACTTTCATAAGAAATTGATTGCAGCCATTTTTCATTTAACTCGGCTTTTTCTCTTGCAATCATTTATGTTTTTGTTAAAAAGAAAAAGAAAAATATCACAGCAGAAGTTCTTGCAAAGAGAGAAAAAACTGCTTGTATAACGTTTTTTTGTTTCTGTTTTTGTTTTTTTTTTTTTTCTTTTTTCTTTTTTCTTTTTTATCCCTATTCTGGTGGGGTGAGGGTGGGGATGGGATGGGATAGAGAATGCTAACAATAAAGATGACATAAAACATTTAGATTTTGGATACCGCATGAAAAAGATGGTTACCAGGTCACGCAGCATAATACCGCAGTTAGCAAAGTCTCTTCACTGGGGAAAAACAACGGGACAAAAGAGAATGAAGAACAGGAAACAGAAACAGTGGCTACAAGGGTTACCCTACTTCACAAGACTTTAGTTATTGTTAGCAAAAAATTAGCGGAATAATACTAATATAACAACGAGCAGAATCAAATATCTAACCGAAGAGAAAAATAGCAAAAACAGTGAACACGCAGATTTAACGTGGTTCGGCAATATGCCTACGTCCACGGGGACACGATCGAAAACTTCCACTATATTAAAAGAGATTGCAATATTCTAGTCTCAACCACAGGAGAGAAATCAATGAGATCACACAAAATATAAGATCAAATCATCACCTCAAAAAGAATATAATAATCTTGCATTTGTGCTATAGCCGCCGCCAAAACACCTTCGGCCAAAAAAAAAATCACCTTCGACCAAGAATTGCAGCCACTACACCTCAAAAGGAAAATCTTGGGGCACGCAAAATTATTTTGCTTCACTGACAGCCACCTAATTATTTTGGTTGCTTTTGTTCAGCTGCAAGTAAAGAAAGCAACATCTGCCACTAAAGAACACCACAGCCTATACAAGAGAAACCCTTGGCTCTTTGTTTTCTTTTCCTTTCGGCTAATCCAAAACCCTAACACACACCCTCATATATATATATATATATATATATATATATACATAACGGGTTTGGGCGAGTTTTGGGACCCGTTTCGGCGGACCGAAACCCACTGCGGCAATAGGGCTCCATTAGCAACAATTTCCCACTTGGAGACCTATTGCAAAAATTATAATCTCTATACATGATAATTCTAATGTCCAAAACTTTTACCTCGATCGTTCAAAATTCCAATTTTAGCATTCAATACAAATACAACAAAGTTGAGTAATAGCTCAACTTTTTTTCCATCACCGGCTTTGTCAACATATCTGTAGGATTTTTACTGCTCTCAATTTTCTCCAACTTCAATTGACCATTCTCCAATAAAAATATAATGAAGTGATACCTCGAGTGAATATGTTTAGTCCGTGAATAATACGTCAAGTTTTTAGCAAGATGAATTGCACTCTTAGTGTCACTGAATAACCTGCAATCCACTCAATCAAAAACCAACTCACTCATCAATCGCTGCAACCAAATAAACTCTTTATTTGCTTCTGCAGCTGCAATATACTCAGCTTTTGTCAAAGATAAAATAAAAATTGATTGTAATCTTGAAATCCAGCTTACCGATATCCCTCCTACAGTAAAGACATAACATGTGGTGCTCCTGTCATTGTTTCTATCACCCGCACGGTCCGAATCTATAAAACCTTGCACATCAATGTTATCACCCCCAAAACATAAATAATATTTTGAAGTACCTTTCAAATACCTAAAATTTCACTTTACTGCTTGTCAATGTTCCTTCCCAGGGTTCTTCATGAATCTACTCACTACTCCCACTGCATGTGTAATATTTGGTTTTGTACTCACCATAGCATACATGAGACTCCCAATGGGTGATGAATAAGGCACATTCTCCATGTGTCTCGTCTCCTAATTTGTCTTAACACCTTGCTCTTTTGACAGTTTGAACTGACCACCAAGAGCTGTAGTTACTGGTTTTGCATTCTGCATATTGAATCTCTCCAACACCTTCTTGATGTACCCCTCTTGAGATAACCATAATTTCTTACTTTTCTTATCTCGGGTAATTTGCATCGCAAAAAGTTGTTTAGCCTCACCCATGTCCTTCATAGAGAATCTCTCTGCCAACTTTCTTTTCAGATCATTGATTTTCTTCATGCATGTACTTGCCACAAACATATCATCTACATATAAAATAAGTATAATAAAGTTACCATGCTTAAACTTTTGTAGATATACACAATAATTTGAATTGCATCTGGAAAATCTGAATTCAACATAAACTTGTTGAACTTCAAGTACCATAGCCTCGGCGCTTGTTTCAACCCATACAAGCTCCTTTTCAGTCGACATACCCAATTCTCCTTTCCTTTAACTTCATATCCCTACGGCTATTCCATGCATATTTCCTCCTCCAAATCACCATGAAGGAAAGCAGTCTTCACATCGAGCTTCTCTAAATACAATCATTTTACAGCCACAATACTCAATATTGCTCTGATAGAAAACATCTTGTCAACAGGTATAAATACTTCATTGAACTCAATACCTTTTCTCAGACCGTATCCCTTCACCACAAGTCTAACCTTGAGCCTTTGTGTCCCTCATGTCCCATGTTTTACCCTATATACCCACTTGTTATGCAATATTTTCATCTTTTTCAATCGCTTTACCAATTTTCATGTATGATTCTCCTCCAAATAAGACATCTCATCACGCATGGTTTGCTCCCACTTAAGAAGAAACTTAACCTACATAGCCTCTTGGTAACTCTCTGACTCACCTGCATCAGTATACAAAACATGATATAAAGGAAGACAAAATTTTTGGGTTGGCTTCCTTATCCTCGTGCTCCTCCTCAAAGTGGGAAGACTCTCTGATGAAGTACTGGAACCATCTACTTCAGTCAGTAGCTCTCTCTCCTGCTCGGTCTCATATGAAACTTGTGTATTTTTAGGTGTAGTCATTTCTTCCCCTTCAGATGTAGATATTTTTTCCTTTCTTTTATCCATCGGATCCACTCATCCTGTGGCTCATCCAGCTCCAAGTACTCTTTCTCAACTATTTTCTAACTCTTATTCTCCATTCATTCTTTATACATACAGCCCTCACTGAATACTACATCTCTGCTACGAATCACCTTGTTATGCTCACAATCCTACAAGCGATAACCATATTCATCTCCACCGTATCCAATGAATGCATACTTCTGAGATTTAGAATCAAGCTTCTTTCTCATCTCATGATCCACATGCGCATATGCTATATAACCAAATACTTTTAAGAATGAATAATTTACAGTCTTACCAGACCACGCCTCTTTTAGAATTCCTCCATCTAAAGTACTAGCTGGACTCCTGTTGATCAGATAGACTGTCGTATCTATAGCGGCTCCCCAAAATTGCAAAGGCAAACCTGCATGTAGTCTCATACTCCGAGCTTGCTCCAAAATAGTTCTATTCATCCTCTCAGCCATGCTATTCTACTGCGGTATCCTCGGTACAGTCTTTACTTTCCTAATCCCGTGGGTAGAGCAATAGTCATCGAACTCCCTATTGCAAAATTTTTCACCATTGTTTGACAACAGACATTTCGCCATCAAACATATTTCATTCTCAACAAGAGCTTTTCATACTTTAAATACCTTGAACACATCGAATTTCTGCTTAAGTGCAAACACCCATATTTTCCTACTTGAATCATCTATGAAAGTGACAAAATAAGAGTTACCTCCAAGAAACTTCGCCGAAGAAGACCCCCATACATCTGTATGCACCAACTCTAATCTCTTGGTTTTATTCTCCTTACCATCTTTCATAAAACTAACTCTTTTCTGCTTTCCAAACACACAGTTCTCAGAGAAATCAAAGTTAGTATCATTCATATCTGTCAACTTACCTCTGAATTGCAATACCCTCATGCAGCTTTCGCTTAAGTGACCGAGCCTTTGATGCCATAAGGTAGCCTTCTCATTCCTCACGGTGGCCAAAGAAACAATGTGATCCACCAAACTTGAGAGTAAATATAGAGTTCCCAATCTCTTACCCTTGACCACTACCATTACTTCTTTGCTGATCTTCCATTGTTTCCTCTCAAATGAGATTTGATAACCTTCGCCATCTAGCTTGCTAACAGATATCAAATTCTTCTTCAAATCTGGTATGTGGCTGATCTCTTGTACAAGCAACTTTTCACCATTGTGCAACTTTAACTAAATTGTCGCCTTACCGACAATCTTGCATTTCTACTCATTACCAATAGTCACATGCCCAAAATTACCTTGGACATAATTCTCAAACCATTCTCTGCGAGCAGTGCAATGGAACAAAGCCCCTGAATCCACAAACGATAGATCTGACAATGATTTTGTATGAGCAGACAAGCACAAGTCATCATACTCTTTACTTGGATTCACCACATTCGCTGCTTTCTTTTCTTTATTTGGACAATCCTTCTTCATATGACCCTATGTCTTACATTTCCAATACACTAACTTTTTCTTAAACTTTCCCTTAAATTTTGATCTCCCTCTTTGCTTCGACTTCCTGCTTAAACTTTTACCTCTTTCTTTCCTTCTGTCATTATCAACATATAGAGTAGTACTTGTAGAAACTGTGCTCTTACCCATGCTCTTTTTTATCAATTCATCATTTATGATTATACTCACAACATCATCAAATTTAAGAATAGTATTGGAAGTATTGCTGATGGTCATAACGATATTACTCCAACTATCCAGTAACGAATACATAAACATCAAAGTTTTAATGTCATCAGCAAAAATAAAATCTAAGGATTCAAGTTGTGCCCATAATATATTAAATTCGTGCAAATGATTAACAACTGAGATCAGAAAGCATTCTCAAGTTGAATAACTTTTTTATTAGAAATAGTCTATTTAAATCAGACGGCTTCTCATAAAATTTAGTCCACGCTGACATCAAATTTGAAGTGGTTTTCTCCTTAGAGACGTTGAACACAACATGTTTTGTCAAGCACAATCGAACCTATGCCAAAACTCTCCTATCCAACAATTCTCAATTCTCATCTGTCATCTTTTTTGGTTTTTCTCCAAACAATGGTTGATGTAAATTCTTTTGATATAAATAATTTTTCATCTACAACTTCTACCATTGGAAATCTGTCCCATAGAATTTTTCAATCTTTTCCTTCCTATCTTCCACCATAACTCTCACTCAAAATTAACACCGATCTGAGTGAAATCTGACCTGAACCGGGGCTCTGATACCAATTGTTAGCAAAAAATAGCAAAATAATACTAATGCAACAACCAGTAGAATCAAATAGCTAACTGAACAGAAAAATAGTAGAAACAAAGAACCCGCAGATTTAATGTGGTTCGGCAATATGCCTGCGTCCATGGAGACACGATCGAAAACTTCTACTATACTATAAGAGAGAAATCAATAAGATCACACAAAATACAAGATCAAATCATCACCTCATAAAGAATATAATAATCTTGTACCTGTGCTATAGCCGCCGCCAAAACACCTTCGGTCAAAAAAAAAAATCACCTTCGGCCAAGAATTGCAGCCGCTACACCTCAAAAGGAAAATCTTGGGACACACAAAATTATTTTGCTTCACGTGACAGCCACCAAATTATTTTGGTTGCTTTTGTTTAGCTGCAAGTAGAGAAAGCAGCAGCCGCCACAAAATAACACCACGGCCTACACAAGAGAAACCCTTGGCTCTTTGTGTTATTTTTTCTTTCGGCTAATTCAAAACCCTAACACACACCCTTGTGTGTGTGTATATATCATAACGGGTTTTGGCAGATTTTGAACCCGTTTCGGCAGACCGAAACCCACTGCGGCAATAGAGCTCCATTAGCAACAGTTATATGGGCTAACTCTCGTGTCACGTGGAATCTTTCTTTCTTTTCTTATTATTTTTTCCTTTTTAATGCTAAATGTTAATACATTTTTTGATATCATGCTGTCTTGCTTTCAATGCCTTTTCTTTTTCCTCTTATTTTTTGGGCGAATCCCTTCCTAAACTGTCTGTTTATTTTGTCTGCAAATCTTGAAATTATTTTCTTCTTTATGGGGTTGAAGATAGCTAGATAGTTTCATGTGGCAAATAACTATAACTTGAGTACCGATATACCAATAACAGATTGAGATGGGCCTGTTGATGCCATCTTTTCTCTTGGCAGGTGCGAAACCCTGCTACTGGGGATGTCATAGCAAGTGTTCCAAAAATGGGTAAGAAGGAAACTTCAGATGCAATATCGTCCACATATTGTACTTCTAGCTGTATGAATCTGGCAAACATTTCTACAGAAAATTTCTATCAAGTCTACATCCCGCTTCTTTTGAGTAATAAATGTTTTATCCATCACTTACCCGTTTTCCAAAAATGCATAAATACTAAAGTTGCTAAATTTGTGGGTCGATAGGACATAAAGGCCTCATGTTTAGGTAGTATATCATGTATGTTATTCAAAATCCGACTTCAGTCACCTAAGCAGCACTCAAGTTGAAATGGGATAGGCTTGTCCAAGACTAAACATACACATGCAGAATTCATGATTTTTATGACATCTTCTCTAAAGATTTGTGGGCTGAACCCAGCCAGACCAGAATCTGATATCCTACATATTGTATGAACTGTATCAAGTGCGTCTTTTTGGTAGTATATTATGCCGCTGACTTCTGAATTCTGAAATATTTAATTACAGTTTTCGACTACTAAGTTTTTACTGTACGGTTTACTTTATAATGAACTTAATGCTTTAATCGGTAGCATATTGATTCAGTTTTTTTTTTTTTTTTTTTTAAATTTAAGGAATGGTGTTAAGTTTTTTGAGTGAATTCAGGGAATTACAAAATTACTGTGTCAACTCTTAATAAGATGTCTTTAACCAACAGTACAACTAAAGGAGGAATCTTTAGCTTTCAATAAGATTCCCATATTCATTATATTTGTTTGTTTACTAATTAATATGGGGTGATATATGATCAATTCTCTATGTATCACAACCACTGTTTAACCCCCCCCCCAAAAAGCTAAACGAGTGCAGATGAGGAAGCAGGAGCAATAAAACCAAAAATCTCTGGGTTTATGTTTCTGGTTGTACTTTCTAATTTTATCCAGTAATGGATGAAAGGAGAGAAAGGCCATAGAGTAGACAGGTTGGGCACCTTTCTTCCATCATTTGTGATTGATTAAAGAATATTGAAGATAATCGCAACTTTCAGAACAATAATTCTCCATATGTAGTTTGTATTAGGAACACCTAATGCCCTTATGATGTATCATTCAAAAAAAATATGCCAGAATCAAATATCTTTCTTTAGGATGTGTTAAAACTTATGATGGAAACAGCTGCTGCTTCCTGTGCATTTGGACTGTGGCTTGTCATCATATGTTGGCATTTTGAACTTAAAGATTCTGCCATACTGTCTTGTTAATGAATAAAAAAAAAATGTGTTACAAATTTATTAAGTTGCAGAGTTTTTTTATAGTTCTGTCCATCTTTTGCAGCATGGAGCAAGCTTACTGCAAACGAAAGGAGCAAGTGTCTTAGAAAATGGTATGCATAATAAATGTTAATCTTCCTTGCCTTTCTGGGAAGTTATTATTTAGTGTATCATTTCGCGGTGTTAATGCATACTTTTAATGTCAATGAGTTGTGTTTAATAATGTGCCAGTAAGTCCCACATATCCATACTTACATTGAAAATTCCCACATTGAATATGGACAGGAAAATGTAATGATTATCAGTCCCTAATAATCGAGAACCAACATTAGTTATAACTTCTACGCGGCATACCACGGCAAAAGCAAGACAGTCAAGATTTGTCAGGTGAGAGTAGTTTTGGCATGGTGACCACCTAAGGAGTACTTGTTATGAATGGAATAAGAGCCAACATTAGTAGGGAGCCAACACAAGTAGGAAGCCCGTGGACTATTCATGGTAGAACTCTATAATTAAGAATGCACAAACTAGAGTAGTATTAGGATGAATGACCTCCTAGAAAGTCCTTTAGTGGAGCCTTAATGAGGTTTCATGGAGACATGTAGCATTTTGGAATAACTCAAATGCCTAATAACTACCAAACACACGCACATGCACATGCACGCATGCAAATGCATGCACGCACGCACGTATGCACGCACTTGTGCACATGCAGACCCATGCACACACGCACACGCATGCATGCACACACACCTATGCCCATGCCAGCGCCAGATATCAACAAAGCAGATATCAGATTTAGAACTTCTAGAGAGCATTACTAAATTGTTAAATCATATGTTTACGATTATCAAGTGCTGAGCTATTTCAATAGAGACTATTTTTAAAAAAGCTTAATTTCTTTAATTGCAACACAACATCAAGAACCTTTGAATAGGTTAAATAGCTAAATGCTAATGAAAAAGTAAAATCTAACACCAAAAGGATGACTTGCGTAATAAAAGAAATTTAGGTTTACAAGTTGTTTTATAAACAACATTACAAGTTTATGCAAATAAATCACAAAAATTAAGATAGATGCATATTCATGGGAGCTATGATCAAGATTGTGGCTTTTATGTCTCTTCATGATCTCTGATGTTGGTGGCCCTTGAGAAGATAATAAAGTAAAGGTTTCCTTTTGATTCAGAGGGAGATACAAATTTTGACCTTAAAGGTACCATTGCTTTTTCTGAGAGGAGTGATCTAGAAAAGGAGGAATAGTTGAAAATTATCTTTGAGTGAGATTAATCATAGCCAGGATAGGAAGCAGAGGTGATCAAAAAAGAGGAGAGAGGGATAGACAATATTGCGGAAAGCAGATATCTTAGCCATACAAATAGGCACCCAAACTAGTGCCACACAAGAAATAATAACAGAGAATAAAGAAACCAATGCAAATAAAAGAAGACACAAAATTTAATGAGTTTCGGTAAATGTTACTTACATTCTCGAGCATCAACGATCAATTCACTATTACTAAGTTTGAAATTACAATGATCTCTAATAAGTTGGAAACTCCTCCAAAATATGAGAATTTTTTCAAAATCCAAAATTACAACTTGAAATTTTTCAAATTTGAAAACTTCGCTATATAAAACTTGTTTTCTCAGTACAGTTTTATAAAACAACTAATTGTTTTTTGGATACCTGAAACCAAAGATCCAAAACCTTATTTATAGGACCCATGGATGGTATCTCCTTAGCTCCCAACCAATTTAGGGCTAATAGAGTTATACTCAAATTCAATAATCTCCACCTTGGTGAGTGAGGCCACATTGTCAGCACCACCAAACTAAGATTTTCAAACTGCCAAAATATTAACCAAATCCAAATAATACTTGAATTTGGTCGAAATCACCACCTTCATCATCATATCAGCGGGATTCTCTACGGTTCCAATCTTATAAAGTAGTATCTTCTCATCTTCAATAATTTTCCGACAAAGTGATACCTGACGTCGATATGCTTTGTCTGTGTATGATAGACTTGGTTCATTACCAAGTGAATTGCACTCTAACTATCACAATATACAGTAATCTGTTTCTGAATAATCACCAAAATTGCCTCCTTTGCTGCCTCTGTAACTGCCATATACTCTGCTTCTGTTGTAAACAGAGCAGCAGTGGACTGCAAACTGGACCTCCAACTCACTAGTGCTTTAGCAATAATAAACACATAACTAGTAGATGATCGACGTTTATTCAAATCACATGCATAGTCAGAATTAACATATCCAAGAGTATCATCATGCTCAAATACCAAATAAATATCTACGGTGTTCAGAAGATACCGTAGAATCCATTTCATAGCCTATCAATGTTCTTTTTCAGGATCATGCATATACCTTCTTACAATGCAAATTGCCTGTAAAATGTCAAGTCTCGTACATACTATAGTATATATTAAGTTAACAACTGTATTTGAATAAGGAATCCTCGACATATATCTACGTTTCTCATCAGTGCTAGGAGATAAACGTGCACTTAACTTGAAATGGGAAACAAGTGGGATAATCACAGGTTTTGATTATTCTGTCATACCAAAATATTATAGTATTTTCTTCATATATAGTTTCTAGGACAATCAAACTTTACCTCTCTTTCGATCTCTGCTTATCTCTATGCCGAGAATCTTTTAACTTCACTTAAATCTTTTATTTCAAACTCTTGATTCAACTTTTCAATCTCTTCTTGGCTCTTTGAAGTTATCTGCATATCACCCACATACAAGAGTATATAAATAAAAGACTCATCATGTAGCTTGCGAAAATACACACAGTGATCAAATTTGCTTCTAGTGTACTGGACCCTATCATAAACTGATGAAATCGCTTGTACCACTGCCTCAGATATTGCTTCAATCCGTACAATGATTTCTTCAATTTGCAAACCCAATTTTCTTTTCCAGCAACCTTGAATCCATTTGGCTGAGTCATATAGATTTTCTCTTCCAAATCACCATGTAAAAATACGATTTTCACATCAAGTTAAACAGTTCCAAATTAAATTGTGCTACTAAGGCTAACAGAATCCGAATGGAAGAATATTTAACGACCGGAGAAAATAGCTCAATTATATTCAACTCCTTCCTTCTGAGCATATCCTTTCACTACTAATCTTGCCTTGTAACGGACATCATCCTTATTAGGAAATCCTTCTTTCTTTATAAATACCCATTTACACCCAATTGTCTTTTTCTCTTTAGGTAGTTGAGCTAACTCTCAAGTTTGATTCTTCTGAAGAGACTGCTTCTTTTCATCCATTGCTCTCTTCTACTCATCTTCTGAACTTCTAATTACTTCTCTATATGTGGAAAGAATGTCATCTACAATTGGAAGTGCATAGACCACCACTATATCAATGAAACAAGCAAGATTCTTAATTTCTCGACGTGGCCTGTCATATGAAATTGAGCATGGTTGCTGTAGAGGTTTCTGGGTTGAACCCTCTTCCTCTTTTTCTTCGATATCCTTCTCTACCACTAGAATATTGATATAAACTGAGCAACTCTTATTTTTTCAAACTCCACCTGTTGTAGAGCACTCTCCACCTGCTGCTAAACATTACTGGTTTTTTCTCTTTTCCAGAATTTCTAAGTGTGACCTTTTTCAACATGGCAAATTCATCAAAGGTAATATCCCTGCTAAAATGATTTTCTTCGAATTTGGACACCAAAGGCGATATCTTTTCACACTTATTTCCATGAAAAATGCTTTCTTAGCTCTCTGATCCAATTTAGACTTCTTCATATGATAATAAGCAGTGGAACAAACACATATAAGGATTTATAATCATAAGCAGGTTTTTCAGACCTTAATTCAATCAGCATCTTACTTTCAATCATAACTGATGGTAATCGATTAATGAAATGACATGCATAAGTCACTGTCTCAGTCCAAAATCTCTTGCTTAACCCAGCGTTAAGCAACATATACCGAACCTTCTCCAACAAAGTCCGGTTCATACATTCTGCCACCCCATTCTGCTATGGTGGATTTGTGTTGGTGAAGTGTCGAGCAATATCTTCATCTTAGCAAACTTTTAGGAACGGATCACTTTTATACTCACCATCATTGATTGATCTGATTTTCTTTATCTTCCTACCTGTCTGAGTCTCAATCATCTTTTTCCATTTAAGAAAAATCTCCAACAATTTATCTTTAGTCTTCATCAGATACACCCAGTTCTTCTAGAATAATAATCAACAAAAGTAACAAGTAATACATACCTCCCAAAAAAGGTATTCTAGTAGGCCCCCAAATATCAGAGTGAATATAGTTCAAGGTATCTTTAGTAGTATGGATAACGGTGCCAAACTTCACTCTTGTCTTCTTTTCCATGACAAAATGCTTACATAAATTCTATTTACAAATTTTTACACCTTTTAATAAGCCTTTATTCACTAAATTCTGCAAAAGTCTCATACCTGCATGACCAAGTCACATGTGCCATAACATAGTTGTTTCTGCATCTGTATCCTCTACAGAGACTGTAGTCACTGATTTAATAACTATACTACCCTGAAAGTAGTATAAGTTATTCTTCCTTGTACTTTTCATCACCACAAATGCGCCTGAAGTAACTCTAAGAACTCCATCTCGAATAGATATAGCGAAACGTTTTGTTTCTAGCTCTCCTAAAGAGATGAGATTCTTTTTCAAATCCGGTACACACCGAACATCTGTCAAAACTCTGGTTAATGCATCATGATTTTTTAAACGGATTGAACCTATCCCAATTTTCTTGCAAGAGTTGTCGTTGCCCATGAACAAAGTCTTCAAAATTGAAGAACCACTTCTTGTGAGGATACATATGATAGGTGTATCCAGAATCCAAAATCTACTCATCAAAATAAAAAACTGAAGGTAAACCAACCAATTCAAAATCTGAGTCATCATCTTCGCACTTGGCTACACATGCCTCAGAATCAGCCTTGCCCTTATCTTTGTTCTTCAACTTTGGATAATTTTTCTTTCAATGCCCTTTTTTATGACAAAACACACATTCAATTTTATCAGGTTTGCCTCTTGATTAGGATCTACCACTTTAATTGGATTTACGACTCTTAGATCGGGCTCTGACAGCATATACCTCAGCTGTATTATTCTTATGCTCTTTCTGATTTGAGAATTGCATATTACATTGTATATTTTATCAAAAGTCACATTATCCTTACCACAAAGAAGAGTAGTGACAAGGTAATCATACTCATTAGAAAGAGAGCCCAACAATAATAAAGTCTGATCTTCATCTTCAACAGTCACATCCAAATTCAACAAATTTGCTATTAATTTATTAAAAGCAGCAATGTGATCATTGATGAATGTACCTAGTTGATACTGGAAGAGAAACAATTTATTTTTCAAATAGAGTTGATTCTCACTACTCGTCTTTATAAACTTGTTCTCAGCTCATTCCACATCTTACTTGTAGACGTCTCTCTCATGAACGGATACTTCAGTTCCCTTGTGAGACAAGATCGAATAGTACGTACTACATGCTTGGCGATAAATTCTTCTCCATTCTTTATCAGTCATCTTCTCTGGTTTCTCGTCTTTCAGAGCAACATCTAGCTCTTTCTGATAAAGAATATCTAAGGCCTGGCATTGCTACATGCCCAAATTGTTATGGGCACCAAACTTCTCAATTTCAAACTTTGTATTAATCACAGTAATCTTAGCTGGTGTAGACGAAGAAGTTTTTACCATTTTTCAGTAATTTTCTTATGCCAAGGTCGAACCTGTAGCTCTGATATCACTTGTTTCATAAAGCCGATATCATACCCACACAAATAGGCACCCAAAATAGTGTCACATAAGAACTAATAACAGAGAATAAAGAAACCAATGCAAATAAGAGAGGAAATAAAATTTAATGAGTTTCGGGTATCAACAATCAATCCACTATCACCAAGTTTAATATTACAATGATGTCTAACAAATTGGAAACTTCCCCAAGAATAAGAGAATTTTTCTAAAATCCAAAATTACAACTTAAAATTTTTTAAATTTAAAAGCTTTTTAAAATAAAACATGTTTTCTCAGAATAGTTTTATAAAACAAATAATTGTTTTGGGAATATTTAAAACCAAAGACCTAGGGCCCTATTTATAGGACCAATAAATGGTATCTCCTTAGCTCCCAACCAATGTGAGACTGATAGAGCCACACTCAAATTCAACAGACATGGCGCGAATGATGGAATGAGATGAGCATTGGCGAAGTGTGTGGGAACTGGAAAACGAGCAAGAGTAGCAAGGAGTGGGAACGACAGACGAGAGTATCTAAGCACTAAGGGTTTGTTCAGTAGGGGTTTGAGATAAGAATTATTAGATGAAGGGAGAGTTGCCATCTTACATAAGAGAATAGTAAATAAATAATCATCCTGACGATTAAACAAAATCTGACCCATATACTAAACAGGTCATCTTGGGGTAAATTTTAGCCGGAGGTTCCAACCATTGCCTCGCGTATTATTCATCAGGCTAGGAGGGTTGATCACAGCACCTCTAGGCCTAAAACAGACCTGCTAATTTTGGGTTGTTTTTGGTCTCGATTGGTAGATTACGTTAAGAAAGCCAGCCTCATCTTTTCTACACCTTTGCATGTTCCTCCACCAACTCTGGGATGTAGAACGTATTAGATGAATAAATGAGGTAATTCCAACCCAGAGTTTCAATTGCAGCGGCAAAATAAACACTAAATGCCACAAAAATTTCTCCAAAAAACTTCTCACAAACAAATCTACCCATGATATCATACTGTAATTATCAATTTGCAATCTGATCAACACAGTAAATGTAGAAGAGAGAAATAGTACCTCCCCTGAAGTTTCAGGGGAAACTCCACAGTTTGGCCGCTGAATAGCGGTAGATACCGCCGTTTGGCGGCTTACTGTTCACGACTGGCTAAGAGCTTCGGGGTGTTTGTCTATTCTTCTGATATGGACCTTTGAAGCACCTCCGGTCGAAGAAACGTTGAAGATCCTACACTATCCTGCAAAGAGAGAAACAAAAACCAAAGGAGGAAGTGGGGAAGGAAGGGGGGCAGCTAGGGTTTTGGAAGAAATGATTTGGGGGAAGATGAGGGCTGCTTGGGTATATATAAGGATGGAAAATTACCGTCAGCTCCTCATCTTTCCCTAATTTTGCTTTAAAACCCTGCATCACGTTAGTAATATAATATACATGCTATTATACACATGACTACATGCCTTTATGCATAGATTGGATCGTGAAGTGTCACGACCTCTACGTTATCGCTCACTCGAGATTCTAAAAATGGTTTTAATCTGTGACCGTTTACTTTGAATAAATTACCATTTTTAGGATCCTCGAGATCAACTGCACCGTGATGGTGCACTGTCCGTACTATGTACGGTCCACTCCATCTTGACCTCAATTTTCCTGGAAATAAATGTAGTCTCGAATTATATAAGAGAACTTTTTGTCCAAGTGCAAAAAACTTGCGAATGATTGCTTTGTCATGAAACACTTTTGTTTTCTCTTTATAAATCTTGGCACTCTCATATGCATCCCGCCTTATCTCATCAAGCTCATTAATTTGTAATCTCCGCTGCTCGCCAGCTTTTTCGAGCTCAAAATTTAGAAATTTAATTGCCCATAAAGCTTTATGCTCAAGCTCCACCGGTAAATGACATGCTTTTCCAAATATCAAACGATATGAAGACATGCCTAGATTAGTCTTGTAAGCAGTACGGTACGTCCATAATGCATCAGCTAGCTTACAAGACTAATCTTTTCTATTATGATTTACTGTTTTCTCCAAAATCAGTTTGATTTGGCGATTGGAAACTTCCACTTGCCCACTAGTTTGTGGATGATATGGTGTGGCTAACTTGTGGGTAATGGAATATTTCCGCATAAGCGCCTCAAATGACCGGTTGGTGAAATGGGTACCATTATCGCTAATAATAGCTCGAGGAATGCCAAATCTAGAAAATATATTCTCTTTCAAAAACTTGACAACTACTTTGTTGTCATTCGATTTTGTGGCTATTGCCTCTACCCATTTAGAAACATAATCAACAGCAACTAATATGTATTGATTTCCAAATGAGTTGGGTAACGGTCCCATAAAATCTATACCCCATACATCGAAGATTTCGACCTCAAGGATGGGTTGCAGAGGCATCATATTGCGCCGTGAAATTTTGCCGACGAATTGGCATCGTGTGCATGCTTTGCAATATTCCACGGCGTCTTTGAAAATCGTTGGCCAATAGAAACCACTCTGCAATACCTTTTCGGCCGTTTTCCTGGGACCAAAGTGTCCTCCACAAGCTAGATCATGACAAAAAGAGAGGACACTTTGTATCTCATCGTTAGGTATGCATCGACGTATGATTTGGTCTGGACAATATTTGAACAGATATGGTTCATCCCAGTAAAAGAATTTTACTTGGGATAAGAATCTATATCGATCCTGCTTGGACCAATGGGACGGAATCTCCTTAGTCACAAGATAGTTCACAATGTCAGCAAACCATGGTTCGTGCATCATTGCAAACAGTTGCTCATCAGGAAATGATTCATTTATGGGGCACAAATTAGTTGGAGCGTTGGGCAGACGAGACAAGTGATCAGCTACTGAATTATCAGCACCTTTCTTGTCTAATATCTCAAGACAAACTCTTGTAGCAAGAGGATCCATCGAATAAGCCTTGCTTTTGCATCTTTCTTGGTTAACAAGTATTTCAAAGCAGCGTGATCAGTGTATACTGTAATTCGTGATCCAATCAAGTAGGAACGAAACTTCTCAAGTGCAAAGACGACTGCCAGAAGCTCTTTCTCTGTGGTAGAGTAGTTCTCAAGGGCATGCGTCTGTATGCAAAGGTGCCGAATGGACATGTGAACGTGGACTTTTCTTGATCCTCTGGAGCGATGGGAATTTGGTTGTAGCCAGAGTATCCATCTAGAAAACAATAGAACTCATGTCCGGCCAACCGTTCCAACATCTGATCAATGAATGGTAAGGAGAAATGGTCCTTCCTAGTTGCAGCATTAAGCTTCCTATAATCAATGCAGACTCGCCATCCCGTCCGCAAACGCATCGGGATAAGTTCATTTGCATCGTTCTTGACTACAGTGATTCCGGATTTCTTAGGCACTACCTGAACTGGGCTTACCCATGCGCTATCAGAGATAGGATAGATAATCCCATTGTCAAGACATTTAAGAATATCTTTCCTCACAGCTTATTTCATTACCGGATTCAACCTACGCTGAGGATCTCTTGTAGGTCATGCATTGTCTAGCAAATGAATTCTATGCTGCACTATAGAAGGACTTATCCCCTTAATATCAGCCATACTCCAGCCTATGGCTTCCTTATGTGCTTTCAACACTGATATGAGTTTTTCTTCTTGAGCGTCAGTCAATTCTGAAGAGATAATGACTGGTAGTGTGTCGTGTTCACCCAAGAAAGCGTACTTGAGATGACTCGGAAGGGCCTTCATCTCAAGCTCGGGTGGACACTCAATAGATGGTCGTAACTGAACTCGTGGTTCAGTCATCAATGGCTCAGATGGAAGTTTCCATTGAGTGGAAGACACATAGATGATTCATCGAGCGTCTCCAAGGATACACTCTCATCAACTAAACCATTCAGCTCATCAAAGAATTTCTCCTCTTGGTGTTCACTAGACAACCCTTGGATCATATTCACTTCTAGGGGCTCGTCATGTGGATCACTTGGTTGGCGCCCTAGATTGAATATATTCAAGTCAAGTGTCATATTTCCAAAGGAAAGTCTCATCGATCCACTCCGGCAATTGATAACAGCATTGGAAGTGGCCAAGAATGGACATCCCAAAATAACTAGGATACAATGGTGTGGATTCACCACAGGTTGAGTTTCGAGGACTATGAAATCAACTGGGAAGATAAACTCCCCAATCTGAATTGTCCTCTTACAGATAATCTTGTATTCATACCCATTACCAACAGTCACATACCCAAATTAACCTTGGACATAATTATCAAATCATTCTCTGCCAGCAATACAATGGAACGAAACCCCTTAATCTACAAACGACAAATCTGATCTTGATTCTGTATAAGCAGACAAGCACAAGTCATCATATTCCTTACATAGATTCACCACATTCGCTCATTTCTTATTTTTGTTTGGACAATCCTTCTTCATATGACCCTATGTCTTACATTTTCAACACACTAATTTTTTCTTAAACTTCCCCTTAAATTTTGATATCACTCTTTGTTTCGACTCCCTACTTAAACTTCTACTCCTTTCTTTCCTTCTATCATTATCAACAGACACAGCAGTTTTTGTAGAATCTTTGCTCTCACTCATACTCTTGTTCATCAATTCATCATTTATGATAGTACTTATAAAATCATCAGATTTAAGAGTAGTGTTGGGAGTATTGCTAATGACCATAACAATATTACTCCAGTTATCCGGTAACGAACACATAAATATCAAAATTTTAATGTCATCAGCAAAAACAAAATCTAAGGATTCAAGTTGTGCCCATAATGTGTTAAATTCGTTTAAATGATTAACAACTAAACTATCAGAAAGTATCATCAAGTTAAATAAATTTTTCATTAGAAATAGTCTATTTGAAGCAGATAACTTCTCATAAAATTTAGCCAACATTGACATCAAATCTGCTTGGAGACGTTAAAACAACTTGCTTTATCAGGCATAAACGAATCTGTGCCAAAACCCTCTTGTCCAACAATTCTCACTCCTTATCAGTCATATTTTCTGTCTTTTCTCCAAATAATGGTTGATGTAAATTTTTCTGATATAAATAATTTTCCATCTGCAACTTCTACCATTGGAAGCTTGTCCCATTAAATTTTTCAATCTTTTCCTTCCTATCTTCCGCCATAACTCCCATTCAAAATCAACACTGATATGAGAGAAATCTGATCCGAACTAGGGCTCTATTATCAATTGTTAACAATAATATAGGAATAATACTAATGCAACAACCAGTGGAATCTAATAGTTAACCAAAAAGAAAAATAGCAGAGATAGTAATTACGCATATTTAACGTAGTTCGGCAATGTACCTACATCCATGGGGACACGATCGAAATCTTTTACTATATCAAAAGATATTATAGCACTCTATTCTCAACCACAAGAGAATTTGCAATGAAATCACATAAGAATTTAAATCAAACCCTAACCTCTCGTTACAGTGATTTCCTTCTCATTTGCTTCGGCCACCGAAAAGATTTGTAGCCAAAAAACCACAAAGAAATAACAACAGCAGCCGCCCCAATTATTTCTTTTGATTCAGCCGCAAGAGAAAAAAAAATAACCAAGGGAAAGCCGCCACCTTTTTCTCTTGCTTCAGCCAAATTATTTAACCAAATGGAAGGCCCACCAATTTTTCTCTCTCTGGCCTAAAAAACCAGCAGCCGACCTCCTTGTTTGCTGCAGCCGCCACGCAACAAAACAAAAAATAACTTCGGGGCACTCTCAACAATGCCCTAGCCACACCTTTTATAAGCTTCATAACGGGTTTTATTTTGGGTTGGTTTTGGATCTGATTGGACGGACCGCGGCACTATGGCTCCATTAGCAACAGCTACTGCCCTCTTATATTTTTGCTTTATGAAGATCAAAACACTTCATGAATGTCTAACTTTTCCTCTATTTGTGCCAAAGGTATGACCTATTGGTTGCTCACAAGGAGGACCTTGCAATGCTTATCTCATTGGAACAAGGGAAATAAACCTCTGAAGGAGGCACTGCTGGAGGTATCTGATTGACATATGTACCAAACCAGTAAATTCTAGAGCTGGTTGTGGTCTCTTTAGGTAGCTACGATTAATAATAGTTTACTTCCAAAATAACCACAGTTGAACATGCGTCCACAGGTATCAGCTTCTTTATTTCTATTCTTCTTAATTGATGCTGCAATTTCAGTTGAAATTAGCTCAAGCTGCTTATATTGTTAATGGACTTAAATTATTCTAGGGAGACGTGAATTGTACAACTTTTGGTTTACTTATTTTCTCCCTTTTTTACTGTCTTTCAGTAGAGTTAAAAGTTATTATTTAGGCAGCAGTACCAAGCGCTTGCTTTTAGCCTTCTTACAATTTAGAAAATATGTGCATATAAAATTCCTCAAATTTAGTTCTAACATCTCTTGAAGCAAGAATCTCCTGTAGGGACACTCTGATTTAGAAATTATAACAGAAAGTTATAAGTCCATTTTGATACACACAATGAAAAAACTAGCATGTTTTTGTTGCATGATTTTACACTATATTGTATGAATACCCAGTTACTTAAGAATTTAGGAACTTATGTATTTGAGTTATATGCTAATAAACAATAATTTAACTTTCCCAGAAAGCTTAAAGATATATAAATGAAGAAAACAGAATAGAGTTCAAGTCAAAGGCTCAATAATTATGTACTATGGACAATGAATTTTTCACAGTAAACTAATGCAACAGGAAAGTATAAATTTTCCTCTTGTGCACCTCCTCTTGAAGATATACTTCAAGCATCAACTGAATCTTCTTTGTTCTTCTGAGTGTATTTTTGTACCTTGAGACTCCTTTGATTCTTTAAGCTAATGTTCCAGTAAAATAAGATTAGTTTGATAAGGTAAATGTTAAGAGTTATTTCACCAACATGGTGTATTGTTAAGATAACTAATGAGACCGATTTCACCGAGTCATTGTCATGTTTATCTATCAAAATTGTTCCATATCTTTGCGATCAAGCTACTGAGTTCGTGCAGGGGAAGAATAACTGGGCTATTCGTTATTTGGTGGAACTGCTGGGAGTTTCAGTGAGAAGAAGTTGCAATTCTTGCAAACAATACATTGTTACAATATAATATTGTTACAATATAATATTGTTAAAAATATATGTGCTTTCATTTATTCAATAAAAAATACATTGTTACAATAGTTATATAAACGTAATTATTCAATCACCATTAAGCTTCACCCTTACGATATAATATTTTGAATAGTTAAAAGTGGACACTGTGATTTGTATTCGTTGCGTAATCTGACAAGAATCAGTTTAGCAATTAACACACAGCTGTTGGTAATGAGATGTTGGACTGCACTGATGATTTCTATATTGCTGAAAGGACCATGACAAGGCGTTGATTTAAGAGAGAAAGCGAAGAGAAATAAGAGATTACAAAGAATTTATAATTTGTAGACATAATTAAGAGTCGTTCACTGACACATGGTTTTTTGACATAGCTGCTCTCCAATATACAAACAAGAGTGCACAACTATATGTATTTTATATTAATATAAGTATATGTAGCCTGTTTAAGGATATGTATTGCACTGTTATTCATATAGAAATTAATATAAATATTTATGTGGCAAATAAAGGTTTAAGCATTTGACAATTTGAAACATGCCACTCATGTAACGTCCAGCCATATAGGACAGACCAGTTTTTAATTGGAGGAAGTTAAATTCATTTAAGGTGAGTTTGATGCGTTGTACTTTAAAGAAGGAGCAATATCTATGTTTTCTACGTGGTTGATACTTGAGAACTCTGATACTTTACTAGAAACGTCTTCGATACTCCGTTTGCTGTATCCACAATTTACAATGTAACATGCACATATTAGGAATCTACCATAAATGTAACCGAGATTGAAAGGTTAAAAATTAAAGAATAATGTGGTAAGAATTAACAAGTTATTACATTTATATAATTTGTCTATGTTGATTAGGAAAGAGTATAAGTTTGCACACGTAATTAGTTTACATAACTAAATTTTTTTCATTTATCCGAAAAATTAAACATTAACATACACATGTATAATTTACTAACAATGTATTTGTTTGTATCGGTATCCTAAATGGTTTGGAATTGCCTTATCAATGTACTATTCATTGGGTTTTTTTTTTCCTTTTTGGTGGGGGGGTGTTGTTTCTGTGTGTGTGCGTGCGCGCACACACCCTAAGAATGTGCATGTATTTATACGTGTGTATTATCTGTCTGTACTAGTGTCATGTTTTTTCAAAATTTGGCACATCGCCATGTTCACATAGTATCTTGCCTGTATTGCATATGTGTGTCCATTTTTGATACGTAGTAGTTAAACATCTATCCATTGAAAAACTAACGGTGATAGGGAGAGTAGTTTCACCTTGTTACTTTTTAATTGAATCAAGTCATGGGGAAAAAAAGAAACATGGTGTTTGGTGTGCTTTTATTTGTTTAAAGCAATTCATTCGGAATGTTCAGTTAATGATTCAAATAATTCTTTCTGATTATTTATACATAAGTATCGTGGAAGTTATGCTAAAATATAAAATTTTGACCTCTTGTGCTGCCTGTTGGAGTTGTTGCTGCAATTACCCCGTGGAACTTTCCTTTTGCCCTGATTACACAAAAGGTTTTTGTTCTTTATCGAACATATATTTTTAATCATTTATATCGTTAACTGAGCTTCTTAGTTAATCATGTAATTAGGATTTTTCTCCTTGCATATCATTAACAAGGTTTATCTTTAACGGGTGGGCCCTGCCCTGGCTTGTGGCTACACAACGGTTGTTAATCCATCTCACCACTGACTGCATTAGCTGCAGCAGAGCTTTCTATTCAAGTTGGAATACCTCCCATAATTGTTGAACTCCTTCACTCTTGTTGTCATGCAAAATCTTAACTAGGACTTTAAGCCAATCTCTCTGCATGAATTGGGCTAATAAATCCGACAGTGGGTGTGTGCTCATGTGTTGGAATGCTGAGAATCTGGAAATTCCATAAAAATGATAAACAAGTGTTTTTATTTATTGTTTATACTTATAGTACTTATATTTTACTATAGAATAAACAAATTTAATGAAGAACGATGTCAGCCAATTGGATTGGATTGTCTATTTTTCTTCAGATGCTCATTTTTCTTTCTTCAAATTTATAATTTTTTGAAACAATGCTTCTTTTATCGTGAGCTACTAAGAAACTTTATTTGATACCACAGCAGCGTAAACAGAGGTTCAGTTTTTCTTTTCTTTTTTTTTTTTTAGCAAGAAGTTCAGTTCAACTAGTGTCATTTACACCAGAAATTAGCTCTTGATCCTACTTTGGATCTGCAAGGTTGTCTCTCGATATAGTGGATAAAAAAAAAATCTTTCATCATATTATAATGTATTCTTAACCTTCCCGTTCAGGGTGCACTGAATGTGGTAATGGGAAGCGCTACAGACATTGGCACTACTCTAATCGAAAGCACACAGGTTTCATGCCCTTGATATTTAGAACATAATTAGTGGCTTATTGTAGAACTATAAACATATCGCAGGCTCAACATTCTTTGGCATTTCAATTAGGTATGGAAGCTCACTTTTACTGGATCAACTGCCGTTGGAATGGCAGGTTCAGCAACTACTGTTAAAAATGGTTGTTTTATTAAGTCATTTACGATTTTATGAAATGGCCAATCTATCAATCATCTATTCTAGTATATAAAGTTAACTGATGCAGTTAACTGATTTTTCAATACAAGTTAGACCTAAGACATTAACGTCTATATGATGTGAGTTTCTGTCTAAATTATTCGACAAAGTCAACCTGCTCTCATGGTTTATCTCTCCTACTCAAAAGAATGTCGACTGGCGATCATTTAGCATAACTATAACGTCCAACAGTTTTCTGACTGTTGCACACTTTCAATATGCAGATCTTATTCTATTTAATTGACCACGTCCTATTTGGATTCTCTAAAATGTAATTAATCATCTAAGAATCTGCATGTCATTGAGTTTTTTTAAATGCAAAATTTTCTATTTCAAAATTATTCCATGTACATGTCTCCTTGGAACTCGGTGGAAATGCACCCTGCATTTGTTAGAGTTAATTCAAACCCAAAAAATGGATTAGGTGAAAAGAATGATTATGTGAGAGTAATTAGGTGGAATAGTGCCGGTAGGTGGAATAGTGCCAGTTGGTGGAATAGTGCCGATTGGTGGAATAGTGCCGGTTGGTGGAATAATGCACAATGAAGCCTATAAATAGATGCTCTCATTTGCCTTCATTCTACACACCAACACCACCAAGCATTCATTCAAGAGAAGAGTGAAGAGAAGATAGAGAAAGGAAGAGAGGAGAGAAGAAGCTCAGTGTGCTTTTCGGGTGATATCCATCACGGTGTTAGTCTGGTGCTTCTACTGCAGACTATAGTTCTCTAACAAGGTTGGAGGTTTCTTTCGTGTTGGAGGTAATATTATATCACTCTCTATTTTCTGTATATTCCCGAGTTTTCTGGACAAGATTCGGAAGGTTGTACTATTTATCTAGTATAGTGGAATTCGCTCTCTGATTGTCCCGTAGTTTTTCCCGTAAGGGTTTTCCACGTAAATATTATGTGTCATCTGTGACTTATTGATTTGCTTATAACTTACTTATTATTTACATACAAGTAGGAATTTTTACTATTTTTCCCAACAGTGGTATCAGAGCTAAGGTTATTAGCTACTGTGTGTAAACAATGGAAAGTATAACAAGTCGCATGATTACTCTTAATGGATCTAATTGGATGATCTGGAAGCCAAGAATGGAAGATCTTTTATATTGTAAAGATCTTCATGCACTTTTAGAAGGTGATGTATCTAAACCAAAAGACATGAGTGATGATGATTGGAAAAAGCTTGATAGAAAAGCTATTGGTTTCATTCGACAATGGTTGGATGATACCGTATTTCATCATGTCTCTACTGAGAGTACATCTCACTCTTTTTGGAAGAAACTGGAGAGTCTGTATGAGAGAAAAACTGCAGGCAACAAAGCTTTCTTAATTAGAAAGTTAGTTAGCTCAAAGTATAAAGATGGTTCTTAAATTGCTGAACATTTGAATGAAATTCAAAGTATTATTAATCAGGTTTCTTCTATGAAAATGGTGCTTGACGACGATGAGTTGCAGGTTTTATTGTTGCTCAGTTCACTACCGGAGAGTTGGGAGACATTGGTGGTGTCTCTAAGTAACTCTCCACTAGAAGGCGTAGTTTCTATGAGTTTGGTTACAAGCAGTTTGCTTAATGAAGAACTCAGATGAAAAAACCTGGGCACATCACAGTCTGAAGTACTTGTGTTGGAGAATCGAGGAAGACCAGCATCAAAAGATAGAAGCAACTACTCCAGATTCAAAAGTAAATCCAGATCGAAGAAGGATATTATTTGCTACTTTTGCCACAAGAAAGGACACATAAAAAATGACTGCAGAATTCGGATAAGAGAAGAAAAAACAAAGCGTGAAGGAAAGTCTGAAGCCCATGAAAATACTACAGCTACAGCTGAAGGTGATTTAGTTGTATCTGAAAGTAATGATTTATGTCTTTGTATTACATGTCAAGATGCAGATTGGGTAATCGATACGGGAGTCTCGTATCATGCTACTCCACATAGCAATTTCTTCACAACTTATCAAAGTGGAGACTTTGGTGTTGTAAAGATGGGTAACAAAGACACTGCTCAAATTAAAGGCATGGGAGATATACATCTTGAGACCAGTCTCAGTTGTAAATTGGTGCTCAAAGATGTAAGGTACGTTCCAGATCTTCGCTTGAATCTAATATCTGCAGGAAAGCTAGATGAAGATGGCTTTGGCAACACCTTTTGCAATGGGTATTGGAAGCTTACAAAAAGTTCTCTTATCGTGGCTAGAGGAAAGAAATGCTGCACTCTTTATAAAATGCAAGCAAAACTGTGCAAATGTGAGGTGAACACAGTTGAGCAAAATTCTTCTCTAAAGTTGTGGCACAAGAGGCTTGGCCACATGAGTGAGAAGGGAATGCAGATTCTTGCTAATGAAAAACACCTGCCAAACATGAAAGGTACACATCTTGATACTTGTGTGCATTGCATAGTTGGTAAACAACATCGAGTTTCATTTGCTAGAAGTGGATCAAATAGAAAGACTCACATATTAGATTTGATACACTCAGATAATTTGTGGTCCTATGAAAGTTAAAACATTTGGTGGTACTCTCTATTTTGTAACTTTCATAGATGATTATTCCAGAAAAGTTTGGGCTTATGCTTTAAAAACTAAAGATCAAGTTGTAGATGTCTTTAGAGAATTTCATGCCAAAGTGGAGAGAGAAACAGGGAGGTCCCTCAAATGTATTCGATCAGACAATGGTGGCGAGTACATCGGGCCATTCGACGAATATTGCAAGAGCAAGGGAATTCGACATGAGAGGATCATTCCGAAAACTCCTGAACAAAATGGTGTGGCAGAAAGAATGAATTGCACTATCATCGAAAGGATTAGGTGTATGCTATCACATTCCAAATTGTTCAAACCCTTTTTGGGAGAGGCATTAAGGACTGTGATAGACCTAATCAATTTATCACCCTCAGCTCCTTTAAAGGGTGATGTACCAGAGAAAGTGTGGACATGAAAGAAAGTCTCCTACAAACACTTGAGAGTATTTGGCTGCCGTGCATTCGTTCACATTCCTAAAGATGAAAGATCAAAACTTGATGGTAAGACAAAACAATGTATTTTTCTTGGCTATGCAGATGAAAAGTTTGGCTACAGGTTATGGGATTCAGAAGACAAGAAGGTAATAAGAAGTAGAGATGTGATTTTCCTTGAAGATCAGACTATTGAAGATTTCAAGAAGGAAGAAACAGTTCAGTCTTCTACAAGTGAAGTTGTAGATCTGGATCCAGTTCTTTCTCCAGTCACAAACGATGAAGGAGAAGAAGTGCGAGAACATCAAGCAGATATTGATACTCCTATTCAAGAAGAAGAGGGAGAGCAGTCCACTACAACACAACCATCAATAGCGCCTCAGTTAAGGCGATCTGACAGAGACCGTTATCCTTCTAGCAGGTATCCAACTAATGAGTATGTCCTGGTTACTGATGCAGGTAAATCAGAAAGTTACCAAGAAATGCAAGAAGGCAGTTAGAAAACTGAGTGGTTAAAAGTTATGAAAGAGGAAATGGATTCTTTGCACAAGAACCATACATATGATTTGGTAAAATTACCAAATGGAAGGAAGGCATTAAAGAACAAGTGGGTGTTCAAGATAAAGACCGAAGAGAAGAGCTCACAACCAAGATACAAGGCAAGGTTAGTTGTGAAGGGTTTTGGCCAAAAGCAAGGAGTTGATTTTGAAGAAATTTTCTCTCCGGTGGTAAAAATGTCATCAATTCGTCTCGTTCTTGGAATGGTTGCAAGTATGGACTTGGAGATCAAACAAATGGACGTGAAGATAGCTTTTCTTCATGGCGATCTAGAGGAAGAGATCTACATGGAGCAGCCTGAAGGTTTCACAGTTAAAGGTAAGGAAGATATGGTCTGCAAGTTGAGAAAGAGTTTGTATGGATTAAAATAAGCACCTCGACAATGGTACAAGAAATTTGATTTTTTTATGGTGGATCATGGCTATAAGAGAACAGTTTCAGATCATTGTGTTTATGTCAAAAGGTATGATGGTGATTTCATTGTACTGTTGCTCTATATTGATGATATATTGATTGTAGGTCAAGACATGTCCAAGATTGACAAGCTTAAGAAGGATTTAAGCAAATCATTTGCCATGAAGGACTTGGGAGCAGCACAACAAATTTTGGGGATACACATTCTCGTGACAGGAATGGCAAAAGGTTATGGTTGTCGCCGGAGACCTACATCAATAAAATACTAAAAGGGTTCAACATGGACAGAGCAAATCCAGTAGGTACTCCACTTGCAGGACACTTCAAATTAAGTTTCGAGCAGTGTCCCAAAAACGAGATGGAAAAAGGAGAAATGAGAAGAATTCCATATGCTTCAACAGTCGGTAGTTTAATGTATGCAATGGTATGTACTAGACCAGATATAACATATGCAGTTGGTATTGTTAGTAGGTTCCTTGCAAATCCAGGTAAACAGCATTGGGCTGCAGTTAAGTGGATATTAAGGTATTTAAGAGGAACTTTCAAAATAAGTATTTGCTTTACAGGAGGTAAGTCGGTACTAACAGGTTACACTGATGCAGATATGGCAGGAGATATTAACTCAAGAAAGTCTACATCTGGTTATTTGATTACTTTTGCAGGGGGAGCTGAGTCTTGGCAATCCAGGTTGCAAAAGTGTGTTGCCTTGTCAACTACAGAGGCTGAGTACATTGCTATTACAGAAACTTGCAAAAAGATGTTGTGGATGAAACATTTTTTGCAAGAACTAGGTATGTCACAAAATACCTATACAGTCTATTGTGATAGTCAGAGTGCTATTCATCTCAATAAAAATCCAAGTTTTCATTCTAAATCCAAGCACATCGATGTGAGGTATCACTGGAATAGAAATATACTTGATGAAAAGTTATTGCAGCTTGAGAAAATTCACACTGACAAAAATAGAGCAGATATGATGACGAAAGGGTTACCTAGAGAGAAGCAGAATTTCTGTCGGAAGGTAGCCGGTATGGACTCTAAGTAAGAGTTCTAACTCATTCCCTTTCTTTTTTGGGTTGGAGTGGGAGATTGTTAGAGTTAATTCAAACCCAAAAAATGGATTAGGTGAAAAGAATGATTAGGTGAGAGTAATTAGGTGGAATAGTGCCGGTAGGTGGAATAGTGCCGGTTGGTAGAATAGTGTCAGTTGGTAGAATAATACCAGTTGGTGGAATAGTGCCACAATGAAGCCTATAAATAGATGCTCTCATTTGCCTTCATTCTACACACCAACACCACCAAGCATTCATTCAAGAGAAGAGTGAAGAGAAGATAGAGAAAGGAAGAGAGGAGAGAAAAAGCTCAGTGTGCTCTTCGGGTGATATCCATCACGGTGTTAGTCTGGTGTTTCTACTGCAGACTATAGTTCTCTAAAAAGGTTGGAGGTTTCTTTCGTATTGGAGGTAATATTGTATCACTCTCTATTTTCTGTATATTTCCGAGTTCTTTGGACAAGACTCGGAAGGTTATACTATTTAACACCACCAAGCATTCATTCAAGAGAAGAGTGAAGAGCAGATAGAGAAAGGAAGAGAGGAGAGAAGAAGCTCAGTGTGCTCTTCGGGCGATATCCATCACGGTGTTAGTCTGGTGCTTCTACTGCAGACTACAGTTCTCTAATAAAGTTGGAGGTTTCTTTCGTATTGGAGGTAACATTGTATCACTCTCTATTTTCTGTATATTTCCGAGTTCTCTGGACAAGACTCGGAAGGTTGTACTATTTATCTGGTATAGTGGAATTCGCTGTCTAATTGTCCCGTGTTTTTTCCCGTAAGGGTTTTCCATGTAAATATTGTGTGTCATCTGTGACTTGTTGATTTGCTTATAGCTTACTTATTGTTTACATACAAGTAGGGATTTTTACTATTTTTCCCAGCAGCATTGTCTTTGATGATGCAGGCTTAATGGATGAGTCAGTAAAAGGAATTGTAAGGATGACATATATCATTTTCTTGTTCTGTGCATTAATATTGATTTGTCTTTTACGCGGGTACGTAATCTGAAACTAGTAATTTTTTTGGTAGATCATCAAGTTTGCTTTGTGTTGCACATTTTGGTGTTCATTAAAGGATTCATTCTGGACAACATTTAGTCGATTTTTTGTTGATATCAGATTGGTTATTAATTATTTGTGCTGATTTATCCGACTTTGTCTTGTCCGAGTTTGTAGTGCATCAGGCTGGATTCAAATCACTTTGTGCATTTCACTTGAATGTATATGAATTCATCTTGTTTGAATTTGAATTTGAAACGCTATATATGTATAGTTTGTATGTATTTGCAAGAATTTTCTGCATTCCTCTTTTTATTTGTTTATTCTTCAAAGTTTCACAGTTCGCTTCAAAATTCCGCAACAGTGAGCAAACATGTGTCCCTGCAAACAGAATATTGGTTCATTAAGAAGGTAGATATTTTAGTTTTGTCTTCTATTTCTTGCATGATTATAGCTTGAAACCCACGTTAATTTCACAACTACGAGCATAATTATTTTTTATATAAGTTTTCCTTTTTAGAAGTTTATTAGATGAAATATGGAAAAGATATTATTGAATTATTTTATTTTATGATAAAGCTATATGCATGTTTTCAGGTTTTTTTTTACTGTACTATCTTTATCTATATTACTTGAGTAGTTCTACTCGCCTTACTTATATTAGATGAAAAAAAGGCAAAGATATCGTTGAACTGTTTGCCTTTTAGCGTCGGCTATACTGATATCTCCTTTGTATATTACTGAGTTATTGACATGGCGATAGAAGATGATCCTGCTTTTTGTTGATGATCATCCGAGTCCAAAACTTGAATCTTCTTTTATGATAGCAGAACGTTGGTAATATATTTACGTAGGAATATTCTAAGTTCTTGATTGTCCCTTTTCTTACTCAGGTCTAATAGTTAAAAGACGTATTTGGTGCCAGCCATTTTAGAGAATAACAGTGACAATAGTGCCGTTATTCCAATTCTTGGGACATCTGGGCTGAACCTTTGACCTACAAACCTCCTCAACTGGTACTTGAGGAGACTGATTGTTCTGATAGCTTGATCAAGAGAAAGTGAGAGATTCTCCAACAAGTTGGAGCTTAGAACCATGCATGTAATAGAAAACTTCTTCTTGGCAGACTTTTTAGATTGTTGTGTTATGAATTACTGTGCCGGAGATGTGGTCTGCAGTGAGAACGGACAAGCTTTTATTCACGTAAATAGTATTTATTTACTTGGTTTAAACCTAATAGAGCCTCAGTGCTTTACTTCATATTGTAACAATATTGATATCATGAAACCAATTATTCTCTAACTTCTGATAGAATCAAGTTATATGGATTGGCCAAAAGAAGCCCGTCCCGACCTTCACAGGCCTCAACACTAGCATTTCACCTGTGACCCACGGCTGAGATCGTAAATGACCACCCAATACGAACTTTAGTTATCTACTAATTAAAGAATAAAAATTGAGATAAAATTACAAGAGCACTGAAGGTAGGTGTGTGTGTACTAAATTGAGATCCACATGACATTTCCATTTCTATTATAGGCACATCTTTAGATATCTGACTCAACTTACATGCTGATCACTTCCTCACTCACATCCACATGGAACTAAAGAAGAGGGGAAATTAATCATTTCAATTAGATTTATCGGAAGATTAATAGGAGAGAAGGAAATAAGGTGGCATGGGAGGAAGCCACCGGTGAAAAGAGGATTCAAAATAAAATGAAATGATCCATCATTCTTATCTTACATGTTTTGTGTATATATTGAGATTGCAGTATTCTAAACACAAATGCAAATGCAAATAATAAGTTTTACGGCTAAGATAGAGAGTTAAACAGTAACACTCACCTTTTTTTTACATGATATTTTATCTTAACTAATTTTAAAAGAAATAATATTAAAAAATCAAAAGATAAATAGAAATAAAAAATAAGAGTGGAATAGGATCTCAACTACTAAATAAATAAATAAATAGATTTTAGATTGATTCTTATTTAATAATCTGATGAGAATTAATCTGATTTATTTAACAAAAAAGAGAGTCTAATGTGATTCATATATGATAGAATAAGAATTTAAATAGATGATGAATCTAAATAGAAATCTACTTTTTAGATTGGCTCTTACCAAAAAAATTGGTTATTTAGAGTTTTTAACTAATATGATCCTATTTTTAAATATGTAATCTTCTTTAACTAAATAAGAAACATAATTTCTCCCCACTTCTCACACACATGGAGAGAAAAAGAAACAGAGAGAACGTACGTGAGAAAAAAAAAGGAATAAAAAAAAGAGAGAAAAATTTCAGCCAAAGAGAGACTTAGAGATTTTTCAAACCTCCAATTTGGATCAGGGCTAAGGTGAGTTCTTTTGACTCACTATAACATGTTACCATTTATATTTGCTTTTATATTTCAAGATTGACATGGTTGTAAACCTTGTGTTGCTAAAAGTACTATTAGATTGACATTGCGTACATATCATCCGGCATCCATTGAAGAATTGAGTATGTAATCCATTTGCTTACAATTTATTCCAAGTTTCAAGCAAATTCATCGGTGGTCAATTCTCTATAATAAATTATTGGTATTTTCTCTTGAGAATATTCCATCGTAGTAGATTAGTTTGTTTTAGCTACTGCCATGTATAAGTGCAAGATGTCAAGAGTTGGTACTTCTGAGTTCAGTTCTGGTTCATGGCCATCTAACTTCTGAGTTTTGTTGTTCTAGCCAACCAGTCTTTGTTTACACACATTATCCATCCATGTAAATGATTCTCCTGGAGTTCTCAACATTGTAACTGGAGTATTTTCTTGGAGGGACTACAACATTCAACATGAAGGCAACTTAGGAGGCTTGCTTCTTTGCGAGCAACCATTGCAGCTGCACATCCATAAAAAATATTCATGGGAACCTACTAAACAGTTCTTATTGGCCAAAATCTCATATAAATGATATACCTAAGCCTCCACCATATTAAATAAATACTGTTAATGATTGTTGACAAAGTCTAGTGAAATATCTTCTCCCTTGACCTCCCCAGAATAAAATGATATCAGGTTTCCGATATGCATTGATTTGCTAACTCTGAGACTAATGATATCAAGTTTTAGCTGTCTTGTTTTGTTAATCCTATGACTAATGATATCAGGTTTCAGCTATGCCTTGTTTTGCTAATCCTATGACTTAACTGGTTTGGTGAGGTAGCAAAACTGTTGTAACTACTTGTTAGTGAAAATTCTTGTAGGAAGGGATTGTCTTCTGGAAAATGCTATGAAGTTTCACTGCTTTTGATATAGACACCCTGCAAATAAAAAGGATTAAAAAGAAAATCATTTTTGTTGTTGTTGTTCCTTTGTAGCCAGTTGCCCATAGAATATTTTAAATCTAGAGAGGTGACAATGGTCTTTCAGCGTAGTTGACTCTCAATCTCCTTTGTCCTGGACCTCTGGTATAGTGACGATGTTGCACCAGCTGCAATCACTCCATGATAAACTCTGTTGCATCTCATCTTAAGAGTCATAACACTCTAATATACTTATAGTCTAATTGCTATGTTAGCGGCCAAATACAGTAGGTGGCAACCAATTAGACCTTGTTGGGTATAAAGGTTTACTAAGTGAGATTAGTTTTGTAAAGCTATATAATAATAAATAGCTAAGATGAGGTGAAATTTCATTCTGAAACCTTATAATCAAATTAGACCTAAGATTGTGGTACAAAAATACTCTTACAGTCTGTTGTGAAAAATATTAGGTAGAGGTATTTACGATGTTATGTGGAATGAAATGAAACTATTTTAAAACCTCAAATGGGAGCATTTTTTTTTTTAATTTTGACTAGACTTTATTTGCACCAATTGAAGAAGAAATAGCATGGTCTAAATATTCCCATACTAGACTTATCAAATTTCATTTAAGTTGAAGGAAAAGAATAGGAATCTTGAAACCATGCTTCTATCAAGAGAAATTGTCTTTCTCTATTTTAGTCAAGTAACTAAAGTAAGAACTAAGAAGTATATTTCGAAAGATTATAATAGTTGTAAATTTTATACGTGCCTCCTAACACCTGTGCAAGATAGGTCAGAGGCACAATGACAAGATAATATAACAATATGTTATACTTTATGTTTTCCTCAACAACCGGTGAAATTAATCATTTTATTTCAAAAGGACCAGTAATCCATTTTAGTTCTATATTCTTTTAACCCTATCTATGTAGAATTATAGGACACAAATTATTAAATTCCGAATTTTATTATTATCATTTTTTTTCTTGAATAAGAAGTTAAACTATACTGGTTGGTAATTTAAATTTTTATACATTTAATTATTATTTTTATCTGAATTCACGTGCATATTCTTAATATATCAAATATGATTATTTTATGATGGAGTTCATATGCTAATATATTCCAAAGATATGCATATAATCCAAAGGCTATTTTATAAGTTTTAATTCATTTATTTTTATTTATACACTGAAAAGAAAAAGACGATAACGCTGATATGAAATATGACAAGACACCATATAAATGCAACATGTTACTGTATATGATTGGTGACAGATAAATATTGTTATTCAATATTACTGTTATTGTTCTATACACTGAATTTTAATGATTATCACCAATCTATATACTGAACTAAACTTACTGAAATCACCCATTGATACTGAAATTGATAATTAATACCGAAATTGATACACACTGGGGTTTTGAGGAAAATTAGAGTTTATATGATTTTTGATGGCTAGACGTAACTGAGCCACTGTTTCCCATTTTGGGAGGATCGGGATAATCTCCGATCATTACTGTGCCATTGTTTTCCATATGGGAGGATCGGGATAGGCTCCGATCATTACTACACCAATGTTTCCCATTTTGGGAGGATCGGAATAGGCTTCGATTATTACTACGCCACTGTTTCCTATACGGGAGGTTCGGGATAAGCCCCGATTATTACTGCGCCACTGTTTTCCTTTATGGGAGAATTGAGATAGGTTCCAATCATTACTGCGCCACTATTTTTCTTTTTGGGAGGATCGGCATAAGCTCCGATCAAATTTTATTGTTCTGTTTTTCCGAGAGTAGACGAGAATGCATCGAGACTAACCAAATTCATATTTTCCTAAATATTCAAATACCATAATTAAAAGACGTCAACTGGAAAGAAAAAAAAACTAATGATAACCACATAAAACATTAGAATATGAGACTGTGCACCTTTTATTTGTATATGACTGTACATGATATTGAGACATTATTATTTTTTTCTGTTTTACTATTTATCACTGGATCGCTTTACTGACGATCCTGGTTATGCATGACCAGATGTAGATATTTATGAGGAGATAGATCTGTTACAAATAAGACAAGACTTTTGACTTACTTTCACGAGCAGGCAGAGCTACAAGATTGACGGCCTTTCTAGTTTATTATTCTTTTATTAAAGTTTATGTAAGAAGAAAAATTATTATTGTAACTAAAGAAATTATTTCTTATTTGTTGCCCATATTTTCGCTGTATTGTGATTGTAATATTTACTGAGACTTGTCGAATTATCATTCGATGCCGAACGTTTCCAGCTTTCCACACTACGGATAGTGGAGCGTTACAAGTGGTATCGGAGCCCAGCCTATTTAAGTCGGTTCAAGTGATTTGAACGGACTTGGATATCATTATAGTCAACAGATTCAAAATCGGTTTAATTTTGTTAAACCGTTTTGGATTAAATACAACTATATATATAAATATGATTTTTCTAAATAAATTATTTACTTTATTATTATTATTATAAAATAATATGATTTTACTCTATAAATAATGTTTTAAATGTTAAATTGAATATAAGTATAAGGAGGAGGGATAACCTTTCTAGTTAAATATTTAGAATTGATCCAATAATAGTTCCAAGAGAAAGGTATCTAGGAGTGATTCTTATATCTATTGAATAAAGTATAATTCACTTTTCCGTTGTATAGGTCTTAAGAAATTTCGGGGACGAAATTTTTACTTAAGAGGAGTAGAATGTAACACGCACCTTTTTTCACATGATATTTTATCTTAACTAATTTTAAAAGAAATAATATTAAAAAATCAAAAGATAAATAAAAATAAAAAGGAGTGGAATAGGATCCCAACTACTAAATAGATAAATAAATAAATTTTAGATTGATTCTTATCTAATAATCTGATGAGGATTAATCTGATTTATTTAACAAAAAAAAGATATTTAATGTGATTCATATCTGATAGAATAAGAATTTAAATAGATGATGAATCTAAATAGAAACCTACTTTTTAGATTGGTTTTTATCCAAAAAAATTAGTTAGTTAGATTTCTTAATTAATCAAATTCGATTTTTAAATATGTAATCTTCTTTAACTAAATAAAAACAATCTCTCCACACTTCTCACATGCAGGGAGAGAAAAAGAAACAGAGAGAACGTACGTGAAAAAAAAAGGAATAAAAAAAGAGATAAAAATTTCAGCCAAAAAGAGACTTGGAGATTTTTCAAGCCTCCAATTTGGATCAGGGCTAAGGTGAGTTCTTTTGACTCACTATAACATGTTACCATTTATATTTGCTTTTATATTTCTAGATTGACATGGTTGTAAACCTTGTGTTGCTAAAAGTACTATTAGATTGACATTGCGTACATACCATCTGGCATTTCCATTGAAGAATTGAGTATATAATCCATTTGCTTACAATTTATTCCAAGTTTCAAGCAAATTCATCGATGGTCAATTCTCTATAATAAATTATTGGTATTTCTCTTGAGAATATTCCATCATAGTAGATTAGTTTGTTTTAGCTACTGCCATGTATAACTACAAGATGTCAGGAGTTGGTACTTCTGAGTTCAGATCTGGTTCATGGCCATCTAACTTCTGAGTTTTGTTGTTCTAGTCAACCAGTCTTTGTTCACACACATTATCCATCCTTGTAAATGATTCTCCTGGGGTTCTCAACATTGTAACTGGAGTATTTTCTTGGAGGGACTACAACATTCAGCGTGAAGGCAACTTAGGAGGCTTGCTTCTTTGCGAGCAGCCATTGCAGCTATACATCCATCAAAAATATTCACGGGAACCTACTCAACAGTTCTTATTGGCCAAAATCTCATATAAATGATATACCTAAGCCTCCACCATTTTAAATAAATATTGTTAATGATTGTTGATAAAGTCTAGTGAAATATCTTCTCCCTTGACCTCTCCAGAATAAAATGATATCAGGTTTTCGATATGCCTTGATTTGCTAATTCTATGACTAATGATATCAAGTTTTAGGTAGTTTTGTTAATCCTATGACTAATGATATCAGGTTTCAGCTATGCCTTGTTTTGCTAATCCTATGACTTAACTGGTTTGGTGAGGTAGCAAAACTATTGTAACTACTTGTTAGTGAAAATTCTTCCATAAAGGGATTGTCTTCTGGAAAATGCTATGAAGTTTCACTGCCTTTGATATGGACACCCTACAAATAAAAAGGATTAAAAAGAAAATCATTTTTGTTGTTGTTGTTCCTCTGTAGCCAGTTGCACAAAGAATATTTTAAATCTAGAGAGGTGCCAATGGTCTTTCAGCGTAGTTGACTCTCAATCTCCATTGTCCTGGACCTCTAGTATGGTGATGATATTGCACCAGCTGCGGTCACTCCATGATAAACTCTGCTGCATCTCATCTCAAGAGTTATAACACTCTAATATACCTATAGTCTAATTGCTATGTTAGCAGCCAAATACAGCAGGTGGCAACCAATTTGACTTTGCTGGGTATAAAGGTTTACTAAGTGAGATTAGTTTTGTAAAGCTATATAATAATGAATAGTTAGGATGAGGTAAAATTTCACTCTGAAACCTTATAAGCAAATTAGACATAAGATTGTGGTACAAAAATAATCTTGCAGTCTGTTGTGAAAAATATTAGGTAGAGGTATTTACGATGTTATGTGAAATGGCATGAAACTATTTTAAAACCTCAAATGGGAGCATTTTTTTCTATTTTGACCAAACTTTATTTGCACCAATGGAAGAAGAAATAGCATGGTCTAAATAGTCCCATACAAGACTTATCAAATTTTATTTAAGTTGAAGAAAAAGAATAGGAATCTTGCAACCATTCATCTATCAAGCGAAATTGTCTTTCTTTATTCTAGTCAAGTAACTAAAGTAAGTACTAAGAAGTATATTTTAGAAAATTATCATAGTTGTAAATTTTATACGTGCTTCCTAACACCTGTGCAAGGTAGGTCAGAGGCACAACGGCAAGATAATATAACAATATATTATACTTTATATTTCCCTCAATGACCGGTGAAATTAATCATTTTATTTCAAAAGGACCAGTAATACATTTTAGTTCTATATTCTTTTAACCCTATCTATGTGGTACTATAGGACATAAATTATTAAATTCCAAATTTTATTATTATCATTTTTTTCTTGAATAAGAAGTTAAACTATACTAGTTGGCACTTTTAATTTTTTTACATTTAATTATTATTTTTATTAAAATTCATGTGTATATTCTTAATATATCAAATATCTTTATTTTTTGATGCAGTTCATATGTTTATATATTCTAAAGATATGCATATAATCCAAAAGGCTATTTTATAAGTTTTAGTTCCTTTATTTTTATTTATATACTGTAAAGAAAATGAAGATAACACTAATATGAAATATGAAAAGACACCATATAAATGTAACATGTTACTATCTATGATTGGTGAAAGATAATTGATGTGTTATATTTATTGCAAGCGCACAGTATCGTTGTAGCGATGTACAGGTTGTCTCACAGGGATGTAAGGTGTTTCTGCGTTCTTACTTTCTCTATAGTTCTATCGGACTAACAAAAGGTTCTAGGTTGAACTTGAATTAATCTAAATAGCCTAGGATCTAGAATCCACTAATTTCCAACCATGTTCTTACTTCTATTATTTTCTTCTATTATAAAAATTTGATTTTTTTTAGTTTAATTTTTACTTAAAGTTCCCTAAGCATGAGCTATCAAGTGTTATGCAAGTATAACTCATCAAAGATGATACTTCTTATAAAAATAAACTAAATCTTTTAGATAATTCAAAGAAAAAGATAAAACCAGCGACCCCAAACCCTAACTAAGCATAGATTATCAAGAAACCTAATTCAAGTATAATCTATCAAAGTCCTAATCTTCGAGTCCTTGTATTTTAATCTTTTTAATGAAAGATCATGTCTTTATTAATTTTATTTAAGAAGAAAAATATTAGAAAATAATTACATGGTAGATCTTAACTTCATCTACATCCTAGAGCTAATCTAATTAGCTACTCATATTTTTTCTAAGGAAGATCAAATTTTTATTCATGAAATGAAGAACTCTAATCTAAAAAGCAGTAAAACTAAACTAGAAAGCGATAAATTCTATCTAAAAAGCAAGTAAAAATATCAAGAACAATGGTTTACCTCTGGAAACGGTGTTGTGGCCGTCAACCTTCAGCAAAAACCCTAACTTTATTAATCAGAAAAAGCGAGTACAAAAATTTTAGAATCCCGTCAAAATACAAGGATCGGCCCTTATATAGGCCTCGGAAACCAAACCCTATTTATAGCAGAACCACAAAAAGTACAAATTTACAATTAAGCCCTTGAAGAAACTCTCTCTGGAACGGCTACTGTTTAGCCACTATTTGGCAGTAGAAACCGCCAATTAGCGGCTAAACCAAGCCTAGTTGGCCTGAAATTTATTCGACAGGAGTATCTTGTCTTGTACACATTAGTTTCTTGACTGTATGTAACGTTTACTTCCTGAAGTAATTTGATGTTGTAGTCTTGCCCACTTTAGAAACTTTTCGGCGTTTGATTTCCTAGTCCAACTCTGATTTCATGCCATTTTCCTTGTATAATTCGGATTACCTGCAAAAGACACTAAAAATACCGAGTAGCATTTATTTATATACAAAAATAGATAAAGTATGGAAGGAAAAATACAATATATGATACTCATCACACCCCCACACCTATATTTTGCTAGTTCTCGAGCAAAACCTAAACCTAAAAAAAAAAAACAAAAATCCTAACTCACTTTCGCAGGAATTGCGATTGCACTTAGCACGTGCAACAAGCCTTTAAACCCCTAGATTACCCTAGTGGACGAAATGTGTCTCGTGAGAGTTTGCAGTGAATATACCCACAAAATTCAAGAAGAAAATATATTAAGGAATAAAGGAAAGAAAAATAAGGATAACCGAAAATCAAGAAAAATAAAAATTTTATACAAAAGAAAGAAAAAATCTTTTTTTTATAATATTTTCATCAATTGGTCTCACTAATATACAAACTCAAGAACGCATTTAGATTATCAATTTTTAAATCGAGCGTTATATCAGATACACTTATCATTTTAATCAAAAATTTAATTCTTATCTTTCAATATCTACTAACAGATAATCTATTGGCTCCTATACATCTACGTGCATGTGTGATAGTCTACTTTGGTTTTGGACTCCAACTCTAACTCATGATTCATCTTCTCTCTCATAACAATTTTTTTCTTTTTTTTTTTTCTTTTTAAGAGTATTTCACCTTTCATGTGAATATTCACGCTTGCTTAGGCGCAACATACCCGATTACTCAGTTCATACTCTTTTTTTTCTTTAAGAATATTTCACTTTTCATGCGAATATTTACGCTTACTTAGGCGCAAAATACCCGATTACTTGGATCATACTCTTTTTTTCACTCTTCAGGCTATTGCCTTAATATCACCCCATTATTTTATTCTCACTTCTTTTTTTTTTGTTTGTTTAGAGAGAGAAGACTTACTCATTCGTTATCATCTTTATCCTTAACCTAATAAACTATTGTGAAGTGAAAAATAGATGTATACTTGCCTCAAAACTACTGTTAGCGATATTTATTTTTTGGATTTTAATTTTTTTTCATAAAATTCAAAGTGTATCGTCCAATCTACTCTCATATCCAATTTCAAATCTAAATTTGTTATTTTATCTGTAATTAGTTTGATCTATTGATGAAAATAAATTATTTTTTTTTAGTTTTTTTTTGTTGGTCACCCTAAAAACTACCCAAAGTATAAAATAAAGAAACCCAAAAACCTAATAAAAATAAAAATAAAATCCTACAGATCAGCCACAATGCAAAACCAACCACAAAAGTCTGAGTTTAAGCCCTTACAAACTGTATAATAGCGATCGTACAGACGAATTACAGAGCCAGAGAACCTTTCCCCTCTCTACTGTATGAGAACTATCCCTACAGATCAGCTTGTCTAAGTATGGCCCGCTACTCCAGAGATGGTTGAGAACTGTAGAGATTCTCCTTTGCAGAGCCGCCTGATAGTTGTAGTCTCTCTTCATCCGATGTTATACTTGTATCAAGCTCTGTATGTAATGCCTTCCTGTTAGAAGCCGAATCCGCGATCAACCCACTCTGGTAAACTTGTTCGCCCCTTTTCTCTTCTAGTCTCTTACTCATTTTGGACGGGGTGATCGTTGGCATAGCTCTATTGGTCTCCTCTTTCCCTACCATCTCTTCAAACGCTCTTGAACCTTCCTCCTCTTGCTGGGTTTCTTGTTCCTCTAATAACTTTTCCGCGTTGTCTTTTTCCTATCCAGTCGTTGATATATCCTCCATCGATTGTCCCTGGTTCTCTGCTTCAGGATCTTGTGTAATAGGCTTGCCTGCTCCTGATTCTTCGAATTTACACCTTCGAGAGATCAACGCTTGTCCTGATCAGTTTAGGCAAACGTGATGCCTGTCTTCTTCTTGGGCACTTACCGGTCTTCGTGTTCTCTCTCCACATCACATTCTCCAATAGCTAATTGGCAATCGTATCCCTGGCAAAATCTTTGTCAATGGTCTTCAGAGTTGTTATTAGTCCTGTATAATTTGCCCTACCAGAAGAAGAACATGTCTCTTCGTCTTCAAGGATCAATCTTCTTTTTACAGGTCCTTCTTTTGTGTCTCTTTCTATTAGTTGAGGTACCACTGGCGGTCCTTTGTCATCAATAGGTAAAGCTAACCTATGCATCTTCCCACCTGAGACTGCTTTTGAATATGATCTAATCCTCTCTTTCAGATCCTCAAATCCACTATTTGGTCCAAGCCCCAAATCTTTTCTAGCTTGCCCATCGGGTTCAAAGTAATCTCTATCTCATCTCTGCACAGCTAACCACCTATCCCCCAAAACGGAATTTCTAGATGGGCACAGATTTTTTTTCCTAGTGAGCCCACTTTTCCTTGTGCGCACACCCTCCTTTTAAAAAACCTAGTTTTTTCCTAGTGAGCACACCTATATCCCCATATTACCCTCACCATGTCCCCCTCTTTCTCTCCCACCGTTCACATCTACAAATTCCCTTACCAAACTCATTCCTTAACAAAATTAACTCTCTCTCTCTCTCCCAACCCATCTCTCCCACCTTCTCCTCCTTCATTAAACTCATATCTCCTTTCCCCTCTGTCTCTCAATAACCCCAAATCTCTCTTCCACTCTCTCTCCCCTTTGCTTCAAGCCCGCCACCCGCTTCTCCTGCTCCGGCCGCCCGCTTCCCCTACTTCCCCTCTCCGGCCGCTTCCCCCACTCCGCCGCTGACGACGACACTCCGCCATAAAGGCGGATTTAAAAGAGGAGAGGAATTAGTGGTTTTCTTAATTTGAAGGTAAAAATGAAAGCCTAATTTTTGTGCTATTTTTTGCATTTTGATTTAAGGAAAAATTTAGAAATGAGTGTTGATGAGGGTAGATTTAGTTGAGGGGCAAAGAGATTGGGAAAAAAATAATTTATTTATATTTTATTATGGTGAAATTAAAGTCTTCATTGGTTAAAATAGTTTAGATTATATTGTTGTTATGGATTAATGTTAGCTGGAATTTGTAATAGTTAAGTGCAAAATTTATATTATGAATATTAGTTGGTTTTTTTTTGTGCTTGGATTAGATGGTTAATTTTTAATTTTCGAATCGGGAATAAATTGAAATGTAGATCTTGTGTGTTTATGTTATGATATTTAATGGACTTAGATAGGCAAATATAATTAGTATATTGTGATATGTAATGTTTGATAATTTAAAATTTCATTGTGTAAATAAAATCTTTGGTGATTTACAGATGGATCCGGCGCAACCATCTCGGATTCGACCAACAGCGTTGAATAGGAGGAACAAAACGGGGATCCGTTCAGTCGTCGATCCTAACATTTCTGAAATCCATGATGAACCAGATTCGTAGGTTGATGTTGCCACAGAGACCCTTCCATTACGCATTCATCGAGGTGTATCGCAAGAAAGTAGGGGTATCGATGAGTCAGACTCAGAATTAATGAAGCTATAACAATTATTTATCCCTTCTTAGAGAAAGGCGAGACTGCAAGAAAGAGACGTCCGAGTCTGCTCTATAATGCCCTCGTCAAGATAAAATCAGTTCTAACCGAGTGCATATAAACTGATATTGATATAATATTTCAGCCCATTGCGCAATCCCCCACCGAAAGTCCCAACTCTTCAAGACGTCGTCAACCCACAGGGAAGCAACCCGCTTGGAAGTCTCGAAGAATCTAGAATTTGTTATTTTTTTAAATGAGTCTCAAACTTAAAAATGAAGTTGTTAACATGGAACAAAAATTTCTTTTAGTTTGTCATTTCCTTTAAATGAAGTTGTACTCAAGAACATATTATATATATCAAGTTGAAGTTGCCGTTGTTTTTAAATCAATCTCAAACTCAAAATGAAGTTGCCATTGCTCTTTGTGTTTGAAACTATGAATGGTTTGTTGATATTGTGTGTTTTGATACCAAATTTGGGGTATGTAACATGGACAAGTATTAATTTTGATAACTTTTTAATTATCTACCGGGTTGTACACACCGTATTTAAAGTTGTTGATATGTTGGATCAATGATGTCGTTATTGTTTGACATGCACGATATTTATTCTGTTTCAACTAACATCAGTTTTGGATATTACTATTGTTTGATTTGATAACAAATTTACTATCTACCAGGTTGTACACACCGTATCAGGGTATCTCTGGCACCATATCCATGATCAAGAAATCAGGAGCTTTGGCCTCCTGTCCGAGCTAACTAGCCAGGACCTATTCAACTATCCGGGGTAGCAGCCCCGGACAGAGAGAACTGCTCCGGACTGGTTAGCCTGGATCAGGCGTGCAGAAAAGCAACCCCTTGTCCAGGCTAACCAGCCCGGACCCAGTAACTAAATCCGGGCTAACCAGCCCGAATGCACAGGGCTGATCCAGACTGAATAGCCCGGATCAGGGTTAGTTAGAACTGGCTAAGCCTGATCCGGGCTAGCCAGCCCGGATTGACACGCTGAGTCCGGGCTAGCAGCCCCGGACCTAGTGCATAGGTCCAGGCTAGTTAGCCCGGACAGGGGGCCAAATTTTCTGGCCCCCTGATCTTCTCCGTGGACTCATAAAACAATTCTGTTTTCTATTTTCTAGGGTTTCACAATGAGAGAACCGATTTAAACTAAATATAGACTTTAATTTCTGTATGGAGTGGAGATTTTGAGAAATGGAATTTTTTTTCCCTCTTTTTCTCCTCTCCTGCTGCTTTCTCTGGTTTCACGCAGGAAAAAAACAAAGCAGGGACGGGAAGATGAAGGAGGTGTGAAAGGGTATTTTTGACAAAAAACAAAATGGCAAACTAGTAAAAAAACATGACTTTTAAAGTGGGCTCACTAGGAAAAAAACCTGTGACCATCTAGAAACTCCCCCAAAAACTGGTTTGTCCTGGGGCCCACTACTTCCTAAATAAAATTGCAGGCATGGTTAGCCGAAATCTCCGAAGCTCAAGCCCTATCGTGCAACTGGGCATCTCCTCGAGACCCGCAGCCCACTTCCCCCTCTCCTCTCTCTCCTTGGAAGCGTTCATCTTCTCCTCTCCTTTGCAAACCCTCCACCTCCCTTTCTCTGTTTCCTTTCTGTGACCCTTCAAATTCAGCAAGAAGGACCATGCTCCCCTGTCCATCTCTGACTAACCTGCCGAAATTTGTCCCTCTCTAATCTATGTCGATTTTCTCATCTTCACTCCTCTCTCCCTCAACAAAGAAATAGGGTTTTCCCTGATCCTCTTCTGAGTAGTTTCTTGAGAGGTCCAACTGTAGGCATGGTGGCGGAGCCCAGTGCTTTGCCTCTTTCGCCTCTTGTCCCTTTCCCAGTATGGCGGTTTGATTTCTAACAAGTTTAAAGGTATGTTAGAAACTACTCTCTCAAGTAAGATATCTTCCTTCTCCTCTAAGAAATCTCTCTTTCATGCCTGTTGTCCTTGTGTTGTCATTTTGGGAAATTTCTCCTGCCGGTTCAAAACTTGTCGAGTTTCGGTTGATCGGTAAGTTGTTACTCTCTACCCTTTTCCATATGTAGTTTCTCTGGTTCCCGACAGGGTGTAGTACTACTCCAGTGCATGGCCAATCGATCGGATGAAATGACCAGACCGACATTTGAAGTACCCACATCCCCCACCAACACTAATGCGGCAGTGGAAGCATCCAAACCCTCCTTTACTGTCGAGGGAGCTACTTCTCTGGACATCCCCCATGAGCATTTCACCTCAATTCTTATAGCGTATAATTATTCCCCTATCACAACGGTGAATTGTCGAGGGATGGCCGTCTGATTCTCACACCCCACCAGCACCCTTGCATAATACATGCAGGACTTCATGCTAGTCTCCTCATTGATGTCAATTAGATGAGCAGACTTAGCAATGAGCTTGCTAATGTCACTACGGCTCTAATGATGTAGTGGAATACCATGAATAGCCAACCACGCCTTTGTCTAAAATGTGAAGAACCGATCATCCTCGTTCCCTTTCCACCTGCTAACTCTAAAGCCGACCTTATGATCTCTACACGGCACCGATATCCTGCTAGCCGCATATGACAAACCCTTTGATGAAGGAAAATGGGTCAGGTACTTTTCACTGTTCTTATGAAACAAATAGTTATGTTTCTTGAATTCCTCAGAGACCGCTCTCAGTCCTTCTATCATGTAGACTGTTGAGGGGTTGTCGTGGCTAGGGTAGATTACTCCTAGGGTCTTCTCTAGCTTCATTTGTTCCTAGATTGCTGTCTCCGAGGTGGAAATGAAAACCGCTAGATTCGCCCGTGGGGGGTGCAACATCGGTTCCTTTCCCGCCTCAAGTCTTTGTTCAGGCACCAGTGCTTTCTTGCTAGACGGGACCCTTAGCACGTGCTCGCCCCCCTTCTGTCATCCGTGCATACTTGGTTCGTGTACTTGTTGGATTTCTTTCCTCGCTGGAGCAATCAAAAGCTCGCTGACTCTGTGCTCAAGCACTTTGAAGAACCTGCACTTGACGAATAGGCATTCATCCTTGAAATGTCCCTTATTCCCACACACCCAACAAGCCTCTAGGCTTCTTGGTGCTGGCATTCTTACCGGTGAGAATTTTCGTTGCTTTCCCCCTCCTGTGGCCATTGATGCATTTGCTGCCATCCTTTCTTTCCTAATCACAGCTCTAGACTTGACTTGCTGCCAGCCCCTCTCTGGGTCTATCTGCATGGTTGAGTGACTCTCACCTCCCCCCTGCTGCAGCTAATAGAGCCAGTACTTCCTTGCCTGAGTAAGTAGCATCAGCAGTAATTGATCTTCTGATTATAGCAGCTACTGTCATGGGATTGGAGGATGAATTTTCATCCCTCTTTACCAGCAAGCCCCTGACTATCTCAAACTGGCTCTTCTATGCTTCGAATTCTTATCCTCATCACTCTGTGCCTCCTCCTTACTCTTTCCTTTCCCGAGTCACCCCCATCCGAATTCCATCAGCTGAGATGGTGATTAGTCGAAAGTCACCATTGGCCTCCTAACTGTCCCCGATCAAGAATGCCGGAAATGGGAGTGCAGTTTCGGAAGGAAGAAGCCGATGATGTGAAGCACTCTGAGGCTATGAGCTCCCCCAACTATTCCTTCTCCTTCTCCCTCTTTTTTTTATTTTTTTTATTTTTCTTTTTAAAGTTAATTTTTCAGGTTCGCCCGGAAATAGCCTCCCTCTCTCCCTCTCTCTTCAGTGCCACTCACTCCTCTCTCAAACTGAACCTTCTTTAATTATTAAGTCGCATTGTTTTACTCCAAACAATACCTTTATAACTCAAGCAAGTTCTAATTAATCAAAAAGAATGATGGAGTAAAACAATGGGACTAAATTATTAAAGAAGGATGCTACTTCAAATTAAAGCTGCCCCCGGAGCGTCATAACTCAAGTTCTAATTAATCAAGAGAATGATGGAGTAAGTAGAATGCTAGACGAATGAGGTGTGAAATTTGATGGAATTAAGAAACAGCAGGAGAAAACCAGCTAGCGAGAGGGATTTAGCTAGGATGACTTAATTGTTGACACAAATGAGAGAAAGAAGAAGAAGAAGAAGAAGACACAAATAAGGGAAGGGGATCGATGCATCTCTCTTCTGTATTAGACAGTCGGGTACGTTACCATTGAAGATTTTAACCATGAGATAACAAATGAGATGATCATTTTAAGGATTTATAAGCAAATAAAAACATAAAATAATTTATGAGGGTAATACAAATTAATATGGAAGAATATTCAAATGGTATATCTGTAGAGAAACCGTTTGTCCTCTTCTTTTGAGGACTCCCTACACATTTATTTATGCCCACATAATTTGAAATTGCTAATAACTTGTTAAGTGACCTGTCCTCTCACAACATATCCATATACTAAAGTTTGGAGAGAACAAATGTATCAACCCTCTATATATATATATATATATTTGCTTACTAAAAAATTAAATTAGAACATACCACTAGAACTTTGATCTTTGATGTAAAACGGCTATTCTGTTATTGCTCATAATAGAACATGGGAGGATTCACTCACCGTTTCAACCTAAAAAAAAAAAAAAAGGTGTTCTGTAATTATACTCATCGAACCTATACTGACTGCGAATTTTTTTACTATAAGACAATAGTAAGAAACTTTGATGATTTGAATCCATTGCCTCTAATCATATGACTAATTAATAATTAATCAATCAAACAAAACAAACCATCAAAGTGTTATATATATATATATATATATATATATATATATATATATATATATATATATATATACACACACACTTTCCCAGTTAGGTTAAGTTCTTCATTTATGTCCAATTAATACTCACTTGGCTCTGAGGCCTGTCACAATTTTTAGATGTTAGTAGCCCATATGACTTCGGCATGCAACTCTTTGGTTCTGGGAATCTGACACGAGTTTGGATTGTCCAATATGAGCCACTCAAGTATGGTCTTGTTAGAAACTGACGACGCAGAACTCACTTCTGCATCAGTGCTTCCTAGCAAATATCATAAATACACACTTGGTCATGGTACTATAGCTTGTTAGGTTTTAAATATTGATATCACGATTTTATCAAAAGATAAAGTTCTTTGTTATGTATCGCATATTGGGTACACACACACACATCGGGATATTAACTAGATATTAGGATGTCATTCGATAGTATGTATCACACACATTGGGATGCTTTCTAGGTAGCTCATTTGATTCTAATTAAAAAAAATTTTAATTTTGATTGATACCAATATAAAATGCAAATATCATATCTGATATTGAAGTACCTAATACACGATTTACTGTGTAATATTGGTCAAATATTAATGATATTTTTAATATTATTGATTCTAATATCATACATTATCGGCTAATATCGATATTTTAATCTTGGTCTAATTTGCCTACTTCGAGTAAAGATGATTTTAATGGCTGCAAAAGATTTAGAATAGACTCTTAGTGACTCTTCAACCCCACAATATAAAGGTGCATTAAGCCTGCAAATCTATGTTGACTAGCTGGTTGTAAAACTTCTCAAATGACTAGAGACAAACTAAATGAATGTTCATACTTAAAAAACTAAAAATAAACCCCGTTCAAAGTTTTTGTCAATGACGTATGATATAAGTAAAAACGGATGATATACTGTAATACACTTTGCTCAAGTAGTCACAAATCGGATACGAGACAAGAATTTTGTAGTTCATAGTGATTCTCATGAATCCATAAAATAATCATCGTTAGCCTTTTTAAGTGAAGAATATATTATTAATTATAAATCTTTTTAATTCTTATTATTCTACTAGAGATTTAGCATATTCTTGTGAGAATATGTTGTCGGCGTTTTACTACCAAATTTCGGATATGGGGCTTTGCAAATAATATCAGACTCAGACACCAAAATGTGCATAACTAAGTGTCAAACGGAGCTAATGCTATACGGAACAAAGTGCCACACAAATATAATGGTGGCCATCTCTTGAATACGTGGGAGGCACCTTTAGAATATATGAGGACCACCTCTAGAATCCTATATTGTCGGTTTATTAGTATTATTGTGTCCCTCTTATGAGAACGTCAAATCCTAAAAGAAGAGAAATGTAATATTCTAAGCTCGAATAGTTCTATATCAGAATAAGATAAGAATTAGTGTAGTTTATAATGATTCTCATGAACCCATAAAATAATCGTAGCAAGCCATTTTGAGGAGGAATCCATGGTTAATTATAAACTATTTAATTCTTATTATTCTACCAAGGTTTCGCATATTCTTATGAAATATATTGCATGCGTTCTACTATCCAGATTCTGCACAGGGATGTTACATATACAAAGCCCAATTTAATAGCAAAATGTGATAAATCAGAGAAAATTGGCCAACATCGACATGGGAATATTTTTTGCTCATTACGTTGCAACCAAGCTTCAAAATTTTGTGTGTTAACCAATGTATTATTTGTTATAACGGCCAATATTTAAAATACTGATAGGTGGTCACAAACATTTGTTGTTCCAATAGGGGGCCAATGTTATTCTTGGGAGAAAGAAGCACAGCCTTGGCATAACATTCTATGAGCCTACTGTACTCGGCAATGTTAACAACGATGTGCTCATTTCAAAGTAGGATTCTAAAGCCTTATTTAAAACATGCAAGGGAGGATCAGGGTTTATTTTACCATTTTATTGTATCTATTGGTTATATTAAAATAATTTTGGTAATCACTTCAGTTTTCTGTAGAAGGCTTATATATTCTAGATCAAGGGTAGGCAATATCATATGGTCACGATTAACACACACACACTCGCACAAGCCCCCATGAAATATTTGACCAATTTTATAAACAGCTGCCCGCCAAGCTGACTTCTGGCCTCTCTTTGGTGCCGAGAGGGGATTGCAACTAATTTTTAAGTCAACTGCCGCCAGGAGAACCTTTCTCGTTACATTGAAGTTCATACAACCAACTCAAAAGACATAGAATTATTATAGAAGAAGGGGTGGGGGGATACAGATTTGTGTTAAAGAATTAATGCTCAATTCGTAGGAAGAATTTAAATCCAAAGACAATATATAGAACATATATTCAAAATTGCTATACCATGCATAAAACAATATTTGGTCGTCTGCTATATAGATAGGGAGGAAGTGTTTGGGCCAGTTGCACCTCTTCGGCGTCTTAGAACTGAAGAAGAGGCTATCAAGATGGCTAATGATCACACGAACGCAGGTACTTTTTCTCTTCACCAGCAACTTATATCCACGAAATTGATTTTTTTTATTATAAATTTTTTAACTACATTTACAAAGTGGAAGGACATATTCTATCCTGCATTTCATATCTTTATCTTGGAGGCCAAGATTTTATTTTTGTCATGTCCGATAATGTATAAGGACAAGATTTTATAACCACCAAGTTGGAATTTGAGTTAGAAATATTGCAACTTCTCATTTGCTGTTTAATTATAAGTAAAGTAAAACGACGGATGATTGATTGGATACCAAGATAAAAATCTTACAAGATTTATATAAGAAGCCAATATGCGTTGCCATAAAATTTATGCCACCGAGAATGGTCATGGATCTTATGTATATATGAAACAATGGATTTCACGACTCTGACCGAGTATTGGGGGCATGCTATCAATTTTCAAATTAAAGAGCTATGTGAGCTTCTGCCCAACTGTCGTGAGTACAAATTCTAAAGCTTGCAGATCTTTCACCAAGAGTTTGCTAGGAGAAATCAGCATTAGACTTAAGATCCTTTTAAGTCAGAGTGAGCACAAAGGAGGTAACAACTAAGGCATTCACAAATTTTAAAGGGAAAGGCATGCCTTAGGTGCTAAACCCCCGTAATAACCTGGTATGGTGATGGGGCATGCAGTTAAAAAGGATCATAGTTGCAATGAAGGGCATTTATCAAGTCCTGCGAGGCTAATCGAGTAACTAGCTGACGTAATGTCGTAACAAAGATGGATGTACCGATCCAGCTAAGAAAATTCTTTAGTTTGAGGTTAAAATCTCAACCAATTAATGTGAAATTTTTATGAGAATGGTAAAATATACTAATAAAACATAATTCAAAATCTTATAGTGATCCATATTTATTTGATGCAATATCTACTCAATATATTACACAGCTAACGTAGCGGACTTACACTAGTACAACTGAAAAAAATCACTAGTTAGATATGAAAATATCAACTGATTAATGTGAAATTTTGATGAGACTCTTAAAACATACTTTTAAAATAGAATATAAAATTTTATTGTGATTTATGGTGATTTAATATAATTTCTACTCAATATAGTACACAACTCATACATCGCGTACTGATATCGGTGTAGCTGAAACAAATCTTTAACCTAAGCTCGAAATGTAAAGAAATTAATGTGATATTTTTATGAGAGTGTCAAAACATATTCTTAAAATAGAATACAAAATTTTATGATGATTTATGGTAAGTTAGTATAATTTCTGCTCAATATAGTACATAGGTCATGCACCGGACAAATAACAGTTTAGCTGAAAAAAATCTTTAGTTTGAGATGTAAATGTAAAGTAATTATTGTGAAATATTTACGAGAACGCCTAAACATACTCCTAAAACTAAATATAAAATTTATAGTGATCCACAATAATTTGATATAATATCTACTTAATATAATACATAGCTCATAACTGGACTAATACTATATAGCTGAGAAAAATATTTTGTTTGAGGCCAAAATGTCAATCAATTAATGTGATATTTTATGTTAGTGTCAAAACATACTCTAAAATTGAATACATAATTTTATGGTGATCCATACTGATTTGATATAATTTCTACTCAATATAATACACAACTCACATATCAAATTTATACCGATGTAGTTGAGATAAATTTTTAGTTTGAGGAAGAAATGTTAAGCAATTAATATGAATTTTTTATGAGAGTGTCATAATGTACTCCTGAAATAGAATACAAAATCTTTAAGTGATCCACGGTTGTTTGATATAATTTCGACTAAATATAGTACACAGCTCAAGTACTGGACTAATACTAGTTCAGTTGAGAAAAATCTTTAATTTTGGGTCAAAATGTCATGAAACTAATGTTAAATATTTATGAGAGTGTGAAAAATACTTATAAAATGGAATACAAAATTTTATAGTGATCCATGGTGCTTTGATATAATTTGTAGTCAATAAAATATACAGCTCATATACTTGTCTAATACAGGTGCAGCTAATAAAAGTATTTAGTTTAAAGTCGAAATATCAATAATTTAGTGTGAATTTTTTTATGAGAGTCTAAAATCATACTCCTAAAATAAAATATAAAATTTTGTAGTGATCTATAATGATTTGATACAATTTCTATTTAATATAGTACACAAGTTATGCACCAGATTTATACAGATGCAGCTGAAAAAATACATTAGTTTGAGATCGAACTATCAAGCAATTAATATAAATTTTTTATAAGAGGGTAAAAATATACTCGTAAAATAGAATACAAATTTTATAGTAACCCATAATGATTTGATATAATATCTATCGAATATAGTAGATAGTTCACGCAATTAATTAATACTAGTACAGATGAAAAAAATCTTTAGTTTGAGATCGAATTGTCAAGAAATAAATTTAAAATTTTAATGAGAGTGTTAGAATATAAAATTTTATAGTGATCTATGATAATTTGATACAATATCCTCACAATAAATTATACACCCCGTGTATCGGATAGATATCAGTACAACTAAGAAAAGTTGTTAGTTTGAGACCAAAATGTTAAGCAATTAATGTAAAATTTTTATGAGAGTATCAAAATGCTAAAATAGAATACAAAATTTTATAGAGATCTTTGTTAGTTTAACACAATATCTACTTAGTACATAGCTCATGTATTAGATTAATACCAGTGCAGCTGAAAAAAATATTTAGTTTGAGAACGAAATGTCAAGCAACTAATGTGAAATATATATGAGAGTATCCAAACATATTCCTAAAATATAATATAAAATTTTATTATGATCCATAATAATTTGAAACAATTTCTACCAAATATATTATACAGCTTACGCACTGGACTAAAACTGATGCAGCTGAGAAAATTTTTTAGTTTGAGGTCAAAAACTCAACTAATTAATGTGAATTTTTATGAGAGTGTAAAAATATACTCCTAAAATAGAATAAAGAATTTTATAGTGATTCATAATAATATGGCATAATATCTAGTCAATATAGTATACAGCTAACATACCGAACTCAAACCAGTGCAGCTAAGAACGATCATTAATTTGAGGCCAAATCCAAACCAATTAATGTGATATTCTTGTGAGAGTGTCAAAACATACTCCTAAAATAAAATACAAAATTTTATATTGATTTATGGTGATTTAAATAATTTCTATTCAATATAGTACAAAACTCATGCATTAGACTAATATCAGTGTAGCTAAAAAAAAATCTTTAATCTAAGAGCGAAATGTCGAGAAATTAATGTGAAACTTTTATTAGTGTCAAAAAATACTTCTAAAATATAATGTAAATTTTTTTTGTGAACCATGGTTATTTATACAATTTTTACTCAATATAATACACAGCTCACGTACAGACTAGTACTAGTGCAGTTGAGAAAAATCTTTAGTTTGATGTCAAAATCTCAACCACTTCATGTAAAACTTTTGTGAGAGTTTCAATGCATAATCCTAAAACCAAATACAAAATTTTATAGTGATTCATGAAGGTTTGATACAATATCTACTCAGTTTAGTATATGGCTCATGCAGTGGACTCATAGTCGTGCAGGTGAGGAAATTTTTAGTTTGTGTTTGAAATGTCAATAAATTAATATAAAATTTATATTAGAGTGAAAAAATATAATCCTAAAATATAATAAAAAATGTTATAGTGATCCATGATAGTTTGATAGAGTTTCTACTCAATATAGTATACTGCTAATGCAACAGACTGATACCAGTGCAGTTGAGAAATCTTTAGTTTGAACTCGAAATGTAAAAAAATTAATGTGAAAATTTTATTTGAGTATCAAAACTTACTCTTAAAATGGAACACAAAAATTTATAGTTATTCATAGTAGTTTGATACAGTTTCTACTCAATAAATTACACAGCTCACGTAATGGACTAATACTGGTGCAGCTAAAAAAAATCGTCAGTTTATATACGAAATGTCAAGAAATTAATGTAAAATTTATATTCTCCTAAAGCAAAATATAATATTTTATTGCGATCCATAATGATTTGGAATAATTTCTACTTAATGTATTATACAGCTCACGCAATGGATTAATAACGATGCAGCTAAGAAAATTTTTTAGTTTGAGATTAAAATCTCAATCAATTAATGTAAAATTTTTATGAGAGTATCAAAACATATTCCTAAAGCATAAGTCAAAATCTTATAGTGATCCACGATTTATTTGATACAATAACTACTCAATAAATTATACATCTAACGTAGTAGACTTGCACATTACAACTGAGAAAAATCATAAGTTAGAGGTCAAAATCTCAACTAATTAATATAAAATTTTGATGAGAGTCTTAAAATATACTCTTAAAATAGAATACAAATTTTATTGTGATTCATAGTGATTTGATATAATTCCTACTCAAATATAGTACACAACTTAGGAATGTGATTGGTACCGGTATTGTTGAAAAATAAATCTTTAATTTAAGCCCGAAATATCAAGAAATTAACGTGAAATTTTTATGAGAGCATCAAAGCTGTTCCCCATAAAATTGAATTTGATTGTTTATTGAATTTTCTCAATAAAAAATTACAATTTTAACGGTTTTTCATTTACAAAAAATGAGAAAAATCTAATTCTCTCTTTGTTTAAAACTGGGTTCTAGAGTAGCTATGGAGGACGATCTTTCTCTCCGTTGACACTCCGTATAAAATTTTAGTAGGCAAGAGTTTCAAGATTTTGATAGCGCCAGCACTTGGATGGAAAAGAACTCTCTCTAATATTGATCTCCAGATATCTCTTCCGCCTAAGCTTCTATTATTTATAGAGGTTTTGAGACTCTTGAGTTGATGTAACTATCCAAATATTGGCTCCCATGATCTGATAATTAATTTTTCGTCTTTTGGTCTGGAGGATTTGTATTAAATCTCCAGAATTTGTAACCGACATCTTTAATTCTCTAAGTCATAATTGAAACGCGAATCTTAACCTTTAGATTCGTGTTTTGGTGTTTAGTAACTTGCATGGTATGCTTGGACCCACATTTGAGTGCTGCTGGAAATGATTTTTGCTCCTTGAGGCTTTAAAGTAGAATCACGACTCTCTGGAGTTTGCATGAGTTATGTTCAGCTCTAGTCATGAGCTAAGAAGTTAACTAAAATCGCAGATCTTTTTGATTGATGATCCACATTTTAGTTTATTAGCTGGGCCCACCCTTCTATTAAAAAGGGGTCTTCTTTGACTTTTATGTGCTTTCGTGGACCATACCACGATCTCTCACTTAAATCGTAGATTAGATCCACATTTTAATGCTACTTTAAAGGTCTGCATGGATCATTCTTTTAAAATGCGACTCTGTAGGGTCCACCCTTGTTAGCCCAATTTGCGGATCTCTTTGGCTGAAAATCCGCATTTTGGCTATCTTAAGAGATAAAATGCGACTCTATGAGGGTTGTGTTTTAACATTTCTTTGCTTTCGAGATGCGGATCTCTCTATGACAGATGATCCACATGTTAGCCATTTTAGACTTTGAAATATGAATCTCTTTTTGATGATCCATGTGTTAGTCATTTTAGGTTTAAAATATAGATCTCTCTTTAATTGATGATCCACATATTATTCATGTTAGGTTAAGGTTCTCCAATGTAGTGGTGAGAGATAATCATGTTTTCCATTGATGATTTTAATATTGAACTCTTAGAGTTGAAATACTCTTGTATGACTTTGAAAATAAAAGAGTAGAACTTTTTAAGAGATAAAAATCTCTAGATTAAGAAAGAGTAGAACTCTTCATAAGATGAGAATCTATGTTCTTCTTATACTAGAGGCGAATCCTCTCATAGAGGTGTGTAGATCATCTCCTGAGGGTCCCATCTTCTTTAGCCTTCTTGGTTTTTGTAGGATTTTTGAGAGATAATGGAGGTATAACCCCCATCTCAAAGGCATAATCCCCATTTTAATTTTCTATTGAATAAGGTGCAACCCCATTTTGAACCACTCATTAATGGTATATAACTCCCATTTTAATTGGTATTCATGCATGATAATTTTGATTTTTTTGTCAACAGAATCCCCTCCAAAGTTTTCAAAATGTCTTTGACTTTTTGAAGATATTTTAAAAACTTTGGATTTCTTTGTGGTTTGATAAAACTTATCATTCAGTCAGATGTAAATTTTGGAGGAATGGAATTTGAATTTGTAAGAGGTATTTTTTAACTTGATAAATTTTGGTAGAAATAAAATTTGGATTTGTCAAAGGTAATTTTTTAACTTGACAAATTTTAAAGGAATGGAATTTAGTTTTATCAGAGATAATTTTTATCTCGATAAATTTTCGAGAAAATTGAATTTGGATTTATCAAAAATAATTTTTAACTTAACAAATTTTGGAGGAATTAAAATTTGGATTTGTCGTCATTCATTCAGAGGTAACTGTTAACTTGATGAATGCACTTAGTGTTGATGATCAGAGGTAACTGTTAACTTAATATATCGTTGACTCTTTGTGGTATATTGTCCAGAGGTAATCATTAACTTGACAATATAGAGTCAATATTCAACCGCCCAAGTAGATTTTGCGACGAATGAATAATTTTCTTGAACATGATAGAAATATTCATTAACTTTTCTAATTAAATTGTATTTTTAGTTGTTCAGTGACTTGTACTATAATAGCTCTTTGAATTACTAGAGATAATTTTTTAACTTAGCAAATTTGGAGGAAAGAAAATTTTGTTTGCCAGACTTAATTTTTAACTTAGCAAATTTGGAGGAAAGAAAATTTTGTTTACCAGAGTTAATTTTTAACTTAGCAAATTTGGAGATTAGGAAATTTTGTTTGCTATAGGTAATTTTAAATTTAGCAAATTTGGAGGAAAGGAACTTTGTTTGCCAGAGGTAATTTTTAACTTAGCAAATTTGGAGGAAATGAAGCAGAGCACAATTTTACCTTTTAGAATTCAATACTGCATTTTTAAACTTCTTTTGTATTAGAACTCGACCTAAAGAAATTTGCATTTTAGAATCCTTTGACTCCAGAATCGCTAATCTCAAATCTATAAAAAACAGAAACTTATTATGATATGTTCACGGGATTTTTAGTAAACCCCAAGGTATAAACGAGTTTGATTAGTTTTTACCAACTGCCGTTTGCGTTGGGCTAGCCATACTATTTTCCTCAGTATGATGAGTTATTGAGGATTTCATTTGGACTTTAAATGCCAAACTTTCCTCATCTCTGAACCTTAATGGATTAGAGTTATTCATACTTTTACCTCCAGTACGGTAGGGTTGTCGAGAATTTTATTTGGACTTTAAATACCAAACTTTCCTCTATCCTTAGTCATAGAGATATAGGATTCATTCGACATTTCATGCTAAAACTCGTTAAGAATGGACTTTTCCTTATATATGAGTTCTATTTGATTGGTGGACAAATCGGTCCTGTTTTGTTGATAATAGTGTCAAAAATCTGACACATTCATTAATCTCTTTATGGACTTCGAATATCCGGCATTCAAATAGATCAATAATCAAGTCGTAATGTTGAATTTTTCTATTGTTAGAGGAAAAATTCAAGTATGTGTATTAAATGATTTGATACTTCTATATTCTCTTCTTCGTAGTATTGGTTGGAGATGTTATTGAGGGTTATAGAAGAAGATATGTTATTAAACCACTCAATCTTTAACTTCATTGTTTTTTACTAATCAGTTAGGAATAATATTCTTCTGAAATTTTCTATTAATTGGCATTATTATTTTGTCACCATTCTGTTTTGCAAACGATATGCGCTATTAGAATAGACTATATCAATGACAAAGAGTCCCTCCCATTTTGGCTGGAACTTTTGTTTGGATTCTTGATTAGTTATGATCGATCTTATTACTGAAAGGACCAGATCACCTTTCTTGAAAGTTATCTTCTTAACCTTTTTATTAAAGATCTTGAAAATCCGCACTTGGTAGAGTTTAATACTTCGTTGGTCTTCAAGACATTTATCATCCAAAGCTTCCAATTCTAGAAGTCTCTGTCGATGTTTTTCTTCTTTCATCATTTTAGTTGCTAATGCGACTTGTAATGACAGAATTTGAATTTCCAAGGGTAACACTGCTTCAAATCCATGCACCAAAGAAAATGGCGTAGCATTAGTAGAAATTTTGATAGTAGTTCGATATGCCCAAAGACATTCTCCAAGTTTTTCATCTCAGTCTCATTAATTGGATGAAATGAACTTCTTAAGAAGTTTCATAATGGTTTTATTGAAAACTTCTGCTAAACCATTGGCTGCAGGACATTATGGAGATAAATCCAAACTTTCAATCCTATATTTATTACAAAACCTGGAGAACAACTCACAAACTGAGATCCGTTGTCATGAATAATTCTCCTAGGCATTCCAAAGCAGTATATAATGTAATGTTTGATGAACTTAATAACATATGATGACTTTACTCAGTTAAGCAAACAGTTTCAGTATATTTTGAGAAGTAATCTGTTATGGCTAATATAAATTGATGTCCCCTCGTTGATGATAGAGAAATTGATCCAAAAATATCCATTCCCCATTGTTCGAATGGCCATAATGTAGCAATTGGATGAAGATATTATGGAGCTTGTTGTATGAAGTCTACATGTATTTGGCAGGCTCTACATTTTTTAGCATAAATAACTGTGACTATCATCATCCTGTGCCAGTAATAACCCCCTTTTCGGAGTCTATCCCAGAGTTTTAGTCATGGTTGATGTGTTCCGCAGATGCCGCTATGAGTTTCTTCAAGTGCTTCTTGAGCTTCTTTGTTAGAGAGACACTGAAGCAAAATCCCATCATAAGATTTTCTATATAATGTTTGAAGTTCAGCATTGTAATAAAATCGAATAGTTTTTCTTCGAATTATTGTTACTTCTTAAGGATCTTCTAGCAATATCCCATAAAGAACATAGTCTATTTAAGGAAATCTCCAATCTCTTGGCTCGAAATCAGACTCAAGAACATATATTTCATCTGTTGAATTTAGCTACACTTCAAGCTCAATTTTTGGGAAAAACAATTCCTTACTTTCCACTGTTATTCGCTTACTAGCGTTTTTGAGTAATGCTAAAGTCGCAGTTAAGGAAGCTAGTGAATCTGCATAACCATTTTGATAGCGCGTTACATGACTGATATAGAAACCATTAAAACTATCAGTCATTTTTATGACTGCTTGGTAATATGGTAAAAGGTAATATGGTAAAAGGTCATCATTTTTTACTTCATATTCCCCTTTAACTTGATTTATGACAAGTTGGGAATCTCTATATGCTTCCAAATACTCCACCCCCAGCTGTTTGGCTATTTTCAAACCAATCATTAGGGCATTGTATTCTGCAACATTATTAGAACATGAATTTATCAATGAGTATGCTCGAGGAATGATGTGCTTGTAAGGAGAAACAAAAATGACTTCCACTCCCGCTACCATCTTTCCTTTGAGTCCCATTCTAAAGGCACCATCGAAGAAAAGTTGCCATATATTTTCTGTAACATTATTTACTTCAGTAGTTTCTAGTAGAACATTTTGTTTTGAAATTGTATTTCCTTCGATTATCTCACTACGGATATCTTCATATAATTTTTAAGATGCTGGAATCGGGTGCTCAGTAAGGAAATCAGCTATAACTTGTCCTTTAATTGATTTTTGTGGGATAAAATGCATGTCATATTGTGATAGTAAAATAACCCAATTGGATAGCTTCGAATTTAATGACTCTGACTTAATCATTAATATTATTAAGTGATTAACTCTCAATATAGCATGAATTATTTGCTCAACTAAATAGTGTCGCATTTTCTATACTGCGAACACCAAAACTAGGCATTCTTTTTCCACTGGGTTATATCGATGTTCAGCCCTAATCATCATTCTGCTGAGATAATAAATGGCTTGTTCATGCCCTAATTCATTCTTTTGCGCCAATAAAACTCCCAAAGAATGATCCATAGCTCTCATATATAACAGGAAAGGTATTCATGAGACTGGGCTACGATAACAGGTAGTTTGGTGAGATACTCTTTGATTTCTTCAAACATTTTGTGACATGCGTTATTCCAAATGAATGATAACCCTTTCTTCATCAATCCTGTAAAAGATTAACACTTTCCAGATAAATTTGATATGAATCTGCGAATGTACACCAACCTACCCTATAGTCTTCTCAATTTTTTGAGATTCTTAGGAGGTGACATATCTTAGATTACTTTAATTTTGTCTGGAACAAAATGAATTTCTCAGGAAGTGACTACAAAGCCAAGAAAATTTCTATTGGAAATTTCCAGAAAAGATTTAGTAGGGTTCATTTTAAACTGGTGTTTCCACATAAGGTCAAATATTGTTCTCAGATCAAAAAGATGATCATTCTTATTTTTACTTTTAATTGTCAGATCATCTACATAGTATTTAATGTCTTTCGTAGATGTTCTTGGAATATTGTGTTCATAGCGCATTGATACGTGGTGCTAGCATTCTTTAAACCAAATGGCATGATTGTATAACAATATACTCCAAGTGGCATTCTGAAAGATGTATACTTTTCATCATCATGGTACATTTTGATTTGATCATATCCTAAGAATCTATCCATAAATGACATCCTTTGATAGTCGCAAGTGTTGTCTATCATGACATCTGTAATAGGTAAAGGAAATTCGTCCTTCGGACATGCTTTATTTAAATCTTTAAAATCCATGCAGACCCTGATTTTTCTACTCTTTTTAGTTACAGGGACTATATTCGCGACCCAGTGTAGATGTTGTTCTTTGCGAATGAAACCAAACTCAATTAACTTTTTGATTTCAGTTTCAATCGCCTCCATAATTTCAAGATGGAATCTTTATTGCTGTTGTTTTACTGGCTTTACATCTGGTCTAATATTTAATTTATGAACTACTACTTTTGGGTCAAGTCCTGGCATATCTTCATAATTCCAAGCAAAAACATCAATGTATTCTTGAATGAGAGATATTATTTTTTTTCTTTTTCTTCTTAAGATAAATTTTCACTTATAAATATGGATTTAGAATTAACTTCGCCATCTATATTTATTTGGATCACTTTATCTTCAGTCAGAGATTCTCGTTGTTCAAACTGAATTTCCCACTTTATATTGAGGTGTTTCGCCCAAAGATCATCCTTGATTAGATATTTCATCAGTGTCTTCTTTTTCTTAGTCTGTGGAGACCATATTAACAGAAACCTCTCTAAAAATAGCATCAATGCTTACATATGAATCCCAACATGATGATTCTGACGAATGAATTTGCTGCTTTTCTTCAGATTTCATATCCGTAAGATCTTCAGAAGTAGTAACATATCCCAACCCCCTGCCAGTTTTATCGTAGTAATCTAGCATCTATCCTTTCGGAACAAAAAGTTGAAGGATTGGCTTTACTCCCTTTTCTAAAATTTAACCCCCCTGCCTTTGGCTATGTTGTACCCCATTTTTCTCATTAACTTATAGGAATTTTTATCATAATGGAATAACTTGAGATTTTCCTATTTTTTCTCAGAATCAAAATATTTTCCTTTATTCTTGTTATTTGCTTTTCCAAATATTATAGGTTTTTGATCTTTATTTTTGGGAAGAATTTCGAAAACAGTTTCATTTGCATCTTCATCATCATCACTTTGTATGTAAAAGGATGATCGAATGGGTGCTTGAAATGAAACTAAAGAACATATTTTATTTAGGTGATCACCGATCATGTCAGTACTAGTACTTGAGGGTTTAGAATCAATACCAAAAGAATAAGCAAACTCTATATCTTCATTGATTATCCACTCGCCATCAGAATTGACGGTGTCATTTATATCAAGGCTTTCAAGGCTTATTACAATGGGTTCTCCATCCTAATTTATATTATCAGATTCTGAATTTTCGGATTTTGATTCAGTGTCAGCTTCGTTGCCGCTATCAGATGCCTCTGGAGTAGGTTGTTCAGCTGTTTCAAATGTGTCTTGATACAATAACGTATCTGTATAGTAGTTTTCAACTCCTTTAAAATGTTGCTTCTCTACAACCAAGGTCTTAATATTTCCATCTTTATGCACATACTTCATGCATTGATGAAGTATAGACGGAACAATGAGATTGATATGAATCCATGGCCTTCCAAGCAGAAAATTATAAGATGTGTCAATATTTATTACATAGCATGTGATCTTCGTCTTTAGATCACTGATTTAGAACTTAAACTTTATTTTACCCAGTGGTCTACTACCATTAGAATTGCATTAAAAAATGGTAGTATTTGTTGTTACTAATCTATCCATAGAGACCCAAGATATCGTAATACCCGTCTCGGTATTATACTTAAAGCAGATCTAGGATCAACTTGGATTCGGTCGATCTCTGATAACCTTATATATCTTTTGTAATACAAAGGACGATGATGCTTATTATTATTGACTTGCATATTTTTTGGAGAGAAGGTTATGTAAGGAATATTTTTAGAAACCTAATGACATACTACACAGACTTCTTCTTTCTCTTAGATTGTTTCTGACATTTGTGGCAGAAATATTTCAGAATCTTACATAATTTCTCTTAAAACTTCTCTAGCTTGTTTAGAGAGCTTTAGGAGCTCATACAAAGTAATTATTGTCAAAATAATGGCCAATTGCGCCAATACGTCAACTTGAAATGGCTTCTTGGAACTTCTGCAGGTTCTTTGTTTCTGTTTTTAAGCATTTTATCAAATTTAAGCCCTTTTTTACTTGTTCTTCTCTGAAGGTGGCTGAGCTTCTACTACTTGATCATAATTCTTTAAGTAATCTTTTCCTGAACGAGTTCCAGAAGGTTTTGACTGATCCGTATTAACTGCCAAAGAATTATTGACTTCTTCTTGTGAATCTGAGAGAGGAGAAACTTATGTATCATCTTCAGGAATTGCAGTAACAACATTAGAAGTAAAACCTTTCCTTTTGACTTCTTCTTAAATGAACTTGAAGTCCATTGCTCATCTTTAAGGAGATCTGGATGTACCCACATTATTTCTCCTTTAGAAGTTTCAAAAGGATATAACCCTTTTTTGTTGTTGATGAGAATCATAATTCACAACCCTCATCATACCTTTAGGAATGGGTTGAACTCCGTCTTGAACGGTTGATTCTACCCAATCGGGTGCTTTTCCAAATCTAAAAGTCACCATGTTTGCGATTACTTTCTTCTGATCTTCTCGTAACTCGATAACTTTGGCATCTAACAAGCTTAAATCTTATCCTTGAGAATATAACAATTTTTGGTAGGATGATTAATAATCCTATGATATACACAGTAATTAGAATTATTAACCTTTCCTATTTCTTTTGGTCATTTTGATTCTGCTAATTTGAACATATTCTTTGTCATGAGCAAATTAAAGATAGTAATGGTATGCTCATTTTTGAAAGAATATTGTTTCTGAAGAATCCGTGATTGAGGAGGAGCCTTTGGAGAAGATTTTGCAGGATTTGGAGTATCAGTCACCATTATTTCTTTCCCTTAGGTTGAGAAGATTGATGCTGTCTAGAATTATTGTGTCTTTATTTTCCTTTTTCGGCCTCAAGCCTCTATATAATTTCTTCGGCTTTCTCAGTTTGTAATGAGAGATCTTTCCAAGTAAAAGACTTTACAGTCTCCATCCTAACAAGAATTTTAGTGGAGAGATTGTGTCTGCAAGTTTCTACCAATGTTTTCTTTAGAATTCCATGTGGACATCTTAAAGAATCATTTCTGAATCTTTTAATGAAATCTCGAGCGAATTCTCCCTTCTTTTGTTTTGTAGCAAGGAACGCTGGCATTGAGATCTCCATGTCATCTTCATAAAACCTCGTCAAGAAGGCTTTTTTCAAATCATTTCACAAATTGATGGTTCCCGGTTCTAATCTCCGGAACCATTCAAATGTTATACCAGTTAAGGTGCTAACAAAGACTCGCCTAATGATTGGATCATTCCCATCCAAGTGTCCCGTCTGAGATTTGAAATAGTAAATGTGCTGATTCGGCGATCATTTACCATTAAATGATTTGAGCTTCAATGGTTTGTAATTCTCCGGGAATGGTATACTTTCCCATTCTACCGGATATGGCCTCACAACCCCTAACTCTTGCAAGTCATTCTTATGAATGAAAGCATTCAGTTGATTTTGAAAACTCTCCATCCAAGCAGTGTTTGCATTTTCTTCCTGATTCGGATTTCCTTCTTGGTGATGGGAGTGCACGAAATGATTATCTTCTTCTTCGCGATGGTCTTCATTATTTTCAATATTATTTCTAGGAGGAATGTGAGATTCATCTTTTGTATTCTTCGCTCTATCGTTCCTTGAATCATAAGGAGTTTTAGAAGAAGATTCGCCTTTCTCTTTCCTTCTTTCTTTTTCTAACTCCAGCAAGACATACATCATATCTCTGATTTCATTAATAGTATTTTGTTATTATTGAATGGTTTTGTCTTCCTCATCCATTCTTTTCATGAACTCTTCTGGAATTCCTTGTGTCATATGTGCAAATATGGAATCTTCAACGAACGAGTCTGATGTCTGAGATTCAGCCATAGCTGAATTTACTGTTTTTTTCTTTATCATCGGAAGAGACTCCAGCCATTCATCTGTAAACAAGCATTGTTACTCCTTTTTTAAATCGGGTATTCGGAAAAACACCCCACATCTCGCTGAATACACTCTTTAAGCCTGAAGAGTGTTCAGAGTCAGAAGAATCTATTATACGGGAAGTCTTTGTCTTCTTCTTCTTTTCCTTCAATTTTATTATATGGGATGATACTTCGGGGTATTCAGGTTCAGAAAATTCTTGTTTGTCGTGTCTCCTCCTTTTAAACATCTGAAGTGAAAACGTTATAAGTCGATTAAAACCCAACTGTTTAGCAGGAGCCGCTACACAATAACAATGCGATAACACCGCATTGATCAATTATTCACAATGACATTGAGACACTCGAGATTCTTCTCTCTTTTTGTTGAGAAGTTTCCTGAGGTCTCTTGTATTGAAACTCATTGTCTTGTTAATGGAAACGGCATCGCCTCCAAATGATATCTTTGGAATAACATTTTCTATTCTCTTAAAGACTCCAGGAGCGAATTTCACTCTAGCTGTGGTGGCAGATGGAGGAGCTTCTATCGAAATTGGAATTCGAACTTTAGAAGCCAGTTCACGATTTTGATAACCATGCTTTTCTGTTGGTATGCGGACTTGAGGTCCGTGTTTATCTACGGAAACGCATTTCTCAAAATCACATTTTGTTTCCAAGACACGAGGGTTGTTTGTGAAATGCAGATGTAAACTCCACGTTTGAAATCATAGATGAACTTGGTATGTGTACGACATTTCTTGTAAGAAACATGCATAAACTCATCTGTATCTTGATCTTTTTTCTCTCTGGAACCACTACTTTGCTCTTGGGTCTCCATACTTGAATTGGAGGTCTTTGCGTTTGTGGTTCAACAGATTCTCTTTGTTTAATAGTTCTATGGAGAGCACGAGCCTTACTTCTTCTAAGATTCCTTCTCATTGTACGGGTAAGAGGAACCTTGTTCTCTGGTTCGTCTTTTTAATAATCAGAGAATGGTCGTTTTTCCTTGTTAATATGAGGATCCTGATCTATACTCTAAAGGAGATCAAGTGGAGCAGACCCTGAGTTTTGCGCTAGTGAAGGAGATATTCTCTTTTGAGAGCAGACTGGTCCGAAGAGTCCTTCGACAGGACCGTCGCCGTTGAGGCTTCTTTGGAGGCTAAACTGTTAGAAACCTTAAAGCATTTTCATAAGGAATTAGGGCTTCTGGAGCCAGAGGTGAGAAATTCTTAGTACTTCTCTTAAGTGAACTCGATAACGAGTGACTCGACCATGCTGCCATTTGGTATCTTATCAGATTGAGCTACCACTTATTTATCAGAGATGATAGGGGTCCCCAGCGGAGTCGCCAATCTTCTATTCGCCATAAAATTGAATTTGATTCTTTATTGAATTTTCTGAATAAAAAATTACAATTTTAACGGTTTCCCGTTTATAAAAGATGAGAAAAATTTAATTCACTCTTTGTTTAAAGCTAGATTCTAGAGTAACTATGGAGGACGATCTTACTCTCCGTATAAAATTTTAGTTGGCAAGAGTTTAGAACTTTTGATAGCACCAACACTTGGATGGAAATGGACTTTCTCTATAATATTGATCTCTAGATGCCTTTTTTCGCCTAAACTTCTATTATTTATAGAGGTTTGGAGACTCTTGAGTTGATATTACTGTTCAATTGTTGGCCCCATGATATGAGAATTAATTTTTTGCCTTTTGGTCTACAGAATTTATATTAAATCTCCAGAATTTATAACCGATGTCTTTAATTCTCTAAGTCGTAACCGAAATGCAGATCTCAACCTTTATATTTGCGTTTTGATGTTTAGTAGCTTGCATGGTATGCTTGGACCTACATTTGTGTGCTGCTGGAGATGGTTTTTGCTCCTTGAGACTTTAAAATAGAATCACGACCCTGTAGAGCTCGCGCGAGTTATGTTTAGCTCTGGTGATGAGTTAAAAAGTTAACTAAAATTGAGAATCTCTTTGATTGATGATCCACATTTTAGTTTATTAGCTAGGCTCGCCCTTCTATTGAAAAGGGGCCATTTTTGGTTTTTATGTGCTTTCGTGGGCCATACCATGATCTCCCACTTGAGTCGCAGATTAGATCCACATTTTAATGTTACTTTAAGGGTCTGCACGGATCATTCTTTTAAAACACGCCTCTGTAGGGCCCACTCTTATTAGCCCAATTCGCGGATCTCTCTAGCTGAAAATTCGCGTTCTGACTATCTTAAAAGATAAAATGAGACTCTGTGAGGATCGCGTTTTAGCCTTTCTTTGCTTTTGAGACACGAATCTCTATATGACAGATGATCCATATGTTTTCCATTTTAGACTTTGAAATATGGATCTCTCTTTGATGATCCGTGTATTATCTATTTTAAACTTGAAATATGGATCTCTTTTTAGTTGATAATCCACATATTATTCATGTTAGGTTAAGGTTCTCCAATGTAGTGGGGAGAGATGATCATATTTTCCATTGATGATTTTAACACCGAACTCTTAGAGTTGAAATAGTTTTGTATGACTTTGTAAATAAAAGAGTAGAACTTTTTAAGAGATAAAAATATCTAGATTAAGAAAGAGTAGAACTCTTCATAAGATGAGAATTTCTATTTTTCTTATACTAGAGGTGGATCCTCTCATAGAGGTGTGTGGATCATCTCTTGAGGGTTCTATCTTCTTTAGCATTCTTGGTTTTTATAGGAGTTTTCAGAGATAATGGAGGTATAACTCCCATTTTAAAGATGTAATTCCCATTTTAATTTTTAATTGAATGAGGTGTAACTCTCATTTTAAACCACTCATTAATGGGATGTAACTCTTATTTTAATTGATGTTCATGAATGATGATTTTGATTTTTTTTTTTTTTTTTGTCAATAAAAACATACACCTAAAATGGAATACAAAATTTTGTAATGATCTATAGTTAGTTGATATAATTTCCACTCAATATAGTACACAGCTCACGCATTGAATAGATAACCTAAAGGGAAAAGAGATACAATGTGATTTTGTTTAGTGGGGAAAAAAGTATCAACCAGCCAATCACAATCCATAGTTCCAATTACATAAAAAAAAAGGTTAAGGGATAAAGATTGGTTAAAATTCAGAATAAACTAGGGACAATTTCAACAATAATGAAAAGAAACAAAAAATAATAACTATGAATGTCAAACAAAAAATAATAACCATGAATGTCAATCTTGCTAATTTATGAGGGGAGTCATTGTAACTAGCAAAATTTTAAACTATCAAAATAAAAAATAACAAAAAAATTGCAATGCACTTGACATCATAGTCAAAAGATGTAACAAGTAGTATGAAGCATATTGAAAGCAAAATTGTTATGAATCTTCTACCCTGGATATAGCTGTTGTAGTTCTAGCTTTAAAATGGCATTTCCCTGATGCAAGATGGTCCATTGTTTTTTTTTTTTTATAAATCGAGACGGCGAGCTTTTGTCCCTCGCATTCCATTAAAACAATTTTAATAGAACCTACATAAGTGTTCATAGACTCATACAGAAGCAAAAGTGGGCTACAATACAGATCATTACAAACTGTAAATTACATAATACTCAATATCTAAAATATTCCGTGGCTGCAATCACAAGCACAGGCAGGGGACATCTAACCAATCTACTCCTCCTCCCTAGTAGTACGAACTAATTCATTCGCATCAACATTTAGAATATGTGCTGATTATGGAACCTCTGCGGTAGTAAGTCTGAGGGGAATATCGTGGGAGGCCAAACCTGATTCTCCAAAAACTATTATCTACAATAATATATCATTAGTAATACAATATAAAAAATAGTCTATGCAAAAAGATTTATTCCTAAAGGTTCTTCTATTTCTCTCCATCCATATGTTCCAGGTTATAGCAGCCGTGGTTATCCTAAACACTTCTAGTTTTGTTCTCATGGCCTGAAATCTCATCCATATAGATGAGGGATTGCCACAACCTATCTGGAAATTGTGTCAGTTAGTAACTTCCGTCCATATCAACTTGGTGAAAGGACATTCCATCAGCACATGTGTTCCAGTCTCTATATCAGAACCGCATAGCACACACCTACTAGGACCTTACCATCCCCTTCGTTGAAAATTGTCCAATGTAAGAATTGCGTTCTTATCTACAAGCCAGAGGAAGACTTTTATCTTTTGTAGGCATTATGTCTTCCAGATGTGGGTCGCTATGTTGGATCTTACTCTACCGTCATTAAAGAAATCATACATCGATTTCAGTGAAAATATTCCGGATTTGTCCCATGTCCAAATCGGAAAATCTTCACTATCATTAATCCGTATGTGTGGTACCGTATTTCCAGCCCAACCTCGCTTCATTCCCCAACCTCTATCTCCCTCTTCTCCAACAGGTTGCAACTGTAGCCTCCTTTTTGCGGCATGCCTCGTAAGCCATCGGGAACGAAGTTTTCCCGATTGTTGAAAGATAGTCCATTGTGGAAAGCACCGTTAAATTTAAATTTAACATTAAATTTAAAAATGTCATTTCCCTGATACAAGATTGTCGATTGTTGAAGGCAACGCTAAACTTAGATGTTACAGATTTTAGAACATTAATATAGACTGGGGATTATGTTCAAATTTTGGTTTCAAACTGCAAAGAAATGAAAAAAGATGAGGCGACAGCAATGATATTGAATTCTATTTATGTCTACATGAAATATAAAGAAATCTAAGCTGCTAAATCCATCTCAGTGTCAAATACCTGCAGCTCTGCTTAGCCTGACGAAGGGGATACGAAACAGCTCCTTGATACTGCGGACATCTACAGTGGTAAGGTCAGATACGTGGGTGTTACCATTGGAATCGTGTTTGCTCACATACTCGCTATGGGCTGCACCAACATCAAAATTGCCCGGACGATTCCGGCACAACAAATCACGAATTGTTTCGTCGTATATTTCCAGCATTGATGCGTAGAAACAACAATGAGCAGCAGATAATGATAGTGAATGGAGAAGTCGAGCATTTTAACTGGCATCTGGGTTACATGTGAAATAAAACACTCCAAGCCTGCATTTTATACTTCCAGCCCTGACTTTCCAAAGGCTGCCTAATTTGGAAAATTTGCTCCAATGAGCGGGGTACGTATTAAACCCTTTTCGCTCTGAAGTTTCTGGCATTGGTGTTCTTTCTGCCAGAACCAGTTTGCCGTAGGCAAATATACAAATTACCCGTTCAGCAATAATTCAGAATTTTGGGTTACAACATATAAAATTACAAATTACAACTGGTTAAGTGATGTAAGCTGCAGTGCATCAATGTCATAATATTGGCATAAATATATATATGAGCAAAGCACGTGATAGACCTAATGAGCAATGAAGTGAAAGATTCAGCATGCATTGAAGCCTTACACACAAAACACAAAGGTCTAGACAGTCCACATTGTAATAAATTGATAGCACAATCTGAAAAGAACATGCACAGAGATTTATAAAGAGAAGATTCACCGTCGCCATCCTTCGAGCACACTGCCCATGCAAAAATAAAGATTCAGGCAGCGAAATAGAGATGTCAACCAGATGTTAAAACTTCTTAAATGATGCCAAATATCAAGTCATGGTGTCGGACTAGGTTTGTTTCCGGTTTTTAAGGTAGTCCTAATAGGATTAGTACTGGGGGAATAGCTAAAGGAGCACACCGCTTGTCATAGTGAGCACACGTCCTGAAAATCACAAGGCTGCCACTTTAATTCTTCTTGACGTTTTTTGTGTCATAGCCAGGAATTAATTAATTCCGAAATGCTGTTAAAATTGTTCAGGGACAAAACCCGAACGGTTCGAAGACTGTTTCGAGGACTAATACTAACTCAAAAAAGTGAGCTCACTAGAACAATCGGTGTGCTCTCTTTCAAATGAGAATTAGAATTCTAGAAATATCAGTTGAGACTCCAAATCTATTAATTAGGTTTAACTAATAAATATTTTATTTATTATATTAACATGGTCACCACATATTTCGTATCCTATATTACAAATAAGAACTTTTCCATAATGATTTTTTCGCAGGACCGAGACACCGACATTCGAAGGGAATGCTGAGTTATTCGGAAATAAATTATCTGGACAGTTTGTTGGGATACAGGCCGCGAAGCCCCTTACTGGAGGTGCAGGGGCGTCAGAGCCCTCAAATCAAAATTATCACATTTATGTTGTATAACTCTTTTAAATTTATGTATTACAATACTAACATGAATATTTTTATTTTATAATTTCTTTGTAAATTCAAGATATTACAGTACAAATATCATATTAGTCATTTTTGTTATTAATTTTTGGAGTTTAAAATAGGAAATAAATTATTCATCCAAAAAAGAGATATCATCTTCATTTAATTTTTGTGTGGGGACAAACAGTAGGATGGACGGTCGGAATTCGGAGGCGACCAATCTAATCCAACGAATTAGGTCTCTGACCACCACAGGCGATTTATTCTGACTGATTTCCGCTTAGACGGAAGTAATCTGCTCTTCACAGAGTCAGTAAACCCTTTTCCCTCTCCTTCGGCACCAACAACAAAAAAATTTGTAAAAAAAAAATAAAGTTGTCATTAAGAGAGAGGAGCCTTACAAATTCCTTTATGGAATCCAACCAACAATTTTATGGGTTACAAGCGAATGACTGTTCGAATTCCATGATCAAAGCAATAGTTCGAATTCTCCTAATTTCAAAAAAAAAAAATAATAATAAATTATGCCGGTCAGAATCAGAATCTGCTGGATTTGAAATTACCTAATCGATTTCGACCGTTGCAACAAGAACGTGAATGGTTTCGACCAATTTGCAATATTTTATTCCAATCGATACCGGTCGGAATCAGCCAAATGATTCAGAGTCGGCAAAGACATTCACCTCTATTTTTGTGTTATGCAGAGAAGTTCGAAAAGGAGAACCCCATTTAAAATAAATTGACGTCACGTTCAAAATATTTTCAAATAAAGGCTGAATATGTGGATTATCTTAACCTTTGACCTAATTGCAAGTAATTAAAAACATAATTACCTAATGACTCGTGTCGAAGAAAAAACACACACTTGGGACGCAAGCGTCGACCCTTTTGTGTACAAGTAAATACTACTAGTTTCGACTCGCAAAAAGAAACGTATTACTAGTTTCTCTGCGGAAATAATAATTAATTGAAATAAAAAATTAGAAATCTAAATCCTCAAATCCAAATTCAACAAGTATTAGAGTAATAAAATATTTAAATAAATTTTGGTAACCAAACAAACTCAAACTGTCTTATTAGTTATCTCGCTATTATGCAAGTTCTTCACGCAAAGCAATACTTGTGTGAAGTTTATGTACATTCTCTCCTTAGTATATTTAATATTCCAAAATTAAGAAGGACCAATAAAGAAAATTGGAGACAGGATCCAGAACAAAAGTATTTTTCTTTCATTTTGGAAGTTTTTTTTTTATAAGTAGTAATACATATTTCGCAAGTTCTATGCTTAAAAATTTATTCTTTCACTATTTATCCCAAGGCAGGATAAATGAGAAGGGTTGTGGTAAGCCGGTAACAGCTAGCATAAAACATTGTCAATTTCGTTGGAGCATTTCAACTTGATCGATCCGACGTAATTCTCTTTTGGTTCATATAGCTTACCCCAAATACTTGGGATAAAGGGCTTAGTTGTTGTTATTGTTGAATAAATAGTAGTAATTCATAAATAGTACCATTATATTTTCCAGCAACCAAGTCCTAATACATCCCATTCTCGTGGGTGCAAGTAAGGATGATAATGGATGTGTACATGGATCAATTTTTGACATGCCCTTGCTGGACCCAAAACTATATTGGCTTGTATGGGGAATATTCAAAGGAGTACACCATGTTTCCTAGTGAGTACACTTATGAAGTTAGTTAATATTACAAGTATGCCATTATTTTTTTGACAGAACTACCTCCTTCTTGAATCTCTTTTCTCCCTTTACTTCAGCTGTTCAATTAAAAAAAAAATTTGTATCCTTAAACCCACTAAGGGTCTGGAAGCACGACGGGCGGTGGAGTAGCGCGGCAGACCAGAGCAGGGCTACGGGTGAGAGGAGTTGGAGAGAGGGCTGCTGAAAAAATGTGTTGGGCTGTGGGTATGAGGAGTTAAAGAATGGGTTTTTTTTGGAATGAGTGGTATGCTCACTGAAAAAAATCCTTTCTTTTTGAAAAGAGAGCATATGCTCAATAGAAAAAGTTGGCTCACCAGGAAAAATGGTGTGCTCTTTTAGATATTCCCCTTGTTTGTTTGAAAATATTTCCACCTTTAATCTTTTGGCATAATTGCATATCAATTCCTTCTGTTTTTACTAAAAATTCTAACCGAATGAATTTTTAAGTCCGACTCTAGCTTGGCTTCAATTGTTAGATTAATTTTTATAATTAATCTATAATTTGGGGCCACACATGTAGACAATTAAAATGTGTGTGTTATCATTTAATTAAGCTAAGTCTAAATTTTGTAGTCTAATTAATAATTGATTAATTGGCTTAAAGGGTATAATAGTAATGAGATTATTGTGTAGATACCATTAGATAATTATTACTCTTATGAGGGGCAGAAGGGTAATTATGGTAAAGATTATACATGCCCTAGCAGTTTATAATTAGGGTTATGGTCCCCATTCTACCATGACGTATTCTGATTTCTCAAAATCCTCTCAGAGAGAATTCTAAGGAAGGATTTGGTGGTTAGAATTGAAAGACCATAACGCAAGGATTCTCTTCCCGCAAGATTTCTACATCAATGGATTCAGGTATGCTTCCGCTTTTAATTTTGTACTCATGCTATTAATCAGGAGATTCAATAATATACAAAATTATTTCTTTTATTTCGGATTTATCAATTGATAAATTATTTCTATTACGAATCCCAACAATTGGTATCAGAGCCTACTCCTTGATTAATCCCTTGAGTAATCAATTAAATTTAAATTTTGTACTGTTCATAAAAAAAAAATTTACTGTACAACATTCGGATTCTACTGTTCATTTAAGAATTTTTTTTTGCTGTACAGAATTTGGCTTTTACTGTTCATATAAAAAAAAATTTACTGTTCAAAAATCGAATTCTACTGTCCACAAAAAAATTTTTTTTACTATACAGAATTCGCATTTTACTGTTCATATAAAAAAAAAATTTCTTACTGTGCAAAATTCGGATTCTATTGTTCATTAAAAAAAATATTTTTTTTACTGTACAGAATTCAGATTTTATTGTTCATATAAAATTTTTTTTTTTTTTTACTGTGCAAAATTCGGATTCTACTGTTCATAAAAAAAAATTTTACTGTAAAGAATTCGGATTTTACTATTCACATTTTAAAAAAATATTTTTTTTACTGTGCAAAATTCGGATTCTACTGTTCATTTAAAAAATTTTTTTTTTACTGTACAGAATTCGGATTTTACTGTTCATATAATAAAAATATTTTTTTTTTGCAAATTTATGACATTAATATTTAAATTATTGATCTAGCACTTTAAATAGGCTAATTAAAGCGAGAAATCACTAAAGTGACATCTCTCGTGTAGATTAGTTTGTTCGGAGTGTTGGATATTTGTGTGTATGTGATTCATGCGGATATTGACTGGCCCTAAAGAAAGTTAATATTTTGCCGAATTACACGCACACCAGTGGTGATAAATATGTGATGATTATAAATGTAACATAATGTGAATAATAAACCAATCCAAAGATAGGTTTTTTTATTTGACATAACTTATCATCAATATTTGATCACTACAACAAGAATACCACTTACAGTTAATATTACTGTCCAAAAACTTGATATTAATGTTGTGTTAGGTATCTTGAAATGTCATAATTTGTTTTTAAATTTAAAGATTAAATGTTTATTTGCTTGTTTTATGTGAGCATAATGGTTTATTCTATTTATTTTATTTTTGTTCTCTATTCAGCTTTTATATCTGCTACTTCTGTATCTGCCAACATGAGCAATGTCCCTATGTTAAATGGGACTAATTTTAAGGACTGGAAAGAGAATATGATGATTATCTTGAGCTGCATGGATCTAGATTTAGCCTTGAGAATGCCCAAACCCAATGAACTCAATGAGGGAAGTACTCAGCATGATGAGCTTTATTGGGATAAGTGGGAGCGTTCAAATAGGCTAAGTCTTATGATCATCAAGCGCGGCATTCCAGAAGTTTTTAGGGGTGCAGTAACTGATGATATTACCAATGCCAGTGAGTTCCTTACAGAAATTCAGAAACGTTTTGCTAAAAACGATAAGGCTGAAACAAGCACGCTTTTAGCAAGCTTGATTTCAATGAAGTATAAAGGCAAGGGTAATGTTCGGGAGTACATCATGGAGATGTCTCATCTTGCTTCAAAACTTAAGGCTCTGAAACTCGAGTTATCTGATGATTTACTCATATATCTGGTTCTCATCTCTCTTCCTGCACAGTTTAACCAGTTTAAGGTTAGTTATAACTGTCAAAATGAGAAATTGACTCTTAATGAGCTCATTTCATTTTGTATGCAAGAGGAAGAGAGATTGAAGAAAGAAAGGACCGAAAGTGCTCACCTGGCTAGCACTTCCAAGGATAAGGGCAAACGAAAGAATAATGATAATAAGGTTGCTGCTTCTAAGGGTCCAGAACAAAAGAAACAGAAAGCTGAGGTAACATATTTCTTCTGTGGCAAGCCTGGACACACTAAGAAGGAATTTATCAAGTATGCCACTTGGCATGCTAAGAAAGGTACGTTTCTTACTTTGGTCTGTTCTGAAGTTATTTTAGCTTCAGTACCTAGAAACACATGGTGGTTAGATTCTGGTGCTACTACTCACATTTGTGTTTCTATGCAGGGTTGCCTGAGTTACCGAAAGCCAAGTGATGCAGAAAAATACATCTATGTCAGAGACGGCCAGTCGGTAGAAGTAGAGGTAATAGGGCACTTTAGATTATTATTGAAAACTGGTTATTTTTTGGATTTAATAGATACTTTTATTGTTCCGTCTTTTAGACGGAATTTAATTTCAGTTTCTGTTTTAGACAAATCAGGTTATTGTTGTTCATTTGGAAACAATAAATTTACGTTATCTATTAATTCAAATATTGTTGGAACCGGTTTACTTAATGTTTATGATATTCTATATTTGTTGGAAACTATTTTGTCCTATAATGAAACTTTGCATGTGGAGTCACGAGGTACAAAGCGTAAATTGAATCATAATTCGGCCTCGTTGTGGCACAAACGCCTAGGTCACATCTCTAAATCAAGAGTTGAGCGACTTGTGTCCGATGGGATTTTGGAATCACTTGACTTTTCGGATTTTGATATTTGTGTCGAGTGTATTAAAGGAAAACAGACCAAAACAAAGAAATTAGGTGCCAATAGAACTACATACGTCTTAGAATTAATTCATACGGATATCTGTGGACCATTCCCTACGGCATCTTGGAATGATCAGCAGTACTTTATAACATTCATAGACGATTATTTAAGATATGGCTACCTATTTCTTATACATGAGAAATCACAGTCATTTGATGTGTTCAAAACATTTAAAGCAGAAGTTGAGTTACAACTCAACAAAAGAATAAAGAGTGTCAGATCTGACCGTGGTGGTGAATACTATGGCAAATATGATGGATCAGGTGAACAACGTCCAGGACCGTTTGCTAAATACCTAGAGGAATGTGGGATCGTCCCTCAATACACCATGCCAGGATCACCTAGCATGAATGGTGTAGCAGAAAGACGAAACCGAACTCTTAAAGATATGGTAAGAAGTATGATTAGTCATTCTACTTTACCAGAAAAACTCTGGGGTGAAACAATCAAAACGACAACTTATATCCTGAATCGGGTACCAACTAAAGCGGCTGCTAAAACTCCTTATGAGTTTTGGACGGGTCGAAAGCCCAGTCTAAAGCATTTTCATATTTGGGGATGTCCAGCTAAAGCGAGACCTTATAAGCCTCATGAAATGAAATTGGACTCTAAAACGGTTAGCAGCTACTTTATTGGCTATGCGGAGCGATCAAGGGGTTTTAAATTTTATGATCCTGCTATTGGATCAATTTTTGAGACGGGAACTGCAACATTTTTTGAGGATGTTGAATTTTGGGGGAGAAATCATGCTAGAAATATTGTCTTTAAGGAGGAAGAGGGATCTGCTGTTGATTTTGACAATGTACAGGTTTCAATACCTATCATTGATCAAGAAGTAAATTTGGATCCTCAACCAATAGACAATATTGTTCAACCCTTAAATCCAAATGATGAAATTATTCTTGAAGAACAAACTCAACAACCTCAAGATAATATGCCATTAAGGCGATCCACTAGAGAGAGGAAAAGTGCAATTCCGAACGATTATATCATATATCTTCAGGAACATGAGGAAGAAAGTGGAATGATGGAAGATGATCCAATCAACTTCCATCAAGCTATAAAAAGTTTCAACTCTCAGAAATGGTTTGAAGCCATGAATGAAGAGTACAAATCAATGCAAGACAATAAAGTTGGGGAACTTGTCCCATTACCAGCTGGTGAGAAACCCATTGGTTGTAAATGGATATTTAAAACCAAACGGGATTCAAATGGTAATGTGGAAAGGTATAAAGCACGTCTTGTAGCTAAAAGCTTTACTCAAAAGGAAGGAATTGACTTCAAAGAGACCTTCTCTCCAGTTTCTACGAAGGACTCCTTTAGGATAATCATGGCACTAGTTGCACATTATGACCTTGAGTTACATCAGATGGATGTTAAGACAACGTTTCTCAATGGCGATATTGACGAAACAATTCATATGGTACAACCAGAAAACTTTGTGTCGGAAGACTCAGAGAATATGGTTTGTAAATTAACTAAATCCATTTATGGGCTCAAGCAAACTTCTCGTCAGTGGTACTTCAAGTTTCATCAAATCATTGTCTCGTATGGTTTTGAGGCAAATCTTATAGATGAATGTGTGTATCACAAATTCAGTGGGAGTAAGTATATTTTCTTGGTTTTATATGTCGATGACATATTGCTAGCCACAAATGATAAAAGGATATTGCACGACACCAAGATTTTTTTTGTCAAAACATTTTGAAATGAAAGATCTTGGTGACACCTCCTTTGTTTTAGGAATCCAAATACACCAAGATCGTTTTAGGGGTGTTCTAGGATTGTCACAAAGGAACTATATCGATAAAGTCCTCCAAAGGTATGGCATGCAAAATAGCAAACCAGGTGATACCCCTGTCGCTAAAAGAGACAAATTCAGTCTCAGTCAATGCCCTAAAAATAATTTAGAAATTCAAGAAATGCATACAATTCCTTACGCTTCGGCTGTAGGGAGTCTAATGTATGCTCAGGTATGTACGCGTCCGGATATTACGTACATTGTTGGCATGTTAGGCAGATATCTAAGTAACCCCGGAATGGATCATTGGAAAACAGCCAAGCGGATTATGAGATATTTACAGAGAACAAAAGAGTACATGCTTACATATAGGAGATCAGATCAGTTAGAGATCATTGGGTACTCTGACTCCGATTTTGCTGGATGCCAAGACAGCAGAAGATCCACATCGGGCTATATTTATTTGTTGGCTGGTGGAGCAATTTCTTGGAGGTCTGCGAAACAGACACTCATAGTTTCATCCACCATGGCAGCAAAGTTTGTAGCATGTTATGAGGCATCCAATCAAGGAATATGGCTGCGAAATTTTGTCACTGGGCTGCGTGTTCTGGATGGTATTGAAAGACCACTGAAAATATTTTGTGACAATAAAAGCAGTTTTATATTCTAATAACAACAGGAGCTCCACAAAGTCAAAACACATTGATATCAAGTTCCTAGTTGTAAAAGAAAGAGTACAAAGTGGACAGATATCCATAAAGCACATTGGAACAAACAACATGATAGCGGATCCGCCTACAAAGGGATTACCACCCAAGGTCTTTCATGAGCACACTGCTCATATGGGTGTTATCTTATTTGAGGATATTCAAATTTAGTGGGAGTTTGTAGAAATGAACTGCAACTCAGATAATTTGCATGAGTTGTATGTATGTATGTATGAACATGTTTTTTTATGTACTTTACCATTTGAACAATTTATTTTTATCTAAAATGCTTAATATAATCACATATAATATTCAAATTTATAAGAGTCCAGGTTACATCCATAATTGTAAAAATTAAATATAATTTTTATGATATCTAACCGTACTCACATATGTTTTTTTTAATAAATATGAATATTAAATTTACTAGTATGATCTATATTCCTATTAATATTTATAAGAAAAAACAAATATAAATTCAGAAATACTATATCTGAATTGAAAATAAAGTCTCTAAAAATAGTTAAGCTACAAACTGCGTTATCTTGACGATGGATCGAACTGTTATCTTGACGATGGATCGAACTGCCAGCTTGCCACGCGTCTCTTTTTGCAGTGTCCATCAAGTAGGGATGTACATGGTCTCTGATTTCGACCGTATCGATCGACTTCAATCAGAGTCAGTCAGTCAGGAAAGAGAGACTCCATAGGTCGAAGTGATATGTCTAAAGAAGCATGGCGGTCGAAGTCGGTCGGTTCTGACTCCGACCAATTGGACATGTAAGTAATAATAATAATAATAATAATAATAATAATAATAATAATAATAATTCTTTTTCTCTCCTCTTTTTCTCACTAGAAAAAACCTTTCTTATTCTCCAAAAACCTTTCAATCTTCCCCAAAAATCTTTCCTCTTAATCTTCAGGGCAAGCAAAAAATTTTCTCCTTTCCCAAAAAACTTTTCTCTTTCCTGAAACCTTTCCTCTTTAAATATTTCCTTTTTTTCTCTAGAACCAACAAAAATCTTCCATATTCCGCAACAATCTTTCCTCTTTAGACCTTTTTCTCTATAACCAACAAAAATCTTCCATATTTTCCAAAAATCTTTTCTCTTAAGACCTTTTCTCTTTTTTTCTATGACCAACAAAAACCTTCCATCTTTCCCGAAAATCTTTCGTTTTTAGATTTTTCCTATTTTTCTCTCATGATGAGCAAAAATGATTTTCCTTTCCCAAAAATATCTCTTTTTTTCCAAAAAACTTTCCTCGTCAATTTCATTAACAATTTTGATTTTTTATATTCATTCTTCATGATTCATGAAAGGAGAATGGTGAAGAGAAGAAAATATGAGAAAGATCTGCTGCTTGTCCTGCTGCTCACCTCGTCGATATTGTTTTACTCTGTTCGACTCCGATAGAGTCCGACCGTATCCAACCAGCCAAGTAGCGGTCGGAGTTCGGTTGGATTTTACTGACCAAGAAGATAAAAGTTTAATATGGCCTGCCTAAACAGTGTCGAACTCTAACGGTTCCGGCCAAAAGTTCATCCGTGCCATCAAGCTCCCCATATAATACGAACATCTCGTCCCCTCCCCGACCCCACAGGCCACAGCCACCAAACACCATCCGCCCCCCCGCATACTCTGCACCACACACCCCCCTCCACACCCCGCGCGTCAGTCTCCTATTGGAATTTTGTCCCCAATCTGTTGAGAGCCACAAAGCTCCAAATCCCATTTCTCGTTCCTCCTTCAAAACTCCTTCCAAAATTCCAAATTCCATTTCTCGCTTGGCTTCTCCTTCCAAAATTATAACGTCCTTGTTATCTTTTCCTCAATCTGAGTTTTCTATGCCTCCTCGTTCTCGTCGACACACCCAAACTCAAAGCTCCTCCATTTTCTTCTCTATAAATTAATAAATAATAAAAATTCCAACTTCAATCCTCCCAATGCCTCCCATTCAGTTGAAGGGCACCCCTTCCTCCGCCCAAACCCTAACCCAGGAGGCCCGTGCCCACGTGCAGTGGCCATGCGGACCACTCTTGCCTCCTCGGCCTCTTCGTCCGGTCTGATCCCTCTGACAGAGGCGAAGTTCGGGCCCAAACTGGAGGAATTCGCGCCGGGATCAATCAATTCTAGGGTTTTTTGCTGCGAGGAGATCGATGGGAGGCGGTGGAACTATGTGGTCGAGATGGAAGGTTCCAGAAGCCTCGTGAAGGTGGCTTCTTCGCTTAGGGCTGTCTCCTTGCAGACCCCCATGACTCCTGCTGATGTGAGTTTCATTTTTTAATTTTTTTTTTCCGGTTGTATTTGCTTTAAGATGCCATCGAAATGGTTGAGAACAATGTTTAAAATAGCGATAACGGTAACCTAACATTTTCTCACTGTTAGGTTATGTCGCATATAGCGTAATGCATAACATTCGCATATAGCATAATGTATGATGTAGGTTATACAGTTTTCTATTTATTTAATAAAAATAAATATAAAATTATATAAAATATTTTTTATAAATTAAAAAATAAATTAAAATTTTTTAAAAAGAATATATAACTATTTTGTAATATATAATCTATTCTATATTTATATTAAATTTTACAATAATTTTCAAATTTATCTTCATAAATTATATTAAGTCCGTAATCGTAATTCCAGTCATCATCTTAAAAAAAAAAATAAGATTACAATTTTTTATTTCAATTCCAGTTATTATCATTATTGTAATTTATATTTTCAAATATTCAATTTATCTTATTTGTAATTATTGATTTTAGTTCAGTTAAAAATTCAATAGAATCAACAAGTATGATATTTCAGCAACTAGATAGGAATTACAACAAGTGAATAAGGAAACAATTACTAATTAGCAAGTTGGTAATTTTATAAGCAATCAAACAAGCCAAATCAAGTAACAAAATTTCAGTAATTTGCTAATAATTAAATAATAAGCAACAAAAAAATAGATATTACTAAAAAAAAGTAAATAACGTAACATAACGTAACGTTACGTAATAGAATGTAAAATAGCATAAAAAACGTACTGTTATAATGGACTGGGTTATTTTCGGTTGTTACGTAGCGCTAGAGTTCCGTTATGTTACGTAACACAATATAACGGATTTCATAACGCGTTATTTTCAACATTGGTTGAAAATTTGAAAACCCAAACCCTAAATTATTTTCATTAATTGCATTTGATTCATATTAGTTAGTGTAGATAATTTCTGCTCGAGCCTTAGGAATAGTTGACAGGAAATTTTATTGTTGTGGACCCCAAGACGAACTCCCCAATCTATCAAAATTTGAATGTTGGCAAACCACCAGAAATTGGATACTGACGTTTTTTCTTCCCTTTGTTTCTTACTGGGGAACAACTTTCTTGAATTTATGAGTTTCCCGAAATAAACATGTGGGACAATCAGTTTCTCAATGTAGAGATTATTCAAGTTCTCTTCCTAGCTACCAAACTCATCTTGCTGTCACTAACTTCCTACTTTACATTTTAAAACACATAAATAGATGCCTGCGCTCAAAATACCTACAAAGAAAAATGATACGAAGGCATTTGTTTGATGTAAACATCTTGGTGCCGGCTTCATGCTGACAAACATACTGCAATAATTCAGTTGAACTTATCAGAATTACCACATCACTTTGTTGATAACCGTGCATGGAAAGAGAAGTGAAGAAGGTGGTAATGTTGTATAATTAGAAGTAGATGAGCTGACATTTAATTGAATCTGTAGTGCCGATGAGCTTTAATATGACCGCGTAAAGAAGGCATAATGAGAATTGAGCTTAAACTAAGCTTAGGGTTAGAATTCATAAGGAAAATTTAGGTATTTAGAGCTATAACAGAATATATGATTGTAAGGTTGCTTTGAGTACATTAGTATTTTGACATCTAAAGATATTGCACCCCACTCTTTATAGAGAGCGTAACTGGGACAACCAAGTCTTCGAAATAGTTTTTATTGCCCACCTACCTTATTCTTCTCTATTGCTGCATTTCACAAAGGTTGACTAAGAGCAATATGTTCAGCACCAAGATGTTCGTATATTTTCTTCTCTGTTGAAAATCTTGAAAAGAGATAACTACATCAACTCATCTCTGAATTTGGTAGTGCATCTCATGCTGCAGGAGTTGATGTCTTTTGTAAGGTCTTATGTTGTGCCTGAAGGTTTTCCAGATAGTGTTACTCCTTCATATGTTCCTTACATGACATGGAGAGCTTTGAAGGTAATTAATCGAACCCGATGTCTGTTTTGTGGAGTTGGAAGAAATTACTTAGCATCTATGCAATCTGAAGTATATCCCATTATGTCTAAAAGGCTCGACACTGAAGTACCATCTATGCACACCGAATTATATTTCATGTATTTCTTAATGGCTCTAGCAATAATTTCTGATGTTTATTATTAACATTCAGCATTTCTTTGGTGGAGCAATGGGTGTTTTTACTACACAAACGCTGTTGAGTTCTGTCGGAGTATCAAAAAATAGAGCTACACCCAGTGCTGTTGCCATTAACTGGATTCTCAAGGTAAACAAACAAAATCACCGTAAGCTTGCAGTAAAGTTATTTATTCATTTAATTTTGAAACTGGGTGTACTCTGCAGTAAACAACTAGTGCAGTAAACAACTAGTATCCTTCATTATCATTTGACTGCATGGGTATGATCATTATTGTGAGATCAATAACTTCGATTCTAACATCATGCTTTATTTGTTTTGTTTATGAGAAGAATATTCTCTTACTGCATAATTGCAAATATTATAATTCCACTCTTACCCCACCACCTAAAAAAAAATGTTCACCTTGATTTTGCTAACATTTGAAAACAAACTGATTCCTCATTCATCATGGGAAGAAATTTCATGTTTAATGGATATGATAGTAACTTCTCTTCTATGTGTCATCTATATCTTTTTTTTTTCTTGTTGTGTGAGCTAAAACTACATAACCAATAATATAGGGACTTCCTACTTATAAGCTAGTTTACCAGGTTGTACGGCAAGATCTTCTTTTGTCAATGTTTACTTGAATTTATCCCAAAATTCAATGGTTGACAGGGTAGATAATGGCTCAGTAGAATTTGTCAAATTCTTTATAAAGTGGTCTCAAAATGGAGTTGCATTTCATGACCAATCCTGTTATTTGATGGAAAATGAATAAATTTTCTATGGTGCTAAAATCAATCATACAAATAACTTAAGTATTAGCTGATACTATTTTCAAATCACAATTATCAGATTCAAATGAACATTTCATGCTCTCTACATTATGAACTACCTACGCTATTTTCCATTATGTCCAGCATAGTTCTGCTGTGGTACTCCTAGAATAGAGGCCCTTTCACAAATCTTTTTCTTTCTATAGTATGAACCTCATCTTCAGTGTTCTCAAGTTTTCTGTAGACATTATGATAGTCTTCCACTTTGGAGTAGATAAACAAACAAAAACCTTGTAAAAGGTAATAGGTGGGTTGCCAGCTAGGCACGGAATGCCTACCCATTTAGTCTGGCCACACAAAAGAAACAAAAAAAAAAGAGCCGAGGAAGCAAAAGAGTAGGAGGGACTGGATGAGCAGATGAAAGAGAAAAGGGAATGGGGAAAAAGTTGTTGCAATCAATTGCCAGATATCATTGCTCTTATGGATTGTCTCTTGCCATCCCATCTTTCCAAAGGAGGAGAGTATATTGCATGAACCTATGATCGTTAACAAGTGATCACAGGGATGTCAGCTATGAATACGGAGGCCACAACAAACCTTTAAAAAGTAGGACACAGGGCATAACAATATAAATATGCATGTGATATATATTATGTGCATTAAACACATAATCATTAAGATATTTTTTTTAAAAAAATTTGTAATGATTTAAAACATTGAGTCTAATCAAGTAACTACATTAAAGAAAAAAATCCGAATTCAATTTGATGGATAAGTATCTTGAAGTTAACATTTGAAGTCTCTATCTTTGCATAGCATTTGAAGCTTATTAGTTTAGTATACCTTTCATGTCAAAAGAATTTTTTTTTATGCCTTTTTAGGTAAGATACGATTCCATAGCGCTCAATATGTGTTCTTTACGACTTTTGGAGAGAGGATATAGATCCTACATGCGATTCTATGACCTTTTAAAAGTGAGCATGGCTCAAACATATAAGTTTTTAGTTTATTAAAATCTGACACAGGTTTGATGTATTCGATACGTATTTGTATGTATTGTGTACGTGTTGGTATCCGATATGAACAAGGTACTCACTTTGAAGTGCTTGTGCTTCATAAGATGTCAGAGCCATGTCATTTAGGTACTAAGTCTGTAGTTACTTAATCGGCAAAGATTTGTTCAAAGGTGAAAGACGAAAATTCTTAAAATAGATGAAAATTCTTTAAAATAAAAAATATATAATGTTAGAATAGAAACATAATAAAAGTTAGATGAGCTTTTTAGATAAATATACTTACTGGTATTTAAAGGAAGAAAAAAATATAAAAGATTACAGATGCTGTAGACTTTTTTAAATAAATTAAAATTGTTGGAATTAGATGGTATATATGTCTTGTCAAAAAGTATCAACTCAATCAGTAGATCTTATGTTATGCAATATAAATGTCAGTTCCTAGTCTGCCAAGGTATGTTGAATAATATGAAACATGAAAAAACATAAACATTTATATGTTAGATTTTTTAATTAAGATAAAAATATTACAAAGAGTAAGGTCCATGGACTATGTATCCTGTATCACAAATTTTCTGATCAATAGCAAAATGTTATTGTTAGTGGGTGAAGCAATTGAATGTATTTTCTTGTTCTTATTTCTATTTTATAGATAACGGTATAGTGTTTTAAATTGTGGTATTAACCACAAAAGCTTAACTTGCCTGAGTGGGTCTACTTGTCTTAACTGTACTTTCATTCTATCTTGTTTGGTGCATGTTGCTAGGGCAGGTCTGCTTAGGTAGTTCACTCATGTTATGCCCTCATAACTTAAACAATTAATTATTGAATTAATTAAATTTTTGGAGGACGAACAATGGCCATTGAGCACCTCTCAACACTAGCAAGATTTCTTGGTTTCCATGAGGACATGAAGAGAGTTTTATTCTCCTCTTCCCATCCTTATCTCTCCATACAAAGCCACCTCATCCTTTACTTTGCCACCTTACTCTCCTCTTATCATGCTACCAAGCTGTTGTGCCACCTCTTCCTTGTAATTTGCTGAGTCCTTCATCTTCGTTTATTTTCATTTACCACTCACTTTTTAGATAACCCTCTCTTTCATTCTTTACAAAAATATATTTTTAAAAATATTTTTGTTAATTGTTTTATAATTTTTGGGGGTTTGAGATTATATAACACCATTACTGTATGGAACCACAATAATTCCTCTCCGATTTAATTATCTAGGTTCAGTTACTGATATATTTGTTTGTGACTATGAATATCAAATTATCAATTAAACTATTTAGTCTATTCTAGTAGGTATCCCTTGATGTAGGCATGAATTTAATTGAAATCTTGGACTACGCTTTCATATTTTACATCATAACATTTTCTCTTACTTTGAGTGATTATTTTATAATTTTCGGGAATTTCAAGACTGTATTAGCATAGTATAGAACCATAATAAGTCTCATTCGCTTTATCTATCATTGTATCGTACTTGTTTCAGTTATTGATATCTCAGATTACCACTTTGAATATCAATTGCACTATCCTAACAGCTATCCCATGTATACAGGATATCCTAGATTACTATTTCATATTTTACAACAAAATGTTGGGTGATTATTTTGTTATTTTTCTGGGGTTTTGAGATTATATAACACTATTGCAGCTTGGAACCACAATAATTCCTTAACCATCTTTTATCCTGGTTCAGTTACCGACAGATTAGATTAGTACTATGAATATCAATTTAACTGACCTAGTTGATATACTTGGATGCTGGCATGTTATTATCTATCATGTCATTAGGAAAATTATACCTTGGTATTTATTTAAAATAAAGATGCGTGGTGTAAACTCCGCTAGTGCTGTACTTAAAGATTTATCGTTTCACTGCCTGTTCTAAGCCAAAATAAAGGAGGAGGGTTGTAGTAGGCCGGTGACAGATAGTATAAAACATTGTCACATATTATGTTATGAGTCAAAATATGAATTTCGTTGGGGCGTTTCTTACTGAGCGACCTGTTACATTGGAGTCTGGGTATAATGAAAAATATATGAGAGTTGCTAGGTCATCGCCCAGAAGCGACGCATCACGTCGGTACTCGGATGTTGTATCAAATGTATGTGGATTCCCACACCTTAATGAGCGGGTGGGGGTATAGAAATTAGCTCATGAATATAGGATTCGGTTGGCATCATGGAACATAGGTTCTCTTACAGGTAAATTAGCAGATTTAGTTGATGCTATGATTAGAAAGAGAGTTAATATTTTGTGCGTGCAGAAGATTAAGTGGGTAGCTAAGAAAGCTAAAGTCATAGAGTTTTGGGGTTATAAACTTTGGTATACGGGTAGAGAGAGAAATCGTAATAGGGTAGGTGTGATTATAGATAAACAATTATTTGGGGATGTAATGGAGGTTATGAGAAAGGGTGATAGAATTTTATTAGTTAAACTTATTTTAGATAGAGAGATTTTTAATATTATTAGTGCCTATGCATCACAAATAGGACTTGATGAATCTAGTAAATATTAATTTTGGAAGGATCTAAATGAGATAGTACAAGTAATACTCGCTAGAGAAAAATTATTTATTGGTGGTGAGTGGGCATGTAGGAAGTAGTCGTAATGGGTTTGATAGTGTATATGGAGGATTTGGTTTTGGAGAAAAGAATGAAATAGGTAACTTAATTCTAGATTTAGATTTGTCTTGTGATTTGATTTTAGTAAAACTTGATTTAAAAAGAGAGTTTCTCATTTGATTACTTTTAAAAATGAATCAAGTACGAGCCAAATAGATTTCTTTTTAAATAGGAGGGTAGATAGAGATACTTGTATCGATTGTAAGGTTGTACCAGGTGAGAGTATAGTTACTCAATAAACTTAGTTTTAGATATTCGGATTAGAAAAAGACTTAAAAAGATTAAGTATAAGTTTGATTTTAAGATTATGTGGTGGCGATTAGAGAGTAATCAATTTTTTTTATAGATAGAGTAGTATAAGAAGCAGATTGGAGGGACCATGATGATTCTAATATAACATGTAACAAAATGGCTAGTTGCATTAAGATGGTAGCTAAAAATATATTTGGTGAGTTAAGGGTGGTGCTCCACGATATAAGGACACATCATGGTTGAATAAAGAGGTAAAAAAATGTTATTAAGATCAAACGGGACCTTTATAGAGATTTGAAAAAGAATAATAATGGAACAAGTTTAGAGAGTATAACCTTGTCAAGGAGGCTAAGAAATCTGTTCGAAATGCAAAAACTAAGTTATATAAACTAGTATAGGAGAAATTGGACAATAAAGAGGCAAAAAATGATATATATAGAATTGCTCGAATAAGAGAGAGTCTAGAGACTTATGTATTGTAAAGTGTATTAAAGATGAGAATCAGAAGGTTCTAGTTTGGGACGAAAAGATTAAAGAAAGATAGAAAGATTATTTTAATAGATTATATAATGGTAGTTTTACTCAAGATTTGGGAAATTTTACTATTCAGTGTGAGAATATGAATCGTAGTTTTATGTGCAAAATTAAAAAATTTAAGTAAAAGAGGTTTTGAAGAGGATGAAATTAAGAAAAGCTGTTGGTTTATATGAGATTCGTATAGAGGTATGGATATACTTAGAAGGGATTGGTGTGAGATGACTGACAGATCTTTTTAATAAGATTTGACAAACTAAAAAAATACCAAATGAATGGAGGAAGAGTACCATAGTATCTCTGTATAAGAACAAGAGTGATATTCAGAGTTCTAACTATCATGTAATAAAAATCATGTATTATACTATGAAGTTTTAGGAAAGGGTGATTGAACATAGATTGAGGCAGACTGTTAAAATATCGAAAAACCAGTTTGGATTCATGTCGGGGAGATTGACGACAGAAACTATTCATTTATTTCGTCAACTTATAGAACGATTCCGAGAGAGAAATAGAGATTTGCATATGGTATTTATTGACTAGAGAAAGCCTATGATAAAGTACTACGAGAGGTATTTTGGTGGACAATAATAAAGAACAGAGTCCCAATTAAGTATATTAACATAGTTAAGGACATGTATGACGGAGTAGTGGCAATTGTCAGAATATGTGCTAGTTTAACAAGTAATTTTTTTATTACAATTGGATTGCATCAAGGATCTGCATTGAGCTTGTTCTTATTTGCTATAACGATGGATGAGCTTACTAGAGCTATTCAGGATAAGATACCTTGGTGTATGCGATTTGCTGATGATATTGTCTTAGTTGATGTGACAAGAGTAGGAGTGAGTGCTAAGTTAGAATTATGGAAGCACACATTAGAATCTAGAGATTTTAAATTAAGTAGGTCTAAAATAGAGTATATAAAGTGTAAATTTAGTAAATGATGGACCCTATACTATAGTGTTGTAACACTGGACGGGAAAGAGATACAAATAAGCAGTCAGTTTAGGTATTTGGGTTTTATTATTCAGAATGATGAAGAGATTGATAATGATGTCAATCATAGGATACAAGCTGACTGGTTGAAATGGAGGAGTGCAACGGGAGTTTTATGCGACCATAACATTTCGTTAAGGATGAAGGAAATTTTTTGTAGGACTTCTATTAGGCCAGCTTTATTATATGGCACGAAATGTTGGGCTATAAAAAAACGCTATTCACAGAAGATAAGTGTAAAAGAGATGCGCATGTTTCGCTGGATATGCGGAAACACTGTGAGAGATAAAGTAAGAAATGAAGATATTCATGCTAAAATAGGTGTAGCTCCTATCGATGAGAAGATTCGAGAAAACCACTTATGATAGTTTGGTCATGTGCAACGTAGATCTACAAATGCACCAGTTCGACGAGAGGAGTTTATTAATGTAGGACAAGTTAAAAGAGTGAGGGAAGACTGAAAAAAATATGGATGGACGTGATACAAAAAGATATGGATTTTAGAGGTTTAAATGAGGAGATATTATTTGATAGGAATGAATGGAAAAGGATTATCCACGTGATCAATCAGGCGTGATTCTTTTTTGGTTCATGTAGCCTATCCCAAGTACTTTTTGGTTCATGTAGCCTACCCCAAGTACTTGGGATAAAAGGCTTAGTAGTTGTTGTTGTAAAGATGCGTGGTGTAATATAGAAGTAAACATGTGGAAGCTTAGATGTAATGTCTTGAAATTTACACCAATACTTACTTTGAGCAAAGAAAAAAGTAAGTCGTTGGTAGGTCCCTTGAGCAATATCACCAGTAATTAATATACACATCTCTATGCTAGATTTCATGATGCAGTTCTTTGCCCCAGTAATATTGGGATAGCTAGCAGCTAGATGTGTGAAAATAACTAGCAAAAGAAGGGATATATACAAGTCTACCAATGTCTTGCTTGGATATTAGTTCTTCACATATTTGGATATTACTTCCTAAGACTGTACTGCCTACTCTTTAAGGTTTCTCTATTACAACTTTTGTTCAATTCTCACCCAACCCTGGTTAAAAACTAACCGGAATTTGAAATTATTGTTACAGTCATAGCTTACTAATTTCTCATATAATGCGTAAGCCTAACATGCAATGATTGATTGAGATGGAGACCAGAGCAGTGGGGTAACGAATGTATGATTTTTTGAATTTGTAATTCAAATGTGTAATTAGGGGAGAGGGAGGTTGAGTTGGATTATAACAGAGGAGGCTGAGTAGGAACATAGTAGAGCATTGGTGAAGAAAATGAAGATGATGGGATGGTGGTATATAAAAATTAAACCACAGTAGTTTGAGTTTGGATTTTAGAGGAGGGAATAGAGTAGAAGTTTTGAAAAGATAATGGCAGGATATTATGGTTAAAAATAAAAAATGATTATACTATTTAATAACATACTATTTAATAACAATTTTGTCTATTGTGATTAAAAAAATTAAAATCGCTTGTGGGATCAACCAGATGGCTAATGGTATCAGCAATCGTTGTTATTGGGGGCGTATCATGTACGCAAAATGGAAATTTTTGGAAAATATTGACAATATTGGCAATATTGGAACTGATATTATAGAATCTTTATTTATATGATATTTACTATAAATATTGATATCGGCCGATATTTAGAACCTTGATTGTTACTTTACAGGGAGACTAATATCCCAATATCTGACGATAAATTTGTGTACACACTATTATCCAAATAGGATAATGTTACGGACCTAAATCCTATACTCCCCATCTCAGCCCCTCCCTCTCCCCCTAGAAAATAACAAGTGAAGATTCTAATGGGTTATTGGAAGCAGTGTGTGAAAAAGCATAAGTGCTTAGTGAAGCGCTTGACCCACAAGCATAACCAAACTAAGCTTCATAGATTTATTTAATATTAGAAATTATAAATTAACTAATAAAATATTATAATATAAAAAATAAAAAAGATAAAATATCACGATATTAGAACAATCATTGAAGCTAACATACTATTATAGCATTATAATACAAGGATTTAGTGTATTAGTATGAAAACATGACAATACAAAGAAAAATAGTGGTACTTGGAATTTGAGAAAGTATCATTGATCACGACGACATATCTTCGTAACTCATTAAGAATTTCACATTAACTTTGCAATCAACAACCAATTTTTCAAGAGTAGAGAGTGGTCACCTTGAGCGTAGATTTCTCCTCGAGGAAGGGTTGGTTGTCGAGGTTACTTTACCGAGGAGTGGTTATTGTCAAGCTAGGATCGAGGAGTGGTTGCCGCAAATTAAGGGTCATCAAGGGGGTAGGACTGAGTAGGGGTGTCCAAATGGCTACCTGGGCAAAAGTAAATAGATAAAACATTAAAAATTAAAAATTTGGGTCAAGATTAAGACACCAAAAGAATTGGAAAAATATTATATGATTAGAAAAATCAGAACATAACATAGGGATTTTTAAAATAAAATTGTACTTATTATATTTAAATTTTTGATATAGTACATATATTAAATTTAAATAATTTATGAAAAATATTGCATACAATTGTTTGAGTAAATTCCAACTAGGTTCACACTTGTCCACCTATTTTTAGTCATGCAATTCTTTCCTAAAAATAACGAATATAATTGAAAAGAGAAGAAAAATTACAAAAGATCTTCAATTCTAAGTATATATATCTAATTCCTAAAGTCTTTTTCAGTCACTTCAGTGTCTTCTAAACTTGATGGTTTCTTTCAGTTGCCCACCAATCTTGGAGACACATCACTATCTATGCTATTGTTGTATCCAATCTGGTCCTTAGTCACGGATCAAGCTTCATCAATGTCGAAGGCGCTCTTTGAAGTTACAGTAGAAACTTGTATTGTTAGTCACAAGTCATGATCAAAGCAATAATATATGATGTTGATCCAATTATTTTCTACCATTATAAAAAGCATGAAAGTTCAGTTTTTTATCTGGACATGCTACTAAAGGAGCATTAAAACAGTTTTGAAGTTCAGTTGCCTCCCCCGATGATGATTTAGACTTATAGCTTTACCGACATGCTTATTATCTAGGGAATATCTTGAAATTAGCTTTTATCTTTTGGATGTGTTAGATCTGGATTGGGTTGGAACTTCCACTTTAGAACTAAATTTAGTATTATATTCATCAAATTATTTATTAAAATAAAATTTAATTTTCGAGAAATGGCGCATAATTTCCTCATTTGAATCACTATTTAAAATATAAACTAGAGTTTTGAGACCCTTCTCTTTCATAGAAGATCAATAGGAACATCAAAACTATAAATTACAAGAATTGAACATAAATATTTATGAAATTTCAACTTCAACTTCAAATAGGTCCAAGATTCATATCATCTTGATAAGTAGTAAAAAACTTTGAATTTGATGCATTTATAATGCTGCATGAATAATGGTAGGATAATAACAATAAGATCAGGAGCATCATAAAAAATCGTAATAAATTTTGATGAACATATTATTATTTCCCATTCATGGTCCTCAATTTTTTTTAATGGTGAAGATGAAGAACTAGATTCACTAGCTGCCTTAAATCCAACAATATAATCATCTATAATTATTCTATATTCAATAATAGTTTTCAACATCAAATATGTTGAATTCCATATAAAATCAACATCTTGTGGAATTTTTTTATCCTTCATCTTATCTCTTACAAATTTGTTTATAAATCTTTATTCTATTTGTAGAACTAGCAATAAAGAGTCAAGCTAATCGAATTTTGTGTATAATTTTTTTAATATCATCAAAAACACTTTGTATAATAAGATTTAAATATAACATATATCTAATGTAAAAAAATTACCAACACCAAGTCTATATTAAAGAATTTCGTATATATTCTACAACTACATTATTATTACTAGCATTATCTAGTAAAAATGTAAATATTTTCTTTTCAAAAATTTTAAATTGTGTTAGTTCATTAAAAAACAATTCTCTTATATTTTGACGAGTCTTAATGCTATCATCAAAAACAACAAAAGAAATAGCTTTCTTTTGCATTTCTCAATTTTCACCATTGGATTAGCTTCTTTTTTGCATTCTCAATTTTCACCATTGGATTAGCTTCATTTTTGCATTTCTCAATTTTAACTAATTCAATGAAATGTTATACATACGCAACTATTCTTTGCCTTGAAGTCCAAATGTTCGAAGCAAGAGAAATTCACAATTAAGGCTTGCAAAATAAGAAATTAATTTGCATAGGTGGATCGACTCATCAAGTTCTTATTGAAATAGGATCCTCACAAGGAAAAGTGCTCGCAATTTGTTGGTTATTGTTAGATTAGATTACTATGTTATATTTGGGTTTAGTACCACATTATCTGTTGAGGGGTTTATATAGGTTTGGAGGTCAATAAATATATGTATTTTTTAACTTATAATAATATTGAGATTGAGTTTTTGGTTCTGATTAACTTTCTGACATGGTATCTTGGTATTAGAGCGGGTTTGAGATTTCTCAGCCGTGCGTAATGAAATCCTATCAATCTCAATCCTCCACACAAAACCCACAAAAAAGGGGGAACCCTAGATTACCTATGGCTAGCTGGTAGCCCTTGATCGTCCTGTCCGCCGATTATCTTCTGCGAATGATCGTCTGCTTCAAACAGATCTTTGTTCTTCACCCAGGTCCAACTCCCAGAAGACTTCCGTGAACCCGGTGTTCACCCGAGAAGATTTTTATTTGTTCGACTCTAGGGCTTCCTCGTTTCGGCTCCCAGGTCGCACCAAGGGCCCAGTCGGCATCCAAGTCCAACTTCAAGAAGACTTTCGTGAACCCGACGTTAACCCGAGAAGACTTTTGTTCGCTCGCAAACACCCACGTTCTGTTTACAGACTTTCGTTAGTTCGCTTCGAATAGTAAGAAGGAACAAAAGCTAAGGAACGGATCCAATTATCCTACTTCCTTCGGAAGTTTGCTGAACAAGAAGTATCAGCTATCCTTATTATTGCCACCACTCCTCTGTAAATTGGGTTCTCGGACTTTTTTCTATGGCATCATCCACTTTAAGTATTTCATCTACTGTTGCTACTTCTCCTTCTATTATGATTGAGAATATATATCCATAACACCTTACTGCTACTACTGTTAAGTTGAATGACAATAATTATTTTTTATGGGCTCAGTCATTAGTGTTTTTGTTGGTGCTTCTAGAAAAATTAAGTATTTACTGGATGATCCACTAAATGAAAATGATCCTAACTATTCTGATTGGCTTATTAATGACTATTGCATGATTATATGGCTCCTTAATGGTATTGAAGAAAAAATAAGTTCGGATTTTATGTTTTGAAAACTGCAAAAGAAATCTGGAACACCCTTAAAGAAGTATATGGAAATGAGAAAAATATATTATGAGTATTTGAACTGTATGAGTGGCTGTTTGCTCTCAAACAAGACAAGATGTCTATATCCTAATATTATTCTGCTGTCTGAGACCTTAAGACCTTGAGACAATATTGTCAAGATCTTGATGTTGTCAAATTCCTCTCCAATTTGGATTCTTCCTTACTGACCCAGGTGAGATCAAATTCTTGCTGGCAATAGTATTTCATCACTGACAGCGACGTATTTCAGTGTCCTTTGTGTTTGTACTGTATCTACTATATCAGTAACTCTGACCCTTGTCTCCAATGACCATCTTGCTCTATTTTCTAGTCGGGGACGAGGCTGTGATTGTGGTCGTGATTTAGGGGGAGGCCGCAGTATTGGTGGCCATAGTGGTCGAAACTCTAGTGGACGAGAATCCCGTGAATGTGATTACTTTGGCATAAAAAATCACACATGTACATACTGTTAGAAGAAGTATAGAAAATCAGACTAGGCATAAGCTGTGACAAGTAATTATTCAATTGGATTTTCTAATTCTTTTGGTACTTTACCTACAACAAAAGATATTGCATTAACAATGAATTCTATTAGCACTTCGACATTTTCAATAATGGTTCAGATTCCATAAGTTGAATTTGACAGGCATCTCCATTTTCAATCCTTATGCCACTCATGTATTCTTGTCAGATAATGAATCTAATGATGCTCACATTACTTCCTCTAACTAACCATGGGTTATCGATTTTGGAGCTTCTTCCTATATGACAGGCATTAAAAATAAGTTTGCCTCAATACATTTTTTAGATAAATATCTCCTATCCATATTGCTTATGGTTCCTCTTTTTGGGTAGTTGATGAAATAATTCACGCTACCAATTTATTAACCATTGATAATGTTTTACTAATTCTCTATTTTCCTGTTAGCTTGTTATCTATTAGCCAAATTACAAAAAATAACAATTATTCTGTAACATTCTTTCTCACTTATTGTGTTTTTCAGGACTTCAGACTGGAATGAGGAGGATTGGTATGGGTCGTGAGTAATGAGAGATATACTATCTAGATGAGACATCACCTATAAGGTTTGCTTCTTGCTCTTTTGATTCTCTCATAGTGGCATTAATGCCTTGGATATCATTCTCTTTAGAGTCTATCTAATTTTGCCCATTGCGTTTGTTATATCTAAGTTAAATTGTGAGTCATGTGAGCTAGGTAAACATTATCGAGCCTTCTATCCAAGTTGAGTCAATTCACGTAGTAGTTTTCTGTTTGAGTTGGTCCATTCTGATATTCAGGGTCCATATCTTTTTCCTTCTTTTAAGAGTTTTAAGTATTTTCTTATATTTATGGATGATTTCTCTCGCATGATATGGATGTATTTATTAAGAGATAGGTTTGTTGTTTCTATTATAGTTGAAATATTGTATAAAGAAATAAAAAATTAATTTTCATCTCTATTCGTGTTTTGCATACTGATAATATTTTGGAGTATATGAAGACTGATATTTTCTTATTTTGTGCTAATAATATAATTTATTCATCAAACATCATTTTCTCACACATTCCAGCAAAATGGTATTGCTGAAAGAAAGCATAAACATATTCTAGATGTTGCTCGAATCTTAATAATTCACATGCATATTCCAAGATATTTGTAGTCTGATACTGTTCTATGTGCTTGTCATTTAATAAATTGTAAGCCAGCTTCTGTGTTGCATTATAAAATCTCCTTTTGTAGTCTTTATCCTGATACACCCACGTTTCCTCTTATATCTCAAGTGTTTAGATGTACATGTTTTGTTCAAGATTTATCTTCCGGTTTGGACAAGCTATCTTTTTGTGTTATCAAGCGTTTATTTGTTGGATACTCTATGACGTAAAAAAGATGTGTTAGAATCCAATATTTAGAGAGTATTTTGTCTCTATTGATGTTACCTTCTTTGAGTCCATACTTCCCTCTCATATCAACATACCAGTTAGATCATTCTCTTTGTTTACTCCAACCTGTCTCTACTACTGAGGCTGAATAAGTATCGATGCCACATAAAGAGGTTGAGTAGATGCCTTCCACGAAACTGCTATTGGTATTTTTTTCATTGTCAGAAAGTGACTTCTCCCAGCTCACTACCTGCTGCTCCGCTATCTTTAGTGCAGGTTCCCAACAACCACAACATTCTTCTGCTCCTGCCTATGATTTTCCAATTGTTCTCCGGAAGGGTAAATGTTCTACTACTGCTCATCATATTTCTCAATTTGTTTTCTATAATAAACTTCACCCAATGTCTGCTAGTTTACCTTTTCTCTTTTTTTGTCTCTATACTCGGGTCCTTTTAGAAAGTAGTGTTAGTATCTGCCTAGTAGACGACCATGAATGAGGAGATGCAAGCCCTTGTCTCTTGTGGAACCTGAAATTTGGTTCTTTCTTCGCCTAATACATGTATTGTTAGTTGTCGATGGGTGTATTCTATCAAATACAAGCTGGATGACTCAATTGATCGCTATAAAGCTCGTTTTGTTGCGAAAGATTTTTTTTCCAAATCTATGATGTTGATTATTTTGAGACTTTCTCGCCTGTAGCACGTTTCAACTTTATTCACATTCTCTCTTGCCATGAATCTCGACTGGCCTTTGTTTCCAATTGGAAAAAATACTTTCTTATATGGTGATTTACAAGAAGTGTATATGGATCAACCTCTACGACATATTGTTCAGGGGAAGAACGTAGTTTGCAAATTCAAGAAAACAATTTATGGATTTAAATAGTGTTCTTGAGTATGGTTTGAGAAGTTTTCTGCTGTTAGTGCTGGTAGTGATTTTCAGTATTGTCACTATAACCATTCTGTCTTTGTCCGGCTTATTCGTTCTTGTATTGTCCTTTTTGTCGTATATGTAGATATTCTACTAATTATGAGTGATACAACAGTTTTGACTGAGATGAAAGATTATCTCAAACAATATTTTGTAACTGAGGATATGGGAAGAGCAAGGATTTTTCTTGGAATTGAGGTGGTTTATCATAAATATAGGTTAGTTCTCTCTCAGAGAAAGTATGCGCTAGATATTTTGAAAGAGACCGGTTATTTTGAGTGTAAACTTGCTAATACTCCAATGAAGTCAGATTTAGACATGTGGAGTGAATATATTGTTTTGTATAAGGATGTCAAGCACTATACGAGAATGGTTGGTAAGGTTATCTATCTCACGGTTATTATATTTGACATTTGTTTTGCTATTGGGTTACTGAGTCAGTTCATGCATAAACCAAGAGACGTACATTGAAAAGCTATTATGAGAGTTTTGACATATATTAAGAACTCTCCTGAAAAGGGGTTATTTTATAAAAAATATAGACATATTAAATTTTCTCATTGGATACTTTACATTTATTGGAGGTAATCTAGTCACATGAAGGAGTAAGAAATAAGATGTAGTGTTACGATTTTCTGCTGAGGCAGGGTATCGGACAGTAACACACCACGTGCGAATTGTTATGGTTAAAAAACTTACTAATTGAATTTGGGTTCAATCCGAAAGATCATATGCTTATATATTGTGATAATTAGTCTACCATATATATTGTTCAAGATCGAGTATTTCATGAATGTACTAAGCATATAGAGATAGATTGTTATTTGGTTCGAGATAATTTTGTGAAGAAGATAATATACACTCTGTTTACTTCTTTGTCAGAACAATTAGCTGATATTTTAACTAAATTTGCATTGCCAATTTTGTTTTCTAATCTATATAACAAGTTGGGAATGATTGATATTTATATCCCAACTTGAGAGGGAGCGTTATATTATATTACTATTTTATATTTGGGTTTAGTTTGAGTGATTTTATAGAGTTGAGAGATCTATAAATATATATATTCTCTGACTTATAATAATATTGAGGTTGAGTTTTGATTCTAATCAACTTTCTGACAAACCCCAAATCCAATCATCTCAAAAAGTGCGTACTTTACTCTTATGCTTATGAGCCAAAATTCTAGCACACGAAAGGCTGGGTATATACTTTAATCTATACAACCCAGTTTTTTGAGGATCCACTATAATAATGAGAAAGATTTCTATATATACCCAACCAAATTGATCAAGAATATTAGAATTGAAAAGTCAGTTGAGATTAGAATAGGATGGTCCGATATAGTACAAAATTTAGCTTTAGGCAAAGAACCAATAATGAAATAACTTGATCTATGGTATTAAATTTCTTAATAATGGTATCTACTAGAAATGAATTCTCTAATATTGATTCCTTACTGTCGAAAAATGTAGTAGACTATGAATATAACCCAGAAAATAAAAAGAATAGTTTGATAATTGGTTTATATGGATCCAAGACGGGATCTTTGTAGAACCATAGGGTTCTATTAAAATGATTACTACATACTTCTACAAAATGTTCTATTTGATAATGTTCTATTTTTTCATGGAAATGTGTTCGCTCAAGAAGGGGTTTAGAAGATGTGAATCGTAAATAAGAAGATTGTTTACAAATAAAAATGAAAAAAAAAAATATCCCTATTAAATATGTAAGAATTGTATATGAACCGAAATAATCTTTTATTTTCTTTTGGAAAAAGGTAAATGGATTTCTCTTGAATAATGAGAAAACTATTCAAATTATGATATTAAGAAAAAATCGCAATAAATGTAGAAAGGGAACATCTTGAATTTAGCATTGAAGAATTCAAACGAAGATTTACATATGTATGGGATGATGCATTAGTATATCTAAGACATAATTTAAATGTGATAATTTGTCCTCTAAAAAGGGAAAAATTGAATGAATTGATCGTAATTTATGATATTTTGTATTTCTTTTTCTTCGAAATAAGATACTAATCATAATGAGAATGGAATTCTATAATAATTGCAAAACTTTCTTTATCATTTGAGAATTAAATTAAGAAAAAAAATATTGGAGTTGTATTCATCGAATCGATTTTGCTTAGAATCATTAACCAAATAAATCAGATAATATTGTTGATAGATTTGAGTAATTATACTTTTTATAAGTAGTAAACTAGATTTATTGTCAACCAAGAACTTCCACAGATTTATTGGGAGCTCTTCAAGTGCAGTGGGGAAGGGGAACATCAAGCTAAAGTACATGGCACATTGTTTGTCTCCTAGGTATTTGGTGGATCGTGGGGGCTAATAGCAACCTATACATGTAGGAGTGATAATTTCAAAGAACTAATTCCATTAGCATGTTTCTTCTCCCTTCATTGGGAGCTCTTTCATCTGTAGTGGAGTCTTCTTGATTCTTTTGGTGCCCGCTTCCCCATGGTTGTTTCCTTGCCCTTTGGTGTAAGGTTACATGCTAATGTCTAAACAAGTCTACGAACTTCAAACATTATCATAAAATCACCGGATGGTTTAAAGATAGTCACACAGGGAAGACTGGAGGATATTATGATTTTCTGAACTGCTTCGTGTTGTTTTAGATTCTCATATGAGGTGTTGGAAACGTGGAGAAAAGATTGTAGAATAGTGCATGTAGAGCTTGACTCTAGGTATGGGATGCTATAGTTCAACTAGTTATGATTCAGGCACAGGATTTTTGAAGGGCCAAACACGTAATGTTGGGATTCATCCTCTATTCTCTGCTTCAAGCCAAGCCAAATGCTTAGCAGGTTAAACCATATCTAACCTTTCAGCTGTAGATGTGATGTCATGTAGTCACCTGAATAACCACATGACTTATTTGTAAGGTTTTTACCTTGGATCTGAAAAGACTCAAATATGTGATCCCTGTGTCTTGGTTCAGGTTTATTTGTATTAAGTATTAACTATTCTTATTGTCTGTTTGGATTTTGTTGGATTAAGAACTGATACCCACCCGATACTGCTATTAATGCTATTCAAATTCTAGGCCTGCTTACACTACCTTATATTTATGACAACTCAAACTTTTCACTTATGAATTCTCAATATACTAAGGCTAGACATGATTTTGAGATTCTTACCTAGCCGGAAGAGCAAATCCATTGCTTATTCATAATCAGTACGTGATCAAAACCATTTTTGGGTGTGGCATGAAAACTAACCTTAAGTGACTACTTAAAGCTAACCAAACCTGTATCTTCTTTTAAATTAATATTGATACTGCAAAAGGTGGAACTAAAGGATACTGACATTTTTTCTGTACAAGCAGTGGAAGGTGAACTAGAAGAATTGAGAGGAGCTTTCAATCATGGTCATACAAGTCAATTGCATAGTGCTGAGCCCTTGTTACTTTGCAGTGTAGTGTGACAATATGTCAGCAGCAGATCTTTTGAAGGATCTTAAAAAAGCCAACAATCCTCCTAGGTCTGCATTTAGGGTAGAAATTCAAAACTAATAAAAGTAGGATAAATATTGTAACTTATATAATTGAGCAATTATAAGAGAAAGAATACATAATTCTACTCTCAAATAATATAAAAACACAGTTTACTACTATAATCACTCAATAAAAATGACAACTTTCTTATACAAATCTAGAAACTTTTGATGATGGAAGTCTAACAAGAGCAGTTCTTTAGCTCCGATGACGATCCGATGACAACCTTTGATGTGGATTACGAGGAAGATCAAAATAAGAGGAGAAAAGGCTTTACTTAGAGATGTACTAAGAGAACATAGTAAATAGTTCTTTGCAGTGATATGAACCTTCTTGATGAGCTTGATGTGAAAACTAGCTTCTTTGAATATGTCAATGAAGATTTGATGAAGAAAAGAAAGACCTTGTTGATGTGAAGATCTCCTTCTTGATTACTCTGGGATTTTTATAGATAGATGGTTCGTTTGAACCTTCTCAAAGTTGGAGATGATTGAGTATTTATGAGATCTTGTTAGGTTTTTGATTCTCATTTAATCCCCTCTTTTAGATTTGATAGAATTAGGAATCAGTGATGGTAAAGAGAGTCCAAGACCAAATCAAATTTGGGTTGGAAAGTTGTTATTGACAAAACCACTAGTGGGGTTATCGGTGAGTCCACTGGGGACTTGACCTCTTAGAGCTTTTTGTTTGGTATAGGAAATTGAGATCGGTGGCTTGGAGCAACAACTCCAGTTATTGTTATGCTGCATTGCATTTTAGAAAAATTGTCATATTTTTTTTGACTCCAAACTCGAATTTAGGTGATTCATAAATAGTTGAAAAGAGAATTTAATGTTTTACAATTTTTTCTATATGAATTTTTTCAGTTTAATTTACATCATTGGCTAATCTAGCCAATTTGGCGTTGAAGTTAATATTGCTGCACAACCTTCTATGAACTTGATTTTGTTATATTTCAATTTCTGTTTTTGGCTTTTTTGTCAACAACACATTCATGATCTCCAATCATTATTTTTTACTTCTACAGTTTGGAGTGGTCAAGGTCTTCAAATAGTCAATCACTATACCCAATCCCCTCACACAAGGTAAAATGATGTGCTGAGTACCACCCTTGAAGAGCTTATTAAGTTTCTTGAGAAGTGTAAAGTTAAAGATAGAGATGTGCAAATTTTTTTTAGCATAGTTGATTGTTGCCGTAGACCACGTATGTTGCGAAGATACCAACATATTCTACTGCAGCTGCATGTAGGGGTGAGCAGAGTTTGGTTAAAACCGAAATAGTCACCGAAACCGAGCCGAATAAACAAAACCAAGCAGAACCAAACTAATTTAGGCGGTTTTTAATTTCGAGCTTTGAAACCCGAAACCAAATCAAACCGATTGAATTATTTAAAAATTATATATTCATACATAAACATATGTACATACATACATACATACATACATACATACATATATATATATATATACATGTATACAGTTTTAAATACACACACACACACATATATATATGTATATTTGTATCTACATGCATACATACATATACATACATGCATACATACATACATATGTATATATATGTATATATATGTAAATATATGTGTGTGTGTATTGTATATACATTGTAACGCCCCCGTTTTTCAGCTACTTCCCAAAACGGAGGACGTTACTTATTACTTGCACCAGACAACCCAACAGTCACAGGATTTTGGAATAACCGTAACTACTGCCACAATCAGATGAATAAATAACATGTCTGAAACTGAAAAGATTTCATTTATACAAAAGTTCATTACATAAAATGGCACACTGCTTTAAATATGAACACAAAAGAATCAAAAGAGAAAGCAATGCTCAGACAAAAGGAAATATAAACAATGGGGTATTTACTAGTTTGTCCCTCAAATCTTTATATATTATGATTTAGTCCACCAAATCTTCTTATTTAGGATTTAGTCTCCCAAATCTCTTAAGTTACTACAATTTAGTCCCCCTCCCCAAATTTTTGACCTGATATTACCATTTAACCCCTCTTTATTCATTTTTTCTCTTTCTCTCCCTTCTCCTCTCTTCCTCCTCACTTCTCCTTTTCTTCACTATTCCTCATCTCTTCTCCTTCTCTCTTCCTCTTCTCTTCTCCCAAAGAGGAAGAGAGAAGGAGAAGAGATGAGGAATAGTGAAGAAAAGGAGAAATGAGGAGGAAGAAAGGAGGAGAAGGGAGGAGGAAGAGAAAGAATGGGTAAAATGGTAATATCAGGTCAAAAATTTGGGGGATTTGGGGAGGGTTACTAAATTGTAGTAATTTAGGAGATTTGGGGGACTAAATCCTAAATATGAAGATTAGGGGACTAAATCATAATATATAAAGATTTGAGGGACAAACCAGTAAATACCCTATAAACAAAATATACAAAGACTCTCCAGATAGTACTTCGCTTGCCTATTGTCACTTGACCTGTCCAACGAAATACGGGTTTTCAACTAGGGCTGGATCCCCTTCTTCACGTTCCAAATCTGGGTTCAAAACCCAGGAGATTAAACCCAGCAAGTAATACAATTAAAAAGAGAAATTGTGTACTATCATAGTACAGGAATATCAGTGTGCATGAGCATGTTTATGTCAGTCTTGTTTGTGTGCATATAAATTAACATGAAGGCAACATATAAATTAACATGAAGGCAAGCATAAATAAATGCATAAATAAATAAACATGACAATAACTACTCTATCTATTTAATCATATATTCTATTGGTCTCAGTCATCGTCCAATTTAATTATAGATACTGTATTAATGGATAAGATAACACTATTCTCCATTGTCGTATAAGTGCCGTGCATACCCGGGACCCGACCACAATATTCATGGTGCTGAACCATGACATGCCGTTAGGCACTACAATCAATTTCGGTACTGTATACAGTAACAGACATACCACTCTGGGTAAATATCAATTGGTGATACAGTAATCACGCAGGCCGCTGTAGTAAAAAAATCCCGGCCCTAACAATACAATCAATCCTTATACGACAAGACTCTTATCCATCATATAGTTTCTCCCATCCCGTGTTCATAATAAATTATGCACATAAAAATTTTATAACCTTTCTTTAATTATTTTTCAATTCATGATAATATGCTTGCATTTTCATGACTGTAAATGACATGTAGTATCATAACACATGATCTGTAATATTAAAATATATGACTTGTAATATCAAAGCACATGACTTGTAATATCAAACCACATGGTATGTAAAACACATGACTTGTAATATTAAAGCACATGACATGTAGCATGATAAATGTTAGTACACAATTGTACCATAATTCATGTCATTAAAATTATTTCAATAATCTGCTTAAATTCTTAATGCCAATCAATTATCCAATTTGGGAACCGAGTGTATCATGTAATAATGATTTCTACCTATCAATTATTCCCAATTAATCCAAACTAAGTCCAAGCCCACTTCCACTAATTTCCCACTTATTTTTATTTTATTTTTCTTTTCTGTCAGGCTCAAACTCAAGCCCAAGCCCACTGTTATTATTATTTTTATGTCTTTTTCTTTCCTGGCCCAAATCCATCAAGTCCAGTTCACCATTTTTTTTCTTTTCTTTTTTTTTCCTTTTGGGCTAGGCCAAGCTCAGTCTTTTTATTTTTCTTTCTTTTTTTTTTTCCTTTTTCACTCTTCTCTCAGCCCAGACCCATCCCTCTCTTTTATTTATTATTATTTTTTCTTTCTTTCTATTTTTGCATGGGTTGCATGTAAAGTTATTTTTGTATGCAACCGAATTATTATTTTTTTTGCAAATATAAAAAAAACAAATATCATGATGTTTATATATATCAAAATTAACACACTAACTTGGTTCAGTTTTCAATATCATTTAATATATCAAAATATGAACCAAACATTTTTGCAAAATAAATCACGTATACACATATAAGTTAAATACAAATTAAATAAAGAAATATACTAATTGAATAGAATAAAAGATGAACGAAAATATAGCAGTATTACTTGCCTCGGCTTGATCTCAAATATTCGGCTCGAATCCTCGGTTCGGTTTGATTTTTCCTTTTCTTTCTCTTTTATTTTATTTTATTTATTTTTTTACAGTGCTGTTGGGTTTAGGCCGAGAGGAGAAGAGAGGGAGAGCTTCTGGGTGGGTTTGTGGCTGAGAAGAGAAAAGTGTGAGAGTCCAGTGGTGAGGGTGAGAGAGAGAATGTTTCATTTTTATTTCCTCCCTCTCCCATTAACACCTCACCACTAATATTCCCCCATGTGACACCTCCTGCAATCCCATGCCACTCCCTATCTCAATCACGACAACACAGCAACCATTCACTGCCTCATTTATTTTATTTTAATTAATTAAGTAATTAATTTAATAATTTAATAATTTTGGTTTCGTGTAACATTCTCCAAATACTACCAAATTTATGTAAGACGTAGTGCTCAACGAGGGGAACACTACAAAATTATCCGTTTGTTGTTTCGATGTCCGGAATAAATGAATCGAAATTCCAAAGTAATTAGAAGATTAATTTTAATATTATTAAATAGCAATTTTGGGAGTATTTTTTGGTTTCGTAAGAAAAATCTATAAAAATCCTAAATATTAAAAGACTAATAATCGCGAAGATCGAATGTCATTTGTGTTTGTGGATTTAAAGTTACGTTAAGCGAAAGTTATTTCGGTGTCGAAAATTGACTTCGGTTAACTTATTCGGCACCACTGGTATAAAAAAAACAATATAGATAGCTCGAATTTTGGGGTATTACATACATGTATATATTGTATGCGTATATACATACATATATATATATATATACATACATATATATATATATATATATATATATATATATATATATATATATATATATATATATATATATATATATGAGTTGTGTGTATTTACATATGTGTGCGTGCGTGCGTGATAATTAACTTAACATTAATTGGATAACTTGAAGAGATATGCTTACTAAAATAATTAAAATAATAAATTTTAAACATTTTCGAAATTCGGTTCCTAAATTGAATTGAATTAGTTCGGTTCGATGTTGGTTCCTATACCTAATTGGTTCGGTTCGGTTTTGCCAAAATTGGCAAAAACCCAACTGAAACTGACCGATGCTTCCCCGCAGTTGCACGAAGGAGAAAAGAAGAAGGATAAAAACATGAGAAACTAGTGATGGACTTTCCATATTTAGGAGGCCAAAGTTTGCTAGTGGAGAACATTCACCTTACTAGTTCTCTATGATACAAGAACATGACTACACTAACATGGACAAGACATGTGGTAAATATTGCGAATTACACAATGTGCTTGCATAACATGTGCCTAACGTGACAACTTTATGTTCGAAGTTCCCACTTTACATTGCTTGCTATGTAGCATAAGCACATTATATGCAATGTTGGATCAATTTTTATTCCAAAGTTCTCTCTTGACTAAGAATAGATAGGAGATTAGCCCCAAAAAAAAAGAAAAAAAAAAAAAAAAAAAAAAAAAAACAAAGAATAGAAGAGAGGGAAAAAAAATTTGTCGTCTGAACTACATTTATTCCTTTTTTAATCGACTTGTGTGTTCCCCTAAGGCATGATATGAGCCAGAGAACCAATTATAAAACTGAACTCGCAAATTACCAGTACATATCGAATTTCAATAAAGTCAATTACTTAGATTTCTCTCCTAAAAGAAAAAAAAGATAGAACAAACAAAAAGAAAAATGAGAATCATTCAAGATGTCCTGTCATGTATTATCCTGACTTCAGTTCTAACTGTACCTTTGGAAATATCCAGGATTGAGCTGGCCGTGTTGGCAAAATGCTTTTTGCACGCCAAGGAAAGAAATTTGACTATGATTTGAAACAGGTAAATTATGGTTCATTTTTTCAGAAACTTTTCAGATGGGACCTTGTTCTTACAGATCTTAGTAACATAAAAACATGAAATATCATGCAGCTACGATTTGCCAGTGATCTCTTATTGGAGTTAGGTGCTGGAATAGAGTTAGCAACTGCAGCTGTGCCACACCTATTCTTACCACTAGCATGTGCAGCCAACATAGCAAAGGTTAAACATTATGCATTGCACTGTTTTATCTTTCTGAATTGAATTATGTATGGAGCTTCATCTTTCTATACTTTCTGAGAAGATGCATATGGCATCCTATGCTTGTAAACTGTGTAGAATGTTGCTGCCGTGACATCAACTTCAACACGTACACCAATTTACAAGGCCTATGCTAGAGGGGAAAACATTGGAGATGTCACAGCCAAAGGGGAATCTGTTGGCAATATAGCAGATCTGGTATGCTCCTTCTGAATTTCATATATTGTTGCTTAAAATTTTAACAATACCATATGACTTACAGATGGGGAATAGTCTACAAGGAACACATGCTTGTAGATTTAAGTATCCTCTTTTCTTTTTCTCTCCTTTCTTTTTTTCTTTTTCTTCATCTTTGTATATGCTGAATAGGAGGTTGAAAGGAAACCATGAATTCTTGAAGCATAATAACCTGGAAAAAAAATATAGTTCAGTAAAAAAAAAAAAAATAAATAAAATTGTATCCATTCCTGCTTAAATCTAAAGTGGATATAGGAGAAACAAATAAGGAGATGGATACAGATTAGATATAAACAAAAAATTGAATACAATAGAAAATTAATACAAATGCTTATAGAAATACATCTTTAAGTATGATAAATGAAGGCAATATGTCAACTATTTAATGATATTCTTACATAAATTGATGATTACTTTTTTTAAAAATATAATTAGTTAATGTTTAGATGGCAACATTTGATACTTAATTTTAAAGGTTAATTGCTTTATAATTTTTAGATAGGGTCTCAATTTTTTCTCATTGTAGGATCTTGAAAATAATTAATCTTTACTATTATAAGTTACGAAAATATTAGACTTTGGGCATGCGAAAAATACATATGGGATGTATTTAATTTTGTTTTATTTATGAAAGTTAGTGGGTCTAAACATAAGTCAACTTCAAAAACTGATACATCAACAACAACTAAGCCTTCTGTCCCAAGTATTTGGGGTAGACTATATGAACCAGAAGAGAATCACGCCGAATTGCTCACACCGATAATTCTTCTCCATTCATTCTTATTGAGTAATATGCCCTCATTTAAACCTTTTGAATACATATCTTTCATATTACCTCCTTTCATGTTTTCTTCAGTCTTCTCTTTGCTTTAACTTGTCCAATATTGATAAGCTATTTTCGTTGAACTAGTGCATTTATAGGTCTACATTGTACACAGCCAAACTATCGTAAACGATTTTCTCGCATCTTCTTTTCGATGGAGCCTACACCTATCTTAGCGCGGATATCTTCATTTCTTACTTTATCTCTCCTAGTGTTGCTACACATCCAACGAAACATGTGTATCTCTGTTACGCTTATTTCTCTATGAATGATGTTTTTTTATAGCCTAGCACTCCGTGCCATATAATAGAGTTGGCCTAATAGCAATCCTGTAAAAAAATTTCTTCAGCCCTAACGGAATGTTACGGTCACATAAAACTTCTGTTACACTCCTCCATTTCAACCAGCCAGTTTAGATTCTATAATTAATATCACTATCAATCTCTTCATTATTTTAAATAATAGAGCCCAAGTACCTAAACTGACTGCTTATTTGTATCTCTTGCCCATCTAATGTCATTGTATTATAGTTTTGGGTCCGTCTTTTACTAAATTTACACTCAATATACTATGTTTTGAATTTACTCAATCTAAAATCTCTAGTTTCTAATGTTTGCCTCCGTAACTCTAACTTGGTATTCACCTTTACTCTTGTCTGGTCAAATAGTCGTCAGCAAATAGCATACACCAATGTATCTCATATTGAGTAGCTCTAGTAAGCTTATCCATCACTATGGCAAATAAGAACGGACTCAATACAGATTCTTGATGCAATCCAATTGTGATTGAAAAATCACTTGTTAGACCAGCACAAGTTCTGATATTGGATATTATTTTATCATACATGTCCTTAATTATGTCAATATACTTAATGACTCTTTTCTTCATTAATATCCACCAAAGTATCTCTCGTGGTAGCTTATCATAAGCTTTCCCTAAATTAGTAAAGATTATATGCAAATCTCTATTTTTCTCTCGAAATCGCTTTATGAGTTGAAGTAAATGAATAGTTTCTGTTGTTGATCGCCGCAGTATGAATCCAAACAGGTTTTCTGATATTTTAATAGTCTGTCAACTTCAAAAACTGATATGCATATAATTTTCCATAATCGGATATTTGTATCTACATCCAGATTTTTTCAAGTTATGTATACACACACACACACATACATACATACATATCTCCGTTTGCACCCCTAGCCATTATCCAACATCTCATCTTTCTACTATTGAGATCCATGGATTGCTTTCACTTTTCATAACCTCCATTTGTAGAAAGATGGGGCTTTATTGAAGATTGGTTCCATTCAGGGCTCCATCTAGATTGTCTTTTATCTTGATCGTGCTAATTCCAAATCCAACTATTTAATCGGTTCTACTAAATATATGCAAACACCCTTCTAAATATGAGATTTACATTTCAACATATGTTGAATGGTTTTTGTGCTGAAGGTTCAATTTGCATGTAGATCCTAGAATTATTGCAATTTAGCATAATGGTTTAAATGATATATTGTGGCAATCATCTCTTCGGATATATACTCTCAAAAGTAATTTCTTGACATACAAATCTCTTGAAACTTTCTTTATGGTTGTCTAGTTCTGTAAAGAAAATGATACTTTTTTTAATGATTATGAAAACAGAAATCTGAAATCTAAGAACAACTGAAAATGCTGAACTATGAAGCGTGGATATGTATACGGGACACATACAATATGAAACGACCATTGGGACATGATAAATACTAGAAAAATAGGATATGGGGACACATGGATATAAATATGCACCTATTTATGCATTAAAACTCATAATCGTTATGATATTTTATTTGAAATGGAAAGAAAAAAGGAAAATAAACTTAATGATTGAAAACTTAGCTACTAATCAACTAACTATAGTAATGAAAATAATCCAAGTTCAATTTAATATCTTTAATAAATGATGTGGAACCTCTGCCTTTGCAAAACTTATAGGGTTTATTTGTTTAGTATCTCTTTATATCAAAATAATATTTATATGTTTTTTAAAGCAATTATAGCTCCATAGTACCCAACATGTGATCACTATGACCATTTGAAAGTGAAATGGATCGACACTTGATCTCTGTAACTTTTGAAAGTGGACACGATTCTAACAAGTAAGTTTTTGGGTTTTTAAAATTCGACATGGTTTTGGTGTATCCGATATCTATTAGGAAGTATTGTGCAAGTGTCAGTGTCCAATACGTGTTCAGTACGAATATGGCACTAACTTTGAAGTGTCCGTGCTTTGTAGCTGCTGAAAGCCTAACTCCATACAAAACGACAATATTTGTCTTTATTGGGTTCATTTTATAAATTCATGAATTTATCCTGTGAATTTTATGATTTATTATGCCTATAGCCTCTATAACTATGAGGCCAATTCATTCGGAGCTTTTGTATGCAGCTGGGGACTGGACTGAGTATCTTAATATCAAAGAGGAATCCATCCTTGGTAGCTTCTTTTGCCATCCTGTTATGTGGATATATTTTCAGTTCATACCAGGAGGTTGGGCTTTTTAAGTATATTGTTATACCACCTTATGCTTTACTAGTTCGACAAAAACTTGCTGACTCCAATCATTTTGTGGAATTTGCATTTCTAGGTGAAATCTGTTGTACTACATACTTTAAACCGAGCAAGATTCACAGTGGCAGTGGAGTCTTTCCTCAAGACTGGTAAGCTTTTAGATTTGCAATTGTTAACTGAATATGGTTTTAAGAAAAAGGAGGCCCTGCATATTAGATTGCTTTTCAGCAGATAATGAAACAAACATGTACGTTAGTAAAATTGTATTTTGAAGTATTTTTAATTTGACATCAACAGGCCGGAGCAGCTAATGCTTGTAATAATTATGAAAACCCAACCCCCTTCTCCCCACCAAAACACACACACACAACACATGCACACAACACATTGCACTTCTGTTTGTTCACAGTGTTATGTACTCTCTTCATCTACCCATGTTATTAGTTTTTTTTTTTTTTTTTTTTTGGCTAACAGACTTGTACAATACTTTCTTTTGGCTTGTTGACTGGTTATGATACTTATCAAAATGAACAACAACAACAACAACAACTAAGCCTTTTATCCCACAAGTATTTGGGGTAGGCTACATGAACCAAAAAAGAATCACGCCGGATCGATCACTTTGATAGTCCTTCTCTATTCATTTCTATCAAGTAATATCTCCTCATTTAAAACTTTAGAATCCATATCTTTTCGTATCATCTCCTTTCATATTTTTTTCAGTCTTTCCTTCATTCTTTTAACTTGTCTTACATTGATAAACTCCCCTCATCGAACTGGTGCATTTGTAGGCCTACGTTGCACATAACCAAACCATTGTAAGCGATTTTCTTGCATTTTCTCATCAACGGGAGCTACACCTATCTTAGCATGAATATTTTCATTTCTCACTTTATCTCTCTTAGTGTTGCCGCATATCCAGCGGAGCATGCGCATCTCTGTTATACTTATTTTCTGTGAATGACATTTCTTTATAAGTTAGCATTATGTGCTAAATTAGAGTTTACTTCTTTTTTTACCAAAATGAAGAAGTAAACTCTAATTTAGCATATGATGCTGACTTAGCATTATGCTTACTTCTCATTTCCTTGGTCTAGTTCCATGTAATTTCATGCTTCCTTTTCTTTTACTGGTGGTCCTTTCTAACCTTCATCTTAAAACCAACTACCATATTGCAAAATGCTTCTAATAAAATATACAAGTCTTTCACTACACCAAAACCTCCGAAATTATGGTAAGGATTATAGTTTTTTTTTTTATTCTACTGCCCCCCCGCATGTTGAGCACTCTTTTTACGGCTGAAACCTGCATTTTGCATGACGGTTTATATATTTTTAAATATGCAATTAACTGCATGCCTAATAGGATTTAAATCAAGTTTCTCTGATACTATATTAAAGTCTCTTCTGCTGCACCATAGCTCAAAAGTTGTGGTGAGTGTTGAGGGTCATAAATATTTGTTCCCACACACGAAATGCGCCACCCAATGTGCCAGGCCTGTGTCATGAATGCCTGTTTTAACAGAAATTTTCTCTCTAGAATTATTTTAAAGTTTATACCAGTTTCTCATTATATGTGTTGTGCTACTACTGATTGCCTTTCTTAGGAAATGTTCCTTCACTGAAAGAGGGGAATTCGAGAGAAAGTGTATTCAATCCTCCATGGTCCAAACAGCCTGTCGTTCTAGGTTTGTAGAATTTTCTCACTTTTTCTTCCTTTTGGCCCCAAATGGCCCTGCATTGGCTTGTCTTAATTTGTTGTGAGCTCTGTGTGCAGCTAGTATACTAACACCTATATGTTACTTTTTTATCCTTCGTCTAGGTTCAAGATTTGGAGATGCATTTCAAGAACCAGCTTCATTTATTGCCATAAAGCCTTTATTTGAGGTATCAATATGGAACAAATGTTATCTTTGCAGAATTTTGATGTAGGACTACTTCCCCTTCCTATATGTGTTCATACAGAAACAACTGAGCCTCTATGCCAAAATTGTTGATAAAATCTTATATACATTATTTAGTTGTCAGATTCTTGCAAATGTAATATGTGTGTCCTTGAATGGCTCTCTCTCTCTCTCTCTCTCTCTCTCTTTTGTGTGTGTGTGCCATGGCTGTTTCATTTTGCCTTTTGGTGAAATGTGAAGCACTTTATTGCACACAGGCCTAAACTAGCTTACCTTCAATTACAGGAAGAAAGATATCTAGTTACATACAATCCTTTCAAGGGCAATATCTATGCCCTGCTCAAGGATCAAGCAAACTCTGATGATGTTCTAAAAGCAGCTTTCCATATGGGTATTGATTTCTTATTTTATTTAAATTAGGATAATTGATTTCTAATGTCATTGAAATAAGAATATCTCATATGTGTAAGAACATATACATAGCCGGTATTTCAGGCTCATGTCCTTTTGCATTTCATTCGGTCGATGAATGCAAATCAATTTTTGAAGAAGAACGCTAAGTCTAATTCTAAGGAAATTTTAGATTCCTCACCAAACCAGGTCATGCCTACAAATGCTGACTTTCTGGATTATATATCAGAATCCGTCAAGATTGTTTCATCTTCTTATGGGGTCTTCAAGAAGAAAGCAGCAGACCAGGTAATTCTTTATGCAGGCTTTCTTGTTTATAAACTTACTTTGAAATGTTATTCTTTTTTATTTGTGTTTCTATGTGTGCACTTAAATATTTATAGATAGATAGGCACTGAGATGCATATGGTGTTACATTTGTTTTAGCCTTTGATGTTTTTATTTTTTTTGTTTTATTTCTTTTCCCTTGTAATTTTGACTTAAGGAAACACTCTTTTTTCCTGTAGGGATGGATAATGTCAGAGTCATTGCTTAACCCTGGGCGTGCTCGGCTTTGTGGACTAAAAGAGCTATAAAGTCTATGTCTTGCAAATCTTCTAGAGTACTTTTTACTTGCCGTCCAGCTTTGTAGCTCATCATCATTTTAGCACTTCATACTTGGACTGGCCTGTACAAACTCTAACTGGGGTGGTGATCCTTGCATAATCCAGCACCTAATCTCAAAAATTTTGCAAAATTTATTCTGTATGGTGAGATATCTTGGATATGCATGGTTTATGACTGAAACCTACTCCTGGAAGCTGGAAGCATTGAAGTGTTGGTGCAAGCTGACAAGTGTCTTGATATTTTTCCCAGGGAAAGGGATAGAGAAAAAGGACAATGTCTTCTGATATTATGTGTAATATTTTTCTTTTTGACAATCTGATTGCATACTTACTTAAAGTACTCACATCGGTCATTTCCTCGAAGAGTGAAATTTACTGAGGAGCCTTTATGATGATCATACTTCTTCCTTGGCAACGAGCCAAAGGGATTTCTGATGCAAAGAGCAGAAAGATATGGTTTATGCAACTACCTGGAGGAGCTGCATCAGATTTTGCACACTAAGAAAGGTGATGCCAGTGTATGTATCATAGATAGCTGCTTTACTGTAGTACAGTTCAACTGATTTGGCTGTATTGTGATTTGTGAGTTGCAGTTTGATAATTTTCTTTTTTATTAATTCACCGACCTCTTTTGATGCCAACATGATAAATTTTGTAATACCTTTATTACATGGTATCTTTATCATCAGAATATAGCTGAATGTGTGTACATCTGTTTACTTTAAGAGATTTGGTGAGAACAGAAACTCAAGTGTTTATCCTTCCTGTTGGAGATTTTAGCTGGTATTCCCAGCTTGATGTATCAGTGTTAATATGTAGTCATTTGTGCTCTGTACAATATGTTATGTCTTCTTTATCTTGTATAATATCTGGATTTTTTTTTTCAGCATTGCTACCGTGTGCCCTTTTAAAATTTTTTCTGTTGGATGATCGGTATGCTGATCTTTCAATTGTCACATTAGTGTTTGTGCATGTGATGGTTAAGCATTCCTCTATTGACATATTTTGAAAATCGAGTTAATTACATGTAGATCCCCTGTAGTATTGGGAATATGTCACTTAACATCCCGAAGTTTGAAATTCTCAAAAAACTTCCTAGACTTAGTTATTTTCACTCTTCTTTTTTATTAAAGTGCACTCTTATCCCTCAAATTTCTATTCTACCATTTTCTCTCTTTTTAATAAGTGTGCTGGTTAAAAAGAGGGTTGAGGGTAGAATAGGAATTTGAGAGACAATAGTGCACTTTAGTAAAAAAAAAAAAGAGTGAAAATAACTAAGTTCAGGGATTTTTTGAGAGTTTCAAATTTTAGGGGTGTTAAGTGATACATTCCCAATATTACAGGGGGTCTAACTGTAATTAACCCTTGAAAAATCTGACGGGGACTTGCATAAGAAAACAAGGAATGGCCCTAGCTGATTTCGGTAAGAAGTGCATTTGTGATTCCGGAGATTGTAACTAGTATATCATGATGCGCCATGTGTCCTAAGTAACAAGATGAATTTTTGATACCAGCAGGAACATATATATAGTACTAACTAAAACATCATCATCTCCTATTATGAATGGACTCCAGAAACTGTGTAAAAAACTAAGAATACAAGAAACAGGTAGCTTGAATGAGATCGGACTAATATGGGGAGCCCAACAAAATCCAGTTGTTAGGAAGACTGGTACGTTATGGAAAACAAATACAAATACGGGATGCTATCCCTAAAAGGGCAGGAATGCGTCTGTTAACACAAGTGGTTGCGGTATGGTTTTTAAGCATAAATAAGCCATTAGGTAGGGCCTAAGTAGCAAAATGGAAACCAGCGGGGGCAACATGCCATTGTAATTAAGTTGCCTCCCACCTCAAATTTAATCTCTGAGATTTGGGCAAGAACACCACCTTTTTTCTACTGATTTCTGTTGTTCATACATGTGCTCTGCTGACTTCAATAAGCTAGACGTTGTCCTTAAATTTGTTTCAAAATTATTGGCCTCATTGATGAGTCAACTACCCATTAGCAGTGGGACTATAAAAGATATTGCAAGTTTAGCGTTTCAAAATGCAGCCCCAATTTAGGCAAACATCCAAAATATGTGCACATGCATCCAACTTTCGTCTTTACTCTGCCAGTTAAGAATGGCAAGTAATGATTACACTATTGCAACCCTTCTTGACGATTAATAGCTAGCCAAGACTCCAGGCTTCGTTTTGGTTAGGGTAGGGGTCACTACGAGATAAAGTTTAAGCTCTTTTGACCATTATGGCAAAGATTTGATCTATAGTGTCTCCAATTGAGAATATATATCTCCCATTTGCTGGGCATCGACCTGGATTTTGAGGCGATTGGGCTTCTTCTTAATTTTCTTTTTCTTTTTTTTTCCTTTTTTACGAATAAGATTGTAGTCCTATTAATTAACCAAGTTTAGTCCAACAATCATGGACTTGTTCTTTTCAACGAAGTATTACCGGCTGGGCTAACCTGCTTCCACATGCGATTGGATTGGATGGATAAATATCCTGCTGGCGATGAGTGAGGAAGTGGTTACTAGTTGTTACATGACAAAGAGATGCTCTCTCTCGGTCATGGGTGCCCATCACTGGGGATGGCCCTTTGACATTGATGTAGGCTGCATTTCTTAGTGAAACAAGGGTGTCCTATACGCACTTCATGTAGCATTATTGTCTGCTAAATTTGGAAAGAGTCCTGTTGGAGAGGTCCGGAGGCTGTGAAGGAGTTGTGGGCCTCCCTTCAAAACATCTGACAAAGCCAGCTTGGTGAGGGAGAGAGCTTCTCACATCACTCTGTCCTTCGGGCGGGGTTGTTGCTTGTGATGACTGATGAGAGGGTGACTCACTCGGAACCGGATGGAAACCATTAACTCCTGTTGATATTTCCAGCAATCAGAGATGTTAGGTTAGGTAGGACAAAAAACGCAATATTAATGGACCCAAACAGTTTTGGGAGGTGTAGGCATGGGGAAATTCTATTGGAGCAGACCACATTGCTCAATGAGCCCAAACAGTTTTGACAACATGAACGAGTTTCACAATATTTCGGAGATGAGTATCGGAACGAACGGGTTTAGAAGGGCAGAAGACTCGGTCGGTCACGATAGGGTCATTGAACTAACTGGTGTGCTCATCTAGAATCTCATATGTTAGTGACTTGGTGTCATCCAATCACTACTCCAGCGAAATTTTCTTGATTTTCAATAAGTTAAATCATATGATTAGTATTTATTTTTAAAGTTAACTCTAAGAAGTAAAATCATCATTATCACTAGAAACGAGAAGTTTACACATGTTTAGAAATATATACACGGATATAAGTTTTACATAGGATAATTAAACTTTAGGTGTATATTGATGTTTTTGAACACTTTAATTGTAATCATGCTTTGACAAATCTTTTTCATTTTCAACACATTAGATTGAATTATTTTTTTTAAGAATATTTTAGATACTTATATGAAGCTTTTGTGCTAAAATTGATGGAAGGAATTATTAATTAATCTTTGCCAGGGATGCAGATAAGAACTTATACCAAATCATCCCTGTGCCAAAAGTTTTAAAAATGAACCTTACGCATAAATAAAGCATCTCTTGAAATATTAAGTCAAAATTTACTATATCAACAATACATGCTGATGATAGAAAAATAATCAGTTGTTATTGCCTCGCTCTTAAGTGAGAAAAAGATGCCGATAAAAACAAGGAAGCAACATGCTGAACCTCATATTATATTATGTAGTTTAAGGAGAAAACTACTCAATTAGGCAACCAATGCCCCACTAATGATTAAGAAGTCTAAAGAAAGGAGAAAACATAAAATTTCTTAACTTGATCGTTCTTAACCCTCAAAGAACTTGACACCACCATAATTTGTTGGAATTAAGGAGGCATCTAGCGTTCCTTTCAAATGACAAACAAACGTAAAGAATGATTAATATATAGAAAAAGAGAGAGGGGGAGAGAGAGAGAGAGAGAGAGGATAATGAGAGCACAACATAATAAGTAATTTAAGGAAGAAACCCAAAAAAAAAAAAAAAAAAAAAAATCTTGTCAACTAGGCTCAATGGATTGAAAGTGAAACAGAAATGTCTTAGATTAGTTTGTTTCAGTCAAATTAAAGTTGACAGGACTAGAGAATACATGAGCTAGCAGGCTCAGAGATTAAAGAATTTAAAGCAGCAGGCACAACACTAACAGTTTTTAGAAAAAAACCGATCAGTCACTGTATCTGCGGAGGAGTGGAGATAGTACTGTTGGCGCTTGTTGTTGAGGTCTTCCTGGCCAATTTATGTTTGTTGTTGTGCATCCAGACCTTGAGAACCCTTCTCTTGACACCAATCTCCTGGCAGAAGTGCAGCACAGCCCCCTCCTCCTGCCTCTGCAGCTTCCACCCCACCCTCTCAGCAAAACCCAGCATCTTCTCCTTCTGCTCCGCCGTAAACTTGGTCCTGAACCTCTTCTTAACCCCCATTGTGGGGCCTCCTCCTCCTCTGTATCCGCCGTACCCGTCGTCCATCTCATCGCTCTCTGACGTGTGTATCGCACCTAGTGGCATGATCAGCGCAGGCGGCTGCTGCCTCGGCATGAACCCATGGAATGTAGCAGAATTTCTTGACGATGCCTTGTAGTAGCAGCAGCAGCAGCAGCAGCAGCAGCTTGGCAGTTCCCCTTCCGATTCTTTCCTGTGGAAGTTCCTGTGGCAGCCGCAGGCGGAGCATTTGAGGGCCTCCAGGGATCCCTCTTCGCCGTTGGGCATGAACTCGCCGCAGCCGTCTGTGGCGGTGCCCCCCATTGAGGCTGCATAGTTCTTGAGGCACTCTCTGTACCTCACTGCCTTTGGGGTGCCAGCTGCTACAACCAGTGCTTTCTTGTTGTCTTCAGTACTGGTGTTGATTGGAGAGAGACTGTTGTTGGTGATGTTGGTGTGGTGGTGGTGGTGGTGGACTACAAAGGAGCTTGTTATTGGGATTGGAATCTCCCCTTCATGCCCATGCCCATGCCCATGCCCATGCCCAGGGAAGTGATGCTCCATTGCTAAGATGCCTTTGCCTTTGCCTCTGCCTCTGCCTTTGCCTTTTTCTTGAAATTGGATCTCAAGGGCTCAGAGGAAAGCAGAGAAGTGGGAATTGGACAGTTGATGTTTGAATGTGGGGGACAAGCAGTGAGAAGCTGCACCAACAAAAGAGAGAGGAAAAAAACATCGAACAACAGTAGTGCTAGCTGAAAGACTTGTTACTTACCCCTCTAAGACTTGCAATATTGCCTAAGTTGTTCTCTCTGAAGGTGAACAAAGTAGACGCTAGTGAAGGCCATATTATGCTGAGAGACCTGAGAGTTGAGAGCTTGCTGGTTAATAGAGGAGTGAGTTTCAGTTGATAACATGACCCACTCAATTTGGGAGTTGAGGCCTGATCAGTTGAGCTGCTTTCACTACAGGAGGCTGCACTGCATGACAATAGGGATTAACACATGTTGAGATTGAGAGTGGGAAAGAAAATCTAAGATGGTTGGAGAAATACATCACATGCGAGACAGGAAGAAATGGTAGTGATTGCTAGCTACACATACAGACGAGAGTTAAAACTATGATGATGAGGTAGTAGAAAAACTAGTGCTTTTTTACTTTTGAACAGGTCACACACACACACACACACAGAGAGACAGAGAGAGAGAGAGAGAGAGAGAGAGAGGTATGGGCATGCTTGATTTATTTATTTTTCCATTGGGGCTGTATAATGAGTGTGAAATAGGACCATAAGACTAGTTTGTGTGTGATGTTTGCTTTGCTTGCAATGTCAGGCATCAAAGTCTCAGGCAAATGCACACACGCACACAGCGTAGTAGTTGTCAGAGAAGCACAGTGCACATAAGAAGAACAGGGGAGAACGAGCAAGCAAGGAATCCCAAAAAAGAAACATCGACACAAGTTCTGAAAAGGGGGGGAGGGGGGAGAGGTGCACAAAAAACATAAAAGAGAAACAAATGCAGTTTCATTAGTGGAAACAAATGACACTTGAAGCTAATTGACATTTATAAGCTCGCTCATGGTGCATTTTGAACATGGCAGTTGTATTATAGATGGCTTTTAAATAGCATGATCTATATAGTATATGTTTCCATTTAATTTCTTAATATATATGCAAAACAAAATTAATCACCACCCTTCTATGAACGGATGCAGTCATTTAATTAGCAGTATATATATATATATATATATATATATATATATATATATATATATATATATATATATATATATATATATATATATATATATATATATATATATATATAACGGGAAACTCACAGGCGGTGAAGAAAATTACTTCATCGCTATTTAGATGATCCAATAAAATTATTACACGTGACGCCACTCAAATAGTGGTTAAGGGTTACTCATATATATATATATATATATATATATATATATATATATATATATATATATATATATATATGCTCGAGATAAGGTCAAAAGGTTAGTAAACATGCTTTTCTGGCATTTTACTTAACGATATGCATAATACAAAGAACTTCGGGCTGCTTGGTGATGCCAGCTAAAACTACAATAACATAATGAACTCAACATTTGAGTTTAGCTTTCCCCGTTTTTTTTGTTAAGTTAGTTCATATGTGAGTATGATCTCACATCGGATAGTACAAAGAAAGTTTATGAGTTTAAATACAAAGTTGGGGTCTTAATCTAATGGCTTAAGATTTTAGATCAAACTGGTTCTCAGTTTTGTATTTAAGCTCATCATGCTCCTCGTTAGACCCGACATTCCCTAACATCTTCTCTTGTTACTGAAAAAAATATAAGTCATCTCTTTTCTTCGTTGAGAAAGAGGCCTCTGGTTTCTTGGATAAAAAGTTGGCTAGTGAAACATGTGAAAATTATGGATTGCAATCTAACATAAGAGAAGAAATAAAAGAAATGACTTTTTAGAAGAATTCAATTACAACACACCCCAACACAGTGCGAGTTGATTGACCAGGTGATAGTACAAAGTAGCCATATAACAGAGCTAATTAACTAGTTGACCAGCGGACCAAATAGATAGGTGGGCTGGTGGACAATAGTCGGCTCCAAGGCCATCCAATTTAAAATTAAAAATAAAAATTTTATTTTCTAATTTAAAAATTTAATTGTGGCAAATCAAAAATTGCTTTTGGACCCACTCTAGAGCTGTCCTTCCTCTTTGTCATCTTCTTTGCACATGAGCCGATAGAGAGACCAGTTGGTAGTATGCATGCAGTATGTGCAGAAGAGACTCTATTGTTCTACAATTTCTATTGATGGTTGTGTATAATCTCCTGACATGTCCTTTCTCAACATAAACTTCTTCCTAAAGAAAATATATAAGATAAGCTCATCGAAAGTTTGTGCGAGACTCCCTGTTAGAGGCTGTATGAGAGCCCACTAAAATAAAAAAATAAAAATAGAGCAGATTCTTATTATTGTAAGGCAAAGAAGAAATGTCAAGAATAATCTCGTCTCTCTTTCTATAGTGATTATCCCACCCCCGCCCCCCTCCCTCTCCTGTAAATACTAACACGTCATCAAGCAACGCAATTTTCTATATTTGTGTTTATTCATATTTTCAATGAGAATATTGTAATATATCTCAAATCTTTTTCATTATCGTGGGGTTACATCCTGCTATCTTTTTTAGATGTTCTGTTCAAACCTTTTCTAGCATTAGTTTATTGCTCGAAATAAAAGCCTAATAAAAAAATGATTAATTACATTCAAACCCCATATAGGATGAGTAGTATATAATTTATCATCTCTAAAATTTAAAACTCTTACTTATACCCCCTAGACCGCAGAAAAAAACTGACAAGAAAGCTTATACGAAGATATGTTTTCTGTGGTCTAGAGAATCTAAGAGTTTAAAATCTTAGGGGTGATAAATTATACATGCTTATATTACATGGAGTCTGAGTATAATTAATCCTTAAAAAAAATATTAAAATTGAAAATTACTAAGAGTACTCAATAATGGTTGGAAATTTTCGACATAGGAGATTTTATTTTATATGCTAAAGCAACTTTTGGAAGATAGGAAAAAAAAAAAAAGAAGGTAGTTACACTAAATTTTGTATTGTATAAGTTGATGTGTATAAAATAAACCTGATGGCTACCATCAAAGTTATCTAGAATATGTTTCTAATTAGATAGCTATCTGATATAATTTCTTCTTAATTTAATGATTTTGTACAATATCAAGGACCAATTGCTTAATGGGATTGTAAAAGGTAGAATAAATAAGTAAAATAGAACAACAACTGAAAAATCTTAATACGAAGCAACAACCAAATTGCATACTTGGCTTACGAAGGATCTTCATGATATTTGTGGATAGCATATACCTAAGTTGCAGATAGTAGATGGTTAGTGTTGAGTTTTGCCTCGATTTTTAGGAATTCTATTTGACTTATAGTTTGTGCCAAACTAATTCTATTTACTAATCTTATTAGATGTAGGATTTATGCCAAATATCCAAAATCTATATAAAGGAAAAGATAGGGTCTTTAGAAACTTTTTTTTTTTTTTTTTTTTTTTTTTTTTTTTTTTTTTGCATCCTTCAAAATCTTTTGGAGATTTAAGGAAATCCTTTGAGAGGAGAAAACTCTCTAGTATTTTTTGAGAGTTTTTGGTTGTCTTATCAATTTGAGAGCAATTTTCTCGTAACTTTAAAAAATTTGAGAGATTCTAAGATTTATAATTGCAAAAATCATCAATAGCATAGTTTGATTTGGATTGTGGATATAGATCTTGATCCAAACTACGTAAATTCTTAGTGTGCTTGCTTTGATTTAATCTTCTTATTTAATCTCTCTTAAAGTTTATATTTCTTCGATTTATTTATTGAATCTCAATAATCTCTAATTTTCTATTTGGATTATTACTTGTGCTTCCACAATAAGTGATATAAGGGGCAACTCTGCTTTGCAACAAGTGGTATTAAATCTACTTTAATTTGCAACAAGTGGTATCAAAACTATTTTGACTTACAATAAGTGGTATCAGCATATCTAGGTTTGATTACTTGAATTTGAGAAATTAGAGTTATTGAAAATTTATAAAGGTGAAACCTTTTTGAAAACAATATCGGGAGATTCAATTTCAGGTTCAGTTGGTACCACAATTGACTCCAGAGGAATCGTTAGTGTCCTCAAGACCCATAGTGAAGAATATTAAGTTTGAGATGGACAAGTTTGATAGAACTAACTTTTAGACATGCGGTAATGCAAAGTTATGGATGTCTTGCTTTAAGAAGATCTGTAAATGATATTAGAGATGGATAAGATTGAGGATATGGTGAAAGCCTGAATAGCAGAAGGTAAGTCATCTGGCTTTTGGAATGATTAAACTTTGTCTAGTGAAAGACCAAAAGTATTTCGTGGTGAACGAAACTGTAGCAATTGACTTTTGGCAGAAGTTGTAAGTTAAGTATATGAGAATAACATAAATAACAGTCTCTATTTGAAAAAAAAAGCACTTTCGTTTCCAACATCAATGTCTAAACACTTCAATAAGTTCAACAAAATACTTGCCAATTTGTAAAATTTAGATATAGAAACTTTGGATGAAGATAAAACTTTATTATTTTTGAACTTATTAGATGGTCCATATGAACATCTAATTACCACTCTATTATATAGAATGTCCAGAAAAAATGTGAAGATGTTTCAAATGCATTGATGAATATTGAGTATTGAAAGCTTGATACAAAGGTTCATCAGGATTTGAGTTCATATGCGTCGATAGTATGGATAGGTCCAAAAACAATAATCAAGATAGACAAGGAAGATCTTGCTCCAAATTCAGGAAGAACTATCCTTAAATGAACAAGTGTTTCTATTATTGGAAAAAGGCCAATTGGAAAAAAAAGATTGTCCCAATTGGGCTAATGGTAAGGAGAAGAATTTGTTAGAATTTTTTTTTGGAAAGAAGGCTACTAAAGGTATTTTAGTAGTAATAAAAGGTTTTCGAAAGAAGAATATGCTCTATCTACAAGGTTGTACGGTTGTTGGTGGAGTTACAGTGGCTTCACATATGCTGGGTATATATGATGACACCTCAAGATTATGACACATAAAGTTGGGATATGCTAAAGAAGGTGTTTTATGGACTTTAGTAAAGAAAGACCTATTGAAGGAAGTAAAGATTGGAAAATTGGAGTTTTATGAGTATTGCATAATCAAAAAGCAGACCAGAGTCAAATTTGGTACCAAGTCAAACTTTGTGTTCGTACGGACACCTGGAGACCAACCAAATCAGCTTCATTATGAGGCTCAATGGTTTGTATCATTAGTGAATGACTACCCCACGAAGAGTTTGGGTATGCCCAATGCATCACAAATATAAGTTTTTAGATGTGTTTCTCTATTGGAAGAAGATGATCGAAATTCAAACTTGCAAAAAGATAAAGTAACTTAGATCAGATAATGCTGGTGAAATCAGACTCGTTTATGAAACTATATGGGATGAAGGTATTATTCGTCAATCCACTATCAGAGAAATATCACAACAAAATAGGTTGGCAGACTTGAGATGGTGCAATGTATATTTTCTAATGCTGGATTGGGCAAGGAATTCTATATTGAAGATTTGTCACATGTGAGCCATCTCATCAATAGGTTGCTAACAACTGCAAATAAGGAGAAGACTGTACTTGGGATATAGACTAATCATTCTGCTACTGATTATGATTAGTTACATATTTTTGGATGTCTATTAGGGAAAGTAAGCTTGATTGCAGTGCCAAAAAGGTCATATGCTTGGGCTTTAAAATAAATGTGGAGATTTAGACTTTGGAGCTTTAACTCTAAGAAGATAATCTGTAACAGAGATACGGCCTTTGATGTGCTCTCCATGTTGAAGAACCAAGATGAGATACCATAGGGTGATATCAACTATAGGAGTACACCTTAGCAGGTAGAGTTTGAGTCTCACATTTTGCAGAAGAAAAGATAGAATTGCTGAGGACCAGGATATTAGTATAGGTATTCAAGCAGATTTATGTTGGAAAAAAGCAACATGACTCCACTACAGTTAATAGACCCAGAAGCATATTAAAAAGTCTTCATGGTTCACTGAGATATAGTGGTATGCATATGCACTTCTAGTTGTTGAAGAAGATGTTCCTAATACCTATAAGAAGCCAAGGTTAATAGTGAAGTTGAAGATTGGAAGGGTGCGACCAATTATAAGATGGATTTTCTTTATAATAACTCCACATAGGAGTTGCTAATCTTCTGAAAGGAAAGATGGCCATGGATGCAAATGGGAGTTCGTGAATAAAGATAAACTTTTTCGCAAGGAGTTAGATACAAAGCTAGTAGGTAGCGAAAAGTTACACTCAACAAGAAAGAATTAACTACAATGAGATATTCTTTCCCGTTATTAAAATTCTACCATTCATATTTTGCTAGGCTAGGCTGCACAGCTAAATTGTAAATAGTTCTAAAGGATGTCAAAAAAAGTATTCTTGCATGGTAATTTGAAAGAGAATATATATATATATATATATATATATATATATATATATATATATATATATATATATATATATATATATATATATATATATATATATATATAATTGAAAAAACATAAAAATATTTGGAAGAAAAAAGAATATTTAGCTACAATAAAATCTTTTTCTTTTGCAAAGTCAATTTCTAGTGGATATTCAGAAAGTTTTTTGTGTGACAAATAAATAACAAAAATCCTAGAATAATCAGAATTTTCATGGCTAGAAGAATTTCAAATTTCGGAATATGAATATTTCCCTTCAACTAAATGTATTGATATATTGAACTCAATATACTTTTAATTAGAATTAACTTATATATATATATATATATATATATATATATATATATATATATATATATATATATATATATATATATATATTATACGAAAATAATGGAAATGAGCCGCCACCTCATCTTAGTTTATATGGATGTAGAGATCATGATCCTAAAAAAAGCCTTGGAAAAAATAATGGAATCATTATTTTTTTGCCCCAAGTTCACATAACTTATCTGAGCTATTGACTCGTATACAGTTATTTTGATTATTATATCTACTTCAAGAATCTCAAAGATTGATCTTTTGTCTATTTTCTATTGAATAGTTATAATATGTTGATAGCATCAAAGAGCAGTGACGGGAGAGGAGTTGAAGGTATAGCTTGGAAGCGAATTTAAAATGAAAGATCTTGGAGAGCCAAAAACGATTCTAGATATGGAAATCGAGAGGGATAGAGTGAAGAGAACACTCTATTTGTTTCAAAAATAATATTTACTGAAACTATTATGTTTGGCATTAATAAGTCTACTAAGCCAATTTCTATACCATTAGCCCATCACTACAAGTTGAGTTCCTTGTTTTTTCCTCATACCACTGAGCAATAGGAATTTATGGCTCGAATTTCATATACTAGTTGTAACGCCCCACTTTCTGTAGTGTGGAAAGGTAGAATGTTCAGTATCGAATGATAACTCGACATGCCACAGTAATCATTACAGTTATATTACAGTGAAAATATGGGCAAAATAAAAAATAAAAAATAACTTTTTAAAATAATAATATTTTTCTCCTTACATAAAATTCAATACGAAAATAATAAACTAGAAATGCTATCAATTCTGTAGCTCCGTCTGCTCCTGAAAATATATTGAGTCATGTTCTATATCTGGCAGGTCTAGTTGTACATAATAATCTGCTTCTGGTAATGTATAACCAGGATCGTCAGTAAAGCGATCCAATTATATATAATAAAAACATATAAAACAATGATAACTTGGTAATATAAAAAGTTGCATAATTTAGACAATAGAAAATTATATTTTTTAACATACTATGTGGCTTATCAATTAAGCTTTCAGTTGACGTTTTTTTAATTACCATATTTGAAAATTTAGGAAGATATGAAGTTGACTGGTCTGAACGCATTTCTGTGTACTCTCGGAAAAACATAATAGTAAGTTGATGGAGCCTATCCCGATCCTCCCTAAAAGAAAAACAGTGGTGGTTTTGATTGGAGCCTATTCCGATCCTCTCGTATAGAAAATAGTGGCAGTCTAGTTGGAGCCTATCCCAATCATCCCATAAATGGAAAACAGTGATATAGTTATGCTCAACCATCAAGTCATATAAATCCTCATTTTTTTTCATAAATCCAGTGTATGTCATTTTCAGTATCAATCGGTCATTTCAGTAAAATCAGTTCAGTATATGAATTGGTGATAATCATTAAGATTGAATATTCAATATTCAGTAATATTAATATTAAATAAAATATAACAGTACAGTAGTTAATAATATATTACTAAATGCATATTATATTGGTTGGTATTTTCTTATGTATTGTTTCAGTGTTCATTGAGTTTCATGTACATAATTCAATCTTTAATTAAATAAAAATAATATATATAGAAAATAAAGTATATTCATTAGTATGCTTACAGTGAGTTATAAAACTCACATTAAGATAAAATATAATCAGTAGCATTTTATAGTGAGTCAAAAGACTCACTTTAAGGTAAAATATAATAAATAGCATGTTTATAGTGAGTCAGAGGACTCACTTTAAATCATACTTTTAAACAGTACATAATTCAATCTTTAATAGATAAATCAAAAAATATAAAATATAAAGCATACTTATGAGTTATAAAACTCACATTAAAATAAAATATAATCACTAGTATGCTTATAGTGAGTCAGAGAACTCACTTTAAAATAAAATATAATCAGAAGCATATTTATAGTGAGTCAATAAAGTCACTTTAAGATAAAATATAATTAGTAGCATGTCAATAGTCAGTTATAAGACTCAGTTTAAGATAAATATATTTAGTAGCATATTTATAGTGAGTTATAAAACTCACTTTAAATCACACTTTTAAACTAGTTCACAATTCAATCTTTAATAAATAAATCAGAAAATATAAAAGATAAAGCACACTTATGAGTTATAAAATTACTTTAAAATAAAATATAATCATTAGCATGTTTATAGTGAGTCAGATGACTCACTTTAAAATAAAATATAATTAGTAGCATATTTATAGTGAGTCAGAGAACTCACTTTAAGATAAAATATCAGTAACATGTCAATAGAGAGTTATAAGACTCACTTTATGATAAATATAATCAGTAGCATGTTTATAATGAGTTATAAAACTCACTTTAAATCATACTTTTAAACTACTACACAATTCAATCTTTAATAAATAAATCAGAAAATATAAATGATAAAGCACACTTATGAGTTATAAAATCCACATTAAAATAAAATATAATTATTAGCATTTTTATAGTGAGTCAGAAGACTCACCTTGGCCTTGATTTATGATGAAGTTTTTTGTCTGAACGATGAACTCTCCAAGCTTCTCAAAAACTCTTCTTGGTTGAATCCTATTCTCTTTCTTTCTCTATATCTCTTCTTTCTTCCATATTTTGCTCTCTTACTTTTTTTTTTTTTTTTTTGTTTAGGAAAAGTGGGCTTTTTAGGGCCTATTAATAGGGAATTAAGAGTCATATACCGACTAATAGTTGGAAAGTTTAATATGAATTTTAATTGGATTCACTACTCTAATTAAAAATGAAATTCCAAACTTTGTGGAACCCAAATTTAAATATAAATAATAATATGGAAACCAAATTTGAATCCGAATCCTAATAGGTATAGGAACTAAATTAAATTACATTCAATTAATTAGATAAGAGTTGAATCCTATATTAATTAGGCTATTCTATTTTACTACCTTAACTAGGAATTTGATTGAGTTTCTATTTATATTCAATATCTAGTCAAACTAGAATCCAATTGGTTAAAAAAAACTAAACATATTCTTATCTTAAGAATTAATTAATCCTACTAGTTTTCTTAATCATGATTACTTGATTAGATAAATTGATTTGGGTGTATGGTGGGTATTATAAGATCAGAATATATTTTTAAAATAAAATATTATTTTTAATAAATTGTAAAATTTGAAAATTCAACGTGACAAAGTGGTGTTACATTCTACCCCGTTAAGTATAAATTTCGTCCTCGACATTATTTAAAACCCATGGGATAGAAAAGTGGATTATACCTTACTCAATAGGTATATGAATCACTCCTAGAAATCTTTCTTATGGAACTACTATTGAATCAATTCTAAACATACAACTAGAAAGGATATCCCTACTCCTTGCATTTATATTAAATTTAACATTTAAAATATTATAGGGTAAAATAATATTATTTTGATAATAATAATAATAATAATAATAATAATAATAATAATAATAATAAAGTAAATAATTTATATAGAAAAATCATATTTATATATATAGCTGCATTTAATTCAAAATGATTTAACAAAATTAAATCAATTTCAAGTCTGTTGACTGTAATAATATTTAAGTCTGTTCAAATCATTTGAATTGATTTAAAGAGCCTATCTTTGATACCTCTTATAATGCCCCACTTTCTGTAGTGTAGAAATTTGGAACGTTCGGTATTGAATGATAATTTAACAAGTGTCAATAATCATTACGTCACATTAGAGCGAAAATATGGGCAAAATAAAAAAATAAATAATAACTTTTTTAAAATAATAATAATTTTCCCCCTTACATAAATTCAATACGAAAATAATAGACCAGAAAGACCATTAATTCTGTAGCTCTGTCTACTCCTAAAAATATATTGAGTCATGTTCTATATTTGGCGTGATTACCTATACGTAATAATCTGTGTCTGGTAATACATAATCAGGATCATCAGTAAAGCAATCCAATAATATATAATAAAAATATATAAAACAATGATATCTTGGTAATATAAAAAGTCGCACAATTTAGACAATAGAAAATCTTATTTCTTAACAAATTATGTGGCTTATCAATTAAGATTTTAGTTAATATTTTTTAATTATGGTATTTGAAAATTTAGGAAGATATGAACTTGGCTGGTTTGAACGCATCCCCGTGTACCCCCGGGAAAGCAAAACAGTAAGTTGATTAGAGTCTATTCCGATCCTTCCAAAAAGAAAAAAAGGGACGATTTTGATCAGAATCTATCCCGATTCTCATATATAGGAACCAGTGGCAGTCTGATCGGAACCTATCCTAATCCTCTCATAAATAAAAATTAGTGATGCAATTACGTTCAGCCATCAAGTCATATAAATCCTTAATTTTTTCCATAAACTCAGTGTATGTCAATTTCACTATCAATTCTCAATTTCATATCAATCGGTCATTACAGTAAACTCAGTTCAGTATATGAATTGATGATAATCATTAAGGTTCAATATTCAATATTCAGTAATAGTAATATTAAATAAATATAACAGTATAATAGTTAATAATATATCACTAAATACATATTATATTGGCCGGTGTTTTTTTATGTATTGTTTTAGTGTTCATTGAGTTTTATGTACATAATTCAATCTTTAATTAAATAAAAAGAATATACAAAAAAGAAAGTATATTTATTAGTATGTTTACAGTGAGTTATAAAACTCACTTTAAGGTAAAATATAATCAATAGCATGTTTATAGTGAGTCAGAAGACTCACTTTAAGGTAAAATATAATCAATAACTTGCTTATAGTGAGTTAGAGGACTCACTTTAAATCATACTTTTAAACTAGTACACAATTAAATCTTTAATAGATAAATCAAAAAAATATAAAAGATAAAGAATACTTATTAGTTATAAAACTCATATTAAAATAAGATATAATCATTAACATGTTTATAGTGAGTTAGATAACTCACTTTAAAATAAAATATAAACAGTAGCATATTTATAGTGAGTCAGAGAACTCACTTTAAGATAAAATATAATCAATAGCATGTCAATAGTGAGTTATAAGACTCACTTTAAGATAAATATATTTAGTAGCATGTTTATAGTGAGTTATAAAACTCACTTTAAATCACACTTTTAAACTAGTACACAATTCAATCTTTAATAAATAAATCAGAAAATATAAAAGATAAAGCACACTTATGAGTTATAAAATTCACATTAAAATAAAAAATAATCATTAGCATGTTTATAGTGAGTCAAGCACTCACTTTAAAATAAAATATAATCAGTAGTATGTTTATAGTGAGTTAGAGAACTCACTTTAACATAAAATATAATCAGTAGCATGTCAATAGTGAGTTATAAGACTCACTTTATGATAAATATAATTAGTAGTATGTTTATAGTGAGTTATAAAACTTACTTTAAATCATACTTTTAAACTAGTACACAATTCAATCTTTAATAAATAAATATGAAAATATAAAATATAAAGCACACTTATGAGTTATAAAATCCACATTAAAATAAAATATAATTATTAGCATGTTTATACTGAGTCAAAGGACTCACCTTGACCTTGATTTAGGATGAAGTTTTTGCCTGAGCGATGAAATCTCTAAGATTCTCAAAAAGTCTTCTTGGTTGAAACCTATTCTCTTTCTTTCTCTATATCTTTTCTTTCTCCCATATTTTGCTCTCTTACGTCTCTTTTTTTTGTTTAGGAAAAGAGGGCTTGTTAGGGCCTATTAATAAGAAATTAAGAGTCATATTCCGACTAATAGTAGGAAAGTCTAATATGAATTTTAATTGGATTCACTATCCTAATTAAAAATGAAATCCCAAAAGTTGTAGAAACCAAATTTAAATAAAAATCATAATATGAAAACCAAATTTGAATCAGAATCCTAATAGGTATAGGAACCAAATTAAATTACATCCAATTAATTAGATGAGAGTTGAATCCTACATTATTTAGGCTAGTCTATTTTACTAGCTCAATTAGGATTTGGATTGTGTTTCTATTTATATTTAATATGTAGTCAAACAGGAATCTAATTTGTTAAAGAAAACTAAATAGATTTTTATCTTAAGAATTAATTAATCCTACTAGTTTTCTTAGTCACGATTACTTGATTAGATAGCTTGATTTGAGGTATGGTGGTTATATGATCACAATATAATTTTAAAATAAAATAGTATTTTTAATAAATTATAAAATTTGAAAAAACAACATGAAAAAGTGGGTGTTACACTAGTATCGTTGGTAGTTTGATTATAGTAATGGTGTATAAAAGACCCGATATTGCTCCCGCCATTAGCATGATAAGAAAGCACATGCATAATCCTGATTAAGGACATTGGTAAGCAATATAATAAATTTTACTGTATACTTTGAGTACCATAGATGTTTGTTTGAAGTTTGAATAGGATATGAATGTTTGTCAATAGGTAAGTTATATGGAGTATGACTTTGTACATGACTTGGATAAGTGCTGTCTGATTATAGGGTATTTGTTTACTCTTACTAGAGATTCAACTAGTTGAAGAACATCTTTATAGTCTTGTGGCTATGTCTATTATAGGGACAAAGTACATGGTGGTGATGGAGGTATTTAAGTAGGCAATATGGTTTCTAAATTTGCTTGATTACTTGGGCATTTTTTAGGAATACATGTTCATTGTGATAATTAAAATTTTATTGATTTGGAAAGAATTAAGTATATCATTTGAGAATGAAGCATATTGATATATGATTTCACTTTATTAGAGAGATACTGAATGTGATATTTTTCTAGGGAAGATTTACAGGGAACTAAATGATAAATTGATTAACGTGGTATTTAGAGTCAAGCTTTGAAAATTTTGGGTCTTAACCGATATCTCACAAGTTTGAAGAATTTCGGATCAGTGTGGCCAACCGATGACATTCATGTTAATATTGTTTGTCTTGGATCATTAGATGAATATTGTTTGTCTTGGATCATTAGATGGAAATCATCTGTTAATTATACTCCAAATTGTTGGAATTAAGAATTGGAAGTCCCACTAAGGTGGAAATTTGTTGAGTTTTGCCTTAATTCTAGGATTTCTATTTGATTTAGGGTTTGCACCAAACCAATTCTATTTGATTTACAAACTAATCGAATTTGATTTAAGATTTGTGCCAAATGTTCTGAATCTATATAAAGGGGTTAGATAGGACTTTTAGAGGCATCTCTTTTTACATCCTTCAAAGTCTTTTGGAGATTTAGAATTTTTTTTTAAGGAGAAATTTCTTTTGCATTTTTTGAGAGTTTTTAATTGTAGACTCAACTTTAAAGTGTTTTTATAACTTTGAGAGATTTGAAAGATCTCAAAATTTATAATTTGCAAATATCATTAACAGTAAAATTGATTCGGCTTGTGAACGTAGAACTTGTTTCGAACCATGTAAATTTTTGATGTTCTCTGATTTGATCATCTTTTTTTTTTTTTATTTCTCTCACAAAGCTTATATTTTTATTGATTTTCTCTATTTGAATTTTTTTTTTCACTTTCGTAGAAAGTAGTATGAGCACTTCTAATTCATAATTAGTGGTATAGGAGCTACTATATTTTGCAACAGTTAGTCAAGTAACGATAGCTTTCTTCTACCAAGATGGTTACCGCTAGGAATTCATGACCATTTTGCGTTGGATTTGGTGAGCTATCACAAATTGAATTGACAAGGACCAAAAATTATTAGAGCCAAATTCAAATCGAGTAACAAACAAAACAAATGCTAATCTACAAGCCAACTACAGCATTACTCAATCTAAACATCTCATGGATCAAGTGGAATTGTAATTTCTCTACCTAATAGTTCTACTTTGGATAAATGAAAAGAACTTGTATAGTTTATAATAATTCACATAAAGTCATAAAGTAATTATGACTAGCTTTTTTTTTTTTTTTTTTTTTTTTTTTTAAAGGGAGGAATCCATATATTATTGCCGGTGTTTCTAGCTTTAACATTAACTCCTCTGAGGGGGATTAGCAAATCAGAAGTGTAATTTGTGATTTTCAGTTTCAACGTTGCCGCCTCTCCTTGATCTATTGAGAAAGGATGGAGCTAGCCGGGGGAGTAGTCGTGAAATTATGTTTTTTGATTAGGAAAAAAAAAAAAAATTAAAATCCTTTTTCTTAGCACAACTGGACAAATTCAATGTCAAAATTTTTAATATCTTTATTTTGAGGAGTTATCGGGGCCACTAAATTAACTGAAATTATATAGAACTAAGATCACACATCTGAAAGCTGACAATAATTTTTCTTAGCCAAATAAATCTTATTAGCGTCGGTGACAGCCCAACCAAAGCTAGCTGTTGCTCTCTTCTTGTCTTCTTCTTCTCATTCTCATTGCTATTCCCATTCTTTCTTCGCTTTGCACATCCCAATTGAAACAATAACAATACGTGTGCATGCATTGATCACTTGATTGCCTAATCATTGAGAGGACCTCCTATTAAGGAAGATACTCGCTACATTTGATTGTTGTACCATTTTCATCTTGGAATATATATATATATATATAAATGAGCTGATAATACACGCAAGTTACTTGAGCTACAGTTTATTTCCACTCTCTCCAATAATTTTTTTTACAGATTTTTTTTTTGTATTATAATCTCGACCATTAATGGTTCCCTCATACCCAATTTCTTGAGTAGTAGTTTTAATTTGATTCTTTATCAAGTCGACACAAATTTTAATAGTTTCCAATGAATAAATATTTTGTTTCCACTTGATAAAGGTGTAAATGAACTCCAAAATTCATGAAGTTTAATCTTATTAAAATTAAGGGGGTAAGAATCCTAATTTTAGAAAAATTAAAAATAATCATTAGATTACTATATTTTTTTCTGCTAGCTCACGTAAGTTTTCCTGAGCTGACGGCTCACCAACATTATATATAGAGAAAAATGGAAATGAATTGTCAACTCACGTAAATTACCTTAGCTGCAGTTCTTTCTACTATCTCTGATAATTTTTTGTTTAACTTTCTTTGGATTATGATCTCAACCCTCTAGGGTTCACTCATATCCAATTTCTTGGATTTTATTTTTGATTTCGTTATCCATAAAAAAAATACAAAATCAACAGTTTTCGGTGAATATAACATTTTGTATCCACTTAGTGAAACAACAAATAAACTACAAATTTATAAAAATTGATCCTAAATAAGTTAAGAAGGTAGAGATCATGGTTCTAAAAGAAATTTAAAAAAAACGATGGGATCATATTAGTTTTTCGCTGCTAACTCACGTAACTTATCTGAGCTAACGATTTATATACAATATTCCCTATATGTGTGTGTGTGAAAAATGAAAATGAGCTGTCGCCTCATGTAAGTTACCTGAGATGAAGTTCATTTCTTCTATTCCAAGTAGCTTTTTTTTTTTAAATTTTCTTTTGGATTATGATCTTGATCACAGTGGATTCACTTATACCCAATTTGCTAGGTTTTTGTTTTGATTTAATCTTCTATCAAGTCAATATAAAATTAACGGTTTTCGATGAATACAATTAATAAGTGTCATATGTTGCATATTTATATTCATCATCTTATCTATTTTTCTATATAATATGTTACTTGAGTATATTTAGTTAGCTTTTTCAGGTAAAACGTATTGCTACAAGGATTTGGCATGAAATCAGTAGAAGACTGAGAAAACTGCATTTAGAAAAAGAGGAAACTACAGAAGCACAAAGTTAGAAGTCATGAAGTTGAAAATTAGTCATACACATGAGAAGAGAAGAGCCATGTGATCAGCAAGCCAAAAGCAAAAGACCAGAGACCTTCCTTTTGTCGCTAAACAACGGTAGTGGCTGCTATTTAGCAGTAGAATGGGGCCCATAGAGGTTGAGCTTTTCTGTGTTGATTCAAATGCGGAGTAGGAGTTTAATTAAAAGGTTTGACCAATGCTATTTAGCGGTCAATACTACTATTTGGCAGCAAAATAAAGATTCTATATCTGAAATTTTTATGAGGGCTTTGCTATAATTTTGTAGTTTTAGTGTCATGACTAGATTAGGATTTTGAAATCCAACTATATATTGCCTGTATCCTAAAAAATTAGGAATTCCTATGCTTTTTATCAGATTAATAAAATTAGAGATTAATCCTAAGGAGCAACAACCGCCATACTAGGCTATAAAGGTGTTTTCTTGTTGTTCATAACTTTTCTTCATAGGTAAATTTATTTAATCGCTTTATTAGTTAATTTTTATTACTTTTTAGTTGTAATATCCTAAAAATTCATACTACTTGTATTCATCTTTAAGTGCAATCGTGTCAAATAAGAACACCAAAATAAATTTCGATATACGTAATTTTAAAACCGTAACTCTAAAGGATATTCAGCCTTCGCGATATTAGCTTTCTAATATTTATGTTTTTTTAGAAATTTTCCTTGCAAAGCTTGAAAAATATTCTCAAGTCGATAATTAAATATTAAATAAACTAGAAATTTCTTTCCATAAACCTCCAAACTTAACTAAATTTCTAAGGGCAAACCATTAAATTATGTTGGTGATGCATTGTCAGAAAGAGAGTGAGAGTGACATTCTAGTTGGGCACGTGCCATTGCATGAAATGCCTAGAGATAAGGCTAAAGGATAGAATTACCAAAAAGCTCTTAGGCATGTATATTCTCATTCTTTCAAAGAAAGTTTGGCCAAAGAGAGTTTGGCCGAAGAGCAAAACAAATCAGTTTTCTCTAATCCTTGGTTCTTCTATTCACTGGAAAAAGAAAGGAAAAAGGAGATTCACGGAATCAAAGAAAATTAAAGGGAATATGAGGCAAGTAACACTTTTTATTCTTTATTCTTTTCTTGAAATTTTCATTTAAAATTTGTATTGTGTGTACATAATTCCTTTTATGAATACCTTTGGATCACATCTTGATCTCTAAGAATTTGAATATGTTTAGCTAGTGTTTTGAGAATTATTAATCGATATTGATAATCGAAGGGTACAATGTTCATGTTGAAATCACATGGTTCACAATTTTGATTCACAAGGATTTGCATTGCATCAATATTCAAAGTTTAACAGTGTTTGAACCCTAGTGTTAACGAAATTCTAAAATTAAAAAGAGGAATACATACATAGAGTCAAAATGCAGATTGCTGAAGGTTGTGTTTGGCCTTAACAGAATCAAGAGATTAACTATCTTCTTTGATGCATAAAATGAGGATCACTAAAGGTTGCGTTTGGCTGTAATGGAACTAAGAAATTGGTCATCTCCCTAAATACACTAAAACATGGCCTCTGAAGGTCGCGTTTGGGTCTTGAAATACCAAGAGATTGAATTCTCCTTTAAATGAACAAAAACGCAAGCCTCAAAGGTCTTAAAGTTAGCTGAAAATGCGGATGTCCCTCATCTAGAGAAATCTGCAGGAAAATTCTTAGGTTCGTGTTTTGTGTTTAAAACCTTAAGAATATAAAGTTACTCCTTATAACCAAACGCAGGTCTGAATAAGAAAGAATAATTGCTAAACAACAAAATAAGGGTTTTTGACAAGAGAAATTTGCGCAGACCTACAAGGCCGCATTTAAGAAGTTCGCGAAGACCCTTAAGGTCGCGTTTAGACAAAAATGCGGATCTAGCCATGTCGCGTTGGCCCCACAAGGCCTTTAAATCTAAAACTCAACCCGTTTAAATAGAAATGCGGGTCTGGTTACTTCAGGGATGTCTCTGTGAATTCAAAATGCAGATCTAGCCCATGTTTCAAACATAGGGCCGTGTCTGAGCCCTGAGGCTTCCAAGACTAAAAATAACCTTGTTTTAATAAAAATGCGGGTCCAATTACAAAAAAGATCTCTGTGAATCCAAATGCGATCTAAAATCATGGGGAAATATGAGTTTAGGCCTTCTAAGCTTATAGTTAGAGCTGAATATAACTAAAATGCAAATTCCATGGGGTCCCATTTTCATTCTAGAATCTTGAAGGATAGTCATTATCCTTATCAACACCCAAACGCGGATATGAATATACCACATAAGCTGCAAGAAGATAAAACGTGGATCTGATGTCACGTTAGTTGCAAGGAGCATAAATGCGAATATCAGCTTATTTGATTTCTGTCATTAATTTCTACATGATATTATCCTTGAATTAAAGAGGGTATTATTTGGCAAGTCACGATATCTCATAATTATATTTCATGGTGACATGACAAGTAATATTCAATAATACATTATTGCCATACCAGATACATGAAGGCATGATCATTCATGGTAACATGATTAGAAGGATCATAAATATTGATTATATGAAAATAAAATATCCTCGTGATACGTGTGTATATGGTCCTAAATCTTGATTTCTGAATTTCTATTTCTTGTAAAAGGATATGTACGTAGTTTGACTTGACTAGCTGTGTGTTTCCATTGGTTCATATATATCATGTATTATTGACATGGAGATTGGGGAAAACTACCTGATAGATAAGAATTGTATAGTATAAGGATCTTATTGGCCAACTTTTTGATTAGGTGCTGAAAACTTATAATATACTGCAGTAACACTGTGTGGCACTGAACCATAATTTGATATATGAGTTACCATAAGGGTAATATCCGTTACTGTTTCTCAGTACGGGATTTGACTTGTAGTACTTAGAGGAGCTTCATGGTTCAGCGTCATGGGTTTGGACCGGGGTATGTATAGATACTTATATAATATGGAAAAACTGTGCGCCAACTTGTCCATCATTGAGTTTCAATATTAGTACTAACATGACCTAGACTTGGTGTAATTTACATGATTTCTTATAAATGATTTACATAGTTCTTATTACTTTATTATTCATTTATGCAATATGACTGGCACCTATACACTTTATTCGCATACTCTTTATTTTCAGTACTATGATAGTACACATATTTCTTCTCTTGTATTACTTGCTAGGTTCAATCCCCTAGATTTTGAGCCCAGATTTTAAAGGTGAAAAAGGGGAACCAATTCCAACTGAAGATCCATAGTTCATCTAACAGATCGAACAATATTGATTAATCAAGTAGATTCTAGAGAACTTTGTATAATTTGTATATATTTTCTTTTGCTTGGGTACTACTTTACCCCTTTGTATTTTGATTCTTTTATGTAAATATTTATAGCAGTGTGCCATTTTATTTAATCAACTCTTTGTATGAAAGAAATCTTTCATACATGTTATTTGAATGTTGTAATAGGTACGGTTATTCCAAAATCATATGACTGATGGGTTATCTACTGACAATAAAGTAGCGCCATCCATTTTGGAAATCATTTGAAAAACGGGAGCATTACACTAGTTAGGATCTTATTGGCCTTTTTGTAAAATAAGATTTGTAATGGTTTTCGTGAAAAAAAATATTATCTTGATTAATAAATATATGAGTAACTAATCTTTTTTAGTTTTAGGATGTAGATAAAGTTATGAGATCATCTATAGCGTAATCTCTATTTATTTTCTTCCTAAAGAATTAAAAAATACATGATTTTTCTATAATAAAATTTAATGATGATAATTCATAGATATTAAGCTTTGATAGATTATGTTTAAGCTTGCTTTTGATAGCCTATACTCAATTAAGATTTAAATTTTTTTGTAATTTATATATATAAATATTTATTGATATACTTTGATCTTTATGAATGTCACAAACTTTGATGAGTTATACTTACATGTCACTTGATAATTCATACTTAGGTTGATTGAATAAAAATCAAATTAAAAAGATTTTTATTTTGATATAATCATAATTGTTTATGTTTAAAAGATAGAAAGAAGATAATAAATCGAGTGCTCAGTTGTGAACTAGTGAATTTGATATCCTAGACTATTCTAGAATACATAAAACTCATATTTTTCATGCTAGATCATATTAGTTAACTTGCTAGGATAATAGAAAAGTATGATCACAAAACATCTGAGATCCATGTGGGAGCGACATGTTTGTGCTACAACTGTACTGTGTGCTTGCTGTAGATTTATCACATCAACGTCATTTTGTATCCACTTGATAAAATAACAAATAGTCTTCAGATTTAATCCTAAAATAGTTAAGAAGGTAGAATCGTAATCCAGAAAAGAATTTGAAAAAAATAGTAGGTCATTACTTTTTCACCGTTGATACACATAACTTAGCTAAGCTACTGTCTCACAGAAATTACCTAAGTTGCTGTTCATTTCTACAATCTCTAATATTGTTTTTTCCAAAATTTCTCTTGGGTTATGATCTTGACCCCCCTAGTGTTCACTCACACTCAATTTCCTGGGCTTTAGTTTTAATTTAGATTTCCATCAAGTTGATACAGAACTAACAATTTTTAGTGAAGGATACAACCAATAAATAGGCCTCGGATTATAAAATCCTAATCCAGTTACAACTAAAAACTACAAAGTTACAATCTAACCCTCACAAAAATTCTAGTTACAGAATCAATACTTTTACTGCCAAATATCATCATTGACTACAAATAGCAGAGCTTTTTGGTCAATAGAGTCCTACTTCGCGTATGAGTTAGTGCAAAATAACCCAAACCTAGTGGGGCCACTTTTGCCACCAAATGACGACAAAAACTGAAAATTTGGTTTTCAACTTATGGCTATGTGATGATTTTACTCTATTCTTCTCCTTTCCATGACTAGATTCAATTTTGATTACTTCAAGCTTTGTATTTACGTAACTTTGTTCTCTTTGGCTCTTTCTAGTCTTGGTTTTCCCAATTCTTTTTGATTTTGTGCCATATCCTTATAGCTTTGCGGACTCAATTATTCTCATTCTGTCTCAGTTTTACCAATTTCTATACTTTTGTATTTTTGTAGTATTATGACCATCGCTCGTAGGGTGTAATCTACTAATTTTATTAATCTCCAAAATTATATAAGAAACCCTAGTTTACAAGGATACGACCAATAAATAAATCTTAAATTACAAAATTCTAATCTAGTTACAACAGAAAAACTAAAAAATTACACTCAAACTCTCACAAGAATTCTAATTACAAAATCAATACTTTTGCCACCAAATAACATTATTGACTGCTAAACAGCAGAGCTCAATTTTCGTCAACAGAACCCTACTTTGTCTTTGAGTCAGCATAAAGAAACCCAAATCCTATGGACCCACTTGATGGCAATTGCCCAAAAATGGTGGCAAAAGCTGCAAATTTGATATTTAGTTTCTGGCTGTGTGATGATTTCTTTCTGTTCTTCTCTTTTCCATGACTAAATTCAACTTTAGCTGATTCTAACTTTGTAATTTTATAGCTCTGTTATCTTTAGCTCTTTCTAAACTTGGTTTTTCTAATTCTTCTCTGATTTCGTGCCATAACCTTATAGTTTTGTGGACTCAAATCGTCTCTTTCTAGATTCGGTTTTCCCAATTCTGTAGCTTTGTGTTTCTGTAGTCATGGCTGTCACTCCTAGAATTTTAATCTACTAATTTTATTATTATCCAAAATTGTATAAGAAATTCTAATTTGCAAAGATACGGTTAATAAATAGGTCTCGAATTGCAAAACCCTAATCCAGTCAAAATAGAAAAACTATAAAATTATAATAAAGCCCTCACAAAAATTCAAGTTACAGAATCAATTATTTTGCTACCAAATAGTGGCATTAACTGCCAGATGACGGATCTCAATTTTGGTCAATAGAGTCCTATTTCGTATATAAGTCAGCATAAAAAAATCCAAACCTTAAGCGCCCACTTCTGCCTCCAAATGATAGCAACTGCTATCAAATGGTGACAAAAACTTCAAATTTGGTTTTCAGTTTTTGGCTATGTGTTGATTTTGTTCTGTTCTTCTTTGTTCCATGACTGGATTCAACTTTGGTTGCTTCTAACTTTCTGTTTCTGTAGCTTTGTTTTCTTCAGCTCTTTCTAGTCTTGATTTTCATTACTCTTCTCTAATTTCATACCATATCCTTATAGTTTTGCTGACTCAATTCTTCTCTTTTTGGACTCGGTTTACCCAATTTCTGTAGCTTTGTTTTTCTGTAGTATTGTGGTCGTCGCTCTTAGGGTTTTAATCTACTAATTTTATTATTATTCAAAATTTCATAAAAAAGAATCCTAATTTATAAGGATACAACCAATAAATAGGTCTCGGCAAAATGTTAATTCAGTCAAAACAAAAAAATAAGCCTTCACAAAAATTCTTATTACAGAATAAAAAAATTTGCTGCCAAATAGCGGCATTGACCTCCAAATGGAGGATCTCAATTTTGGTCAAAGGAGTTCTACTCCGTATATGAGTCAGCAAAAAACCCAAATCCAGTGGGTCTACTTCTGTCGCCAAATGGCAACAAAAATTGTAAATTTGGTTTTTAGCTTATGGTTGTGTAATAATTTTGCTTTATTCTTCACTTTTACATGACTGGTTCAATTTTGGTTGCTTCTAATTTTGTATTTCTGTGTCTTTGTTCTCTTTGACTCTTTCTGGTCTTGGTTTACCCAATTCTTCTCTGACTTTGTGCCATAACTTTATAGCTTTATGGGCTCAATTCTTCTCTTTCTTGACTCAATTTTTTGAATTTATGTAAATTTGTATTTCAGTAGTATTGTGGTCATTGCTGTAACACCTCACTTTCCATAGTGCAGAAAGCTGAAATGTTCGACGTTGAATGATAATTTGATAAGTCTTTGTAATCATTATAGCACATTACAGTGAAAATTTGGATAAAAATAAAAATAAATAATAATTTATTAGTTAAAATAATAAATTCTTTTTCCTTACATTTAGTAAAATTAACCATATGTACTAATTATAATTTTCTTATAAGAAAATAACTACTAAAAATGTATATCTTGTAACTTCATATACTCTTGAAAATGCATTATATCATGCTTAGTCTCCGGTGGGTCGACCTCTAAGTAAAAATTAGCGTCTAGTCATACATAACTAGGATCGTCAGTAAAGCGATTGAATAATATATAACAATACATATAAAAATAATAATATCTCTGTATCATATAAAATCATGTATAATTAAAATTAGAATATCACATGTTGTAACACATTATGTGATTTATAATTAGTTTTTCAGTTAATATATTTTAATTACGATATTTAGAAATTTAGGAAGATATGAATATGGTTGGTCTGAGTGTATCCCCGGGTATCCTGGGGAAAACAGAATAGTAATTTGATCGGAATCTATCCCGATCCTCCGAAAAGGAAAATAGTGACAAATTTAATTGGAGCCTATCCCGATCCTCGCATAAAGGAAATAGTGACAGTTTTGATTGGAGCCTATGCCGATCCTCCCACAAAGGAAAATAGTCGTGCAATTGCATAGCCATCAAATCATATAGATTCTCAATTGTCCCAAAAAACCAAGTGCATTTCAATTTTAGTGTCAATTGTTAAGTTTAGTAAATTTAGTTTTATATGGATTTGTGATTATTAATAAAATTCAGTACTCAATAATAGTAACATTAATAGACAATATAATAGTACAGTGTTTAATAATATGTTACCAATCATATATTACAATAGGTCGGTGTCTCATCATGTATTGTTTTGTTATTCATTGAGTTTCCAAGTATATAATTCAATCTTTAATTAAATAAAAAAGAATATATAGAAAATAAAGTATATTTATTAGCATGTTTACAGTGAGCTATAAAACTCATTTTAAATCACACCTTTAAACATAGTACATAATTCACTATTTAATAAATCAGAAAATATAAAAATAAAACATACTTAATAGCATATTTATAGTGAGTGAGAGAACTCACTTTGGCCTTGGTATTTGATAAATCTATATCTTTGGCTTGAAAAATATTGAAATCTCCAAGGTGCTCCAAAATTCTTTTACTGAGCTCTCTTCTCTTTCTTCTTCTATTTCTCCTCTTTATCCCATGTTTTGCTCTCTTACTTTTTTTGGTTTGGAAAATGAGGGCTGGTTGGGGTTCTTTTATAGGGATTAAGAGTACTAGTCTTACTCATAGTAAGAAGGTCCAATAGGAATTCTAATTGGATTCACTATCCTAATTAAAAATGAAATCTTAAAAGGTATGGAAGCAAAATTTAAATAGAAATCCTAAAAAATATGCAAACCAAATTTCATTAGGAATTCTAAAAGAGATAGAAATCAAATTTGAATCCAAATCCTAATATGTGTAGAAACCAAATTTACATTATATCTATTTTACTAAATACTAAATTAATTGGATAAGATTTGAATCTTATTAGGCTAATCGATTTTACTAGCTCAATTAGAATTTGGATAGGGTTTCTATTTAGATTCAAAATTTAATCAAACTAGAATCCGATTGGTTAAAAGAAACCATTTAAATTCTTATCATAATTTTTAGATAAGAATCAATCTAATTTAATTAATCCTATTTATTTTCTTAATCTTGAATACTTAATTAGGCAAGTTGGTTTGGATATAAGGTGAGTGCTATAAGGTCAAAAATATATCTTAGAACAAAACATTATTTTTTAATGAGTTATAAACTTGAAAATATCATGTTAGAGATGTGGGTGTTACAGTCGGTCCTGGGATTTTTAATTTACTAATTTTATTAATCTCCAAAATTGTATAAAAAATCCCAATTTATGAGGGTACGGACAATAAATAGGTCTCAGATTATAAAACCATAATCCAGTCATAACAGAAAAACTATGAAACTACAATAAAGCCTACATAAAAATTCTAGTTATAAGATCGATACTTTTGCTGCTAAATAACATCATTGATTGCCAAATATCAGAGCTCAATTTTAGTCAACATAGTCGTACTCCGCATATGAGTCAGCACAAAGAAACCTAAAAACTGTGGGGCCCCTTCTAACGCTAAATGGTTGCAACTGCCGCTAAATGGTAGCAAAAACTGCAAATTCCGTCTTCGGCTTCTGGCTTTGTATTTCTATAGTTTTGTTCTCTTCGGCTCTTTCTAGTATCGATTCTCCCTACTCTTCTCTGATTTCACACCATGTCCTTGTAGCTTTGCAGACTCAATTCTTCTCTTTCTGGACTTGATTAACTCAATTTCTGTAACTTTGTGCTTTTATAGTGTTGTGGTCGTCACTCCTAGGAATATAATCACTAATTTTATTATTCTCTAAAATTGCATAAGAAAGTCTAATTTACAGGGATACAACCAATAAATAGGTCTTGGATTGCAAAATCCTAATCCAGTCAAAATGGAAAAAATACAAAATTACAATAAAGCCTTCATAAAAATTCCAGTTATAGAATTAATAATTTTGCTACTAAATAGCAGCATTGACTGCGAAATGACGGATCTCAATTTTGGTCAATGGAGTTTGACTCTGTGTATGAGTCAGCACAAAAAACCCAAACTCTTTGAACCCACTTCTGCTGCCAAATGGTGACAATTGCTGCCAAATGGCGACAATTGCTGCCAAATGGCGACAAAAACTACAAAATTGGTCTCCAACTTATAGCTGTGTGATGATTTTGCTATGTTCTTCTTCTTTCTATGACTGGATTCAACTTTGCTTGCTTCTAACTTTGTGTTTCTGTAGTTTTGTTCTCATTAGCTCTTTTTGGTCTGGGATTTCCAATTTCTTATCTGATTTCATGCCATATTCTTGTAGCTCTGTGGACTCAACTCTTCGGTTTTTGGAACTTAGTTTTCCTAATTTATGTAACTTTGTGTTTTTATAGTATTATGGTTGTTGCTCCAAGGGTTTTAATCTACTAATTTTATTAATATATAAAATTGCATAAAAAAACATAATTTACAATGATACGGCCAATAAATATACTTCAGGTTCCAAAATCCTAATCCAGTCACAACAAAAAAATATAAAATTAAAATAAAATCCTCACAAAAATTTCCGTTACATAATCAATACTTTTGTCGCCAAATAGCGTTGTTGATAGCCAAATAGCGGAGCCCAATTTTTGTCAACAGAGTCTTACTCTATGTGTGAGTCAGCACAAAGAAACCTAAACTATGTGAGCCCACTTCTAGCACTAAATGACAGCAACTGCCGTCTAATGGTGCAAAAGTTGTAAATTGGTCTTAAGTTACTGACTGTGTGATGATTTTGCCCTGTTCTTCTCTTTCCATGACATAATTCATCTTTGGTTGCTTCTACCTTTTGTTTGTTCTCTTATGCTCTTTCTAGTTTTGATTTTGCAAAATTTACCTTTTGTAAATTTTGTTCTCTTCTGCTTTTCTCTGATTTCATGCCATATTCTTATAATTTTGCAGACTCAATTCTTCTCTCTCTGGACTCAGTTTTCCCAATTTTAGTAGATTTGTATTTCTGCAGTATTGTAGCCATCGCTCCTAGGGTTTTAATCTACTAGTTTTATTAATCTCCAAAATTACATTAGAAATCTGAATTTATAAGAATACGACAAATAAATAGATCTCAGATTGTAAAATCCTAATCCAGTAAAAAAATATAAAATTGCAATAAAGCCTTGACAAAATTCAAGTTACAAAATCAATAATTTTACCGCCAAATAGCAGCATTGACCACCATATGGCGGATTTCAATTTTGGCCAACCGAGTCCTACTTCGTGTAGGAGTCAACGCAACGAAACTAAGCCTTGTGGGCCTACTTATGCCACCAAAGGTAGCAACTGTCACCAAATGGCAACAAAGACCGTAAATTTGGTCTTAAGTTTATGCTTGTGTGATGATTTCACTCTGTTCTTTTTTCCATGAGTGGATTCAATTTTTATTGCTTCTAGCATTGTATTTATGTAGTTTTATTCTCTTTGGCTCTTTCTGGTCTTGGTTTTCTCAACTCTTCTATGATTTCGTGCCATATTCTTGTAACTTTTTGGACTCAACTATTCTCTTTCTGGACTCGATTTTTTTAATTTCTGTAGCTTTGTGTTTCTAGAGTATTGTGACCGTCTGTCCCAGGATTGTAATCTACTAATTTTATTAATCTCCAAAGTTGCATAAGAAATCCTAATTAACACAGATACTACCAATAAATAGGCCTCGGATTCCAAAATTCTAATCCAGTCACAATAGAAAAACTACATAATTACAATTCAGCCCTCACAAAAATTCTAGTTATTGAATCAATACTTTTGTTATCAAATAGCATCGTTGACCGCCAAATCATGGAGCTCAATTTTTGTCAACGGGGTCCTACTTATTGTATGAGTTAGCACAAAGAAAGCCAAATCCCATGGGCCCTCTTTAGCCGCCAAATCGTAGCAACTGCCACCAAATGGCGACAAAAATTGTAAATTTGGTCTTTAGCTTGTGGCTGTGTGATGATTTATCTATGCTCTTCTCTTTTCCTTGACTGGATTCAACTTTGATTGATTCTACTTTGTCTTTCTATAGCTTTGGTCTCTTCATCTCATTCTCATTTTGGTTTATCATATTCTTTTCTGATTTCATGCCATATTCTTGTAGCTTTGCAATCTCAATTCTTCTCTTTTAGACTTGATTTTCCTAACATCTGTAGCTTTGTGCTTATGGCGGTCGCTCCTACGGTTTTAAACAAAACTAGCAATTTCATTAATCTATAAAATTGCATAAGAAACCCTAATTTATAAGGATATGGCCAATAAATAAGACTTGAATTACAAAATTCTAATCAAGTCACAATAGAAAAACTACAAACTTACAATAAGGCCCTCACAAAAATTCCAGTTACTGAATCAATATCTTTGTCGCCAAAAGGAGGCATTGATCGCCATATAGCAAAGCTCAGTTTTGGTCAGTAGAGACTTACTTTGCATATGAGAGAGTAACAAAAACCCAAAGCTTGTGGGCCCATTTTTGCCACCAAATGGAGGTAAAAACTGCAAATTTGGTTATCAGTTTATATATGTGTGATGGTTTTGCTATGTTCTCTTTTCCATGACTGGATTCCGGCGTCGGAATCGACAGCCATGGAAAGGAGGGGCAGGATTAACTTTGGTAGTTTATACCTTTTTATTTCTGTAGCTTTGTTCTCTTCGGCTCTTTTCGGAGCTCGGTTTTTCCAATTCTTCTATGATCTTGAGCTATATCCTTGTAACTTTGTGGACTCAATTCTTCTCTTTTTGGACTCGATTTTTTCAAATTCTATAGCTTTGTGTTTCTGTAGTATTGTAGCCATTGCTCCTAGGGTTTTAATCTACGAATTTATTAATTTCCAAAATTGCATAAGAAAGTTTACAAGAATATGACCAATAGATAGGTTTTAGATTGCAAAACTCTAATCCAGTTGAAACAAAAAAAAACTACAAAATTATAATAAAGTCTGGAGAAAATTTCCAGTTATAGAATCAATAATTTTACTGCTAAATAGCGTTGTTGACTGCTAAATGGCGGATCTCAATTTTTGTCAACAGAGTCCTACCCTGTGTATGAGTCAGTGCAAAGAAACTCAAACCCAGCAGGCCCACTTCTGCAGCCAATTGGGGGTAACTGTTGCCTAATGGCGGCAAAATCTGTAAATTTGGTTTTCAACATATAGTTGTGTAATGATTTTGCTCTATTCTTTACTTTTCCATAACTGGGTTCAACTTTGGTTGCTTCTAGTTTTATGTTTCTATAGCTTTGCTCTCATCGGCTCTTTCTGGTGTTATATTTCATAATTCTTCACTGATTTCATGCCATATCCTTGTAGCTTTGTGGACTCAATTCTTCTCTTTCTGGACATGATTTTTCAACTTCTGTAGCTTTGTGTTTATGTAGTATTGCAGCCGTCACTCCTATGATTTTAATATACTAATTTTATTAATCTCCAAAATTGCCTAAAAAATCCTAGTTTATAAGGATATGTCTAGTAAATAGGCCTCAGATTAAAAAAATCCTAATCCAATCACCACAGAAAAACTATAAAATTACAATAAAGCCAGCACAAAAATTCTAGTTATAGAATCTATACTTTTGCCATCAAATCGTATCATTGATCGCCAAATAGTGGAGCTCAATTTTGGTCAAGATAGTCCTACATCATGTATGAGTTAGTGCAAGAAACTGAAACCCAATAGGCCCACTTCTGCCACTATATGGCGGCAACTGCAGCCAAATGGCACAGAAGTTACAAATTTGGTCTTCAGTTTCTGCTATGTGATAATTTTGCTCTATTATTCTCTTTTACATGACTTGATTCAACTTTTGTTAGTTCTAACTTTGTATTTCTGTATCATTGCTCTCTTCGGCTCTTTCTGGTCTCGATTTTACCAATTCTTCTCTGGTTTCATGTCATATCCTTGTAGCTTTGAGGACTTAATTCTTCTCTTTTTGGATTAGGCTTTTCTAATTTCAGTAGTTTTATGCTTATGTAGTATTGTGGCATTGCTCCTAGAGATTTAATCTACTAATTTTATTAATCTCCAAAATTGTATAAGAAATCCTAATTTATAAGGATACGACTAATAAATAGGTCTCGAATTGCAAAATCCTAATCCAGTCAAAACATAAAAACTGCAAGATTACAATAAAGCCTTCACAAAAATTCCAATTAAAGAATCAGTAATTTTGCTACCAAATAACATCGTTGATTGTGAAATAGCAGAGCTAAATTTTCATCAAAAGAGTCCTACTCTGTGTATGAGTCAGTTCAAAGAAATCCAAATCTCGTGAGCCTATTTCTGCTGCCAAATGGTGGCAACTACTGCCAAATGGCAACAAAAGTTGCTGATTTTGTCTTCAGCTTCTGGCTGCATGATGATTTTGCTCTGTTCATATCTTTTCCATGACTAGATTCAATTTTGGTTGAATCTAGTTGTTGAATCTAGTTTTGTGTTTCTGTAGCTTTATTCTCTTCAGCACTTTATGGTCTCAGTTTTTTCAATTCTTCTCTGATTTCATGTCATATCCTTTTATCTTTGTGGACTCAATTCTTCACCTTCTGGACTTGGTTTTCTCAATTTCTATAGTTTTGTGTTTCTATAGTATTATGGTCGTCGCTACTAGGGTTTTAATCTACTTATTTTATTAATATCCAAAATTGCATAAGAAACTCTAGTTAACAAGGATACGATGTATAAATAGGTCTCAGATTTCAAAACTCTAACCCAGTTACAACAAAAAGCTACAAAATTATAACAAGGCCCTCATAAAAGTTCAAGTTACAAAATCAAGTCTTTTACTAGCAAATAGCAACGTTGACTGTCAAATAGTGGAGCTCAGTTTTGGTCAATATCTTACTCCTGTATGAGTCTGTTCAAAGAAATCCAAATTCAGTGGGCCCATTTCTGTCGCTAAATGGCGACAACTACTGCCAAATTGAGGCGAAAACTACAAATTTGGTCTTTAGCCTATGGCTGTGTGATGGTTTTGGCTCTGTTCTTCTCTTTACCATGACTGTATTCAAGTTTGGCTGCTTTTAGGTTTATGTTTCTATAGCTTTTTTTTCTCTTTGGCTATTTCTAGACGTGGTTTTTCCAATTCTTGTCTGATTTCATGTCATACCCTCGTAGCTTTGTGGATTAAATTCTTCTATTTTTGAAATTGGTTTTTTCAATTTCTGTAACTTTGTGTTTTTATAGTATTGTGGATGTCGCTCATAGGATTTTAATCTACTAATTTTATTAATATCCAAAATTGTATGAGAAATCCTAATTTAAAAAGATATGGTTAATAAATAGGTTTCGGCTTGCAAAACCCTAATCCAGTTAAAAAAGAAAAACTACAAAATTACGATAAAGCCCTCACAAAAAATTTAGTTACAATATTAATAATTTTGTTGCCAAATAGCAGATTTGACTGCCAAATTGCGGGTCTTAATTTTGGTCAACAGAGACCTACTTTATTTATGAGTCAGCCTGAAGAAACCCAAACACAGTGGGTCCACTTCTGCCGCCAAATTGCGGTAACTAACGCCAAATAGTGATAAAAACTGCAAATTTCGTCTTCAGCTAATGGTTGTGATGATTTTGCTCTGCTCTTCTCTTTTTTATAACTAGATTCAATTTTGGTTGCTTCTACCTTTGTATTTATGTAGCTTTATTCTTTGCGGCTTCTTCTAGTCTTGGTTTTCCCAATTATTCTCAGATTTTGTGCCATATCCCTGTAGCTTTGTGGACGCAATTCTTTTCTTTCTGGACTTGGTTTTCCTAATTTTTGTAGCTTTATATTTCTGTAGTATTGTGACCGTCGCTCCTAGGATTTCAATCTACTAATTTTATTAATCTCCAAAATTGCATAAGAAACCCTAATTTACATGGATATAGCCAATAAATAGGCCTCGAATTCCAAAATCCTATTCCAGTCACAAAAGAAAAACTAAAAATTACAATAAAGCCCTTACAAAATTTTTTATTTTAAAATCAATACTTTTGCTGTCAAATAGCTTCGTTGACTGTCAAATAGCGGAGTTCAATTTTGGTCAACAGAATCCTACTCTGTGTATGAGTTAGTGCAAAGAAACCTGAACCCTTTAGGCCCACTTCTGATGCTAAACGGCAACAATTTCCATCAAATGGTGGCAAAAGCTGTAGTTGGTCTTCAGCTTGGCCGTGTGATGATTTTGCTTTATTCTTCTCTCTTCCACAACTGGATTCAACTTTGGTTGCTTCAAGCATTGTGTTTCTATAACTTTATTCTCTTTGGCTCTTTCTGGTCTCGATTTTCCCAACTCTACTATGATTTCATGCCATATCTTCGTAGCTTTACAGACTTAATTCTTCTCTTTGTGGACTTTGTTTTTTCAATTTCTTTAAATTTGTGTTTCTACATTATTATAGTCATCGCTGCTAGGTTTTTAATTTACCAATTTTATTAATCTCCAAAAACTACATAAGAAACCATAATTTGCAGGGATACGGTCAATAAATAGGGCTTGGATTACAAATCACTAATTCAGTCCCAATAGAAAAACTATAAAATTATAATAAAGCCCTCTCAAAATCTACAGTTACAGTATCAATACTTTGCTACCAAATAGCGGAGTTGACTGTAAAATAGTGAGCTCAATTTTTTTAACGGAGTCCTACTCTGTGTATGAGTCAGCGTAAAGAAATCCAAATCCTATGGACCACTTCTACTGCCAAATGCAGCAGCTGGCGCCAAATAGTGACAAAAACTTTAAATTTGTTCTTTAGCTAATGGTTATGTGATAATTTTACTCTATTCTTCTCTTTTCAATGACTGGATTCAACTTTGGTTGCTTCTACCTTTATTTTTCTATAGCTTTGTTCTCTTTGGCTCTGGTCTTGGTTTTCCCCATTCTTCTCAGATTTTGTGCCATAACGCTGTACTTTTTGGACTCAATTATTCTCTTTCTAGACTCTATTTTCCAATTTCTGCAGCTTTATGTTTATATAGTATTGTAGCCTTCGCTCCTAGAGTTCGAATCTACTAATTTTATTAATCTCCAAAATTGTATAAAAAACCCTGATTTACATGGATGCAACCAATAAATAGGACTCGAATTCGAAAATCCTAATCCAGTCACAACAGAAAAACTACAAAATTATAATAAAACTCTCACAAAAGTTTCTGTTATAAAATTTAATACTTTTGCCATCAAATAACATCATTGACCGCTAATACTGGAGCTCAATTTTGGTCAACAGAGGCATACTCTGCGTATGAGTCAGCGCAAAGAAATCTAAACTCTGTGGGCCCACTTCTGACACTAAATGATAGCAACTTCCGCCAAATGGTGACAAAAGCTGCAAATTTGGTCTTTAGCTACTGGCTCTATGATGATTTTCCTCTGTTCTTCTATTTTCCATGAATGAATTCAACTTTGGTTGGTTTTATCTTTCTGTTTCTTTAGCTTTATTCTCTTAAGCTCTTTCTGGGCTTGATTTTCCCAACTCTTTTTTGATTTCATGCCATTTCCTTATAACTTTGTCGACTTAATTCTTTTCTTTTGGATGCGATTTTTCCAATTTCTGTATATTTGTGATTCTGCAGTATTATCGCCGTCACTCCTTGGGTTTTAATCTACTAATTTTATTAATATCCAAAATTGCATAAGAAACCTTAATTTATATGGATACGGTCTATTAGCCTAGGATTACAAACTCTAATCCAGTCACAAAAGAAAAAGTTCAAAATTATAATAAAGCTCTTATAAAAATTCTAGTTACAGAATTCATTCTTTTGCCGCCAAAGAATATCGTTGATCGCCAAATGGCGGATCTCAATTTTGGTCAACAGAGTCCTACTCCATGTATGAGTCAGTGCAAGGAAATTCAAACCGTATGCATTCATTTCTATCTCTAAATTATAGTAAAAGCTGCAAATTTGGCCTTCAGCTTATGGCAGTGTGATGATTTTGCTTTTTTCTTCACTTTTCTGTAATTGGATTTAAATTTGGTTGCTTCTAAGTTTGTGTTTCTGTAGGTTTGTTCTTGTTGGCTCTTTTTGGTCTCGGTTTACCCAATTTTTCTCGAATTTCGTGCCATATCTTTGTAGCTTTGTGAACTCAATTCCTCTTTTTCTTGACTCGGTTTTTCTGATTTCTATACCTTTGTGTTTCTATAGTATTATGGCCATCGCTCCAATGATTTTAATTTACTAATTTTATTAATCTTAAAATTTAATAAAAAAACTGTAATTTACAAGGATACGACCAATAAATTAGCTTTGGATTACAAATTCTTAATGTTGTCAGAATATAAAAACTACAAAATTATAATAAAGGCTCACAAAATTTCAGTTACAAAATCAATATTTTTCTGCCAAATAGTGTCGTTGACCGTCAAATAGCGGAGCTCAATTTTAGTCAACAGAGTCCTACACAATATATGAGTCAGCACAAAAAAGCCCAAACCCTATGGGCCCACTTCTGCCACCAAATGGCAGTGAAATATGCAAATTTTTCCTTCAGCTTCAGGTTGTAGGATGATTTTACTCTATTCTTTTCTTTTTCATGACTGGATTCAAATCTGATTGCCTCTAAATATGTGTTTCGGTAGCTTTTTTTTTCTTCGGCTTTTTCTAAACTCGGTTTTCCCAATTCTTCTCTGATTTCGCACTATATCTTTATAGCTTTGTGTCAATTCTTCTATTTGTAGACTCGTTTTTTTTCAATTTTTGTAGGTTAGTTTTTCTATAGAATAGTGGTCGTCGCTCCTAGGGTTTTAATTTACTAATTTTATTAATCTACAAAATTGAATAAGAAACCCTAATTTAAAAAGATACGTCCAATAAATAGGCCTCAAATTACAAAATTTTAATCCAATCACAACAGAAAAATTATAAAATTACAATAGAGCACTCACAAAAATTCCAGTTATAGAATAATTACTTTTGCCACAAAATAGCATTGTTGACCACCAAAAAGCGGAAGTCAATTTTAGACAATAGAGTCCTACTCCGTATATGAGTTAGCGTAAAGAAATCCAAATCTTGTAGGCCCACTTCTACCGCTAAATGGGGGCAACTGCTGCCAAATGACGTTAAAATGTGCAAATTTGGTCTTCAGTTTCTACCTGTGTGATGATTTTCCTGTATTCTTGTCTTTTCCATGACTAGATTCAACTTTGGTAGCTTCTAACTTTGTGTTTCTGTTGCTTTGTTCTCTTCAGCTCTATTTAGGCTTGGTTTTTCAAATTCTTCTCTGATTTCGTACCATATCCTTATAGTTTTATGGACTCAATTCTTCTCTTTCTAGACTCGATTTTTCTAATTTCTATAGCTTTGTGATTCTTTTACATTGTGGTCATCGGTCCTAAGGTTTTAATCTATTAATTTTATTAATCCTCAATATAGTATAAGAAATCCTAATTTACAAGGATACGACCAATAAATAGGCCTCCGCTTATAAATCCTAATATAGTCCCAACAGAAAAGTTTCAAAATATAATAAAATCCTCTTTAAATTTCTAGTTACAAAATCAATACTTTTGCTCCTAAATATCAGAATTAACTGCCAAATATTGATCTCAATGTTGTTTAACAGAGTCGTGCTCCGCATATGAGTTAGCGCGAAGAACCCAAACCTTATGGGCCCACTTCTACTGCCAAATGGCGGCAACTACTGCCAAATGATGACAAAATCTGCAAATTTGGTCTTCAGCTTATGGCTGTGTGATGATTTTGCTATTTTCTTCACTTTTTCATGTCTGGATTTAGCTTTGGTTGCTTCTAACTTTGTTTTCTGGAGCTTTGTTCTCTTTGGCTCTTTCTGCTCTCGGATTTCCTAATTCTTTTCTGAATTCGTACTATATCTTTGTACCTTTGTGGACTCAATTTTTCTTTTTTTGGACTTGATTTCTTCAATTTCTATATTTTTCTATTTCTACAATATTGTAACTGTCACTCCAAGGTTAATCTACTAATTTTATGAATCTCCAAAATTACTTAAGAAAGCCTAATTTACAAGGATACAGTCAAAAAATAGGCTTGGAATTACAAAACCCTAATCTTGTCTTAATAGAAAAACTACAAATTTATAAAGCTCTCATAAAATTCTATTTATAGAATCAATACTTTTTCTGCTAAATAGGTCATTGACCGCCTAATAACAGAGCTCGCTTTTGGTCAACAGAGTCATACTCTGTATATGAGAGTGCAAATAAACATAAACCCTTTGGGCCCACTTCTAGTTCCAAATGGCGGCAAAAAATGTAAATTTGGTCTTTAGTTTTTGGCCGTGTGATGATTTTGCTCTGTTCTACTCTATTCCATGAATCGATTAAACTTGGTAGCTTCCAACTTTGTGTTTCTATAGCTTTATTCTCTTTAGCGTTTTTGCTCTCGATTTTTCTAATTCTTCTCAGATTTCATGCCATATCATTGTAACTTTGTGGACTCAATTCTAATCTTTATGGACTCTATTTTTCCAATAACTATCGCTTTATATTTCTGCAATATTGTGTCCATCGCTCCAAGAGTTTTAATCTACTAATTTTGTTATTCTCCAAAATTGCATAAAAACCCTAATTTACAATGATACGACCATTAAATAGGTCTTGGATTGTAAACTTTAATTCAGTCAAAACAGAAAAATATAAAATTATAATAAAGTCCTCATAAAAATTCCAATTTCAGAATCAATAATTTTGCTACCAAAGAGCGGCGTTGTCCACCAAATGTCGAATCTCAATTTTGGTCGACAGAGTCCTATTTCATGTATGGTCAACACGAAGAAACGCAAACCATGTGGGTCTATTTCTGCCGCAAAATGGTGCCAAAACTAAAAATTTGGCCTTTAGCTTATGGTTATGTAAAGATTTTGCTCAGTTCTTCAATTTTCCATGTCTAGATTCAACTTTGATTGCTTCTAGCTTTGTGCTTATGTAGATTTGTTCATAATGGCTTTTTCCAGTCTTGGTTTTTCCAATTCTGATTTTGTGCCATATATTTGTAGCTTTGTGGATTCAATTCTTCTCTTCGTGGACTTTAGTTTTCATAATTTCTATAGCTTTGTATTTTTGTAGTATTGTCGTCATCGCTCCTAGGGCTTTAACCTATTAATTTTATTAATCTACAAACCCTAATTTACAAGGGTAAGGCTAATAAATAGGCCTCGGATTACAAAATCTTAGTCCAATCACAACAGAAAAACTACAAAATTATAGTAAAGCCCTCATAAAAATTTCATTTAAAGAATCAATACTTTTGTTGCCAAATAGCATCGTTGATCGGCAAATAGCAGAGCTCAATTTTTGTCAATAGAGTCCTACTCTGTGTATGAGTCAACGCAAAGAAACCTAAACCTTGTGGGCCCACTTCCACCACCAAATGGCGGCAACTACTACTGAATGGTAGCAAGAGGTTCAAATTTGGTCTTCAACTTCTTGCTGTATGATGATTTTGTTTTTTTCTTCCTTTTCCATGACTGGATTCAGTTTTGGTTACTTCCAACTTTGTGTTTCTATAGCCGTATTCTCTTTGGCTCTCTCTGAACTCGGTTTTTCCAATTCTTCTCTGATTTTATGCCATATCCTTATAGTTTTATGGACTCAATTCTTCTCTTTCTGGACTCGGTTTTTCTGAATTTCTGTAGTTTTGTGTTTCTTTTGTTTTGTGGTCATCGCTCCTAAGATTTTAATTTACTAATTTTATTAATCTCTAATATAGTATAAGAAACCCTAATTTAAAAGGATATGACCAGTAAATAAGCCTCATATTATAAAATTCTAATCCAGTCCCAACAGAAAAACTACAAAATTACAATCAAATGCTACTAAAGACTTTAATTACTGAATCAATATTTTTTGCTGCAAATAGTGGAACTGACTGCCAAATAATGATCTCAATTTTGTTTAACAGAGTCCTACTCCACATATGAGTCAGAACAAAGATTCCAAAACTTGTGAAACCACTTCTACTGCCAAATGGCAGCAACTACCCCCAAATGGTGGCACAGTAAATTTGGTCTTCAACTTATGGCTGTTCTTCACTTTTCCAAAACTAGATTCAAGTTTGATTGCTTCTAACTTTGTGTTTCTGTAGTTTTGTTATCTTTGGCTCTTTCTGGTCTTGGTTTACCCAATTATTCTCTGATTCATGCCATATCTTTGTAGATTTGTGGACTCAATTCTTCGCTTTCTAGACTAGATTTTTCCATTTTATGTAGTTTTGTATTTCTGAAGTATTGTGGCTGTTGTTTCTAGGATTTTAATCTACTAATTTTATTAATCTCCAAAAGTATATAAGCAACCCTAATTTACTAGTATACAGTTAATAAGTAAGCCTCAGATTACAAAATCCTAATCCAGTCACGATAGAAAAACTATAAAATTACAATAGAGCCCTCACAAAAACTCTAGTTACAAAATCAATATTTTTACCGCAAAATAGGTCATTGACCGCCAAATAACAAGCTCAATTTTGGCTAACAGAGTCCTACTCCTTATATGAGACAGAGCAAAGAAACATTAACCCTGTGGGCCCACTTCTGATGCCAAATGGTGGTAAAAGATGCAAATTTGGTCTTCAGCTTTTGGCTGTGTGATGATTTTGCTTTGTTATTCTCTTTTGTATAACTGAATTCAACTTTCGTTGCTTCTAGTTTTGTGTTTCTGTCGCTTTGTTCTCTTTGGCTCTTTCTGGACTCAGTTTTTCCAATTTTTATCTGATTTCATGCTATATCCTTATAGTTTTATGGACTCGGTTCTCTTTCTGGACTTGGTTTTCCTAATTTCTATAGGTTTATGTTTCTTTTGTATTATGGTCATTGCTCCTAAGGTTTTAATCCATTAATTTCACTCCTAAGGTTTTAATCTACAAATTTTATTAATCTCCAATATTGCATAAGAAACCTAATTTACATTATTATGGCTAATAAATAGGCCTCAGATTACAAAATCCTAATCCAATCCCAATAAAAAACTCTAAATTGCAATAAAACCCGCCTAAAAATTTTAGTTAAAAAATTAATTGTTTTGCCACCAAATAGTGAAATTAACCACCAAATACCAATCACAATTTTATATAACAGAGCCCTATTCCACGTATAAGTTAGCGCAAAGAATCCAAACCTTGTGAGCTTACTTCTACAGCAAAATGGTGGTAACTGTCGCCAAATGGTGGCCAAAACTGCAAATTTGGTCTTCAACTTCTAACTATGTGATTATTTTGGTCTGTTCTTCTCTATTCCATGAATAGATTCAACTTTGGTTGCTTCTAGACTTGTGTTTCTAAAGCTTTGTTCTTTTCTGCTATTTCTGGTCTCGGTTTCCTAATTCATCTCAAATTTCATGCCATATCCTTATAGCTTTGTAGACTAAATTCTTCTCTTTCTAGACTCGGGTTTTCCAATTTTTGTAACTTCGTATTTTTATAGTATTGTTACCGTCGCTCCTAAGATTTTAATCTACTTATTTTTTAATTTATAAAATTGCATAAGAAACCCAAATTTATAAGGATATGGCCAATAAGTAGGCCTCGGATTACAATACCCTAATCCAATCACAACAAAAAACTACAAAATTATAATAAAGCCCTAAAAAAATTTCAATTACAAAATCAATACTTTTGCCGCTAAATAGCGTCGTTGACTGCCAAATAACGGAGCTCAATTTTGGTCAACGGAGTCCTACTCCGCATATGAGTTAGCACAAAGAACCCAAACCTTGTGGGCCTACTTCTACCGCCAAATGGTCGCAACTGCCGCCAAACAGCGGCAAAAGCTGCAAATTTATTCTTCTGCTTATGGCTGTGTGATGAATTTGCTCTTTTCTTCACTTTTCCATAATTGAATTCTACTTTGGTAGCTTCTACCTTTCTGTTTTTGTAGTTTTGTTCTCTTTGGCTCTTTCTAGCCTTAGTTTACCCAATTCTTCTCTAATTTCGTGTTATATCTTTATAACCTTGTGGACTCAATTTTTCTTTTTGTGGACTCAATTCTTCTACCTATCCGCATACAATTCTTCTATTTATTGCTATCACTCCAAGGGTTTTAATCTATTAATTTTATTACTCTCTAAAATTACATACAAACCCCTAATTTATAGGGATACCACCAATAAATAGGTCTCAAATTACAAAACCCTAATCCCGTCATAATAGAAAATTACAAAATTATAAATAACCCTCACGAAAATTCCAGTTAAAGAATCAATATTTTGTTGCTAAATAGGTTGTTGACCTCCAAATAGCAGAGCTCAATTTTAGTCAAAAGAGTCCTACTCGTTTTTGAGAGAAACACAAACCCTGTGGGCCCACTTTTGATGCCAAATGGTGGTAAAAACTATGAATGTGGTCTTTAACTTCTTACTGTGTGAAGATTTTTCTATGTTCTTATTTATTCCAGGAATGGATTTAACTTTGGTTGCTTCTAGCCTTGTGTTTCTGTAGCTTTGTTCTTTCTGCTCTTTCTGGTCTCAGTTTTTTCAATTCTTCTGACATTTCATGCCATATTCTTATAGCTTTGTGGTCTCAATTCTATTCTTTCTGGACTTTGTTTTTCCATTATCTATAGCTTTGTGTTTCTTTAGTATTGTCGTCGCTCCTTGAGATTTAATCTACTAATTTCCTTATTTTTCAAAGTTGCATAAGAAACCTTAAATTATAAAGATACAACCAATAAATAGGTCTTGGATTGCAAAATCCTAATACATTAAAAATAGAAAAACTGTAAAATTACAACTAAAGTCCTCACAAAAATTTTAGTTTCAAAATCAATAATTTTGCCGCCAAATAGCAACGTTGACCGCCAAATGACGGATCACAATTTGGGTCAACAGAGTCTTACTCCATGTGTGAGCCAGTACAAAGAAAGCCAAACCATGTGGGCCCACTTCTGCTACCAAATATCGACAAAAACTACAAATTTGGTTTTCAGCTTGTGGCTGTATAATGATTTTGCTCTATTCTTCACTTTTCATTACTAGATTTAACTTTGATTACTTCTAACTTTGTGTTTCTATAACTTTTTTCTCTTTAGCTCTTTCCGGTCTTAGTTTTTCTGTTTCCTCTGATTTCGTGCCATATCCTTGTAAGTTTGTGGACTCAATTATTCTCTTTGTGGACTTTGGTTTTTCCAATTTTTGTAGCTTTGGTTTTCTGTAGCATTATGGCTATCACTCCCTGTGTTTTAATCTACTAATTTTATTAATCTCCAAAATTGCATTAGAAATCCTAAGTTACATGGATATGGCACATAAATAGGCCTCGGATTGTAAAATCCTGATCTGGTCACAGTAGAAAAATTATAATAAAATCCTCACAAAAATTCCAATTACATAATCATTACTTTTGTTGCAAAATAGCATTGTTGACTGCCAAATAACGGAGTTCAATTTTTGTTAGCAGGGTCCTACTCTATATATGAGTCAGCATAAATAAATCCAAAAACTGTTGCCCACTTCTACCACCAAATGGTAGCAACTACCGCCAAATAGTGGCAATAGGTGCAAAAGTCTTTAGATTCTGGTAGTGTGATGATTTTGTTCTGTTGTTCTCTTTTTTATGTTTGGATTCAACTTTGTACTTCTAGCTTTGTATTTCTGGAGCTTTATTCTCTTTGACTATTTCTGAACTCTGTTTTTTTTTTATTTACACAAATATGTAGCTTTATTCACTATTTTTTTTCTTTTGCTGGGCTGGGCCGGCCCTATTCTTTTTCTTTTTCTTTTCTCATCTCTCTCTCGCTCTCTCTCCTCTCTCTCTCCCCCCCTCTCTCTCTCTCTCGGCCCAGCCTTTCTCTCCTTCTTCTTTCTCTTGTTCTTTTTGCATTTTTCCCATGCAATTGTACCATTTTCATGTAAATTACATTTTTCCCATGCAAAATGGAAAATATAAATTTCTCCATGCAAATATATTTTTCTTTCTCAATATCAATATCCCTTCTTTTAATATATTTTTCTTTTTCAATGTGCAAATAAATAAAAAATAAACAATTATTACAATATTTATATATATTAAAATTGACTCAAGAGTTTGGTTCAATCCTCAATATCAATGAATAGTCTAAAATGGAAACCAAGTATTTTTGCAAAATAAATCACATATGTAAATATAAATTAAATAATGAACGAACAAAAAAATAGCAGTGTTACTTGCCTCGGTTTAATTTCGAACCCTCGATTTGATTTATTCTTCTCCCCCTCTTCTTTTTTTCCTTTTTTTCTTTTTTGTCTTCTCTCTGTGGTTCTAGTTCTGGGTTCTAGCTGAGAGAAGGAATGAGAAGAGAGGGAGAGTGAGGAAATAAAGGAGAAGAAAATAATTTGATGGCATTTTCATAATTTAACGAAAGTTAGAAATTTGTGATTGTGTTTTTCTTCTCTGTTAGCCACATGGAATCCCAACTTGCCACACTAACTCTTTGCTTGACAACTCAAACCGAAATTATTTCTAGGAGTGTGCCCTTAGAAATTTGTTATAAAAATAGTGTGTAGAAGTAATTTCCAATTTATTTAATATTTTATTATTTACGGCTCCATTAAATATTTTCCAAATGCAATCAAATTTATGTAGGACGTAGTATTCAATGAGAGGAATGCTACTAAATTATCCGTTTGTCATTTTGATATCCATAATAAACAAACCAAAATTCTGAAGTAAATATAAGGATAATTTTAATATTATTAAATTAGCAATTTTGGAAGTATATTTTGGCTTTGTAAACACTGAAGTTTATTTCGGTGTCCAAAATTAACTTCGGTAACCCTATTTGATACGATCAGACTCAAAAGAGAGATTTAGGCAGCTCAAAATTTTGGAATATTATATCCTACCCACATAACAAAAGAATTTCATTCTCAAAATTCCAAATTGAAAGACATGCCACTATATATGGATATTTTTAATAAAATAAATTCAATTGGCATACCTTATATGAGAAAATGTATGAGTATTTTATCCTAATGTCTTTCTCAAGCTCCCAAGTGGAATCTTTTGGTGATTGTACATCCAATGAAATAAGAACTAATGGTAGTATCTGATTTTTCAAGACTTTCTCTCATTGGTTAACGATTGCTACATGTCGCTTCTCATATTTTAAGTCTGATCTCAAATCTACTTTTGATAAATCCACTATTTTGTAACTTCAGCTAAGCACTTTCTCAATTATGATATATAAAATACATCATAAATGATTTTCCGTCTTTGGAAGGAATGATAATTGGTAAACCTCTAATGATAATCAATAAACAAGATTTTCAATTTATTCTCGAAATTTTATTTGGGTGAAGGAACTCAAAAGCATGATAGAGCTTAATCAGAAATAGCTCTACCAATTTGGAGTGTCACGCCATCCTGATTTAGTAATGGAAAAGATACAAGTGACAAATATTTTTGTAGAGTCCATTCATATGGTCCTATTACATGTTGTAATGGATTCTAGAAGAGAAAATAAATCAGAACTATTACAATACCGAAGTAACAAGACTATAAATGGTAGGATATAAGATAAAAAATGAATTCTTGATTACAAAATTCAATCACACACAACGATCTTATCAAGTGACTGCAATTGCTGGTGCTAAAGAATATATCTCTACAATTGCCTCACTGACTCAATAAGACTTGGGAGATATAAAATGTTCAAGACATGAATCATTTAAGTTAAAGTTCTGATGAGAAATATGAGATGTCGATGGGAATGGTCAATAAAAGTAATGGAGTAAGGCAATCATCTAAAAAGATAAAACTAAATTTAAGTAATAAATACAATGTCATGTTCTAGTATGATGAAATTTGTCTTCTTTTAATATAGTTCATCATTAATTTCTTATTTACTTTTCAACCTGACTAATTTCATAAGATCTTGGACCTTTTAAGACCTCCTTATATCCTTTCTACCTACATTCACTCAGCTTGTTTTTTTTTTATCTCCTAATCCATTTACCTAGTTAATCTCATCAAGCCTACCAATAACGATTATTATAATTCATTAATATTTATCTTCCCAATTTTCAAAAAAAAAAAAAAATACAAGCATGACATCATTTTTCCTTTTCATAGGAAAACTTAAGGACAAGTTCCAAATTCAACCGCTCTTTCATTCTATATCAACACACATCATAATTCCTAACTTGAAACATCACTATAAACCTTCATGCCTTTAGGGTTGTTTAGAAATGGGTGATGCGGATGTTGTTGTTAGCCTTCATTTCAACTTTTCAAATACTTTACCACACTCTTCTTTCAGAAACATTCTGCTCCTCTTTTAGTATGTTTATTTAAAAGATACAGTCTTGCAAGCTCCTATACAAATGTTCAATAATATCCAGTCATCCTAGAAAACTCCGAATCTTCGATTCAGATTTTGGCACATGTCAATCCATTGTAGCTCATATCTTCTTAGGGTCGCCTGATATACTGTCGTTAGAAACTATATGACTAGAAAAACGAATTTATCCAATCAAATTTAACATTTATTCAGTTTTCCATATAGTTTCTGCTCTCTAAGAGTCTATAAAACTATTTTTAAATACTTAACATGTTTTTCTCTTTTCTTGGAATAAATTAATATATCACTGATAAATATCATCACAAATTTATCTATATACTGAGTAAAAACATTACTCATGATGTGATAATTCAACTGCAAGCATACAGTGTCGGTTGTAGCGCTTAACAGGCCGTCCCACAGAGATCTCAGGTATTTTGCAATTTTTACTAATTCTATAGTCTAACGGACTAACAAAGAATTTTAGGTTGTATTTGGGAGTTATTCTAATTAACCTAGAATCTAAAATCCACTAGTTTCCAACTATATATTTATTTCTATTATCTTCATCTATCATAAAAAATTGATATTTTAGTTTAAATTTTAGTTAAAGTGCCCTAAACATGAGTTATCAAGTGATGTGCAAGCATAACGCATCAAAAATACAACTTTTCATAAAAGCAAACTAAATCGTTAGATAATTCTATGATAAACATGAAAATTAACAACTCCAAACCCTAACTAACTATAGGCTATCAAGAAACTTGATTTAAGTATAACCTATCAAAGTATTAATCTTCAAATTCTTATATTTTAATTTTTTCATAGAAAATTCATGTCTTTATTTATTTTATTTAAGAAGAAAATTCTAGAGAGTAATTACATAGTAGATCCTAATTTCATCTACATCCTAGAGCTAAGTTAAATTAGCTATTCATATTTCTAACAAGCAAAATTAAATTTTTATTCATAGAAAATAATTAATCTAGTCTAGAAAGCAAATAAATCTAAACTAGAAAGCAATTAAAATAAATTAACTAAGGAAAAATTGATAAATAAAGAGAACTACTTTCTAGAGTCTGGTATTGTAACCGTCACCCTTTAAAAAAAATCCTAATTTTATTAATAAAAATTACATCTAAAATAATACCTAAAAAGCTCTCTTTAATTTACAAGGATTCATGGGTATTTATAACACAAATACAATCATACTCCTACTCAAACTCAATACAAAAGATATGATTCTAATCCAACACAAACTAATCTCAAGATATATAATCTTAATCTAACCCATAGGTATTGAAAACCAATGGTTGAGATTAGATGGCATAAAATACTAATTTTCGGGTCGAAAATATGAAATTAAGTTCAACAGACTCGTAGCCCGTTGGATCGGATTTTCCACTCTGCTGTGCTTTAGTAAAATAGCCATAACTTTTGCATACGAAGATATTTTTGATATATTTCTGAGATCTACAAATTTTTCCTACATGAAAGTTTCCATTTCAAGCTTTATTTTCTTCTTATTTTCCTTGCGAATCTTTTATTACCTATAAAAACATACTAAATATACCCAAGTAGCAATTATTTATATACAAAAAATAAATGAAATATGAGAGGAAAATACAAAATATGATACTAATCACACCTCATACCTATCTTTTGCTAGTCCTTGAGCAAAACCTAAAGCTAAAAAGAAAAACAAAAAGAAAAATTCTAACTCACTTTCGCAGGAATCGCGATTGCACTTAGCACGTGCAACAAGCCTTTAAACCACCCTAGTGGACGAGTTGTGTCTCGTGAGGGTTTGTAGTGAGTATACCCACAAAATTCGTGAAAAAATAGATTAAGGAATAAGGAAAAGAACAAATAAGGATAATGAAAAATTAAGAAAAATAAAAAATTTTATACAAAAGAAAGAAAAAAATCATTTTTTTATAATATTTTTATTAATTAATCTCACTAATATACAAACTCAAGAACGCATTTAGATTATCAATTTTCAGATCGAGCTTCATATCATATACACTTATTATTTTAATCAAAAATTTAAATTCTATTTTTCAATACCTACTAACAGATAATTCATTGGCTCCTATACAACTACGTGCACGTGTGATAGTCTATTTCGGACTTGGATTCCAACTCTAACTCATGATTCATCTCCTCTCTCATAACAATTTTTTTTTCCTTTTTTTCTTTTCTTGCTTTTTTTCTTTTCTTAAGAATATTTTACCTTTCATGCGAATATTCACGCTTGCTTAGGCGCAAAGTACCTGATTACTCAGATTATACTTTTTTTTCACTCTTGAGACTATTGACTTAATACCAGGCGCACCCCGTTCTTTTATCACTCTTGAGGCTATTGCCTTAATTCCAATCTCACTCCATTATTTTATTCTCACTTTTTTCTTTGTTTAGAGAGAAAAGACTTATTCAATTGTTATCATTTTTATCCTTAACCTAATAAACTATTGTGAAGTGAAAAACAAATGTATACTTTCATCAAAACTACTGTTAGCGACATTTATTTTTCAAATTTTAATCTTTTTCATAAAATTCAAAGTGTATCGTTTAATTTACCCTCCTATCCAATTTCAAATCTAAATTTGTTCCTTTATCTGTAATTAGGTTGATCTATTGATGAAAATATATAAATAATTTTTTTTCAGTTTTTTTCGTTAGTTGCCCTAAATACTACCTAAAGTGCAAAAAAAAAGAAACTCAAAAATCTAAAAATAAAATAAAATTTCTTAAAAAACTAAAAATCCTAGAAAAATACGAAGAAAATATCCTAACCCAGTCATCAACAACTAAACTCATATATGCCCTCATACACAAACTAAGGGCGGTAATAAAGAAAACTATTATACAAATATTATACACTTATTAGAAAATTCAAACGGTTACGACCTCTTGATCGCTTTCCACTCTCATAGTGTGTCCTTTTACATTTTAATATGGATGACGCCTTTTTGTCAGCTTTGCATTAATCTCTCCATCTTATTTTTATTTTTCTTAATTTATTTCTACCCTTCTTTCTTTTATTCAATAGTAAAATTTTCAGGTTCGAAAGCGTACCTTTACCATCCATATTCTACCCACGAGTATCTTTCATGACATTAAGTATTTTGATTTTATCAACATGTGAAATTACATACTCATTTTAACGTAGTGGAATCATGAGCTCGATTTTGGATCATCCTTCCAAATCATTAGGTACCATATCTTTTTTTTATATTCCTTCCATTTTTCAATTATTATGGGCTTGTCATGCAAATTTCTTCAAATATGTCAATAAAATTCTCAAAAGAAAATGCCATACTCGTGGATTTATCATTAATCAAGTTATTATAAAGGGATAAAAATTCTTCGTCGCAAATTTCTTCATAATTTCCAACAAAAGAATCAAATGATAATGTGTCACTAGTAAGCTCATCATGAGGCAAATCACCAAGCAAAATATTTTCTTTATCACCAGTTTCATCATAATTATTTTCACAATGGTTTAAAATAGATTGATCACAATGTTGAATTATAGACTCATCATGCACAAAATTATTTAGCTCATTTTGAAACATATCTACTTCAAAATATGACTGAAGTGGTTGCTTGTTGTAGTAAGATATGTTCAAACTATTAGATAGTTGATCTCCAAAAAATTTAGTTTTAGAAATTGCATTGAGAAGGTCTTCTATACAAGATTCAATTTGAGAGGATGATTTTAGCAAATATTCTATATCTTCCTCTATTCTACGTTTTTGTTCCTCAGACTCATGATCGTAATTTTTCTTATTTTTCTCAAATGATTGCATTTCGAGATCATGAGTGAAATTTGAAGGTGGATATGATGGATCCGTATATATATTTGATAACATATATGAAGTGGTTGTAGGTAAATTCTCATGATATGCATATTTTGCTTCTAATCTTTTTAATGTTTCATCTAACATGTTCAATTAAATATCTTGTTCATGATTGAATGTAGAATATGAAGATGAATAGCCCATAAAGAAAGGATCGGATGGAGGACTCTTTTGGTATGGTTCTTGTATGCAAAATTAGAATTATTCATCCATTCATAATTGTAATTTTGTGTATAGAAGCGCTCGTAGGTTTATTATATGTGTTGTGAATTTGATTATGATCTAGTCCTAACGAACTTCATATTCATGGACACTGATAATAATTATGATATGGATCACAATAATGATAGCAACTAGTTTGATTTTGAAACATTTTTTTAAATTTTTTTGAAAAAGGTGGAGAGGGAGAGAGATGGAAAAGAAAAATAAAAAAGATTGATTGTTTTTTTGATTTTTTTAGAACCAGGGAACCAAAATACAGAACTGGAGAAAAAGTGGACTCAGAGTGTACCTGATAGGCTTCCAATTGGCAGGTTTAGCTGCCAAATAGCGGCTAAATCAGAGAGCTTGACTGTCTGGTTTTTGCTGCTTAGTCCAGAGTCTCTTGTGATCCCTTTTGTCTTCCTGTATCTACAATTTTTGTTTCCTTCACACTCAACAAATACTGTTAACCCGTAAAACTTTAGAAAAAGTAAGAAAAACATAGTCGATCCCAAGCAACGACGCCAAAATCTTGATGTGATAATTTAACTGCAAGCGTACAGTGTCGGTTGTAACTCTTAATAGGTCGTACCACAGAGATCTCAGGTGTTTTGCAATTCTTACTAATTCTATAGTCTAACGGACTAACAAAGGATTCTAGGTTGTATTTGGGAGTTATTCTAATTAGCCTAGGATTTAGAATCCACTAATTTCCAACCATATATTTACTTCTATTATCTTCTTCTATCATAAAAATTTAATCCTTTAGTTTAATTTTTATTTAAAGTGCTCTAAGCATGAGTTATCAAATGATGTGCAAGTATAACGCATCAAAAATACAACTTTTCATAAAAGCAAACTAAATCATTAGATAATTCTATGATAAAGATGAAAAACAACAACTTCAAACCCTAACTAAGTATAGGCTATCAAGAAACTTAATTCAAGTATAACTATCAAAGTATTAATCTTCAAGTTCTTGTATTTTAATCTTTTTATAGAAAAATCATGTCTTTATTTATTTTATTTAAGAAGAAAATTCTAGAGAGTAATTAGATAGTGGATCCTAACTTCATCTACATGTTAGAGCTAAGGTAAATTAGCTACTCATATTTCTAACAAGAAAAATTAAATTTTTATTCATAGAAAGCAATTAAATCTAATGTAGAAAGCAAATAAATCTAAACTAGAAAGCAATTAAAATAAATTCACTAAGGAAAAATTGAAGAACAAAGAGAATTACCTCTTGAGTCCGGTATTGTGGACGTCACCCCTTCAGAAAAACCCTAATTTTATTAATAAAAAGTACATCTAAATTACACCTAAAAAGCTCTCTAATTTACAAGTATTCATGGGTATTTATAACGCAAATACTATCCAACTCCTACTCAAACTCAATACAAATGATATGATCATAATCCAATACAAATTAATTTTAAGATATATAATCTTAATCCAAACCATAGGTATTAAAAACCAATGGTTGAGATTAGATGGCATAAAATTATAATTTTCGGGTCTAAAATCAGAAATTAAGTTCAACAGATCCGTAGCCCGTTGGATCGGATTTTCTACTCTATAGTGCTTTAGTAAAATAGCCATAACCTTTGCATACAAACTCGGATTGATTTGTTCTTAGACTCGTTCCGAAGATGACTCCAAGGTCTACAAATGTTCCCAACATGAAATTTTCCAGTTCAAGATTTATCGTTGCTGAAAATACTCTTGAAGTTGCTACTGCTGCACTTGAGTGTCGATTTTCGCCTTAGTTAACTTTCTTTGCTCATATTCTTGATAAATTTGTATCTTCTTCATATTTTTCTTGCAAATATTTTATTACCTATAAAAACATACTAAATATACCCGAGTAGCAATTATTTATATACAAAAGTAGATAAAATATGAGAGGAAAAATACAAAATATGATACTAATCAATTCATCAAATTCATAAATACTGCTGAAATATTAGTCACTAGAAACGACAACTCCAATAATTTATAGTGACCATGTCTTGTTCTAAATGCAATTTTTGAAATATTTTCTGTTTGGAGCTTTACTTGACAGTATCCCGAATGAAGATCTATCGTCGAGAATACTTTTGCTTTTTCAATTGATCAAATAAATTAGTTATCCTCGGTAATGGGTATTTATTCTTGATTGTTATTGTATTCAAAGATCTATAATCCACACACAATCTTTGACCCTCATCCTTCTTTCCTATTAATAATACTGTAGCTCTCCAAGGTGAAACACGAAGTCTGACAAAATCCAACTTAAATAGCTCATTTATTTGCCTTTTAACTTCCTTTAATTCTACAATTCCCATTCAATAAGATGGCTTACAAACTAGTGCAGCTTCAGGGATAATATCAATTGTGAATTTTATTACTCTTACTAGTGGTAATGCAGATATCTCTTAAGGAAATATATCTAAGGACTCAGATACTGCTGAGATCATTCCTTCTCCTACTTTCATATCTTCCAAAACACTTCCTCCTAGGAACATCATAGATTCTGCTAGTTCTAAAGATTGACTTTTACCAATAAACACAAAGTCTGAACAATTAGAAATTTAAAATATTACTCTTCTTCTGCATTCTATGACCACATGGAAAGTACTTTACTATTTCATGTTTAGGATGACATCATATCCATTTCCATTCATACTTAGCAAGTTGGTATAAAATTATTTATTATTAATCATTAAGGGATATATTGGTCAAAAATTGAATCGATATTATTCTGCATTGGACAAGATAGAAATCAATAATGAGATTCCAAAAATAAATATTTCAAATAAATATAATATGGTAGGATAGGCATGATACTAGAGTAGATAGATATCTCACACAAATAGAAACAATTGGACGGGAACGATACTAGATTAGATGGATATCAAAAAATAAGTAACAATTATCAAAAGTAAATCACATGTTTTTCTGTAGCAGTAGTCCTATGGTCTTCCACATAAATTTAGGCTCTGATACTACCCTGTAACGCCTCCGTTTTTCAGCTGCTTTACAAAACGGAGGGCACTACTTAAATTTCACTACATTACCCAAAGTCATAGGATCTTGGAATAAGCATAACTACTGCCATAATCAGATGAATAAATAACACGTCTGAAACTGAAAAGATTTCATTTATATAAAGAGTTAGGTACATAAAATAGCACACTGCTCTGAATATGAACACAAAAGAAAAAAGAAATAAACAAACAAAAGGAAATATAAATAAATATATACAAAGGATCTCTAGAAAATATTTCACTTGCCTACTATCGCTCGATTTGGTCAATGAAGTACGGGTCTTCAGTTAGGGCCAGTTCTCCTTCTTCGCTTTCTAAACCTGGGTTCAAAATCCATGAGATTAAATCCAACAAGTAATACATGAAAAATATATATGTACTATCATAGTACTGGAGATAAAGAATGCAAATGAATTATGATAGTGTTAAACATGTTACGTGAATAATGAAAAGTAGAATAAGTAAGACTGTGCATGTCATTTGCAATAGCATATAAATATATTGTAAAGATGTCAAGTCTAGGTCAAGTCCTTGTTAGTATTTGTAACCAAATGATGGATAAGATAGCGTGCAGTTTTTCGTATTGTACAAGTGTCCATACATACCCAAGACCCGACCTCAATATTCATGGCGCTGAACCATGACCTGTTGCAAGACACAATAATCAATTTTCCTATTGTATTACAGTAACAGACATACCACTCTCGGTATTAATTATCAATTGGTGATCCAGTAATCACCCAGATCGCTGTAGTAAAAAAATCCTGACTACAATCAAGAAGTTGGTCAACAAATTTCTTATATAATACAGTTCTTATCTATAATTTAGTTTTTCCAATTTTCATGTTAATAATATACGATATATATGAATTAATGGGAACACGTAGCTTGTCAAGTCAAACGTGTACATGTCCTTATCACGAGAAATAAGAATATAGAAATTAAGATTGAAGATCATGTACACACATGTCAAAAAGATACTTCATGTCATATAATAAAGATACAATAAACTCATTATTATGTTCTTATGAATGATCATACTCATCGTGTATCAAGTATTCCATTAATTCATGTAAATATGTCATGTAGTGTATATATACCATGAATTATATGTCATGTATCACATAAACTGTACCATTCATACAAAAATCATATAATACAGTATATCATTAACGATCATCACATGCCATGCATCATGTTATCCATCGTACAGTTTTTCCTATCTCCGGTTTCATAATACAATATGTACATGACTTATAAACATCACAACATAATTTATTTTATTTTATATTTGTTCGTTTATTGTCATTCCATTTTCTTTAATTATTTTTCAATTCATGTTAACATGCTTGTGTCCTCACGACTGCACATGACTTATAGTATTATAGCACATGACTTGTAGAATTATAGTACATGACTTATCAAAGCACATGACTTGTAGCATGATGAATTAGATATCCGTGTCATCTTAATAATATTAATGCACAATATTTTTTTTATCCAAATTGATTCAATAATCTAGTTAAACTTTTAATATCAATTAATATCCCAATTTGTCAACCAAGTGCATCAATAATACTGTATTATTTCTAAGCTAAATCTTATGGACTTATTTCCTTTCTAGGTTCAATCATATACATTTATATATTTTTCTTGATTAATTTCCATTTAAACTCTAGACCCAATCCCTCAATCATTTATTTATTTTTATATTGTTACTATTATTATTTTTATTTTATCTCCAATCTATCAATTATTTCCAATTAAATCCATGCCCAATTAATCCATCGAACCAACTACTTCTTTTTTTTTTCTTCTTCTTCTTCTTTTTTCTATCCAGTCCAAGTCCAAACCCAATCAAAATATATAACTTTTTTTTTCTTTTCCTTTTCTCTTTCAGCCCAAGTCCTAGCCCAGTGATATTATTATTTTTTCATTTTCATTTCTCTTCCAGCCCAAGCCTACTAAGCCCACTAATCACTATTTTTTTTCTTTTACTGGACTGGGCCTGGCCCTGATATTTTTTTTTCTTTTTCTTTTTCTTTTCTACTCTCTCTCTCTCTCTTTCTCCCAGCCCAGCTTTTCCCTCCTCCTTCTTTCTCTTGTTCTTTTCGCATTTTTCCCATGCAATTGTACCATTTCAACGTAAATTACATTTTTTCCATGCAAAATATAAATTTTCCCACGCAAATATATTTTTCTTTCTCAATATCAATAACTTTTCTTTTAGTATATTTTTCTTTTTCAATATACAAATAAATCAAAAATAAACATTTATTACAATATTTATATATATTAAAATTGACTCAAGGGTTTGATTCAGTTCTCAATATTAATCAATAGACTAAAATAGGAACCAAGTATTTTTACAAAAATAAATCACGTATGTAAATATAAATTAAATAATGAACGAACAAAAGTATAGTAGTATTACTTGTCTCGGCTTAATCTCGAATCCTCGGTTTGATTTATTCTTCTCCCCCTCCTTTTTTTTTGCCTTTTTTTCTTTTTTTTCTTTTTCTTCTTCTCTTTGTGGTTTTGGTTATGGGTTCTGGCTGAGAGGAGGAATAAGAAGAGAGGGAGAGTGAGGAAATAAAGGAGGAGAAATTTTTTTTATGGCATTTTTGTAATTTAACGGAAGTTTGTGATTATTTCTGGGGGTGTGCCCTTAGAAATTTGTTATAAAATAGAGTGTGTAGAAAGTAGTTTTCAATTTATTTAATATTTTATTATTTATGGCTCCGTTAAATGTTTTCCAAATGCTACCAAATTTGTGTAGGACGTAGTACTTAACGAGAGGAATACTACAAAATTATCCATTTGTCATTTCGATATCCAGAATAAACGAACCAAAATTCCAAAATAATTAGAAGGATAATTTTAATATTATTAAATTATCAATTTTGAAAATATTTTTCGGTCTCGTATGGAAAATTTCTAAAAATTCTAAAAATTAGAAAACTAATTATTGCAAAGACTAAATTCGATTTAAAGTTATGAATTTTAAGTTACACCCACCAAAGTTTATTTCGGTTTTCAAAATTGAATTTGATAACCCTATTTGACACGATGGGACTTACAAGAGAGATGCAGATAGCTTGAAGTTTGGGATATTACACAGAATAAGATACTAAGTTGACTCTTGCCCCTAAATCAAGCAACGCCCTATCAAATGTAGTGTTCCCAATGGTGCATGAGATTGTGGGGGAACGTGGATCTTTATATTTGACAGGCTAGGAGTTAGAGAGGATTTTCGATATATTTGGCGTAAGAAAAACTTTCTCAGGAATATTTTTTTCTCGTTTCTTAGTACACATATCCTTGAGAAACTTGGTATAAGTGGAAACCTATTGTATAATATCAAGGAGTAGAATATTAACCTTCACCTACTAAAATATTTCAAGAATCTTCTCTACTTGCGGTGAAATCTTCCTAAACCATTAGGATATGGTGCTTTCAGCTTAGAAACAGGTTCTTCCGAATGAGCATGTGATGGTAATGGAGGTGATGGAGATGGACAAGGAGAAAGAGATGGAAAAGATAGTGTAAACAACGTAATAGTAGGAGTGAAATTGGGGGCATGGCTACATTAATGTCCACTTGCTTGCTAGATCTGAGCATGTGAATGGTATTGCATTGGTGAATATGGGATGGAACAGACTGAGATGAGTTAGAATTGGGGTCCATTATTGGTTGGCTCGGAAAAGTACCCGGCCCTCACTCACTTAGCAGTGTGGCTAACTGTCCAACCTGCTACTCTATATTCTTGATCTATTGAGAACTTACAAAAAGTTTTTGGTTGGTCCGTTGTATAAAATCAGTAGACACTTTCATAAATTTTGCATTTGTGTGTCTAAATTAGACGTTGTCTTGAAAAGGTTCTCCACATTTCTTTCAAGTGTCATTAGCTGTCTATCATAATCATTGTTAGACCCCTGCTTTGGAAATAATTGATTATGTATAGGTGGTCTATTATGGTATTCCCTTGATTCGTAGTATTTGTGTATTGATATACACCCACGTTAAGTCTCGGGAATAGACCATTGGGTGGAGGCTACAGGTTAGGGTTGAGAGCTCCCTGATATTGTCCTGACCTCATGAGAGATTTGGATGGTTCCTCCAGTCCGGATTATATGTATGAGCGTAAGGATTGTTCATGGGTCGTTAATACAAACGTTAGCTTGATTAAGTGTTGGACCCATGAGATTCATTAATAATGGACACTCCTTCATAACAAGATTCTGAATTTCGTAGTTAAACCATGTGGAACTTGAATTTGATAGACTAGACCCACCGGTGGAGCACTAGGAGTCTCCAATACCTCAATTCTCCTTATAAGGGCTTAATCTTCACTTCAGTAGCTATAGAGCTGTCGACGCTATGGATCTCACCCTTATGCGCAAAAGTTGATGCATTGGGTTTCTCAGCAGGCTCTCCCACTGTATAGTTTTCCACGATAGGTCCTCAGGAAAGTCCCATACTTCATCTTCATTTTTTCTCATAAACTCTCTCTCTGACACATGGACTCAAGAAGAGTTTGTATGTGTAATCGAGTCCTTCGTACCCGATTTGACACAACTGCCACTTTTCTATCGTATAGTGGGAGTACTGAGCTAACACGTTTTTGAACCATTTTAAGTATTTCCAGAAGGGTTCTCCCGGCACTTGACGGAATTGATTAATTTAATTTTAAATTTTTGCAGTCTTGTGCATGAGATAATACTTCTTGAGAAAAACTTTAACAAATTAAACCCAAGTAGTGATTGAATCAGTAAGCATACTGTACAACCATTTCTTGGCATTATCTTTGAGAGCGAATGGAATGAATCGAAGCTTAATTACGTCCTCTGACAAGTATTGCAGTTTAATCATCATGCACACTTCCTGAAATTCAGTGATAAAGAGATGCATCTTCAGAATCAGAACCAGTGAATTTAGAAAGTATGCTGATGTAATATAGTTTCAATTCATAGTGATTACCTGCTGCGAGTGAAAGTTTGATGCATGACGGTAATGATGTGTGCAACGGGTAACATTGATCCTGAAGGATTGAGATCGATTGGTCCATCTTATGTCCCATGAACAAATTTGATCTCACAAGTCGACCAAATTGATCACGGGTCCAATATTGCATGAACCAGCGACAGTGAGTGGATGCGTGAGTTTTCTAAACTAATGTAAGAAGTGGAGTGTGGTGAAGATGAAACGATGGAGGAAATATGATCAAAGCAAAAAACATGACCCTATTGTTTCTACTTTTTTTAAATTTTTTTACAAAACTACAAATGCAAAATACATATTTGGAGAAAAATAGGGGGAGAGTCTCACTAGAGTTGATGCCAAATCATGGCAATTACTGTTGTTTGGCAGTAAAATTAGGGAGTTTGCCTCCCTGATTTTTGTAGTGTACTCCTGAGCCTTCTCTCGTTCCTTTTTTCTTCATGTATCTGAACTTTCAGGTTTTTTCACACTTAACACACACTGTTAATCCATAAAACGCTAGAAAAAGAAAGAAAACACCCATCGATCCCCGGCAACAACACTAAAAACTTGATGTGATAAATCTTCTACAAGTGCACAGTGTCAGTTGTAACGCAAACAGATCGTTTCCCCGAGGATCTAAGGTGTTTTGCGCTCTTTCTAATCCTATTATTCTAAGGAACTAACTAAGCATTCTAAGTTGTTGTTTTTATAATTCTAATTAGCCTAGGACTCATAATCCACTTGTTCACAACCAAGTATTACTTCTATTATTTTCTTCCTATCATGAAAACTGATTTTTTAGTTTTAATCTTTTAATTAAAGTGTTCTAAGCATGAGCTATCAAGTGGTGTGCAAGCACGACTTATTAAAGATGCTACTTTACATAAATATAAACTAAATCATTAGATAATTCTACGAAAGAGATGAAAATCAACAAACCCAAATCTTATCTAACCATAGTCTATTAAGAAATTTAACTCAAGTATAATCTATCAAAGTATTAATCTACGATTTATTGTATTTTAATCTTTTCATGAAAAAATCATGTCTTTATTATTTTATTTTAGAAAGAAAATAATAATAAGCAATTACATGTTTGATTCCTAATTTTATCTAAATCCTAGAACTAAATTAAGTTAACTACTCATGTTACTAATTAACAAGATTAAATTTTTATTACTAGAAAGCAGTAAAAATCCTTTTTTTCTATGAAACCTATTAAAAATCTACACTCGAAAGCAATAAATCTATCTAAAAAGAATTATAATATTTCTACTTATTAGAAAGTACTTGAAAACAATGGAGTCACTTCTAGAGCGCAGTATAGCGGCCGTCACACCTTCGGCAAAATCCTAATCTTTATTGATTAATTCAGAATACAAAATTTCATAATAAAATCCTAGGTTATAAGGACACGGTCAATATATAGATCTCGGAGAACCAAACCCTACTTTGAGTACAAGTGAATAACTAAACAATTACATCGAAAATCCCGTAAAAATTTCATTCAATGTCGTCCCCATACCATCGATAAATAGCGGCAATTGCTGCTAAATGGTGGCAAAAAAGTTGGTTCTGAGCTTCAACTCTCTTCTACATGAAGCTCAAGCCTTGTTCCATTAATTTGAATGACTTTAATTGACTTTGGCTCTCTGTACCTTCATGATCTTGTAGCTCTATTTACTTTTAGCTCTTTTCTGAACTTGGTTTTCTAATCCGACTCTGAATTTATACCATCTCCTTGTAGGATTAGGTTTCACCTGAAACACACTAAAAATAGCTGAGTACCATTATTTATATATAAAAATAGACAATATGGAGGTTATAAATATGCAATATATGACATTCATCAAGGATCTATTTCTCGGGATCCATATTTTCAGGATTAGGCTGAATGCTATTAGCCAATTTCTTGTAGGATCCTCATCCTTTTGTGTATATTTTATTTTGGTTTGCATGTGCACATGTATCCTATTTTCTAGTTCTGTCCGTGGTATCCAGATACTCTTGTATATATTCAGTACTTGAGTTCCTCTATTCTGATACTGTACTTGAGTCTACATCGGCAACCCTTGGTATACATATTGTTTATCTATTCTAGTATATTTATTTTTTGATATTGCTATATTCATACTTGTGATATTGTGGCATCTAGATTTAGACATGTGATATACATACATCATATTTATGCACTTCCATATCTCTTACATGTGATAGTTTGAAAAAGAAAAAATGTTCTCGTGCACTTAGGTATTGAGAGTCCCGCCTGTTGATTACACTTGAAAAGTATAATATTTTTAGCTTATTTTATACAAGTGTAATTCAATTTTGTTGATTAATACAAGAAATTAATAGAAAAATAATTTTATTAATAAAATTCCTCACTATGTGTTTTTCTAGTATTTTTGCAAGGTTTTATATGCAAGGAAATCAAAGTATTGGAGCATATCTCACGTATCAGTTCAGATCTGTAAAAAAACATGACTGATAGTTGATAGCTAGGAGATAGTTGTCGATAGCTATCTACTGTAAAAGACACCCGAGAGATGTTGTCAAAGGGCCTGTTGAAGGGAGTGGCCGCAGAATCTATTTCTAGAGATTTTTGAGAAAATTTAAGAGCTTCCTTACAAATAGAATTTCTATTAGGGTATTGTAAGAGTATAATTAGCTAATGAATCTCAAGTTTTGTTAGACAGATAACAATATAGAGTTTTATAGTTTTAGATTTAAAATTTAGTTTTTATACTCATCCATAGAAATCAATAAAAGCATTATTTTTCTTTTTATTCAAGACCATGATGAGTATGAGTGATTAAATTCTTGCGTTAGATTAGATAGAAAAACAAACCCCAGGTATTTACCAGTATGTTTTCTATACTAATTGGTTTTAATTGTTTTATATGAAACTAATATTTTTGATTTGTAGTTATCTTTGAAGGGACTATATATGATTTTAAGTCTTTTATGTTTTATTTTTTGACGATATATTCATGGCTTAGTTTTTGATATACCATAAATTTTTTTGGCACAGAATATGCTTAGACTTTGAATGTTTATTTTTGTTATTCATATTGTATGCTTAGATTAAACTCAAAATTCATATAAGATTAATTGAAGAAATTATTCAAAGTACCAACTTTACAACTTTATATACTTTGTGATTAATTGAATTATTTTCCGATTGTAGAAAGACCAAGTGATCTATACAACTAAGATAAAATGCATAAATATATCTAGTAAATTATTCTATTGAGAGTTACATCCATTTGACCAACAATTTTAATTAAAGTAAATTTTCATCTTTAATTTCAGTTTTTAGTTAATAAAAATCTTATCTTTACTTTTATTCTTAGTACTGTAATTTATTTCTAGTGTCACACAATTACAAAACGATCCTCAAGAGAATAATCTTGGGTTAATGTTCTTATAATACTTATCAATCTCTTACACTCAGGAGTGCATAATTTAGATCGCAAGTCAGTTTTTGATACCGTTGTTGGGATCATACTATTGTCTTATACTTTAGTTTAGATTACAGTTTCTACGTCATTAATTTTTGTGATTCTGAATTTATATGACCAATTGGAGGAGAACTTCAAATAGTAAACTAATTCGATCGTACTTAGATCTACAAACACTTCCAATCCATCACACACTTCACAACATGAGCACTAATAATAATAATAACAACATGAATAATAATATTAATAACGAATTTGGAGATGATAATGATAATGATAACCATATCCATCATGGAGGGAATGGGAGGACTTTACATAATTATCTACAACCCGATAGGATAACTGAACCTTCATGCATTGTATTTCCATTGAAAATGGGACACTCGAGATTAAATCTGGAGTAGTTCAGTTTTTACCTAAATTCTATTGGATGGTTTAGAGAGATCATATTTGCACCTTTGAGAATTTGAAAAACTTTGCTCTACTATTAATCTTCAAAATATTATTGCGGAGCAATTTAAGGTTAAATTCTTTCCATTCTCCCAAAAGAATAAAGGAAAGACATGGCTACATTTCTTGCGTCCCAATTCAACAGGAAGATGTGATGAGATGCAAAGATAATTCTTAAAGAAATTCTTTCCTTCACATCAAACAAATTTTATACGAAAGCAAATTCTCAATTTTCGACAGAAAGAAGATGAACAATTATTCGAGTGTTAGGATAGATTTAAAGATTTGCTTTTCTCATGCTCACATCACGATATGGAGCATAGTAAGTACCTTCTATCAAGGGTTGAATGCTATAACCAGGCAATTTGTTAAAATTATATGCAATAATGAATTTTTAAATAAAGATGTTGAAGAAGCATTGGTCTATCTTAATTCACTTGCTGAGCATTCACAAGCTTGAGAAACTAAGAATAACTTGAATAGATACCAATTAAAAGATAAATTTTAGAATAGAGGCGGACTTCTTAAATTGGGAGAAACCGAATATATAACTGCACACTTGATTACCATAACTAAGAAAATGAAGATTTGCTTGCAAATAAAACTTAAACAGTTAAGATAATAGAAGTTCCAGAAATTTATGATATTTGCAAATTGCAAGAACATGTAATTCGTGAATGTCCAACATTTCTTGCTTTTAAAGAAGTATTAAACGAACAAGCTGATGTCTTAAACACTACTCTCAACCACTAAACAAGCCATATTATCAAATATATAATCTTGATTAGAGGAATCATCCAAAATTTCAATGGAAGTAGAATCCTCAATAACAATTTAATAATAAAAAAAAACCAACTGCTAATCCACATCAACAATACGTCCAACCTACTAATAAATCTTTGATGTATACCTCACCGAAGAGAAATTTTGAGGATAATTTTTGCAAATACAGTAGAGAATGGACCAGGTGATCCAAGCATAAGAACAGTTTATTCAGTTGCAATAAACGATCAACAGTCAGAATGTGACAACTTTCAGTGATATCCGATCATAGATAAACCACTTTACTTCTATATTGCAAATAAAGGAAAAATGTAAACTACCATCCCAATTGGAGGCTAGCACTATAGGTAAAGTCGAATGTATAAACGCTATTACTTCTTCCATTAATAATGATATACTTGAGATAACTGCTAAAATAAATTTGAGAAGTGGTAAAGTACCTGATGAGCCCATTTTAAAACGAAACATCAAGAAGAAACAACACAATGATTTAACACAACAATCTAATGAAGATAATTCTAAAGAACTCACTTCTACTAATTATAAACCACCCGTACTATTTTCTCAAAAATTAAAGACTAAAAATATTAATGCATCTTATATTGATATTTTGGAGATTTTTAAACATGTATAGATTAATATACCGAAGCTGGAAGCGATTAAACAAGTACCCCATATGCAAAATTTTTGAAGGACTTGTGTACTATCAAAAAATGTCACAACGAATAGAAGAAGGCATTTCTCACTGAGTAGGTGAGTGCATCATATCGTTCTGAGGTGCCTCTTAAATATAAGGATCCTGAATGTTCTACTATTTCTTGTGTGATAGGTCAATATAATATAGAAAAAGTCTTGCTAGATTTGGGGGCTAGTGTAAATCTTTTACCATTTTCGGTTTACAAGCACCTAGGTCTAAACCTACACTAGTCAAACTTCAATTAGCTGATAGGTCAAAAAGGCTTCCTAAGGGCATTGTTGAAGATGTTGTAGTGCAAATTGAAAGCTTTAATTTTCCTGTGGACTTTACAGTTATCGATACTGCACCAGTAATGAACTCACGTTCTCATATTCTAGTTATCCTTGGACATCCATTCTTAACAATGGCTAATGCAGTTATAAATTATAGGAATGGTATGATAAAATTTTCATTCGGAAATATGACTCTTGAACTTAATATTTTAATGTTTGCAAACAACCAAATATAGACAATAATGAGTTGCAAGACGTTAATTACATTTAACAAATCCTTAATGAAGGAGATATCATATCATTGCGTATGTCTGACCCTTTGGAGATGACATTAACAATGAACGAAAACTTCCTTGAATATTTTCAATCCAAACATATCATCGAAATAATAAAACACTTAACTAATACTCAATGTTCAAATATCATGGGATGAACCCCAATAAAGGAAGTGTATGAAGAGTTACCTGAGATTATAAAAAAAATTGACACCATCTGATATCCAAGTACCAATACTTGAGCTAAAACCTCTACTGAAGACCTCAAGTATGAGGCTTGGGGACATAAGGAGACTTTTTCAGTGGTCATCTCAGTGCATATTGATGAGAATCAGGAAAAGTGACTACTATCAATACTACAAAAGTATAAAGGTGCTCTTCAATGGAATATGACTGACATTAAAGGTATGGACCCCCTTATTTGCACACACCATATTACTTTAGAAGATGGATCCAAGCCTATTAGGAAAATACAACAAAGGCTTAGCTCTGCCATGGAGGAAATGGTTAAAGCCAAAGTGTTAAAACTATTTAATGTTGGCATCTATCCAATTACTGATAGTAAGTGGGTAAATCCAACCCAAGTTATTCTGAAAAAAATTGGGGTAACAATAATTAGAAATGAGGATGGAGAAATGCTACCCACTCGTATTACTACAGATTGGCGTATGTGCATCAATTACTAAAAATTAAATCAAGTAATATACAAAGATCATTTTCCATTACCATTTCTTAACCAAGTACTTGAAAGGGTTGCTGGGCATGAATTTTACTATTTTTTGATGGTTATTCTGACTATTATCAAATTGAAATTGCTTTAGAGGATTGAAAAAAATAATTTTATTTGTCTCTTTGGTACTTTTGCTTTTAGAAGAATGCCATTTGGATTATATAATGCACCCACAATATTTCAAAATCGTATGATACGTATTTTTATCGATATGGTTGAAGATTATCTAGAGGTATTTATGGATGATTTCTCTATATTTGGAAGTAATTTTAAATCTTGTTTGACTAATTTAGGATCTGTACTTGAAAGATGTCAGCAGAAAAATCTACTTTTGAATTGGAAAAAATGTCCCTTTATGGTTACTAAAAGTATTGTGTTGGGCTATATAGTTTCATCTAAATGAATGGAAGTAGATAAGGCTAAGATCGAGTCTATTTCTTAAATACCTATACCTAAAACTGTGAAAGACATATATTCATTCTTAGGATATATAGGTTTCTATATAAGATTTATAAAGGATTTTAGTATTATTGCTAGACCCCTTTCTCATTGTCTTACACAAGATGTGCAATTTGAATGGACACAGGTATATAAAACAGCTTTCGAAACTCTTAAAGAGGTGCTCATCACAGTGCCAATAATGCAACCTCCAGATTGGTCACTTCCATTCAAGATTAGGCACGATGCAAGCGATTATGCAATTGGAGCTGTGTTAGGGCAACGAAGGGAGAAAAAGTCTTACATTGTCTACTACGCTAGCAAGATTCTTAATGACGTTCAGACAAACTATACCATAACAGAGAAGGAGTTTCTAGTTATAGTTATTGCTCTTGATAAATTTCGACATATATTTTGCACTCACATGTAGTTGTTTTTATAGTTTATTCGGTACTCAAATATCTTTTATTAAAGAAAGATGTGAAGGTAAGACGAATCCTATGGATATTATTGCTCCAAGTGTCAATCTTGAAATTAATGAAAAGAAAAGGGTGGAGAACATGGTTGCGGATCATCTCTCTAGACTAACTTTTGAAAATGAAAAGCTACCAATTAGAGACTAGTTCCCTGACGAGCAGCTATTTTCAATTGCAAAAACTTTTCGTATGCTGATATTATTTATTTACTTGTTACAGGCGAAATGTCAAATTTTTGGAGTGCGTAAGACAAACAATGATTTTACATGAGGTATGCCATTTCTTTTTTAACTACACTTACTTGTTTAAATATTGCTCAGATCAAATCGTTAGGCATTGTGTGCCTAATGATTTGATTCAAAGTATTGTTACTTTCTGTCATACAGAAACATGTGGGGGGCGAAAAAACTTCAATGTAGTTTTTATTGGCCTACTATATTTAGAGATGCATATAAATTTTATAAAAGATGTGAGTAATGTTAGAAATTTGGAGCGTTAACTAGGAAAAGTGATATGTCTCTAACACCTATACTTATAATTGAGATATTCGATTATTGGGCCATGACTTCATGGGGCAATTTCCTATTTATAATGTATATGCTTATATCCTCGTGTCGGTCGACTATGTCTGTAAATGCATAGAAATTGCAGCATGTAGAAACAATGATAAACAAATTGTTATTAAATTTTTATTGGAGCATATATTGTCTACATTTGGAGCACTTAAAGTGATGATAAGCAATGGGGTTCTTATTTCTACAACAAAACCTTTGAAAATTTAATGAGGAAATATCATATCACGCACAAGATTTCTACAACTTATCATACACAGTCAAATGGACAAGTTGAACTTCCTAATAAGGAAATTAAGCAAATACTAGAGAAAACGATTAATATGTTTTGCAAAGATTGGTTGTTTACACTGACCGATACTTTGTATGCTTACCATACAGCATATAAAACACCCTTAGGTATGTCTCCATATAGAGTAGTCTATGAGAAAGCTTGTCATTTGCCTGTAGAAATAGAGCATAAAGTATATTGGGCAATTAAATCAGTAAATCTTAATCTCAATTCAACGAGCCCAATACGCAAATTACAAATAAATGAGTTGAAAGAGATAAGAAGTGATGCATATGATAATTCACGCATTTAAAAGGAGAAAAATGAGAATATGGCATGATCAGCACATCACAAGCCGTGCTTTTCATTCCCCTGATAAAGTGATATTACATGATTCATGCCATCATATATTTTTGGGAAAATTACATTCACGATGGACAGGACTATTTAAAGTTAACACTATGTAACCACACGGAGCAATTGATATCGAAAACCCAACAAATGTTCATAACTTCAAAGCATAAGGGAAACGATTGAAATACTACTTAGAATTTTTAAAGCACTCAGAGGAATCTCATGATCTAGAGGATCCTTTGACATCTCATTGAAAAGAGCTAAATGATGACACTATGTATATTATTATATACTATGTACTAGCAATTTTGTTTTATAATTATCACGTCATGAGTACTAGACCAAGATAATTTCTAAACTCTCTCTCTTAAATTTTTACTTATTCTTGATTCAGTATATGGATATATTGATTCATTGAGAACAATTTGTATTTTAAGTTGGGAGTATGGAATATAAAGATAACTT